>OY979696.1:106893825-108143825 GCA_963855945.1 Thereva nobilitata | reverse complement strand
AGATAATGTTATAAACAATGGTTAACGAATTATTTAAAAATTCTGAAAAAGCACATATTTAAAGGTACAGATCTCAGCTATAGCCTCTATATATGTAGAACATTAAAAAGAGTTTTTTCGCTTAATAACAGAAGGTTAATTGCACTTCAAAATTCCATATTTTTAAGGAATAATCATTTGTTTGTTACTATTTCATAAATAAATCATTAAAATTTAAATATTTTGACAAAATAAATTATTCTATCGTAAAGTATGGGTTTTCAGCTATAAATTGACCACCTACTAAATGTCGACAAGAAAGTTGCACCTACTGTTATTATTGATTGAAGTTACGTATAGAAAAAGTAAAATGCTCGTTTTCCCGAAATTCGTGAAATAAAAGGTCCGCATTGAAAAAAAACGATTTTTTTAATTTTTTTCAATACATACTTCTTAATTATGACCATTTCAGGAAACCAATCCACAAATTAAATTTAAAAATAATTTTGCTTTTTTAACAATTTGCAGAAGATTTAATGAAACAAGTGATATTTTGCCAATTATTAGTTAATAGTAATTGTTTAAATATGTTTTCTATCATTTAAATACATGGATCGAGTAAGCGAAGTATTTTTCTTCAATAAGAACTTTGGTTTTTTGCATTTGCTTTTACCAATCAAAAGTTATAGCCATTTTTGTATGGAGCGCGTCTCATTTTTTGTTCATACACACATACTATGATGCTATGTATTAGACCTTTATTAACAAATTCGCATCTTCCAGGGATTTGATCGTACAAAAAAGTTTCTTGGACATTATTTACGTAAAATTTCCTCCTCTTTCGAATGGCGTTATCAGTTTTTTCGGAAAAATTATATTTTAAAAGCTATTCGCGAAAAACCATAATTTAACACTTCTTTTGTTTCATAACTATTGCAGCGGCACTTTTTAGGAAGCGGATTTTTTGTCATATGTTATTGATACAATTTAGAGGAGAATTGCAAAAATCCGCCCCGTTACAAAGGATTCCGAAGTGAATTCCTTATTTTACTGGACTACAAGGCAACATTGTACCTGTTGGTATGCCTTATATGAGTGAAGCGTTGCTTTCGCTTTCCGAAGGGACTGTTTAAATGCATTATATCTTTGTTCATTCAATGAATGCTTTCCAGTTTTATAAGAATCAAGTTTCACCGGTCTTTTGTAGTTCTTCATAAGTAGATTCGACATTATTGAATACATCTAAATTTTGGTTTGACTTTACCACTTCTTGGCTCAAAAAATAAATATCATTTTGTGTTGGAGTTAATGCAGTTAAAAGAACAAGTTCATCCTCTCCTAAAATAGTTGCTTGCATTGCACACGATTTTTCATTTGCAGTATTCACAATCAAAACATCTTCATATGCTGTTACAATTCTAAATTCGATGTGCTCTTCGGTAAATGCAGATCAATTATCTCTGTATCCCTTAATGTAGCTTCGTCTACAATTTTAAATTCATCGTAAAGATCAGATTTTGCAGTTTTACGCATTTCACCTTTCTTAATAAGGGACATAAGAAATGGAGCCAGTTCATACCGAAGGTACTCTTCAAGCTCTTTATCAGATCTTTTAACAGTAGCATTCTTTGATAAGGATCTTCTACTGTTATAATTTTTTATTCACTTTTACAGCAGAAAACATGTAAAACATGAACGTATAATTTTGATGTTTTCAAATATTTTGTTTGTCATTTCCATTATACCTTTTTCTCCATGACTTTCGGCCAAAACCAAGAAAAACGAAAATCTTCTTTTTTTCATAAGATACCAGATTTTGTACTTAAAATTAAAAAAACAAAAAGATATTAAGCAATATTGCAAAAATATTGCAGAAATATCGAAAAATATCCATTTCGGGAGCAAAACACCAAAAGTGGGGTTTCCCATTGTGGAAAATCGGTAGACTTTAATACCTCTTATTGAGAAGCCTAAAAGGAAGATCTCTGTCTTTTTTTATCCTTTAACTAACAAAATTGCAGAAAAATCTAAAAATACCCATTTTGAGGGCTAAAACCCCCTAAAAAGTGGGCATCCTTGGGTAGAACAGCAAAGTCTCCCGCGCAAATTCTGTAATCGATCTAGGGGTTAGGTTAGATAGTAAGTTGGATTTTTCCACCCACATCAATTATATTTCTTCCAAGGGCAATTCAGTCCTGGGATTTATAAAAAGATGGTCCAAGGAATTCAACAACCCCTTTATCACAAAGCACTTGTACATATCTTTAGTTAGGCCTTTACTTGAATACGCCTCCCATGTATGGTCTCCTTACTACTCCTCCCATGTTGGTAAAATCGAATAAGTTCAAAGGAGGTTCGTCCGATTTGCACTCAGCCACCTCCCGTGGGATGACCCACTTATTCTTCCACCTTATGGAGTATCCACACACATCAGGGCCGTGCCCGGAACGTCACAGGGCCGTGTTCTGTCATGAGTGAACGAGCCCTTGCCCGGACACGGACATGTGTGAACGAGTAATGGAGTATCCTTACATATTAGTGTTCCGTCAGGGGTTCAAAAAATATCGATGCGTACATTTTATACGAACTCGTTCACACATGTCCGTGTCCCGGCCGGAGCAAAAATCGAACGTCCCGGGCACGTCCCTGATGTGTGTGGATACTCCTTTTATGAAAGCAGACTTAAATTGCTCAACTTAAGCTCTCTCCATAAGCGTCGCGAGATCGCTGAGGTTATATTCGTTCATCGGTTATTGAATGACAAGGTGGACTCAGACTTCTTACGAGGCCGCACGTCATTTAGAGTGAATAACTATAACCTGAGAGGTCAACCTCTCTGGTACATTAATTCATCTAACACCAACTATGGGTTAAGGTCCCCACACACCGGCGCGAAATTTCGCAGCGAATTATTCGCAATAAACTGTTGACACAGCGTCTAATGGAATGTTTGACACCGGCACGTTACGAATCCGTTAAGCTAGCGATTTTGCAAAATTTTATCCGCCTCGAATCATTTTCGCAGCAGTCAGCGTTTTTATCGCAATCGGTGCGAATTTCGTCCATAAGCAGGGATGAAATTGGGAAGGACCTGAATGAAATTAGTAGATAAATAAATATTGTTCTTTTATTACAAACTAAACTATTATATTTCTAACATTATATTTCTCTTTCCGACAATCTGTCCTTGATTGCCTATATGAAAAGGGTCTAATAAGATATGATTTGAGAGCAAAAGCCTCGCCTCCAATAAAAACCGGCGGGAAAGGTTCATTTTGGCCAGGTAAAAGCCAGGTAAATTCCTCTCAAACCTTTTTCCATTATGGGAAACTTCAAAAATTCCCTCATCGGTATTTTTCCCGAAACCTCCAATATCAACGCATATGAATTTATAATCGGGGCGCAACAATAGCCATGAGCACTATAGAAAATTTGTTTAAATAACACCAGTAGTTGGATCCGCTTTTATTTGGACACTTGATGGTTCAAGCATTTACTACATTCGGATTCGGTCAAAATTAATAATTATAGTAACAACATTCCTCAGCACTGTTTTTTTAATTCATTGGTTGCTATAATAAATAACTGTAACGAAAGTAATTCAGTTCTTTTTAATTGCAGTAGGGCAATTGCAAGCAGTTCTTCAGGTGGGATAGTTTCTCGGTTTAGTATCAAACTTTCATCCTTAATAAGGTTTAATATTTCATCAAAACAAACATTAGTCATCTTAAAATAAATATAAAAACGCCTATTATCCTTTCGAAGTCTTTTTAGATTTATAGGCTGGATCCAATTCTTTGTTTTTCTGAAAAGGGTTTTATAAAACATGTCTGTTGTTAACTATATAGTTTTCATGTGACAAAGTACTGACCCGTGATTTTCCTTTTCATCTAACATTAAAAACAAAGGGGGTTCTCTTATTGTTCATCTGATGATAAATATACTTTGAAAAAAAAATTTTAAAATTCGACTGTACACAACAAATTCTCAGTGCTACTTGTGCTGAGCTGGTAAATTTTTCTTGGCCCAGCTAAGAAGTGAACCTTCTGAATTAGAATGGTTAACTCTATTGCATGATTGTGTTGTTGCATGTAAAAAAACATGTAAAAAGAAAATTGGTAGACTTTATAACCCCTTATTAAGAACCCTCTCTGCCAATTTTCAGCATGTATGTAATTATTTCCGCTTTTTCGGCTTCATTTACCTGTACTATTATTACTACCTTCAATTTTTGTAATGTTTGCATTTTATGAATTTTTTCAATTTACTTTTTTTTTACATAATAGTAGTAGTAAAAAAAATGTTCAATTTTTCAAAATTTCCGAATTTTCAAAAATTTCAAAAATTGCAAACATCAAAGTCAAAAACTGGAGATATTTTTGTCACAACTGCAAACTTATTGTATTACTATCAAAATGAAAAGGGCAATCATTTTGAAAGTGAAAGTGTCAAATCCAAAAATTAAAGAAAAATAGCAATTTTTTTAGAAATTAAGGCCATACAAAAATTGCATGACTGAACGGAAGAAATTTAGAATATTTACCCTAAAATTAAAGATAAAATTTCAGAAAGTGGACAAACTAGAACTAGAGACAAACTATAACAATTGTAATAAAAAATGAAAAGTTCCAGCAATCGTAAAAATGTACGTTTAATAATTCTAAGTGAAAAATTTTATAATTTCGAAAAATATGAAAAACGAAAATTTCAAAAATAACAAAAATGTTATATTGTTGCAACAATTAACCTCAGGAATGAAAAAAAAATTGTAAAAATGCAAAAACTATAGCGGAACCTAATTAATTGCAAGGGACTGTAAAAAATCTTCAAATTATGGAAAATTCGAGTAAAGGAGTTGACGCTTTAGTTACGCTTTTATTGGTAAAAGTATAAGCAAAAGCATTTTTAATGAAAACTGAGAACAAAAGGAGTTCAAATTTTAGTTCCGCGCAAAAGCGGTATAAGTTTTCATTAAGAGCAAAAGCGGAATAAAAAGTTAATCCGCTTTTGCTCTCGGTTTTTTGATACACGGTTCTTGCGCTGAAGTATAGTTATACCATTTTTACTCTAAGAACACGAAGATATTCCTGTTTTGCTCTAAAAAAATTACCGAACCGTTTTGCTCTCTTTGTTATTTTAACCCGCTTTTGCTCCGAGGGTGTCAGATGGCTTCCTCGAGCAAGAGAAAGAGCAGGGAAAGAGGCAAGACAAGAAAGAACGAAAGTTATCTAGGAAAAATGGAAGGACGAACGATCATGCCACGAAGTGGATTCGACTCACGGACCTCGGGCGCCTTAACTCCTAGGCTAGCAATGTTCATAGAAGACCAATCACTCTTATTGAAGATGAAGCATTGTCAGGGCGTGTGGTATACAACAACGGCGCTTTAATGCTACCTAATTTGACTGCAACTCAAATCGACGAGACTTAAGAATCTCTCCATCATTATTACGAATGACGACGCTAATTACTCTTTATGATCGCGCTACACGGAACTGTTTTTAGACACCTACTACTTATCGCATACTGCTAACTTAATTACCTCCTTAAGTACTTGATACTTCCTTAATAAAATTAAAATTCTTTTTTTCTTAAATGGAATACTAATGAAAGCAGGAACACAACTTACGTACTTAGTAATTTAATAAAGATTTCTTCTAGCTATCTGCAGGAAGGTGCAACCAGTTTCAAATGCGCAAGATCAGAGACGACTGACTGACTTCGAACTCGTTTTTCTTCTATAACGCATTCTTTTAGTGGAGCCGGGTACCGTCTACTTCCACATTTTTGTAGTGAATTTAATTGAACCAAAAAAAAATAATAAGTTATCGTTTCAACTTAGAACGGTTCTAGATATGTTTGTAGTTTCAACAGCACGACAAGTTGTGAAGACTACCTGGAAATGTCACATGGAGAAGTCTACCTGGAGATGTCGCCTAGTGCAGTCTACCGATCTTGGTATTTGCCAAACGCACCTCCAACAGCGAAAAACGATCATGAACTTGGCATTGACGCTAAATTATTTAACGCTTGCGGCTAGAGACGTCGTCGGACGGACGGTGATGCTGATCCGGAGACAATAATTTCAGATGATCGCAACATAACGATCGCAACATAATGAGTTTTGGGGCACAATTTTTTTGTTACTCTTTTTTTTGACTTGCTACCTTTTTTCTCTTGGGTGTTATTCCAGTCGTGATTAATCGGATTAACGCAATTTGGATTACGGTTGGGATTTTATATACCACGACAACCACAAAAAAAGAGTTTCTCATTGATTTTTTTTTTAAATTTCGGATTGTTTGCGCGAATTTCTTATGGCGAATTTCAATTTAAGCTTAACAAAAGGGAATTGACATTGGGATGGCGAATCTCTGCTGATTTTATTTTGTTATATTAAAAAAGACAAAATTAGACGCGATTCACTAAAAATAACCACAAGGCCTGAGATTGATATCTGATTGCCACATAACGGACGGACGATTGTTAATGGTTCAATTATTAGTTGTGATCGCGTTTTGCTCGTTTAAATCTGGCGAACGGAAAATAATGGATTTTAATTATTCATATTAACTTAAAACATTTGTTACGGAGTCGATTTTTATTGTTATTACTTTGGCAATCATGAAATATGAGATTTTTGGGAATTTTTTAATTGTTTTTTGTGTGTTGGATAAACCGTTTTTTGTTAAAAAAAATAAGTAAGACTCACCATGGGAGAGCCATTTTAACAATAAAAATAGTTCACTTATTTAAATATGATTGAGCAAAGGCTGGTTTCCTTATGATATGATACATACATTGACTGTCAAAACTTTACCAAACACGTGTGGCATTTATTTTCTGGTTCTGTTAGTAGAAAGTTTGGGAGAATTTAGCGATGGGCGAATACGAGTATACTGTCGAGCAACGCATGAATGTGAAGGTTGTAAAATCGAACCTAGAAAGCTTTCACGAAGAGCCCAAAAAAACTGTGCTGAAAAGAGTTCTGTAAGAGGAGCAAACCCCGAATCTCTCGGAAATGAATAGGCCCCTAGATGGACAAAAGGCAAGCTCGCTCGTCCTTTATGCCGGGTTTTCACTAGTAGAATTAGTGGTAGAGTAACTGGCCTACTTTTAAGCGGTAGAGTAACTTTACCACGGTGCTATCCCACTCTACTCTACTATAACCGAGTTTTCATTAGGTGTGTTCACACGATAGTTAGTACTCGCACAGTATACTCTACCACTAATTATACTAGTGAAAACCCGGCATTAGCCAGGTGGTAAGCAGGGCAAGCTTGGCCTCATCTCAAGAGATATGGCCAACCACGCCCTTGCACCTGAGCAATTGTCACAGCTGCAGGAGGCGGCCATTGACGTCGTCATTAAAAGGCAGGCGACGAAGTCAAGCCGGTTTTCGAGGTAAGCTTCCCAAGAACAATCTGGTTGCTGCTGGTCTGGTCAAACCATGGCCCGTAGAATGGCTGAGAAGTAACGTCTCCGACATCAATTGCAAAAGTGTTCTTGATACCACTCCGGTAGAAGAAGAAAACTTCCCTCAAACTCACAAGTTTCGAGGCTACGACCCCCAGATTAGCCTGAAGGTGAAGATCGCCTATCGATTATTCTTAGGGATCCTCTCAAGGGATCTTTGGGTCTTCTAGAATTTCTTGCTATGAATAACCATATCAGATGCGACATTGCGAGTCTCCCACCTCTTCCTTGGATCCTAAGAAAACCAGCTAGTCTAAGTTTCAGGTGCTTACAGTGTGAACTGGAGAGGGCTGCCACGCAGAAGACAGAATGCCGCCTCTGCATGCAAGCAACAAGACCTCCACACATGGTCTCCCTAAATGTCTTACTCTGATCTGGCTTAAAAAAGAGCTTATCAGAGAGCTGCTGAGCCCGCTTCAATAAAAGACCTTCTTGCCTTCATCCGGAGGGCCAACGGTCTTTTCCGTTACTGGAGTATGTGCAAACTAGGCCTAAATTGGCCGCGGTGCACACCATATGGGTTTCCCTCATACCTTAAAAAACACAAGAATATCAACGCAAAGTGAGCCAGGCACTTTAATAAGGTCACCCTTGTTCCGGGTTATCAGGGCTTCTAAGACAATGAAAAGGTGATAGATATTTGGTGCTGAATTAATTGCTACAGAAGCCCTATGCGATTGATAAAACATACAAACACTGAAGCCACACCACTGCTTTAGCGAACCCTAAAAGTTTTCTTCCGATGCAGTCTCGCAATTTGCACAAAAATTGATAAGGCGCAGACACTTCATTGCTTCATTTACCAGGCGTTATCCCTAAATTACCAACTATGGAGATGGGAAAAGCGAACCACCGAAAGGTACACCTATTGCAAACAGGCTAACGCGAAGAGGCCAGACGAAGCCAGGAACATCCCATCTTCTCTCACCTTTCCAATTTCCAAAGCATCCTCTAACCCCCGTTCCTCGTCCACTTCCCTTCACGACTTTCAAGCCAAGGTTTTTACCGTGCCGATGGCTACGAGGACAGCTATTAGTTAAAGCGTGCTGGTCGTAAGCGGTTCCCTCCGAAGCCTGGGCAAGTTCGGAGCATATAAGTCCCTTGTCCTGGTAATGGTGGGACCACACTACGCGGACTTGGGTCATACGCGTTTTTGCCTTTTTTTTCATATAGAGTTTTATGACTTTTTTACGACTTTTTTACGACTTTGTCCATGGTAAAGGTTGTGCGGCACAACAACGCGAACAAAAGGCTGTGCTTAAAAAGGTACATTGTGCGTCTACACACTATGAGCTTTTCAAAAGCGCGTACGACGTTTCAAATGAGAATTGATTTTTTCTCACTCATGACTCAGAAAATTAAAAGATCACGCGCGCTTTTGGCTGGCCGTACGACCAAAAGCGCGTGGATTCTAAGTCCGCATAGTGAGGACGGACCTTAAGCGGATCTTCCAGAAGAGACTCACTTCAGCATTACTCGTGGGATCTTTATGGGTTACGAAAAAAAAGAACAAAAACAAAAAACAAAATATTGCTTGCCTCTAGTGTGCAGGCAATCGCCAGTTGTGCAGCGAGTACCACCCAGAAGACCTTCTAAATGTAACAAATTTCATTAGAAACACTATAGACTGAGAGCTGTTTTAGACGGTGCGCTTCAGCGCATGTGCCTCACGAACGTTTGGTGATGAAGGGAGGAGTGGGAATGAAGAGAGGTACCACCCCACTTCTCCCTTTATCCACAAAGCTCGTGAGGCACATGCGCTGGAGCGCACCGTCTAAACCGGCTCTGAGACACACTGAATTCGTTCGTCAATGCACGTGTTTAATTATTTCAGGCTATAAACGATTCATCTTGACTAATCCATATCACATCTTTTTGTTATAAGTGTGTTTTAAACTGTCCCATTAAATCATCTCTGCGCCCACGAACTTCTAATTTACTTTTTTAATGTTTTTTTTGTGAGATTAATGTTACTTTTGAATTTTACGATTACTTGTCTATATATATAAAAGTGAAAGTATGTCTTTCTGTAAATGTTCAACAGACTCCGAAACCGCTCATCCGATTGGCCTAAATTTTTGTATATAGGGGTTTTCAGGTACGGCGGGTGTTTCTACTCTCTATTTTGCTCTATCTCGAACACTTCGGTTCGCTGTAGTGTACCGATATTCGTAAAATTAGAACTTTTGTATGGGAGGTGCTCTTCGAATTACTGCTAAAGAGCTCAGATCTATATTATTTTGGTTTTTTCCGAAAAAAATACGATTCCCAAAGTTTCAGATCGATCGGTCCAAATTTAAAATGGCGGCCAACACAAAATGGCGGATTACCTTTTTCTTTGCAAGCCATTCGGTATGGGTATCAAATGAAAGGGTATGACAAGTACAATATTATTAGCTCTGTGGCGTCATTCCAAATTCAAAATGGCGGCCAACGCAAAATGGTGGATTACCTTTTTCTTTGCAAGCCATTCGGTATGGGTATTAAATGAAAGGGTATGACAAGTAGAATATTATTAGCTCTGTGTGGAGTCATTCCAAATTCAAAATTCATATCACCTGATTACTACTATTGGTTTATGGGTGCAGCAAAGGCGCACCGGGTCCCAGCTAGTGTTAATTAAAGGTTTCGATTAAAGTTTCTTTTTAGATTGATACAGTTTATTTTTTAACCTTGTGATCCCAGCTAATAATATTATGAAATCAAAGTGGTCCCTGGTCAAAAAAAGGTTGGGAACCACTGTTCTAGACAAACGACAAATCGCCCTGCTTTAAAACTTGCTTGACTGGGAAGGGTTCCGCAAGTCTTTCTTTTATTATGACTGTACATCCTGTATTTTCCATTGTCATTTTCGTGTCACTATCTTCTAGGCGATGTTTATGGCTAGGATTGTCGCATACATTTTGTACCAATCACATCAATCGAGCCATAAATCATAACTTTGGATAAACATATGAATATTTTTGATAAATTTTAATTGAGATTCGATTCCTGTTGGACAGATTAAACTCTAACTACCATATCACTATTTGATGATAGAAGAAGAATATAAAGTGTAAAGTTTTGATAAGGAGTTTTGCTAAGTTGTAAAAACGCTCAATGAAGTTGATAAGCAAAATTTGTATCAAGTGCGAAAAATTTATTTTAAATCCGATGACCTATTTCTAGACAACCTTCTATGATAATAATCATCTAAAAAAATTTTGGACTAGAATGAATATTTATACATATGTGAGAGCTTTGCGTAGAAAATAAAGCAAAATTTTTGTAAATTATTTTAGAAGTTTAAAAGTGATAAGAAATTCACATGAATAGCATCAAATTTTTCGCGGTTGTGATTTACTAAAAAAACAACAGCTTTATAAAAATAAAAAATAAAAAATATGAATATAGTTATTTTAATATTAATAATAATAATAAACTGTGAACAATTGTTGGGTGATTGTAACTTAAGAACGTTAAACGATCACTTCGATCGTGATGTTGATCTTGTGCTAAGGAAATACGGTGAAGACGACTACATAATTTTTAATAATCCTGCAGAGATATCAATTCCGGAAAATGGTTATTTAGATGTTTTTTGTACTGGAGGATTTGCTAAATTCAATTACAACAATGATGCTTTAATAATAGATTTTATAAATGACACAGTTTTAAGCTTAGAATGTCACAAGGGACATTTGTATTATAACTACAATAACAGTGCAGAACCAAAGAAGCTATCACAACACTTAGGTTGTCGCAGTTTAGAAACATTTTATGCAAAAACAACAGAATTCAATTGTGATTTCGATGCTGTTTTATGTGGATTAAAAATGAATGATACACCAATTATATTTGCTGCAATATGTTATAATTTTAAGACAGGAGACTTGATAAGGATAACATATCCTGCTCATGCTACTGGTCCTAATAATTTGTATAAATTGTCTGATTATAAATTTTTTGATAAAATCGACATGGATAAACGCAGTATTTTTATGTTTAATGAGGATTTCGACAAGAATGTCGCAATATTGCACAATAATTCAAAGTATCCATCGGAATACAAACAACTTTTAAAAAATATTCACTTCATCTATTCAGACTTATCACAGTTTCAAACCTATGCTGGATTATTAAAAAAATTAACTGGTGGTGATCCTACGGCAATAACTGGTATACCATGGTGGAAAAATTTATTAACTGGAAATTGGGAAATTTTTCAACAATTATTAAAAAAAATAACAAACGAAAAATCTTATATTATTACTGCAGGAAAATCAGGTTTTGTTAAATATCCAAAAAAAATTTCTTGTGATCTTGAATATAAAATGACAGTGGAGATTTATGGTGAAGAAAAGGATGTGCCACTTTATGTATGGAATTATTTGCAGCCATTTAATAGAGGGGAAAATGATACAGAAAAGAGTTTTGTTGTTATTGGAATAAATTCACCATTTATTGATAATTGCCGATATAATACTTTTGTGATTTGTGATGATATTTGTGATGATGTCGATTGGTTACAGCCGTTCATAACAACTCGTGTAATGCCAAGTTTTGGTTGTGTATTCTGCTGTTGGCCGGAAGCTGTGATAGGAAATCTTGATGGTTTTATTTATAATTTTACCTTAAATGTTAATAATAATAACAATGTTTAATAAAATACGTTTTAATTTTGGAGTTGCTATTTTATTTAAAAATTTTATTTTTTTATTTTATTTTACAGGGTGATATTGATATGTAAAACTATAACAAAAAAAATTCAAAATGCCCTAGCGGCTAAACCGTTACGAATGCCCCCGTCAACTATATCGAAAAGTATCTGTTTTACGTTAATTTTGGCTTAAAAACATTTATTCGATGGATTTTTTTATAGGTAAATGTTAAGTACCGTTGTTACTCCAACGATCTACTAACAATTGACGCATTTGAGGAAAACATCCATCTAGCTATTCGTGAAATAAGGCCACAAACAAAATTTTGTTAATAGAATGGGCCACTGGCAAGCCAGTCGAAACAGCCATTTGAGTGAAATTGTTTTACATAAAGAACCGGAAGATGTACTATCTTCAATAAAGCAACATTCATTGAAAATTTTTGAACGGTGTAGTTTTAATAATAATTTCAAAAAGAAACTAATAGATGGCCCACTTTTTATACGCACCGAAGAAGGCTTCAACTGTTGAAATCGTGCGCCTGCGATCTCATTCATAACGCTCACAATCAGCCAAATTGCATGAAACTCGTTATATGGGGGTTTTCGAGGGCGGTTTTCGAGGGGATTGTAAATTTTTCAGCTAGGTGCAGTTACTAGCTATAATATACAATATGCGACCAGTTTGAAGGCTACCTATTTTATCAGAGTTATCTGAAGCGTGCCCACTTAAATTTATTGCAACTTACCTTGTTAACAGCTAACGTAATTTGCAATAAAATTGTACTGACTAACCAAAATTCCACAGCGCTTTGAACACGGAGTCAGGGCCGTAGCCAGAAATTTGGTCCGGCTGGTATCTGTAAGCTTGAAAGGATATCATTAAGAAATTTGTCTGACAAATTCTGAATCAGCGTATCGAGCCAAGGAATAAAAATAGCAGAACGAAAGTACGTTTCAACAGAGTCTGTTTGACAAGTAAAAGAGCTGTTTGCTTCAACGTGAGTCTCGGAACTTTGAGCTGCTCTAAAAATTTCGGCGAATGCATTTTTACGTTCTTCTTGAAGCGTATGCACAATTTCGTGAACATGCTTTACTGCTGATGCCAAATCACATGATTTTTCTTGCAGTCGAACTGGCAAAGGAAGCGGGAACTGAAAAGTCTGTCACAAACCAAGAGACTGACGCTGTTTTTGAGATGATCCGAGATTTCCCAGAAAGGACCCCACACTTTTCCTATGGAAAATGGCTTTCGGTCAATTTTCTTGAAATTTTGCACGTTGATAGTTCTCAACAAATAGATTAAAAGTCTCAATGGACACAAGGCCCCATAACCCCAAGGCTAGAGGGATATAACAGATTTCTGAAAGTAAAACAATTTAATCTTGTACTCCACCCAATGGGTACCCCAAACAACTACCCCTTTGACCGTTCAACCACCGACCATCAAAACCCTCCTCTCCTACGTCCGCTCACACCAGATTGTCAGTAAAGACAAAATGCAGAGTCACCTTTCAATTCATTCGTTCTTGATTTTTTGAAAAACCAACGATACTTTGTTGGCCTTGTGCGCGTTTCATTCCGATTCGATTCGTTCGTAAACAATAATATCAAAAATTGGGTTGGGGTTCGCGGGTTTTGGCAATTAAAATGCAAAAGTATAGATTTTCGGGAATACCGAATTTGAAAATTTTGAATATGGAGTTGTGAGCATCTTGGAAAATTTAAAAATTAGGAAAACGGGAAAATTTCGAATATGCAAATTTAGGAATTTGGAAAATTCTGCGAATTTTCAATTCGAAATTCAAATTTTCCGAACTCTATGACATTCAAAAATCTAAAAATTCAAAATTTACAATATTGTGCCTCAGAGTTTCTGTGGGGGGTGGGGGCGGGGCCTGCGCGGAGTACTTTTTCTTACTTAACGGAGACAATATTTCGGTCGCGAGAAAAATCTACTTACTTTTAATAGTTCCAAATGACTAAAAATATTTGGAGGGTCAAAAGTCCCTAAAAAAATACTTCTTTTTGTGGACTTTTGACCAGGTTTTCGGTATTCTGAACCACTGTGACTCGTATAGAATAGTTTCGTATCCATTGCTCCCGCACGCAGCTTGTCACCCCAATTTCTCGAAGCCTATTGTTTCTACGTAAATTGGCCATTTTTATGTATAGATTTATCTCACGAACAAATTTTATTTAGTCAAAATTAACGTAAAGCCGTCAATTTATGAGATATTTGAGAAAAACTGATTTTCGTGACCTTTGACCCTCCGTAACTTGAGTGGCCGATCAGTTGGCTTTATGGACTTTTGGGACATTATTTGTGACCATCCCAAAAATAAAAAGAATCCGGCTTGAAAATCTCCAGTTGGATTTTTTTAGAGGTTTGGCCTTTTTAGTAAAAAGAAACTGGGCTAGAAAAACTCCAAGCTTTCTAATTTTGGAAAAAAAAAATTACAGTTTAACTACCTATTTTTTGAAGAGAAATGTGGTTTTAATCAAAATTTTAGTTAAATAACCTCCTCCTTGGAATTTGGACTTTGACGACTCATAACTCTGGAAGTTGGTAGGGTGGAACCATAATTTTAGATAGGTGGGAGTATTCTGCGTACATTGGTACCTTATTCATGGAAATAGGTTATACGGTTACCAAAATACAGGGTGATATGTAAAACTCTACAAAAAAAAATTTAAAACAGCCTAGCGGCTAAACCGTTACCATTTCCAGGTTACAAATGAGTAAAATGGATGGTACACATATACAAGTTAAATAATAACAACCAATGAACCACTGAACTATTAAGTACCCTGCAAACAATTTCTCGGAGGCTCGCTTTCTCGGACCGATTCGATTCGAAAAATGCTTGTGAAGAGTACGAGAAAAAGATTCAAAACGCAAAATGAAAGCTTTCCTGGTTGATTTGTTTCTCCCAAAGCCTTCATGCTGTAGAAAAATATTGAGAGCCGATTTCCCCTGAATGGGACTTCAAATCTCCAAATTACACTAACAACATAACGTCATTTCACCGATTTGAAGTCCTATTGAGAGGAAATTTTGAGAGCCTTTGGTTTCTCTTCAACGATTTGTTTGGAAAGCTTGAGCTTTTGACTTGTTTTGCTCGGCGGAGTGATTTTCGGCGCAGAAGCGATTTGCTATCGATACGAGCATGCGATTCGTTATCAGCACGAGAAAGCGATTCGATCTCTCGCTCCGCTTTTATTGCCTTCGAATTCGTTTACGAGTCGTTAACGAGTCCGAGATCGAAGCAAGCTTTCGCTTTTGGCAAATCGTTCTCGAATCGTTTCCGAATCGAAATGTTTGCAGGGTATGTACCACTACCACTACCGTGGTATTATTTTATCAACAACCTGGGTTCTACCCAACGCAATATCAGTCAACCTATATTATTTTACCCATGCGAATTTGGTTACACCACACGTACACTAAATACATTAGGATTAGGGTATAAGGAAACTCTATTATTGTGTTTCAAATCACCCGTGCCACCCAATTTTCTGGGAAAGCTTCGATTGAAAAAAACACGTGTTCAATATTTTTTGAAAATCAATCTGACCAAACAGAAATTTACCCCCCGCCGCACCCCCAAAAATTATCAAAAATCAAAATTATCCTCAATAGTCACATCAATCACAGGTTATACAGGAAAGCTTCGGATAAAAAAATGTTTCTAACAAAAGCTTGATATTTCTCTTCGGAGAATCATAATCCATGAGAAAAAATGTGGGTTGCCCTTAGTCACCCCCACCTGTTTACCTATTTTCTTTCAAATATAGCATTGTGGTTGGTATTTAAGGCTTTTTACATTTGGAATCATCGTGCTTATTAAACTTTAATAGGAAATCATACATTTAAAAAATTAAAATAACTCTTTCAATTTTTTTTATACTCTATACACAAATCCGAATACGTTTTGCCGTTCAGTATTCCGAAAAACAAACTCTTTCATTATAGTATGCATATCCAATTTTCCAGTTTCTTCGTTATGAACGTGCAATAACATAATATGACTCATGGCTCATTGTACTCCTCAAGTAATTCTTTAGTGGTCGTAAGGCACTAAATGATCTTTCCCCTGAAGCAGCTGAAGCGAGAATTGTCATTACTAGGGCTGAAAATAAAAACATGCATTAATTGATTGAACACTGAATAGTGAAGTCTCTTGTTAATGAATTTGTTCACCTAAAAGCGTTGTGACCTGTTTAAATATTTTTTTAATGTGTCTGATTCTCCAGCGAGAACTACAGCTAAGACAGAACAGGTAGTAATAGAGTCGACTGGAAGATTTTTGATAAGTTTCAATTCAGTTTCGAGATTATGAACGTCGAAATCGTCAGCAAACAATCCAAGTTTCGTCGTCATGCGTCACCTCGAACAGCACTCAGAATTAGTTCTTCCAGATCCACGAGAACATGCAATCCTTCCTGATCAAAACGTTTCTCCAACTCAGCTTTTAAGAGATCCAAAATTTTATAAAATTTTGACAAACTGAGCAAATTTTGAGTAAGGGAAGCGCGCCAATAAAATCATATAGTGACATCAATTTATTTTGCTTTGCTTTACAGCAATCATATTTTCAAACTTTTTGCTGCATGGTGTGAACATTTTTTGTTTCATATTGCTACGAATGCTGTTGCTTACAAATGCTGGGGCATGCTGGCCCGTCTGCGAATGCTTTCACATACACATAAAAAAAAGCTTTCATCCCTCTACACAAAATACCATGGACCATGAAAATAACAAATGCTGAAGGAAAGCAAACTACTTTACAGCCTTGGAGAGCAAAGCTTTGAAAAACTGTAAGCAAACAGAAAGCATTTCACAGCAAAGTATTTTAAAGCCGAAGCATTTGCAGCCGGGCCAGTATGCTCCTGAAAGCTTTTAGGTAATTTGAAAGCAACAGCATTCGCAGCAATGAAACAAACAGCTTTCACAGTCTACACAGCAAAATAAGCTTAAAAACATGTCCTTGTCTCAACGACTGTCAAAATTATGACTGTATACATAGCAGGTCACAAGAGTAAAGAGTACATTTCTAGTATTTTTTTCATAATTTCTCACAGACTCAACACACAGTCAACGTCGTTGAGACATACACTCTGACTTACCACATCAATATTTTCTGGCATACGTTGGTTACGTGGTCAGCCAGCCTTCGGTTTATCTCATTACACGAATACAAATTCACCATTAGAGGTGAATTTTGTTTACTTTTTCTTGTGAGTGGGTGTTTAGAACACCAAAACAGCTGTTAGTCACAATAATAGTGTCTCAAAATTTCAATGACAAGCACGAGTATCAAACGCTTGTGACTTATGACTGATCACAATATAGAATAGGGGGAAAATCTCCATTTACAACTCAAAGGATAAATTAACTCAGAAGCTGAAAAACAAAACAAGACAATATAGCTACTGACAGAATCAGGCGCAAACGCCGTGCGGACATTGGCTTCGCGGTATGTGGCGACTTTTCACTGACATGATGTTGCGGTGTCGGCGGCGCGCTCCGACTTTGAACACAACAACGAAATCAAAGTGACAAGTGGACGTGATTGGAAAAAAAAGTGAAAAACCTGAATGATTTACATATAATTTTTCTATCCTACAGGGTTTGTCTTTTTTTTAGATGCTAATTTAATTACCCCAATTTGGAAAAATAAAGATTTTCATTAAAAAATATAAAAATCAACAAATTTGCTATCACAGCCAACACCAACACACGACTCCAAACATATGCCGACCACCACCAAAACACGACTCAAAACACAAACTTCTCTTGACACACGCGGCGGCAACGCGCAGAAAGTAGAAAGTAAAGCAACTTGCGCGGTGTGTGCGTAGCGTAAAACAGCATTTCGTTAGTGCGCATTTGAATACACTACTTCTATTCTCTCTGTCATTGCTCGCACGGCGTTTGCGCCTGTTTCTGTCAGCAGCTTATGTGATATCAACTGTCGACTGTCGAATATTTTTGGATGTGAAACACTAGCGCCCTTTTAAGCCCTTATGTATTGTCGAGAGTTTTGTCATTGAGTCTAATGTTAGGCAGCAAGCCATAGTCCGACCGATAGCAGAGAGAAGAGTCAAAGAACTGTGATACCACCTGAAAATAGGGTTTTATTCCAACGACTACCATTCAATACTACCTCAACAGAACGCTGGCTTCGACGATTTAATATTAGATGGCTTCTTCCTTTATTATGATTATGTAGAAAGGACATAGAATTGCTGGAAAGAGGGAACACAAGATTATCTTGGTAGGAGAAGTGGACAGGCGACCAAACACGCTGCTGCCTGGAATCGAACCTTGGCCCTCTGGCATGGTAGCAAGGCGTTTTCACTCCTAAGCTAATGAGGACGTCAGTATAAAAATATTTTTTTTTTTCATATTCAAATCATTTAATAAATAAATAAATAAAGCATAACTTAAATAAATTAAATAACTTAAGCAATGTGCATTAAAAGACTTTTGGGGAAATTATTTAAATATCACTTAATGCCTTCGCACCCTTGGGGGAAGATAGGATGGCCCAAAGTTGTCGAGTGCACCAACAACCGAATTGAGAGGTGCAGTACCTTCATCTGAATATTGGCTAGTTCCACCCAAAGCGTCATATTGTGCTGTGAAATACGAAAAAATAAGAAAACAAAAATGAAATATTATTAACTTAATATAAGTCGATTCCAAACGACGGAATTATATTAACCTTGAATTTGCTGTTGAGCAAGTTGAGCTTCTTCTGGTGTCTTGTACTTAACAAAGAATACCTCTGGCTTGCTTGGGCTAGTTGGTGCTGGTGTTGCAATATCACCTGGATTAAGTTCTGGCTCCTTCTGTGCCAAGACATAAATGACAGTTTTCTCGTCTCTTGGTGCAAAATCAACAGACAGGCGTGGTTGTTTGGCTAATGGTGTCTTAACGAATACAACTTGATAGTCCTTCTGTGGTTTTCCTAGGACGAAATGTTTCACACCGCCATCATCGTGTTCTTCAGGTGCAGCATAGGTGTAGAAGTGTTTCTTTGTGAATGATGATGCTGGTCCGAAATTTCCTGGACCACCAGATCCACCAGGACCGCCAGCTCCTGGACCACCAGATCCAGCTGGGCCAAGTGATGAATCGAATCCACCAGAACCATCCGATGGTAATCCTAAGCCAGCTAATCCTTCGGCACCGGACGCATCAGGCTCGTACTTATATCCTAAACTCACATCTGGGCGAGCATTGGCAGCACATGCAAGAAGGGTTACCAGCTGTATGGATTTATTTTTATTATTATTATTTTTTTAATTCATTTTTTTCACAATATTTATTAATAAATTCACTTTCACTTAACTAATTGTTGTAGTCACTTACCAATATTACACGCATTTTTTTGTTTGTTTGTTTAGTTTAGTTTTAATAAAGTTTGTTTACACTTTGGTTAGCAAGAACTAGACACTGATGATGATAGCCCAAAGTTTACGCTTTTATATTAAAAGTTCGTAGGGAAGACTCATCGTTTGACCTCAGCCACGGACAATTGTGTTGACTGCAAATTTATTGGCGATGGCGGGCTTATTGATTGTTAAATTAACATAAAACAACGCTCAAGAAGTTCAGTTCCATCTTTCTTTTCCGTTATCCAAAAAGTAAAAATTTCCCGCGCCATTTGCATAGCCAAGGTGATGCTTATTACTTCATCATATTTTATGGACCTCCGGAAGTGTGTTTAATCGCCATACACATATTTTTCAGACCACCACAATATCACAAATGCCGGTTGGCCATAGACCCGCGTGTCACACAGAAAATATACCTACAACGCCCAATAGTATTTGAAAATGATGATGGGCTTATACTTAGGGCTAACTTCTCCTTTGGCATCCGGAAGTGGATATAAATTTGTCACTAATTCACCTGAACTTCGTCGGTTGATGTTTTTTTTCTACCTATGCATAATGGATCTACTCTGATAATGGTGTAGAAGGTATTGAACTTCCGAAAAATAGTACACTATCATCAAAAAAAACAGGTTTGTTTTGTTGCCAGTGGTTGGTGGGGCTATACTTGAACATATCAAAAATTATGTTTTCTGTTGATAGTGGGACGTAGTCGTTGACGTCGCATTTTTTGAACCATCATACACCTTGAATGCAGGTATTTTGTGTGTCCAAAAAAGGGGGGACGACCAACCTTGCCTTGTAATAATTGACATTATTTTTGATTATTTTTCTGTGTGTGGAATCTGAAATATTTCAATTTCAACACAATATAAACGACGCGATTATTATGATGTTTTTAGGCAGAGAATTAAATTTTCGAATTTTGGGCACTTTTAAAATCACCTTCTAATGGGCTTTAACTATGGGAAAACGAAATTCATGACTTTTTAGTATATATGCGCGGCGGTTATTAACCTTTCTTTATTGGGAGTTAACATATTTAATAAGAAGGTAAGCAACAATATGTGATGAATTTCCATTTTTTTTAATATATTTTTACAAATATGTGTTGTTCGCTTTTAAGATTTGATTTTTATTGTGACGATGATATATATGCGATATAAGTCGATGAATTTAGTGGGTGGCCAGGGTTGATGCAGATAAGATCGATTTTGTTTTGTGTTGATTTACTTTCTTAAATATTTTATTATAGTTCAGCTCGTCGATCGTGGAAATTTTTTTGGATAGACATTAAAGTTTTTGTCCTCGTTTTGTAGATCCAAAAAATAATGAAAAGTTATCAATTTTAATCTCCGTCAGTCATCGTGGATCTTTCGAGGTGTTAACATAATAAAAACGAAACAAAATTTTGAGAGGGCTTCATACTTCTTCAGAAATTGGGTATAATGTTTAAAAATATAGTGGCGACCACTTGGATCTATTGTATCTATGACTATAGCTCAGATTTTTAGAATAGATTGGTTGAATAGTTTCAGAAGTTAATCTAAACAACATCCTGCTTCTTGATATCATGGGACAGTGACAAAAACATGGAAGACATAAGCTCAACGGCATGTTTTTTCTATGAGGCAGATCTAAACTCAGGAATCATTACCATTCAGAGAGATGGCGTTCTATGTGGACCAATGGTCTGTCAACTAGTTGAGCGGACAGGTGGCCAAATTAGGTATACGTTTGGATAGGAACAGTTTAGGATCACCGGAGATGAAAAGCTCATGACCAAAACTGCTGCCAGCCAAACTTGCACAGTCCCCCCCCCCCCCGTCGGCCACCAACTAGTGCTGCACACGAGACGAGACGAGATTTGTCCCAGTCTCGTCTCGGTCTTGAAAAAATGGGTATTTGAAGGTCTCGTCTCGATCTCATTTCGTCTCGAAAAGTCTCGTATCGTCTCGAAAAGTCTCGAATTTCGCTGTCAATAATACAAATTGCTCAGTCTTCTGTATTCCGAGAAATATCAATATGTGCCATATTAATGAAATTGTATACAAATATTCCTTATATTTCCATGCTAGTCACTTCCCAGACGTAGACACGTAAATCTGCCTTTTGCAGTGGCACCAGGGCGGGGTAGAGGGGATCAATGAATAGAAAGTTAATTTCTAATTTGTGTAGAGTTACATTTACGTAGAGTCCGTTCCAAAAGAGAAGAGGTATTTTACAGTCATTTCATTTCAACGCATTTCATTTTAAATGCGTTGAAATGAAATGACAGTAAAATACCTCTTCTGTTTTGTTATGGACTCTGCATTTAAATGCTTATGGAATGCGTACTCTTCGCCTTGCTCCGCAGCCTGCTCAAGTCATGTATTGGTGCCGAATGTTGTACTCGTCAAAGAGCGCAGCGTGAAGATACTGAAATAGTTGGTGTCGATACGATTTCAAAATAACGATTTGATTTCGAGACCTCGAGATGTCTCGCGAGATCTCGAATGGTAGCCTCGGTCTCGTATCGATTTTTAATCTGGGGTCTCGTCTCGATCTCGTCTTGAAAATCGAGACGAGACGATTTCGAGACAAGTCTTGTCTCGTGTGCAGCACTACCGCCAACACGTTGAGACAACCTCGGCAATTTCAGTTCCGGTCACCAAAGGATGAGAAACTCTAAGAATACCAACTGAAGTCGGCCAGGAATTTAGAATGAGAACAGAAGAGTTAAACAGCTCGAGTATCAGGACAGAGACCACTACACTAACAAAGAAGTGAGTCGCTCCACCATCTTAACATCACAGGTGGCTGGGACAAGCTCTAAGACCCCAACGTCAGTCACAAAGGATCAGATAACATCCAGATATCCCTTGAAAGCGGCCCTGTAGGTAATGCTTCTTCTACTGCTGCTCCACGCAGGGCTGTGCCCCTACAACCACCCCTCAAGGGGGAGGAGACTTGATCCCCAAAAGAAGTGAACATCTCATCCTATATAAAGCTTGTCCAGATTAACCTTCATCAGCAGTGCTTTAAAAAAGGTTTATCCCGGACAACCTGGAGTTGCGGCTAATCCAATCCGGGGGTACCGAGGAAAAATGTATTGCCTCGATATCAATCCAGGCAGGCTGATCTACTTCAGCGAGCATGACTGCCCTAGAGATGCACTGTCCATGGTGAAAGACTAACCTACCTTCATCTTTCGCATTACGTCTCCAGATACCTGAAGGCGCGCGGCGGGTGTGGAGCTGCCAGAAGATGAAGGTTAGACAGGCGGTTGCATACGTTCCCTGTTTCTGGAGCGATGTAAGATTCTCATCACTCCCTCGAAAAAAAAACTGATATATGGCACCCGCTCCAGGCATGAAAATCTAAAAATGCATCAGCATCGGCATAGGCCATTTCAAATGCGAGTGTCGTTTTACCAAGCTGCCCCCCAACTGAGTAATAACCGCGCCCAATGCTGCTTCACTTTCGCAATCGAAAGTGAACCGGTCCACTGAGTATGCTAATGGCACTCTTTATGGTCACCAACATAATTGCCCGATTTCTTCGTCCTATTCAATTTTAAAGCCTCAATTTTGCTCCCTTTGGACTATTCCGTGCGTCTTTTGTTGGTACGTGCCTGAACTGGCCTGCATTTGGAAAAGTAGAATTGCCTGCCTGTTGCAGGGAAGAACTAGGTAAGTTTTATTTTTTCTCGGGATAGCCTCGGCCTATCTTTCTGGTCGCCCGCACATACATCGAATAGGTGGCGATGGAAGGCAGGTCATTTTTTTAAACTCTTCTAATTCGGTATGGTTCTATGCTACCATAAAAGCCTCACATCACATATGACCCATGGTAAAAAAACATACTTTTTTCAACATTGGACGTTACTAACTAACTAATTGCTCCTTTAATCCCTCATGGGACATAGGGCGGAAACAGTTGCCCTCCAGCGGACTCTGTTTTGCGCGACAGCTCTCAGCTCTGACCAGGATCTCCCGGTTGTTGCGGCCTCTGCTAATAGGGTTCTCCTCCACGTTGTTCTAGGTCTTCCGACTCGACGGGTCCCTTGCGGATTCCAGTCGAGGGCCTGTTTGGCTAGATTCTCGTTTTCGCGTCGCAAGGTGTGGCCAATCCAATTCCATTTCCTTCGCCTGATTTGGTCGTCTATCCTTTCTTGGCCGGCACGGCGCCATAGTTCTTCATTTGAAATTCTATCTTGCCAGCGGATTTTTAGGATACGACGTAGGCATCTGTTGATGAAAACTTGTAGGCGCCCTGTGATGAATTGGGTGACTTTCCATGTTTCGCAACCGTATAAAAGAACTGCCTTAACGTTGGAGTTGAATAGCCGCAATTTGGTGTTAATTGAGATCTCCGTCGATCTCCATATGTGAAACAGGCATATGCGCTTCTTGCTTTATTTATTCTGGAACTGACGCCTTCTTCTGTACCGCCGTTTTCGGTAATAATACTACCGAGGTAACAGAATTTGTCTACCAGTTCCACGCCACGGTTATTTAGCGCTGTTGGTTCAAGGGTGTTTGCATTTATCCGCATTTCTTTGGTTTTAGTCGGATTTAACCTTAAGCCTGCCGAGCTACTTTCTGTTGCCAAATTGTTTAACATGTTTTTGAGGTCCTGGTGTCTGTGGGCCAGCAAACAGATATCATCCGCGTAGTCGAGATCCTTAAGGCGGTCTAGCAATCCCCATTGTATGCCACCTGTTCTTCTATATAGAGCGCGGACGTTAGAATTCATGATTTTATCTCAAGGATATTGCCAGACAGTTATGTGGGGCTCCAAATCCAAACCCAAACTAACTAAACCCACGGGCTGTCATTACGGTAATGCGTCACAGGACTAGCAGGACTGCAACTTTCCTGGTGCAGCGTTCAGCTTCTGTGTCAGTCCAATCTTGTACGAACGCCTTTTTTCGAGCCTCCACATCTTTACCTCTCTTGGATGATATTCATCGTTCTACCCAACTTTTTCTGAGTCTTTTACCTTTTGGTTCGGGCAGCTCGAATATTATAGTGAATCGTCTTATTCGAACAGAGGTATTCATTTCGCAATTTCTGCGGGAGGTCGTAAATGGTACCACGCTCTCTCGGGATCCACCTATTCATATCTTGTGTGAATCTGTTGGTCCATCTGTATTGGGAGAAATCGTGCTGAGTCGTAAAATCGTTTGCCCCAATATGTCAATAGATATCATTCGCATCATAACGCATGCGTCGTCATTGGGCATGAGGAATATCGGAAGGATGCTTACACGATATACTGTTACACTGCTGCTGCTTATTTCATGATCAAGCTAACTACTTTGGCTTCTGGGAGTCGACGACTTGGTCTGGTACCCTCTATATTAGACGGTTTTCTGGCAATTCCTGCAATAACGACAAAAATTTGTCAGCTTTGCCCACCAAGTGTTCTCTGAAACTGACCCTCTTGACAATCAGTACTTCCAAGGACGTAAGCGCATGCGCGAGGGAATGACCTGCTCACTTACTTTATGCCGTATGCCCGATTACCGCTATGGCAACGTCGTTTGTAGAATTTCATGCAGGAGCGGAGTTATAACTTCTCACTGGGGACATGCTTTTGTTGTACCGAAACCTATGACAGCGCCTATTCCAATATATTGAGAGACCACCTTCTAATGGCACTTGAATAGGACCGGCAGGCTTCTGGGCCGTCTCTGGACTGAAATCGAGCCCAAAATATCGGAGTTGGACATGAAGTTCCTTATGGGCAAAAGTCGTCGAAGGGGCCGCTGCTTGATTTCTCACAAATACTTAGAGGGCTCCGAGTGATCAAGTGTGAGGGTCAAGTTTCGAAGTGATTTCTACTAATAGGAATACTACGAAAACAGATGGAGTTTGAAGCCGCCCGTGGTGCGCTAGCTATATCCGGCAGTGATGATTAAATCAGTTCTGGTAAAGAATATAACAGATCCAGACTGGGTCAAGTCTAGTGTATAGCTCCTACGGAAGTGCTTAACGGGTGGCCCTACCGGTGTGGTCGTAAAATTAAATTTGGGCAGCTCAATATCCAGATCCCTTCCAGAGAGGAATGAGAAGAGTTTCAACCCGATCATGATCATTACGTTGTCCTGTACACAGAGTAGAATCCAAATCAGAGTTGAGTGTAGAGGTGATCCAAAAATGCTACCGCGGACCTAACTTCGCAAGCGCTTGGAAAACTTTTGGCAATCTTTCAAAATTGCCTAGCAAAACATATTATCAGATAGCCAAGCGGCCATCAAGGCAATATACTCGGCCCGTAAAACTTCCAAGCTGGTCGCAAAATGCAAGACGGAGATATCGGGGCCGGGAGGTACAGGGTTGTTCTTCAGTGAGAGACGAGAAGGCAGAAGGATTTGGCAGACGGCCGGCCTACTGGTGGAGAATGTACAGAAGCCGGTGTGCATGCCAGAGAGAGACATCTTCATGTGATTTCTCAAAGCAACTTATTTTATTTATTTATTTATTTATTTAATTAAACATATTTGTACAAAATAAGAACAAGCCTTTACATATGTACATAGGCCAAAGGAGGTGTTGATCATATATGAATGTGGTAACCTACATTTCTTTAAATGAAACTACAAACAAAAATTAAAAAGAAATCGAAAAAGTTAGGGCGAAATTACTACTATACTAATTGACTAAACTAGGGGGCTGAAAAATAAACCATAAGTTGTCTTCTGAGCTTTCCCACAGCACCAGCACGCTTAACATCTATTGGTAGGGAGTTCCACAGACTAGTGACGTGAACGAAAAATAAACGTTTAGATTGCAAGCACGAGTAATGGGGCATAAGTAAATTATTAGTTCTAGTAGACTGAAGGAATGTGAGTTTTTCTCGGAGACATTGCGGTTTACCAGAAAGGAGAAGTTTGTAGAGGAATATGATAAGCCGAATTTTAAGATATGTCGAGAAGGGGCAACCAAGAAATACGCGAGTATATGATGAGACGTGATTGAAACGGCGGATTTTATAAACGTAACGGACAATAGAATTGAATGCTACATTCAATTTCATCTGCGAGAATGAGTCCAGTTTACAGAAGATTACGTCACTATATGTTATTAAGGGCATTAAGAGAGATTTCGCAAGCTTAGAGCGAGTATTAAGGGGTATAAAGTTCAACGTACACCAAAGTTTTCGTAGGCTACCATAGATCTTGCCAATTATGTAGTTAATATGATCCGACCATGTTAAGTTCTTATTCAGGAAAACCCCCAGACTCTTTACCTTGTCACAAAACGGAATGATGTTACGGTTTAATAATACTGCAGGAAATCCATTGGTATTTAGAACATTCTTAGAAATGACTATTGCTTGAGACTTGTCAGGGTTTAGTTGCAATTTATTCATACTCGCCCATCCAGATAACGCCTCGAGGTCTTTATTGATTCGCCATATACAATCCTCAACCATGCCAAGCCGGCAGCTCAGGTAAATTTGAACATCGTCGGCGTACAACAGGGCTTTACAGAAATTTAGTTCTTTTGGAAGATCATTGATGAAGAGAGAGAAGAGGAGCGGACCAAGTATAGAACCTTGAGGTACACCCTTAGATAGGGATGAGAAACTGGACTCTTGATTGTCTGTGCAAACCATTTGAGATCTACCGCTTATGAAATTCCATATAAGACGAACTGCGGACGATGAGAAGTTGAATTGAGAATATATTTTTTGGCATAAGAGCGTGTGATTTACGGAGTCGAAAGCCTTAGAGAAGTCCAGTAATGAGAGAATGGTTAACTGGTCATGATCAATGTTCAGGCGTAGATCATCCGTTAATTTTAGGAGGGCAGTACTACAACTGTGGTCCTTCCTAAAGCCATGTTGGAATTCGGTTAAAAAGGAATTAGATTCAAGGTATTGAGCCATTTGAATGTACATTAACTTTTCTAAGATTTTCGAGAGGCAAGAAAGGATACTAATGGGTCGGAAATCCTGTGGAAGAGAGGCATTGGGTTTTTTAGGAATTGGGATAACTTTAGCTTTCTTCCATAAAGACGGGAAGTTAGAAAACGTTAGACAGGAGTTAAGAATGTGGGTGAGAAAAGGAAGTATACAAGGAAGGATAATTCGAAGAAATTGTAAGCTAATGCCGTCAACGCCGACTGCATTTGACTTAATAGAGTACTTTAAAGGCACGTATTTGTCTAGGAGATATATGCTGAGTTTGTTAAAGTGTTCAACCTGAATATTAACGTCTGACATCGAATATACATTACTCCAGTTGAGTGAGAACGCTTCAGCAAGTAAGCTGACACAGTCGAGATTTCTAAAATTTCTAAACTTATTTGGCTTAGTAAGATTTTCCCTAGCAGGAAATATGTTATAATTAAGGAAGATTAGGTCATGGTCAGAGACTCCGGGAACGGATATTTGATTTGGAAAGGTTGCAAGGTGTATATTATTAACTATAAAGTAATCTAGTAAAGAGGAACAGGACGCAGTGAAATGGGTTGGAGCACTATTAACGATTGATAGAGAGTGCGAGTTTAAGATGGAAAAAAAGTCGCTGGCTAAATTGTTTGGGTTGAGAACATTCAAATTAAAGTCTCCACAGAGGATTATATGAGGGCAGCAACATCCAAAGCTTGCAATGCAGTTATATAAAGGTTCTAGATTAAGAATGCTGGGAGGCTTGTAAATAGCTCCTATCAAGCACTTGTTTTCACCCCCAAATATTTCAGCAAAAATAAATTCGACTCCATCATTTGATGAAGCTACAAGTTTATACGAAATGCCAACTTTAAAGTAAATGGCGACACCACCCCCACGCCTATCTAATCGGTCAGCTCTCAGAATATTATACCCAGGTATGGAGATAAGTGAATCCGGTAAGTCCGACTTCAACCACGTTTCAGAGAAACAAATGATATCAACTTTCGAGTCTGCAAAGATATACCTTATTTCATCAATACTCCTAATTAAACTGCGTGCATTAAGGTGGCAGACCTTCAATCCACTAGATTGCGAGACAAAGATTCGTAGTAGTATTTGACTTATATTTCCGTTCACATCACGACAAGAAGGAACGTTACCCGACATCAAGCATAAGGGTACTTGTAGGTGCGCAGCAGACAACAAAGAAATACTTCAGCCCTAAAACAAATAATGAATAAAAAATAAAAGCTTTACCATTTAACATTTCAAAAACGAAAATAAACATAAAAAGAATAAAAATCAATTAATAATAAATAAAAGCTAAAATTTCAAAAATTAAACTAAAGAAAATAAAAAGAATAAAAAGAAATTTAAAAAGAAATTTGACTTGATCAATTAAAAACAAATCACATGCGTCATACGTCATCATTTATTTTGCTCCACAAGAGTATCCAGCGCCGAAGCATCATCAACCCATACGGAGGTGCTATCTGCATTGACTTTGACAAATATTTTGCCGTTGACTACGTAGGCATGGGATAGTCTTCCATCAGCTTTCAAACGACGGGCTCGCAGGAAAATTAGTCGATCATGGGATGTGAGAGAGAAGTTGACAAAAAACCTAGTGGGATTGTCCGACACATCAATATCCAAAAGTGTGGGTGAATGCTCTCTATATTTCTTGTAAAAAGAATTTTTTTCGGCTTGGGAAGAGAATTTCACAACCAACGGTGCACTGTTGTGATTGGATTTCGCGCGGATCCTAAAAACATCTGTGTATTCACTAGTGTTATGTGCAATTTTTTTTGAAATTTTTTTAAAGATTGCGTGCACATCAACTTAGCTCCAGATAGAGAAGCGTATCATCACGCATCAAGGCTAGGAATACTTGACCTTGTTACAACAACCAGAAATTGCGAGACCTATTGGTGATGTCTCGTAAGGATATTGCCAGAATCGTAATTATGGACACTGGCCAATTAGGTATCTTGCAGACAAATTGAGAATTCCGTAGAATACCCACTGCCGTAGCTGCGCAAAGGAACAGGTCATTGAGGCAACCTGGGGGTGCATGAGAAGATGGCGATGAAACTTGCATTTGAATTCCTGGTTGTTGTATGGGTTCGAGAATACTGACTGTGGGATGTTGTTCCACAGTCGAGTTGTTCTCGTAATGAACGAATTTCTAGACTGGTGTGTACGTGAAAACCTCCGAAGGATTTACGGCCCAACCAATGAAGATAACGCATGAAGAATACGCTACAATCACGAATTGTACGATCTATACAAAGAGTGTAAACTTTCAACACATGCCAAGCAACTGCGCTTACTTTGGGTCGGCAATGTCCAAAGAATGGATGGCTCAAGGATACCAAAAAAACGGATCAAGGATACCAAAAAAAAGGATACTACCAGATGGCAAAAGACCAGTTGGCAAACCACGGCCAAGGTGGGAAGACAATGTTATGGCTGATGCAGCAAAACTCCTCAACATCAGAAACTGGAGGCAAACTGCGCAACAGAGAGAGGTCTGGAGGAAGAAGCTGATGGAGGCCAAGGCTCGAATTGGGCTGTAGAGCCATCGAACAAGAAGTGTGCGTAAAAGTAAGGGCTGAAGACAGTGAAGATGCGCCGTGTGGGCTAGTCTTGTGTTGCGGGAAAAACATTGCCGTGGAGGCAGATTATATATTTCGGTGGAACAGTCATTGTGGTAGATGCGGTAGAACTTCATCAGAGCAGCTACATTCCTGCGGTGGTTTAATGAGTCAATTGAGGAGCTAATGACGCCATTACCAATAGAGTGCGATTTTACATCTTGTCCAGAGTTTCAGGGTTTTGGGGGAGGTTTCGAAGTTCGAAATAGGAGATTTGATCCGGCACCTAAAATTGCTAGGTCTAAACTCTCTCCTAGTTTACTGCCTCTTTTTACGCAAAGTTTTTTCACAATGCCGCGGCCATAGTCGGCAGATAATGTGGGTATGGTGAGTAGCACCACCCGCCCAGAAAATTTCGGCTGGGTAAAATACCCACCCGGAATTTGAGCGTAACTCAGCGTGTGACATGAAGAATGCTTCTGGTTCTCCGAATCTCATACAATAAAGAAGACGTGCTTTGCGTTATCCTGAATACCTAGTCATACCAACGTGCTCGAAACGATAGAGGTATTTTCTAAATTCTCTATATCCACTCTAGAAAGGCGTGAGGACGTAACTCACTTCTCCACACTCCCTCCTAACCCGTCTATCCACGTTTGGAATAAGTCTGACGGTCCACCGACTATTAACAGACTCGTTCCTTCTTTGGCATTACGTTAGAGACTAGCAGTGCGTCATCTGCCACCGAACTCAATTTGTCTCCCCTGTAACATTTTCTGGGTCATAGATATGCATGCCTTCGCTCGCTAGTACCTCTTTGGGAATAATTTTCCTGCTATCACGCACGCCGCATAGTTGGATATGGACCTGTATGCGCAGCACGCGCGAAGGACGCTTATGCCAGAGACAGATACATGCGTTCGTTGGTGTGCGCGGTGATTGATATAATAGAAGTTCGTGCATTCAAATGCAAACTGACATATAGTTACTTAAACGGAGCGCACGCAACGCAAAAGTTGGTTTACTTCCATCTTTTCCGCATTGTCGCATTCGCCGTACCCTCAAATACCCAAACACAAGCACACAAAACAGACACATGCACTCGTGGCTTAGACTTTTTGGTTATTTGTAAGAGACTAGACGGAACCCATGCACGCAAGTGTTGGCAACAAAAATTCGCCGTTTACACCGCACGCATTGTACGCACTCACGTGTCTGTTTCCAGCTTTAGTCTGTATGGGCCCTCCATTTTCTGCTATTAGCCATCTTGTTCAACGCTGCTGCCAAAACTGGCACTGCGTAAAGCTAGACTGAGCTAATCACCCTGGATCGTTCTAGGGCCCCCACTATGGGAAGCATTCTTGGAAATGGTGCAGAAACAGTGGAAGCTTTAAGGTAGAAACAGAATGGCACGGCGACCGTGGCGGAGTCCGCCGCTCAGAGAGTTTCCCATACATTTAATTTGTCCGCGCCGCCTGAGGAGAAATTAAATGTATGGGAAACTCTCTGAGCGGCGGACTCCGCCACGGTCGCCGTGCCATTCTGTTTCTACCTTTATCCGCCGTGCCCTTCAAGTGTGTTTTAAAATGAAGCCTCTGGTCAATCGTCTACCTTAGGGAGGACTGTCAGTGAATGACCTGTTCCCGTACTTTGATCCTTACGGACAATTGGTTTCCAGGTTACTGATCAGCACAGTTAAAGTTTTGTGCTCAGCAAACGGCAAACCAGCGCTTTCAGGCCACGCTTTAATATCTCAGATAGCTTCGTTCGCGCATAATTCGATCTCATCAAGGCGTAGCTTAAACACATCATTATACATTGTGATCCACAGGAGAGGTCTCAGGACACCACATATTGTTCTGTATACCGTCGAGCCATCTTCCGATTCACAATGATGTGACCTATATCTTCTTTCCTTTTTTAGGAAAGGTTGTTATCAAATAACAGTTTCGGAGGAGGGGAGTGTGTTTGCCTGACTACCCACCCGGGCCCAACACGATTCGCCGGCACTGGCCGCAGCTACAAAACGGCTCACCTCAGCACCAATTGTGTCCCAGTCTCCGGTTTGGCTGGGACTGCCGTTCCTACCTACCATCCCATTATATTACTAACTGCTTACAAAATAATTTATACTAAATTAACTATTAAAATATCACCTACAACCACGAATATGATAACAAACACGCCATAACTAACTAGCAAGCATAAACAGTACATAAACACATAATCTAACAATGCGTGTCGCTATCATAATTTTTCACTTATGAGGTCAGTAGTTTTCCACGACGACGACGTTATTCTAATGAATTTCCGTATAAACATAAATCTTTCTTCACTTTTAAGACCATCCACAGTCCATATCCATAAGCCGCCATTGCACACAGAGCACAGCATGCCATTGAGAATATATTTCGCCGGTAGTCATAGAATTTCATTTCCATCGTCATCGAGTGCATCGCAGCGAAAATAGGCCAACCACATCGATGCATCTTAAACAGGTTTACCTTGTTCATATAATAGAAAAGAGCACCCAGGTATGCGCTGCTGTTTAATTATATCAAATCCGACCAAACATTGCAGACCCACATTCCCGACCCAACAGCTCCGAGCACGCAATTGTTATTATGCGCTCTCTGACGTAGATTAGACATAGTCTAGCTGCTGCTAGCTAGCTTCTGCTAGATCTCAAGATCTTAAACTAACTGATGTCTTAATTTTTTTTTTGTTCTGAGTGTGTGTTCTGGATTTAAGTAAATTTACTTGCGCCTGTGCAGAAAATCTCGGAAGAATCTCATGGATTGGCGGCGATTGTACGTGGATTATTTTCTGTTGCGGTTCTACTTTATTCTAGGGTTTTTCCTTGCGTTTTTCTTCCAAGAAAATGATTCAATGTTCTGTAATAGGTCGGGTAATAATGAGAAACGAGATTATAGCGGGATTCCTCGACAGATACGATAAAGTTTTTATTTTGTTGCCGTTCATATATGGCTGCAATTAAGGTTTTTGAACCTTAAGAAGATGATTTGTTTTGCTGTTTGTTATGAAAATTGAGTCGAGAATTATTATGAGAATTTGTTTACGCATTTTGTTTGAAAGTCACATAGAATTATGGCAAGCATATGATTCAAAACATTATTTCAGGTTAACATGCGTGCTGCTATGTTTTATTGCTGGAGCTATTCAAACGCCAACTGATTGGTACGTTATAATTCATCCTATGAGAAGGAAAGGTAATTCTGAAAAGGCTGGTGAAAGGATGATGAATGCAAGCTGGCAACTGAACGTAAAAATATTGCGTTCTGAGCAATGCAATGCAATGAAGAATACAAAGACCTCAAAGAGAAGAAAAGGAGTTCACACACCGTAAAAAGAAGCCTGGGAGAACAATCTATTATGCAAACTAGAAAAATACGTAGAGCGAAGACAGCACCAGGCAGGCCTAGGGCTTCAACCAACACATCCATTTCACATATCCTGCATAGGCAAATAGGGTTATCTAATCGCCAATCCCTCTTGGAGAGTTGCGTAGAGCACTTCATGAATCAAGGCTAAATGACGAGCCAGGCGCGGATCTAGAATTTTATTTTGGGGGGGGGTCACGGAATTAAAAGTGGTGAGAACAAATATCTACTCCTAAGGGCCTATTTTGACGGTTCGCTCCCAGGAGCATTCCTCACGAACTTTGTGGATGAAAGAGGTAGTGGGGCAATGCCACGGCTGGCATATGTGCAGGATGTGCAGCTGCACAGGGCTCCGTAATTTTGGGGCCCCGCTAGCGAAGCGAGGGAAATTTTTTTTTGCAATAAAAATCATTTGAAGTCATTATTTGCATTTTTACTTCATTGATAATGGGCCACACAAATGAGTATGGGCCAAAAAAATCTGCATATGGGCCATTATTCTGTTGCGGGGACGGGTTTGTATGAAGAAAAATGCGCGAGCGAAGCGAGCGAAATTTTTTTTTGGACTCTCTCCAAATCCCCCATATTGTCTGGCCGCGGCACTGTAGTGGGGTTGATGAGAGGTACCACCCCACCTCTCCCTTCATCCACAAAGTTTGTGAGGAACGTTCCTGGGAGCGAAGCGTCTAAACAGGCTTTTTTAGGGACAAACACAAAATTAACAAAACGAACAAAACAAACCGAATTTTCTCGTGGATTAAAAACAAACGTAGTCCGCTCAAATTAGTCAAAAATCGCTGTTTTTAGGAACTTTCTCCCACAACTATGAGACCGGTGAATCCGGCCAAGTGAAGGATTCACAACCCGCATTTCGAAAAAAGGGTTGTTTTTGAGAAATATGTGAATTTTAGAGTTTTTTCGCCTTTTTATCTATTTTGTGGAGAACCTATGCATTTTGGTGAAACTCCGCATATTTTCGCCGATGGAGGCCGTTTTGCGCCATTTTTAGATTTTGAGCCAAAATTATGCATTTATATGAAAAATGAAATGAGATCAAAGTAGTAATTGTAGTTTTTCAACGGCCTTTCTTTGGACATTTTGATTATCAACAGAGTCTGAAAAAAGGCGCAAAACAAGCTTTACCGGCGAAACAATGTCGAATTCGAAAAAACAGTGAAGGCAAAATTTGCAGGAAATTTTATGCCTTATAACTTTGCTCTTTTGATATTTTGACCAAAATGCATAGTTTCTCTTAAAAATAGAGAAAAGGCGAAAAAACTATAAAATTCACATATTTCTCAAAAACAACCCTTTTTTCGAACTGCGGGTTGTGAAAATCATGCTTAGACAACCCATATCCTTCACTTGGCACCGGTCTCATAGCTGTGGGAAAAATTTCTTTAATTGTTCCTAATTTGAGCGGAGTAAGGCAGAAAACGTGCCCTAATGTGTTTTTGATGAAGACGCGCCTTTTCTTGTGAGTGCAGCTAACTTCAGAGTTTACAAAAAAAACTAATATACAGAGAGTATAGATCAATCTGTTGACCTTGAAGGTCATTTTTAAGGTCGTTGCTTTAATTTGCAAAAAGTTGGGTCGGTTTTGGACGTTTGGTTATTTTTTGTTTTTGTTTTTTTAGTTGGATCAATTTTGTTTTTTAAACAGCGAGCCCATTTGGCGTGGGGGGGGGTCATGACCCCCGTGACCCCCCTTAAATCCGCGCCTGTGACGAGCTTACTGAAGAATTTGGATGCTCCAACAATATTTGATGAGGTTTCCATGCTGCCGCTATCAAGCTTAGACGAAGCTAGCAAAGGTTGTAGACGATACTAATTGCTCCTTTAATCCCTCATGGGGCATAGGGCGGAAAAAAAGTTTGCCGATTCGTAGCAATTGTGTGTTTTATGGGAGCGGATTGCTAACCCTCAGCCCAACCGACTTAAAACTCTGTTTTTTGGCGCAGAGAACTCGCCATTCGACCGTCTCCCGTTAGCTCCTTACGAAGAAGTACCCCAGGGGGCACCACGGGGAGGTGGGATTAGGACTTGTTAACAGAGCTGCTAGGGTTGTAGACGATATCCCTGTAAAACCAGCCAAACAGGAAAATATTTAGATTTTAGGGGCTCCAGCGTAAAATCGCAACAAAAAGGTATTTAGGTTGATTTTTAAATGCCCGACTTGGGCGCAATACCATTGATAAACGTCCAATAATAATTGGCACTCAGAAATCATCTTGAATACCTAAAAAAATTGGAGCAATTTTGGATTGGAACCTCAATTTGCTGATAAGAAAAATACGTCCTTGAAATTACTATGGGAGCTCTGGGTTCCCCCAAAAAAATTTTCAGTGATTTTGCCCCTAAGCCCAAATTCGCCCAAACCCCGCTCCTCTCTGGTGGGGATCTGGACAAAAAAACCTGGGTTAAAGCTGAGTTTCTATAGCATTACCCTGTATACATGGCGAGTTGAATAGTTGAGTTGAGGTTGAGTTGAACTTTCGACTCGCGTATATGAGGATTAAAGAGCCGATTGGAAATAGCGTCGAACTGACAGCATTAATCAGCTGTGACTTAGAAAAAGTATTGCTCGCTGCCTGTAATCGCTAAATTACGAGTTTATTTAAAAAAAATTAGATGAAAATGTCGAATTCGAAACAAAATATTATTTTATCAATTTGAATTTGTGCAAGTTATGTTAATTTAATTCAGGAACCATTGTTGTTACGTTCAAAAATGCGACAAGATCGTGTAATTAAAATGAGGAAAAGATGTTCTAAAAAACTATGTCAAAGACTAAAACGTTATTGCCAAGTGTATTTTGAAAGAAATATGAAAATATATAACAATTTAACTGATAACATTCCTAAGAAAAGAGAGCGAAAAATTTGGATGAAAAAACGAAGTAAGCATTGGTGGAAACATGTTGTTAATGATAACAAATTTGACGACCAAATGATTGAAAATTTTCGAATGGATAGGAATCATTTCACTACATTTGTGAAAAATTATCATACGAATTATCACCTCATCCATGCACTGTCCGTGAAGCTCTTCCCGTGGATATGAAAGTTGCTATGGCAATTTACAAACTGGGCTCATGCGCAGAATATAGAGTAATTGGAAACCAATTTGGTGTTCACAAGAGCACTATTCAAAAGTGCGTGTACAGTTTTTGCAATGCTATCTCAAAGAAGAAATTAAAATACCAACAGGCAATGAAGCTGCGGTGGCGAATCAAGGATTCCAAGAGAAAAGTGGAATACCGCAAATTATGGGTGCGATTGACGGTACACACATTCCCATAACACCACCTTCAAATGGATCTGCAGATTATATTAACTGTAAGGGTTGGCCATCCGTTGTTTTACAGGCTGTAGTGGATTATAAATATATGTAAGTAATCAATGTTGTCACATTTAAGTTAACCAATAAAGCTTAACTTTTAATAGGTTTATAGATATAACGTGCAAACATCCTGGTTCTGCCCATACAAACATATTGAACAACTGGATTTAGTATTCCAATTTTTACTCTTTGTGCGATTGTTAAAAATAATTCTTAAACTTTTTTTACCCGGGTGAAAATATAAGACAAAACAGACTGAAAAATTACTAATTTTTTGAATGTTGAACAGCAGCCGGAAAACTAACGGAAACTAGACTGAGGTAGTGAACAGGAGACGGAACTGAAAATGCATTGAAAATGATAGGTAATTTCGACTGAAGAGTGTGAATGGACATCAGGCGGAGTTTAGACGGAAACATTAAACATTTGGATGAATGGAGTAACAATTATTAAAAAATTTCTAAAATTTTTCTAAGTCCAAGAAATGTAGAGTCCCTCCTAAGAATATTCCAAATCTAAAAATGATAAAAATTTCCGCCTTGTTTCGGCCTCTTTTCAGTCTTTTTTTATACTCATGAAGGGTAACTGATATCTGTTTTCAGTGTAAATAATAATTTCCGCCTTATTTCGGACAGAATTCCGTCTAAAATGCACTTTTCAGTCTCTTTTCAGCCTTTTTTCACTTTTATATTTTTACCCGGGTTAGACTAAAGAAATTATAGATGATATGAATATAAAAGCTTTCTTTGTTGGGGATCCAGCTTATCCACTTCTACCCTGGTTGATAAAAGGATATACAAGAGTTTTAACGCCCGAAGAAGAGTCGTTCAATGCCTATTTAAATAAAGCCAGAATTGTTGTTAAAAACGCTTTCGGGAGACTCAACGGAAGATGGCGAATTTTGCAAAAACGAATTGACATAGATGTCAATTTCGTACCAAATGTTGTAGCTACATGCTGCATACTCCACAACATTTTGGAACGGAGAAAGTCACCTTATAGAGAAGCATGGAATACTCATGTTCAACTCTCCGAAAATCTATTAACGCAACCATCACCTCAAAGTCAATTGATCACTTTACAAGCCATAAATCTTAAGTCTTTAAAGTTTTGTAATGTTTAATTTCCTTCAAATGAAAACATAAATTGTTAAACAAATAAAAAAACATTATTTAAGCTTTAAATGACTCTCTAATTTTTTTAATTAATAACATGAATAAATTCTTTAAAATAAAAAAACAGTCCATGTTTCACTTATACCTATTATCAATGAAATATATAAAAAAAAATTCATTTAATAACTTAACATAACTAAATTCATAAAAAAAGAAAAACATTCAAAGCATCACTGCATGAAACATATGAAAAAAATAATCATTCATCTACCGAAAATGAAGAAATGAAATCTCTTATACAGGGTGTTTTGCACTAAGTGGCTAATCCGTTAAGCCCTAGACAGACTGGCACGCTAATCGGGATTATGACGTCAAAATGACGTAGATCGATATATAAGCTATGAGAGTAAACTGGATTTGTTAATCCTCAATATACAACTCGATTTGCCTGGATTTGTTTACCCTTTACTGCCATCAGCGCCATTGGTGGTGAGTTACTTTATCAAAATTAAATGTCATCTCCTATCTGAAAACGTAAAAAGAATGTTTATTGTGTGAAAACTTCGACGGAAACAAGGAATAAATACACAATTATTTAATTTAAAAGAAATGGAGAATTTAGGGAGTCTTCCAAAGTAATAGTTAAAAAGTTTATATCAGCTGACAATTAATCTGGATCAAGAAGCCGGATGTGTCACTATGATATTAATCCGGATTCCGAAAGTCAAGTATGACGTCATAATCCGGATTAAGTGTGCCAGTCTGTCTAGGGCTTTAGGGGGTGATTCCTGGATGTTTTTGGAGAAAAAAATTGTTCTAGAGAATAGGGCTATCGGTCCTATCCACTGAGATACAGGGTGTTTAAGAAAAGACGTTTGGACAATTTTTCAATTTACTTAAACATTAATTACTCCTCAAATATTTATCGTAGAGCAACGTAATTAGGCTTATTTTTTAAAGAAATGTTCACTCTTTATTTTGATATCAATAGCATAAACCTATAATTTTAACATAAAAATTTGCTTATCACTTCAAAAGAAATGGCCGTAGCATAAAAATTGTTCGGACATTATTCAAAGGAAGTTGTCCAAGCTTTCTAATTTTGGAAAAAAATGATGGGTTAACTACCTATTTTTTGGAGAAAAAGGTGGTTTTAACCGAAATTTTAGTTGAAAAAAAACAAAATTTTGTTTTTGAAGTAACATATTTTCTAAACGGGGTGACACTACGCAATCATGCTTGAGTAGCCGCATTTTTTCCTTAACTAATGTCGTGTTCGGAAAGTGACGACGAGCTCTCCCGCATTCGCTCCCCCTCACACTTTTGTTTTCAAGCGAGATTTGTTCAAGCATGCAGATGAAAATTGGACCAATCTTCAAGCTGGTGTACAATACATGCTTGCGCAAAAAATCTCATACACACGCTCAAGCACGCTTGCACAAAAAGATTAAACATGCGTGCTTGTCAAGCATGAAGTTACGTGTGCAGCTGCCTTTAGAAGGCCATGCTGCTTTCAGCCAGTCGCTATAGATGTTCCCGTTCTTATCCTTTACGTTTACTGCGAAATATTTTCTGAACCGGTGTACTACTGAAAGGGGTCATCCATAAATTACGTGAGGCATTTAGGGGGGTCGGGCGGAATATCACCAAATCTCACCGGGGGGTCTCGGCAAATATCACGTAATTTTTTCCCGCAAGAAACAGTGTAAAATTGCGAGAAAACTTGGTTAAATTAATAGTACAGGTAAATTAAGCCGAAAAAAGCGGAAATAATTAGGTACAGGCTGAAAATTGGCAGAGAGCTTCCTTTTAGGGTTCTTAATAAGAAAATCTTTAAAATCGTCTTTTTGGACGAAAATCTTGGTGCAGTATCAAATGAACATGGTGAAAGCTTTTATCAATACATATTTCACAAGGAATAATGAATCCATTACATAAAAAGTATACGTGACACTTTAACTATATTTCGATTCAATAGAAATTGGGTGTTAAAATTTAGCCACTGCCGTTTACACTGTATTTGTTCACTGTTTCAAATACCATCCAACTCGAACATCCAAAAAAAGTAATGAAAATATTTTAAATATCTGGGAATAAAGAAAGTATGACTTGATGAAAAATGCTTATCATTTTATACAATGGCCTGGGAAAAACTGGGAATGCAACGTATGCATTGACTTATACGACCATTTTTAGACAGATTGCGACCCTTCGCTGAACTAGTGTGGTGGCCAAAGCTAGAACAAAATAAAAAGGCCCAGAAGCCCAATTGAAAAGCTTGAAACCTAAGGCCCTCCTAAGTATCTCAAGTGCGTAATGTACCTAATCCTACTGCCATAGAGATTCTATTAGGAATCTGCTCTTTTCAAATCAGTCAAAACACATGCTATCTGCGGGGTATTGTCACTACAAAAAGCAGACATTTACACCAGGCGACATAATTAGTTATCTAAACATCTTACTGGATTCGAATTTTGAATCGACGACCATCTGCTCTGACATACTAGAGGCCAATATAGATTTTGAAAACCTTTTGTTATGAATATCGAGAGCTGTGAAGAATAGAAGTCTAAAGGCTGAAACAGATAGCTTCGTTCGTTCGTTCCTTCCGTTCTTTTAACGAAGAAAAAAGAAAGAAAGAAAGGTCTGTCCACATGGGAGTTTGGGAAAAGAGACAGAAATAAAAAAATCACTACACCCATCTATTTTTTGTAAATATTCTGACATTAGTTCAAAGGAAAAAATGAAATCAGGTATGGCAACTTTAATATCGTGCAACCGTTGTGGCGGTTTTATTTTAAATTTCGCTTAAAATCATTCAAGAATTTTATTTACTGTTCTTATTTTACTGTAAAGATAAAAAAGTTATAGTATTTTGTGGTTTATTGAAGGTCAAGAGTAAAAATATTTAAAAAAAATGGATAAGTGTACAGTTTTTGAATGACAAATTTTGTTTTTTCAAGTTTGGCACTATCTGGTTTTATTTCTGCCAGTGAATGCACTGAACTCTTAACACGAAATTTAACAAAATTTGAGTTCGGTGACAAACGGGGCTTATGGATGAGCGAGAGGACTATACTTTTCTATACTTGTTGGTGCCATGAGTTTGTATGGGTCTGATGAGCTGAGCAGTCTATTATTATGTGTCAGTGGGACACTTCACACTTCCATATGAAGTGTACAGCATTGAACTCGCAGACTGAAAAAACGAAAAGAACGAACGAAGCAGAACGAAGCAATCTGTTTCAGCCTTAAGGCTTGGGTCACTCAGTCACAGGTTTTTTACCCTAAGGTTACATCTATAGAAGAATGCTCCGAAGTTTGTATATCTCCAGAATCATAAATGGCTCTACCATAACTATCCAGTCAAGCCGTTACTCTCTAAAAACGAATCAGTGGATGCCAAAGTCAACCTTCGTATGTCAATATAAATGTAAAATTCTAAATCGCCAAAATCACCTCACGTAATTTATGGATGGAGCAGAGTTCCTTTAAGCGGTGTTGCTTGTATAAAAACCAGCTGACAACTTTCTATTGGGATGAAGATCTTACAGTTTGAATGGTAGTCCAGGGAAATTAGACAAAAAAAAGGCCCAATTTCGGAAAAATTCCGGGAAAGCTGAATTTTGGTATGGACATTGATATTATTGCTCTAAGGAAAATGTCACGAGTCCCCATCGATTTGACACTCCGATACGATTTTACGCGGGGTCAAAGGTCACCAAAAGCGATTTTTCGAAAATATCTCAGTAATGCTCACTTTTTTAGAAAAATTATTTGAACAAAGTTTGTAGCTTAGGTAATTTCCTACAAAAAATATTTTATAACTTTTTCTTGTAAGAGTAACCGTTTTCGAGATATTTTGATCTTAGTCCACGGATATTAGACAAAAAAAGGCCCAGAATTTTTCCGTAGTTGAGCTTTTTTTGTCTAATATCCGTGGACTAAGATCAAAATATCTCAAAAACGGTTACTCTTACAATAGTCCAGTAAACCGTAAAAATGGGGTATTACCTCTACTTTCTTTCGGCAGCCACCGATTTTTATGAAAATTTGGATTTAGGCTCTACTTACCACCCTTTTCAAAGTCTACCCTGTGCCGAGGTGCGCTTTTTATTTTTAGGGGTGAAAACTACCCCTTACCGTAAAAAATTAATAAAACTCAATAAATGGTTAATAAAAACGCTTAGTAGACCCATATATCACCTCTTAGACCTCTTAGACTTTTAACGCTTTTTTTGAAACACACAAATTTAGTTATAAGGTCAGAAAGTATTTTAGTAAATTTTTTAGTGTGTGTTTGTGTGTGTGCGTGGATGTATATATACTGGCGGGGTACCGACCCCCGATCACTCGATTCACCTATGCCCCGTGAAATAAAATAGACAAAAAATGAGATTTAACATATAATAGATTTTATTTATAATATAATAAATTTTATCTATATTAATAATAGAAAGTTTCTGTATGTATGTTGGATGTATGTATGTATGTATGTAAGTATGTATGTATGTATTTATGTATCTGTGCGCTATAGCGGGCCCGCCAGTCATCGCAGAGCTTCAAAATTTTGCACGAAGGTCCGTGGGGGTTTTCCATGATGCACCTCGAAGCCCGATTTTCGAAATTTAAAATGGCCTCCGAAAAATGACCGAAATTCAAAATGGCCACCTAAATATGAATTTGCAAATTGTGTTCCGATTTCAATGCAAGCGGGTATCTAGGGGTTTTTAAGGTCGCTAATAACGAAGTTGTGGTCAAAACTTATAAATTCAAAATGGCCGCGACAATATGGCCACGAATTTGCTAATTATGTTTCGGTTCCAATGAAAATCGGTATCTGGAGTTTTTAAGGAATCAAATAACGAATTTTTGATCAGAACTTATAAATTCAAAATGGCCGACGAATTTTTCAAATTTTATTCTGATTCCAAAGAAAGTGGGTTTCTAAGGGTTTTTAATGTTGCAAATAACGAATTTATGATCAAAACTTATAAATTCAAAATGGCCCCACCAATATGGCCTATGAGTTTGCCAATTGTATTCCGATTCCAATGAAAATCGGTATCTGGGGGATTTTAAGGTAACAAATAAAGAATATATGATCAGAAATTACAAATTTAAAATTTCGAGGCCAATCCGGGGGACGAATTTTGCCAAATAAGTGTAATTTCTCGGTCAGCTGTATGTAGGTTGTTCAAGAGTTGGGAAATCGAAAAATCCTCACAACCTAGCTCCAAACGGAAGAACATTGAACATTGGTCATTTCCTCTATTTTCGTGAAGTTTGCCAAATTCTTAAATGTAGGAAATTTCTTAAATTTCCCTTAACCAGTATTGAAAGAGTAAAAACGGTAGAAACGGTAGAAATAGGTTTTCAAATTAATATGAAGAGCATCTCTAAATAATTCAATAAAAAAAACGCTGTACAGAACAGTTATCCACAGTTCTATCGGTCAGACGCCTGCAAGGATGATTTTCGGGAGACAGATTACCCTGCCAAATGATTTAAACAGAATGAAGACCCACTACGACCTAAGGCCGAACAGGTCTAGATTTAAGGAAGGCGGACAGTGCACACAGAAACTTTTTTTATTTAAAGGTGTTGCAACGCACGCGGGTTTTTTGCTAGTTTATAATATAATAAATTTCATTACTCAAAGTCGCCATCTCCATCTCCTCTTCGTCTTGGTCGGTAATTGGTGCAGTATTCGTACAATGATGGCCACTACATTCACCACAAATTGAATTACAAAATAACCCATGCCGCCTACAGCTGCAAGATGAGACGCATCCTTGTTTACAATTGCAAAATATAATTTTTAATAGATCTTGTGGTGCAGGCAAATCTTTCATTGTAGTAGGCTTCAATACATTTTCGGTGTTCATCCATCCCCAATCAGTTGGATTGATATTCTTGTTTCCAAGCCATACTTGGATTTGATAATAACACCTTTTCGTATGCTCATCAAGAGCATCTACTGTAGAGACGAGTGACGACAATTTTACAGCACTACTTTTGCTTACAGCCCCCCTAATAAAAGATTCGTATCTTAATTGCTCTAAAAAAGATTGCAAATCTTCAATTTTTTTCATTTTATTTAATTGCACATCTTCAGCAGCTGCATACAAAAGTATTGCGCAATACCTTCCAGCTTCTAGAATATCTTCTATTTGGGAGGTACTGCTGTAAAATGCCTCAGCCTTTTGTCTTAAATCAGGTCGCTTTTCAGCAAGCTCAAACAATTTTTTTTACCCTTATTGAAAAATGCCGAGGTCGTGTCACATCCAGTAAAAGCATGTGAAAAAGCTACAATTTTTGAGCTATTGGGGTAGTTGACTTCAAAGCTTTTGGACGAATATACCATTGAAGGTACCTTCATTTTACCGAGTTTTAAAAAAAAATTCCTCGGTGTCAGTAGATCTTGCAGTTAAAATTATCAATATATCGACATTTTCTGCTCCAATTACTTTTTGTAAATTTGAAACATCTTGTATGACCGTAAAAATGGGGTATTACCTCTACTTTGTTTCGGAGGCCACCGATTTTGATGAAATTTTGGATTTGGGCTCTACTTACCACCCTTTTCAAAGTCTACCCTTTTTGAGACACATAAATTTAGTTATAAGTTCAGAAAGTATTTTAGTAAAATTTTTAGTGTGTGTGTGTATGTGTGCGTGTGGGTGGATGTATATATACTGGTGGGGTACCGACCGCCGAACACTCGATTTACCGATGCTCTAAAAAAGATTGCAAATCGTCAATTTTTTTAATTTTTTTTAATTGCACATCTTTAGCAGCTGCGTACAAAAGTATTGCGCAATACCTTCCAGTTTCTAGAATATCTCCTATTTTGGAGGTACTGTTGTAAAATGTATATTAAACCTGTATACGATACCAAATGTAGCATGCATGTATACGTGAAATACCGCAATGTGCTCACAGGAACTCCGAAAATCATTTGCTCCGAAAATTAAAAAAAAAGTCGTTCGGCTTTTTACTGTAGCGGGGTCAATTTTAAAGCTACAGTATCCATTCAAAAACCATTTTGTAGGTAATTTCACTGGCTATAAAACTATGCTAATTGCATTATATTAAAACCCTTAATTTTCAAAACGGGACGGGTCAAAGGGCTAAGCAAAGGTGGTACTTAAATTATAAAGCAAACTTCAATCCGCTATATCTCCGTCAGTTTTTAAGCTACAGCAATACATAAAAAAACAAAATTGTTGTTGAAGAAAAATTTAAATTTTGTTACTCAACAGTTTTTTACGTATCTTCAATAGCTTTTGAGTTTTTTTAAAATAAACGCAGCAATCTGTAAAATTCGTAAAATCCTCTCTTCATTTTGATCGTACCTATTTCGAAAAATTCACCCTGGAAATCGCTCAAACTATATAGATCCGATAGATATCTTTAAAATAAAGTGAATCCTACGTGGAACATGATGAATTTGAATTTGGGTGGAAGTGATATTAGTTTTATTGATCATTTTTTTTAAAAAAATTTGAACGGTACACCTTCTCTTTGTCATAACTCATTCATTTTACATGCAAATGACTTTTATCAGTTGTCATTTTAAAGGTCTTTTCAAGCACTTTAAAAAATGTAATATAAGTTATCCTCGAAAATGCATCGATTTACCGTTATTCGACGTTAAATACAACGTTCTGAGTATTTGGTTAGAAATAGGTCCCATTCGATCAATCATTACTCGCTTTGTTTTACACCTAGACCATTCATTCAAAAACCGTTTTCTTCGAGTTATAGCGCTTTAAATGTCAAAACACGTAAATTCAAAAGTAGTCTGTCGTAAAATGCATAGTTTCTGAGATATAAGAATTAAACGCGTTTCCCTTCACTGTCAGTTTAGCAAGAGGGTGGGGATGACGCCATTTTGATTTTAAGCTTATAAAAATATATAAATTCATTTGGTAAAAAAAATGTTCGACCGATTTATTGGACTAGGTTTTATTCAAATTCGGTAAGCATTTTTTTTTTATGTGGAAGACTAGAACTCAGGGAAAGCCCTTTGTACTGTCGACAATCTATTTTCTTCGTATAGAGTGCAATGTCAAACAGGGGCGGTTTCAGAGGGGGGTAATTGGGTAATTACCCCCCAAGAATTTTCGTTCGCTTATTTATTTTTATTCTTAAAAATTACCAATATTTCAAACAAACAAGTTATGGTGAGTATAGTCGGCGATCTATGAATTTTTCCAAAACTGCTGGAAGGGACCGACCCGAGACGATTTTTCATCGAACACTTTGACAGCTCTTGCATTGTTGTTGTTTTTTTCTGAAATTCCCTTTTGTTCGCAAAGAGAATGTCTTAAACAACAACAAAGACAGTATGATTTGTTGCCTGCAAGATGTTCCCTCATGTAGAAGCTCATACGATTTTTCACCGAAGACAAAAGAGAATTGACGATTGCAGACGACTCTGTCTGTCGTGTGTACGCCCGTGTGGAAACAGCCTATGTAAACAAAATGAAGTTAACTGCTCAAGCGCCGTAAAAGAAGTTATGACTTTCTTCCTTTTAGTAGGGGAGCTGGCACTTGAAAAAATCGTGTCGTCCCAACCACGGTATGGCCTGTTTCACACGGGACGACGACCAGCCAACAGAAATCATACGATATTCATTTTTTTAGAGAAGAGGGGTGAGAAAGTTGGATGGGAAAATCTTCCCTCACCATCGTCCTCTCTCACCCTATTCTCTAAAAAAATTAATATCGTACGATTTCTGTTGGTTGGTCGTCGCCCGGGGGAAACAGGCCTATACAGAAACAAGGTAATGGGCTGTTCACACGAGACGACAACCAACCAACAAAATCTGCTGTCATCGTCCATTACCTTTTGAAATTTGACAAAAAGTCGTACGGGTTTTCACACGGGCCAATTTTTCCAACCAACTGTACGTCAAAACGCTTTAGCTTATTGTTGTTGCTTTTATTTTAATTCCCTTTTGAGTACTTTCCGAGTGAAACAAAAGTCATTTCTCTTTCTTTTATTCTCCCAGCCAAAGGAACAAAAAACAACAACAACTACACCGCTGTCAAAAAGTCGTATCGAAAATCGTGTGAGAAAGTTGGATGGGAAAATCTTCCCTCCCCATCGTCCTCTCTCACCCTATTCTCTAAAAAAAATGAATATCGTACGATTTCTGTTGGTTGGCCGTCGTCCCGTGTGAAACAGGCCAATGTAAAAGACTGTATATCGTAAGACGGCAACGTCATTCGGCGACCTCTTCCCATATAAAATCGAAGTTATTGTTGTTGTTTCTGCATTAGTGCTGACGTCACTCGGAGACCTTTTTCTACGATATTCGTAGCTGTCAGTCTCTTTCACATTACCTTGTTTCTGTATACCATGATCCCAACCTTCTGCCGTTTGGTATATAAGCTTTTCAAGTAATTTCAAGCATTTTTTATAATATGACATTTTTACGGGAAGTGCACCCACCTCGAGTTAGATGGTTCGGGGGGGGGGGGGGGTGGTTTAAAAAAGGGGCTGAAATTGAAAAAAAATTTCTTTTTTTAAAATTACCCCCCCTAAGCCAGTTGGCTGGAAACGCCCCTGATGTCAAACAGCAAGCTCTAGTCGATAGATAGTGAAGGGGAAGAGAGAAGTAGGAAGGAACTGCCACAACCACCTAACCCCAATCATTTCTATCGCGACTCTGGCATCGGGGCAATGAGAAGCAACTCGTTGGAGTGTTATGCCTCCTGAAACGAGTTGAATCACACCAACCAACCGATGACATGCGCTTGGTGGAGCGGGGCAGTGCTAGCGGAAGGCTATGACAGGGAGAATGAGGAATGTAAGGAGGGAAGAAGAAAGAAGGTGGGAAAGGCGAAGGACCGTGGGGCTCTGCCGGGATTCGAACCCGGGACCTCTGGGATAGTAGCCAGGCGCCTTACTCCCTAGACTACCGAGGCCCCCAAAAAAGAATAAAGAAAAAAAGTATAAAGAATTTTGTCAAATTCATTTAATAGTTTAGATTGGAATTTCGTGGAAACTTACAATTAAAAGCTTAATAATGGGACTTATTCAGCAACGAAAGTTTTTATTACTGTAATTGATAATGTTTGCCAAATTGGATAACATTTCGTGAATCAATCTGCAAATAGAGGATCTACGAGTAGGGTTACCATTCGTCAGGATTTCGCCTGACATGTCAGGCATTCTATAGTCTTGTCAGGCTCAGGGCAGGCTTTAGTTGATGTCAGGCTTTTTTATAATTAAGATTTTAATTCTTTTTTCCCTTTCGGTTTTCTTCTTATTATGTTTTCTTTGTTATTTTCCATATTTTTGGTGAAAAATCACAAAAATTTAATCTCAACAATCAACGCCAACTGATATACATTAGCTAATTTGAATGGGATTGAAGCTTAATGTTACGTTTACATGAAATCTACTCAATATCACTGAAATTTGGCTCTAATAGGGGTGTTCCTTTTCCATTCTTTAGTACTTGCGAGTAAAGCAGAAAAGGAACACCAAATTTGCTAATTTGAGTAAAATCTAAACTTACATTTTTGATGTTATTTTATTTGAATACAAATAAAAGTTTAGAATAATATACAACATAATTTAAATTAATGCGGTAAAGGAGGATGCACCTCCAATGGATATGTGTAATACGTTGTTGGATACGTTTTTTTTTCAGCTGAATATAAGTTACTATAGCGCCTAGTTCTAAATCTGTGTCCGTTCTGAGTAATACGGTCAGAACTGTACAAAGATAGACTTTTACATATCACCCTATATTTTTGTAACCGTATAACCTATTTCCATGAATAAGGTACCAATGAGCGCAGAATTCCTCCACCTATCTATGATGGTAAAAGCGATGGTTCTATCTTATTAAAGTTATCAGTCGTCAATTTTAGCTTTTGGAAAAAACGTATAGGTTAATTACGTATTTTTTGGAGAAAAAGGTAGTTAAAGTTGGTTTTTTGTCGCTTTTACCATCACTTTTTCAGAAGCGTATTTTGTATTAATGCATTCGTTCTTTCCTATTTTCCAAGAGAAGATTTTACAAATAGAAAAAGAAAAAACCTCCATTATAGAAGTGATATCAATTATAGATTCTGTTTAAACTGCAATCGATTTAAGATTAACTGAAAAATTTATACCAATATTATTAAAATTATCAAAATTATTATTAAAGTTGCAGAAAATGGTGCTAAGACAATTTTTTTAACGAAGAAATTAGGAAAATGTACATATTACCTGGAGAAATGGACAGATTCTTTTCAAGAATTCAAAGTATTAGGCGAGATTATTGTTGAAATCGCTTCGTTTTAGGGTGTAGTTGAATACCCTAAGTTTGGCCACAAATTGGTTGACCGCATAACTTTTGAATTAACTAATTGTGAATAAAATAGGCACTTTTCTATACTTTTTTCAATACCTTCGTTCATGATAACTTTTAGTATAAGATATGCTAAGATATGCTTTGGGAAAGTTATTAGTTATGAAATTTTCTTAAAAATGAGTACCGATAGAGGTCGCTAGGTGCAATTGTCAACTTACAAATACCTTCCAAAGCTTTTAAATCACGTTATTTTCGCTATTTTTTTACTCGAAAACAACTAAACATAGAGGGCTTGAAGATAATGAACAAAAAATTTCAGCTTCACGTTTGAAGTAATTAACGATCAATTATTTTGTTTTAACATTAAGTAACAATGTTGCCATTTTTTGTAAGATCGGTTTACAATTGTGAAACTCATTTATAAAATTCAAAAAACTATTGAAAAATGAAATCTCGATGAATTTATTGAAAAATCGCAATTTTGGCCGATTTTATTAGGTTTTCTTCGCGTTTATATTAATTCTGCACTAAAATACAGAACAGTACAATGTTGTAAATCGTGTAGTTGATTAATAAAAGAAACTAAAGTTACTGTAAGTTATTTTATATCACTTGAATTAAGATTGCATCACTTGATCTTGATAAAGCTTTAAAAAGTAGTAGAATATTAAAATATTTTTTACTTGTCAGGCTTTTTACTCTAAAATCAGGCATTTTGTAGTTAAATGTCTGGTATTTCAAAAATAAAAAATGGTAACCCTATCTACGAGTAGGCTGCGAGAGAGTACATAGAGAGAAATTAGATAACAAAAGTAAGTAAGTTATAAGAAAATTCAGCGATCAAGCTTGAAACATGCTCTACGCTATGCTGAAAGATAGATTCAATGACCAGATTATACAAATAGATCAAATTTAAAACAAAAATCGAGTCATAAATTTAAAAACTAAATCAGAATGGCTTTAATAAAAGATGACAGAAAATGATCACGTCAACCAAATAAAGATCACCAAAAGGAAGATGTTAATTAGTGGATCAACAGCAATTCGATCATGCCATCACTTAATTATAACAAAACTACAATTGTGTTACAGCATCGAAAAACATGACCCAGTAAATCACCAGTTCAAAATCGATCAATCACTATTATTAGCATTGTAGGTGGTGATCTACCTAGTATAACTGTCCGAAACTAGCAACAATCAACACAGCTACTGGTTCTGGTTCATTCACAAAATAAAAATTTAGGCAATTAATTTCACCTATAATTATAACGTTCAATTATACTGATGAAATTATAACAACAGCTCTACTTTTCTTTTATTAATGATAGGTACGATCGCACAGCCTAAAAGATAATTACCTTAGTCGAATATAATTGATGATTTTCAACAACACAAAATCATATAAATCTAACTCATTTCAGACACAGACAGACATCAGAACTATCATCATTATTGTTCCTTAATTCATCTCTGGTTCGTCTAAGAATCATCATAACAACATATATAACATAAGCTTGACCACATTCATTATTCTTTTAACGAATTCTTACTGTGTACTAACATCGATTTCGAAGCATTCAACAATTATGTCTCAAGAAGACATGGGATGTAGTAATTCTTAACGAATGGTTAATAAAACATCCTCTCAAGTTAAGAGGAGATATACATATACAACGTCGGCAAATATGATCAAGGAAAAGGCCGCTAAACTATACCTGTCGGACACTTGTCTGATTTTTATGAGGTTAATAATTTGCAACGTTACATTCCGATCCAGTCTTTATACTAACGACCTTTCGTTTATATATGTTTGTATGTATATGTATAAAAGATTGTTTGTATATGTATATTTATATTATTAAAGATTCGTTGATGTTGGGATCCAGTGTAGAAAAGATCGCGATCACATAGAGTACAAAAGCCACGAAAATTGCTGCCAAGTAACCAGAACAGATCACCTGAGGCCGGGAAACAGATCTCGGCTTATAGTGGCCCCAAACGAACAACATAAGAGCGTAATGGAAGGAAGAGTTAATGGAAGGTGATCGCGATTCGTATAGCACATAATAATGTAGACCAACTCCTCTACCAGTGTGTATATATATATTGTACATACATATATTTCCTTTTCAACTCTTTTTCTTAATTTTCAAGACATTTCTTTAAACATAGCTTCTGTTAACTTTTTTAAAGAAAAACAGGAAAAAAAATATAGCTCCAATAGTAAACCCTTTAGGTATGGTTAGGTGATACTGATCGTTGCCGAAAGGTAAAATCGTACCACTGTGAAGACAGACAAGTTCTCTTCGCGATATGTAGTTAGTATATATATATATATGTATATAAAAACGTATATACAACATGATTTCGAAAGTTTTGTTTGGAAGTAGTTTTCACTACATCAGAAAAAGCTGGAAGCAAACACAAAAAAAAAGATAATACAAGAAGCTTTACCTGTAGATCAGGTAAAACCGTCGAAGATTGAGCGTGCTGAGATTTTAGTGTTTAGGTCTTCAGTCGATCGACGGTTTCTGTAGAGAAGGTGCGTTTTTGTGTTCTACAGATAGAAAGGTCGCATTTAGTGGTATATTGTTATATAGTTGTGGAGAGTGAGTGGTTCACGGCCGTCGTCGTCGTCTTTCACTTATGAAAATTTTCTTGGACAAAAGTTTTTCCATTTAAAGTTTTTTTTTTTATTTTCCAAAAAAAAAATCGTTGTTGGTTTTGTTGTTGGCTGTTGTTGTTGTTGATTTGTATTTTTTGTTTTTTTTTGAGATATTTTCTTGCGAGTTGAAAAACTTTTCATTTTTGTAGAAAGTTGCAACTAATTTTCATTGATGAGTTTTGTGTCTTTTTAAATAGTGGATACATTTTTTTCAGTGTTTTTTTAAATTAATTTGTTATTTAGAATGGGATAGAATAATAATTTTTAACACTTATTATTATTAGTATCTGAAAAAAAAATTTAAAATAAAATAGTGAAACTCGTATTTTGTTGATATATACAAAACTCTATATTATATAACAATATCTATATTATAAAGCGATCGTTGGATATAAAACACATATATTAAGGGAATACTATATCGGATTAGGTATGTATAAACAATAAAGTATTATTTTTTTTATTTAAACAAATTATTTTCAATCTTCATCATCGAAACGATCACTGATCTTGTTGATCAGTTTTATTTTCTGATTTTATTTTTATTATTTTTTAAATGAATTTGTTATCAGAATGGGATTGGTTTTAACTCTTATTAAAAATTTATAAAAATTTATTTAGAATTTATTAAAATTTAAAATTAATATTATTATAAGATAATATAAGCGATCGTTTGATATAAAGCACATACATTAAGGGAATACTATATCGGATTAGGTATTTACAGACAATAATGTATTCATTTTTTTATTTAAACCAATATTTTTCTGTCCACATCAGTGAAACGATCACTGATCTTGTCGACCAAGTTTTTTTTCCGAAATATCGATTTAAAAAAAACAACAAAAAAACGCACCACTTTTGTCTATAACTACTTAAATTCCAGTTTCTTTTTATTAAAAAATTCTTATTCTTTTAAAACTAGTGACTTTAGCCATTTTCAATTCAGCAAAAAGGTATTTAAGTGTGATCTATAGTTAAAAATACAGGTTTTTTTTGGTGTATTAATTATACCTTCCAAAAAAAAAAAACTAATAATACCCAGACTGAAAAAAAATTTCAGAGGGACAACAGAGTGCGTATATCCACATCACTTTCTTATGTTGATTAGATAAAAACTAGTTTTTTTATGCAATATTTATTTAATATGTTTTATCAAGTTGTTTTATTTTTTTTTCTTATATTGATTTGCATATGTTTTAAATTTTTATTTTTTTTTGTCTGTATATTTCTTTAAATAAAAATACAAGCCTTTTTTCAAATGGTGGTGATTCATAAATATTTTATTTTATTTTTTTTTATTAATCGATCGTTTGGTAACATTTTTAAAATTTTTATAAAAGTTCTTTCGTGCCGGAACTTTCAGATATTTTTTTTGTATCTTCTATAAATAATTAAGTAATATATGAATGTGATTTTATAAAAGAAAAATATACTTGTTTAATAAAAAAAACAAATACCAAAAAAATATAGTTAGGTAAAATTTTACCATATTTAAATCAAAGATATTTCAAAGCTTTGTTTAAGTTTTTTTTTTGGTTGAATGTTTTTGGATATTTTTTTTCTTTCTATAGTAATAAAATTCAAGTTTTTTATTCTTCAAATTTTTTTTATATCGAATCTAAATATTTCTAGTAGATAAAACTATTAAAAATATATTTAGAAATATTAAAAAAAATAATAATCCCTAATATAGTTTAAATTCAGCTAAAAAAATTCAGCAGGTTTTATTTTAAAACTAATAAAAAACAAATTTGAATGGTTTTGTTTTCACTTTTTTAATCTGTTAAATAATTTATTTTTATTTATTAGTGTTGAACTGCGTATTTTTCCAGACCTATTTTGTTTTTAATAATATTTACAATTTTTTAGAATAGAACTACGCAAAATAATTTTTTTTGGATTATCCTATACAACCCCGAATGAGATCTGTGCTGGATGGAATGATTTTTTACGTGTGCCCCTGTATACAAACTCCAGATCTAAAAACTCCATCCCCTCTTGTACGGTCGATGAACAAGACTTCCGGCACCTCATTCCTCTCTATGAATAAAAGCACCACGATCTATATCTTCTTCTTTTTTAACGGCTCTACAATTCGGATTAGGTTCTGTCCAGTTGGAACTCCTCTCTTCACCGGTCATCCCGTTTGGCATACCAAAGCTTTGGGCGTCGTGGTCCACGTCATCCTTTTACTGTAGGTTGGGTCTCCCACGCTGACGGGACCTCATAGATCTTAAGGCGAAACCCCATTGTACGCTTGGCTTGCTTTGGTGCTTAGCTTTGCTTTGACATATTAAATAAACCAATGCTTTGATATGAGGCAAAACCAAAAGCCCAAATGTCTAAGGCACAAGTTTCACATAATCTGAAAAGCTCTGAAAAGCTCACCAAGTTCAATCCAGTTCAAGCAAGCAAGCATACATTGGGGTTTCACCTTTAGCGTAGGAACTTTCCGAGCGGGTTCATCTTCGCTCATAGAGTAAAAACCATAAAAGAAGACAACGAGTGTCCCATTCGCTCTAGTTGTTTTTTCACTCAAACAACCAGAGCTAATGGAAAGCTCTTTGTCTTCTTTTATAGTTTTTCCTCTACGACGACGGTGGAGTGCGTGCGGATGGAAAGAATACTGAACATTTCGCTTTGGGTGGGAAAATCCACACCCAAAATATTCGATCCCAGAACGTTGCAGGGCCGTCTAGGTCGCTGGCGAGGAAGGGTCCAAGGGCCGCACACAAGCAAGGCTTTTTATACGAAAACTAAATATGTATATTAGATGTATTCATGTAAACCTTTGTAAATTTGCCCAAACGTAGTAAACGTCGCAACTAACTAATGTCACATTAAAATTACGCTAATGTCACATTAGTTACGCCGTTTACTATGTTTACGCAATTTACGAGGATTTACATGAATACCATTATTATATTATAGCTATTAAGAACTTAGAGCTGTATAGCCTAAGTTTTTTAAACCCTACCCGACTAGCGTTTAAAAAGGAGATTGCCTCAGGGCATGACAAAAAGTGATTCCCCGTAGGTTCCTCACGAGGACTCCTTCTGGCAAATGAGGGGCATGCCAAAAGGGGCATTTCCTCATAAACACCACACAAAAATAATCATCGATGAGGCATGCCTTATGAATTTCTCATAGGGGCCCTATGAGGCAAACCTCATTACAAATGAAATGACGCAATCCCAACATCTGCATTACGTTTTCGGAAAGCTTTAAAGAAATACCCTTAAGCTTTAGTTTAACTCATACAAAGCTATAATTTTTGTTGTTGCATTGGTTGTCAGGGAATCTTTTTGGTGACCGTGAAGGGTGTCATTTAGCATACTCAATAGCCCGGTTCTGGTTCGATTACAGAGGTCAAGCAGTATTGGATGTGATTAGTACTTAGTTTGGGGGGCCGTAATGATAAAACCACACTCGCGTTTAAAAATATAAAGCTTTCGACACCGGCGCAGTTATTACTCACATATCCACGCCGAAATTCTCAAAATGCACTCGGGATCGGGTAGGAATGATTTTTCCTCTAGGGGCCAAATGGGGCATTCCTTATGACGAGGCGCGAATGTGTAAAGGCGTTAGATGCCCTGTGTGGGGCTTATAGGATAATCCACACGGGGTCCACATGAGGCAGTGGATCTAGCCTCTAGTTGGGCATAACCCCATAACAAAAGAATTTAAAACTACATAACTTAATAGACAGATGGTAAATAAATTGACCGATTACCTTTATATATTAACATTAACTGTTCATGTGCTCCCTACCCATAATGATTATGCTCCGCCGCCCCTGCATTGTAGAGTCTCTGGAATAGTCCTCCCTCCGTAGGGCAGTCGAAATACAAAAATGTTCATAATATACAAGGTGTTTCAGACTTAAATGCTAATCCGTTAAGGGGTGAGCCCTAGGAATATTTAGAGAAGAAAATTGTTCTATGGAGGTGGCCTCTCAGCACTATCCACTGAGATACAGGGAGTTTACGAAAATACGTTTTGAAACAACGAGAACCGTTCTACTGGGTATGCTATTGGCACCCTTTATGGTCATCAGAATAATTGTCCCTTTTCTTCGTCCTCTACAATTTTTAAAGCAGGACAGGAGCGTGGATCCCTGTGGCGGGCGCGTGCATTCCTGTGGCGGGCGCGTGCATCCCTGTGGCGGGCGAGTTTTATTTTTACTCGGGAAAAAAACTAGCATGCACACTACCGTCACAGGCATGCACGCTCCCGCCACAGATATGCACGCTCCTGCCACAGGGATCCACGCTTCCGCCTATTTGTTCGCTATGCGCGCTAGCTGCGGGAATGTGCGTGCTAGTAAGAAAATTAACCAAATAAATTATTTTTACTCGGGATAAATCTGTTCGCTCTGCTGTGCATTGGATGGAAAATTTTAAACGAACATCAGAAAACGTTCTGAAAAGACTGAACATTTGATCCTAGTGTGCTGGTTTTCATCCTGTAATTTAGAATATTACGGAATGAAAGAAAGAATAGAATAAAAAAAATTAGAAAACGAAACCAACTTCCACAACCAATTCCCTTTTACAAAACTATTCAAAAAACCAAAAAAAAATAGAGACAAAATTTTTAATCCTCAATAAAAATATTTATGTAAACAAAACAACAATATTAAAATCAATTCATAAATATGAAAATAATCCGGATTTTAGTTGTTTAAAATATTTTTTATTTTCAAAACAGTCAAAATATGCTCAATATATGCCCTTCGATCATAACGTACTGAAGGAAATCGATGAATTTTAATGATACTTTGTTAATAATCATTAAAAACATTTACGACATCTATATTATAAATATTGAACTATTTCCTCACACCTTTACTTCCGCGAGGGAAGTACCTTTTAATTCACGATTATATTTCTCAGTATATTTCCAAGAGTTTTGTTTTGGAAAATAAAAAATAAAAAAAAAAGGTAAAAAAAAATAATAAAAAAAAAGAAAATGTTGTGTTTTATCTTATTTTGTTTTTTGTTTTAACAACAATTCTTTCAAAGTCAAAACTTTTTTTACAAAAAAAAAATTATTTGATAAAAACCACACAAACAAAATATATTTATTGAGAAATGAAGGAAACGTTAACATTATTAATAAATGAATATGCATTATGCACCTGAGGCGCCAGGTGGTGTGTTGATATCTAGAGATATGGAGATATAGAGTGATAGAAAAAAAGTGCGTATATTAATTTTGAAACATTTTTATTAATTAGTTAACGGCTTCAAGAAGAAGCACAAAAAACAAACAACAACAACAACGAAATGAAGAAAGATAAAATTAATGAATAACGGATACAGGTAGATGTGATTAACCTTCAGGTATGAAAATTCAAAGTTGATTGTTTTTTTCTGTTTGTTGATTTTATTTTAAAATTTGCACAAAAACGGTTAAATCTCTCGCGCATGCGTGGGTGCTTTTAATTATTCTTATCATAAAATGTTGTTTTTTTTGTTTTTTTTCTGTGTTTTGTTGTTGTTTTCGATATTCGCGGATTATGATTTGAGGAAATATGGATTATGACGAAATCTCAACGGGTTTTTGGTGTTTTTTCTTCTTCTTCTTCTTCTTCAGATTATGATGATTAGATGATTATAAAATGTATACACAACACACCGTATAACCTTAAATCCTATATGTTTTGAAAAACTTTAGTATTTAAGTTATACACACGCTTGTAAGGCAGGTACTAATCCGTTATTTTCTTCAAGTTTGTATACATCTATATTTCGCGGATTATATTTTTTGGCATAGAAAATTAACATAATAACACCTTCTATTGTCAAATATATTATCCAAGTTCAATCACGAATGTTAAACTGGCGGCGCCAGTTGATTTCATATGTTATTAATCATTTTTTTTGAGTACGGGGTAACTCATATGGTGAGCACCGTGGCCAATTTAGGCCTATTGTGCACATACGGACGAAGGTAAAAAGGTCTAAGAATGTCGAACCTGAATGGAGCTCCAAAGCTCTCTGATAATCGTTCTTCTTCTAAGCCAGAGAAGAGCAGAGAACATGTGTGGAAGTCTCGATGCCTTCCATGCAGAGCCTCCTAACACAGTCTTAAATTGTATTGGTGGTATAGCAGCCGCACGTGGCCGAGTCAGATATCCCAACCAACAGCCTCAAGTCCACCCTATTTTAAGTGTTAACTCCCCTTAGGTCTTGTTAGCTCTTTAGCCTGTATAGACCTGGGACCGATTTCGAATAGGATAGATTCAGTCCCTTAACCCAGTCCTATAACAGTGACTTGGAGGTCAGATTGCACTTTTTTCGCTAGTTCTACCTATTCATGTTGGACGTCCATGTGCACCATATCGCCGCCTGATTGCAAGAACTAGGTAACTCAGAATTCTGTAAAAAATAAATTTCTCTAGTTATTTATCCGTAACATGATAATAAGTGCGGTATTTTCATTTGTCCAATTTTTACATTGTCTAATAGATGTCGCTAGTTTGCTTTAACAAGTTGTCGGACCTTTGCATTAAATACTGCTTGATATTGACTACATGAAACTATAGATAACTCATAATCACAAAATTTGAAGTTACCTAGTTCTTACAATCAGGCGGCGATATGCTTTCCTCAGCCCCATACTGGTTCCTGCACTTACAGCAGGCCTACCCGTATCGCACGCTTCCTCTTTGGAAGTGATATCGTCCAAGTCTCTAATCTCGATCGCTACTTGGTTGGTGTTTGCACTTTCCTGAGTGGTTATTCTGTAACTATGAGAAAGTGAGAACGTGAAAAGTCTTTTCATTCTCATTCTCATCGGGTCTTCTCATTTTGAGTTCTCATTTTTGTCAGCAAAGCGATTCTATAACCTAAAGTGAGATATTCCAGTGACAAATGAGCTGAATGTAGTTCACATTGGAAATTCTCACTAGTATAAATGTCAAACGTGGGGTTTTATGTCATATTTTGTACTTATTCGAGTGGCCTACTTTGTAGATAAGACTTGGTAACATTTAAAATGGCAACAGTATTTTTATTTATAGAGCAAAGAAGAAGCCGCCAAAGGTGGGCAATTTTAACTTGGGTTTGCACTCAAAATTCATGGTTTTGCAATTTCAAACTCCCCTTTTTTTGCAAAAATCGTTGAACTTAAATAGTTACACATTACTACTTAAATTTGAAAAGTTACACCTAAAGCATTTAAATGAGTTGTATACTCCTCCCATAATTTTTTTTTGAAAATTAAAAGTTTTCACACTTCTCACAACTGTTGTGATTTGAAAATGACAAGTTCTCACATTTCTCACTAGAAAAATTTTGGTGAGAAATTATTTTTCACCATGAAATAATTTGACAGATAAACTCACGTTCTCATCGTTTCAGAATCACATTTATTGGAATTCTCACTGAAAAGACTTTTCACTAGACTTTTCACAGTTACAGAATAACCGCTCTGCCTTGCTTCTCCTAGCGTCCACCGTTTAGCCTTCGACCGTCTCTAGCTCCACCAAAAGGTCTCCCTGTTGTTTCCGCCTGATGCGCGTTACCTCTACACCAAGATAATTTAAGGAAATGTCCGATTATAGTATCTGGTCTTATCCGTTTCTGCGTTTTTATGCTGTTCCCCGGATTGTTATTTTCCTGCTTTTTCTGCTTCTTCTTCCGCTCTACCTTAGGCCAGGCAGATCCTTCTTTCCGGCCATTTCCTCTCAGACCTTTACTGGGCGCTCTCTCTGGCCGTTTTCGTCTCTCCTCTGAGGCGACTTGTTCTAGCTCTTATTTGGGGGTCTTTGCTGGAGTTTCCTAGCTTCCTAGGGCGCTTACGGGCTCCAGGAGTTCCTGTGGCCCCCTTAGGCCGGTTTGGAATCGCCGTGACATCCTTTTTAGGTCTCTTCTTAATGACGTGCTCAGTGGGCACCATTTGTGTAACTGCTTCCACCACTTTCTGTGCCCCTTTTTCCGCTCCACTTTGAAATAGTTCGCTCTGATTTTTCTCACCAAGTCTAAGATAGCGTGGGCGATGTTGTTCTGTCCATAAGCTCTTTTATTTGGACTTCTAGAGGTGGATCATGAGATGCCGCAGATAGGTTCGTTACTTACCCATTTCAATTGAGACCTTGGAATTGGGTCCTGCGACACCATATTCCTTTTTGGACCCATCGGTGACATAGTAAAGGTTTCTTGGATCGGGGCTAGTCCTTCGCAGCCTGGCATAGGAGTTGGGACGAGTCTACTAAGAGCCGAAAGTGGAAAAGTGGGTTTGAGGAAACACGGCGAAGTGAGTTACTACTGTCTCCAAGGAAAAATGGCAATTATCTTGGTGACCATAAAGGGTGCCATCAGCATACTCAGTAGACCGGTTCTCGTTCGATTGCGTAAGTCAAGCAGCATTGGCCTTGGTTAGTACTTAATTGGGGGACCGCTTGATAAAACTACACTCGCGTTTGGAATGGTCGATTACGAATACATTCTTAACTGTAACAGAGGTGTGCATACCTCTGGCGGGTGCATTTTTAGATTTTCATGCCTTTAACGGGAGCCTGCATACTCGTGTGGCATGGGCACATTTGTTCGCTATCCGTGCTGATTGCGGACGAGTATATACTTTTCAAAAAATTATCCAACTAAATTATTTGTAATCGGGTACGTAGCCACTGAATTGAGTAGCTAGTCTCGTCGAAGTCAGCAGCAAGGAAAGCAAAGACGGTAGGTCCCTGATCCGTAAGCCCCGCTGACACGGCTATTGTGAGCACCTTCGAGAGACCCTTGAAAACCAGGCCGAGGTAATACCTATACGGCTCTTATCGGTAAATGGTCATGTAAAAGGGTTGATAGACTGCTGATTGACCAATGTAAGATTCTCACCACTCTCTCGCAAAAAAAGGATGACTTCGTACCACTCAGAGCGATCCGGTCCATATGGTCGCTTATACGGCGAATTGGAATGTTTGGGATACCGTTGAGGATACCGTATGTGCTTGGACTGTATTGATGGGTTCCGAAGTCTCAAGGCACTTGTGGCGGCAGATTTCCATATGGAATTGATTCCATCGCAACTGTGGGAGAAATCGGCATAGCTTCAGCAAGCCATTACAGTCTGCTGCACTTGAGACAGACTTGGGCATAAGTAACAGCAGGTTTAACATGTTGTACATCTAGTACATCATTTTTAGCGTAGGACCCCATGTCTTACCCAAACGTCCTTTACATACCCATATAGCACTATTGACTTTACTTTACTTAACGTTCCAGTTCAGTCTCTTATCCAGCATTCTTCTTCTTCTTTTGGTGAGGTCTTGGGTCCAAAAGTATCGCGGCCACTCGATGGGCCTATACCTCGTATTTGTAGGCCAGAATGTTTGAACAGTTTTAGCAGTCTACCTAGTGGCTTGTCGCTTAAAGTTGACCGTTCGAGCAGAGTATCCTTGAACAACGTACCACTACCATGGTAATCCCAGGCAACTGTAGCTTCCCGGGTTCCTGACCGCAGTCCTGCCTTCGGTCTGTTGGAAAGAAGCTTTGAAAAGCAGCGCTTAGGTGTGCTGCGTGAGGCTCCCTAATTCCACTGCGGTCTTTATTGCCTTGGCTCTCTGATGGATTCTGAAATTTATAGTAGATCGGCGCTTGTATGGGTCTGCTTGGGGCCGCGGTGGGAGTGTTATTGCGTCTGCCCTCTTTTCCTCTTCTGGGGTCACTGCTCAACTGGAGAGTCCTGTGACCGCTGCCGTTTAGGCAGCACAGCAGATGGGCATGGCATGGGACTGTTCCCTCTAGATGATGTGGGAGCTGATAGTGCCAATTTCCTGGTGGGTCAAAAAACGTTTGGACAGACCCACCTAGACCATCCTTGCCTGGCCGTTTGCAGCTTAATTGGTCCATGAGAGTCCCATTAGTATGTAGGAAGGGGAAGATCCAACGTGACAGAATTTCCATATCAGGATAACGCATTATAAAACTGGGTGGCCCGGTACCCAGAAGGGATCGTTTAATGACAGTGCAAAAACTACACACTTCCATGCAGCCTTCGCAGCGATCAGTGCCGGCGGATAGTGTTGGGCGCGGGGGGTAGTCAGACAAACACCGCCCCCCTCCGTTCGACTGTTATTTGGTAACACCCTTTCCTGAAAAGGAGTTTAGTTCATTGCGAATCAAAAGATAGGCCGACGGTGTACAGAACAACATGTGGTGTCCTGGGGCCTGTCCTGTCTATCACAATGTATAGTGGAGGCTTAGCCTCGACGAGATCGAATTATGCACGAACGAAGCTATCTGAGATATTAAAGCACGGCCTGAAAGCGCTGGTCTGCCGTTTGCTGAGCACAAAACTGTAACTGTGCTGATCAGCAACCTGGGAAAATAATTGTCCGTAAGGATCAAGGAATGAGAACAGATCATTCACTAACAGCCCGCCCTAAGGTAAATGATCGACAGGAGACTTAATTTAAAAACACACTTGGAAGGCATGGCGGATAAAGCTTCAGCTATTTGTGCAGCCTTTCCAAGAATTCTGCCCAACGCGGGGGCCCTAGACCGATCCGTCGCCTTCTTATAGCGAGGGTGATTAGCTCAGTGTAGCTGGGCGGTGAATGCGGCGAATTTTCGCGGTTTGGTTTCCCTCTAGTCTCTTACAATTAACAAAAAAACTAAGCGACGAGTGCTTGTGTCGGTTGTGTGTGCTTCTGTTTAGATATTTAAGGCTATGGCGAATGCGGCAATGCAGGAAAGTTGGAAGTAGGCTAAGTGGCTAGTGGCACGAGTCTGTTAAGAGTCGGTGGATCCTCAGACTTATCCCAAACGTGGATAGATGGGTTACGAGCGAGTGTGGGGAAGTGAGTTTCGACGTCACGCCGTTCTTGAGAAGAAATAGAGGATTTAGAAAATACCTCGATCGTTTCGAGCACGATGGCTCAGCACTGTAACTGCTATGACTAGGTATGCAGGATAACGCAGAGCACGTCTTCTTTTATTGTGTGAAATTCGGCGAATATGGACCGGAACCAGCGGCATTCTTCATGTCACACGCTTAGTTACTCTGAAATACCCACACTGCTACCTACCATACCCACATTTTCCGCCGGCCATCCCGTTCAGGACAGCTTCTTGTGGCGACCACGAGGAGGTTAATTAATTACGCCACGCGCATATTTATATGCACTACATTACGCTTTCTCCATATCTCTCTATTAACTGACCACCCATATCCAAGATTACTCCCAGATTAGTAGAGAGAAATTGTAATTTCAAAGTGATGTAACAGGAGCTTCGAAATTTTTTTTATTTTTTCATTTCATACAAGCACCTGAGTCGAAAACCGAAAAATTTGAAAAAATCAAATGTGAGCATAGCGAGAAAAGTGCATTAAAGTGCATTTTTGGTGAATTTTGAGTGGATCGTAACACTATTTTTCAAATGTCTACGGTTTTATTAGTCGTAGAAAAAAGCAAAAAAAAGGAAAATACTCGTGAGTAAAAGTGCTATGGAACTGGTGGGGCGAGATTACGTTAAAAATATTTCCTAACCTCAAAAAATCCAAATTTCACATTTTATTTATGTTTTAACTAAAAATGCATTAAATAATGAACAAATCGGTGGATTTTCATAAAAATTGGAGGAAACGTGTATTTTAATGTTATAAATATGCTATTAAATTTTCAAAAATAAAATTTCATTTTTACGTCCAAAATTGATCATTTTCGAAAAATATTAAAACCCTTGTAACTTAATGAGAGATGGTCCTAGCGTGAACTTTTTTTTGCCTAATTGTAGGTTATTTTTATGTAATTTCTAGTAAACATTTACCGGAATCTGTTTATAAAGTTTAAATGTCCCTTTTTTTAAATTAAAAACAAAAATAAAAATGAAATTTAATTTTTTTTAACATGAAATTTCTTTTTTTTAAGACTTTTTCGTTTATACCGTTTCTTATACATAAGATTTTTATAAAGATTTTGAGTAAAATATAATTTAATGAAATTCTATGAAGGAAGTACGGTCTGAGTGGATGATAAAATGTTTACTAGAAAGTTCATAAAAAAACCTACAATTAGGGAAAAAAACGTTCACCTAGGACCATCTCTCATTAAGTTACAAGGGTTTTAATATTTTTCGAAAATGATCAATTTTGGACGAAAAAATGAAATTTTATTTTTGAAAATTTAATAGCATATTTATAACATTAAAATACACGTTTCCTCCAATTTTTATGAAAATCCACCGATTTGTTCATTATTTAATGCATTTTTAGTTAAAACATAAATAAAATGTGAAATTTGGATTTTTTGAGGTTAGGAAATATTTTTAACGTAATCTCGCCCCACTATTTCGATAGCCCTTTTGCCCTCTTTTTTGCTTTTTTCTACGACTAATAGAACCGTAGACATTTGAAAAATAGTGTTACGATCCACTCAAAATTCACCAAAAATGCACTGTTATGCACTTTTCTCGCTATGCTTGCATTTGATTTTTCCAAATTTTTGGGTTTTTGACTCAGGTGCTGGTAAGAAATGAAAAAATAAAAAAAAAATTTGAAGTTCCGGTTACATCACTTACGACCAATTTTTTTGTTCATTTTCACTCTACTAGATATTTGACTGAGTCTGAAAACTCAGCTGCCGTGCCCTGGATACAAATAGCGGTTTAGCCTCTAGGGTCCGTTGAATTTTTTTTGTTATAGTTTTACATATCACCTGTATTTTTGTAGCCCTTTAACCTATTTTCATGAATAGTGTCCGATGACATGGAATCCAGATTCGTGCAGTATGGTCAAAAGTTCGCGGACAACCGTGACCAAAGTAGCGGTAACAAAACTCCGCCTTGAACGCAGCCCTTTATAGGCTTGACACTAATGGTGGAGTCAACCAGGGAAGAAGAAGTGTCACACTCTAAAAGCATGTGTTCTAGAAATAGTATCATAGCCAGTGATATCGAGCTTTCTAGATATTGCTTACTAGGTGGTGTAAAGCAACCTCCGTTGATTCATCCTTTGACTAAGCGAACTGGGAGCTATGTAGAGGAAGTGAGAGATCCAGCCTGCACCTGCACTTGATTTGAAGGTCCATCAGCCATTTAATCGTTGTCAAAAGAAAAGGAGTTAAGCTAGGACTATATCATTAAGGTAGCTCCAGGGGCTTGTTGCCTGTTTAGGGATAAAAAATCACCACGGCTCTACTCCAGATTGTGTCCCCTATAAAGAGACCAACCAGATTGTCGAGAATCAGCTCTAGGCACTTCCAAAGGAGTGCCGGGAAAATTCCATCTACTTCCGGGGATTTGTAGGATTGAAAAGAGGCCACTGTCCATTTAACCTTGTCTCGGTCGAAGATATTCCCAGAGAGGCTCCGGGATCGTCAAAAAAAAAGATTCAATTCTTTTTTGACTACATAAACTGAATATTTTTTTTTTGTATTTTAAATATCCCAATTACTATGAAATTTGGGACACAAAATATGTTAACGTTTTACTTCCATTTATATTCAAAACGTGCCCCATGCATGGACGGACGGTGGGCACATACAAAAATGGTAAGCTTAGATCGCAAAACTGAACCTGCTGGCGGAACTGGATCTAGTCGTGCCAAAAGTGGTGCTTGCTACCTGTACATACTTTGTACACCTTAAATACTTTTTCCATTGCATAGTGTTGTGTGGCATTAAAATGCGGCTTCTTGGACTCTTTTTTTGGATTGTGTATATCCACTTATATATGCAAGCCACGATGAATAGAGTAAGTCTACTTAAAATGAATAAGAAGAATTTGTTTTTTTTCTTAACGTTTCGTTTCTTTTTTCTTTGCTGTATGGCTTAGGCTTGTGTACCCTCAATTGCGTTTCCGCTTAAATACTGGTTGGATTGTTGGTTAGTTGGTCTTCTATAGCATGCTTTTGGTGTCATATTGTTGATGTATGGATATATGTAGATTTAGAGAGAATCAGTTTGTTTCAACTTACTTGGTTCACATCACTTTATTTAATTAAGGTGAAAATTTTACCGGGGAAATGACACTATTCTTTATTTTTTTTTTTGCTTTACGTCTTTTATCACTTTAAGAAAAGGAAATTTAATTTTTAATTTCTATTTCTTCACTTGTTTTCCTTATTTTTTTAAACTAGTCAAAATCTAAATAAAAAATCAACAAGGCTATAGTCAACGCCCAAACTTACTCGCTGTATGAGAACAACCTGTAATTATGTTAATTTTGTGTGCTGTAATTAAATTTGGTCAAACAAACTAATTTATTTATGATCTGACTTAATAGTTGGTTGCTCTAAATTATTTGTTTAAAGGTAAAAAGCATAAAAGTAAAAGGTTGATTATTACTTCGAGAAAATGCAAATTTACGTTTTTCTTCATTTCTTTTTGACCTTTTGTTTAATATAAACCAAAGCTATTGGCCAAAGTTAGTAGCGAAATTAAGTCTTTAATTTATGTTTGATCTTTAAGAATTTACTGCTTTCAGGAAGATACAAAGAGGGACTTTTTATTATAGTAAAAATAAAAATTTTATGGCATTTAAAAATCATGCAAAATTAAATCAATCAAATAACACTTTTCATTTATATTTATGTAGAGTTGTATTTAGGTCATTGTGTTTTTTGCTATTTTACGGTAAAGCAATTATTACTTTGATCAAAGCATGTCATGAATGGAGGCTATTGATTATTGAAGAGACTTGACCACTTTATAAAGAGAATCGACCAGTCTTTGACACAAAAAGGGAAAAAACCTTTAAAGCATTATATTAAACATTCCTAGACACAACCATATACGTAAAAGAGAGTGTAGATGGCGTAATGGTCGAACTTTGTGGCGCGACAAAAGCTGCCTGGGTTGAAGCAAATGACGCGTTCCTTGCTTGAAACTTACATAAAGCTCTGATTACACTCGTGAAAAGCTGTTCAGAACGATAACCCTCAAACTGTCGAAAAGCAGATAATTGGGACCACCACTTTTATCTTCTCAGTACGGGCATAAAAAACGCAACGCGTACGAAATTCACGAACGGACACAATCTGGTCTTCGAGCTGAAAAGAACAATTTTGAATAAAAAATTGCACTGGTCGATATGGGGGTGATTTTTTTTTTTTATGTAATAGTCTAAGCTCAGGTGTCACCCTTTGTACTACCAGTCCGTCATGTCATGTCGTACTCGTCATGGTGCAATGTCTAGTAGTAAGCTTAGCTCGAAGGATAGAGAGAAAGATAGGATAGATTAGGGGGAGTTGGGTGGGTGTTGGAGGAGATGGTGGTGGACCTTGCGTTTGAACTCTTGGGTGTTGTATGAGTTCGGGAATGCTGACTGTGGAAGGTTGTTTCACAGTCGAGTTGTTCTTGTTATAAACGAATTTCTAAACCGGAGTGTGCGCGAAGATGAGGGCTGTAAACTGTGGGAGTGAGCCGAGCGGGCAAGTCTTGTATTGCGGGGGAAATATTGCCGTGGAGGCATAAGGTTACTTATTTCAGTGGAGCAGTCGTTGTGGTAAAAACGGTAAAATTTTGCAAGGGCTGCTACATTCCTACGATGGCTTAGTGAGTCAATTGAAGAGCAAAAAGCGCTATCACCAATAATTTTGAGAGCGCGGTTTTGCACCATGTCCAGCCAAGCTAGGTGATCGACAATACATCCTTTGACATTTCTATCTCTACGTAGACAAGGCTTCGGCAACGCTGGATCGACTCTATGTTGAGAACTCGCAAATTAGCGAGTCACTCACTCAAAGGTGTCACTGGAAGGCTCTACAGCAAAAGAATGTTCTCAGGGACAATATATCATCTCCACTTCTATGGTGTCTTGTTGTCGATAAAATCCCAAAGCAACTCGGTCATTGAGATAGTATTTTTTTACGGTTACGCAGATGATGTTGGTAAACGGAGGTACCATGCATGCTACAAGCATTTCACCGAGCCTCCAGCTGGTGAGCTAGTATAGGACTTACTGTTCAGGTACCATTTACCACGAAACAAACACTGATGAAATTTATAGAAACGGTCCTTGCAACAAGACATTATGCTACTCGAAACAGACCAAATACTTGAGTGGCATAAGATGTCAAACTGTAATGGAACCAGTCCATGAACAATGTGATGAGCAGCACGCACAAATCTCTGTGGGCTACCGTAGAACCAGCGGATCCATGTATTAGACCTACAGGGAGTCAATGGGATGACAGAACCATGCTTAATGGCTTTACTATCAAATTAGGCAAGATTCAAAGAATGGCCATCGCGGCATTAGCCTCCTTTCGATCGTCGGCAAAGAATCGAGGCTACAGAAACATCAAGAGCAAACGAGCCGGAAAGAACAAGCGGGATTTAGACCACATCGAGGATGCATTGATCAAATATTCGCTCTCCGTCAGCTAATGGAAGGAAGAATTCGTTGCGGCAAACGAACTGTCGTCGTTTTCATCGCTTTCAAATCCGCTTTCAATTGCATCGATTGGAATAGCTTCTTGGAAACCAAACAGGTGCCATTGAAAATCATCCAACTTCTCCAAGCATCGTACGATAGCTCAACCAGCAGTGTTCGTATTCGAAGCGACTTATCCCGATTCAAACAGGTGTCCGACAAAGAGAGGTCGCTTCGCAACTTCTCTTAAACGTTGTGATAGACGTGATTATGCGTGAAGCATTCGATGAAGGACGTGGAGTTCGATACGACGATAACAACTTCGTAACCGACTTGGTTTTCGCCCACACGGATGCCGAAGAAACGGACATCTCATACGACATTTCCCGCATCGCCCGGCCATTCGGGCTAAAAATCAATGCGGAAAAGACCAAAGTGCTCACAACGGACGGATCGAAAGCTAGTGTTCAGCTTGATGGAACACAAATCGAACAGGTTCCGATGTTCAAATATTTGGGATCGCAACATTTGCCTCGCTCAAGTGGTGTATATGGAAACGAACAAATATAACCATCAAAACGAAAGTACTCCTTTACCGAACGTTGATCCTTCCGATTCTTCTTTATGGATCGGAAACGTGGACACTGCTCAAGCCGGACGTCAACAAGCTCGAGGTCTTCCAAATGCGATGCTGGAGGCAGATTCTCGGTGTCTCACTCTGCTATCGCCTTCGAAATGAGACAGTTGCACAAAGATGCGATCAACAGACACTGATCGCAGAAAAAATAAAAAACCGTCGACTACGAAGGTTTGGACATGTTTGCCGAATGCATGATAACCGCATGCCACGTAAACTTCTCTGGCTTAAAGAATCAACGATTATAAGTTATCAGGCTCGAGACGTCATCGCCAAAAATCGTCAAGGATGGAAATGAATCGTGAATGGAGTTCGAGACCCAGCGGCACCGACAGCAGCGTATCCGTTGCGGGGACGTCCCGCTCGGACCGCCAGCTAACGAATCAAAGGAGAAGAAGAAAAGAATGGCTTTTGTTTCTATACCAAAACTATTCGCACCTCCTGCGACTGCACTACTGGAGACCCTATTGAACTTGATACCGATCCATCTTGAAGTAGACAAATCTGCTATAAATAATAATAAGAATAGCCATTTGAGTGATGATCTTTATCACGGACAGTCTACAATCGTCAATAATATAGAAGAAGATATAGAAGAAAAAAAATATCAGGCGAAAGCTGAAACTTATATGAGAAGAAGGTTATATAATGAAAGTAGAAGATATTCATCTGGACGAGGGGTGGTGGATTGTGCTGATCGATCGCAAGGGTCCAAAAACATGAAAAATTAAGCTATTCGGCGAACTTTGAAATTTTGGTATATGATAATATTTATAGTAATATTGACGATAAACGCAGTCAGCTGCGTGTGTGTGGGTGGAAAAGTCGTCAGCTGGTACAGTAAAGGTGCTGAGTGTAGACTTGCCTGAGAGGCGCACACCACCTTTATAGCGTCAGCAGACGACTTTTCCACCCACATACTTGCAGCTGACTTTGTTTATCGTTAACCTTGTTATGAATCATATACCCGAATTTCAAATTTCGCCGTCAAGATTCAATTAGAAATAAGTTAATGTTCCGAAGCATGCTTGCGGCGTTTCCAATTTTTTTGTCAATTCGATTAAATATTCAATTTGTTGTGAAAAAAGGTTTTTTATGAAAATATAAAAATACATTTGAAAAAAATACGTAATAAGACCGTTTACCTAAATGATGAAAACTGTTATAGTTATTGCTTTCGAAACGACAATATCCGATCTAGTGTTACTCGAAAAACCGTTGAAAGTTTATCGTGTCCTAGTTGTTTGTACGATGTATGGATTTAAAATTATAAAAATCGTCAATGATGCAGTTGCAGCTACATTCATGAAAGTGTATAAATTTACCGAAAATGACAATGAATTCCGCTTACCGGACAAAAATTTTGATGCATCTCTCTTGCCACCATCAAAATCGGAGCTGGAACAGTACATTTTAAGAACTGTATATATCCACAACCTTCTTCTCATATACACAAGTTTCAGCTTTCGCCGGATAATTTTTTTTCAATTTCTTTTTACATGTTTTCAACCCTTTCACACCTACCCCCACCGCTACCCAACCAGCTGACGATCCATTCACTGTTCACTTATATCTGAACAATCAATTTCACACATTGTCAAAGTTCGCCGGATAGTCAGCACTTTTGTACGCAGGCTCCCGACTAATATCAGTAGAGAAGGCTGGTATTTTCTATAAAGAGCGACAATGTGAAAGAAATTATTTTTTCTACGCCTCTGTTAGAATACAGGCATTCTGATATTACTTTTAGTTACGGAATTAGCAGCATTCCACACCCGTGTGGAATATTCATTCCATCACTTTTTATGGAATGACTACTATTGGCGACATCTGTTCGTCGCAATCCAAGAATATGATTTTTTAATTAAAGAAAAAAAAAGATTTATTGATTAAAGAAAGAAAAGGATTGTTTCAACAATAAACAATCAATGATGTTCCGCTAGAAAATGTTAGCTTTAAATAAACTGTTCAATTATTAAATTGCAGAAAATAATAGCATTTTTTTAATAAATTTTACGGCGGCCATCTATTAGTGTTGAGCCGGACTTACACGAGGCAGTACATTTGTCCCTTACACGATGCAAATTGTACTGAGGCCTCAGTTTTTTTAAATGTCCCGGTTCAAAAATAATGTCCTACTGGTATATGAGCGTGTAACGAGATAAATGAAGCGAGGTGTGATTGTAAATTACTTAGTGGAGAGACATTTCTTCCTTCTTTTGCAGCAGTAAAATATCCAATTTAAACTGCGGCGAGGTGGGATTGTAAACACGAACTGGAAAGACATTTTCTTACTTCTTTTGCGACAGAACAATTTCCAATTGGAACTGTGGCGAGGTGAGATTGTAAACACGAACTGGAGAGACATTTCTCACTTCTTTTGCGGCAGATAAATATCCACATTAAGGTAGAAACAGAATGGCACGAAGACCGTGGCGGAGTCCGCCGCTCAGAGAGTTTCCCATACATTTAATTTGTCCGCGCCGCCTGGGGAGAAATTAAATGTATGGGAAACTCTCTGAGCGGCGGACTCCGCCACGGTCGCCGTGCCATTCTGTTTCTACCTTTAAGGTAGAAACAGAATGGCACGGAGACCGTGGCGGAGTCCGCCGCTCAGAGAGTTTCCCATACATTTAATTTGTCCGCGCCGCCTGGGGAGAAATTAAATGTATTGGAAACTCTCTGAGCGGCGGACTCCGCCACGGTCTCCGTGCCATTCTGTTTCTACCTTAAACTGAGCCGTGGTGAGATTGTAAATACGAACTGGATGGAGAGGCATTTCTTACATTTTTCGAGGGAGTGAGGTTTTGTCCTGAACAGACAATTCTTACATTTTTCGAGGGAGTGAGGTTTTGTCCTGAAGAGACATTTCCTATATTTTTCGAGGGAGTGAGGTTTTGTCCTGAAGAGACATTTCTTACATTTTTCGAGGGAGTAAGGTTTTGTCCTGAAGAGACAATTCTTACGTTTTTCGAGGGAGTGAGGTTTTGTCCTGAAGAGACAATTCTTACACTTTTCGAGGGTGTGAAATTTTGTGCTGGAGAGACATTTCTTACTTCTTTTACGGTAGCAGAATTTGCAACTTGAAATTAGGCGAGGTGGGATTGCAAAATCTATAATAATATTCTAGTTGTGCCACTTACAACATTTTTCCAAGAAATCGAACGAGTATTTTTTTCAGAAGAAAATTTTTTTATTTTCTGTTTTTTTGTTTGATCGGGAGAGAATTTCGTTTTGTGTTTGATTTTTTTACTATTTTACGGTTTGTGTTTAAACAGGGGTCCCCACTAGTATAAATATATGGCCACGGACAACTAATTAGAAACAGTTTCATAAAAATTGCATTTATACAGTTTTTATGTAGGAATCAAATTAAAGAATTCCCACCACCTCCTCTTAATTTTTTTTAAATATATAATGATTGAAGGAAATCAATAACAATATTATAATGAATTCCTAACAGGATTGCTACATAAAAAATAAAAAATGTATAAATGCAATTTTTATGAAACTGTTTCTAATTAGTTGTCCGTGGCTGTACATTGTGGAGGCATAGATTTCTTACTTACTCTAAGTCAGTTTAATGAATATTAGAATTAAACTTGTAAAAATGCACTTCATTGGTATTTATTTTCTTTCTTTTTTTTTTAATCTGCTGGTTTTTGTCATTTTGGCATTACAATAGTACCTCGCCTCATTTGAAGTATTACATTGTACTGGCTCAAAATAAAAAAGAGGCACCTCTTACAAACTCACTTTATAATCCTGTCCTACCCAACACTACCATCTATTAACAAATTATTAAATTACAAAATTGCTATGAATGAACACTCCCTACTAATATGTTTTTAGCGTTAAAATATCTTGCTGTGCTTTATACATTATATTTTTGACATTAGTTTTACATAAGGTACGTTTTTCTTTACAAAATATTAATAAAAACTAATTAGAGGCGTCGAAAAAGTATAGTCTGCAACACGTTTTGAATAGCATATTCCGCCAAACTTCTACTTGTGCGGAATATGCATCATTCAAAACTTGTTACAGAATATACTATTATCTAGGTAGGAAATATTGAAAAGCTAAGAGAATCGAATCACGAAACTCTAGGGTGGTTCCGTGCGCTTTTACCCCTAAGCTTGCAAGGTCATCGATCCACCAGAAAATGAATAGAAAGTAGGCACGATTTTGTTTTCACCTAGTTCCAGCTTAATCAGGTTGTCCTTGGTTGGGTTCAATAACAAAACCATTTAATATAGTTCTTTTATTTTTAAATGAAACCATTACCAAACTCGCCACAGCACCCAAACCACGTAAAATCTTGTCAACTGATCACAATCAATTTATCTCTCCTCTCGATGATCATCCACCGATCATTCACAAAAAAAAAACCCCAAATCGCTTTCGCTTTCTCTCTTCTAAGTCCAAAAACTCGCTTTTATAATTGGTGTGCAAATTGCGTGACCCATATAAAAATTGTGTGATCGAATTTCTTTTCTTTTTAATCGACTAAATAAATTGATCGAGGCGATAACTTAAGTATCATATGAAGAGCACACAACTGTGAATTAGTACACTTTCGCAAGATTTCAAAAAAGCCGTGCGTGACGTGACGTCTTGGCCAATTTAACCTGATGGTCTATATTTTGTAGACGATCTTTTTAATTCACTACCGCTGTTGGTTGGTTGGTTGGTATCGCGTTGTTGATGTAACCTCTCAAATGAAATTCATAGTTGTAAAGTCTATCTATCAATTGGACAAAGATTCGTACTCGAAGCACGAAATTAGACCTTCGTTGGAATTTTTTTTGTAGGTTGGGTATTATTGCTTCATTGTTCTTGAAATTTGGTTTCAAAATCTTCTGGTGGCGATAACTGATTGTGGGTATTTTTTTTCCTGTTTGGAGGTGAAGTACTCTATCATTACGTTTTGGTAGTTGGAACCATATTTTTTGTTGTTGTAACAATTAAAGTTGAAACCGAAATTAAGACTTTAAATGTTAAAGAAGCTCATTAGATGATATTGTGTTGTGTGTCGCTGTGGTTTATGACGGTAATGATATTAATCAAAATTCATTGAAGTCAGTTTTAATTAAATAATTGAATGTTATGACTTTTGGTTAAAATACATCATTAAGACCACAAAGTCATTAATTGCGATTGGGTTCTTTATTCTTCTTGAAATAGGAAATAGCACGAGGACACTCAGATCGTATTTGAAACAATAGAATCAATGGAAGACTTATAAAAGTACAGAGAGCCTACTTACTTAATTTTTAATCATTTCTAATGCTATCAGCTAATGTTATCAGTGTGATATCAGAAACTTCTTGGAGTTTTGAAATACAAAGTTTTTAATACTGTCGGATATTTATCTCAAGGCTTTCAATAGCTCAGAGTTACCTGTAACCCTTTAAATATCAGCAATTATAATAATAGACTTTTTTCGAAGTATACTAAATTGCACCACTTTTTCTGGGTCCGTTTTCGTCCTTCTAAAGCCGGGAAAGTTTCTAGTCGGAACCCCATCTATGTACTAATCGCACCCAATGCTGCTTGACTTTAATGATCCAACAAGAGCCGGACTATTTACATGCTAATTGATTAAATTTATCAAATACAGAAACTAGGAAGGTGATTGATAATTTTCAATATCAAACATTCTCCAAAAGTGTCCCTCAAAAGTACCGCACGCAGATCTTGTAGCATGGTAGCATTGCCTCCATAGTCATCATCAAGGGCGGCGGAGCGTAATCATTGTGGGTGGGGAGCACGTGAACAGATACCCGTTAAAATGTAAAAAGTAAAAAGTGGTCTCTTGACTTATATGGTTTTAAATTCTTTAGTTAGCGGTTAAGCCCGACTAAAATTTGGAAGGGGGTATGTAGATAGGGTCCTATGAGTCTAGACCCACTCCCGCATTTGGATCCCGTGTGGCTTGCCCTATAAGACCCACGCAAGGCATCTAACGCCTTGGCCAATTCGCGCCTCGTCATAACGAATGCCCCACCCATTTAGCCCCCTTGAGGAAAAATCATTGCTAGCGGCCGATCGCGAGTGGAAAAAAGAGGCCGAAAAATTTGAGAATTTCAGCGTGGATATGTAAGTAATAACTACGACTGTTTCGAAAGCTTTATATTTTTAAACGCGAGTGTCGTTTTACCAATGCGGTCCCCCAACTGAGTACTGGTCCCGTTCAATACTGCTTGACCTCTGTAATTGAACCGGAACCAGTCTATTGAGTATGCTAAATGACACCCTTCGCTGTGACCAACATAAATGCCTGCAATATGAAGCAATGTAACAACAAAAACTAAAGCTTTTCAAAAAGCTTTCCGAATACGTAAGGCAGATGTTCGGATTTCCCATTTCATTTGCAATGAGGTTTGCCTCATAAGGCCCTTATAAGAAACAGATATGGCATACCTCAGTTCAGTATCCCTGATTTTTTTCTATTGTGTTCATGGGAAACTAAGTGGAAAGCCCTCTTTCGGCATGTCCTTTATTTACCACATTGGGTCTTCACGGGGAAATCCCTCTTTCGGCATGCCCCTGAGCCAATCCCTTTTAAATGGTGGTCGGGTGGGGTTTAAAAAGCTTAGGCTATACAATTATAAGTTCTTAATAGCTCTGATATATTCTATTTAGTTTTTGTATGAAAGGCTTTGCTTGCATGAGGCCCTTCGACCATGTTCCTTCGACTCCAGCGACCGATACGGCTGTCCAACATTCTGAGTTATTAGGTGTATATGTACATGAAATATTTTGAGTTGGGATCTCCCCACCCAAAGCGGAAGTGCGTGTGCACTTTTCCTTCCATCCCCACGGGCTCCGCCGCCCCTGGTCATCATGGAAAAGAATGGACGGACCATAGCACACCTTTTTGGGTGGCAGTTCAAGCTGATGAAAACTTGTTGGTCTTTGCTATCTACAACCTGCAGTTTTACTTACAATATCAAATTTTTTTTTGGGAGGTATTGTGCCCCAGAAGTACCGCGGCCACTCGCTTCTCCTATTGTACTACACCGCTATACCTCAACAAGTTCAGTAGTCTTCTTAGTGGTTTAAAATGTGTTAATATTTAAACACGCGAAAAGTGTGTAAATTTAAAACACTTAATAAGTGTGTTTTTAACATACCAAATATGTATTACTTTGGAGCTTATGAGGGAAGCTTTTTTAGCGTCGTTTCATCAGCTTAAAATTTTTGATGTAAACTGCAATGACTTGTTTCGACGCCCTCCTGTTACCGACTGACTGTAAAGAGAGGTCGTGGAGCTCTTTGGTCAATGAGTATTTAAATACTGCTATGTGTGTTAATTTTGTGAAGTGTAATTTAGTAAAACGATAAAACGTTACAATTTCTTTAGCGTGTAAAAAATATTATACGCTGCACGTGTGTGATTTTTATCCGTATGGCTTTTTTCCTCATTTTAACTAGTGTCCGACCGAAGGTTCGGCTTCGGCTTCGGCTTCGGCCAACTTCGGCCAAAAAAACACATTCGGCCGCACATTCGGCTTCGGCCAAAGGAGCCGAAGGTTAGCCGAAGCCGAAGTTTTTATATCCAGCCAGGCCAGTCGCTGAAAACGAAAAGAATTGAGAGTGTGATGTGAATGTGACATTGAAACGTATGGTATTCCTCAAATAAAAATAAACAAATATTAGTTTATTATTTTTGGAAAGCCGCAACTTAGTTATTTAAAATGCATATTGTAATCATTTTCGGCACTATGACTATAAAACAAAATAACAGTGAAGAATTTTCATTATTATGTATATTTTTCAGTCAGTATACCAAGATTTCTGTGAATGATTGAACCTTCGGCTTCGGCTTCGGTTTCGGCCGAAGGTTATGGCAAAAGCCGAACATTCGGCATCGGCTTCGGCTTCGGCCTAAAACTGACCATCGGTCGGACACTAATTTTAACACAGTTTATTCCTAAAACCTGAAGCCTGGTTACTGGGTCGAGAAGCATTGCGGGCACAGCAATATACTGCACTCTCTACTACAGGAAATAGTAGTATGGTCTACCGACTACATGGACGCCAAGTTATATGGTCGCATGAACCCTAATATTCAGATCCCTACCAGAGAGGAATCGGAAGATTTCTAGCCTGACAAGAATCATGACATTGTCCTGTACCCAGATGGATCCAAATCAGAGTCAGATGTACGTGCTAGAGTTTTTCCCGCTCGCTTAAACTCCAAAAATCCTACCTCCTACCTAACTTCGCCAGCGTTTTCCAGACAGAACTTTTGATAATCTTTCAAGCCGGCCTAGAATACAGTCATACCCAAGGCTCTTATCAGATAGCCAAGCAGCCAAAAAGGCATTAGGCAGGGAGGTAGGGTAGACCGGGGACGGTTGAACCATTTTCGGCCAAATCGCTTTTTGTGACAACATTTTTACCTCTGAGTATTTGGCAGGGTATGGTAATTAAACCTTAGTTATCAGACTACAAATGGATGAGCTTATAATGGCATTATCTGCGTTACAAATCCATCTGGAGGTATTTTAAAAAATCTGGGAAAATGTTTCAACCGACCCCATGCCCGGGGCGGTTGTAACAGTGATTGGGGTCAGTTGTAACACTAGAAAATTGAAAAGAATAATGGCGTTTCTTAGGTATTTATTAATTCAAAATCTTATAATTGGCCATTCATCGATATTATTAATTATGAGGAGCAAAAAAAACTTCTCTGCAAAAAAATAAACCAAATAATAAGGAATGAAATCATGGGGTCGGTTGTAACGGGTCAATTGAAACGTTTCATCCCACTACGAAAACATTGTAACAATCGTACCCGGTACTTCTTTTAGAAAATTTGTCGTCATAACTTCTAAAATGAACCCTATAGAAAGAAAAGAATTACACCTATTTTAAGATAATAGCCAAAATTATTACCTCAAAAACTATAATAGCCTTAACTGGTAATAGTTTTGGATTAAAAAACAAAAGAAGAGCAGTAAAAATAGTTACTTTTGGACGCAAAAACACAATGACAACAATTTTTCGCGTATGGTGCACGTGAAGTGACATGGAATGTTAACGGACACGTTCCCACACAAAAACTGTGTCATTCATCCTTTGCACGCCGCCTGCTATCCCTTAAGGTAGCCATAGACGTCGTTCTTTTTTGGCAGTTTTAACCGCACGGCTACAACTGTACCACAACCTTCTATATTTACAAGCCATGAACAAGAATCTCAATTGAGAGAATCGGACCACCAAATTCTCCCAAATTCTCCAAATTACACTAACATCATAACGTGACTTCACCGAGTTGTAGTCCGATTGAGCGGAAATTCGCTCTCAATATTTTCCTTGTTCATGGCTTGTAATATAGAATGTTGTGACTGTACGGATAAAACGGTCGGTGTGTGGCCAAAAACCGTCCTTCTTGCCGGCGTTCAAAAATATCTGCTGCAGCTTGATTTTAACCGTCCGTTTTCAATTGTGTTCGTTCATGTCGGCTCGTGTGTGTGACGACGCAGTTAAAAAGGGCGGGTTTTGTCAGTGCCGACTTCCTCCTAGTTTGAATAATTTTGTGTTTTGTTGTTAATAGAAATTTTGTTCTTGTTTTCACAATGACAGACCTAGGGATAACAAACAATTTATAATTGAGTTCATAGAATTGTATATGAGCTATCCGTGCCTTTGGAAAAATAAATCTATTGAGTATTCAGATAGAAATACAGCTTACGAAGACATGATAATAAAAGTACAAGAAGTAGATAATTCCGCAACGAAAGAATCTGTTAAGAAGAAAATCGACTCTCTACGTGGTTGCTTCCAAAAGGAGTTAAAAAAAGTAATACAATCTAAGAAATCTGGTTTGGGGACTGATGAGGTGTACAAGCCCCATTTGTGGTACTGCGAATATTTATTATTCCTTACAGACTAAATACGTTTCTTCGTCCATTCGCAGATAATTAAAGCAATCTCCGGTTCTAGTCGTAACTCATTTAAAAGATTAACATGTGAAAATTGTCTTCGTTTAAGCAGCGAGCAATAATAACAAGAGTGATTAGGCAGAGCTCAAGGACAAGTAAAAGAGTTAAAGATATGAAAGAGCAGATTAGAAATAACATTAGGCAAAAAGCCAAAAAAAATATTAACAAATGCGCGATGGGCATACATTTCATGCAAAAAACACAAGTGAATGAAAGAAACAGAACATGTTCCTTGATTCCGGTATTGGAATGTTTACATTCAAATTTAAGAAACACTGGAACAGAGCACGTGCGCACTGGTCCCCGACTTTAGTATGTATGCGTGAAAATTCGTGTTGGTACCAAAGCCTTCTGTATTTACAAGCCATGCACTAGAAAAATATTGAGAGCCAATTTCCCCTGAATAGGACTTCAAATCTCCAAATTACACTAACAACATAACGTGACTTCAGAGAATTGAAGTCCTATTGAGAGGAAATTTTGAGAGCCAAATTTTCTAGTGCATGGCTTGTAAATACAGAAGGCTTTGGTTGGTACACATTGTTTGAGCCATGTGATTCACTTGTATTGCCTGTTAAAAAAGGCGCGAATCTTGCAAGGCGACGAAGTCACCGCCCCTTCATCTTTTATCTTTCTTTCACGAACATTGCGTGTAGTGTGAAAGTAATTCTGCCTTTGTTTATCATAGATATTACTTCTTTGATATCTTGACTTTTTCGCTCCCATTGAAATTGTTATCAGCTGATCTCAAGGTCCCTGAAACATTTTTAAAAATTTGTTCTAGCTCATCACTCTTATTATTATTGCTCGCTGGTTTAAGTAGCCATTCTGTAGTCCATTTTGAACGTTTTCTTTTTGAAAATTTTAATTTTATAGCCACTGCGGCCGCAACTGCTAACGTTGTGGTAGGATCCATCATAGCAGATCAGATGATGATGATGATAACGCTACGATTTCAGAAAAGCTGAACGAAACAACGCCTGGTGTGTGGATGTGGTCGTTGTTCGTGTTTACCCGTACAGTTTTACCCGTGCGGTTAAAACTGCCAAAAAAGAACGACGTCTATGGCTACCTTTATAGTTTTTGAATTATAAGCGTTGTTTCAACCGTACCCTGTTTCAACTGACCCCGGTCTACCCCGCATGGTCCCTTTTCAGTGGGTGTCGGGTCACAGAAACGTCGGCTGAAACGAGAAGGCAGATGAATTGGCCCGAACGCGGGGTGAAGAGACATGCCGGTGGAGAATGTTCAGAAGCCGCTGTTCATGCTAAAAGGAGATATCTCCATGTACTTTCTCTCAGTAGAGATAGAGGAACTTATCATCATTCATCAAGGGTAGGAAGATCGCCCGAGAGGTGAAGACCCGACCTAGGCGCAACTTTGGCACCTTTGACTTCAGGTGTGCGGATTTCACAGTTTTATTTAGATCCGTTTAATATTACTGAAAAAACCAATATCAGCAAAATTTAATTTTCTTTTTATAGTCGATATAGCATAGACTGTTTTTTATTTAAATTTAAACGTTTCCTCTATAATTTTGTGTATCAAAGCAATTTTTCTTTAAAAAAAAAACATTGTGACTTTGAATAATTTGTTTCATCATTTTTGTTTAACCATAAATCGATTAAAAATGAACTTGTGATAATCCATATAACGAAATATATGTATATATTTTTTATTAATATTTTGACAGCATCATATTAAATCGGGGAGTTCATGCTATATAATAAATGAACAGTTAAGTTACCTGTAATAATATTAATGCATTTTTTTTATTACCAAATGATTTATACATGACAGGTGAACCAACAGTTTTATTATCATGTCATAAAACTGATATTCATGCAAGTAAATCCTCATGAATAAATTTGACTTAAAATGAAATAACAATTACTCGGTAGTCAAAAACCCCTGGATAATCACAAACACCAAAAAAAAAATGTGTACACACAAAAACAGTGTGTGTGTTAAAAATTTAATCGAAAGAATAAATAAACTTTCGGCATTGCTAAATGATTGCGCAATATTAAGAAAGAATTTTTTTTATGTAGAAACTTGTTTGTTTTTTTTGTTACTAATAATAGATTAAGATGTTTAATGAAGTTGACAATCTTGTAATTAGCAAAGTTTCAAGGTAGTTAGATAGAAAAAAATATACGCACTTAATCGAAGAATAAATTTGAAACGGTTAACAATATTTTGTGGGACGTAATTGCGAATGTTTAACGCCAACAGATTTTCAATTTTCTATGTACAAAAACAGATCTATCATCACCATGATTGGCCTTTGTTTTTAGTACGGAATAGTTTCTTAATGTTTCAATCTCTTGCTGAGCTAATTTGAATAGATTCGACCTCTATTTACACATTTTTGTGTGGTAATCGATTGCCCCACGGCTTTCCCATTGTCTTTCGAGATCTAATTTTGGGGCTTAACTACTTTATTCTATACGTTCCAAACCAACAACAGTCTACAACACACCTTGCATTTAATTCTAGAAGAAAGTCACTGACCATTAATATCAGCATTAAATCTCGAAGAATCAACAGAAGTAACAAGAGCGCAAAAATTCTCCCATAGACGCTAGCAAGAAAAAAAATTGTATACGGTACTTATACCTGATGAAGATCTCTCAGGTGGAATCTCTGTTTAAAGCCTGACTTGTTTTTTTTTTTTTGCTAATTTGTAAATGCGAAGGTGAACACACCCGGGCTCGAGTATTGTCTTAATTTTTATTTGGACAGGTGTCTCTGGTAAAAATTCCTTTTGCGAGACGGCGTTTTTTGGTGTTTTTTTTTAATTTATTTGTAAATTCTTTTGAAAAATTCTTCGATTTTTAAGACAACATAAAACACGATTCCAGTTTGGAAAGTCAGTGCCAGTAGTGATGTCAACAGACATAAATAGAGTACAAGACCGGTTTTAAGCGGTAAAGGTGTAGGGAATGAATACCGCCGTTAAAATGTATATGGTACCCAGCAGCTCCTATGGCTTAGAGAGAGATATTCCAACAAAAGTGTTCGTTGGTTGGTTTGCTAAAATAAAGATACATTGCACGTACTTACTATACATATATACGACGACTATATATGCACTTTTGTCATGAGAACTTTCTTTTTCATTATGGAGAGTATCAATATGGTGATTTCGCTACAATCTATTAATGTTGGCGGTGTTTAGGACGTGGGTTGTTGTTTTTATTAACTTTCTAAGAAATATTGATTTGGATAAAATTCTGTGTCATCATTATAATATCGTTGTGGCTTTAGTATTAATAGCTGATGTGGGATTTTTAGGAGACTTAAAAACGGATGAAATGGAAAATGGTTTCAACTTAAAGTTGATATATATAATTAATAATTAATTTATAATTTTCATCTTCCAAATTAATCCATGCAATCACTTAGGACGAGGCTTTGGAATATGATAATCAATCAAAATTATCATAGAAATAAAAACGACCGGTGAGAGAGGACGTCCCAATTCAGTGTTTCCAGGTAGATTTTAACGACATTAACAACTTGCGGCCGACAGTACTCGGGCTGCAAAATCACTTTGTCATGTCTTTGCTCCTTCAATGTTTGTCTCAAACGCATAAAGCCCGGGGGACACATATCCGCACCGCATGACGTCCGTGTGTCGGAAGACACACGGAGAGAAAGTAAACAAGTAAAATTTGACGCGGTGCGGACACGGAGGCGCAGAAAGGTAAAACGGATTGACTGAACACACGGCCGTCATGCGGTGCGGATATGTGTGTCCCGGGCTTTAGAAGGCCGGGCGCACATTGAGGCGCGGGCTACACAGGCAGATCAGCACGATTTTTGTGTCTTATGCTTTTTAAGGGAGAACCGCGAATTGCAACGCAGAGCAGGTGACACGAATACTGCGCCAGGCACAGGCTTCACGACACTTGTGGATGGGGCCAGTGCCGCGGCACCCATATGTGCAGACTGTGCATTTGCACTGGGCGGCACTTGGGAAGGGCGCCAAAATTGTTACAAATATTTTATAAATATGCCGCGCCGACGGCAAGGGCAGCATCTCAATTTAAATGGGCGACGGCAGCCGCTAAAAGACAATGCATTTTTGGCGATGAGCGCAATAATTTAAATGAGCGGCGAGGATAAACAAAAGGAAGGCAAGGCTCGAGCACAACACTCAAAAGATTACCAATAATTAATTAGCACACGCAGCATGTACACAATAAACAAAAGATAAACGAAACAACCCAGTAGGGAATAGAAACCTTTTAGAGTCCATTCCGTACATTATCTTTCGAATGCGTAATGTCTACTTCCTAGATCGTAACATCTCTTCGATTAACATTGCGAGGTCCTAGCTTCGCACTCATGACGACAATCTTTTGCATTACAGTTCATTCCAATATGAAAGCATATGAGTTAGCTTTTGCATTACCATTCAGTTCAATAAGAAAGTATAAGCACAGATAAGTAAAATGCAGATGCCTAGTCGAATAGGCGAAACGTGTTCCATGTTGCCGAAAGCGATTAATCCAAGCAAAATATTTAAATGTTGCAGCCATGTAAACAAGTAAAAATAAAAAATGGCCTTACAACGGGCGAACACCGGTCGCTTGCCTTTTTAAGGGGCACACGATGGCCATAGAGTTTTTAACTATTTTTACGGCCTCACGCCGCACAGTAAAAAGATAGATCATTTTTTGGACACGCGATAATTCCGAAGCCTAGAATTAATGAAGCTTAAAAAATTTTTTTAAACTATTCGTTATAAAATTGCCTTTAATTCTATCGAGCCGGAATTTTTAAATTTAAAAATTAAAGATGTAAATTAAAATTTTATCCGAAGATTCTTTAAAATTATAAAAAATTGTTACTTTGGGGGTTTTTTTGGAAACCAAAAATTAATTAATAATTATTAATTTCAATAATTTTAAAGGATCTTTTGATAAAATTTTAATTTATTTACAAAATTTATGCCCGCCATATTGGATTAGCCATCTTTAATTTTTAAATTTAAAAATTCCGGCTCGATAGAATTAAAGGCACATTTATAACGAACAGTTTAAAAAAAATTTTTAAGTTTCATTAATTCTAGGCTTGGGAATTATAGTTTGTCCAAAAACTGTGCAACGGTCAAACTTGACCAAAATATTTAAATGAGCTGTACACACGGGCAAACGACGGCAAATTTGAACCAAAAAAAGAATCTAAAGCACTAAAGGTATTGTTGAATGTGTTTTCTGGGATCTTGATCATTTTCGTTATGTACAATGGTCCTTTCGATTTATCCTACTTAAATATTTTCGATCCACAAGAGAAAGGAGCTCGCCAGTCGTCGGTTTGTTGTACGTTTAGAGTGTGTAGCGTGTTGATTTATATTTTAGTGGGAAATGCTCTAATTTAACCCCTCAAAGAAAAAAAAAAATCAAGGAATATGTAAACTTCCACGTTGCAAGCATTGATTTAAAGTTTAATTTTGGAATATACCTCCATCACTATGTTTCCCAACTTCACCTACGTCAATATTAATAAATATTCCGTTTGCGTCTGTTGATAAGCCAAAGGCCAAAGGGAATAAAAGCCCGTATAAAAGGATGAATCCAAAATTTTCGATTTTTTCTTTTAATTTTCCTTTTTAGTAATAACAACAACGAAAGTTCTTCTTCCTCATCAAACTCCATTGTCATTTTGACAACACACTTTCATTTGATCGCCTTGTTAGATGTGGCATTTACGGGTGATGTGATTTTGTCGCAATATCAAAATCAGTACATTTAATATCGACCCATCACTACATCACTAGTTCGGTGTGGCATCTGCCTTACTGTCTGCATGAGTATGCATGAAATTTCTCACCGAAGAGTTTGAAATAATTTTTTACAAAATTAATCCAATCAGAATGAATTTAGAAGAAGAGAAAAAAAAGAAAAAAGTCGCACTGTCCGCCGGGGTTTGAACCCGCAATTTTTGGACCGTAGACTTTTACGTAGACGCTATGCCAAGTCCCTCTTAAGTATTTGGTGACATTAAAGTAATTTGTGTTACCCTTGAAAAACTTCTATCTGTTCAAAGTGTATTAATTTTACCAGTTTTTTATGCCTACCTTCGAACTCCTTTATCAGAATTTAAAAAAAATTGCATGGGACTACCGTGGGAGACTACCCTTTCAAACAAAAAAAGAAAAAGGAAAAAGTTATTGCGTTACAAAGTTATGCTTGAACAGGACCAAAAAAAAATACCTACGGGTCGAATTGATAACCTCGTCCTTTTTTGAAGTCGGTTAAAAATACATGACATACATAAGTGTATCAAAAGGTATGGAAGGAAATTTCTGTAAATTATAGCTATCTAGAAACAAATAAAGAATGACTGTTCTCACTGGAGTGCACCGTCGAACAGGAAGTTCTACACTCTACATCGGCTCCCATCCAATTCTACAGAGACAAAACGCTAACTTATCAGCAATCGAAAAGGAAATAGATTTCTCATTTCAATACATACAGGAAAACATAAAATAACGAATCTTATCTGGTTGGAAAGTCATGACACTGCGTGGAATCGAACCGTGGACCCTAGTAGGCAGTAGGCACTTGTATACTGTGAGTGACTGCTAATTTAACTAACAGCCTTCTGGAGTTAAAACAAACTAGTGTAATAACAAAACCAATAATAAGATTTTCTAAAAAAAATATTATTATAATTTATTATCGAAATTACTTATTACAACACATTTACATTATTATGATTACTAACAAAACCATCTAGTACAACTTGTTGTGGCTTACAACAAAACACACAACCAAAATTTGAATTCATCCTAGTTATCTCTAATTGGTCCAACCAAGCTATACTTTCACAAATATCATCACAAACTGCTACACGTTTACAATCATCAACAAATGGCGAATTAACACCAATAATAACAAAATTTTCTGCAACATCCGTTGATTGAATAAAATTCCATATATAAAATGGTACAATTTTTTCCTTTCCAGAAATCTCCACTGTCATCTTATATTCAATATCATCACAATCGCAATTTTTCGGATATGTAACATAATGTGATTTTCCTGCTGTTATAACAAAAGAACTTTCAACTGTACGTTTTTTTAATAATTGTTGATAAATTTTCCAATTTCCATTTAGTAAATTTTCCCACCATGGTATACCAGTTATTGCTGTTGGATCACCAGTTAAATTTCTTAATAAACCAGCATGATTTTGAAATAATGAAAGATCTTCGAAAATGAATTTAATATTATTTAACAATTCCTTGTATTCTGGTATTGATGAAGTATTGCGCAATATTGCAACATCTTTATTTTTTAATTCACTTAATGCAAATGTTGCACCATTTTTATTAAAATGTATATTTTTAAATCGTACATATTCCGAGAGTTTTTCTTCATTACTATAATGTCCAATTACTGGATATGTTATTCTTGTTAGATTTTGATTTATAAAATTATAACATAATGTTGCAAAAATAATTGGTGAATCACCAATGTATAGTCCATATACTAAAGCATCATGTTCACACTGAAAATCGATTGTTTTTGAAAAGAACGTTTCTGATTTACGACAAAGTATATTATATGGCAGGTGTTTATGCACTTTTGGTATAGTTATAGTTTCATGATATAAAAATCCTTCATGGCAATCTAATTGTAGATAGTTGCCATTTGCAAATTTTATAATTGGACCGTGATCTTCAAAATAATATTCCGAAAAACCACCAGTACAGAATATTTTTATTAATCCTTTTTCTGTAATTGCTAACTCCTGTGGATTGTTATAAATAAAATAATCTCTTTCACTACCATGTTTTACAAAAACAAGATCAACGTCACGATCGAAATGATCATTAATTGTTTTTAAGCTGCATAATGCCAACAATAGTTCACAATGCGCTATTATTAATAACAAATAAATTATTAACATTTTTCACTTTCGAATAGCCTTTACAAAAAAAATTTAGTTACTAAAAACACGATCTACACTCGATCCTCTCTTTTACATTGTGACTGTAGATTTATTTATTATCTCTTTAAAATTGTACACTTACCAAAATAATTTTTTTTTTCAAATGTATTCCAAGATTTCTTATTTATAAAATTAAATTCGCGTTTAATACTTTACAAGTTTTTGGCGGTTTTTATCGGCAATATTTTTTTTTTGGAAGTAGTGAATTTTGATAATAGTAGGTCAATCATACACACTTGTGACGTGACATTGAAATAAATCAGCCTCGATTAATCTTTAAATTTGAATTTTGATTTAGTTGAAAGTATTTTGTTATGTGATTTTGATTTGGATTTTAATATTTCACGCAATTTCAGTCAGTCGTCATATTTCAAGGTAAAATGATCAATTTTTAACGCGTGATGTATAAGTTCAAGCAGATCTTTTGCATAAGATCTTCAAAAATTAGTCTGAGAAGAAAAGCAGATTACATACAAGTAAATTGAATAGAGTATCGTAATTCAAGTACCAAACAAAGGTAATGGATCTGAAGGTAATGGATTGGAGAGACGTACGCTTATTAGGCATTGCAAGAATCGGCGCAACTATTGATGGTATATTGCAACTGGCTTCCGCTCAGCCAAATCTTGTGTCGATCATACCTGACTAAAGAATTTCCTTTCTGACCATTCAACTAAGTTAGTATTTGATGGCTTCAAGTCTAATCCTAACCACATCTCTGTCGGTGTCACCCAGCGCTACCTTCTCCATTCGCCGCGTTATCTATATAAATATAATTGGAGTGTCTGTCTGTGATTTCAAAATAATTGTCTTTTTCTAAGCTCATATGGTTATTTTCATGATATTAAAACAAAATCAAGTATTTTTAAAATTTTTGTCTGTCTGTATGTCTGTCTGTCTGTTTGTCCGGGCTAATCTCGAAAACGGCTACTCCGATTGCGATGGGACTTTCACTGGAAGATTCAGTATTTTCTTGGGCATGTTTTAGGCTATTTTTTACTCGGATCTGAATATCGGATCCGATTATCGGGCCCGACTACTGTGTCGACTACCGGATTAGACCGACAACTTAAACCTTGCTACTTGATTTTTACCCTCTTCCATATAACCGATCAACTTCCAATTTTGCACATATACGCAGTACGCGTGACAATGCAATCTGAACATTTTTAAAAAAAATCAAGATGGCGGCCGAATTTTGCATTTGTGTTCCCTGACCCCCGACATGGATATCAAAAGAAAAGGTAAAGCTTAATTTACATATTCGACGGTTTTCTGCAGCGCCGCTCTTTTTTAAGATTTCAGCCAATCAGAAACAATTTCGGTCACGTCATATTGTTTTTGATTGGCTGAAATCTTAAAAAAGAGTGGCGCGGCAGAAAAACGTCGGATATGTAAATTAAGCTTCAGACAAGTAAAATTCAAAATGGTGGCCATCAGAAAATGGCGGATCACCTTTTTCTTCGGTATGGGTATCAAATGAAAGCGGGTATAGTGCAGTAAGCGGTGTGCCGTCATTTTAAATCTAATATGGCGGTCACTACAAAATGGTGGAAGACATATAATAGACTAAAATGAAAAACTAAAAAATATAGGTTAAAAAAACTAAAAAATACGCTTTATTTTAAATGAACTAAACAGTAAAAAATAATTTTAAATGTATAGTTTTTATTGATCCAGCCAGTATATAGAAACAACCTACCTTTCGAAATGTAAAAAAGCGTGTTTGTCCGGGCCAAATTGAAAACCGCTAATCCGATTGTGATGGGACTTTCACGGGAAGATTCAGTATTTTCTTGGGCATGTTTTAGGCATCACTCGATTCCGACTATTGATTCAGACGGAAAACTTGATCCGACAGTCGGAGAAAAGCGAGTCATTCCAATTGTAAACCTTAAAGCTGGGAGCGGTTAATACGATTTTAGGACTTTCACGTGATGATTCAGAATCTTCTTAGGCCTTTAGCCTACTTTTCACTATGATCCGACTATCGGGTTAGACCGAAAACATGACTCGATAACCGAAGGGACGCGAATCAAATAGTATCACGGCGAGATATTGTTCTTTCAATTTGCGGAAATACTGTGAAGATTATGATTTGCCATCTCCGCAAATGATCGATAGGTCTGATGATAATAATTTAAACAGAGAATACATATATCGAACATAATGAACAAGGGGGAACAAAATGTTGAGGATGCCATTGGGCAAGTTCTGCACCGGGTGAGAGACGTATTCTGAATATGATTGCCTAGGTGGCCGTTGTGCATGTAACACCAAATTTTTCCGATAGGTGGCGCTCAACATCGCATTTTAAAATAGTTGTAACACATTTTTTATAAATAACTAAATTTTTCTATTTTTTTTATGTGGCAGCTCAGGAATCACCCTTTGTACTACCAGTCCGTTATGTCGTTTGTCACGTCATGCTGCAATGTCTAGCATGGGGGGGGATAGGTTAAGCGTTATGGAGGTTCGGGGGGGGGGGGGTTGTGTTGAAGAAGGTGGGGATTAACCCTGAGTTTGAACTCTTGGATGTTGTAGTCTGACTGCGAGAGATTATTCTATAGTCGAGTTATGTGCCCAAAATTATGCTTTGCAAATTTGTTTTTTTTTCATTATACGTTTTTCCGCTCCCAGACTGTGCACACATAAGTTTTTTTATGAAAAGGCGTTGCAACGCACGCGGATTTTTGCTAGTTCCTAATATTTATAAACGACCTTCACTCAGTCTCTTACACCAGAGCTTCGCTGATGATGGTACACTACATTACTCTTAAGACCTTCTGCAATGTTCCCATAATTATTTACGGTTCCTTGGGAGACTTATCGCACAGCCCTCAGGTCAGAAGTCAGCCTTCACCTTGTCTCTGCTAATCTTCAGGGAGCGATCGTGGCAGTTTTTGAAAACAGCTGTTCTGTGAAACCAATAAGAAATAACCGCAACGTTGCGTGGTCGAACAGTGATCTCTGTAGAAAGAGGAGAGAACAGACAGAAACTGACAAGCTTCCAGCCTCCATGAGGTTACACAAAATCTTATCTAACGATCACTCAAATGACATTGCCTCCTCAACAAGCCCCTGAGGGATCCTTTCCAGAGACCAGCAGGGATACCATGGAACTATTAATTAGCACTCATTTCCTGGCTTCTCCAGTAACTGGCCCAGAAACAGCCTTAGAACCTAACAATGAATCACATGCAATTTCTGCCCAGCATTCCAGAAAAGCAATAAAGGCCTGGCAAATAGGATTTTTATTGCAAACAAGATCTAATACGTCTAATAAGCCAAATTTTCCCGGCTCTCTTGCAGGAGGGCTTGGAAGAGATCCCACCAATCCTCTTGCCGCTATTCTGGGCAGCTTTACGCCGGCCCATATTCCGAAGTGCTGCTGAGAGAAGGGTGGTATTTATTACTAAAGCAGGGAGAAGATAATACAAGGGAGCAAAATCCTATCGACCCATCAGCTCTTCCTTTTTTCCTGAAAACGATGGGGAAGGTTTTAGACGAGCATATTAGAAAGGGTCTTAGAGCGAATCCACTCGACTGCTTACTATTTCCCTATCGGTCGGGCTGATCTACAAAGACTCCCATCCACGTGCTAGTGAGAGATATCGAGAGGTACCTACGGCCCAAGGATATCTCTCTCTGGGCTTTCGCAGATATTGAGGGTGCGTTTAGCAACGTTACTTTTGACGAGATCAACGAAGCCGCAGTAAAAAGGGCAATGAACCCCCACTGCTAGATGAATCACGTCGTTTCTCAGGAGCTGAGATGAATGGCGAATCGGTTACGGTAGTAGCGGCAAAAGGCTGTCTTCAAGGAGGCGTCTTATCGCCTGTCCTATGGTCAATCATAGGAGCATAGCATAGGTTTATGCAGATGACATAACAAGAACATGGCTCCCACAAAATACTTTTATAGTACCATTTACTAAAAGAAGGAAACTAAATTAAAAATCTCCGTCCCTAGGTGACACCGAAATTATCTTTTCAAGGGATGTTTAGGCGTAATTCTTGCTCTCTTTCACACTTCAGCTCATAGGCTAGTCGGCGAGAAGGAAAAAATGATAAAAAGTGAACTATTCCATAGGCGAGATTATGGTTGGAATCGCTTCGTTTTAGGGTGTAGTTAAACATCCTAAGTTTGCCCACAATGAATGAACACATGAATAATTATTTTCAGAACTTCTTCAATCCATAAGCAGAGAGAAAAACAAAAACATTTATTTTTTTTTTTTTGATTTTCAACAGAAAAATGAAATGTCAATGAAGATTTTTTGCTTAATTTTTTTTAATAGATGTCTCTGTTCTACGTAAAGAGCGAAACTTTAGTAGATATCAACGATTATTACGTATTTTTTATGTAATTTCGCCAACTAGATTTCAGCCAAAATCGGTCGTTTTTTCCGGATTTCGAAGTTGAAATTAGAAAGATACTTAATTTCAACCTCTGTCTGTCTAGGGTATAACGTTCATTCTTAATCTTTATAAATATTTTCTATTAAATAAACCTGAAATCACTTTCAAATATGTAACTTCGAATGTATGTACATATTTGCAAAAACTTTCAGTTTCAATTTAAAAATTAAAATTCCTACTGTAGTCCGGGGAAATTAGCATTTTAAGGAGACAAAATTCCAAAATGGCTGAAAATTAGACCACAGCTTCCTTGGGACTTTTTAAGAAAACAATTTCGGAATCACAAAAAAAAAACATGGCTGCCATAGATATCAATTTTTGGCAAAAAAATTACTCAAAAACTGGTTTTTTTGAAAATTTTTTTGTTCAGTCAATATGAAACGTTATTGCCTACAAAAAAGCCCTTTTGTAATTTTTGCGAAAACCTGACCCTTTCGAAGTCATTCAAGGTCAAAGTTTCCAAAAATCACATTTCGGCCAAAAATTCTTCGAATAATTCGGAAAGGTCAAGGTTTTCGAAAAAAATTCAAAAGGGATATTTTGTAGGCAATAATGTTTTGTCTTGACTGATCAAAATTTTTTTTCGAAAAAACCAGTTTTTGAGTGATTTTTTTTCCAAAAACTGATATCTCCGGCGGTCATGTTTTTTTTTGTGATTCCGAAATTGTTTACTTTAAAAATCCCAAGGAAGCTGTGGTCCAATTTTCAGCCATTTTGAATTTTGTCTCCTTTCGTGCGTTTTTTTGCTAATTTCCTCGACTTCTGTCAAACATAGCACTGTCAAAAATATCATAATATTATGTTTGTCACTACTTAGTATATTTTGATATCATGATTTTATTATCATGATATCGAAATCACATGTCTGTCTAGGGCTTTAGCAATCGGTTCAGAATTGAGTAAAAAAATTTTGGAAAGATGGTAAGGACAAGGTCGAGTATATAATGGATAAGAAGGAAAGAAACCCTTCACCCCTGAAATTTTCAGTATAAGTCTAGGGTTCTGTAATATAAGACCCAGGAAGGGGCTGGCGTCTGGGTAAATAAATAAAACCTGGGTCGGTGACATTGCAGATGAGAATCCAGGAGCCAGGCAATTATTTGTCAGGCATGTAATATTTCTGCATTATATTACATGTCTGATAATGGACAATATCCAGTCTGAAGTCAAAGTCCCTCAGCACGTGACTTCAAGCGTATATTGTTCATCGCCGTCAAAAGCCTATTTTGAAATCTTAAACTAGTATAAGATCTGCCACCAAAAATTGTAAAAATTACACTCCCAATATGTATGTGTATTATACAAAATCTCCCATGAAAGAGTTACGTTTCAGTGTAAAGATAAGTACACTATCACATATTTTGGCAAGTATCATGTTAAGTGATAACCTATAAAAAAAAGCTTTCAAATTGAAGAACGGTTTTGAGAATAAAGAATATTTTTACTGATAATAATTTCTAAATTCAGAATATAAAAGATGATCTAAACTCTATTTACTCTTCAGTAACGAAACTCGTGGATCCAACGTATTCAAACTTAATATTTTTTAAGCAAAATAAAAAAAAATGTTGCTTATAATTTTATTAACACTAACAATTACGAGTTGTAAATCTTTAATTTCGGATTGCAATGTTAAAGCAATAAACGATCACTTCGATCGTGACGTTGATCTTGTTCTAAAAAATTACGGTGATGATGACTTGATCATATTCAATAATCCCGATGACATAACAATACCAGAAAATGGATCAATAAAAGCATATTGTGCTGGCGGTTTTGGCAGATACTTCTTTAACGACTATGGTCCAATTGTTGATTTTAAGGATAGTTCGAATAATGTTCAAATTTTAACTGTGTATTGTAGAAATAATAAATATTACTATTGGAATGCTGGTGGATTAACAAAGTTACCTGAACACCTGATTTGCCACTCAGCAAAAGCATATTTTTCAGAAACGAAAAGCATTAATTGTAAAGATAAAGGATTTTTGTATGGATTTTATGTGGAGGATAGCCCAATTATTTTTGCTACAATATGTTATGATTTAGATAATAAAGTTTTAGTACGAATGACATACTCAGCTGTTACAAGATCAGATATTATACACAAGCTGTCGGATTATGTTTTATTTAAGAATCTACAAATTGGCAGTGCAGGCGGTGTTACATTTTCATTTAATGTTGAAATTGAAAATGATATAATAATTGTTGATAATTCATCAACCGAATACAAGGATTTGTTGAGCAATATTAAAATCGTATTCGAAGATGTTTCGTCATTTAAAAACTATGTTGGAATATTTGAAAATTTAATTGGTGATCCAAAAGCAATTACCGGAATACCGTGGTGGGAGAACTTATTAAATGGAAATTGGAAAATTTATCAACAATTATTAAAAAAACGAACAAATGAAAAATCTTATGCTATAACTGCAGGAAAATCGCATTTTGTTTCATATTCGAAAAATAAATCATGTGAAGCTGATTATAAAATGCAGGTGGAAATTTCGAATAAAACATGGGATGTACCACTTTATGTTTGGAATCACATTCAGCCATATAAAAGGCAATCGGATAATGTTGAAGATAATTTCGTTATAATTGGTGTAAATTCACCAATAATTGATAATTGTAAGAGTTATCCGGTTGATATTTGTAATGATATTTGTGATACAATTGATTGGTTGCAACCTTTGAGAGCAACTAGAAATATACCGAATTTTGGTTGTGTTTTTTGTTGTAAGCCAGACGAAGCAAGGTGGCTTGATGGTTTTGTTGTTACTTAATATACATAAGAATATTTAATATTAATATTTTGTAGTAAATAAATAAATTTTAATTTAGATTTTATTAGTTTTTGTTGTGCCGAAAATAAAAAAATAATGTCTCAGTAAACCGCTATGTTAAGGTATAGCCACTTTTCATATCGTTACAGTTGTTCCAGGAAAATGTTACTTTACTAGTTTCGATTTCGATTTATAAGCAACAAAACCGAACACGACTTTCTCTGGTTGAACTTTGTGTAGAAACCCTGACAATAATGCAACTGGTTTTGAACAGACATTCTTTTTAAAACCCATACTATAATTTTTATGCTTCCTATCAAACGAAACAATACAGTCTAGAAAAGGTGTGAGCGTACCCTGCTTCTTTTGGACTATTCCGTGCGTCTGTTATTGATACGTGCCTGTAGCGAACTGCATTTGGAAACGTAAAGTATTTACTCAGGCATAACGTGCCCCATTTGGGTGCCATTGAGCCGGTTTAGACGGTGCGCTCCAGCGCATGTGCCTCACGAACTTTGTGCATCAAGGGAGAAGTGGGGTGGTACCTTTCATCGATCTCGCTTCTCCCTTCATCAACAAACGTTCGTGAGGCACATGCGCTGGAGCGCACCGTCTAAAACGGCTCATTGGTTAAGTAAGACATGAGGGAGTCTTATTTTTACTCGGGGTTTCTTAACATGGAAAAGCAAAGTATCTATTGTTCTTTTTATTATTTCGTCAGGTGTTGGGTCCAAAAGTACCGCGGCCACTTTCTTGGCCTATTGTACTACAGCCCTATACCTCATATTAGTAGATCAAACAGCTTGAACAGGCTTAGAGGAGAGGTGCCCAGCAGGGTCAGCGGAGGGCACGGTGATGGAAGGAAAAGTGCCCATGCACTTTCGCTTTGGTGGGGAAATTCACACCCAAAATATTTTATGAACACATAATAACCGAGAACCTTGGAGGGCCTCTCGTGGTCTAAGGGCCGCATACAAGCAAGGATTTTCATACGAAAACTAAATATATTATCTTGGAGCTATTAAGAACTTATAACTGTCAAGCCTGTACTTAAACCCCACCCGACTAGCATTTAAAAAGGGGATTTCCCGGGGCATGCCGAAAGAAGGCTTTCCCCTTAGTTTCCTCGTGGACTGTAAGTCACCTCATGTCACACAGACACACTGTCGACGAGGACAGTTTAGCGTAGCAGGTTGTTAATTCAAGTGTAAAAACCCAGCAAACCAAACTTTCCGAATTCCTACAAGTCGAAACGTTTTCGGAAGTAATACAACAACAAAAACTAAAGCTTTGTATGTGGCGATTAGTCGTCGTTCCGAATTTGTTCAGAAATCGATTGCAAATTCGGGAGAAATATACGAATTTCCGTAACGAATTCGGTAAGATATCTTAAAATTTGGTTTGCTGGGAATGTTCCCGGCCTCAACGAAAACTTCAGACTGAACAGAAGTTCAATTCTTCAGGCCCGGAATGTCGATAAATGCGCACACGTGTAAAGATTTTTGTCAGTTTTCCTGAACTACAGGCCACGGCCTGCCGGCGGCTCGTGAGTGTGTGGTAATTCTTGGCCTCAAGGCGAGAAACCTTCAGGTCATGGCCTGCCGGCGGCCTGTGTAAGAATGGGGGCCTTTACAGAAATACCCTTAAGCTTTAGTTTAACTGATACAAAGCTTAAGTTTTTATTCTTGCATTGCTATTTCAGGCAATTATGTTAGTGATCGTGAAGGATGTTATTTGGCATACTCAATAGATCAGTTCTGGTTCGACTACAGAGGTCAAGCAGCATTGGACATGATTAGCACTCAGCTGGGAGCCGCATTGGCGAATAAGGCAAGGCTTTAGATGCCCTGTATGGGCCTTATAGCGAAACTCGCACAGCGTCCACATTAGGCAGTGGGACTAGCCTCACAGCCCCCCAATTGCTATTCGGGCATAACCCCATGATCCGTTGGACTTGTCACCCCTTACAGCGAATGATTTTCTATTGGGTCAACGTAGTTCCACCTCGGAGGATACGGCTCCAAGTGATGCCTCTCCTGATGACATTCAGCAAAAATGTAAATTTCTTTTTAAGTTACCGAAAAGATGGCGTATAGAAAATTGCAGCTTTCACGTTCTTCTCATCACAACAATGGGAAGCCTTCTGTATGAAATGCGAAAGGATGACGTAGTTTTAGTTTTTGACTCTGCTAGGCCCAGGATCTATTGGAAACTAGTTATTGTTGAAAATAGATTTCCAGGACAAGACGAAAAAGTTAGGGCCTGTAAAATACGTTTTGCTGATGGGAAACATACAAGAAGATCTGTCCAGCACTTATATCCACTGGAGCGCCGAAGGATGTTGGAAATTAATAGAATAATACTTGTTATTGTGTTATGTTAAGTATTCTGTAATCATAGATTGCTTTGTTTTATATACTATGTAATTGAATTACATATTGAATACTTATTGAATCTAGTTAGTTATGAAATAAAACTAAAAAATTTTGTTTTTTAATAGCTTTCTAGAAAAAAACACCAAACAATTTTCAGACAAATTGTATGAAATTTTTCAATTCTTTGTAAAAAAAACCGTTACTTTTTCAAACTCCGAGGTTTTTAATTTTTTTTTTTTAAAAACTTTGATTTTTTCTGTAAATAATTCCGCCAGTTCCAGAGTGGGTCGACTTTGTTTTATATTTTTTTTTCGATTCGAAAAAAAGTTTTTTTTGTTTTTTTTATTTTCAACTTCAAAGTAAGTAAAGTAAATTTTCAATCGAAAAAAATATATAGAAAAAAGTCGGCCCACTCTGGAATTGGCGGGATTATTTACAGAAAAATCAAAGTTTTTTTTTAAGAAAAACAAAATTAAAAACTTCGGACTTTGAAAAAGTAACGGTTTTTTACAAAAAATTGGAAAATTTCATATAATTTGACGTCTGAAAATTTTTTGGTATTTTTTCTAGAAAGCTATTAAAAAACAAAAATTGTGAAAAAAAACGGGTCGATAGGTCAATTTTTGAAAAAGTTATGGTTTTTGAATAAAATTTTGAAATTTTTTTGGGTTGGGTAAAAAAATTTGAAAAAATTATGAAAAGTGTTTTTGATAGGGTAGAACGAAATTACAAAGTTTCAGCCAAATCAAAAAGGGTCAGGTTCAATAGTGGTCGATTTGACGTGGAATGACCCATGTGCATTATAACATGTACACTACCGTGCAAAAGTATTTGAGCAAGAGATTTTGTTTGGTTATGCTGCAGATTACATTTTAGTCCGGTAGGCAGCGTTGCGTTGATGGTCATTTCAGGACAGTTAATTTTTTTATTGATAGTTTAGGTAAGGCTAATAATAGAAGCAAGAGCCAGCCACCAGAATCTTGGTGGGGGTTGTGGGGAGAAAATGTACATATTGTCACGACCAGGAGCGCGTTCAAAAACCTTACTATGGTAAACCACGAGGTAAGCAGTGGTTAAAATTTAACCACACCATGGTTAACCACAGGAGATTTTGAATGCCAAAAAGTTATGCTCGTGGTTATGTTGTAGTTAACCACGGAGATTTTGAACGACAAAAGTTTACCATAGTTAGCCATGGTTAATCATAGTAAGGTTTTTGAACGCGCTCACGGCCCACCACTACTCACGCAGCTGACTTACTACCCGAAAGGAATAATTTCAAAAAGAAATCAATTGGTATGAAATGACCAGCTCACTTGCAACGCTGCATCGCGGACTAATACAAAAGTAGTCCCAGAGTAAGCGTTGCAAGGTAATTTCATGCCAATTGATTTCCTTCTGAAATTATTCCTTTCGGGTAGTAAGTCAGCTGCGTGAGTAGTGGTGGGCCTGGTCGTGATAAGATGTACATTTCCTCCTCACCACCCCAACCAAGATTTTTGTGGCTGACTCACCTACTATTAGCCTTATCTAAACTATCAGTTACAAAAAAAATTAAGTGTCCGGAAAGAAATGATCATTTTTCTTACTCTATAATAATAGGAAAATCATAAATTTTCATATATATGTTTTTATTATAAAATTATATATTACGTTACGTTTTGTATACATTTTACATATTTATGCATATTTATTGCATATGCAGTTTGCATATTTTATGATTATTATTTGCATATTTGGATATGCTAGCTGCAATCGAATAAACAATCAAAAATAAACATATGTATACCCAAATTTTGGGCCATTTATTTATATATTAGAAAGAAATGCATATAATCCGATGTCTAGTAATAACAGTGGAAATTTAATTTAGACAGTGGCTAAAAGAAATGTTTGGGAGCATCAGGAAACAAAAACTATGCTAGAAATAATGCAGGAACAAAATTCCTTTCATCATTTTGATGGAAAACTGTAAAGGAAGTCAGAAATATTTAAAAATATAGAAAAAAAAGGTTATGTTTTCATGTCAGTTCAACTCTATTTCAACCCAAAGTGAACTCAACTCGACATCATATACGGTGGTCGAAATTTCAACTCAATCTCGACTCAACTTTTCAACCTAATCATAAACGGGGTAAATCTAATCGTCAATCCCAAAAGGCTTCTTCGAGCATTGGAAAAAATTTAGGCTTTCCGATACCTGCTTAACTTCACGTTGTACTAGGCCTCGGAAGACTAGTGGTTAAAGTGCCCCACAACCGTTCCAGTGGTCTGTGGTTCCATTGAATTCGGCGCTTTTAAATTACGTGAATAAGAGGCGGTGCAGTAAAACTCCATGTCGACCTTGAAAGTTGTTCGTTCATTCCTTTCTCTACTGTTTGCTGTTCTTTATTGTACTCTAGATAGAATAACCTACAGTTATAAAGGGGCTTAACTCTGTCTTAACTGATGTCTTTCACATAAAAAATTTGCCTCTGCAACTTTTTATATGTAGGCATAAATTTTCTGGTCCAATGATACCCAAAATTGACCCCATGGAATTGTCGTCATTAGCTCTACTTGTCAGGGCCAGAACGAAGTAGTGATGTACGATTTTCAAAAAATAAAATCGATTTTGGAAATCGAATTTTGTTTTAATGAAATCGATTTTTCTACAAATTGGCTTTAAAAAATCGATTTTATATAAATCGAGTACAATATTTAAAGAAAAATTACATTTATTTGATAAAATTTTTATTAAATTTAGCATAACAAAAAACGAATTTCATTGCCAAATTAAAATAAATAATTCACTATATTATAAAAAATAAAGACATTTAAATAAATAATTCATTGTTATAAATAATAAAGGCATCCAGGCAGGTTTGGTGCTTATTTGGTACTTTTCGACAAAGCTTAGGTGAAAAGGTACTAAAAAGGTACGAAATAGAGCCAATTTTAACATCAAGATTGCTTAGAACTTCAAAAGTAAAGGCCGTAGCATAAAATTTGTTTTAACATTATTCATAGAAAATACTCCAAGCTTTCTAATTTTGGAAAAAAATTATAGGTTAACTACGTATTTTTTGGAGAAAAGGGTAGTTTTAGTTGAAATTTTAGTTTAAAAAAACAAGATTTTGACTTTGAACTAACATATTCGACTGAGGTTTATGATATTGATATCATACATTAAAGAATAAAGCTGGCATGCATCAGGTACGCACTAACATGCACGGCGCCACATCTAGCACGCATAGAGAACAAATGCGCAGTGCACATTTTTACTAGGGTGCCTCAGTGGATAAGTCCGATAGCCGCATTCTGTAGAACAATTTTTTTCTCCAAATATACCCAGGAATCATCCCTTAACGGATTTGCATCTTAGTCGGGAACACCCTGTATAGTAAGAAGTAAGGTGCAATTGATGATTACGATTCTCTATAAAAGAATCGATTATCGAAAATCGTATCGGCTGGAAAAGAATCGGAAAAACCCGAGTTTTTTACAGGAAAAAATTGATTTTGTCTTAAATCGCTGCAGAATCGCACATCACTAGAACGAAGGTGCGCTTCTCATTAGACACGATGTTTATTTGAATAACTGGTGAGTTAAAAGAAGGCTTGTGATCAATTTACTTTTTGACCTTCGTTTATATTATTGGGCCAACTTGCAATTTCTCCTGGACATGTTGTATTATGACTGGAAAAAATTTAAAAACTTGCAGATTTTTTTAGGCGAATGCATCTATTTTTTTACACAACGTGCTCGTCGTCATTGAATAAATATAAGTGCTACAATCTTGACCGCATATCACCATCAACCACCATATGAATCCGCATCATATTGAACATGTCAAAGGTAATTAATTTTGAAATTCTTGAAACAATAGTCCAAAGGATGTAAGGTCTCAAACGCTCAACGACATGCCTAGACTTCTCTAACCTACACGTATATGACTCCTTTCAAAAATCAACAGGAATAATTTCTCCATAATAAAACTTGACTTAAACTTGACAGAATCTAGAGGAATTTATGTAAATCACTTTAGGAGACATTGTATAGTTTGTTGTCCGCAACAGAATAATAAATAATGTTAGTCTACCTTTATACGTAGGAGTAAAAGGCGACATCCTACGCACGCATTATTTATGAACTGAATAAAATCGCATATCAAATCTGCAGTGACATTGAAGAAAATCCAGATCATTTCAAATGCTAGAAATGCCGTCTGCACCACGCAAATGCATTGATCAAGTCAATCTACAAAGTGCAGATCAACAAAAGTAAAACAGCAAGAGCTAATCGGGAACACGTTTAGTACTAGAAATTGAAACTTGAGTGTTCTCTCTGCGAGTTGGTGATTTGTTATCGTTACTTTGGATTTCTGTTTTTTATTTTGCAAGCTACAAACTTGCACAAGTTTGAGATGGAATTTGAGGTTTTTGGTTGGATGGTGGTATAAATATTTCAGGATTATTGATGATTATAAACGTTTCTATGGTGGTGGTTTCAGTTTACATGTTATAGGAATATATGTGATTGGATTTGATTGTGGTTTGCGGAGAACTGCAGGAATGTAGAAGCGGAAATTGATACGAAACGAAAGTTTTTTTCAAACCATATTAACTAAATTTAAAATTTCCGGAATGAATTTTAGAAATTATGAAAGTTGCCGTTCCTATTGGATATGGGCACTATTCATTCTCTGATACTTGCAGTAACGTTCTAGGTCACGAGATAAGGTGCATAGGTCGTTCCGTATATATTAAACAGACGGTAGCTCTGCTAAGGCTCGGCAGAGTCAGTGCGCCAAACAATTCGTTGCCTGTAAATAATTTTGGTGTTAGCAGTGATTGGCGTTCAAATCTCCAAGGATTCATTCAATCATTCTTTAAGGACAAAATATAACAATCGACAGATATAACATAGAATCCGTAAACGAGTTCACATATCTAGGAACGCAAATTAATAAAGACAACAACATTACTGCGGAAATTAAAAGAAGAATACTGCTAGCGAACAAAACATACTACAGTATGTTGAAATATTTTAAGTCTAAAAGAATAAGCAGGCGTATAAAATTCAAGTTATATAAAACCGTAATAAAACCAGTACTGATGTACGGATCGGAAGCATGGACGCTTACTAGGCATGACGAGCAGATCCTCGGAATTTGCGAAAGAAAAATTCTCCGCAGGATCACAGGCGCAGTAAATGAAGAGGGAGTCTGGAGAAGAAGATACAACCACGAGTTGTATCAAATATACAAAGAACCAGACATTATAAAAAGCATCAAGATATCACGCCTACGCTGGATAGGACATGTAATGAGAATGCCGGAAGAAGCACCCCCGAAAATCCTGTTCCTTCAAACGCCCGAGGGAAGAAGGTCACAAGGAAGACCTAGGAAGAGATACAAAGACGACATCGAAATGGACTTACGCGCAATTGGGATTACCAACTGGAAGAGAGAGACACAGGACCGAGAACGTTGGAAGAAAATTCTTGAGGAGGCCAAGGCTCACAGAGGGCTGTAGCGCCAATGATGATGATGATGATGATTCTTTAAGGAGGCGTTTTAGCATTAACTGCGGTCTATTTTATTTGGTCTATTGTGCCAACCCCAAACACTGAAAACCTTCCAGGTTAAGGGTTTCGATATAGCCTAAAATTGATTTGGGATTCATAACCCAAATCTCCCTGGGAGCAGGGAAGTCGCGATAGAGGAGACTTAATCACCTTCCTGCTCTAGCTTTACAGTCGCACAGCAAGTGCTTACATGATGATTGAGCAAACAGTGGCCTGTCAGGAGGTCTGTTAGTTTGCCCGCTTTAGCTTTGTTCATTTGAATGGATCTTTTAGTTTGACGAGCGCATTGGGTCCTTGTTCAGCTATGACAAAACAGCTGGTCGACCCAATTTTAGCCAAGCCACCGGCAATTTCACTACCAATGGGTTTGTCGAAGTTCCGAGGGGCAGGAACGTTATCGGACAATATGAGACTCGATAGTTGATACACAAGGGCTATTGGCTTAGAGGAAAAGAGCCCCCGATGACGCAGCATCGCCCTCCCTCCCCCGAGCTTCCCTCTTGTGGTGGAACGGAGGGAAAATGGTGTGTGAAATGGTGCTATCACGACCGCCGCTGATCGTCTCACGGTATCATCTGCATAGGCCTATGCTTTGAGGTGTTGGCTTGTGCTCGTTTGGAGCTAGCGGTCGCTGAGGGGACATTGTAAGTTTGCCAGCTTTTCTTCCCCCTGATGCAGATCCGTGCTTAACCAAACTTTTAGCCGAACGGCATCTCTGTGAGCGGTACACTTTATGAAGTAATCACTAGTGTTGAGCCGGACTTTCACGAGGCAGTACATTTGTCCCTTACACGTTGTAAATTGTACTGAGGATCCAATTTTTTTAAATGCCCTGGTTCAAAAATAATGTGCTACTGGTAATATGAGCGTGCATCGAAATAAATGATGCGAGGTGTGATTGTAAATAACGTAGTGGAGAGACATTTCTTACTTTTTTCGAGGGAGTGAAGTTTTGTACTGGAGAGACAATTCTTACATTTTTCGAGGGAGTGAAATTTTGTACTGGAGAGACAATTCTTACATTTTTCGAGGGAGAGAAATTTTGTACTGGAGAGACATTTCTTACTTCTTTTGCGGTAGCAAAATTTCCAGCTCAGGCGAAGGAAATGGAATTGGATTGGCCACACCTTGCGACTCGAAGACGATAATCTAGCCAAACAGGCCCTTGACTGGAATCCGCAAGGATCCCGTCGAATCGGAAGACCTAGAACAACGTGGAGGAGAACCCTATTATCAGAGGCCGCAACAATCGGGAGATCCTGGTCATAGCTGAGAGCTGTCGCGCAAAACAGAGTCCGCTGGAGGGCAACTGTTTCCGCCCTATGTCCCATGAGGGATTAATGGAGCAATTAGCTAGTTAGAAGTTTTGTACTGGAGAGACAACTCTTACATTTTTCGAGGGAGTGAAGTTTTGTATTGGAGAGACATTTCTTACTTTTTTCGAGGGAGTGAAGTTTTGTACTGAAGAGACAATTCTTACATTTTTCGAGGGAGTGAAATTTTGTACTGAAGAGACAATTCCTACATTTTTCGAGGGAGTGAAATTTTGTACTGAAGAGACAATTCTTACATTTTTCGAGGGAGTGAAATTTTGTACTGAAGAGACAATTCTTACTTCTTTTGGGGTAGCAAAATTTCCAACTTAGGCGAGGTGGGATTGCAAAATATAAATATACATTGTGGAGGCATAGATTTCTTACTTACTCGAAGGCAGTTTAATGCATCTTAGAATTAAACTCGTAAAAAACTCTTTTATTAATTTGTTTTTTTGGTCATTTTGGCATTACAATAGCACCTCGCCTCATTTGAAGTATGACATTGTACTGGCTCAAAAGAAAAAAGAGGCACCTCTTACAAACTCATTTTATAATCGTGTTCTACCCAACACTAGTAATCACCACTCTTGGACCCGTAGGGCCCTGTGGTGAAACCCTATCCACTTTGTCATCATGTCAGTGGGATCTTGTGTTGCAGTCGGAAGCGACACGCCAGCTGGTCCTCGTCTACAGCTATGAGGCTTGCCCTTCCCAGGGCTTAAGGCTGCCCACTACACCTCGACCCTTAAGAGCCTGGGTTTTCTGACCCGTGTTCCAACTCGGCTATCCCATCCAGCAGGACTACCTTGCACTGCAACTAGTTGCTCCGTGGTCAGGAGAGTCTCCGGGTAGTCAGAAGGTCGCATTGGGAGGTCGCATTTGGAGCCGTTCTAAGCTTCATTATGGGTACATTGGATTTCTTGTCTGAAGGCTTTGCGAACCGGATGACTGAAACCTTCAGTTTTTTCCGGCTTATTGTGGCCTGAAGAGGATCCAGAGAGACTCCCTTCTTATTATGAATATCGGTATCCCTCTCGGGAGCGACGCAGAGCTTGCAACATTCTTACGGGAAAATCGCCTTAAACTTTTGCAGGCTGCGCCACCCCGTCTTCTTAAAGAGGTCGCTTTTCGGTTCGCTTCTTCGCAAGATGGCCTCTAAGAAGATCATCTTCCAATGAAGGAGTAATCTCTACGTACCCCTCCGCGGTTGCGGACTGCCTTAATTGATGAGGCATCCCGAAAACTCCCCATGACTAACACCACGTTCGGCGTCCTGCTGTATGGAGTCAGAGATGTTCAACAGGCCTTGCAGGACCTGTTGGTGGCTATGGAAGCCTCAGAAATGTTTGGAGCGTTGAGAAGTGCTCCGTCCTCGTAAGGTTTATTCAAGGTATCAATATTGGTCTCACGAGTTGCACCATGGAAAGGCCAATTTAAACCGAAGGTCGTCTGGTATCCGGAGTCCATCGTTGGCAGGCGCGGATTCAAGGGGGGTGGGGGTCACGGGGGTCATGGTCTGTTAAATGTTAAAAGGTCTGCTCCAATAGAAAACCTGGCCTGTCGTAGCCTGCGAAAAGTTACGGGTGGGGAAAATTTTTTTCAAAATCCCGAAAAGTGAAGGAACGCTTTCTGGGAAGTTTCGTGCAAATCAAGAAGACCATAACCTAAAAATCACTTATATCTTCAAAATAATGACATAAAACTATTGAAATTAATAAATTATTTATGAAATTATTCAAAATCTTGTAGTAAGGCACCAAATGAAGAAATTATTTTCAGCACATCGTAATCCTTTTTGGTTTGGACATGACAAAAACAGCTGTTTTTGACATGTTGAAAATGTCGTAAGATTCCACTCCACCTCAAAATCTACTGCGGTTTCTTGGTCGAGGGGAAGCAACAATTTCCCCGCTTTTCTGAGCATGAGATTCTATTGGAACAGAAATTGGGTGATTTCTTGGATCCGCGGGATCCCTCATTCTCTATTGGAACAGACCCAAAGTGTCGTTTCTTCGCTAAACCATTTCGAGGAAGTAATTAATCTTCTCAGTTGCGGGATCCCAGTCTTCGAGATTTCCGCAAGCGTGTTTAGAAAGGGTTCACCAAATGTGGTTAATCTCCTTTTGCTTAGGGCTGGGCAGTGACAGAGGAGACGTGGTACACTTACCTCCTCGTCCGGATTTTTACAGCTTCTGCAAAAATCGTAGGTCTCAAGACCTAAGCGGGTCGCATGCGTCCCTATCAGACAGTGTCCGGTCAGCACTCCCACAGCTATGTTCGTTTTCTTAATGCGCTCTTCTGTGTTTTCATTCCAGAGGAGTTTCTAGGACTACTCCCAGATATTTGGCACTATTGGTAAATTTTAGCCTGGCATTGTTTAGCCGTGGGGGTGTTAAAAGTGGAGTTTTATACCTCCTAGTGAAGAGGACAGAGGACCTGAGGAAATTTTCCATTAGTGACGATAACAATGTCATCCGCGTACGCCAGGACGTGATGGCCCTCTGCTCCATGCGTCGCAACAGCTGGTTCTTAGTTACGACCCATAAGAGAGGCGAGAGTACTCCTCCTTGCGGGGGCCTCTAGAGACGCCAGTGATGCCTCGATCCGCAGTTCTGTCAAGGCCAGGGTAATGGCGTCCGGGAGTACTTTGTTAAACGCTCCCTCTATGTCAAGGAATGCCGCTAATGTATACTCCTTGACCTCGAGTGATTTTTCAATGGTTGAGACCAATGAATGGAGAGCAGCGTCAGTAGATTTGCCCTTTGTGTAGGCCTGTTGTGCGCCAGAGAGTTCCGAGGTTAGTATGGTCTGCCTCAGATATATTTCGATTAGCCTTTTTAGAGTCTTTAAAAGAAAGGATGCGGTCTGTTCGGACAGGCTGAATTAATGGCGTAAGTGTATTGCTCTGTGAAAACCCCACAATTCGGTTAGTTTTGTTAATTTTGTTTTTGTTTTTTTAGGAGTAGAAATTTTTTTCCGCCACTTTTAATTCCGTGACACCCCCAAAACAAAATTCTAGATCCGCGCCTGATCGTTGGTAGTAAATTCATGCAGTAGGTACCATTCATTCCTTCAGCACGATTGTTTACATCTTTTGGGATTGCGGGTTTTATCGAGTATGTCCTCTCTAGATCTGCTGTATTCGATCTGCTCATGGACAGGCAGGGGCAGCTTGATGGCCTGCCCTCCCCTGTCCATGCAGCAGTGCAGGGGCACCTAAGGTCACGTAAGGTCGGTCTTGAAGCAATCGCTCCCTGTTTGTGCCGTATTTGAGTCATACTTATGAGCACAGACACGCACCAGCTTAGCCCGTGGGAAAGGTCTTAAGTTTTGCAGTTCTACAACTTCGAAGATTTCTTCCTTTTTTTATCGACCGGGGATTCTTTAGATTTGCTTGAGAAAGTTTCCAAATCCTTTCCCCTTTTTCCCTGCTGTTGTTGCAGTATCCGTTTTACTTTTGCAAGACAAATGGTCAAACCAGGTTAATTCAAAAAGTTTGAAAACTAATTTAATTCTTCCCCAGGATATTTCTCAGCCATTCTTAGATGCCAACCCAACTGTACTCGCGCTATAATAGTTATAAAAATATAATCCCAAAATTTATTGCAAAATTCCTTAGATTAAGGTCGTTGTTGAATAGTTCTTAGTTAAGCCTATAAAACAAGATATTCGCAGCTATTTTGCTGATCATCTATCTTATCTACCGATCATTATTTTCACACACATTCAACACCAAAATAAACTTAACTATAAATCATAACTTTCATTAAAATTTCAGGTTTCCTTCGTGTCCCAAAGAAAACAAAAAAAAACAGAATCGAAAAACTAATCGCCGTCCCACTGCTATGCAGCGACTACATCAATTACCAGCAACTGTAGAATCAGGATGACCTCAAAGTACGAACGTATAAGATCTGAATGCAAAAAGAAAAACATCTTCTGGGAGGATCCAGATTTTCCAGCTGTCCAAACATCAGTTTTCTACTATCAAACGCCACCATTCACCTTTCAATGGAAGCGTTTGCCAGAAATTATAACAAATGCAGCCTTCATGAACGAAGGAGAAAACTTCGATATAATACCAGGGAAAATGGGTGATCGATGGCTGGTATCATGTCTAGGTGTGCTCTACACGCTGAAGAATCTCTTTTATCGCGTTGTACCTGCCGATCAGAGCATTGAAAACTCGTACGGCCTGTTTCGTTTCCGTTTATGGTGGTGCGGTGAATGGGTGGAAGTTCTAGTCGATGATCGGTTACCAACGATCAATGGGAAATTAGCATTTTTACAGCCGCAGAAGTCCAACTGCTTCTGGGCATCATTGCTGGAGAAGGCTGTCGCCAAGTGAGTCTTTATTTTATTTAAAACGTGATTCGCGCTTTTTATTTTCTTTCTCTGTATTTGTAAAAGATATCTCTTTTTTCCCCCAGACTTCACGGATCTTACGAGGCACTAAAATATGGGACAAGATCGGATGGTCTAAGCGATCTTTTGGGTGGAATTGTTGAATGTGTACCAATAAAAAATGGGAATGACCCAATACGTCCGACGCATCTAAAGACATACCTTGATACCACGTGCATAGTTACTTGCATATCGACAAAAGGTAGCAATGGACAATATAAAACAGCTCCAGAAAGACTTCCCAACGGAATTTATATTAACATAAATTATAGACTGTGTTCTTTGGACAAGGTTACTATTATTATCTTCGCGTTCAGCTCTTATTATTTATGTTTTCTTTATTGACATTGTAATTTTTATTTTTTCTATAAAGGTCGAAACTTTACTTGGCGATGCTGTTCAATTGGTACGTCTGAAGGATCCGTTAGCGTCTGAAACATTTGGAACAAAATCTGGTTACAATGGTGAATGGTCAGCAATGTCTCAATCATGGGATCGTGTATCTATACAAGAACGTGATCGATTGTTGGGTCAATTGGATGTTGGTGAGTTTTGGTAAGTGAATATATCACCAAAAAGTTTTTGTTTTTTTGATTTACAATGAGGAAATGCCTATGGTTGGGAGTTTGAATGCATTTTATGAATCACTTTGCTGATTTATATTTATATGATCAATATTTTATCTAAATTGAAGATCGATATGAATGATTGAAAACTTGTGTTGGTCCGCACCTGTTTTTGCGTTGTGTTCGTTTATACTATTTGAGTCAAGGATTTATTACAATAACTATTGATCTTCGTTCTTGCCATTCCAAGGTAAAGATAGGTGAAGGGCGCAGTCCCGTCCAAGAACCGAGAGTCGAGGTCACTTGCTAGACCTATTGTAAGACACCCGTATACCTCATATTTGAAAAAGCTCAGCGCTTAGAGCAGGGTTTCGTCTCTCGTCTAACAACGAGTTGTTGACTATTCCAGACTAGCATTTTGAGAGGGTGCAGATGTGGACCCTTTTGTGGATTGTCCTACAGGGCCCACAAAGGACATCTAACGCTTTGCCCCATAAGGAATATGGCCCCTTGAGGAAAAGTGATTGCTGCCCGATTTCAAATAGAAAAAAAGGCTGAAAAATTTAAGAGTTTCGTCATGGATATGTGAATAATAACTGCGGCTCTGTCAAAAGCTTTATATTTTTAAACGCGGTTGTCATTTTACCAAGCGGCCCCCCAACTGAGTACTAGTCACGTCCAATGTTGCTTGTCCTCGTATTCGAAAGAGAACCGGTCTATTGGGTATGCTAAATGACATCGTTCACGGTGACCAACGAAATTGCATGAAATATGAAGCAAGGCAACGTCATAAGCTAAAGTTTTGTATGACTCAAACTAAAAGCTTAATGATATTACATTAAAGCTTTTTAAAAAGCCACTTGGGGTCCACACGATGCATGAGGCATGCCCCTTTAAATGGTAGTCGGGTTATAGAATGTCCACGCCAAAGTCCAATGCCAGGTAGCCATTCGTTTTCAGTCTCAGCCGTTATGATGGATTTCTCTACCTCAAAGTGGAGTGGTACCAAACTGAAGAGTCTCCAGGCAGGCCATTCTTTGAATTTTGCTTAATTTAGTTATGGCACTTTTAAGCGCCATTCTGTCCCATCACACTAAATCCCCTTAAGTTATCAAAGGCGTTATTATAGTTGTGGATGTAGAGCACAAGGCTTTCGCTTGTAGACCCCATGTGGATTGAGGCAGCCCCTTTGCGGATCTGCGTCTCCTGCTCATCAGAGTATCCATGTGATGGCTTCAGTTGAGCTTGGAATCTAGCGTCACCCTAAGAATTTGGATTGTTATTAAAAGCCTTTAGTTGTGCCTGCCTAAATAGTCCAGTCAAATTAGGGTTTCACCTCGGAATGAGAGATAATAAGCTGAAAATTTGTATGAACCTTTGTTTTAGCATTCTAAATGATGTGTCAAAAGTCTCATATAATCTCGTGTCCGCGTCTTGAGATATTAGAGGTCAAAGGTCACCAAAATCAGTTTTCGCAAATATCTCGTAAATTATCGGCTTCACGTAAATTTTGGTTAAGTAAAGTTTGTTCAATAGATAAATCTGCATAAAAGTGTCCTATACCGAATTTACGTAGAACCAATACTTTTCGAGATAAAGGGCTGAGAAATTTTGGCATCGTGCTGTATTCGTTTCCGCACCACCTCTGAGGTAGAATGCAAGGGCGTTTTTTACTTGGTGTTCCCGTAGGCCTAATCCATGGGTTATAAGTTATGATAAATTTTTTTGGATTATCTCTCTATGTCTTCTATTTCCACTTCTTTCATATTCTACTTAACTACTAGGCAGCTTTGGACACTTTAGAAAGTGGGGCTGCACAAATTCTTCAAATGACTATGTCATGCTCAGAGAGGGAATGCAACATTTTTATACACGCTCGCACACAACTCTCCTGGTGAAGATTTTGTGATTTTATATGGAGCTAAAGTTGATGTATTGGTGCATATTTGCTATTTATGAACAAAAAACAGCTAATTCAATTTTCCTTCCTTTTCTGTTCTGTTCCTTTTCTGGCTTTGTCTCGCCGAGCAGACGATGTGTTCATATATGCACGCACACAACCACCCTGGTGAAAATTTTGTATGAAGAAGAAAGACTTGATATTTCTAGACTTTGGTCTAATCGCCCTTTTATAAGTGGTCAGTGTGCTTTTATAACTCTCCTAGTTGCCGCTCTTCTCGGGTTCATTGAATAGCTTCCGTGTGGCAGATCTCGACACGGAGAGCTCATTATTCCTCCTCATCAGAGCGGGGCAGTTATTGTTGTAAGCAGCAGTAACCGCCTCCGAAAGAAAATCCGCTGATAGTTCCACATTCATCATAAATTTTATTGAATGCCCTTCACCCTTCAATACGTCGCGAAAGGCTGCCCAGCTGGAGTATCTGGAATGCCCCCACTAATTCCAAAGATTCAGCAACCCTAAAGTGGATGTATCTGTGGTCTGAGAACGACGGCTGGTCTGAGAACTGTGTCACTCAGGTAATTAGCAATGTGTTGAGTGGCCAGCGTGATGTCAATAATCTCACGCCTTCTAACGTTCTCAAAGGTAGGATCCGTACCGCGGTTTAGTATGTCCAGGTTAGTAGTTAAGAGGTAATCAAAAAGGACTCAGTTCTTTTGTTTAATGCACTGCGACTCTTTATCTATGAGAGAGGACGATTGCTCCTCCGGCAATTTGCCAGCAAGGAAATTATCGGGGGCCACTGCCATACTGATCCCGACTAACTAATCCCAGCTTTTGAGTTGCCTACTCCCTTGGGAATCCCCTGATCGCTACTGTTTAGGCAGTGCACCAGATGGGTCCGGCATACGACTGTGCCTCCTAGAAAGTATGGGAGCTGGTGCTGCTGGGTTCAGGGTTCAGGGTTCAGAAAGTTTTGGCAGAACGGCGGCTGCAGGGGTCTGCTTCTGGCGGCTTTCCGGGCTCCTGACCGCCGTCCTGCCTTCACTTTGCTGAGAAGCAGTTCGCCAACGCGGGACTTGGGTGCTCTCCATGGGGCTCCCCAATTCTACTGCGACCTTCCTTGCGTTGTCCCCTCAGCTTTCTGACAGCCGCAGACAATTTTTTTCTGCTAGGTTGCACGGTCATGCGGCCGTTGACGAGGCGCTGTTGTTGATTGAGAAGCCGAATCTTCTGTGCTCGACGAAGTACTTTTGAGGAGATCCCTTTCGAGCTCTGAACTGATGCACATACCATCAGACCCGCAACTTCCTTTTTCGTTATTCTTTTTTGTATTTGATTAATCCATAAAAGTCCCACCAGTATCCATAATGATCCGACCCTCTATATCATAATAAGGTATTATACAATTAGGTGCGCGCGGAGAAGAGATCGTTCGCGACAGTGCAAAAACTACTCACTGCCATGCATCCCTCGACATTACATTTACATCTTGAGTTGGTAGGCTTTAGCGGTGTGCTTCTTACTACCGCCCTTAGTTGATTATCCAGGGAGCACCACGATGAGGTGACGGTTCGATTTTGCTCCCTAGATGAATACCTTACTGAAGCTATATTATCCAAGATGCCCTAACAGTCTAACAATTAAACAAAACTATAACATGATCAATAATAAATGAAATTAGCACATGAACTATATTAATAAAGTATACTTTACTCAACTTTCAGGATATCCTTTCTAGCACTAACACAATCATTCGTATTCCTTGAATGCATCCACCTCGATACTGATACAGCCAAAGATGAGGTATCATTATCAGATCGCCCCAAAAGATGGCAAATGAAAATGTATCAAGGTCAATGGAGACGAGGTGTTACAGCTGGTGGATGTCGAAATCATGATTCATTTCACATAAATCCACAACTACAACTAACTGTACAGGATAAAGAAGATGTCATAATAGCCTTAAATCAACATACAGCAGTAGAACCAAAAGTAATTGGTTTCACAATGTACAAATTAAATTCAGGTAATTGCAAAAAAATTGTATGTAAAAATAAATTAAAAATTAATAAAAAAATTAATATTTTAGTCAAAAATAAAATAACTGAGTGTCTGCCAAAGGAATTCTTTAAGAGTCAAGTTAGTTATATTAATTCAGACTATGGTAATACACGACATGTCAGCCATAGATGTAGCCTAGAAACTGGACGGTATCTATTAATGGCAACAACATATGAGCCTGGTGAGGAATCATCATTTACAGTACGAATTCTTGGTAATTCATTAAGATTATCACAATTGGAGACACAAACAATGATGCTACTGGATCCATTCCCTCCGATTAATTTGAGTAATGAACCAGATAGTTCAAAAGCGAAAAAGTGCCAATATGAACCTGTTTTTATGCAGTTAGCTGATGAAAATAAGTAATTTTAGTTTTAATTTAAAAAATATGTAAATTAATTAATAATTTGTTTTTTTTTACTTTTAGAACTATAAACTGTTTTGAACTGCAAGAATTGCTTGAAGCATGCCTTCCAAATGATTATATTAAGGGATGTGCAAATTTAGATATATGTAGACAGGTTATATCATTACAAGATGTAAGTATGATTGAGTTTTCTGCTATCTTACTATTCTTTCTGCATAAAATAAACTTTAACTTAAACCATGGGGTTCAACCTACCCTTTTGTTATGACATTCGACTTTTGAAAGATTGAAGAGTGAGAAACTGATTTCTCTTATACAGAAAATTCCATCAAAATCTGAATGAAAACAATAGAAATACTCTAGTCCAGTGATCCTGAAAATATAACTTTAAGAAACCCAACTTAAAGACTTAGGGTTAGGGTACCAATCAATAATATGTTTGTATCCTTAATTAGGATATGTAAATGCAAACATCTGATTGCTTTTTGCGGGATTGTCTTATAAACAATAAATTTTTATTCTTTTATTGGGGTAGATAATTGTACCTTCTTGAAGTCAAAGGGAAGGACATTGGGCATTAGAGGAACTCGTGACACAAACAGTTTTTCCCTTGAGCACACCTGGTTAAAATATTGGCTTCTATTAAATACTTATGCAAGGCTTTGACTTGTACAATACTCTAGTACCATTACACAATTTCGGTGGTTTTAAATTCCGAAAGAGTATTACAGGTGTGCCCTTCCGCAGGGTAAGAAGCCTATAGTATAGAGCAATGATGGCAACCTTCGGCCCGTACCCTCTACGGCTCGCGAAATGTTTCTATCCGGCCCGCGAGATGTATAGAAAAAATTATAAAAAAATAAATTGATTGATTGATAATTAATTGATTTAAATTGAATATTACATCCATTGGGCTAAGTTAGACTTACACAAATCGGTTTTATAGACAAGAAGTCACAGGAAAGTTTGTTTTTTCCTCATTTTGCCTCAGAAAATTTGTCAGACAAATTTGTTTGACCATTCATCACACTAACACAATTATAATATCTTTCTCGGGGGTCTGAGAAAACTATGAGTAGGTACCTCCCGTCTCATTTGTGTTTCGATGCACGAAAGAGAGACAGAAAAATGACATTATACACAAACCTGTTTGAGTTGAGGACCGAGTTATCGATAGTGTGATTTACCCCATTAAAGCATCTTTCACTTCAAATGCAGACTAAAAATTTAGTGTTGGGTGCCTCTTTTTTCTTTTGAGCCAGTACAATGTCATACTGCAAATTAGGCGAGGGGCCATTGCAATGACAAAAACCAGAAAATTAAAGAAAGAAGCTTATATGCATTAAACTGACTCAGAGTAAGTAAAAAATCTATGCCTCCACAATGTATATTTATATTTTACAATCTCACCTCACCTAATTTCAAGTTGGGTCTTTCGCTGCCACAAAAGACGTAAGAAATGTCTCTATTTACAATCTTGCCTTGCCTCATTTCAAGTTGGAAATTCCACTGCCTCAAAAGAAGTAAGAAATGCCTCTCCAGTTCGTATTTAAAATCTCACCTCGTCTCAGCTCAAATTGGATATTTCACTGCCACAAAAAAGAAAGAAATGTCTCTCGTATTTACAACCTCACCTCACTTCGCCTGATTTTAATTTGAATTTTACTGCACCAAAAGAAGTAAGAAAGAAGAAACTCTTGTCTCTCCACTACGTAATTACAATCACACGTCGCCTCATTTATCTCGATACACACTCATATACCTGCAGTAGGACATTATTTTTGAACCGGGACATTTAACAAAATTGAGTCCTCAGTAAAATTTACCATCGTGTAAGGGACTGTACTGTACTGCCTCGTGTAAGTCCGGCTCAACTCTAAAAAACTTACAGGTCACAAGATTACAACAATTGACTACTACGGCCCGCGGGAAAATCGTAACATTTATTCTGGCCCATGTTATAAAAAGGTTGCCCACCCTTGGTATAGAGCATCGTTTCTCATCCTTTTTAGTCTCGCGACCCCCTGAAACGTCAAAAAATTAAGTAGAAAATCTTGAGACCCCCTCACTATAATATTGTTTGAAACATAAAAATCCAAGTATTTGGAGAAATTTTGTTGGTAGTGCCTGTTCACACGGGTCGCTTTGGGGCGCGACAAAGCGAACGAAAAAACGAACATTTGTTTACACGTTTCGCTTTGTGCCCAGTCGTTTTTATGACAGGTTGAACAAACGGTACGGGAACAAAATTTGTTATTTTTATAAAAGTGACATAAATTCATGGCTGCTCCTAAAGTTTTACAAAATAAATTTCTCACGAAAACAAAACTGAAGCCTGAAAATTGTCCTATCACACGTCTGCTCCCACTTCGGGTGAAACGAAAATAAAATGGAAGAGTAAGGTGATACAAAATGAGATTAAAACAGTCAGCTGGCCAGAAAAAGCGAACGTGAGTCGCTTTCAAATCGAGACGCACTTCCTTCCCGCCCCGGACCGATAAATTTCGTGTTGAAAGGTCGCGGCAACCACCCGTGTGAACAGGCACTAAGAAACTAAAAATTAAGTCTGATGAGGACGGCAGGAAAAACAAACATGTTTGACCGGGCTCCATCTTCTCATAGCCCGCGGATAATGTGGGTATGGTGGGTAGCAGTACCCACCGGGAAAATTCGGGATCATAAAATACCCAGCCGGAATTTGAGAATAACCAAGCGTGTGATCTGATCTTTTCATTTTTCAAATTGTACAGTTCAAGTTCAAGTTTCATTCATTAATTTATATAAAATCCAGTATTTCTAGACGATATATCCCAATAATGTCCAAGATTCTTACCTTCTAAAAAATTGTGACCAGTAATACATCACAAGCTTTGGCGACTCTCGCTTACTTCTTATGAACTTTTCGTTTATATATCATTGTTGACAGAAGTTACCTCTACTTCACTTCTACTTTTCATTTAGTGTAGGACTACAAGTTGAGACACCCCACACTTGTGATTGCGTTGAGACTTGTGACTGCTTTTAGAATACGGGGGATAATCCCTGCCGATTTAACTTCGCGCATTGCCTCTAGTTCCGTCCTAGATATTCGCCAAACCTCACACAATAAACCAAGAAGTACTCTACGTTATCCTGGACACCTAAGCATGCCGGGAACAGCGGTGAGCCGTCGAGCTCGAAACGATGGAGGTATTTGCTATATCCTTCCATGTCCACTGAAGAACTGTGTGAGGTCGTAATTCTATTTACCACGTTTGGGATAAGTCTGTGGGTCCACCGACCCTTAACAGACTCGTCCCACTTCTCTTGTCATTCCGTTACGGACTCCCCGTGCGTCATCTGCCCCGCACTGTATTTGGCCCTGCTCTAACATATTCTGCATCATAGATACGCATGGCTTCTCTCCCCAGTATGTCTATTGGGATCATCCCCGCTATCACGCTAGATCGTTACATGTGGTCCTGTAGGCGCAAAATGCGCTAAGGACGCTTAAGTCTGTATGCGGCCCTCCATTTTCTGCTTTTAGCCACCCTGTTCAACGCTGCTGCTAACACTGGCCCAGCAGGACTGAGCTAATCGCCTCATCTAAAGCCCCCACGTTGGACAGCAATGTTGGGAGTGCTGCACAAAGCGCGGACGTTTTACCCATCAAGCCCTCCAACTGAGCCTTAAAAATTACACTGCGGTCGATCATCATTCCAAGGTATCTTAGGGCGGGCTGTGACTGAATGATCTGTTCCCATACCTTGATCTTGGCGGACACTAGTTTTCTCCAACATGTCATCCACGATCCCGATCGCAGCTGCTCCTTTTGGGAGGTGTAGCCCCAAAGACATCATTGCATCGTCTCGATCCATCTTTCGATTCACAATGAATACCTACCTACCTACTTTCCTTTTTAGGTAAAACATCAACTAACAGTTTCAGAAGGGAGGGGGGGGGACCGTATTTTTCTGACTTCCCACCTGGGCCCAACACGATCCGCCGGCACTGTATCTTCTTCCGTCAACATCGGTCATAAAATTGAGTTATTACCAGGAAAATCGTGGTCAAATGCTTTGTTATTACCGGGTTGAAACACTTGCTTATCCCTTGAGGGTCGTGACCCCAGGTTGAGAAACAATGGTATAGAGGATCTGAAAAACTCTACCGGATAGTTAACGGCTTTATCTGAATTATGGACAGTGTTCTATCGAATTGTAGACCATTTCTTCCCCTCAAATTACTTTAGCAACATTTCATTAATGAGCGAAACTTGTTCATTTTTTGAAGTCAAAATGGCCCGTTCACAAAACCATTCTATAAGCTTCTTCTGTATTTGAGCAATGCCTGGATAAATGTGATCTATCAGCTCCTGGACGGTTGTCCTGCAGAGTCTCACTTATACCCTCGACGTATTCCTTGTAATTTCGTCCAAAAATTTCTCAAATTGCGGGACTATTAACCTACGAGTTCTCAACATAGACACGATCCAGTTACAAGAAGTGTGAACTTTTCTTTCTTTTGGTGAGGTACTGAGTCCAAAAGTACCGCGGCCACTCGATTGGCCGATGTTCCTACACCCCTTTATCTAATTTTGTAGGCCAGATGGCTTGAATAGGTTCAGCAATCTGCCTAGTGGCTTGTCGCTTAGACTTCAATGTTCGAGCACTGAGAACATGAAGAGCAGACTCATGCTCCTCAAGACAAGGTATACAGGTGGGGTCCTCCGCATTTCCTATCCTCTGTAAGTGATAATTCAGGGTATAGAGCCCGGTAATCAAGCCAATCAATCAATCCAACTGAGGCCCAGAAATTCCTTAGCCGCGTTAGGAGATGCTACAGGAAAGAGCCGCTTAGAGTTGGCCAGTCCAGTCGCGTACCTCCAGCGTTCAGTGTGTTTCATCAAAATGCGATTGGCAAGGACCCCCTTCAGCAAGCTGGGTGGGTGCCCGTACAGCAGTCGTTTGAGTAGAAGAAAGTGACGTTTCAGTCCAATGACGACTTCTAGCACAGGGGCCAGAGAGTGGAAGTGCTAAGATGAGTTTATGGCCCGCTGTGCTGAAAATCGTAATTCGACTGAAACGTCACTTTGTTCAACTCAAACGACTTGTCATGCCACACTACTCGACTTTCAGCAGAGGGGCCTTAGACTTCGTCTACTTAGAACCCGAATTATAGCGTCAATGGATGTATTGTCGAAGGCTTCCTCTATATTGACGGAATTGTATGGTTTGGCCATCCTAGTCGCCTCCGTAATAGCTTCATGACTAAACACTGTGTTTTTTTTATGTGGAAGACTAGAGCTCAGGGAAAGTCCTTTGTACTGTCGACAATCTATTTTTTTTCGTATATAGTGCAATGTCGAACAGCAAGCTCTAGTCGATAGATAGTGAAAGGAAAGAGAGAAGTGGAGGAAGGAGCTGCCACAGCCATCTACTCCCAGCCATATCTATAGCGACTCCGGCATCGCGGCAACGAGAAACAACTCGCTGAAGTGTTATGCCTCCTGAAACAAGTTGAATCCCGAAGAAAGAAGGTGAGAAAGGCGAAGGCCGAGGTGTTGCCGGGATTCGAACCCGGGACCTCTGGGATGGTATCCAGGCGCCTCACTACCTAGAATACCGAGGTGTGCTTCTGCACAGGCAGCTTTGGTAGATTGGCTCTAGAAAATTGGCCTGTTAGCTGGCAAGCAAAAGTTGCGCTCTAATTTGAATAAATGGTTGTGCTTGGAAAGTGTGTTTGAAGAAATATTGTCAAAGTTTCTTCCTCAGTCTGTGTGAAGGGGCGGGCCATCAGTTCTAAAATTGACCCGAGAACTCCCGACGCCCCTTTTACTAGAGATTGGTGAGGCTTTACTGAGTCTGACATATTTTCGATGTCCTTGCAGAAATGACTTCAGCTATTTCTGTTTTCTCATCTAATCGCCCAATTATACGTGGTGACTGACCTAAACATATTTGAAGAGCCTTTGCTATAGTGTCAAAATGCGTTGTCAAAGGTTATTTCGATATTATGAAAAGCTGCCCGCGCAATTCCTTTTTTTAATACTGCTGTCCAGTTAAGGACCAGATAGCGAAACTGCTCTTCCCCTTCTGGTATGCTTGCTGAGCAGAACAGAGTATAGTTTTTTTATGTGAAAGTCTAAGCTCAGGATCAGATACAATACATCTTACCTCGCATGTTGCTGACCAACTGAAAGTTTCTAGCCCATTAATGTCTGCGAAATGTGCAGAATGATCTGTTAATGTTGTACTTCTAAAAGGGCTACTTTAGCGTTCTCATCTAACCTGATCTAACCTATCATTTATCTAACGTACCATTAGAGAAAACAACTGATTCCAAACTTAAACTTAAAACAATTTATTTGTTACTACTTACTAATCCTTCCAATTGATTTACTTACAATAAATAAAAGCAAACTTAACAATTTCCATGTATTGATTTTTCAGAAAACTGGAAACGGCCGTATTACATTCATGCAATTCAAAACATTTATGGTAAACCTAAAAGTATGGCAAGGTGTTTTTAAAATTTATACAAAAGAAAAAGCGGGAGTTTTACGGGCAGAAAGACTACGTGATGCTTTATGCGACGTTGGATTCCAATTAAACACCGATATTATGACCGTTCTAATGCATCGCTATATCCGCAAGGATGGAACTTTAAGATTTAGCGATTTCACATCATCAATTCTACATTTAACAACTGCCTTTGGTAACTATTATTATTATTTCTTTACACAAAATTCAAAAACTTACTTTTCTTTCCTTTTAGAAATATTTCATAAAAAGGATCATGATCAGGATAATGTTGTAAAAATTGAGATGTCCGATTGGATAAAATCTGTTATGAGGTGCTGATAAATAGTGAATTTTTTTGCTCTCTCTCTCGTTCGTTGGTTCTTATCGTATTCATACTCAGTTTTTATATATAATTATTATTATGTAACTAGAAACGAATTTTTTTGTTAAAATTGTTAAATAGTGTTTTTTTTATACTGATATTTCAGTTGTTTATAATTTATTAATAAAATTAATGATGAAATTTAAAAGCATTCCCTTTGATTATATCATTGATGAATAAGAAATATTTGTACATAAATTACAATGATTAAAAGAGAAATACTGAGACTAGTTATTTTAGAAGTGTTTTTTCTATCGAGTCCCTAACTTTTTAACACGCTATAAATTTTAACACCGCACAAAGATTGGTTCTGCGAATCGAACAACGAAGCATTTGATGGATATAGGAAGTACCTTCTTATAGGTGGTACTCCGTGTTAGTAAGAAGTTGATAAAATTCGATGATGACCAAAATTAGGCCCAGGCTATAATCTATTAGTCTCACATTCAACGTCGTCGCCTTGAATTCAACTCACTTATTTGCTGATACTTCAGAAACTGCATTAGGCAAAGCTTATACTGCATGCGAGCTCTGACGAAATAGTCAGAATAGATCATGTAACTGTTCGTCAAAACATAATACCGTGCCTTCTGAAGATGGAAGCCATGGATTTTTAGACAATACCTTTTATTTCAGATTTTAGTCAACTGCGATGTCATTTCGAGCACTAACTTTCTCCTCCATAATGCTGCACTGTGCTGTACGAATTATAGTTTACGAAAAAGGTCAAGCTATGTGGGATTGCTTCTGAAAGAATAATATGCCTCTACGTACTACAGATGCATGGATAACCATCGCGAGTGACTTCTACAAATAATGGAATTTCCGCTACTGCATTGATTGCATAGACGGAAAACATATTCGAATCAATTGCCAGGGATAGCTGATACAAATTACAAGTCCATTGCTGTCGAAGTCGAGGCTTAAGAGAAGCAAAGCGATGGAGGAAATTTTTTGAATTCAAATGCTTATCAACGATTAAAAATTTTTTGCAAACATTTTCGGCAACTTGACCCCTGTCAGCCACCCATTTTGCACCAACCTAGCTGTCGGAGACTTGGAATTTATATTAAGTAGCTTATAGTATTCCATCCTACACATTTTCATGCTCCACATCGATGACATTTTTTCAATAAGAAGATGACTACTTTTACCATTCTTAACTTTGTCATGCACCACTAAAAGTGTCGGAGAGCTCGGGCATATAATCCCGTTTAGTAATAGAATGAGTTGCAATCGAGTTTGCTCACATCAAATATCAAAGCACTTTTCCGCCTCCAGCTCTCCGACTAATTGTTCTGGCGAATTCGTCAGAACTCGCATCCTGGGTAACCTTAGCCTTAGAGTGGCTGAACATAGTGCAGAACTGATCGGTGATCGAACTCATTGGTGATGGCACCATCCCCCCCCCCCCCGGGACTTATTATGACTATTAGATCTACCATCCCTGAAAAATACTATAGCTATTACCGTAGTCACTATTCCGTGGAATTTAAAGCCCCATGCATGGCATAGTTATACCCGCAACATAAGACTTAACCCTGCAGCTCACTTCTACACCATGCAAACCTTGGGGTTGTTCATAAATAACGTATCGCAAAATTCATAAATTTTTGACAGCTCCCTTCCTTCCCGCACGTAAAAGGACCATAACGCCCACGGTATACAGAAAGAAGGTAATGTAACAGAGACTGAGAGCTTCGAATATCGTAGAAATTTCTTGCCGAAGCACTCAAATGACATTTCTCCATTACATTACCTTGTTTCTGTATACCGTGCATAACGCCTAGCCTGACCCACTTCAATATATCAGGTGTTAACTGGCACAGAGCTTTATGTGCAGGAGTTCATTTGGAGTGAATTCTACTGTCGTGGTGCGAAGCTGCTTTTTTAGAGTCACGCAGCTGATTGACTATTGTTGGGCAGAAAAAGTCAAAGGGCATTATAGCGAATCCAACATGGTCTGGCTTCCGTGACACTTCTCAGCAGGAGTACAGTAAATTTATCATTTCAGTTACCTGTGGGCCGGCGGCTTAAAGGCTAAGCGATAATTAGACGATAGAGTAAGGTTGCGGCAGAAATCCATCTGACAGGATAAAACGCCGCGCCGGCCAATTCGAGCTTCCTTGCAGCAAGCATAGACGCGCTTTTTATTCTCCCTAACATGCCATGCAAACCAGTTTCCCGTGGCAGAGATGGAACGGAGAGAGCCTCCCGGCAGTGGATGTATTCAGCGAAAACATTCTGCCCATCAAGGCCAGACCATTCCAAATATCGGCCAAAACTCCATCGGCATGAACAAAGCTCTGAATCTCAACCTCGAAGTCTATAGTTTTTGCGCTGTCGGTCGTTGCGTTGAGACCCAAAATGCTGGTGGTCAAGGATGACACCTGCCAGCTCCTTGCTTAATGGAACCATTCTCCTTTCAACTCGATTGTAAGCATTTCTCCCGGGTACCTAGGGAACGTAAGGTTTTCATTTGGTCCACAACATCACAGATAGGATAACAACTGGCTTAAGCATACCTTCTTAGTCTATCATTAGCGTCATTAGCATTAAGGATTGTACACCAAGGATCCTTGAAAATATAGTATAGTAGTATATGTCGAGGCTGTCAGAAAGAAATGCTTTCAACTTGTTATTGCAATGTATATGTTGGAACAAAAGTGGCCTTGGAGTGGGTTGCCCGAAGTGGCCCACCCTCGGTCCACGTACAAAAGCAACAATTCTGACAAGGAAAATTCCAGCCGCCAGAACGTCACCGAGGCGGTACCCTGTGCATCACGAGAAGAGCGGGCTCGCCGGGGGTCGTGGGTTGTCGAGACACCGGAGGTACCACCTAGAACTGGTTCACCACCACTTACCTGCAGGTCAGAGGCCCCATCCGGGCCTACGCGAAGCATTTAGTGGGCCGTGGAGAATACCTGAAATAATAGTTCCGGTACGAGATGCCTCACCCGCTGTGCTGCCATGTTAAGGGTTTAGCCCCTCACCATTGCGCCAGCCACCTTAACAAACCCACAGACAAAAAAAACCTGGGTTCCACCTCAAAAACAACCTAAAAATCTGTATTTTATCTTCCAAATACCTGAACATTCACACTAGCCTAATAACTAGCATAACATTTCATTCGATGACCATTCCGGCTTAAGTGAACAAGTAAAACTCCGTAACTCACCCTGGTACCAGCGTAGATTTAGCGAGCGATCAGCGAGGATGAATTATTGACGAAACTCCAAAACATTTATAGGGGGGTATTCTGGGCCAGCCAAAATACTAATACTGTGTGGTGGATACGACTACTCACACATGATAGAGGTCACAAACTAGAGAAAGATATAATACCTACGGGGCGGTGTTTAGCTAGCCAATTATGTCAATATAAAAAAAACAATATATATAAACTTAGGGCCTGTGCGAATAGTGACTAAGGGCCTGTGCGAATAGTGACTAAATTGATGACTAAACTAAATTTTGCAGTTTTTGTGGATAATGTAGGGATTTGCTGTGTGAATTCTTTTGATGACTAAATTCTGTCAGTTATTCAAATATTTAAATTGTAACCATAACAACAATTTAGTCAACTGTCGAAAAATTTAGTCTACTCGCCAAAAGACTAAACACTGTATTATCGACACTAAATTTTAGTCATAGAATTCACACAGGCCCTTAGTCTAACATTTGGCTAAAACTTACCTAGTTACACAGTTAGATGTAAACCTAAACCTTCAATAATATATACTACTAGTGGGGCCCTGTTTAAACACAAAACGTAAAATAGCAAAAAAATCAAACATAAAACGAAAACCTCTTCTGTAAAAAATTCTCTTCCGATCAAACCATCAAATTGTGTGATATTACTCCAAGTGCAGCAAACCACGTAATTTAATTAAAATAGAAATTGTTAAAAGTTTATTGTATACATAAATTTAGCTTTTTAATAAACGTCAAACGTCTTTATCGACACGTAAAGAGACGGCAACGTTGTCGATATCGTGTTGCCAAATGCCAATTTTCATTTATCGACAGAAATCGATATCGACTCGAGAAACCAAATACGGCCCCAAGCTCCCACAGGCCTTCCACCTCGTCCTAACAGTCACCGGGGTCCTCCCAAGTCGTTCCAACCACGGGGACGTCTATGGCCACCACCCAAATAGATAAGCGGCCTCCGTTGCCCGCTGCACGCAACTGCTCACGCTGGATCTCTGTCTGCTTTCCACCTGGGTCTCCCCTTTCTTGCGACGGCCGGTCGACTTCACAGGATCCTCGCAATCTCAGGTTTTCGCCAATCGCTCGTATATACATATTTGACTTTATTGCCTGGTAAACAACAACTTTTTTGCTACGCTTCAACAAAATTCAGTATGTGATTTTTAATCATTTTCCCAGACAAAAAACAACCCGCCTCCTTTCCTCAACAAAAATCTTTTTTTTCCCCGTCCTCAAAAAAAATGCAGTATCCTTTTTTCCCCAAAAAATTATTTCACAGTGCTGCAAGGTGGATCTCGAGAAAGTCATAGGCCCGCCGTTACAATAGGAAACTACCCCTGGCTGGCCCATAGAAACCGGCTTAATAACAATATGGGCGTACCAGCTTAGGTCGTTCTATTACCAGTCGTGATCGGGTAGTTTAATTGTGAAGGTGAATGTCACTATAAATCACAGTAACTTGTCAAACTAAGACATGTTAGCGAATTCGAATATTTTCGCCGATTTCTTCACCAAAACCTACCCTCACCAACGCCTGATTTGTGCATCTATTGGATTAGTAAATCAGAGCTTTCAACTTTGCCCGGTAAATTAGGCGGGCGACGGTTTTGAATTCTAAACTGGAACATTAATAAATGTTGCTGTTTCTGGCGGGTTTTACGTAACCCCAACCTCCCTTCACGTAACAGGACCGTAATGACAGGCTGAACCCCCTTCCCCAAATGAAGTGGCACAGAAACCGAAAAACTCGACTGTGAAACAATCTTCAACGGCAAGAATTTCTCTATCTCATACAACTTTCAAGTATTCAACTGCAAGGTTAATTGCCTTCAAATCCAGCATGCCCCAAACTCCTGTTAACCTATCCTACCATCAGACATCTTCCTCAAGGTAAAGCCTGCAGGTAGATCCTCCGTCCTTCCCATCCTGCATAAGCGGCGCAATGTCCGGTATTCAAGCCAAGTGTCGGGGGGTTATCCAGGGGCCTTATTCTCTATTACAACATTGTTATATTTTTTAACGAAACTGACGAAATCCTATTCTGTATTACAATATTGGCAGTAATTTTACATGAAAAGGAACAATATTGTCAAATTTTTACTCGAAAGCTGTTTCGTTTTCGAATCGGATTTAACAATATTGTAATAGAGAATAGGGCCCCTGGAATGCGCTCTGAAAGTGAGAAGAAAACGGAAGCCAGTTGCGATCCGATTTAGTTTTTGTATCGCTGAATGCGATCGTATCGAATTGAAATTATTGCCTGATAAATATTCGAAAAAAAATTATTTTCACCCAACCAACTTAATTTATCAACTTAATTTGACATTTTGATGCGAACAATTGTTTCAAGAATATTTAAAGAGTTTTAATAATATTTTAAAACAAACAAATAAATTCATCGGATGCGTCAATGGCTTCCCTCACGGACTGAAATCCGATGACGGACGGACAAATTTAATTTGAATTCGCATTGGGAGATACCATTTTCTTATTTCCGAATTTCTTAACTTTCGAATCGCATTGTAGGAAAACCCCCCTGATATCCTTCCTATTACGCCCTCAAAAATTGCTTGGCCGCGTTAAGAGACAGCAGAGGTAGGAACCGCTAGATTTGGTTAATCCAGGCCCGAACCTCCAACGTTCGGTGTATTTCATCACAGTTCGGTCGGCAAGGGCCCTCTTCCCCAAACTAGGAGGTGCACCCAGCTCACCAAGAGAAATAGTTTTTTACGAGGGAATGGTGAGAATCTTACATCGGTCTAGCACTAGAGAATGTGTGCGACCGCCTGTCTAAGACTTCCATGATTCCTACTGATTAAACTCACCAACCCTTTTTGAATGACTTTCTATTCGAAACCGGTACGAGCCAAAAAGGCATTATCAGCAGGACCCTAACAAAAGAGATCCCTCGAGGAATCCGCTGCACTTCCTTCCCTATTGCATATTCCGGGTCGTACAACCTCTTAGGTTAGTGTGAGAAAAAATCTTATAGTATAGTAAATCTTTATTTTACGAAAAAGAAAACCATTAGGTCAACCGAACACGATATTTGTATTTTCGTATGCCAAATAACTTAAAATATTATTGAAGTGTGAATTAATTCTTACCAATTAAAATAATATTTGTACTTAAAGCAATCAAGAATCTTTCGGGCTCTCTTCCAGTTCATACGATAAATATTGTTCATCTATAACATCATCCTCCATATTATTTACAATATCATCTTGAACATCCTGCACTAAACTATTCCCAATTTTCGTCTTCTCAACCTTAACTGTATTACATTCTAGCATATGCCTTTCAGCGTCCGCCTTCAGCTCTTCAATCGAACTGAATGTTTGATGGCATATTAAGCAGGAGAACAATGATATGTCATCATCTTCATGCTTTCTAACATGTTTCTTTAGGCATCTAAAATTTGGAAAGCTTTCATTACAATATTTACAAATTTGCTCCTTTTCACATCCATGCAGCTTCTTCATATGCTCACTTAAAGATGATGATGTTGCTAGTCGTTTTCTACAGATTTTACATGAAAATGGTCGTTCGCCAGTGTGGGATCGTTCATGTATCTGTAAGGAGAGTTTCGTTACGAATGTCCTATCGCAGTTCTTGAATTGACAACAATACGCTCGCTCCTTGTCGTGAATGTGTCGTATATGAGAATGTAGTTCACCGGATGTAACAAACTCCTTGGTGCACCTTTGACATTTGTGATTCTTAACACCTAAATGCGCCTTCATGTGGATATAGTGGCCGTTTCGTGTCTGAAGGCCTTTACCGCATATTTCGCAGGTGTAGTTCTTCTCTTTGGAATGCGATAACATATGTTCTTTTAGCTCTGATGTCTGCTTGTAACTTTTCGGACATATAGTGCATGCATATGGCCTTTCGTTGGTATGTGTTCGAATGTGCCTCTTTAGGTCATCAGTACGGGTAAAAGCCTTACCACAAAAAGTACATAGTTTATTTTTCTGATCAGCTTGATGTATTTTAAGATGTCGACGCATTGTTTGGATTTTACTGAAGCGTGCATGGCAAATATCACATTCATATGCCTTAATTTTTGGATGAACATTTCGTATGTGTTCTTCCAGATCTTTCTTATAGTCAAAAATATCTTCACATTCTGGACAAGATGTACCTTTTCCCTTTCTTGTTAACTTATTCACCAACATTTCTGTAGCACTACTACTAGATTCTTCATCATCAGTTTTCTCAAGCACCTCAATCTCATACTCCTGAAATCCTGGTTGATCCTGATACTCGATTATAAGATCATGTTTTTCATCAGTTAATATCTCATTATTTTCCTTGTATTGTTCACTGTCAAATTCAATCTCCATCAAGTCACATTTTCCTCCTCCTCCATCCGATTCAAGGAAAACCTCTTGACTTTTATACCCGATTTCATCAAGTACACTTTCATCTGCTGGCTCAATTCGAAGACTTTCTTCATGCTCATTATCTAGGGCTTCGACTAATTTATTTAATGTTGCTTCTGCCTTCACACTCTGTAGACGAAAGAAGTATGCTCCGCTAACATTTTGTATGCAATTGTTACAGATTTGATGGGGCAATTGGTCATAGTCACTGATCTAGAAATTTTGTTTTAAACATTAAATAGGTTTGATTTAGGTGTAATCTTTAATTAAATACCTCAATACCGGTAGATTCACGTAACATATCAATCATTTTTAGCAATTTACCATCTAAATTTATGTTCATTGCGCCGATTTCAAAGTCTTTCAGTAAATTGTTCGTGTCTCGAGCGTCCCTTAGGCACGTCCGGCACAATTGGCTTAAATCAACATCGTCTTTTGTAATTTTTTGACTTGCTTTAGTTCTTTCTTCTAAAAGATTTTCGTAAAAGCTAATATTACTAAGAGAATTCCACATTTCCGCAAAATTATCCTAATAAAAACAAACTTAAGTTGACAATTCCCCTTATCTTCTTCTTATTTACGTAGCCTTGTATAAATACAGCTAGATATTCTCGGTTAATATCATAAGAAAGTGATGGGTTTACATGGTAAAATAACATTTATTACGATATTCGTTGATTTGCGAGTTGTTGAGTAATTTGGGGAAATGTCGATCATTTTTGGCAGAATATTCAAATACCTTGTTTATGCGTAAGCCGCATTTCGGCTTAAGATAAAATCCGGCTCCGTATAAACAGTATTAAGTCGAAATTCGTCTCAAGCTTAATTTATTTCAGCTTAAGACGAATTATTGTGTGCATGTGAAAGGAGTTCTCAAAATGGCTGATTTTGGTCTTACATTAAAAGAAAAATCTCACTCTATTCCGGTTAGTTATTAAGGTTATATTAATGCATAAAGGCTGGAGTACAATGATTCCGCTCCGTACCGTTTCGTATAAATGTCAAAAGTCGGATTGTAGGAATTTTCATTTGAAATGTTCGTAGAAACGGAAGGGTGACTACAATGGACGGTTCGGAACGGTGCGGAATGCAAAAGATGAGCAAATTCCATCTTTTTACGAAAAGGTCGGAAGACATAACCTCATTTGGTGGTCGGTAATTTAAAACATAAATGTGAACGACGAAAAATTAATTGAATTAGTAAAAAAATAACCGGAAATTTTTGATAAAACAAATTAATTCTATTTGGACACAACATTTTATTTATTTCTGCACTCATTTCTTTTAAACTTGATAGTTGTCAAAAACGGAATGAATAGGTTGTATTGTAGGCAGTTATCCAACTCCACGGTACGCTTACGGTGCGGTTCGGAGCGGAATCATTGTACTCCCGCCTTAATATAGAACGTAAATTTTTAATTGTTTGAGAGAGAATCCGAATCTGTTTATACAGGCAATTCGTCTTAAGCCGATTTTAAGCTTTTTAAGCCGTCTTACGCATAAACAAGGTAAAAGTCACGGTGTTCTGTATACCGTTTCTGTATACCGTGATTCAAAGTTAAGTGAAAATGTTTTTTTAAATGTTAATTTAACTTATGTTTGAATAATTACTTTCTGTTCGTGGGTTTAAAATAAGCAAGTAACGTTTTCGTTTAATTATTGCATTAAGTTGTCGGTCAAAACTTTAATTTTACAGGTAGTGAAGTAATAATAACGTGAGTTTAGTTCTGTTATATCATTAATTCGGTAAATAATTGTTTATATTAATTAACACACATGTTTTAAATTATTTAATGTAAACTGGTAACAACTGGTTCTCAAAATGTCGGGAAAGCTTAGTTTTCCAAAAAGGTGCAGATCTCTATTTATTATTATACTACATACTATTTTATACTACATACATAAAAATAGGAAATCAGTTTACTATAAATAAAAGTAGAAGAATAATTCAACAGTAGAAGAATAGAACAACTAAAAAACCCGCATTAGTTTTTAGAAGGTAAGTGGATTGATTGTTTATTTTTACTTTTGTGTGGAAGTCTTGAGCTCAAAGAAAGGACCTTTGTGCTGTCAAACAGAACAACATATCCTATAAGCTAATATATTCATATACCTTGCTAGTTAGTTAATAGGGTGAAGATTATATGCCCTTATCGGACTCCGTCCTTAATCGTTGCAAGAACTGACGAACAGTCGTTTCCTTTGAGTTTATGTTCGCATCGAGGTGATCGTCGTCCATCATTCCCAGCTCCCATGTACATCGCGCATTAAAGTTTGTCGACTACCAGACTTTTTTTTGCTCGCCGCCCTTTAGGTATCATCTGGGCAAGATCCTCTTATCTGTTGATAGTTCAAGCTCAACTCAAACCCCTTTTCACAGCACCTGCCAAGAAATACTTGAGCATGCAAGTCGTGCACCACGAACCCAAGGTCCAAAACCCTAACATTATAACAGCTTTCATCTTGAAGCAGACGTCAAGTGGGGAGCAGCCGCGAAAGCTGTGGAGTAATTTCAACAAAGCCCCCGAAGCCCGCCTGACTTCTATCTCTGTGTACTTAAAAGGGAGGATCGTAGCATAAGATAGTTTGTGGAATCAATATCATGTGTAAGACCAGGAAATCGAAACAGTCGTCGTCGATCGCGAGCTCGAACATTACAATATTTCACCGAAGGCCAATATAGTTATCATGAAATTCAAGTAGCCGAATGGAAGGGCACCTTACTTGATGCTATAGAGGATGTCAGCACGGGAAAAACGAAACATTCGAAGGTCACACATCAATCGCCGTAGTCTCACAGACAATCTCTCCCACTTGATGTCAAGCTAGCAGGGATTTCCTCGAACCCGTGAGAGATTTTCTCACCCAGTCGATTAATTTTCATCTCGAAACTACCCTCGCTCGTTTTCTTCAATTTTTACGCATCACTGGCTCCTGTGCTGGAATTCGAGTCGTGTGGCGTGAGAAGTCGTTTGAGTTGAAGAAAGTGACGTTTCAGTCGCATTATGACTTTCAGCACAGGGGCCATAAACTCAATTTAGCACTTCCGCTCCTTGGCTCTGACAGTTCGAAATGATCGATGCATTTCCTCGTGTATTATCGCCCTTAGGTGCCCATTACACGATAGATTTTGCTGTCAGTTTTGCCGCAGTCACTGCTATGACTGACGAAAAACCTACCTGAAGACTGATGTAATTATCTGTATATTTTGATTTTCATCAATCATGACTGATGGAATTGATTGACCCTTGCATGCACGTGTAATGAGCGCCTTAGAGGGTATGACAGGTAAAAAGTCAAGGAATTTTTTATAGAGAGGGAAGGAAAGCTATCTAGGTCTAGGTAGGAAAAATGGAAAGATGAAGGGCCATGCCGCATAGTGGATTCGAACCACGGACCTCTGGGATGGTACTCGGACGCCTTTGATCTGCTTGTTGCTATTTTGCCTTTCGGGTTAAATCAGAAAGCCTTCTTAACACTTTCGCTAGTTCTGCTCTCGCGAAGTGACCCATCGACTGTATACGTTGCGGTTTTATAAAGCTACTTATGTTAGTCTACTAAAATCTTTGCATATTTTTGTCGTTCAAGATTATCTTACTCTCTCATTAGCCCAAAGATTACTCTCAAGATCTTGCGTTCAAAAAATTCTAGTGCCGTTTTATCATGCGTATATTACAACTGATCTTATTCAGATCTGCACTTATTACCAGCTCGTATTCTTGTACGTTGTTGTCTGTCAACAATCCCATAGGTACGAAGACGCACTATTGGACTATTAATATTCCTAAGGGGCACAAGTTTGGTTTTCGTTTCATTTATTATTAGAATACACAATGCTGATTTGCTTTCTGGTTCCAATAATTGTTCTTTAACCATCAGTAGAGAGACATTTACCATCAAAAGCATAGAGTTCATGTATTCCACATTGCGCCTTGATACTTTCTTCTCTCATGACTTTCTTTTATAGCGAAATTACCTTGTCTCTTACTTATTTTTTGAACTCTTGTTGCCAAGTGTTAATGTATTTTAACAATGATAATAAATACATAGATGAAAATTCTCAAAAGCGATAAACATGTTGGTCGAGATATGTTATCAGTTTTGTAAAAAATTCAATATCAGTCATAGTGCATAATTCATCCAGTTAGCAGTGCAATAATAAAACCTCAATTTAATACGGTCCGACGACAATGAATTCAAATAAAATTGAAATAAGAAGAGCCACAAGCGATGATCAAAAGGAAATTCTTCAAGGATTTAAGGACTGGTATTGGCCATACGAACCACTCTCTATAGGATTTAACATAAAAACTCCATCACCAGCACAAGAAAAACGTTTGGCTAGTATCGTTGATAAGAATATGAGCGTTGTTGCTACTCTACCTGGAACTGATAAAATTGTTGGGATTTTGTTAAATGAAATATACTACCCTGAATTAGGAGATGAAAAGTCACAATTGATAGCGGAATGTCCTTGCAGATATAAAGAGGCTATGTTTAATATACTGGAGACACTGGAGGGAAAAGTTGATATGTTTAAGAAGTACAATGTTGATAAATGTTTTGAGCTAGTTTGTCTTGCTGTTGATCCAGAAATGCGAGGAAAATCAGTCGGAGCTAAATTATTCCAATATGCTCTTGAATTGGGAAAATCGTTAGGATTTAGTGTTGCTGCTGTCGATTGTACAAGTATTTATTCAGCACGAATTGCTGAGAAATTGGGTATGGAGTGTATAACTTCGATTGCATATAAAGATTATAAAGATTCTAGTGGAAAGCAAATATTTAGTCCACCATCTCAGCATACACATATAATGAGATTTGGGAAAGTTTTGTAAATTGTTTTTAATTTTATTAATATATAAAATTTTTTGTGATTTGATGTTTATTTTTTAAATTTTTTCATTAGGTTAGTCTTCTAGAGCGTATTTTTAGTCGTGCTACATTTTTCGCCTGTTGGTCTACCATTGAATATCCGGGCTAGCATTCCCCGGGTGAAAATATACGACTGAAAACAGACTGAAAAATTTCTAATTTTTTCAATATTTAAGATCAGTCAGAAAACGAACCAAAACTAGACTGAGGTAGTGAACAAGAGACGGAACTGAAAATGCATTGAAAATGATTGGTAATTTCGACTGAAGTGTGCAGGCCCGCCACATAGGGGGCCAACTGGGACGAATTGCTCCGGACGCCCGGCTAAAGGGGGCCCCGAGAATAGATTGAAACCCAAAAAGTTAAAACCCAAGCGGTCCCCCAACTAAGTACCAACCGCGTTCAATATGCTGCTTGACCAAGGCATCGAACGAGAACGGGTCTCTGTTTGCCGTTTTCTTCGTTCCATACATTTGGTAGCTGGCAGCCATCCGGAATTTGGAAATTTCTGATTATTCTCGAGCTGGTTGAGCTGGAAATGTTCGCGGAGCCAGCGGAAGACACAACCAGCGCTGGTAGCCAGCTAAGCGGAAACCCCGCTTTAAAAACCGACTGTTCGGTATCTATATTTAATGCCCTGAATGAACTTATTCTTAAGTTACCACAATTTTTTTTTAGTCAAAGATTTTTTGGAATTTCAAAATCCTTAAAGGGCCCCAAACATATTTTAGCCCTGGGCCCCCAAGGTGATGTGGCGTGTGTGAACGGAAATTAGACGGAATTTAGACGGAAACATTTAGACATTTGGATGAATGGAGTAACAATTATTAAAAAATTTCCAAAATTTTTCAAGTCCAAGAAATGCTGAGTCCCGCCCTAAGAATATTCCAAATCTAACAATGACAAAAATTTCCGCCTTGTTTCGGTCTCTTTTCAGTCTTTTTTTGATACTCATGAAGGGTAACTGATATCAGTTTTCAGTGTAAATAATAAGTTACGCCTTATTTCGGACAGAATTCGATCTAAAATTCATTTTTCAGTCTCTTTTCAGTTTTATATTTTCACGCGGGTCTTTTTCCGAGGTTCATAAATGACCGTGCCATCGAAGTCTGTCCAGTTTCATGTTTGTAACTATATTTATTTCGTCATAGATTTCTTCAAAGTAGAGGCGATGGATCTGGTGTTTCAACTACTGGGTGTTGTAGGAGTAACACCAACAAGAAGAAAATTTACTCAAAAGTTGATATTCTCAATAGCAGCCGGCTGAGCCAGACACGCTACGTGCTTGTGGCGGTCATGTGTCCACATCCGTAGCAGATATTCATGATATTCTTGCCTGGTTTTTTAGGTCATTGCTTCTTTTACATTAATCATCCAACCAAGCCTAGTTCTGCCATTGTTTTGTGTACCTGATACATTGGGGGCTTTCAGTAATGCAGGTTGCGTGCGCAATTGACTTATTCAGCAACACACTCCCATTGCTGAATAAGTCATTACTGAAAGTGCCCATTGTTGTTTGTTTCTGTAATTTTTTCTTTTATCTAGTTCCAAAACAGGTTCAGATCAGTTTCCATTTCTAGACTCCTTATTATTTCCTCGTACTTTGCTGCTACTATTCTTTCATACGTTTGTTTTGTTTCTTTATTTCTTATTTTTTTGGTTGTGTCACTTTGTTTGTCCGCTGTCGCTTCTTGTATGTCTTGTCAGCAGACTTTGTCGCACTCATTTTATCAACCACTAGGTAGTGATCGGTGTCCCCATTAGCCCCTCGGTAACTCCTTACATCCAGTATGACTATGTCTAGTATTAAGTGGAACATGGTAGCTTTGGTTATTGCTTCTGCCATCTGGTGATGACCATGTAGCAGTGGGTGGTGTTGAACTAATGGCAGACCCATCCCTTAACATCTTAGGCTTGATATTTGCCCAAGCCCTGCGGTGGAATGACCACATATTCCCAATCGTGTAAGGGTCCCTAGACTATCAATAATATTGTGCAATATTTTGATTTGCGCAATATTATTGACGGTCTGTGGGTGACATTGAAAGATTGTCTGATGCAAAGAAGGAAACCGTCAATATTTTGCTCAATATTATTGCACAATAGTATTGATAGTATTGATAGGCCACTTAAACAGGAATCTCAATGTCTGGGGTTTCGTGAAAGGTGCAAATTTCTCCTTCCACCAGCAGCCAGGGCTACAATCTAAAAGTCCTATATTGGACCCAGCCTCGAGTAAAACTCATTTATCTGGTCTGACGCCTTCAAACCCTTCTTAGCATGGTTATAAAACTGCAAAACCGCGCACCATCAAAATTATCGGTGATGGCACCTCTTGGGTCTTCATATACTCTTTGAGTCGGCTGTCACCTTGACAAAATTTTATCGCTATTACAATAGCGACAGTTCCACTGAAGTTATCGCCTTCCTGCCTGCACAGCGATATTTCCATGATTGTCACACATTGATGAACGTTACATACCAAAATCTGAGTTTAATTCTTAAGGCCCTTTTACATCCCAAGCGCAAAGTGGAAACGCAAATTGGAGCTCTTTTATCGCACAGAAATTTGTATGCTTTTCTCTCTCTGTCTGGAATCCACGTTCGTGCAACAGAGAGAAAAACACTAATTTCTGTGCGATAAAAGAGCTCCAATTTGCGTTTCCACTTTGCGCTTGGGATGTAAAAGGGCCTTTAGAGTCACGATCTGATCGCTAATCGGGCTGAAGTGTATGGCGTTGTTTATTAGAGGCTTGAGCCCACAGAACCTACCCCAAAGTTTCTTCTGGAGTAATTATTGCAGCTGTAAAATATGGTTGCGTCTTTGTGTTCTAGGACTTCGTTACCAGTCCATCTTATTTTTTGTAATCCACCGATGAGTATTTTATATCGCCTAAGCTCATCTATCATTTCTGCCATTGCTCCAGGTCTACATAATGTTCCGACTGGGACGTTACTGAGGTCTTTGTCGTAAGTCGCGACTGTTCCGAGGCTGTCTTGGACCAGTCCGCCGTTTGCATCGTTTTGAGGCCCGAAACAATCGCCTTGCACCCTCCTCTGTCTGTTACTTTTAAATATGAAAGAGCATCCAGGGGTCACCCAATTTATAGCTTTGAGGAGGTGGAGGTAGGATTCAGTAGCATTGCTGTAGATCTTAGTTCGTATTAACAGTTGGCGTTTCCCAGAACTTATCTAATTGGTATACCGGCAGCGCCAAAGCTCCTTCAGGTCATTACTACCATTTGAATTACACAATACATTAGTACTCGTTTAAAATATGCCAACAAAGAAAAATTTCGGTAAATCTATAGAGTTGCAGTACCCACCTCCGATTTTTTTCAAATTTTCATATTTTATGTATTTAGATGCGCAGAATCCATTTTTCGAAAAATTAATTGCCGCTGACGCACCGTTTCGCCGTTATTCGAATTTGAAGTTGCCAAATTTCGGTTTTTTTGGAACGTCACAACCGCCATATTTATTTTCCGATTTTTTTCAAATTTTCATATTTTATGTAGTTTGGTGCGTAGAATCTATTTTTGAAAAAATAAATTGCCACTTATGCACCGTTACTTAAAAAAATTGCCTCGTATATACCGTTTTTTTAATACATTTGTAAAGCACGTCATTGTATGGGAGTATGAAATAATAACGAGCACATTTGACTTTTAATTATTTTAAAATTTATATATATATAAAAGTCAAATGTGGCAGTTATTATTTCATACTCCCATACAATGACGTGCTTTACAAAAATGTATTAAAAAAAACGGTATATACAAGGTAAACGGTGCATAAGTGGCATTTTTTTTCCCAAAAATAAATTGTCCACATCGAAATATACATTTGTGTATAAATTTCATCAATATGTGTGACTTTTGAAAAAACCGAAATTTGGCAACTTCAAAATTGTATAGCGGCGAAACGGTGCGTCAGCGGCAATTTATTTTTTCAAAAATAGATTCTACGCACCAAAATACATAAAATATGAAAATTTGAAAAAAAAACGGAAAAGAAATATGGCGGTTGTGACGTTCCAAAAAACCGAAATTTGGCAACTTCAAACTCGAATAACGGCGAAACGGTGCGTCAGCGGCAATTAATTTTTCCAAAAATGGATTCTACGCATCAAAATACATAAAATATGAAAATTTGAAAAAAATCGGAGGTGGGTACTGCAACTCTATAGATTTACCAAAATTTCTTACTATGGCTCTTGATGGATAGTTGGAAAGGCACACCCACACGTTAAACTTCTGGTTCTAAACTTGGACTCAAAACTCAACAGGAAGTTGAACATCGGGGAAAGGGTTAAGAAAGCCCACATAGCTTTCTACGTCGTTAAAAAGATCTTCGGCAAGAAATGGGGTGTCAAGCCAAAGATGGTCCTATAGATGTACACAGCCGTGGTACGTCCAATTCTCATGTACGATTCGCTGGTGTGATGGAAAGCGCTGAGCAGAATCTATAATGTCATAAAGTTGGAAAGGGTTAAGAGAACGGGAACTATAGGGACAACTTGAACCATGAGAATATCAAACCCCTATCCTTTTGCAGTACCCTTAGACTAAAGAAATGCGGGATCTGGACCTAAAAAGACTACGGTCATAGCAAATTCTTGGATTTGTTATCCGACGGTATAATCGCCACAACCGCCGAAGACCACCTTTCCGTAGATTGACCTTCTTCTTCTTCGATGGCTCGGCAGCCCAATTCGTGCCTTGGACACCTTCAGCTTCTTCCTTCAGAAGTCTCTCGGCTCTGAAAGCTTGCATCAAATTTCTTATGTTGAGGAGTTTTGCAGCATCGGCCTTAACACTGCCTTCCCACTTCCCTCCCTGGCATGTGTTGATAGTTAACAATCTTTGTATAAGCCATATAATTCGTGATTGTAGCGTATTCTACATGCATTGTCTTCATTGACTAGGCCGTGCGTGTATCCTGCAGAGAACTTTCCTCTCAAACATATTCTTATCTGCAGATTTTGTCGATATGCTCCATGTTTCACATCTATACGTAATTATTGTACGTATGATCATTTTGTAGATTCTTATTTTGGTTTTTCTGTGGATGTCTCTAGGATTTCATTACTGGCAGCAATGAGAAGTATGTTCTACTAGTAAAAAAACCCGCGTGCGTTGCAACGCCTCCAAATAAAAAAGGTTTATGTGTGCACAGTCCGCGGTAGGAAAAAACTATAATGAAAACAACAAAAAATCTGGAAAAAATGATTTTGGATACCATACAGAAATTTAGAGTTACCTATAAAAAATATTGTAATATTTCTTCTCGAGCGTTCTCGGATTCGTCAGGGATTAATTGGAACAATTTGTTTCTTTTTAACAACTTTAATTTAAAAACAAAACTTCTTGAAACTTCTGGGTGAATTGGAATTTTAACTTTCTCTTTTCGGTTAGCCGTTACACTGCCCCCTTCTTACTTAATATTCGTCCCGAACACAGTTTCCTACAGGTCCCGTTCTTACCGATCGAACCTTTTTGTATGCGATAGATGACATCGTTTAACCTCGTGATTACTGTGGAGGGGCCGTTCCATTTCCTTTGTAGTTTTGACAACTTACCTTTAATTCGTGGAGGATTATACTCGTATAGCTAGACTCGATCCCCTTCCTTAGGTCGCCCTTAGGTCGTAGTGGGTCTTCATCCTGTTGGGCGATTCCCAAATTTAAATCACTTGGCAGCGTAATCTGTTTCCCGAAAATCATCTTTGCAGGCGTCTGACCCGTAGAACGTGGATAACTGTCCTGTACAGCGTTTTTTTTATTGAATTATATAGAGATGTTCTTCATATTAATTTGAAAACCTATTTCTACCGTTTTTACTGTTTCTATACTGGTTAGGGCAAATTTAAGAAATTTCCTACATGTTCTTCCATTTGGAGCTAGGATGTGAAAATTTTTCGATTTCCTAACCCTTGAACAACCTACATACAGCTGACCGGGAAATGACACTTATTTGGCCCCGAAATTTAAAATTTATAAGTTTTGATTATAAATTCTTTATCTGTTACCTTAAAATCCCCCAGATACCGATTTTCATTGGAATCGGAATACAATTGGCAAACTCATTGGCCATATTGGTGCGGCCATTTTGAATTTATAAGTTTTGATCATAAATTCTATATTTGCAACCGTAAAAACCCTAGATATCCACTTTCATTGGAACCGGAATACAATTGCAAAAATTCGTCCACCATATTGGCGCGGCCATTTTGAATTTATAAGTTTTGATTAAACATTCGTTATTTGCTACCTCAAAAAACCCCAGATACCGATTTTCATTGGAATCGGAACACAATTGGCAAATTCGTCGGCCGTTTTGAATTTGTAAGTTTTGATTAAACATTCTTTATTTACTACCTCAAAAAACCCCAGATAACGATTTTCATTGAAACCGGAATACAATTGGCAAATTCGTCGGCCATATTGGCGCGGCCATTTTGAATTTATAAGTTTTGATTAAACATTCGTTATTTGCTACCTCAAGAAACCCCAGATATCGATTTTCATTGGAATCGGAAGACAATTGGCAAATTCGTCGGCCATATTGGCGCGGCCATTTTGAATTTAATTCTATAACCACCTCCTGGATGTAAGTAATATGTGGTTAAATTTTTGTGGCAATCGGTTGGATGGTTTCAAAGTCTATAACGGACAAAGAAAAATTTTTTGTGTTTTATATATATACTAGCTGGGACCAGGCGCGCCTATGCTGCACCCATAAACCAATAGTAGTAATCAGGTGATACTACTTGTCATACCCTTTCATTTAATACCCATACCGAATGGCTTGCAAAGAAAAAGGTAATCCACCATTTTGTGTTGGCCGCCATTTTAAATTTTGACCGATCGATCTGAAACTTTGGGAATCGTATTTTTTTCGGAAAAAACCAAAATAATATAGATCTGAGCTCTTTAGCAGTAATTCGAAAAGTACCTCCCATACAAAAGTTCGAATTTTACGGATATCGGTACACTACAGCCACCCGAAGTGTTCGAGATAGAGCAAAATAGACCTCGTAGGAACACCCGCCGTACCCGAAAACCCCTATATACAAAAATTTAGGCCAATCGGATGAGCGGTTTCGGAGTCTATTGAACATTTACAGACATACTTTCACTTTTATATAGAAGATGTAGATTTGCGGCGTTTATTCTTCGTTTCATCTTTGTCTTCGCTGACTGTGGACGCCAGGGAGTTACGTTTTTCATTCTTATTTCCACCCTAGACCTTCCATAATTGCTCTTGTCTGCATTTATTTGAAGTCCTATATGTTTAGCCCTATCTTCTAATTCCGTGAAGGTATCTCTAAGGTATGACATCCAGGAAGGACTTCTTCGTCGAACTACCCTCAATAAGGTAGGGCTTTCGTCGAGAAACGAAAACGTCTTGATCTTGGATGTTCAGCTCCTTAGCCTTAGGCCTGCTGAATTACTTTCTGCTGCTAAATTGTTTAACATATTTTTGAGGTCCTGTGGTTCAGGAAACAGATATCCGTGTAGTTGAGATCCTTAAAGCGGCCTATCAATCCCCACTGCATGCCACGTGTTCTATTATCGAGAGTGAGGATGTCGTTTATTACTACAAGAAAAAGCAGTGGCGAAAGTAGCCATTCTTGCGGTACTCCTGAGCTCACCTCAAAGCTAAAGGATAATTTTCCATTGTGAAGAACTCTGCATTTGGAATTGTTGTATAGAGCTTTTATCAATTCTATTATTAGGTATGTTCCCTCACATCGTGCCATTGGTCTGGTTAAGTCCCATGATCTTGATTTAATGATGCGCTCCAAGCTAGTGGAGCGATCCAAAACCGAGCTAGATACCGAGCCGAGCCGATAAAGAAAAGTCCAGGCGCTGGACCATTTCCAGTGGTTTTGGCGTGATGTAAAGGAGTTTTTGGGTGGAATTGGTCAGAAATTACATCCCCAACAATATCTAGCGGGCGTGCAAACATGAAAACGCCTGGAAAATTTATGGGAGCCCAAAAACTGAAAAATTCACGAAAATTTCCTGTTTTTTACCTTTCTTGATAAATATTTCTTAACGAAGGCTTCTAGGCGAAAAGTTTGTTGGACATTTTTGTTCGTTATTGGGGTTGCTAAATCTTAGCGTAAGTTTGATTTTTGAAATTTGAATTTTTGCATTGCAAAATACCAAAAACTGCGAAAAATGGTACCCTCACTTTAAAGTTATACCAACAAAATAAAATACCATTATTTTTCAATGTAATTCTGGAATTAGGTAGTTTAAGATATTTTTAACTTATATCCAAAACATTATATTGTAAAGAGTCTTAAAGCATACATAAAAAAATCAGGACCAACATGGAAGCTTTTTTTTGGTGCTGCAACAAATATAATTTTTTAAAACCACTTAATTGCAAAATCGATTATGCAAAAACTATTTGACCGACAGTGATCGTGTTTTGGACTAAGTAGTTACTTTCTGAAAGGCTCAAAAGACATCCCCGGCAAGAGGTCAGAGCATTGACAAGCTTCTTAAACTCCACAGACTGGCTGTAAATATCCGCCAGAGTCGGATGGCAGTCAACCAACCATCTAACTTAAGGTACACGAGATTGTGGCATGAAAATGGCGCGCTAAAGCATTTCCATTGACTCTCTGAGCCACCGTAGGAATGTAGCAGCCCTATCAAAGTTGTATCGCTATTACCATAGCGACTGTTCCACTGAAATTTCCGCCCTCCTGGCTGCAATATTTCTCCCGCAACACAAGACTAGCCCACTCGGCTCACTCTCATAACGTGCAAACCCTTTTTTCGAGCACACTAACGTCCAAAAGTGCATTTATAAATAGAACAATTTGGCTGTGGAATAATCTCCCACAATCAGTTTTCCAAACTCGTACAACACCCAAGAGTTCAAACGTGAGGTTCATCGCCGCCTGCTCCAACACACCTCAGACCTCCGCTGATCTATCATATCCTCTTCTATATTTCAAACCAAGCTTGCTACTAGACATTGCACCATGACCTGAACGACATGAAAGACTGGTAGTACAAAGGGTGATTCCTAAGCTTGGTTTTCCCACATAAAAAAAATTGGTCCTCCGGTCGCACTGAAAGCAGTCATACACCAAATTTAACTTATGGCTCTTGCTGCTAAGCTTCAGTCTAGAAATTATATTAAAGCAGGTTGTAGTTTTATAGTTGAGATTTTAATAGATTCTTATGCTATAATTGACTGGTGTGTTATCTGCAAACTTGCCTCTTGTTCGGTACAATTGTAGTCTCAAAACCAAGAATAGTGTGCACCATAAATATACAATCAATGAAACACATGAAAAAAAATATGAGTGTGCTTAAGACCACACTTTGGAAGTAAAACTTGGTTGCCCAATAACTGCTGGAATTATTAAAATAATAACCAGCAAGAAATATGCAATAGAAGTACAATAAAGTTTTTTTTTACGAGGGAGTGGTGAGAATCTTACATCTGTCTAGCAGCAAGAAATGCCGGCGACCGCCTGTCTACGACAGCAGACACCGCTGTGGGTCCGCACCGAGAGGGTATTGTCAGATTCCTACTGACTAAACTCACTAACCCTATTGCCTGACGTCATCAATGTGGGGTCCCTCAAAAGTTTTCACCAGAGCCGCGGCAATGGGGCTTACGGATCAGTGACTTACCGCCTATGCTTTCTTTGCGGGAAACGTGACTTCTGCGAAGCTTGTAATGGTGTTTCGTCCGGAAGTTCTCTAAACCTCCTTGTTTAAGGGAGGGTTGCCGGGGGCTCTTGAGTTGTCCAAGGTCGTGTGAGAACAAACACCCTTTGTACAAAATAATATTTCTTTTATTCATTCAAAATCCTTATATACTAACAATTTAGGTTTCTTAAATATAAATAACTACTCATTATATCTGGATATACATATATTTACATGTTTCTTATGGGTATATCTAAGCAGCTAACTACTGGTTAACTCTGGGTGGATGCTTCTTAGGCATCGCTAAGCAGTAATCTACTAATTTCTACACTCTACATGTGCGTAAGCTGGTGTTTAGCGGTATTACGGGTGCGGTCTAAGCGGGTATGCATATAATGCGGTGTTCGGTATATTGTCGATATTGTATCTTGTCATATCTCGACTCTGGTCTAGGAAATGCTGTCGGGAACAGTTTCGGATCATACACCTCGACACTGGTCCAGGAAACATTCCTCAGGTATTCGGTGGTCGGTTGGTATGCGGTCGGTATGTGTTGTGTATGTGATAAGTATGTGGTCTGACCGTGCCGGATCATACACCTCGACACGGTATAGGAATTATTGCTTCGGCACAATGTCGGATCATACACCTCGACAAGACCTAGGCCACATTCCAACGGTATGTGTTTTGACCGTGCCGGATCATACACCTCGACACGGTCTAGGAATTATTGCTTCGGCACAATGTCGGATCATACACCTCGACAAGACCTAGGCCACATTCCAACGGTATGTGTTTTGACCGTGCCGGATCATACACCTCGACACGGTCTAGGACCGGAGAGGAAGACCTCTCCGGAACGAGCCTGGTTAAAGACTGAATTTGGCCTGGTGAAGCGGTTTGTTTTATAGTGAAAAAGCTCATCTGGGCAGGAAGCTTTAAAGCTTCGAAGTGAAGCTTTCAAGGTTTACTAGACCTCTAGATATTTTCCAAAAGTTCTTGGAGAGGGATTCTAGTGGCGTAACGTGGTACGTTAATATTTTTCTAACGTTTGTGGAGAGGGATTCTAGTAACGAAACCTGGTTCGTTACATCCCCCTCTTTCTTCGGGAAGAGGAAAAGAGTTAATTTATTGTTTTAAAAAGGCTAGAATAGGTTTTTTTTTTTTGTCTAAATAAAAGCTTTAATACTAAAATTCAACGAGCTCCTTTCTAAACTAACTAAAAACATAAATAAGTTCTACCTTATAGATAAATTAATTTAGCTTCTTGCTTAAAAATAAAAAATAACAAAACAAAACGGGTTTATATGGAGGGTTGCCATTCTCTTCTCCTAAGGTTCTAGTGGTAACTCTGCTTCTTGGCAGCTATTGCGAGATTCCGGCGGACTACTTCGTAAATGTCTGTCATGGCTGGTTGATTGTGTTCCTCTTCCAGAGTTTTCTTAAAAAGAGAAGGTCGTGTGAGTTCCCTTCCGTAGTTCAAATATGCTGGGGTATATCCTGTGGAATCGTGTGAACTGGTGTTAATGGCCAGCATGAGTTCCGGGATATATTGATCCCAGGTTCGGTGATCGGTTTCGATATATTGGGCAATCATGGTATGTATAACTCTGTTGACCCTTTCGGTCGGGTTGGCCTGAGGAGTATATGGAGATGTAAGTCGGTGTTGTATCTGGAAGCCTTCTAACATCTGTCGGAATTTCTTGCTGGTGTATTGCGTTCCGTTGTCCGTGATGATGACTCGCGGACAGCCAACGCGGGAAATTATTCTTTCTCGGAATGACTTGGTTATGGTGGTAGCGGTCGCTTGTCGTAATGGTTGTATTTCGACCCATTTGGTAAATTTGTCGTGAAATACTAATATCATGGTATTTCCTTCTTTGGAGCGTGGTAGCGGTCCTATTAAATCCGAACTGACGACATCCCATGGTTTATGAGGTTGGTATGTGTGCATTTTACCAGCTGGTCTCTGTTGGTCTGGTTTATGTTTGGCACACGTGAGACAACTTCGAACGTATTTTGCCGCTTCTCGGAACATTCCCGGCCAATAATATGTTTTGGCCAGTCGGTTTATTGTTTTGGCCACTCCTAAGTGCCCTGCGGTGGGTGTGTCGTGATTTTCATATAGGATCTGTTTTCTATGCTTGCTTGCTACGCATAGTTTCCATTCTTGCTCCGGATCTGGTTCGTTTAAATGATTCGGAGCCGGTATGAAATGATATAATTTGTCATCGTGGATTCGGTAGTCTGGGTACTCGTTGGGTTTTTCTTTGACGGATTGGTATTTGTGTGAATACCATTTACAGCTTTCTTCCTCTAAGCCGGCTATTTCCGATGTTGGCTGGCGTGAGAGGGCATCGGCGACTTTGTTTAATACTCCTTTTCGGTATTTTATGTCGAAGTCGTATTGCTGTAATTCGAGGGCCCATCTTGCCAAACGTCCGGACGGATTATCTAATGTCCGTAACCATTTTAATGCCTGATGGTCGGTGATTATGGTGAATTTGTACCCTTCCAGATATGGCCTCATTTTCCTGATGCTCCATACTATCGCAAGGCATTCCTTCTCAGTGACGGAATATTTCTTTTCTTGCTCGTTTAACGTGCGGCTGGCATAGGCGATGACCTGTTCTGTCCCCTGGATTTTCTGTGTGAGTACGGCTCCGAGGCCTTCAGCACTGGCATCTGTTTGTAGGGTAAAAGTATGGTTGAAGTCTGGGCACGCTAGTACTGGTGCTTCGGTAAGTGATTGTTTTAAGCTTGTGAATGAAGCCTCCTGAGCTGGTCCCCATTTCCACTCTTGTTTTTTCTTTAGTAGTAAGTTAAGAGGCGTTACTACTTTGGAAAAGTCTTTTATAAAGCGTCTATACCATGAGGCTATGCCTAGAAACTGACGAACTTGCTTTACAGTTCTAGGAGCGGGTATTTGTAGTATCGCTTTGATCTTTTCTGGATCTGTTTTGATACCTTCTGGTGTTATCAGGTGACCTAGGTATTGTAACTCTGGCTGGCAGAACTTACATTTGTCAGGATTTAGTCGGAGATTTGCTCTTCGTAACCGCTGGAATACTTCCTGTATATTATCTAGGTGTTCCTCAAAGGTTCTTCCTAGGATGATAATGTCGTCTAGATATACGAATGCTTTCTTGTCCATTTCTGGTCCTATTATGGTATCAAGTAATCGCTGGAATGTTGCTGGCGCGGAGTGGAGTCCGAATGGCATGACGGTAAACTGGTATAACCCTCGACCTGGGACAGTAAATGCGGTAACTGGTTTACTCTCCTTAGCTAATGGCACTTGCCAATAACCCTGGTGTAGGTCGAGTGTGGTTATATATCTTGCCTCTCGTAATCGGTCTAGAATATGATTAATTTGAGGCAACGGGTAAGCATCTTTTATTGAGATCTCATTGATCTTCCGGAAGTCGATGCAGAATCGGTATTGGCCATTCTTCTTCCTTGCCAGAACTACGGGTGAACTGTACGGGCTGCTGGACGGTTCAATAATTTTTTCAGCCAACATACGGTTTATTTCGGTGTTGATTACTTGTTGCATTACTGGATTTCTAGGGAAGTATCGGTGTTTTATTGGCTGGTCGGTTTTTAGCCTTATCTTGTGTTCGACAAGGGTGGTAGTTTTCCCTAATCTGTCAAATTTGGCTAGTTCCTTTTGTAGGAATTCTTCGAGTTGGGTCTCTTCGGATGTGGTAATAGCTAGGATAGGGTTGGTTACATTCGGTTGTCTGGTGAACGTCATTTCTAGTCCAAAACGGTTTAATAGGTCCATGCCTATAATGATGTTTGGCTTTACACTCGGAAGTACGCGGAATGGGTGTTCAACTGGTTTGTTATTGTGTTTGAACACGAATTGGATGACTTCAGTTACTTTATCGGTGATGCCATTGGCAAGTTGTACTTTCTGTTTGTGTGTTGGTATAATGGTGCTCGCAGCATGGTTTTCTTTACAAAAGTCAGCTATGTCTTGTCCTATGTAGGATTGGATGGCTCCGGTATCTAATAAGGCTTTTCGGGTCTGGTCGTATGTTTGTATGGTGATAAATGGACGGTTGTCTTTACTGGTATCGGTGTTTGGGATTTCTATTGTGGTCCGTGCTGGTTCCAACCGGTGGGACCGTATTGTTTCTTTCCGATTGGGTTGGCGTTTCCCGGGCATTTACAATTTTTGCTTAAGGTGCCCCTGGTACCACATCTGGAACAGAATAGCCTAGCAGGTTCCTTGCATATTCTTCGGTCATGCCCTGGTTGTCCACATGTCCAGCAGTGATTATTTCTGTTGTATGCTGGATGTATTAGATTCGGCATGGTGGCGGCCAATCGTATTCGGTTCTGGTAGGTCGGTTGATTGGTTCGTTGAGCAGATTGGTCCCTTTGGATTGCTTCGTACTCTTCGCCTTGAATTTGTAGTTCGGTCATGGTTTGAACATCACTGCGCCGGATATATAATCTATACTCTGCCCTCAGGTTGTTAAATATTCGTGCAAGTTGGTCTTCAGGATTAGCTATCCCCACTCGTCTGCTGAGGGTTTGCATGGTGGTAATATATTCTCGGATGTTCTCGTTGGGTTTCATCTTCCGGCCTCTGTAATCTTCTTCTAATTGTTGCTGGTATCTTGGCGGGAGAAATTGGTTTTTTATTTGCTCTAGGAAATCGTCCCATGTCCTCCAATTGGCTTTGTTATTTCGGTACCAGAGCTGTGCTTTCCCTCTGAGTAATTCAGATAGTACTGGTACGAGGATTTCTTTTGAGATTCCGTAGGCTTCGGTTAGTTCTTCCACTCGTTCTATAAATCCGTATAGGTCGTTTGTTCCGTCGAAGTAAGTGCCCCATTTTCGGATTCTGTCCATGATTTCTATGTTTGGACTGGGTTTCTTGGCGACTGGATCGGGTGCTCTTACTGGTGTCTGGCCTGTTGGTGTCATCGTCGGGGTATGGGGTACTGATGAAATTTCCCCTGGTGTGCTTTGCTGGAGTAGGCGTTCCATTAATGTATGCACGTCTCCGGTGGTGGGTAGTCCATGGAATTTTAATTCGGCTACTAGCTCCGTCTTCTTCATTTGGAGAATTTCCTGGTGTCGGTTGTCCATAGCGAAAACTTTGCTTTTTCTTCTCAGGATACTGGATTCTTTCTATCAGCTTGGTTTTCCTGGTTCTAGCTGGTTTTAGATGTGCTCGCCTTGAGCTCTGATTACTTTCTGATTTTCTTCAGTTCAGAGCCCGATACTTATATGCATTTTCTATCCCTACTCTTTTTCCTTTTTGACATCGGTTACTTACTTAACTGGTTATGTATATACATATAATTTACAGGTCCCTGCTCGGGCGCCAATTTTGTAATGGTGTTTCGTCCGGAAGTTCTCTAAACCTCCTTGTTTAAGGGAGGGTTGCCGGGGGCTCTTGAGTTGTCCAAGGTCGTGTGAGAACAAACACCCTTTGTACAAAATAATATTTCTTTTATTCATTCAAAATCCTTATATACTAACAATTTAGGTTTCTTAAATATAAATAACTACTCATTATATCTGGATATACATATATTTACATGTTTCTTATGGGTATATCTAAGCAGCTAACTACTGGTTAACTCTGGGTGGATGCTTCTTAGGCATCGCTAAGCAGTAATCTACTAATTTCTACACTCTACATGTGCGTAAGCTGGTGTTTAGCGGTATTACGGGTGCGGTCTAAGCGGGTATGCATATAATGCGGTGTTCGGTATATTGTCGATATTGTATCTTGTCATATCTCGACTCTGGTCTAGGAAATGCTGTCGGGAACAGTGTCGGATCATACACCTCGACACTGGTCCAGGAAACATTCCTCAGGTATTCGGTGGTCGGTTGGTATGCGGTCGGTATGTGTTGTGTATGTGATAAGTATGTGGTCTGACCGTGCCGGATCATACACCTCGACACGGTATAGGAATTATTGCTTCGGCACAATGTCGGATCATACACCTCGACAAGACCTAGGCCACATTCCAACGGTATGTGTTTTGACCGTGCCGGATCATACACCTCGACACGGTCTAGGAATTATTGCTTCGGCACAATGTCGGATCATACACCTCGACAAGACCTAGGCCACATTCCAACGGTATGTGTTTTGACCGTGCCGGATCATACACCTCGACACGGTCTAGGACCGGAGAGGAAGACCTCTCCGGAACGAGCCTGGTTAAAGACTGAATTTGGCCTGGTGAAGCGGTTTGTTTTATAGTGAAAAAGCTCATCTGGGCAGGAAGCTTTAAAGCTTCGAAGTGAAGCTTTCAAGGATTACTAGACCTCTAGATATTTTCCAAAAGTTCTTGGAGAGGGATTCTAGTGGCGTAACGTGGTACGTTAATATTTTTCTAACGTTTGTGGAGAGGGATTCTAGTAACGAAACCTGGTTCGTTACAAGCTTGCTATCCAATTCACCAGCTTCGTTAGTGCCCGTAGGTGCTTCGGAAGGCCGAGAAGCTCCTTCCTAGAAAAGAACCACTTCCTACTTAAATCTTATTCCCCTCGCTTAATCGGCTTACGCCATTGCGTCAGGGGCTGGATCAGCTATCTAGCAATATTTATTAATTTCTATTTACATTAAACCTAAAAACGAAACAATCGGTTTATGATAACTGAAATATGTAATATATATTTTAGATTGAAACTGATCTAAATATCACTTAAAAACTGCATCAAGTGACGTTCCATATGTCGTGGTGCTTTCATCAACATTATTTGATATCGTTAAATTAAATTTTTCATGCAGAAAACGTAGTAAGGGACGCGCCGTTTCTGATGAAAAATTGATATTAAAATCGCCACTCAAAATCATGGGGATTTCGTTGAAGTTTCGACCTAATAAAGTTGAACCTTCCGAAGTGTATATGAGGAGATTGTCATGAATGAATTTCATTATTTCGCCTACAGTTTTGTATGGTGATACATATCTTCGTGAACGCTCTCTTGCTAATTCTCTCTTTCGTTTAAGTTTTGCATTCGCAAGGGTCTTCAGTTTGTATCTTTGAGTCAACATGAAGACTTATTTTTGATGGTACTGAAATTTGTCGAGGGAGCGAATTTTGTATTTGTATAAGAGTATCTTCATGTACTACAGGATAAAGATTATCCTGTTGCGTGTACCTTTCATTTATTTTTTCGCGATATCTTTGTGAATGCTCTCTTGCTAATTCTCTCGAGTCAACATAAAGATTTTCTCATTCCTACTCCCTTTTTCTTTTGAGAAAATACCATTGGCGCTCTCTGGCCAATTAATTTTGCCGTTCATGATAGTTATTATTTTGGTTATTAGCATTCACCTTTAAATAACTAATATACCTTAAATAATACTGGTCACGACCAACGACTACTAATCTATATATTAATACGCAAGCACTATTTTTGTACAGCACTTTAACCGACTTCCACCGATTTTGCTCAAACTGGTTTTTTATGGAAGTCCGAGTCGAAAAGGTGTGCACAAAACAAGAATTATTCATTTATCTCATTTCTGTCACTCAGAAATGAATGTTGTATTTCCCAATATAAAATGGTAAAATGACAACAACAATATAAGGTAGAAATTACGGTTAGCATATAAACAGGCGAATATAAAAATTTATTATTAAGGTTTGTGAATCGACTAAATTTCATGAGCCTAGATTGCTTAGCGAAAGTTTGCCGTACCTCCTTTTCACTTCGCTTTAAACCAATCAAATTGGCATTTCAAAATTTTGGTTGTTTTTTTTGTTTCAACAAATTAGATTATAAATAAATGCATATACACCGGAATACGGCAAGAAAAGTGACACATCAGGAAAGCTGAAAACAAAATTTAATGCCAGCAATAACTCAAAAGTGCCAATTTTTGAGTTGTGCCACTTTTCTTAATGCCACTTTTCTTAATTTTAATTAAAAAAATAAAAAAAAATAACAAAACAAAGTGAAAATTATTATCAAAATATATCACGGTAAGCGATGGTGTTTTTTAAATGAAGAAAGGTTTGTTCAAAGATGCGATTTTAGAAATTAAAACAATTTTTTTTATTTTTTTTAGAATTGATAGAGAAATTAAAAAGTGGTAATAGTTCAATTAAATTATTACTGAGTTATTGAAATGCGTAGACGTCAAACTTTAACGGGACCGATTGAGAGAAGAGTAGGGGGAGAGGGTCGAATTTCGACCAATGGGCGATACTATCCTAAAATAAATTTCCGATTTACTTTTTATTAGAATATACAAAATGTAAAAATTAAAATTAATGGTAACTTTTTTTTTTGTTGTGTGAATTACAAAAGACACGACACACATAATAATTGTTACGTTAAACTACAATTACTAGATTGACACATGACACTACATGCATAAGCAATAACAATAACAACAACAATAATAGCCACAGCACAATAATAAAACAGCGGCAACATTAATAAATAATTTTCACTAAACAAACGGTTAAAAATTTGCCTCCAATTCACCAAAAAGCACAAAAAACTAGAATAATTATTTTTTCACAACAACCAATAGAAAATCATAACAACAACAATAATAACCAACAACAAGGGAACAACAGAAACAATATTAAAATTAGGTACTTTTTATAAATAAGACTAAATTTTTTTCAAAAAATCACCAAAAACCAAATATATTTGGAAGTCACTTTCACTGTCACCGATTTATCAATCATAAAAATAGGTGCGTTTCAGTTTCATTGGAGTACGTACGCCGGCGTAGTTGGGCGCACATCGGCGTAGACGCTGGCTATTGGCATGAAAATGAAACGCACATATTAATGTCTATGCAACCCACACAAGACTAAAGTTTCTTCGCCTCTTATGCCCCGTCCTCCCCATTTCCCAGCGTTATACGAAAGCTCTGAGGATTTTTCAATGTATGAAAGCGTGATGCGAATGAGACCTATTCGCTCTCAAGGAAATTTTTAAGCAAAGGCGCGCGTAAAGAAGTTTTACTTCAAAAACAAGATTGCACCCTTATAGTCCATGGAAAAGGTAGTTTTGAATTGCAAAAATGCAGGACAAGGTTTTTTTTGGGTTGTGTAGGGGGGGTCGGTGTAAGCTTAAATTTGAGTTTTCGGGCTCGGGCCCCCCCCCCCATTTGGCCGCCATCTTGGAAAAGGTGTGCAAATGGGTTTTCCACTATATCTCCGTAACAGTACATCTTACAGAAAATTTGTAAGGAGGTTTTTTGTTTAGAATTAAATTATCTACATTTTATTATATAAGCTTTTTTGTCGTAAATTGAATAATTAAGAAGTTATAAGCCTTAGAGCACAAAAATTAGTCACAATATTTTCTTTTAAGGGCTATAACTTTTTTTCCTTCAATACAAAAAAAAATATAACACGTTTTTTTAGATGGTTTCATAACGAATAATTTTTATTCATTTTTTTTTAATTTCATTCACTACGAAGGGTTTTACAGTGCCCCGAAGGTATCAAAGTGACAAATTTTATGAATAATTGTTTTACGATTTTACCTTCTCCTCCCCCTAGAAATTCTCAATAACAGGAAGCAAGTAATAATAATGAATGAATCACTTTACGTTCTAAGGAATGCCGATGTTTGAGTAATGCAAAAAATTGTTTAGCAGTTTATTGCGGTTTTTTATTATTGTTTTGGTATGTTTTACAAGGTACGAGATGGTTTAAAATGAAATTCTTTGAATAATAACATGTATTAGTTACTTAAATTTTTTTTAAATAATTTGTGTTAGGGCTGCACAAAAAAGGGCTTCATTCTGTTATGACTAGCGTTTGTAGGTTTTACAACTCATTTCCACACCACCTGTGAGGTAGAGTTTGTTGGCGCGTTTTTTTAAAGTGGTATTCCCAAGAGGCCTTTAAAACATACGGTGGGTTCGCCACGTCGTTCATCATAAATCATAATTTCATCACCATATTTCTGCAGTAACCGTTCTCTAATTGCCTGTCAGGAACATAGTCTCCTTTTATTGCTTCAATTAACTCTACCATATAGAACTGGCGCTCCTCACTATTGTCAGCCAAGTAAGAAAAAATGCCCTTTTTTGTGCAGCCCTAACACAAATTATTGAAAACAAATTGAAGTAACTAATACATGTTATTATTCAAAGAATTTCATTTTAAACCAACTCGTACCTTGTAAAACATACCAAAACAATAATAAAAAACCGCAATAAACTGCTAAACAATTTTTTGCATTACTCAAACATCGGCATTCCTTAGAACGTAAAGTGATTCATTCATTATTATTACTTGCTTCCTGTTATTGAGAATTTCTAGGGAGAGGAGAAGGTAAAATCGTAAAACAATTATTCACAAAATTTGTCACTTTGATACCTTCGGGGCGCTGTAAAACCCTTCGTAGTGAATGAAATCAAAAAAACAATGAATAAAAATTATTCGTTATGAAACTCTCTTAAAAAAACGTGTTATTTTTTTTTGTTAAAATTGAAGGAAAAAAAGTTATAGCCCTTAAAAGAAAATATTGTAACTAATTTTTGTGTTCTAAGGCTTATAACTTCTTAATTATTCAATTTACGACAAAAAAGCTTATGTAATAAAATGTAGATAATTTAATTTTAAACAAAAAACCTCTTTACAAATTTTCTGTAAGATGTACTTTTACGGAGATATAGTGGAAAAACCATTTGCACACCTTTTCCAAGATGGCGGCCAAATGGGGGCCCGAGCCCGAAAACTCAAATTTAAGCTTACACCGACCCCCCCTACACAACCCAAAAAAAACCTTGTCCTGCATTTTTGCAATTCAAAAGAACCATTTCCATGGACTAGATATTAAAATTTCTTCAAAGTTCACTTATCAAGTGTAACTGTATTTTAATAATGATAACAAATGAACTTAAATTCCCAAAAGGCGATCTAATTTGTCGAGATATGTTATCAGTTGCTTAAGATTTAAATTCCAGTCACAGCCCATAATTCACCAGCTAACAGTGTAGTTATAAACCTCGTTTTGATAAGTTCTTCATCTCGGATAATGGATTCAAATAAAATTGAAATAAGACGAACCACAAATGATGATAGAAAAGAAATTCTTCGAGGATTTAAGGACTGGTATTGGCCATACGAACCACTATCTACAGGATTTGAAATAAAAACTCCATCGCCAACAGAGGAAAAAATTTTGCCTGGTCTTGCTGATAGGAATATGAGCGTTGTTGCTACTATACCTGAAACTAATAAAATTGTTGGGTTTCTGTTAAATGCAGCAAACCACCCTAAATTAGACGAAGAATTGGCTGAAATGATAAAGGAATCTCCTTGCATACGTATAGAAGCAGCGTTTAAAATAATGAACAAATTGGAGGGACAAGTTGATATATTTAAGAAGTACAATGTGGAAAAATGCTTTCAGCTAGTTTGTCTTGCTGTGGATGCAGAAATGCGAGGACAATCAATCGGTGCTAAATTATTTGAATATTCTTTTGAATTAGGAAAATCATTAGGATTTACTGTTGCTATTGTTGATTGTTCGAGTATTTATTCAACACGAATTGCTGAACGTTTGGGCATGGAGCGTATAACTTCGATTGAATATAAAAATTATAAAGATTCTGATGGAAAGCAAATATATTGTCCACCATCTGAACATACACATATGACGAGATTCGGTAAAGTGTTGTAATTTGTGTAATTTGTTTACATTATTATTAGAAATATATGAATAATTTTTGTTACGGTGATGGTTTTTTTAAACTCCTTAATGGACAAAGGTTTAATCATAAATATGTATCAATAATGTTTCTAGCTTTTTAATAATAGTATATCATTTTTTAATTTAATACAGAATCAAAAGAATTTTAAATCTTCTTACTTCTCTGGGTACCGAACTATGTGATCTTGGTTTTTATGTGTTGGGCTATTTGAAAACTAGCCCATCGTTTACTCTTTTAATGTAGTCGCCCAATAGCATATTAACTTTGCTGTAATACTTTATTGATGAATAAACTCCAAGAAATTTCTTCCCGGATTGCAACGGTCTTCGACTCTATCGACGATATACATACGGCGATCCACAATCCTGTCGCCACTTCGTCCTACACTGGTAACTCATTAGCTTCTCTTCATCCTATACTGGATGACATTAAAAGGAGTACTAAGCGTGTTCGGACTGACATTGAATCGATGTCTACAACAGTGGTTCAAAATCACAATGCCCTGAGTTCTCTATCCCTAAAATTCAATAGCGTCTGTGATAGAACAAACTCAGCCTCAGCGGTGGCAGTATCTGATGGCGCCCCGCAGGTAGGAGAGCAGCTTCTTTCTGCACCCTGCTCCACAGCTGTTTCTCTTGCGGAGAATGATACTATTACTCAAAACTTCGCAACCTTAAATGACCCGGCCATAATACCTGAAGAGGGCTCTTCGTTAGAGGTTGCCTCCAGGCTGGCTCCTCACCACCCGAAAACCCGTGGCAAGCATTGTAAACGCAGATGCAGTCGTAAAGTCACCATTATGAATACTGTCACTGCGAACCCCTCTACTAGTTCGTCTGTCTCTGCCCTTTCACTCCCAATGGGCTCTAACTATATCCTTGAACCGGATGCAGCATCAACCTCTTCTGTTAGTATCGTTGGACCCTCGGGCACAACGAATATTGAGTCTTCGGTAACCGGCGCCAATTTGATAACGGTACCCAGACCACGAAATATTTTCGTTTCGCGTTTCTCCCCTGAAACTACGTCCGAGGCAATCAAATAATATTTAAGGGGAAAAGCTGTTGATCCTGCAACAGTCTCTTGTAGAAAGATCAGCAATGTTTCCAAGCCGGTTGCGTCGTTTGTTCTGACTGCACCGCCCATTACCGCTGAAAAGCTCTTGGACCCCACGTTCTGGCCTCCTCGTACCTTTTCAAAGTATTTCGTTCCCCGTACACGTGTGCATCGCATTCCTGACACTCGACAGGCTTCAAAAAACTCCAGACCCTTTCCCTCTACTACCAAAACGTGAGGGGAATCAGATCCAAAACCCGCAATGTGTTTCTGTCAACTTCGGCCAGTGACTTCGATATAATCGCTTTTACAGAAACATGGTTACACAGTGGGATTCTTAATGCCGAACTTTTTGAGTTCCAAGTTTTTCGGAAGGATAGATATATTGACTCGGAGGCTCGTGGAGGTGGTGTACTACTTGCCTGTAGTAACCTTCTCAACTGTTGCTTAATAACGCTTCCTAGTTTCTCCAACTCTTTGGACATTGAGCTCCTCGCTCTTAAAGTCCATGAGAACCTATTTTTAATTTGCTGTTACATCCCACCAGGTATGTTCAACACTCTTGACGATAGAGGTCAAAACCTCTATGATATTCTAATCTCTTGCACTAATCATATCCAGGATATGATGAACTCCAAAGACGAACTCCTACTCTTAGGAGATCTCAACTTACCCAACGTTCAATGAGTATCTTCCGATGATGACGATAACTACCTTCCTGAAAACAACCTTAATTTTAGGGAATCCAGCTTTTTGAATTCCATATTCTCATGCGGTTTGTACCAAATGAGCGGTGTGAATAATATTTTAGGAAGGCGGTTAGATCTCGTATTCTTTTCCGACTCAGACAACATGTATGTTGAGCCTAGCTCAATTGTCTTGTCGCCTGTTGATAATCATCACCCTCCTCTCCTACTGAGCTATTGTTCTGCCTTTACCGATAAGCTAATCCCGGAGGAACAAACCTTTACCTTCAACTTCAAAAAAGGCAACCTTGAAGTACTGTCATCCAAGCTCACTCCCATTGATTTCAATACCTTGCTTTCCTCTAATGAGCTGAATGACGACGTATCAAGTTTTTACTCCGTCTTGTATGAAACCTTCGCATCCTGTATACCTATTGAGCCTCTTAAGTCATCCAGATCATCCCCACCTTGGTACAACAATGAGTTGAGACATACCAAAAACTTGAAGAATAAACTCTGGAAAACCTACCTGAAGAGGAAAGACACTGCGAGTTTCTCCGCATTCCTCAATTGCTATGACCAATTCCATGCTCTCTCCGAAGCTCTCTATAAGGACTACCTCAGTAACATGGAAGGTAAACTGTATGGTGATCCCAGAACATTTTTTCAATTTATTAACTCTAAGAAAAAGGTTGATAATTACCCTAACACCATGCAATACGAGAACTCTGTTAGCTCTATTTCATCCGAGATTTGCGACAAGTTTGCATCGTTCTTCCGCAAATCTTTCTCGTCCCCTGTCTTCCAACCTGATGAAGGCAATTTCCGACATATCAACACAATACAAACGGCTCAAAACTTATCTCTGTCTATAACCAGGGAAGATATCTTGAAACATATAAATGATCTTCCACAACATTTTTCGTCCGGCCCTGACGGTTTCCCTCCTGCTGTTCTCAAATCCTGTGCAGGAGCCCTACTATCTCCTCTCCTATGTTTATTTCAAAAATCCCTAAATAAGGGGTGCTTCCCAACCTTATGGAAGAACTCTTTTATAATCCCCGTCCATAAAAAGGGTTGTAAGAACGAAATATCTAATTATAGACCAATTGCGAAGTTATCGTGCATACCAAAACTCTTCGAATCTATCTTTTATTCTGCTATCGCCCCTATCTGCAAGAGACTTATCTCAACTAACCAACATGGCTTTCTTGCAGCTCGTTCCGCTACTACTAATTTACTAGAGTTCTCTTCTCACACTGTTCGAGGCTTTGTCATTGGCTGTCAAACCGACTGTGTTTATACAGACTTCAGCAAAGCTTTCGACATGCTCTCTCACTCTATTATAGTTCTAAAACTAAAAAAATTAGGCTTTCCGCATACCCTCGTGGTGTGGTTCCAGTCGTACTTAGCCGACAGAACCTACCAGGTTCTATTCCGCGGAGTCAAATCTAAAAACATCGAAGCGTCCTCTGGTGTCCCGCAAGGAAGTCATCTTGGTCCTCTCCTTTTTATTTTATCAATCGATGACATTGTTACCCTGCTAAGGCACTGTAAAATCCTTATTTATGCCGATGACATCAAACTGTACCGCTACATAAGGAGTATCGGGGATTGCAAACTTCTGCAAGCAGACCTAAACACCTTCTATTCTTGGTGTTCCAACAACAACCTGGTTCTTAACATCAGTAAATGTGAGGTCATGACTTTTTGTAGAAAACGTGGCGTTATAACTTATGACTATACTTTTCTCGATAACAAGATCTCCCGCACTAACTCTGTTATCGATCTAGGGGTTAGGTTAGATAGTAAGTTGGATTTCTCCACCCACATCAATTATATCTCTTCCAAAGGCAATTCCGTCCTGGGATTTATAAAAAGATGGTCCAAGGAATTCAACAACCCCCTCATCACCAAACACTTATACATATCTTTAGTTAGGCCTCTGCTTGAATACGCCTCCCAGGTATGGTATCCTTACTACTCCTCCCATGTCGGTAAAATCGAATCGGTTCAAAGGAAGTTCGTCCGTTTTGCACTCAGTCACCTCCCGTGGGATGACCCACTTATTCTTCCGCCTTATGGGGACAGACTTAAATTGCTCAACTTGAGCTCTCTCCATAAGCGTCGCGAGGTCGCTGACGTTATATTCGTTCATCGTTTGTTGAATGACAAAGTTGACTCAGGCTTCCTACGAACCCGTACGTCATTTAGAGTGAACAACTACAACCTGAGAGGTAAACCTCTCTTGTACATTAATTCCTCTAATACCAATTATGGGATGTACGAACCAGTTAACCGCATGCTTATAAATGTTAACAAAAATGCGAGTGCTTTTAGCATGCAAGTTAGCGAAGATGTCCTTAGAAGGACTCTTTTTAATGTGGCGTGACTCCCTGTGTGTCCCACTTTTTCATTGTTTTTGCACGCTTCTGTGTTTTTTGATGTTTTGTGCTCTTAAATGTTGCATTGTTTTTTTGTGTTTGCATGTCTTAGCTGAGCCACTGTGCAGTGGTAAATGTGACCGCGTTTGTGTGCAGGGGCCGGACCGGCTCGGTACCGGAGTGCCGGGGAGGGTCGAGAAGGAGCCCGCATTTTCGGTCGCATGCTCGTTATGCGGTGTTTTCTCTTCTTATACCTTTTTTGGTGCTTTCGGCCGTTTCGGTCCCTGCACATAAGCGTGGCCCGTTTCTCAGCCCAGCTGAGAAGTGTACCTTCTGAGCTAGAAGGATAACTCTATATATATTTTAAATTATTCAAGTGACCATTTTCAGTATCCAAACTCACAAACTTATGCCATTTACAATAACATTTCAAAATTCTGGATTACTATTACATAAACGATCTAAAAAAAATATGGCAACAAAATTTAATTTCGGATCCTTTACCAATCTCGCGTGGTGTTCCGCAAGGTTCCATACTGTTTTTCAGCATGTGCATAAATGACCTCAGCGGAGTCGTGACAATTTGTAAAGTGCACAATAATATGCAGAAGATGTCCAACTTTATTTAAATAGTCCGATTGGATTGGCAGAGAACTGTGTACACAACATTAATGCCGATCTTGAGCAGATTTTTCCAACCACTAACTGCTTCTAAATCCTGTTCCTTTCCATTGTCTAGGAATCAATTAAACACTTCTTTCCTTCCACTTATCATTGTTATGTACACGTACATACTTACCTTATCAATTACGAGTCACAAATCTAGGTGTCTATCTGAGCTCACAATTAACTTGCTCTGATCAGGTTTCTCATATCATATATAAAATATATGGTAATTTTGCCGATAGGTACTCTTTCAAAGCTGATCAAAACTCTAATTTTACCATTCTTTACTTACCTAGTCTTTCGGTACCTTGATGCCTCAGGTCGAGTTAAACTCAATGTAGCCTTCAAGGTTTGTACAAGGTTTGTTTATAATTTTCGCCGATCTCTATATCAGCCGATATCGTTCCTTCGTTCAGGTGGTCCGACCGTTCTGTGACACTATTAAGTGACCATGGGCCTTATGGTGGTGGTACATATATAGCTTTCGGTTGTAAAACCCATGTGAATCTACAAGCTCTGCGGCAAGCTCACAGGGATCTGCTTGTCCTGGGGCCGGATTTCGCAAGCATGAACACGGAGTGCACTGCTCTGTTTTTGATTCGGCAAGCATGGACGAAGACCCACAGAAGGGTGGGACAATTTATTCACGGACAATTTAGAAACGGACCTGAGTAATGGAAGAATAAGGTCGATTCGCACTATACGGAACGTCAACGTCACGTCAAGGAACGGCAACGGCACGTCAAAATATTCTTCAATGAGTTTTACACTACGCGTTCACATATATGTATAGGCAACGTCACGGACCGTGAACGTCACGGCACGTCAAGATTAGTTAGAAACTATATTTTGGCTTGACGTGACTGATCTATTCTATTCTTCTATTCTATTCTATTCTGTTGAATGTGAACGTAGCTACGGCAGCATTTCGAATTTTTCAAGTATTTATCTGTTTTTGTTCAAACTATAGTCGAGTCAATGAAGGTTTTGATGATTTTTATTTTAAATGTTTGTTTTTATATATTATTTGAAATGAGAAACATTTCAATGTTCGCAATTAAATATGTATTTATATTGTTTTAACAATATAAACGCAATTTAAACATAAATTAATTTTTTTTACGATATTTATAAACTTTTAAATAGCATCTAAAGAGTTAAAAAATGTTGACAGGTTTTGGATAGAGGCACAAAAAATAATATTTCCTTAGCAGTAATAGCGTCTCCAAAAGTTGTGTTTTTTTTTGAATTTTATGTTCAGTTTTTTTAAAAGGATGTGAAACTGATATTTCGACATTCTCAAATATTTATAAAAATTTATTTCATCGTCATCCAATTACTTGTACAGCGTGTGGTACTCTCCTTCTTGTTTTCTTTTTGTAAGTATCTTTTGTACCCGTTTTTTCTCTATTGTTGCTAAATTTAAATTTTCTTCGTCCTCATCCAAAATTAAGGCAATACGGAATACGACAATAACTCTATCTAATTTTTTTTAGACTGAACAGCGAAATTCACGTAACGTTGACGGTTAAGTGCGAATCGACAGCAAAATTGACGTGCCGTTGCCGTTCCTTGACGTGACGTTGACGTTCCGTATAGTGCGAATCGACAATGTAAAAAAGCGACTGAGGAGCCAAAACCAAATTCACCGCTCTGAGCTTTAAGAATGATTTATCCAGAGTACAAAACCCACAGTCTGTTGCGAAATCGCTTGATAGTACAGCTCCTAGAGATTTCTTCTGAAAAAAATGGTAAGTTAATGAAATTTGGAATGGTGGGAGTTTAGCAATAGGAGAAAAGGTAACCGTTGAGCTCCGGGCCGTACTTTGTGAAAATCCAGAGAAAATCCGATTAAACGGTTTTTCCGACGCTTTCGCGGTCGTAACTCGGGACAATGGTCGAAATTGAAAAAATGTCAAGAGAACAAAGATAAAGCTATGAAAATTCTCGACAAAAAAGGTCCTATAAGCTTTTTCCGGAAAACCTCACGTTTGATCGGAAAATGGAGGGTAAAGAAAAAAATTATGAAAAATTATTTCAAATTTATATTGTTTTCTTCATGCAGGTGTCCCACCTAAAATTACAAAGCCCGGCTCGGAACTCAACGCTTACCTTTTCTCCTATTGCTAAACTCCCACCATTCCAAATTTCATTAACTTACAATTTTTTTTGCAGTTCTAGTGATTTTTTTACTCTGGGCTCTGTACTATGAATCGAAAAGTGCAAACCGCTGTGACTGGTAATTGTTTTTTTTTGAGCGCACGAGCGAACTATGCACGATTGCGGAATCCGGCCCCTACTCATCAAAGAATCAAAAGTGATCAAAGTGATGGTTCCAGTTGAGCTTGGCATCTAACGTATTTGGCTTGATGTGAAAAGCCTATAGTTTTACCTGCAAGGGTGGGTTCTGCCAGTTCCGTCAGTGGGCGTCTTATTGTATGTATACGGATCCAGAATCGGTGCACCAGCTGTACACAATCATTGATGCAAGTTACACTATCCATCATTTCGTTTATTACCCCCATACACAAACTGATTTTTTAGGCAAGGGGTCGCAGGGAAGTCATGCCATGGGTCATAATGTCTCCTCACTTTTGAGCCAGAAAATTTGCAAGACTCACCCATCGATTACACTTACACAAATATAACATCATACTCTGGGTCTGCGAAAACTATGAAAAATTCCCCTTCTCTTTTGCGTTTATTGTACAACTGCAAAGCATTACAATCGTTACAAGAAAAAGAGGCAGAAAAATTAATGCTGAGTGTAATCCTCGCATCATACACAAACAGTTTTGATATGAGTATCGAGTGATGGATAGTGTAATTTGCACCAGTGGCCTGCTACAGGCGTCTAGACATGGTACCTTGTGTTTCAACGGTTAGCGCGATGACAACATCGTGTGCGTAACCTTGGGTAAAAAAGTTTCGGCCATTGAGTAGCTCTAGGAGTTCATATACAACAAGGCACCATAGAAGTGGATATAAAACTCCTCCCTGTGGCCATCCATTTGTTATAATGCTCTTCAGAGAGGTGTCATGATGAGAGTCCATTAGTTTGCGAGTTCTCAGCTTAAAGTCGTTCCTGTCGTAGTAAGTGCTACGTAAAACTTCGCCTGCTTGGAGCCACAGATATAGTGTCAAAGGATGTATTGTAGAAACATAAAGAGGTCAAGGACTACTGAAAAATTTGCTCTAGAAATAGGTCAATTCCCCGCATCGCACAAAAATTTCGCAAGGTAAGTGTTAATAATGTCTATTGTCGCAACAAACATAGTCTTTTCTCATATTTTTTTCATTTTAGAAATGAGCTCCGCTTTCTTACAGTCTTCACTTGGAATATAAGCTATGAATAACAAATAAAGTATTCCTCAGAAGATTATGAAGATCCAGAGAGTAGTATAAAAATCACCTTTTCAAATTCAAGTTGAGTTTCAAGAAGGAAGAACAAGACGTACATAGCAGCAAATTTCAACCAAAGTATGTCACGCCAGAGGAAATATCTTAATAGACACTGAAAAAATTAAATCAAGATGGATAGAATACTTCCAAGGATTGACAAGCCCAGAGAAGAGTGAAAATAATAACCTATCGGGGGTAGAAATGCCGGAGGACAAAGTGACTATAGAATTACCATCACGGGTACTGCATGTTGAAACAGAAAAGAAATAAATCGCCAGGCATAGATGGTATTAAGACGGAGCTACTAAAGGACGGAGGACAACAACTGCACGACTTTATATGCGAAATTTGTGAAGAAAAACTAAGATATTTATTAGGTTCTGTTAAAAAAAGTGGTAGATGGAAAAGTAGATGCAATAAGAAAGTGGAATTCCAATTTCTTGCGATTTCCTGTTGAAGAATACCAATTTCACGTCTTTGCAGGCGCCAATGAACGAGTTTACCGGGCTGTAGGCTATTTACTCAAGGAAAGGTATTAGTTTGCTTCCTGTGCTCAAAAAACAGAGTATCACCGCTTTTAAAGAGAGGAAACACGGAGTTACAAAGGTGAAAATCAAGCGCATACCAGAAACGGAAGCGGGTGAGAACCATTGAAAAACATTGCCCCATCTGCAAAATACTTCGAGCTAAACCTAATGTCGAAGTCCTTTGCATCGTGTCACGAGATGGCGCTCCCAATGCACGGCCATTTAATGCCACAGATATTGACTTCACTGGACCACTCTACACCAAGAATTTGCAACGTCAGAAGGGAAACGTCTATATCATACTATTGTAGCTGTGGCGCTATAGGAAGGAAGGATAATAGCCTGATCTGATTATGAAAATAATCTGGTCATTCAGTTCAAATTATTCAGAATTCAGATGGAATACGAGAGAAAGTTTCGTGTGATATCTGGCTCCATTCTCATTCTCACACATAAAATTTCAATTTATAGGAAACAGATGTGCCATTTGGTTACCACATTACAAAAGACTAATTCGAGTGATGCAAAAGTCAGCAGATACTGTTTCGTTGTTGTTGTGGTTTCAAAAGAAGAGAAATAAAATTGAACACTTTATGGACAAGACATCTGGTCAAAGACAACTAAAATGCCATGTGATATGAATTTTCAAGTACTTTCGTAATATGCTTGTATGTATTCGAATAATTTTCATAATTTATTTTTAATTGAAAATTCTTAGCAGAAGTTTTTGGTATTTAAGAAAATGATTAATTATATTTTTTAGTTAAGATTAAAATCTTGTTTTAAAGTAGCTTTAACTCGCTTCAGAAGTGCTTCTTTCAAATGAGAGAGCTTCCACTAAAACAATCTCGATATTAATAGCAGGTTCGATGATATTGACACGCCTTCTATACCTTACATTGTATTTGTCCTTGGTTAAGGTGATATAATTAACTGGCGTGCACTTTAAACAGAGATAAGTATACATTTTTAACTTTCCATTAAGTAACGCAACAAATAACTTGAATTTTTTTTAGCAATTTTATTAAACCACAAAAAACGTAACTCATTAAAACAACACTATCATCATATTTACTTTGGTGCAGATGTCATACTTTTTGGATGCCTTAGCAGATTATAAATAAGTATTTTCGATTCACTCCTCCCTCTGATTTCTGGCTTTGGTGGATCATACTGGCATTGGGGACAGTAATCATCTTTTGGAGCAAATTCATACTTCTTTCCATCAAAACAGCCTCGAATTGGAAACTTCTGCCAATGTGGACATGGTAGACGACGTTGGTAGCTCATCGGAAAATGATTATAATATGGACTATCTTCCATGGTTCCTGTCTTGTTTTTGTGTTGACTTAAAAACTTGAACTCCTCATTAAAAAAAACTACATTAAGCCAAATGACTGTCTTATTATGAACTGAATCCGAACAAAAAACACGGTTATCAGTAGTTCAGAGCAAAGTGATAACACTTCATAGATACGAGGTACTACATAACCGCTCGTTTATGGACACGAACTACACCGGAACGGGTTACGAAGCACACTACTGGAGAAACACAATCAAATTAATGTCAACTCTGATGCAATGTATGCAAATTAATTAAACTTGGGTCATTCGGTAAAAATGAAATTGGTTGCTTTATGCAGAGCAGCCATACACGTTGACTACTCGACATTCAATGCCAGACTATAATGGAGCTCGACTGACTTGACTGGAAATGGTTGATATGATGGAGCTTGGGGGCTGGCCTTTGCAACACTTGATATATACTACTTCGTACGCAGCCATATAGCCGGTTGTTTACCTCAAGAAAACTTGAAATAAAGCTAAAAAGTCGATATTAGCGTAGTGCTAGTATGTCAGTAGAAAAGAGTATGCCCTACCAGAAATAGGAATAGAGTTTCGTTATTTATATTGTGACATTGTAGATCCAAAACACCTGAGTGTGGGTTCATATATTTAGTTTTGTTTTGGAGGTATTTTTAGATTTATTGATATTTTTTATTTGTTTCTTAAATATACGTGATTTTCTTACACTTTCGCAAACTTTTCTGGCAGCAGCCAGATGCTAGTAAAGATTGCTTTTTTTAAATAAGTTAAGAAAATAAGTTGATACTTTTTTTTAGTCTCACTAAAACAAAACCAAAAACTGGGTATAATCGTTACACTACGTAGACTAGAATCTCATTCTTCATTATATGGTTAAAAATGCTTTCAAGATTGGTTGGTGGTAAACACTACAAGCATGACGACTTGATTACATTCTTTATAGCGCCTCGCTGGTTAAAAATCTAGTATTGCAGTACGACAGGTTATTAGAGTATCACTATTCATGAGTGTTTTTTTTATGATTTTTATGTCTTGTAGAAGTAAGCAGGTGTATTTTGTTATTATTAAGTACATATTTTAAGAATGCCATATGCCAGACGTGCATGGAAAAGCCTAAGCAATTGAGATTTTTTTAGTTTTGAATGCATATTTGAAATATACATATGATGACAATGGTTTCTTGCATTTTTTAACATGCATTATTAATAGATTGTCTGCTGTTTATACCAGGAAAGTTGTAAGGTAGTTTTGATTTCTTTTATTCTTTATGTTTTTTGTGGTTCTGAATCCAAATCTGAGGTTTGCTAATAGAATTTCGTGACGAAACAATCACAAATATGCAAAAAAAAGGTAAAAAGAAATCTTATTTTGAAATATGTCTTAAACGGAAAGTTTTATCATAAAATAGTTTACACAAAGTTTGTAGATTATGCAATTATCTACAAAAATATCTCTATACTTTTTACCGTAAGAATTAACATTCATGTGAGATATCGCGATTCGGGATATAAATTTTAAATAATTACATATCTACATATATGCATTTTTGGTATTGCCTTCTTCTGCCACCAGTCCTGACAGATCATACGATTAATTTATTACGCATATACTATAGTAAAGGGAAATTGTCATATGATAGTGATGTAGTTGGGAAGTTGGATTTTTTTTTTTTCTTTACATATGTTAAGATAAAGCGAAAAAAAAAATGACTGCAAAATCGGTCCTGTACTGCACGAGAAAATTGCATAAATGTCCATTTTTGATGCATTTTGAGTGCAATGCTACACTATTTTTTTAATTTCCCCAGTTCTGTTGGTCGTAGAAAAATAAAAAAAAATGGAAAATACTCGTGAATGAATGAATCCTAACCTCAAAAAACCAAAATGTATGAAATTTTGTTTTATTTTACTAAAAATGAAATAAATAACGGGAAAATAGTCGGATTTTGATAAAAATTGGAGAAAATATGTAATTTGATGCTATAAATACGTGGTTGAAATTTCAAAAAAAACTTTCGAATTTTACGGCAACAATTGGCAGTTTTCGAAAAATTTTAAAATTGCCGCCATTTTATGCCAAATTATCGTACGGTAAAATATTTTTTTTTTAAATTGTAGGTTTTTTTATACGCTTTATATTAGCTTGACCTGTATGTTGTATGTTGTATGCTGTATGTTGTATGTTTCATGTAAACAAATCTTGCAACTTGATTTTGACCCACTTTCATGTAACGGATCAACTTGAAATTTTGCACATATGTATAGTTCGCGTGACAATGCAATCTGACCATTTTGTAAAAAAAGCAACATGGCGGCCGAATTTTGCAATTGTGCTTCCCGACCCCCGACATTGGTATCAAATGAAAGGGTATGACAAGTAGAATACAATTAGCTATGTGGTGTCATTCAAAATTCAAAATGTCGGCTAACACAAAATGGCCAACTACCTTTTTCTTTACTTACAACCCACTCGCTATGGGTATGAAATGAAAGCAAATGACAAGTAGAATACTTTTAGCTCTGTGACTTCATTCCAAATTCAAAATGGCTGCCGGGACAAAATGGCGGATTACCTTTTTCTGTACAACCCACTCGGTATAGCTATCAAATGAAAGGGTGTGACAATTAGAATACTATGAATTGTGTGAGTCATTCCAAATTCAAAATTTCGGCCAACACAAAATGGCGGTTTATCTCTTTCTTTACAACGCCCTCGTATGAGTATTAAATGAAAGTGTATGACGAGTATAGTACAGTAAGCTGTGTGACGTCATTTTAAATCTAATATGGCTGTCATTACAAAATGGCGGAAGACATATATTAATAGACTAAAAGGTAGAAAATAAAAAATATAGTTTAAAAAAACTAAAAAATACGCTTTTGTTTTAAAATGAACTAAAAAGTAAAAAATAATTCTGAATGTAAAATTTTTATTGCTCTAGCCAGTATATGGAAACTACCTAGCTTTCGAAATGTAAAAAAGCGTGGGAGTCTTTACCTATATTCTTAGCGCCCACGCTTTTTTTACATTTCGAAAGCTAGGTAGTTTCCATATACTGGCTAGAGCAATAAAAACTTTACATTCAAGATTATTTTTTACTTTTTAGTTCATTTTAAAACAAAAGCATATTTTTTAGTTTTTTTAAACTATATTTTTTTTATGTACTTTCTTGTGAGCATACGCAATACTTCGTTACTTTATTTAAAGTGTCTATTTTAGGACGCTTTTTTTTATTTAATTTCCCTCTACTACTATATCAATTATATAATATCTTTATTTACCGAACATTTATATTAGCATTACAATTGAGAACTAACTGACAATACATTCGCTGTTTAGGCGCCCATTACACGTTCATGCAAGCGTCAATCAATTCCATCAGTCATGATTGACGGAAATCGAAATATACAAAGAATTACATCAGTCATCACCTTAGACGGTAGGTTTTCCGTCAGTCATAGTAGTGACTGTGGCAAAACTGACAGCAAAACCTATCGTGTAGTAGTAGGGGAGCCCATGATGCTAAATGGTGATTTAGTCGAGCGTCTTGGGGACCTATTGGATTTTGAAGATTATATGATAGAAAGAAAAGAATGTTATATGATGTTTACCTTTTCATCGATAAGCGGACCGTTTACAGGCTTTTAAAAACGTGAAAACTAAACAGTCACATGGAAATACTCGAGCGCGTCAGATAATAATAGTGTATAATAGTGTATAGTAGGTATGCGCTACTTGGCAAGCACGACCCATTACTAGCCCGGTGAGGGACTCGATTTCTTTTACATTGTCATGTCCTAGGGTGGTAAGTGCCTGCGAGGTTATTGCAGGTTACATTTTCGCTTTCCACACATTACATTGGTAAGTAGTGACATGTATCAGACATAATTTCTTGCATTACTGATTCAGTTCTTCTCTAAATTTCTTCTGTGACGGAAGGGTTAAAAGTGGGGAAACAAATTTACTCGAGCGCGTCAGATATTCAGAGGGGATGTTAAGTGAAGCCGAACGAAGCTCCAATTTAAAAGACTGACGATTCGGATGTGACGCAAGCTCGTGGCGTCCTTTTGAAAATGCAAAAAAAAATCGCCAATTTGAAATGATTCGTAGTGTGGGGACGGTGCGAAAGGTGAGAGATCTTGCAGTTGATACTCGTGGTGTTATAACTTGTCCGCCCGTGCTTTCCCTATCTACTGTTGGGAGAAGAGGGACCAAGGAGTCGTCGGGCCAGAGTACCTGTATTTTAATTTTATAAAGAAAACACTCCAGGCTTCACGTCGGACGGTTTGTTAAAAGAAAAGAATAACTTTAATAAAAAACTAGGTTATGAAATCTTTACTTTATTAATCAGAAAAAAATTCAAACTTGTTTTAAGTGAGAAAAAGACATAACTTTAAAAAACGGCTACCCGCCACGTTTTTTGAAGAATGTCTGTTCCTTAAGGAGATTTGACCCGGACCGAATTTGAAAAATTAAATTTTGATCTTCAGATCTTAACTCTGGAGACAGATAAACAAAGTTCCCCGAAAGCGCGTTATTTGCAATAATACGTTTTATTACACGATGAGGTGTTCCTATTCTTCCAATCCTTTCGCACAATGTTGCTTGCGTTAGAGAAACGAAAATTTAGAATTTAGTAATAATGTCAATGTACATGATTTTGTAGGAAGTCGCGGAACTTGCCTAGAAGTTCATTGTCGCAAAAGGCCTCTGATGGGAGGATTCTGCGAAATGTTTTTAAGACGACTAAGAAAACGCTCAAGGCTACCGGGCGGGTATTATTATCGATAGATGAAAGATACACCTTGCTGATCGTGATTTAGTGTATTATAGAAATTCGGCAACGATGGAAGAATCCACAACGTACTTATTACTACTTCAAAAGAAAGTGGGCAAACGAATATTTGTTTCAACTAATAGCCTTATGACTTAGGCTGAAAATGGTTGAAAACTGAAACAAAAAATTCAAAGGAGATTTCCCCATATGTAAGAGTGAGAGGAATATACTCAAACTTTTCTTGGCTGAATTAAAAAGTCTAGAAAACTGTTATAAAAAGCATAGGAAAAGAATGAGATTCATCTTCTTTTCTCTATGCTTTCTATAACAGTTTGCTGCATCTCTAGACTTTTTATAACAGTGAGTGAATAACAATAAATTGCAGTAATAGTCCGCTCAAATTAGGAAAAATTAAAGAAATTTTTCCCACAGCTATGAGACCGGTGCCAAATGAAGGATTTCGGTCGTCTAAACATGATTTTCACAACCCGCAGTTCGAAAAAAGGGTTGTTTTTGAGAAATATACAAATACATGATGGTTTTCGCCTTTTTTTCTATTTTGAGAAGAGAAACTACTAACTAAATATCAATAGAGAAAAATTGTAGGCCGTAAAATTACCTACAAATTTTGTCTTCACTGTTTTTTTGAATTCCGTGTAGTTTCGCGGTTAGAGGCTGTTTTGAGCCTTTTTAGATTTTGCGCCAAAATTATGATTTTGTATGAAAAATTAAATGAGATCAAAGTAGTAGTTGCAGTTTTTCAAAGGCTTTTCTTTGGTCGCTTTGAATCTGGAAAAGGCGCAAAATAGTACAGTACAGATGTAATATCGATGCGCCAAAAATTCTTGGAAGGATGATTTTTCATAAATCGTTAATGGAGCATAAAAGAAGCTTAACTTTAAATTTGAGGGAAATTTCGAGTGGACGTTTTTTGGAAAACTCAAAAAGTTTTTGAAAAGCGTTTTTCTCTGAATCTACGCATTTTAGAGAAAAGTTGTTTGAACAAAAAATGTAGAGGACATTGTTACCTACAATTTGTTTCATAGAGGTCAGGCTGTACAACTTCAAATACAGAAGCTAGGTGGCGCCAAAGTTTCCAAAAAAGTGTTTTTTCGGTTTTTGTCCCAGAAAAAATGGTTTTTTTACAAAAGTGTAAATCAGTAAATTGTTCCTCTTAAAAATGTCTACAACATTTATTTAAACTTTTTTTCCCTCCGACTTACCGTTCCAAAGTTATAGGCAGTAAATGCTACGCTGCGTAGTTAACGGTGCTATTGTTACTAAGAAGCGTCCATTTTTCAGTTGCTATGCGAGTTTTCGAGAGTGTAAGCGTCAGTTTAAACAATCATATCTCATTCAATCGCAACGTACCAATTATAACTGTACTCAAATTAACCTGTGTGCCATCTTCAGAGCACAATTCTCACAGTTCAGCACGCTATAACTTTGTAACGGTAAGTCGGAGGGAAAAAAAGTTTAAATAAATGTTGTAGACATTTTTAAGAGGAACAATTTACTGATTTACACTTTTGTAAAAAAACCATTTTTTCTGGGACAAAAACCGAAAAAACACTTTTTTGGAAACTTTGGCGCCACCTAGCTTCTGTATTTGAAGTTGTACAGCCTGACCTCTATGAAACAAATTGTAGGTAGCAATGTCCTCTACATTTTTTGTTTAAACAACTTTTCTCTAAAATGCGTAGATTCAGAGAAAAACGCTTTTCAATTTTTTTTTGAGTTTTCCAAAAAACGTCCACTCGAAATTTCCCTCAAATTTAGAATTAAGCTTCTTTTATGCTCCATTAACGATTTATGAAAAATCATCCTTCCAAGAATTTTTGGGCGCATACCCCGATTTTCCAGTCCAGCTGTACTGTACTAAAACGGCCTCTATCCGCGAAACTACACGGAATTCAAAAAAACAGTGAAGTCCCGATTTTGGGGATTGCCGCGTCGGTTTTAGATACGCTCATCAATCGGGGGAAAGTCTTAAGGCCACCATACACGGTCAAATTAGATGTACATCGAAGTGCGGATGTACAACCAAAACTATCGATTGTGAGCCGGTCGGCCGATTAAAACTCGTTGCGGGCATGGGTTTGATGAAAATCTGGATGTACATCCGATTTGACCATGTATGGGGGCCTTTAAATTGCTCATATATGTAATTACGTTGCAGTTGCATCCTCGCCCTATCGCAATCAGAAGCAATTTTTATCAATTTCAATTGCGATCTCGAGGAGTGCGAATCCTTATAGTTGTAAATATTTTTTAATTAGGTAATAAGGAAGCCTTGCTTGTCTTTATGTTTTGACCAACTTAATCTACAGAGACATTTAATTCGATCTCGATTAGCTGTAATAATATTGTCGAATTTAATGCTTCCAAAATAAAGTTCTGTCTTATCTCCACAAAAACCATCACCTCTTAACATCATACGCGTTGACTGAAATGCAATGACCAGTTATTACAAATCGCCATCACAATGCTTCGGATTTCGTAAAAGATGCAGATTTCTCCATCAGCCAACAGCTCGGTTTATAATCTACAAGTCCTACATTCGGCCCCGCCTCGAATGCAACTGCTTTATCTGGTATGAGGTTCGAAAAATGCCTTAACGTTTTTTATATGGAAGTCTAAGCTCAGGTGTCACTCTTTATACTACATCGGAGTGCTACCTTTCTAGAAACAAGTGAATCCCGCTAACCCGACAAGGACTGTGAGGCCGGCAGTACCAGACTACCTATAAGTTAGGTGTTTTTGACCAGAATAGCAACTCGAACTGTGGAAGTGGGACTATTTTTCACACTTACTATTTCCGAAGTTGTACAACAGCCAAGATGCATAGACGACCGTCGTTCAAACCTTTGTCGCCATCTACTCAAAGGAAGGAATCTTACTACTAGATGTTCCACCTAAGAGGCAAAACGCAGGATATATCTCCTTCAACGTTATCCTGACTCTTCACAACTTGAAAGTTATACTTTCCTTCGAGCTAAATCTGCTACTGGGAATTACACTACGATACGTGACCAACGACATGACGGACTGTTAGTGCAAAGGATGATTCTTGTCTTGAACTTAGAAAAAAGCAGTTTCGTGGTCAACACTGTTTTCAAAATTACGTTGGAACATGGATAACGAAACTCTAGCCAAAGATTTGAATTATAAAGAGTGTGAGTGATTAAAATTGATTACTTAACTTACAACGACGAATACCCTGCTTTACGAGATATTTAGCTAATATTTACAGGGCACACGGCATACCGTAATTATCTACATCAATGAATCGATAGGAAACAATTACTTCGTATATCATCATGTTATTCGGCTTTTAATCCAAAAACAATTTCGTTCTCTGCAACGATTTTCCATTCCACTTTCATAGCACTTATATAACAGCAATTCATCTATTTTTAAATTTACCAAATCTACATATACCATCCGTTCTTATGGCGTCAATGCGACACTTCCCTTAGAAATAGTCACATAAACATTTTTATGAGATACCTAAAAAAAATTGCATGTTCACCTGCCATAAAGCCTTAAACACCCTCGCGTTCACCATATTATTATCGTCTCCATACAAGGAATTGATGTGAGAAACTTCACAGAAACAAGCTTAAACTTCTGCTTAATTAGTTAGACCTGTGGTGTAGGAATGAAGAAGGAAGGAACTTGTTGCGCCACTGTTGTTCCATATTTTCCTTTTTTCTGGTATTCTTGTTGTTGTTGTTGATAAAACTGACACGAAAGGAACTTTCGCTAAATTTTTGGGCAACCAAGACTTCCCCATTCTTTATCGAGTTGACAATGCTCTTACCATTTTTTTTATTCTTAGCATTGCGGGTGGACGAATGGTAGAAATGTGTGCAGATCGGGAACACGATGAAAGGGCGCAGAAGTTGTTCCATAAATGCCAGAAATAGCATGCAAAATACAAGAAAACGTGACTATATTGTTTCCTTTTTCCATTTCGAGGATTTTGTTCAGTTAGTAACTTAGCTCGCGTTCAGTTCTTGAGGTTATCGCGTGGCAGATTGTTCTGATAGTTGGGCATTTTGTTCCCACTAAGCGTTGAGAAGTTTATGTTATAAGTTACTTTTGTTATTATTGTATATCTTTCTCACCTTGTTGAAAAAAGTGTTATTTTTTTCTTAAGTGTATTAAATGTATATTGTTGTTATATTATTATATAATGGGGAGTCAGTTCTTCTTGTTAAGTTTAGCAGATATATTTTCTATTTATCCAAAAATTTTCAACGATTTAATACGTATCGAAGAAGAAAAACGTTGTGCCGAAGGTGCTTTAGCAAAGGACTTCTTGTATTTGCCTAGTGATTATGCATGGCAGGAGAAGGTCTACTATAGACTGTTGGAAGTTCAAAAGAGAGTTAATCTAGCTATTGAAAGTGGATTGTTAGTATTTTATTAATTTATATTTGTATATAGTTTTAAAATTTAATTAGTTGTACTACATTTACATATTGGAATCATACAATGGTTGTAGTTTTGATGTGCTGTATGTAATTTGAATTACTTCTTCTGGAACTCGTCATAGATATTTTAACGTTGTGCCATGTGTACTGCCGCCTGTGCTTTACTTATATTAAAATGTGTGTACCCCCGGCCGTCTCATATATCTAAGTCCAGGAATAATTATTTTCTGCGAAAGAACCAGAAAAAAACCAGAATATTTTAGAGGAATTTATAACAATGTAAAAAATATAATTTCTGTTAAAAGAAACTACAAAAAAAATAACCACGTCTTTATTGATTGACAAATGTGCAAGCAGTGAACTTAATAAAATTTAAGTGTTATACAATTAACTGTTATACATGAATGTTTTGATTGGTCGAATGATACTTTTCTAACATCCCCTTCACTCGAACCCTGATCAGAAACATATTTAATGAACAGTTACAGTCTTAGTCAAAACATCGGCGGTGTTCTCCTTAGAATCTATATAGACTATCTTCAAATCTCCGGTCTCCATGTTTAAATCGCGGAGAAGTCATCCTATTGTGACCTATGCATATTACGTACGAACGATAGTTTGCTTGGCCATTAACAATTCTGAACGGAGTTGAGTCAACCAAGTCAGTTCTTGCGTCGGGGAACTATATTCTGCATCGGTCGAGGGCACTGCTGTGCTACCGTAGACTGCTTCGTCGATAAACAACTGTTGCTCCTCCAGCATACTTAAAAACATATCCTGTAGTGGATCGCCTGTTGTCTTTTTCACCGGCCCAATCGCAATCAAAAAAAACTTATTAAATCATCATTAGTTTTCCAATAGACTAGTTTCTTATTAAGAGCTTCTTATTAAGAGCTTCTTTCAGGTATCGTTTTAGCGCCGTCCAATGTTACATACGAGTATTTTAACCGTTGAGTTGGAATAAGCCCAAAGTATAGAGACAGCATGGGCCTCGGTAGTCTAGGCAGGGTGTAAGGCGCCTGGCTACCATCCCAGAGGTCTCGGGTTCGAATCCCGGGAGCACCACGGTCCTTCGCCTTTCCCACTTTCCCCACCTACATAACTTTCCTTCTTTCTTCTTCCCTCTTTACATTCCTGTTTCCTCCTGTCATAGCCTTCCGCTAGCCTTCCCCGCTCCACCAGCGCATTTCATCGGTTGATTTAACTCGTTTCAGGAGGCGTAACACTCCAGCAAGTTATTTCTCCATGCCCCGATGCCAGAGTCGCTATAGTAATGGTTGGGGAGTAGGTGGAATAAAAAATATCGCGGCATGGTTTTGTGGCAGTTCCTTCCTTCACTTCTTTCTCTCTCCCTTCACTATCTTCCGACTTGACAATGCACTCTATACGAAAAAAATAAAATAAAAAAAAATAGATTGTCGACAGCACAAAGGGGCTTTCCCTGATAATCCGGGAAAATTAGCAAACAAAACGCACGAAAGGAGACAAAATTCTAAAATGGCTGAGGTCCACAGCTTCGTTGGGACTTTTTAAGAAAACAATTTCGGAATCAGAAAAAACCATGGCCGCCGGAGATATCACTTTTTGGCCAAAAAATCATTCAAAAACTGGCTTTTTCGAATTTTTTTTTGATCAGTCAATACGAAACATTATTGCCTACAAAATACCCCTCTTGTAATTTTTTCGAAAACCTTGACTTTTAAGAATTATTCAAGGTATTATTTGCCCGAAAAGTGATTTTTGGTAACTTTGACCTTGAATAACTTCGAAAAGGTTAGGTTTTCGAAAAAATGACAAGAGGGCTTTTTTGTAGGAAAATCGCATCCGTAAATGGCTTTACTCACGGACTGAAATTCGATGACTGACAAATTTTATTCGAATTCCCATTGGGGGATACAATTTTCTTATTTCCGAATTTCATGTCTTTCGAATCGCATTCCAGGATAACCCCCAGAGTCCTATAAGGGATTAAAGGAGCATAAGTCAAGTCTGCAAAAACTCTTCTCCTAAGTCAATTTTTCTTTAAATGATCTTAAATTTGCTTCTTTACTTACGGCTCTCAACAAGTTAAACTAGGTGGCTGTAGGTCCTCGATTGCCCCACTTAGCTCGGGGGTCCCTCAAGATTCTATTCTCGGCCCACTTTTATTCAGCATTTTTATAAATGATCTTAGTGGTTAAAGAGTTTAAGATTCATATGTTCGCTGAAGATGTGCAGCTTTGTCTGCGCCAAAAGAACATATCCTTTCATGTGTACAGAAGATTAAGGCAGACTTGCGTCCACGTTCGTGCTGGTCCACTTTGAACCTACTTCAATTCAATCCATCAAAATGCGGTTGTATTTTTCTCTCACTCTCCTATATCTCGTCCAACTCTACTAGAGATCGTTTTGGAAAGGGTCTCTCTCACTTGAGTTGAGAAAGTAAAAAGTCTTGAAATTGTTCTAAGTAGCAGTATGACCTGCTGTGAACATGACCATTTCACTCTAATTTTAAGAAAATCATATGGGGTAGTGAAAGTATTACTCCTACCTCATCTAATGCCGGGACTATCCATTTTTCCTTCTCTAGACTCGTCTTGCGCCAGAAAGCTTGAAGTAGCCTTTAATGGTTACGTACGCTTTGTCTATAAATTACGGCCTTTTGACCATATTTCGCCCTATCTGAATTCTGTTTTAGACCTCTAAGCATTTGCCGTCTGCTCTCTAAATTTGATTTTTCCGTGTTTCCGCACTTTAATGGAGCATCGTTCTCTCTTCCACTTCGTAACTCTGCTATGTAACTCTCTTTCAGTTCAGTTGAACTTATCTACATAGCGGACATTGTAAAGAGGCGTATTTTGCGTGTCTCACCAAAATTACCAGAACGAAAGGGAACGAACTTTTTCCGAGCAGCAGATTTTGATAAAGTGCCTTCACCATGCATAGCACAAATTTTTTCACAACCCTGTACAGCGTTCTTTGTCGTAAAATTATACTAAAATATACCGCAACTTTTCATAATTTTTCTCCATTTTCACACGCAAACAACTTTCCAACCAGTACACCAATTTGATACACTTCAAAGTAACACTCGAACTGTCACCTTTCAAACGAGCGTTTAGTCGTATCGCTGCAATCAGTATTTCGTCACTTATTTACAACTAGCAAAAACCTGCGTGCGATGCAACGTCTTTTAACAAAAAAAAACTTGTATGTGCACAGTTCGGGATAGGAAAAAGGTGTAATGAAAAAAGAACAAATCTGCGAAACATGATTTTGGGTACCTAATTCGATTGTTTCTCGCAATCAGTATTTCCGAGCTCCTACAACATCCAAGAGTTCAAGCGCAGGGTTCATCGCCACCTTCTTTAATGATTATTTGCGGAGAAGGCAAACCATAATCTCCACAGTATTTCCGCAAATTTCTCGCAGTGACAGCATTTCATTCGCGTTCCTTCGATTATCGAATCATGCTTTCAGTCGGATCCGATAGTCGGATCAGAGTCAAAAAGTATCCTAAATGCCTAAGAATATACTGAATCATACCGTGAAAGTTCTAAAACCGGGCTAGCATTTTCCGAGTTTTAAGGTTTACAATTGGAATGATAACTCCGACCATTGGAATGATCCACTCCCTTTCCTCCGACTATCGGATCAAGTTTTCCACCACAACCAATAGTCGGATCTGAGTGAAAAACCTAAACCATGCCCAAGAAAATACTGAATCTTCCCGTGAAAGTCTCCTCGCAATCGGATTAGCCGTTTCCGATATTAGCCCGGACAAATATACAGACATACCGACAAAAATTTTAAAAATAATTTATTTTGTTTTAATATCATGTAAATAACCATATGAGCTTAGAAAATGGTAATTATGTAGAAGATGAGCATGTGGTAAAACGCGCTTCTGCCATTCTACACTATACATATGAACCGAAAAATTTCATTTTTATCAGAAGATCCATAATTTTCTTTAGTTTTTGTGTAAAAACTCTTGCAACGATATCATGACGATCAGAAAGTAAGTGCCCAGTAGATAGCACTCCGCTAATTTTATTCCACTTAGGGTTGGTAGTGAATGTTATAAATAGATCGGTACGTCCAGACAAACTTACATAACAGAATGCATCGTGGGTGCCTTCGAGCATACAGCGAGGCGCATATAGCAAGGGTGGTAAAATTACTAATCGTCCTTCATCGTCGTTCACTTGCTTTCTTTCGATTATCTGTTCAAGTTTTCGGTCTAATCCGATAGTCGGACAGGAGAGTCCGAACCGATAATCGGATGCGATAGACGGAACCGAGTAAAAAAATAGCCTAAAACATGCCCATGAAAATACTGAATCTTCCAGTGTAAGTCCCATCGAAATCGGATTAGCCGTTTTTCCGAGATTAGCCCGGACAAACGGACAGACATACAGACAGACAAAAATTTTAAAAATACTCGATTTTGTTTTAATATCATGTAAATAACCATATGAACTTAGAAAATGACAATTATTTTGAAATCACAGACAGACACTCCAATTATATTTATATAGATTGACGTCATATATCTCGGAAAACGCCACGAATTTTTTCCAAACCTAATTTTAATCTAAACCCGCGTTCCCTTTTACAATAAAAGAATTAACGTCACATATCACATGAAATTTTGATGACATAAGTTTCAATCATGAATGAATATTGGGCTAATGAATTCTGTCACGAATATTGTATAGTAAGCCGAAAGTTTTCAATTGTTTATAAACAAAATAAAAAAGTTATTGTGTGGAAAGACTGTCACATATCGACGTCATTTTATTTTCTATCTGCTCAAACATGTTTGTAATTTTCGGCACATAATAAAGTCTGGGAAAGTTTCAAACTTTATAGGGAGTCGAACATTACTGTATTATGGTGGTACTCGTACTAGGTTAATGGGGTAATCCCATTTTTTTAAATATTAAGGATTTATATTAAATAAAGAAATTTTGCGCTTTGTATAGTATTAGAAAAGTTTTAATCGAATGTAGTTTAGCACAATAATACCTTAGAAACTAATAAATAAATGAATGTTTTTGTTGTCCTAGATAAAATTTATTTTCCTCTTCAACTTTATATTTCACTACATACTAAACAATTGGAACCCATTGATAACTTTTAATGAGACAAATACTTGCCGATCTGTTCTTTCTAAATGCTCTCCTACTTTGTCCATACTATATATGGTCTGAATCTATTTAACAAAATATGTAAAAGTATACTTTGTAAGCTGCGCTTGATAACGTGGTTAATCTTTAGTTTTGTAGTTTATCAATTCACGTTTTTTAAGAACTGGGACAATTGTTCCTAAAAGGCATTCTTCCAGCATCGGTCTGCTTCTCCAAAATGTTCGAATGAGCAGTGCCGCGGCCAGACAATTGGGGGGTATGTGCAAAAATTCAGCGGGGGGCCCCAGAGTCTCCAAAAAATTGCTACACGCTCCCTCTACAGGCATGAAAATCTAAAAATGCGCCCGCCAGAGGTATGCATGCCTCTGTTACAGATACGAATGTATTCGTAATCGACCGTTCCAAACGCCGTGTCGTTTTACCAAGCGGTCCCCCAAATAATGCTTTGCTTCGTCCTATATCATTTCTTAAAGCCCCAATTTTGCTTCCTTTAATCTAAAAAGCTCTATTGAGTGTACCGTGCTTCGTTTGGACTATTCCGTTCGTGCCTGTAGTGGGCAAAGTTTAGATATTAACAAGTCTTTCATCTTCATAAGGTTAATGAGTGAAAGGCGAACAGCTATATGCACAAATTCTTCAAATGACGATGTCAGGCTATCAGAGAGGAAATGAAGATTTTTATACCCGCTCGCACACAACTAGCGGGCGCAAGATTTTATGGTTTTATATGGAGTTAAACTTGATGTATTGGTGCGATTGATTCGATTTATAAAAAAAACAGCTGATTCAATTTCCTTCCTTTTCTGTCATGCATACTTGATCCAAGAGAGAGAATCTGGCTTTGCCACGCCGAGTTCACGATGTATGCGTTGAGTTGTGCTCAGCAGTGATGTTCGTATATGCACGCACACAATTAACGCGAGGAGAATTTTGTATGAAGATGAAAGACTTGTTATTTTTAGACTTTGGTAGTGGGCTGCAATTAGAAAAGTAGAATTTTTACTCAGCTCTTTTTTTGGAGCTCTTTTATCGCATGGAAATTTGTACGTATTTCTTTCTGTCTGGAATCCATGTTCGTGCAACAACGAGAAAAGCATAGAAATTTCTGTGCGATAAAAGAGCTCCAATTTGCGTTCCCACTTTGCGTTTGACATGTAGAAGGGCCTTAAACGTCCCTAAACTAAACTATCCTTAATTGAGGCAGAAAAATAGATATATGTGTAAAGCGTATATATGAAAATTATTCAAGACTGAGATAAATTTGCAGTTAGCTTGAATTCGGCTTTCAAACCAAATTGTGCTCAGTACTCGATTCTACCCTATGAGGAATGATATGAGTAAAAGTACTCGGTCAAAAGTATCAAGTGCTGATATGAGTAGAATCGAAAGCCAAATACTCATATATAATACCTTCTATTGTAGGTTCTGGCGTATCGTTTCCTGGGACATATGTATTTCGGTTGTCTGCCTCTCCCTGTGTTAGGATTATGTTCTCTTTAAAGAAGTCCCTAAAGTTCTTCTCCCACACACCTCGAGTGTGTAATCTATACCACTAGCTATAGTACTATCATGCATGTTAGTTTGCATCCTTTCTTTATAATATTTATTTATTTGTTGAAGCTCCTAGAATATTTATTACTGTAGCTTTGTTTAATTGGCACTTAATTTATATCGGTTAAAAAAGGAGACGGTCTGGAATGGCCATATGATTGTATCCAGCATCCAGGCTATAAGCTGTCTGGAGAATTCACCCTGGAAAGTGCTCGCTGAGCAGGCATCTTAAGGTTTCTTCCTGGTTATTTATTTATTTATTTATTTAGCCAAAACAAGGCACACTTAAACTAAAATTACGATTTTATTACACATGGCACTTAACCTAAAACATATGGTACTTAAAGTTAAGCAGGTGGCAGAACTAATCTTAAATTATAAAAAAGGGATTTGTGCTGTTAGAAGGGATCTAAGTTTCATTTTGTAGGAAGGAATGTTTATTAATGGAGGGGGAGAAACATGATCCATAGGAATTAAAAACCATACAGCATTTGTTGACGAGTTCGTTCCTAGCATACTCAGTACGATGCGGGTATTCCTTAAGCAGTTTTGTATGTCTTGTTTGTCGAACATCATCATATCCGACTTTAAGGTTGGCATTTAGAACGTCAAGGGTGAGGCATGACGTGAGCAGCTTTCTCCTACATGACAGATGCATGAGTTCTAACACCTTTAACCTCTCCATGTAGGGTGGTAGGCTATGATAATCATGCGGGTCATGTAGATGCCTCAGAAAAAAAGAAGGAATTTCTTTTGAATTGATTCAACCCTGTTGCTGTGAACTTGGAATATAGGGTCCCAAATTGGGCAAGGGTATTGCAGGATTGGCCGGACTATAGAACAGAAAAGTGTTTTTGTGACCCATACATTGCCGAATTCTTTAGCCCTTCTCTTTATAAAGCCAAGAAGTTTATTGGCTCTGGCCGTAATATTATCATACTGCAGATTAAAATTTAGTTTATTGTCAAGGACAACACCAAAATCCACAATATAATCAACATGATTCAGTACTTTGCCGTGATGATAATAGTGCAGCTGCGTGTGGTTTTGCGTGAGAAGGTTATTGCATGACGTTTGCTGGTGGTAAGGTGCAATTTATTGGCGGTGCACCAGTCATGTAATGCATCGAGTTTCGACTGGAAAAGGCTACGTCAATTTGAGACTTAATGGCGCTATATATTTTCAGGTCATCTGCATAAAAGAGATGTGGAATATCTTCTAACTTTTCAGATAGATCGGTGGTGAAAATATTGAAGAGAAGGGGACCTAGATGACTATCCTGATGGTCCCGGGAAGTTACTGCGATTTCATTAGAAAAAACCTTGAAATATAACGACCTCAGTTCTTTCGTTCAGATAAGATTTTATCCATTTCAGGGCAGCACCTGATATACCGGCTTTTGCAAGCTCTGCCATTAAGGTGTCGTGGTCTAATCGATCAAAGGCCTTGCTGAAATCAGTATAAACATAATAAGACAAGGCCATAAGATTTGAGGTCATCGAACGCCCTTTTCTGAAGCCATGTTGTTGTTTGTTAAGGTATGGGTATATTAGGGGAGCAATTTTGTCATAGACAAGTTTTACAAAAAGTTTGGGAATAGATGACAAGATGGCAATGCCCCTGTAGTTGCCCATCGAGTGCTTATGGAAAGATTTCTTCCACATCGTGGGAAAGTGCCCTAATGATAATGATTTATTGAAGATAATGTGGAGAGGAAATAACAGCTGTTTTGAGCAGCACTGCAAAAAGATAGGAGGCAGATTGTCAGGCACATGACCTTTTTTAGCATCAAGATTATTTAGGCCGGTTATTATGTCGTCAACGGATAGGAATAGATTTTTTATAAAAACTGAACTGCCAGTGTGCTTATCTGTTGGATCGGTGTGCACTGTATTGGATTTTTGGGAACAAAATTCACTGAACCAGGCAGCGGACATGTTTCTAATTTCTTGTGGGCATGGGGAGTGCTTTCTACCGTTTGTCATAGATGTCGGATAGCCCAGGGTCTTTCGTTTTATACTAACGAAATTGAAGAATTTTTTGGGATTTTTATTGATGCTCTCTCCGACAGAATTAAGGTACGCAGCATATAGTCCGGGGAAATTAGCATTTTAAGGAGACAAAATTCCAAAAAGGCTGAAAATTGGTCCACAGCTTCCTTGGGACTTTTTAAGAAAACAACTTCGGAATCACAAAAAAAACCTGGCCGCCGGAGATATCACTTTTTGGCAAAAAAATTACTCAGAAGTAATTTTTTCGAAATTTTTTTTGATCAGTCAATACGAAACGTTATCGCCTACAAAAAGGCCTCTTGTCATTTTTTCGAAAACCTAACCCTTTCGAAGTTATTCAAGGTCAAAGATTCCAAAAATCATTTTTCGGCCAAAAAAATACTGAAAATTTTTCGAAAAAATTAGTTTTTGAGTGATTTTTTTGCCAAAAAGTGATATCTCCCGCGGCCATGTTTTTTTTATGATTCCGAAATTGTTTTCTTAAAAAGTTGTAGTATATCTTGGAAACGGTCCTCATTAACGACAACAGTGCTGTTATATTTATTGTTCTTTATTTAAGATTATGGTCCATGAGTCTGCGTGACACGTTTGCAAGGCGGCGTGAACTAGACTCCCTCTAGACTTGCAGTGTAGGCTGCATGTTGACTACTGCTCAGCGTCTACTGTCTACTTCAATAGTCCCAACTAAGCTGTGAACCAATTTTCAGCCATTTTGGAATTTTGTCTACTTTCGTGCGTTTTTTTTGGTAATTTTCCCGAACTAATAGGCCTCACGTGACCTGAGAGTAAATTTGGAGGCTAACGACTTAGTACAAGCTAAATTCAATTCCTTGTGTGCATTGGGGTTCTTTCTAATCATATGATACAATTTATTCCTCCGATTTCGAAGAGACGGTACATTTTTATCAAGCCATGGCTCCGATAATTTATCCCTTTTTTTAATTCTGGCTACATACATATGTATATGTCAATGGAATCGAAAATAATAGTAGAGAAACGTGATACTATTTCATCAATATCATTGCCTCAAAGCCTATTCTCCCAGTCGACAAGGGATAATTCAAAGACGATGTTTGCGATAATTTGCGTTCTTGAGATCATAAACAATTGACTTATTGTATGATTTGTGATAATTAGAAATTGTAGAAAAATGCTCAAGAACCCATGCGGAGTTAGCGGTGTATGAGCCATCCTCCTTTCGTTGGAGGAGTCCTTGGAGAGGAACTTTTGGAGTCTGTAGGCTCTCAGAATGCTTCATCCAGGCTATCCTTTTGGATCATCCTAGATCCTTGTTGTCCAGCATGTTTTGCACTAGTGAACAATCTCCTAAGCATTACAGCAAATCTGTCATTCCACTATGCCACTTTACCCGACAACTGCGAAGTAAAGACAGTGTTGCTTTCATAATAGGAGGAGATCACCACCTGAATGAAGTGCGTGGCAACCGTCTCAAGTTCACACAGCAAGCTGATAGAAGCTGCAAGTTAGTTAGTTGCAAGTATTCCGGAGTACTCGGGAACGCAACTATTATGTATGTATATATATATCCTATCTCATTGATTTGTTTAATACGAAACAGATATAATCGTTATGGCAAAATACATATTTGACTATCATAATACGAGCTAGTTGGAGCAAAATCAATAGTAAGGCTGTGTCGCCATTTTGCAAGATTAAATAAACTTAAGAATTGCTTATGAAACAAAACTTATGGTTGACTTTGATTTTAACAAATTGTTGAATTGTTCGTGGGACTGCTGAGTGGAGTATAAAGATGAGTTTTGTAATATATTTCAATAAACCGTTCTCTATTTGTTAAACCCACTTTTATTTTTAATTTTGAAGTTTTAGTCTAAAAAAGCACTTTAAAAATCTGTCGACAATTGATATTTACTACCGAAACTATGCAATGATTAAATAGTACCTATAGGATTTAATACTTAACTACTTTAATTCTTATTTATTTTTTCCAATCTTAGCATTTAAAGAATTTGAATGCTCTTAAACTTCTGGCAATGTAATTTGAAATAGTCAATTAAAAATTAACTGTCAAATATTTGAAAATTGTTCAATTCACTCGACTTATTCCTTAGCAATAGTTCCATTCGCGATTTGGCCAGTACGTTGAATTCAAAAGTTGTTTGTGTCATCATTTTCCAAAATACATTTATAAATAACGAATTTTAAAACATATGTATAATATATATATTTTATAAAAAAGTTAATTTTGCATATAATAACCTCAATACGTTCGTTTATAAACACCATCAAGACATTGGAGGGACAAAGAAGAATGGACTAATTTATTAACTCATATATTTTTATATGTGTGTATAATATAAAAATACGAAATGAAATTGATCAACTATACTTAACTTAAACTACAATTTTATGGAATAAATATATAAAATAAGAATTTATAATTATTAAAATAAAAAAAAAAACAAATTAAAAATTGAAACTATGATGAAGCTTTCTAAAATGTCATTTAAAATGGATAATAATAGGGCACCGGAAGATGTTGATAAGAAGAGCGATAAACCAATTTGGTCATCTAGTGATTTATTACAAATATTTTCACCACGATCATCGCCCGCTGATAGAATATTTGCTGAAAGAAGAAAATGTGCTACTGAACATCCAATTGAATATATTGATATAAGAGTTCTTGGTTGCTGGACATTAGAAAATATAGCGAAAGCTGGAAAATTACTGCGTAAACCACCAACACCTGTTACTTTCAACGATGAACATGAAATGAGGAAGGTATACTCCCTCATCTACGATGTGTTCAGATGTAAGTAGTTTTGTTGGTTTTTGGAAATTATAGTTATTTTTTATTTTGTTTTTTAGAAATATTTTAAGCATAAAAATGTATTTTTAGTATATGATAATAAGTTCATTTGCTACTAGATTGTCGAAATCCATTGAACTAGAAGAGTTCATTTAATTTTGTACATCTTTAACTCAAAATCAATTTTTCTAGCCCCAGATTTACTATTTATAGAATGGCCCGAAAATCTGTTCAGATATATTTCAATAAAAGGTTATTCTTTTTCTACCACTACCGCTCTGTTATGAAGAAAGTATTCTTTTAATCTTTACTTAGATTTATATTTTGATGCAGCAACCTCGTGTACGTACAGTTCAATGGTTGTTTGGTGGACTGTGTTGGATGCCTAAAGCCATCCTGTGGAGTTTGGGTAGCTTATCAGTGAACACGAAGTGAACAAGTGTCTCCCTCTCGCGCATCTCCCCACAGCTACGGCAAAAGACGTTGTACGGGATACCCAGCGTGGCAACGTGGTCCCAATGGGCTAATATCCCCTGATGATTGCCGCAATTCTTGCAATATCATCTTAGGGTCTGTTTAGGAGTTCCGTTGTTCTTTCTAGCTACTAGATACTAGCTTGCACCAGAAGGTGCCAGGACAGTTACTGTTAGTGGTCTCTAGAACTCGAGATATACCCCTGCCCTGACGCCCTCTGACGGCTTGGAGCTGTCGGTGAATATCCGTCTATCGAACTTCCTCAGAGCAGTTGTAAGAGAACATCAAGAGCTTTCGTGGGGCATGGTCTCATTACCTCTGTTGGCCCTATAGTCTAATAAATAGGTACTTTTTCTTTGCGATTTTTTTTTACCAAATGATTTTATATATTTTTATAAGCTTAAATTCAAAATGGCGTCATCCCCAGCCTCTTGCTAAACTTACGCGTTTAATTCTATATCTCAGAAACTATGCATTTTATGACAAAAATGTATATAACCTTTTTTGTAGATAAATAAGTGATTTAACTTTTTTATCTAGACAGTTTTTTTGTAAAGTCAATGGGTACTGAGCTATGGTGCTTCAAACTTCACATATCACTTTCTTTGCACTATATTTCGGTAATGGCAATCTACATGAAAAAATCCTTCGTAAGACTAAAGGCTGGAGTACAATGATTCCGTTCCGAACCGCAACGTATCCGCACCGTCCCGTGGAGTTGGATAACTGGCTACAATACAGCCTATTCATTCCGTTTTTGTCAACTATCAAGTTTAAAGGAAGTGAGTGCAGAAATAATAAAATGTTGTGTCCAAATAGAATTAACTTTTTTTATCAAAAATTTCCGGATATGTCTTGACTACCTAATTCAATTAATTTTTCGTCTTCCATATTTATGTTTTAAATTACCGACCACCAAATGCCACCAAATAAGGTTATGTCTTCCAACCTTTTAGTTGAAAGATGGAATTTGCTCATATTTTCCATTCCGCACCGTTCCGAACCGTCCATTGTAGTCACCCTTCCATTTCCACGAACACTTCCTATGAAAATTCTAACAATCCGACCTTTGACATTTATACGAAACGGGACGGAATGGAATCATTGTACTCCAGCCTTTTTAGAACACACGATTATCTATAATTTTTGTTATAAACATTTTTTACGTAGGGCTAATATTTCACGAGTTATATCGCTTTAAGTGTCAAAAAACGTAAATTCAAAAGTAGTTTTCTGCCAATATATTTTTAATTACATGTTTTATTGCAAAACTGATTATAAGGTTTTTTTTGCGCAATTTCATTGCCCACATTTTTTGTTTTAACTTTTTTCTGTGGAACAGAGTTTGTGCCTTGTAATCAGTTTTGCAATATAAGAAGATATTGGCAGAAAACTACTTTTGAATTTACGGTTTTTGACACTTAAAGCGCTATAACTCGTGAAGTATTCCCTACGTAAAAAATGATCATAACAAAAATTATAGGTAATCGTGTGTTCTATAAGTTTTACCAAGGATTTTTCATGCAGAATTAACCATTACCGAAATATAGTGCAAAGAAAGTGATATGTGAAGTTTGAAGCACCATAGCTCAGTACATATTGACTTTACAAAAAACTGTCTAAATAAAAAGTTAAATCACTTATTTATCTACAAAAAAGATAATATACATTTTTGTCGTAAAATGCATAGTTTCTGAGATATAGAATTAAACGCGTTTCCCTTCACTGTAAGTTTAGCAAGTGGGTGGGGAAGACGCCATTTTGAATTTATTTATTTATTAAGCCAAACAAGGCACACTTAAATTAAAATACATAGTAGTACACAGTTCTTATTATAAATAATGAAATCACATTAATTTAATGACTATTGAAAACTACTGAAAACTTAAGCTACTATTGTCAGGAAAGGTGGGGTTATGTTAGTAGGGATCTAAGTTTTTTCTTATAGGATGCCTTGTTGAGTGAAGGGGAGAAACAGGAGGAATGACTGTTGAATACCATACAACATCTGTTGACGGGCTCGTTCCTAGCGTAATCGGTACGATGTGGGTATTCTTTAAGTAATTTAGTGTGTCGGGTCTGTCGGACTTCATCATTGAATTTGATTTTGTCCGACAGAAACTGCACTTTAAGTTTTCCGCTAAGGACGTCAAAAGCAACGCAAGATATGAGCAATTTTCTCCTGCTTGATAACGGCATAAGGTCAAGCACTCTGAGCCTGTCCAGGTAGTGCGGTAGGGTTTGGTAGTTGCGAGGGTCATGTAGATTTCTCAGGGCGAAAAGGAGAAATCTCTTCTGAACTGATTCAATCCTGCTGCTACTAACTTGGAATATAGGATCCCAGATAGGACACGCATATTCCAGGATAGGGCGGACTAGAGAACAGAAGAGTGCTTTCATGACCCATACATTGTCGAATTCCTTGGCCCTCCTCTTTATGAAACCTAAAAGCTTGTTGGCTCTGGCAGAAATATTATCGTAGTGCAGATTGAAATTAAGTTTTTTGTCTAGGACTACACCCAGATCTACGATATGATCAACCTGATTCAACATCATGTCGTTGAGATAATAGTACTGCTTATGTGGGTTTCTTCTACGGGAGAAGGTAATTGCATGACATTTGCTGGTGTTAAGTTGCAATTTATTCGTGTTGCACCAGTCTTGTAGGGCATTGAGCTTAGATTGCAAGTAGGAGACATCGGTTTGGGACTGAATGACATTATATATTTTGAGGTCATCCGCATAGAAGAGATGTGGGATATTAACTAATTTTTCTGATAGATCGGAGATGAAGAGATTAAAAAGAAGAGGACCGAGATGACTACCCTGAGGAACGCCAGAGGTTACTTCGATTTCATCAGATAGAAATCCTTGGAATCTGATAACCTGTGTTCTTCCGTTCAGATATGATTTTAAACAATCAAGGGCAGAACCTGATATTCCAAATTTTAACAGTTTTCCAATTAGAATGTTATGGTCCACTCGATCAAAGGCCTTGCTGAAGTCAGTGTATACAGCATCGATTTGGTTGCCGCTTTCCATACCACATAGCAGTTCTGAGATTAGGACCATAAGGTGTGAGGTAGTTGAACGCCCTTTTCTGAAACCGTGTTGCTACTCATTTAGGTATGGGTCGATTAGAGGGGCAATCTTGTCAAAAACAAGTTTTTCAAAAAGCTTAGGGATTGATGATAAAATGGCAATGCCCCTATAGTTGTCTACCGAGTGTTTATCACAGGATTTATAGATTGGCGTAAGGTAGGATTTTTTCCATAGCGTAGGAAACTTTCCTAAGGATAGAGATTTGTTGAAGATAAAATGAAGAGGGAATAAGATATGCTTCAAACAACACTGCAAGAAAATAGGAGGGAGATTGTCAGGACCGTTACCTTTTTTGGTGTCGAGATTATTTAGACCAGTCATTACCTCGTCAACAGACAGGGTTATGTTATTTATAAGAAGGGAGGTGCCATTGTAAGTAACAGTTGGATCCGTGACTGTTACACTGGATGTGGGGGTATAAATTTCGCCAAACCTATCAGCGAACATATTGCAAATTTCTTGGGGGCACGAGGAGTGTACTCTACCATTCGTCACTGTTGTTGGATAGCCCGAGGTTTTCCGTTTAATGTTGACGAAGTCGAAATTTTTTTAGGCTCTCTTATAATGCTATCTCCTACAGAATTGATGTATGCAGTGTAGGCCCCGCGAGACCTAACATTAAATTCTGAGGCTAGCCTAATGTATTTGGATATCAAACGCTCGTCTACATTTATGTTATTTTTAATCAAATTATATAATTTGTTTCTTTTATTACGTAGGGATCGAGTGTTTTTATCGAGCCAAGGTTCCGATACCTTATCCCTTTTTTTAATCTTGGGTAGATATTTGTCGATGGTGTTGAAAATGATAGTATAGAAGCTTGAAACTATCTCGTCAAGATCACTACTTGATAGCCTATGTTCCCAGTCGACTAGGGATAATTCGAAGCCAATACTCTCCCAGTCCGCATTCTTAAAGTCATAAACAATTATATTGTTATATGATGTACGATGGTTGGGGATAGAGGAATTAATCTCGAGGATCCATGCGGAGTGGTGAATAGAATTATTAAATAGGTTATCCTCATCGGAAACGGGTAGAATATTCACCTCCTCGTATGAGTTTGGTTGCCCAATAATTTGGCGTAGATCAATGCCGTAAAAAGTGTCGATAAGCTTTATATCGATGGCATTAATGGCATTAATGGGAAGCAAGTTGTTGTCTTCCTCGTCGGGGATGAAAGATATATTCGGCCGGTTAAAATCACCTAGGACAAATATAACGTCGTTACCGCAGAGTGATTCATTTACTTCCTCCACTATATGTAGTAAATCGTCATAATTAGATTCGTCCGAATTTGGGGGGATATAGAAGGTACCGATGAATATAAGCTTCTGATCAGATTTGACTCGTATAAAAACGTGTTCGAAAGATGGTGAACGATTGGTCGTGATTAATTCACTATTTAAAGAGTCCTTGACAGCTATAAGTACTCCGCCTCCTCTTGTGAGACCGGTGGAGCTGTAATCTCTATCGCACCTGTAGATCGTCCAGCTGCTGTCCAAGATCTCTTCATTTAGGAATGAATCATTTAACCAAGTTTCAGTAAGTACAAGTACATTATAACGACACGATTTGGAGTCAATAAAGAGATTATTTAATTTGGTTCTTATACCACTACAGTAGTGATAAATGATTCTTATCTGGGGTAGGATAGGTTTATGGAGAAGTAACGAGGTGGGATCGGCTATTGGGGAAGTAGCTAGTTACGCGCGGTAATATCTATTCATCTCATCACGGCTTTTTTGGAGCTGAGACACATGTAGCAATCTTACATGAGCAGCATAAGCGGAGAGATCCTTGTTTACTTGTTGGGGACTAATTTCATAATGCTCGTGGTACCTAGTGAATAGTTCGAGCAACGCAGCACGATCCGTGTGAAGACCTTCCTGTTGGATCGCGATGATGAGGCTGGTCCTGGTTTTACCATGAATACAGGTAGAGTCAGGTTTATTATGCATGTAGGCGAGGAAAAGCCTTACATTGTCAAAAACCTTCCTTTCTCTTAACCGAGATAGCAAATATCGACTCTCACTCGAATCCGCTGAGATCAGGGTGTTTTTTACAACCGGTGGTTGTAACGGGTTCAAGAAAGGTGGTTTTGTGGACGGAATGTTGTTGGTCCGGCTTACAGAAATATCCACGGATTTAAGCTTATAGAAATATATAAAATCATTTGGTAAAAAAAATCGAGTGCGGTACCTAATTATAGGACCTATTTATAGGACTATTAACAAAACCACCTCGAGAAGACGAGTCAAGTACGATAGGTGTGAGGCCAGATATGAAGATCTAAATACATATGTTCCATCAACTTGCATGTCCTAGCCTTTGGTTGGTTCCTAGCGACACCTACGCTTAGGTTTAAATAAAAATACAAAGACGAATAGCTTAGATATCAAAAAGGTGATGACATTAATGGATAATCGAAATGTGGCACAACCTTTATACATCTACAAGTGCCTGGAAAACTTTAGGGTCACAAGAGGTTAATACCAAAATCATTCATTAACACAACAAAATATCTAATTCATCCTTAAGTTCACCCTCATTCCGTCATCGCTACAATGTTGCAAATAGAGTGATCAAATTTGTCACATCCACAGAAGGTGATGTGCGTGCGGATGTCATATGGAACCGCAATTATTTAAATTTCGAAAATACAAATCGAAAAACATGGCATACACATGAAACTCACATTCATGCTACATGCCAGCCCATTCCATAAATGGTTATTCGAAATATGTAGTTTATTATAAATAACAACAATCGAATGTCGTGAATCTATTTTTATATTTATCCAAAAGTTACAAAACTCCTACAAAACAAGAAGTCCTCAATTCCATATCATTGGATAAACGAGACTTTTGCGAGAATTGAATTATATTTTTACCTAAAATAAAATTGGATTCGCTTCGAATAAAAACGATTATCGATTTTAGGTTTTCGTTTTTTTTTTGGCAAGGACAAACATTTTTATTGTCTTTCAATAAGTTGCAAATTTTTCCAGATGCTTTACCTTTTGACCTAGTTTTACTTATTCCTTTTCCATTTGTGTATACAGTTGAACGTTGAATTGTTTACTTAAATATGCACAAATTACGAACGAAACAAAAGCATACCCCAACCGCAACCTTTAAGTTCAGACAAATTGTGGTTTTATTATAGATGATTTATTAATGGTTTGAAAGGTTTGCAATAATTAATCACACACACCAAAAAAAACGAGGAATAGCTCAAACTCTGAAGGTAATAATTTCGTATCGATTTTGTCCTTGCAAAGTGTTTCAAGGACGATTGAGGCTCGAATTGTGAATATATAATTTATAGCTTACCCTAACAATTTACTTCTTAGACTTGCATGCATAAATAGGACATTGGTGGTTGGTCTATATTTGAACTATAGATGGTAGGCATAATCAAATTTATTACAAGGGAATCATATATTTCGTTGCGTGACAATTATAGTTCGATATTTTTTCAATCGATACGATTTCTATTTTTCTATCGTTTATTTTTTTTTTCAGATAAGCACGTGTTGATTCAAGCATTAATCGATGTGAATTTCTTCGCACTTTATTCTGATGTAAGTTCTATTCTTATATTTTGTACACACTAATAGTTTTGTCCATTTAAAATTTTATTTTATTAAGAATTTCCACCATTATTTTATTATAACTACACAATTCCACATATGAAATTAATTTTTGTTGTTTATTTATGGAGTGTTATTTTTAGGAAGCTCCTTAATTGCCAATAAATGTATACTTTTGATTTATTCACATTCATCACGTTTCTTTTAGGTATCATTAAAAACATTTTCATCGTCATATTCGGTGATATACTCCTATTATAGTCAAGGATCACTAGAAGTACTAATATTTATTGTCTATTTTATTTATAACTAGAAAAGACTTTCGGTGGGTAACATATTGCTTTCGTAAGCACTAGGCCATTAATTTATTGTAAAAAAACACTCCAACCATGTTTTTTTGTAAGTTATAGTTTTTATACAAGAAATTAATTGTTGTACGTTTATACAGATTAGAATCCTTTATTATAAGCAACTAGCTGGGACCCGGTGCGCCTATGCTGTTCCCATAAGCCAGTGGTCGGCAAAGTGCGGCTCCAGAGCCACATGTGGCTCTTTGACACATTAAGTGCGGCTCTGGCACAAATATCCACGGAAGGCGCAATAAATTTTCATTTAAAAAAGAACTAGGTAAAAAAGAATTACATCTTATTTTGATAAATTAAAATTCTTCTATAAATCGAGAACATGCATAATTTTTTGTTTAAGCTAAAATATAGTTAGGTAATTAAAATGTTATATTGTTGTAACACGTAACGAACATTGAGTTTAATTTTATTAGTTTTCGTAAACGTAAACAAAAACCATGTGCAAACTACCGGCTAAAATTGTTCGTATGTTTTCGGCGTGCTCCGGTGTGATACAAAGGTATAGATGTTTTCAAACTCCGTGACACAAAAAATTTGATCAGTTCTGCGCACCTCGTTGCCAAATTTTATAAATTTTGCTCTATCACTTTCCCTCTTTTCATTTAAAAAGGCAACAAACGCAGAAATAACTTAACAAAATAATTTGGGAAGGGATGCGCGCATGCCGAATGAATAAAGTTAAGTTATCTTTAGGTCTGTTCCAATAGAAAACCTGTCCTGTCGTAGCCTGCGAAAAGTTACTTGATTGCTGGGGGAAAATTTAGTCAAAACCCCGAAAAGTGAAGGAACGCTTTCTGGGATGTTTCGTGCAAATCAAGAAGACCATAACCTAAAAATCACTTGTGTCTTCAAAATAATGACATAAAACTATTGAAATTAATAAATTATTTATGAAATTATTCAAAATCTTGTAGTATTTTCAGCATGTCGTAATCGTTTTGGGTTGAAATGACAAGTCACAGCTGTTTTTGACATGTTGAAAATGTCGTAAGATTTCACTCCACCTAAAAATCCACTGCAGTTTCTTGCTCGAGGGGAAGTAAAAATTTCCCCGCTTTTCCGAGCATGAGATTCTATTGGAACAGAAATTGGGTGATTTCTTGGTCCGCGGGATCCCGCATTCTCTATTGGAACACACCTTTTATATGTACATTGTTTCACTTTCCGAGCCTGCTGAAGAATCGCCAAGAAAATAATTCTTCTATTGATCAACACCATTTTAAAACAATAATTTTAAATATGAGGGAAGCATTTCTCAGCAGCTTTCAGGAATTTAAAAAGAGCAGAGCAACTATACATTTGTCAAAAATCCTCTTAATGCTACGATAACCGAGTTGAAATTTTCACCTTTTGATATTGACATTGATAGCTTTGAAATAGAATTGCTGGATTTAAAAAACAAGGAGATATGGCGCTCTAAATTCGAACGTCTTTGTGTTGAATTGGAAATATTGGAGAAGAAAAAATGTGATCTTAGTTCACAGCACAAGTGGTCTGCTTTGAGTGACCTGGAGAAGGAAGACATGACCATTTTCAACGCTTGGAATACTATTCCTGACTTTTACGATCAGCTGAAAAAGCTTGCGTTTGCTGTTCTTTCCTTTTTCGGTTCTACATATATATGCGAACAATCTCTTTCAAACATGAACATTATCAAGAGTAAACTGAGAAGTCGTCTTTATTGATGAGAACTTGGAATCATGCCTAAAATTAAAAACAACACCATACAAACCTGACTTATTCAAACTTTCCAAGGAGATGCAAGCACATTGTTCGCATTAATAAATATTTATTAAGTATGACATTTAGTTTTATTTAGTGTACTTCTTACTTATTTTGTGTAATAAAAGTTTACTAAATAAGCAGATTTGGCTCCCAATTTTTTTTAAAATTGTTGTAATGTTCATATTTGGCTCTTTGGCTAATAAGTTTGCCGACCACTGCCATAAGCCAATAGTAGTAATCAGGCGATATGAATTTTAATAACAGTAGGAGAGTTTGAAAAAGGCAATTTTTTGTTATTTTTGATTCCAAATAACAAAATGCGAAACTATTAGGGATCTGACATTTTGATCGAGACAATAAAAACCATCCATTGACATGGCATTTTTCTACACCTTTTCCAATTGTAATTCAGAAAGCGTCAATATTGTAATTCAGAAAATTTCAATATTCATCTCATTGATACAACACTCGTAAGATATTGGAAATGAACTGGAAGATTTGGTAATTGTTTCAGACCTAGCACCATGCCATTCAAACCTGGAAACAGTTATTAATGGAACTATGGCGTCTCTGCTACGGCTAGGGCCATATTCGGCAATGCTTAATCCTGTCGAGCCTTTTTGGTCAAAGATAATATTAGAATAGCCAGCGTTACAGGTCCTGGTGTTATGGAACAAAGACTGATCTACTTGGAGGTGATAATAGCTCAGGCAGCTTCTGCGTTCCATACAAAATATTCCTGTTGCAGAAATTGCTGCAATTGGATGAATGTTGAATTTTTCTGAATTACAATTGATACTTTCCGAATTACAATTGATACTTTTTGAATTACAATTGACTAATCTGAATTACAATTAATGCTTTCCGAATTACAATTGACTAATCTGAATTACAATTGATACTTTCTGAATTATAATTGATACTTTCTGAATTACAATTGGAAAAGGTGTAGATATGAATTTTCATACACAGATGAAGTGTCTCAATGAACCGGTTATTTTCTGTATTTTGGAGAGCTGGGGCCCGGTGCGCCTCGCTGCACCCAACGTTTAAACATTTAAAATCAATCCAAACCCTCAAAATTCAACTCTTTTTAACCATTAACGAAAAACTCACTAAGTATTCCTATAAAAGTTGGAATCATTAGTTTCAAAATACATTTATTTGAACTATGACCAAAATTGCCTGTGTATTCTGTTAAGACCACGAACGTTAAAAGATTTATAATTAATGCAAATAGCAGCATCCAGCACTCGAAATTCGAGGGCCATTTTCTATAGCTTTTTTTTTAATTTAAATCTAGAAGCCTGCAATAACAAAATTTTTCGAGAACAATAAAACTAAATTGAAAAATCAAACAAATTTTTATAGTTGGAAAAAGCAATGCCAAAAAACCAACTTTTATTATCTCTTAATGTCACATGTTGGAAAATTGCGTTCATATATTCGAATTAAATTTAACAGATGCCATACGTTTCAGAGGGGAATTAATTGTACAATTATTTTCTAATGTTTAGCGTTCTTTTGTGCCGTGTATAATTAAAATTGCAATTCTGCACTTCTTTGAGCTCAGGGCTACACGGTGAAACTGTTTTCAATATTGTTGGAGAGTTTAAACTCTGTAAAATGGTGCCACAAAATAAGTGCTTGCCGTTTAATTATATGATCTTCAAAATTAAATTCTTCATAACCAATAACGAAAAACCAAGTATTCCTTTAAACGTTCGAGACATTAGATTCAAAATGCATTTATTTGAAGTGTGACCAAAATTACCTATATGTGCTTTGTTAAAACCACGAACGTTAAAACATTTAAAATAAATCGGCAATTGCTTGGCCCCTGGGTTCTCATCTGCAATGTCACTGACTCAGGTTTTATTTGTTTACCCAGATGCCAGCCTCTTCCCGTATTGCAGAATCCTAGACTTATAACTAAAATTTCAGAGGTGATGGGTTTCTTTCTTTCTTATCCATTATACATAAATCATCCCACATTTCCGTTTCTCCTTACCATCTTTCCAAAAAAATATTGTTGATCAATTCTGAACTGATTGCTTAGAGAGCTTCAGGATACACTATATTCAATGTTTCTCCATTTTTAGCTAGAATGTCAAGATTTTCCGATTTTCCAACTCTTGAACACCCTACATACAGCTAACCGGGAAATGACACTTATTTGGCAAAATTCTTCCGCCATATTGGCCCCACAATTTTGAATAATAATCACTGATCATAAATTCGTTATTTACTACCTTAAAAACTTCCATATACCGATTTTAATTGGAACCGGAATACAATTCGCAAACTCGTCGGCCATATTGGTGCGGCCATTTTGAATTTAAATTTTGATTATAAAGTCGTTATTTGCTACCTTAAAAAAACTCATACAGTTTTTCATTGGAATCGGAACACAATTTGCAAATTCGTCGGCCATTTCGAATTTATAAGTTTTGACCACAAATTCGTTATTTGCGACCTTAAAAACCCCTAGATACCCACTTGCAATGGAATCGGAATAAAATTGGCAAATTCAACCATATTTCTGCGGCAATTTTGAATTTCGGTCATATTTCGGCGGCGATTTTGAATTTCGAAAATCGGGCTTCGAGGTGCATCATAGGAGACCTCCACGGACCTTCATGCAAAAATTCAAAGCTCTGCGATGATTTTCAACGAAGCTCTCCATGACAGCGCCATCTAGGAGTGGCTTTAGAAAGTAATAAAATAGCCTATGTTCTAAGTTTTAATGTAAATAGCACATGGTTAAAATTTCATTAAGATCGGTTGCACGGTGTAGGGGAGCCTATTGCGAACATACATAATGTACATAAACACATTCATTTTTATACAGGGTGTATTGCATAAAGTTACGCAGCGGCCGGCTGTGGATAGGTTTTGGATAGACGAACAAAAAATCGTTTGGGGCGGGAAGGGGGGAAATCGTAATGATTTAGCCGCTAGGGCGTTTTGAAGTTTTTTTGGTAGAGTTTTACATATCACCCTGTATTGTGCCCTATGACCTATTTTCATGAATAAGGTATCAGTGTACGCAAAATACTCCTATCTATCTAAAACCGTCAAAATCGAGGTTCTACCTTATCAACTTCCAGAGAAAGTTGAAATTTTGGTTTTTTTTAACTAAAATTTCAACTAAAACCACCCTTTTCTCCAAAAAATGCCTAGTTAACTAATTTTTTTTTGCAAAATTGGAAAGCTTGGACAATTTGCTGTCAATAATGTCCAGACAATTTTTATGCTACGAAGGTCGTAACGACTTATTTCCCATGTTGTTTTGTTTAGGGATAAACACCACCAATACTCTCCTCCAGACGGAGGGGAATGTATCCCCAGTTGAATCTGGCTCTAAAGAGACAGACCAGGGCCCCCTTCATGTAAGGTGATCGGTGCTTATCACCAATCACTTATAAATGAAGCCAGCCCAGTATAAGTGATTGGTGATAATCATCGATCACCTTACATGAAGCCAGTCCAGGTTGTCGAGAAACAGCTTGAGGCATTTTTGAAGGAGTGCCGGGAAAATGCCATCTCTTTCCGGAGATTTGTAGGGTTGAAAAGAGGCCATTGCCCATTTAACCTTGTCCCATCGAAGATGTTCCCAGAGAGGTTCCAGGAATATCGGTCTGGAATTGTCCTATGACTCTACCCAGCATCCAGGGGATAAGTGGTCTGGATAATTTATCCTGGAAAGTGCTCGCTGAGCAGGCACCTCAACCTTTTTTCCTGGTTAGAAGTGTATGAGCCATAATCCTTTTTAAAAAAGCCCTCTCGTTTGGAAGAATTCTTAGAAAGGAGCTCTTGCAGTCTAGCCGCCTCTGGTAGAGTCTGCAGGCTCTCACAATGTTTCGTCCATCTTTACGAGCATCCCAGCTCCTTGTTGTAGGCTGTAAGGGTGAACCTACGTTCTTCCCATTGCCCTGCTTTATTGAACAATCTCGCAACTTTCCTACGCATTGCAGCAAGTCTGTCGTTCCACCAGAGCGCTTTACGCGACGACTGGGAAGAAGATACAGTATTGCTGTAATGGTAGGATAAGGTCAGTGTTATGTAAAAATTCCCAGAAGAGAAAATTGCACTGTAAAAAATCCCAGAAGGGAAAATTTCTTAAAAATTAACATTCCTAAAATATACTTATCCATTTTTACATACGTCGGTAAATTTTCCATGGGAAACGGCCCTGAACCAAAGTTTCAAGACGAAACTTGAGCCACCCCAAATGATAATTTTCGCGCAACTTGCAATGCGCCGCGTGAGAAGCGCGCTGTAAGCAAGTTGCGCAGGTGCCAGGCTAATAAAGTTCAAGGGCGCGTTTCCCCGGCGTTTTGGAATTTTTCCTTGTCACCACCGGCGGGTGGAAATTTAAAAAAGATGAGTGTTGTTCTAATCGTCACCGCCAGCGGGTGGTTTTACGAGTGTTGTTTTAAACTTAACCCTCGGCGGACGGTGTTAATTATTAAGAGCCCAATACACGAGCGCTCCATCCGACCGCGCCACGCCAAAACAACAATAGTTTGTATGCATTCGAAATTTCGAGTGCATACAAATTGTTGCTGTTTTGGCATGGCCGGGTCGAATGGAGCGCTCGTGTATTGGGCCCTTAAGAGAGTGTTGATTAAGTCGAGACCGCAAGCGGGTGGTTTTAGAAGTTGGTTTCGCGGACGGTAATTACATGTTATCTAAGTTTCTATAAACCCTTATCGTGCGGCAGTATTGACTCGGGCTTTTCAAATAAAGTGTTGATATAACAGATCGGGCGGTGTTTTCCAAGTATTTTAAAATCTAAATAGTTTACCAATTATTTTAAAATCTAAAAAACGTGTAAATTGTTTTAGTTATTTTAACTAAATAGTGTGCCCAACAATCAGGGCTTACCTTAAGTAAACATAACCAAAAAACAACGTTTTAAAATCTAAATAGTTTAACTAAATAGTGTGTTCCAATCTAAATCGTTTACTAATTGTTTTAAAATCTAAAAAATGTGCAAATTGCTTTAGTAATCTAATTAAGTAGTGCGCCCAACGTAGAGGGCTTGATTAATTGATTAACCATACCAATTGTTTAGACGTTTAAATAGTGGGCCCACACCCAGGGCCTAACTTAAATAAAGACAGACCAACAAAAAAACGTAAGTCGTGTTTTAATATCTCAAAAAAAACATAAAACCAAGAAATAAGTGAGGAATTCATATATAAATGTACATATACGTGTTTACATATATAAAGAATACTTAACAATTTTTGGTCCACGGGACCTGTTATACCTCATTGAGCCGCGTAATAGTCGTCTCCAGTTCAAGCACTGAGCTGGTAGAAGTTGCGGGCAGGTTTTATTTCGATGCCACAAGCCGCTGAAACTAAAGCTACTGACAGAAACAGGCGCAAAGGCGGTGCGGACATTGGCTTCGCGGTATGTGGCGACTTTTCACTGACATGATGTTGCGGTGTCGGCGGCGCGCTCCGACTTTGAACACAACAACGAAATCAAAGTGACAAGTGGACGTGATAGGAAAAAAATTTAAAAACCTGAATGATTTACATAAAATTTTTTTATCCTACAGGACTTGTCTTTGTTTTAGGTGCTAATTTAATTACCATAATTTGGAAAAATAATGATTTTCATTAAATATAAAATCCAACAAATTTGCTATCCCACCCAACACCAACACACGACTCCAAAGATACGCCCACCACCATCAAAACACGACCCAAAACACTCTCAACATCTCTTGACACTACGCGGCGGCAACGTGCAAAGAGTAGAAAGTAAAGCAACTTGCGCGGTGTGTGCGTAGCGTAAAACAGCATTTCGTTAGTGCGCATTTGAATACACTACTACTATTCTCTCTGTCATTGCCCGCACGGCGTTTGCGCCTGTTTCTGTCAGTAGCTTAAAGGTAGAGACAGAATGGCACGGGGACCGTGGCGGAGTCCGCCTCTCAGAGTTTCCCATACATTTAATTTCTCCCCAGGCGGCGCGGACAAATTAAATGTATGGGAAACTCTCTGAGCGGCGGACTCCGCCACGGTCGCCGTGCCATTCTGTTTCTACCTTAAGACCAGTTGGTTTCCTGAGGAACCAGCGAAGAAGCGCGGTTATGTGGGAGACCGGCAATGTCGAATCTGATGTGCAGGTGGTCGTACAGTGAGACCTCGTCCAAAATACGTCTGCTAGTGAGGGTAAGGTCAAGCCCCCAGCGGTGACAAAGATGGGTTTGCTTCCCCTATTGGGGGATCCCTAAGGGTAATCCTGTTATGGGCGAATCGATAGGCGATCTTCCCCTTCAGGTTAATCAACCAATGCCAGCGTTGTCCACCATAGAACACCCGGGGAAGTAGACTCGACTCGAATCACATGAGTGTGAGGGATTGCTTCTTCCACCAAAGTATAACAACAGCACTTTTGCCTTTCCCATAATGCCACAGAATTCTCTTAGCTGGTTAGGGTGGGGGGAAACTTGTAATGGAAGCTAGCTCTGACGACGCAGTGATCCGAATTACCGAGAGGTGAATCAACGACGACGACCACGGCAACGAAAAAGGCAAAATGATTTAAGAATTTTCTCATGGAACGTACGAACTCTGTACAGAACTCGAGCTACACAACACCTGGCCGATACCCTGTCAACATATAAAGCTGACAATACCGCCATTCAGGAGATGCGATGGACAGGGAATGGTGTTTTGCAAAAACCTGATTATGACGTATATTACAGCTGTCATACGAAACACCATGTGCTCGGGGTAGGTTTTATGGTCAGCAAAAGGATGAAGCCTACCATTATCGGCTTTAAAGCAATAAACGAAAGGCTATGTACCCTTCGTGTGCGAGGCAAATTTAAGAACATCAGCCTCATAAACGTTCACGCACCTACAGAAGAGTCCCCGGACGATGAAAAAGAAGAATTCTTCGAAGTAGTTGAACGGGAACTTAATGCCTGCCCCAGATATGATGTAAAAATCATATTGGGAGACCTGAACGCCAAAGTAGCCCGGGAGCCCGTATACAGGCAATATGTCGGCATCCATGACAATGGGCAGCGAGTTATAGAGATGGCAGCAAGTAAGAACTTGGTCGTTGCAAGTACCAGATTTGCGCGTAAAGATATCCATAAAGCCACCTGGATATCTCCTGATGGGGCAACTCGCAATCAAATAGACCATGTGTTGATAGACCGCCACCACCTTTCGGGTCTGATGACGGTACGAACGTACCGAGGTGCCAACTTCGACTCAGATCACTATCTTGTTGGTATGGTGCTCCGAGAGCGCATTACAACGCTGAAAAGCTTTGTATCCGCTGATCAGGCTCGAATCAACACAGCTGCACTCCGCAACGAAATGGCCAGAAACAGCTACGGTCAGGGGTTAGAACTCGCACTCAGAAGAGCAAGTCCTGGGGATGAGATGCCGGGCGTCGACGAGAGCTGGACCCGCCTTAAAAATACTGTCATTAGTACTGCTGATTCCATCTTAGGCAGAAGTCGTAGAGATCGGAACGACTGGTTCGATAATGAATGCAAGCTGGCAACTGAACATAAGAATGCTGCGTATCGAGCAATGCAGCAGTCTCAGAGAACACGAGCACGCGAAGAGAAATATAAAGAGCTCAGAAAAGAAGAAAAGAGAATTCACAAACGAAAAAAGGAAGCCTGCGAGAAAAATCTCGTTTGTGAACTAGAACGCTACAGAGAGCGACGGCCGCACCAGGCGCGGGAGTTCTACCGAAGAGTACGCGGTATGACGCAATTCACACCTCGTTGCACATACTGCAAGGACAAAGAAGGGAATCTGATCACCGATCCTCAAGGCATCTTGGAGCGATGGGAAGAGCACTTTCATGAATTGCTAAATGGCGAGCTAACGGAGGATTTGGAGGCTCCACCAATATCTGACGATAATGCTATGCTGTCACCACCAAGCTTAGCAGAAGTTAGCAGTGCCATCACCCAGCTCAAAAACAAAAAGGCCTCGGGTGCAGACGGCATCCCTGCGGAGCTGGTTAAATATGGAGGGCCTACATTACACCAAGCGATTCATGAATTAATTGTGCAAGTATGGGAGCAGGAAGCGATGCCAGAAGACTGGAGAAAAGGCATCCTCTGCCCGGTACATAAAAAAGGAGATATCACAACGTGCAGCAATTATCGTGGTATAACGTTGTTGAGTACCGCGTATAAGATATTCTCCGCCATCCTACAAAACAGGATGGCCCCATACGCTAGAAACATCATAGGCCAATACCAGTGTGGCTTCAGCCCAGGCAAATCAACAACCGATCAGATTTTCACTTTGAGGCAGGCTATGGAAAAATGTCTAGAGTTTCAAAACTCAATCCAACACCTCTTCATAGACTTTAAAGCCGCCTATGATAGCATAGCCAGAGTAGAACTCTACAAAGCCATGAGAGAATTCGGCATTCCCAATAAGCTGACAAGACTATGTAGGTTGACCATGACCAATGTGACAAGCCAAGTAAAGGTATCCGGAATACTGTCCAGACCAATCAACATCTATAATGGACTCCGACAAGGGGACGGTCTGGCCTGCCTCCTTTTCAACCTGGCGTTGGAGAAAGTGGTCCGAGATTCGGGCGTGACATCAAGGGGCACAATCCTCCACAAGTCCACCCAATTACTGGCTTACGCAGACGACATTGACATCATTGGAAGAACATCAACAGCTGTACGAGAAGCTTTCATCCAGATTGAGCGGGCGGCAGGAAATCTGGGACTGCACATCAACGAAAGCAAAACAAAGTACATGGTGGCCTCGTCTGCAAGAACACCTAACATTGGTCCCACAATCAAGGTAGAGGAACACGAGTTTGATGTGGTAAAATCATTTACCTACCTTGGGTCAATAGTAGCAGCCGACAATAGCATGGAACCTGAAATACGCGCACGACTGCTAAAAGCCAACAAAGCCTACTATAGCCTGTCAAGGCTCTTCAAATCCAAGCATCTAACCATAACGTCTAAACTTTTACTATATAAGACGATGGTCTTGCCGGTCCTCACATATGCATCCGAAACGTGGGTGCTTAGCAAAAAGCACTCTAACCTCTTGGCGGTGTTCGAGAGGAAAATACTTCGTAGGATTGTTGGCCCCGTATGTGAGGAAGGACGATTCCGGAGACTCTACAATGACGAGATCTACGAGCGCTATCGCGACATAGATGTTGTGAGGAAAATAAAGCTCGGTAGACTCCGGTGGGCAGGACATCTAGCTCGTATGAGTGAAGATGAGCCTGCTCGGAAAGTTCTCTGCGGTAAGACTTATGGGGTGCGACAGCGAGGGAGACCCAACCTCCGCTGGAAGGATGGCGTAGACCAGGACGCTCAGAGCATAGGGATGCCAAATTGGATGACATCGGCTCAGAATCGGGACCCGTGGAGAGAACAGTTGCGAGAGGCCAGGACCGGATCCCGGTTGTAGAGCCGTTAAAGAAGAAGAAGAAGAATCAACTTCGACGGAATATCAGGTTGGATGAGAAGTAAAGAAATAGGTCAAGGAGCTGGGGTCGTTTTTCGCATGTATCATTTCGTAGCACTTCTTTAGCACAAACTACACTACATCTTAGCTACCAATTACAGCATCGTTTACTTGTAATTAAGTTTAAACTGGAATGCAATTGACCTCAATTATTACCGATTTTTCTAGTTGAAAGCTGATGAAAATAGAGTATGGTTAATGCTCTTTGAATTACATGCGCGTCACTTTTTGAGACGTCCAGCGGAAGAAGTGGCCCTACAAAATCATCTTTATGAAGAAGCTCAACTCGAAAGTAATTTTAATTAAATCATATAATATCTAAAAAAAATACTCACAAATAATATTTCCTATATTTCATAGATATTGCAAAATGTTTATGGGCTCAACGGATTCGTTTAGCAGCATCAATATCACGTTTAAGAATTAAAAATGGTGCCTTAAATTTAGCACAGCTACTACCTGTTCACCTGCAGGATGAGAAAGTTGCCATAGCAGCGGCTAATCCAATTGTTAGTGGATGGATGAATCCATTTAAATTGAAGTATAAATCAACTTTTAGACCTTTTATTTGTTTAAAAGATAATTAATAATTTTTTTTTATAATAAAACAGAGATAAAATTGTTGCCCAGGAATATTTGGAGCGAATGGGGATGAGTGAAGTTAATGAAAATGAACTTAAGGATGACGAGAAAACGCTTAAGCTGAATCAGTATAAATGGGATAAGATATGTCCGCTATTTTTAACCATATTGCCACAAGATCGTGGCGAATTTGCCCGATCGGATCTTGTTAGGAATAATATTTTTATAATGCAAGTAAGAATTTTGTTTGTTATTTATTTTTTTTTCAAAACTAGTATTAAAAATTATTTTTATTAAAGGATCGAACATTTTCTGTAGCTCCTGCGATCCTTTCAAAAATGTTGGATCACTTTCAGCTAGAAGGTGACATTGTACAAACTCATGTAGCATCACCAAGATCGACGGCATACTTAGCGGCATTATTTTACTCTATTAATAGAGTGAACGATTTCATAGCATTCGGAGCTGGACAAAATTTAAAAGAATATAAAGATTATATTTCATTATTAGGAGTTAATAATATTCGCCTATATCCTCAAAATTTTTGTTCTGTATCTCTTGAATCACAGATTTTAGAAACTGTAGTTGGAATATTTGCAACTCCGCCAAATTCTTTCAGTGGTGTAGCTGATCCGATTGATCTTATCTGTAGTAGAGGAGGAGATTTAAGTATGTTAGAAGTATTAACAGAATCTGAAATTAGTACTGATGGTAGGAAACGAGTTGCACAAATTTTAGAAGAACAAAGAGAAACATTAAGACTGGCCATGTCACGGCCACAAGTACAATTTATATTATATGAGACACATTCAATTGTTGGCTCTGAAAATCAGGATATGGTTCAAAGAGCTGTTGAGGATGTTAATCGTTGCGCTTTTGAGAAACATTTAGTAGTATATAAAGAAAAGAAAAGACTACAAGCAATTTCTGAAGCTGAAGCTGCTGCTATACCGTCAATGGCAGGTGGTGCATCACATAAAAAAGGCGGTGATAGCACAATTAAGACTGATGATAAAGTTCGTCTTGCGAAATCTGCTTCAAAAGAGTCTGATGTATCAAATTTAGAGCCAGAAGAAGAAGATTATACCCTAAGCGTTAAAGTACCTGAAACTGATGAATTCATTATATCTGATGTTCCCGATATGTGCACAAATCAGGATCAATGTTTGGATATCAGTGCATTGGGCTGTTATGTTGCATTAATAAATAGAAAGCAAATAACTAAATTAGATGCCAAATATCTTATTAAAATGGCCGAAGCTCGAGGCTTATTTGGAAGTGGTGAAAAGAAGAAAAGTGCCAAACCTAAATCAATGAAAAAAGTTGAAAAGAAACCAGATAAGAAAGATAATGAACTAACTAAGAGAAGATATCTTAAGAAATCAGACATTGCTTCATTGGTATTAAATTTTTTTGTGTTATAAATCTTTTAATTATAATTGTTTTTTTTAGATTGAAAGGCTAAATACACCAACGCGTTCCAGTTTTATTAGATCTAATGTTAAGACTATATCATCAATCAGCGACAAATCTATATCTTTCGATTTTTTGAAGAAAGCATGTTCGCGGCATAGTAAACATCATGGAGAAGATCCATATCATTATTCGGTATTTAAATCATTTATTTATTTCGTATATTTTGTTGGATTTTTAATCGTATGTTTTATTTTCGAATATAGACATCCAGTGCATATATGTCATCATTACATTTAGACTCTCGTGCTAAACGATGGTGGCGTGAAGCAACTGATTATGTTAATGATATTCAAAATATGAAAGATATTAGTAATAATTTAAAAACTGGTCAAATAATACCGCCATTATCATTAACTAGAAGTCCACCAGACCTCTATCCACCGTATCATACAACAAAAAAGAAAGAACCGCAACGAGTACCATATCCAGTATTTGTCAGTAAATTAGAATTCAAGGGTAATGGAGTGTTCGATCTCTTAAGAACACCCAGGTAAGATATATTACAAAAAAAAACCCAAATATATTAAAGACTTACCTTGATCCACTTTCCTAAAGATCTTCCTTTGGTCCTGACACATTTTCTGTAAATAATGCAGTACAACGTGCGGCACCTACCTCCCCTAAACCCTTAGGATTACTTCCAAAAAGAAGACAAAAAACTTCTTAGTAACGATAAGTTCTATTTATATATTCTTCTTTAGGTTTAACGAAGATATGGGATACTGGACGGCATGAAAGTAACGTTTTTAACAATAAACGACTGTAACTATTTAAAATATAAATAAAAAAGATCTCCTGGCCCCTGTATTTTAAAAAAAATGATATTTTAATTTAATGTTATTATTTTGGGAATTGAGTGTTAATTTAGACAATAGAAATTCACTAAATGATAGAAGAAAGACGAATCGTTGTTTGTTCATTGTTTTTAATGTAACATGCTAGATCTTAGATGGGACCTACTTTATACTGTTAATCATGAACGGACCAACATTCTTCACAACATCTAAGAGCATGTCTACACGTTCAACTTTTCATTCAACTTTTCGAAATTAGGAAGTTCCTTCTCTTTCGCTCGCATGCAGAGTTAAAAAGAGACTCGTCGTGATTCGAAAATTGAAGGCAACTAAAAGTTGGCCGAAAATTTTCCTTCCAGTCTTGGTTTTTCCTTCAACTTTTTTTAAAAGTGTGGGTTTTTATACGATTTTTTATCGGTTAACCTTGTCCTATTGTAAAAAATGGAAGGAATTTCGTCTTTCTTAATTTTTCCTGCATTCCTCGATCCATTTTCGTTTTGTTTTTACACTTTCATCAGATTCAGAATTTTGGAGAATAACACCACAACGCCCATTGCGTCGTGTGGAGGCTACAGAGAAGTTGTGCGAGAATGCGCAAAAAGATTAAACATGCGTGCTTGTCAAGCATGCAGTTACGTGTGTAGCCGCCTTAAGGAACCATCTTTCTTTACAGATAGTAGACGCTGCCGAGTGGACCTCGCCCACTAATTGTGCCGCAATTCTATGCTTTCTTTAATAGAGTTAAACGCTGTTAAAAGGTGCCACAATCCGTAAGTTCAGTTTTTAGGTGCCAAACACTTGCGTTTGCTCTTTCACCTTTATTACAATTAGATTTTATTGCCCGGGATTTACGACGTGGACGTGGTGGTTCGGACTAGGCTGACTGAGCTGTGCTATTAAATTCAGTAGACATTACTCAGTTTTTATAACCCAAGAGCCCTGATGGTTTTGTGTCCTGATCAGTGGCGGACTAAGCCCGTCAGAGGCCCGGGGCGGCAAAGCTGAATGAGGCCCTCAGTCTAAGAAGTCGATGTAATTTTAGAAGCCTTTTATTCAGTTGCCATTTGTATGGACAAGTGTTTGCATATGTTTATTTCCCAGTAGGAAAAGCATTTAATTACCCATCTATTCCGAAAGTCGTACTAAAGCCAAGTGTCCACTACAGAGTTTTGTTCGGTAGAGTGTAGAGCGTAGAGTGTAGAGCGTAGAGTGTAGAGCGTAGAGTGTAGAGCGTAGAGTGTAGAGCTCTACCTGTAGTATGTACACTAAAGCGCTTCTCTACCACTGCACCGCCCGTAGAGTTGCTCTAGAGAAATTTTGAGTAGAGATCTACCACGAGCTCTACAGACTGAGAACACTGCAGATGCGTTTTACTGTAGAATCGTATGATAGGGCGCGCAACTGCGGCCATCAACTTTTGCATGTCATTTCATTTCTCAGTTATTCAGAGATGCGTGCGTACATATATTGTGTAAAAAATTAAAAGGTAATTAATAGAAATCAAATAATTAATAAAATGAGTTTCCCCCAAAAGAAGGGAAAAGAAATAAAGGAAATGTTGGGAGCGAGATTGGATTGCGAAAAGAAAACAAAACGCTGGAATGTATCGAGAATTATGGAATGAGCTCACGAAAGAAGATACATCTTCATACCAAAATTTTCTGCGTATGTCGTATTCGAATTTCGTTGTTATTTAACACGCCGATCTCGATGTACAAGAATTTGAAGCGCAGTCGCAACGCAAATAAGAATGAATACTGTAGAGAGAAAAACTCTATCAAACATGCTTGTTAGAGCGTAGAGCAGATGTAGAGCTCTACCAAACACAAAAAAATTGCGTATATACAGCTCTACCCAAAAAACTCTATAGTGGACACTAGGCTTAAGTTTACAAAAACTCCTCTTGCAAGATGCAACCGAGATGAAAATGGTCAAGAAGTATTGAAGTACATATTTAGACCAATTTTAATAATTACATGCTGTACTTATTTGTGTCTACGGGAACATTGTACGGGACCTCCGACTCCAAAGTACCACTTAGGTAGGCACTGACCATATTTTAAAAGCCTTGTTTAGGATTTGATCAAGGGAACTTGTAGACATTTGGAGGCCCCCAGGAACCAGAGGCCCGGGGCGGACCGCCCCTTCCGCCCCACCCTTAGTCCGCCACTGGTCCTGATGTCTTGTATCAACCTTGAACCCCAACGGAAAAGAACGCCTTTTCTATTATCCAATTCGGGCCGTTTTCGATCAAATGCCTAGTGTAATCTCTCTAGTTGTCCACAGGAGAGCTAAGAAGAAATCGTCCGGCCTACACAGCACACACAGAATCACATTTTTCGACATCAATCGGCTTCGCGAGCGCTTGTCACGGCTCACCATCGCTTGACTAAGATATTTGACGCTTCCAATTGTCATACGTGACCCATTCTGTGGCGCGGGGAAGTCCTAGAGGAAAGCTATAGGTGTGTTCGATGACTGCTCCATCTCAAACTGCAGCAGAAAAAATCACCATTTTGCTCACAATTGCTCTGCTCTGTGTTCTTTGAGCCTGATCTGGTTTGAGAATTCTCACCAAATTTGTAGGAGCAGGCATAGCAGCAAAATTCTTCTTTTTATTTTGACAATTTGTAAAATTGAAAACAGGAAAATTGATTTTTATTGGCGAAGGACTGTGGTGCTGCCGGGATTCGACCCCGGGACCTCTGGGATGGTAGCCAGGCCCTAGACTACCGAGGCCTACGTGCCCTGATGACGCACAAGTCACCGCAAAACTTTAGCTACACTCAGCATCAACAAGTTCGGATTCAGATAAGAGCACAGATAACGATAAATAAACAGAGCTGCAACGTTTTCTATTATTAAGCCCAAAACAGAATGAATGCAGAAACTTCGACTTCAACTTTGCATTTTGACAGTTTCATACTTTTTCTATAGTACTCACGTTCAGTTAACAGAATCAATGCAGTAAGCGTTGCAGTAAACTCTGCGCCGACTTCGACTTTGAAAATTTTAAAAGTTGCTGCACAAGTTGCAGAGCTACCAACACAACATAGGTCTGTTCCCGTACCTGCAGAAAGTACAGAATCTGCCAGTTGTTTCGAATTACTTAACAGAATTCTGTTCCCGTACTTTTACTGCAGCCGCCATACTCATTTCCCCACCCTGCAGTAAGAAGCAGAAACCTGCAGTAGCTACGAGCTGCTGTAACCTGCTGCAGCTTAGATATTTGAAATATGGCAATGTCAGAACTGTCATTCCCGTGTTAAAATTGCAGAAACCTGCAGAAGCATGTTCCTGTACTTTCTGTACTTCATCCCCACCTCAAAATAAGCAACTTGCAGTAAGTGGCAGAATGCAGAAAGTACGGGAACAAACCTCATTTCAATTTTGCCACTGTAGCCAAATTAGAAAATTTAAATTGATTGAGTTTATTGTATGCAAATTTTAATAATTGCAGGTAATATACGTAAAAGTCGCATACAATAAAAAAAAATTGGTAAATATTTTAAAATTTATAATTTTTGTTATGTTATTAAATGGTGATCGTAATTGTAAATTCTAGCTGTCAAATTATCGACTTTGAAGTTCTGAAATGAATGTGTTAGCGCTGTGCAGCAAAGTCGAATTTACTGCAACGGTGAAGTCAAAGTCGAAGTTTCTGCATTCATTCTATTTTGGGCTTTAAGCACAAGTGTATTACATTTTTCACGCACCTGAATCTTTTTCCCTAACATTTTCTGATTAAACATCACAATTCGAGTGTTTTCGGAAACGTCCTATGACTTGCAATCACCAGAATCAAGTGTTCGGAAACTAGTTCATGCATTTGCTGACAATTCTAAAACAACTTGACTAATCCTGAGACAGCAAAATTTTGACAAAGATCAAGTGACCTGTGCATGTGATGAAGAAGGAATGCTTTGTTGTGTTTTGCTTTTTTTGATTAAATTTTATTGACGTTTAAATTTAGTTTAAGCTGAAAATAATGTAGTTAATAAATCTCGTTTTCTTTTAGCTGCCCCGCTTTGGTCTAGTTCGATTATATTCACACCTTGCTTTTTAATGATAAAATTATGCAATAGTATACAAGATGAAGCTACATATGTACTTGGCCTCAGTTATGTCATGTATGGGTAAACGTTTCAAAATTGGAAATTTTCCTTTTAAAATTCAGAATGTTTGCTCAATACACTCGTGTTGAACTTAGCACAAAATTAAATTTTCTTTCCGATGCTAAAATATGCCCATTGTCTCGAAACGGAACCATAATAAATGTATCGAGCGGGAATGCGGAGTCTCCTAATTTGTGGTTCGTTGGGATACTACTCTTTAATAACATTCATATAGCGTTGAATTTTTGGAATTTTTCAAAGTTCTTTATTTTGCAATTCCATCAAAATCACTATCTTTTTATTTATTCGCCGAATCCTCTTTCGTACTTTTTTGATAGTTAAGTTCACAAACGTCCAAGGATTAAAATCACTTGACAGCGAATTGTTTCCAGCAGATCATTGTCAATAGGCAAAAATCAGTCAACAGACAATGCAATTGTCAAGTCATATGATGTTTCCGAAAACACCCTTCTTCACAGGGGATTCCCCTCATAAGTCTGCTTTTACTGGATTACACGTTAAAATTGCGCAAATTTCAAAGCGCAAACAGTCAGAATTGCTTGTTTGGACGGCAACCTATAATCAAGAAATAAGTCCATGTAAAGAAGAAGATTTCTACTTCCGAATATCGTAGGAAATACATTCCACATTCTACACAAGTCGCTGCAGTGTAGTTGTGAAGAGAAATGTCAAAAATGTAGGCGATGGACGGGCAGGCGAGCAAGTATGGTGCGGGCGATTGATTTTAAAAGTTCAAAAACAAGTGAATATACCAAAAATTATTGAATGTAATTAGTTTGATATAGTTAAATAATGATTGTAATGTGTGCTATAATTAATTGCACAAAGAATATTGTATAAAATTTAGTAGTATTATTTTCAAGACAAACGATTTCAACGCAGCTGAAAACATTCTTTTCTTCGTCTAAAAAAACTTATCTTTACTGTTTTCTTAATACAAATTGTATAATTCCAGATAAGCAATTATGTCTTAAATATGTAAACAATCTCAATACAAAGGTAAATAAGATTAATAAAATTTCATAGCGTTTTTAATATGATAAGAACAGGCGGCTCTTTGGCCCATGCATGAGGAGAGGACATACAGTGAGTGTTAAAACTACATATATACGATGAAGTCAAGCGATAACAATTTGATAAGGAGTGGAAAGCTCTTTACCATTTATGCTGATAACAGAATTTACTTCGTTACTTAGACGAATCGCCTTACATCTAGCTCCTTATCGCAAGAAAGGGAGTTTCTATGAAATATAATGATTTCATGCCGGCTCTTGTCCCTGCTCGAGCCACAAAAGACTTCAACGCTGGCCAGTATACACTATTATTCCTGGGTGAACCCTTGTAGACTTTCAAATGAGCTGTTTGAAATTAAATCAGTGGCTCTAAGGTTAATTGTATTCACCGAATAGAATTTAATTCGGGATTTCGTTTTTTTCTGTTCTGTTCTTTTTGTTGTTGTTGTTAAAACGAAATCTGTAAACATAGAAGCTTGTGTACGGCAGAGTCAATATTTCACGGTTGATTTATACAATCGGAACGAAGACGAAACCATTTAAAAGTTCGCTACTTTTTTGGGTGAGGATCCATTCAACCGTGTTCTACAGACCCTCTGATAAAATCCAAAAACAGTTCACAGCGTGACTTAGTATCGATAGTAGATCCAAGATTCCTGTAAGTATATATAAAAATTGTTTTAAAGAAATTGCGCTATTACATTAAAATATCGAGTCAAAAAAAGAAAAACAAAGAATACTCTTTAAGTGCATAGTGGATAAGGAACAATTGTGATCCAGAAGTTTGTTTTCTTTATTCTCCAGTCTCATTTCTGTGTAGGTGAAAATAAGAGTGATATGAATGTTTTGCTTTATCAGCACGAATGTGAAGTATGCAAAAGTTAATGTAAATATTTTATTTCTTTTTAATTTAAAGATGTAAACAGATACAACAATGGGTCCCCCCATTATTTAAGTATGCTTCAGACAGACTGCATTTAAATGTGTGTTTTTGATTATAATATGATTTAAGCCAGTATATAATTAAGTGAGCAAATGTTTTAGAGAAGGTGATTACTGCCTTTAGCGTAATGATTAGAAATGGATTGTTTGCTTCGTTTTTGTTTTTGTGTACTTCATTTTCGCTTGTGTTGTATTTCTCAGTAATTTGAATATTTTTAGTGCTACAAAATGTTATTGACTGCACTGGATAAATATATCAAAAAGGCTGGTTAGACTAACTTACTTCTTCTTTAACAGCCTCACTCAACTGTTCTTTCCGCCGGACCCCATTTTGAGCCGGTCATCCAGTTGGCCCTCTTTAGTTCTAGGAGTCCGGGTCTACGCCATCCTTCCTGCGGAAAGTGGGTCTCCTTCGCATACTGTCCAAGCAGGTTCTTCTACGCTCATAGGAATTAGATTCCCTGCCCATCGGAGCCTACCGAGCTTTATCTTCTTCACAACATCTATGTCGCGTTCGTAGATCTCATCGTTGTAGAATCTCCAGAATTGTTCTTTCTCACATAAGAGGCCACAATTCTCCGAAGGATTTTCCTCTTGAACACGGCTAAAAAGTTAAGTGGTTTTGGCTAAGCACCTATGTGAGTACCAGTAAGACCATCGTCTTATATAGTAGAAGTTTGTATGTTATGGTTAGATGCTTGGATTTGAAGAGCCTTCACAGACTATAGTAGGCTGTGTTGGCTTTTAGCAGCCGTGCCCGTATTTCTGGTTCCATGTTATTGTCGACTGCTTCTATTGACCCAAGATAGGTAAATGATTTTACTATTTTAAATTCGCACTACTCTACTTTGATTGTGGGTTGGAAGCCTCCTGGACAGGTCTTGATGTTCTACCAATGGTCTGAAGTTCTACAACATCCAGGAGCTCAAGCGCAAGGTCCATTGTCTTTTCCCCTCCCCTCTTATTAATTTATCGTGTCCTCTATTCTTTCCTTCGAAGCAGGCCTCCCACTAGACGATTACGACATGACGGACTGGTAGTCCTAATCTTGGACTTTCACATAAAAAACTAATGTCAATGCCGTCTGCATAAACCAGTATTTGGGTGGACTTGTGGAGGATTTCGGATCACTTTCTCCAACGCCAGGTGTGAAAAGGGGCAGGCCAGACCGTCCCCTTGTTGGAGTCCATTATAGATGTTGATTGGGTTTATTCCTTATACGAGTTGAGCTGGTTCAGCAATCTGCCTAGTGGCCTGTTGCTTAGACTTGATTTTTCGGGCAGGGCCTTGTTGAACAACGTACCACTGCCATAGTGATTCCCGGCCAACTGGTATCATAGCCGCGTCCTTACTCTCCTGGAGAATCCTCTCACCGCTGCAGTTTCGGCAGCTCACCAGATGAGCCAGGCATGGCACTGTTCCCCCTAGATGATATAGGAGCTGGTGCTGCCAATTTCCTGATGGGTTCAGAAACTTGGGGCAGAGCGGCATCTGACTGGATCTGCTTCTTGGCTTCGCGGGTTCCTGACCTTTCTTGGCCTTCGGTCTGTTGGGAAGGAGTTTTCGGAAGCGGGGCTTGGGTGTGCTCTATGGGATTTCCCAATTACAAACTGCCATGCAACCCTCGACAAGTTAACTTTACATCTTTGCTTGGTAGGCCCGATCATATTAGCTCATATCTTTCAAGACAACATCCGGTGGCTACCACAAGTTATGATCGCGCTTCCACCAGTCCGAGATAGTTACGGCACGCGCGTATTTACATACACATGTTGCTCCCCCCATCTCGCTGGTAATACTCCTTTCTCTGCCTTTCTATATTTCTTTCGGTTAACTTCATATGGAGGAAGACCGGCAGCGCAATTCCCTTGTTTAACACTATTTCACGCTCTTTTCAGCTTAAGGATCGTATTATGAAGGGCTGTTTCAGTGAGCTTTCTATCCTGGGACGCTGATCTGACGCCTATCTCTCTGTCTACAATCTTTTCAATTGTCTTCAAAGTAAAAGACGATATGTTTGTTGGCCGGAGGACTTAGCCAGGTTGCAATCAGATCGCAGATCTCTTGAAGTCTTTGTATGGTTTAAACGACGGAATCGCCTCCCTAATAGTTTTAACAGTGACCGAGATATTTGTGTCTAGAAATTATACTGTGAACATTTCTTTCCTTGTTTGTGTGAAAGCCGTCGGTTTCCGTTATTTAGAACCGAGATTTTGAGGCAAGCCATCACGGGGGCTTAAAGAAGTTTTGCCTAGTCTAGAACAGTTTCAATGCTCTGGCAAAAGAGCTTCCAGCCCAACGAGTTAAAATTGTTTTGCACCTTGTATAGCCAAGTTAAGGCAGTTCTCGCCAGCCCAGATAAATCAGTATTGGGCCAGATATAGGACTTTTAGATTGTGGTCCTGGCTGCTGAAGGAAGGAGAGATTTGCATCTTTTAAGAAATTCTAGGCATAGAGACGCTTGTTTGCCGATTTGGAATATTTCTTCGCTTTCAATCCCCACCAACTTGATTCTCAGTTTCGTTGGTGATGAGACTTTGTGACACTCTTTCGCCTTCGACAATATAAGACAAGCACATCACAAGATCTTTGTGTGTTTAAGTGCCGTCTGAACGAAGTTTCGTCTCATCACTAATAAAATCTGCACCGATCTTCCTTCTATCCCGGCAGACAGTATGAATCTAACAGCTGACACATCTCTTTACATCTTAATGATAACAGATTCCAAATCGTCAAAGATCGCATTTCAATCCGTAGGATTTCATAAAAAATGCAAATTTCTCCTTCTACCAACAGTCATATATAAGGTGAAGAGCATGGGCCTTATTCTCTATTACAATATTGTTAAATTTTTTAACGAAACTGACGAAATCGTATTCTCTATTACAATATTGGCATTAATTTTACATGAAAATGTAACAATATTGTCAAATTTTTACTCGAAAGCTGTTTCATTTTCGAATCGGATTTAACAATATTTTAATAGAGAATAAGGCTCCACTTGATAAATATGACCCATGTTGAATACCGACAAAGATGGCTTAGATTCGACGCCGTCCAGTACTACGTTGATTGAACGGCCAGAAAGAATTCTCTCAATCCAGCTCTTGAGAATGAAGTTGATACCAGTAGCTTGCAGTTTATATAACAGAGCAGGATGCCATACTCGGTCAAAAACTTTGGTAATATCTAGAGCAGCCAGATCAAACTCCCCAAAGGGAAGGATGGATAATGGAGATAAACATTTAAATAGGGAATCCGTGGAAAAACTTCCTTGCTCTAAAATACGAATATCATTTACATTCTGGTAGACGGGATTAACTAAGGTTTTGTTTTAGTTAGTATGTAATGTTTGTATGAAAGGCGAATAAATGCTGATAATAGCGCAATTTTCTTACTATTGAAATAACTTCTCCAAAAATATTTTAGATATTTTATATAGATATATTCATTTTCAGCAACACCATATATTCTAAAATCCACAATGTAGGATGATTTGGAATTGAATAATGTAGTAAAAAGTAACTCTGTGCATGTAAAAAAATAATTAATTTCTTACATTTTTAGACTTATCACAAATAAATAAAAAAACAAAAAACGGATGAAATTTTTTTACTTCATAGCAAAATAATCTACCAATGGACGTGGATTAAATTTGATTCTTCATAAAATTTATTTTTGTTTTCCATTCTATCTAAAATAAAGACTGTATATAGACTTGACTAAACAAATAATAACACTGGTGTTGGTCGCTTTTTGTGTTAACATGTTGAAAAAAAACAGTTAAAAGTTAAGTAAAAAAAATGAGAGACACTTGTTGACTTTTTACCAAAGATAATTTAGTAGAAAAATAAATACATTCTTGTGGTGGTGGTGGCTAAAAGTAGTACTAATAACCAAAAAAAAATGCAGAATGAATTAAATCAAACAACGACACAAGACAGTGATATTGATAAGGAGGAGAATGCCGCTGACAATATATCAACAATTGACAGTGGTATTTCAGAAGGTTCGGCTAGTTCTGTTATATCACCAAAATCTAAATCAACCAAGAAAACTGATGATATCTTAAAGACTAAGCCTGGTCGTAAGAAAGGACGTCGCAAGCAATATATATGTGCTATTTGCAGTAAAGAATTTATGGGATGCAGTGATTTGCGTAAACATTTGTTAATCCATTCGGATGAGCGACCATTTGAATGCGAGCAATGTTCGAAGAAATTTCGACAATTAGTTTGCCTTAAGAATCATATAGCTTCAATACATGATACTGATAAGAAATATATTTGCAGTCACTGCAATAAAGCATTTGCAATAAAGGCACGATTACGTCTGCATTTGAGGATTCATTCAGGGGAAAAACCTTATCGATGTTCAATTTGCTCCAAAGAATTCGCTAGGGGTGGACAGGTGAGTGCGCTACTTTGTATTAGTGTATATTAAAATAAGCATGGTTTAAAAACATCTTAAGTAATTTTAATTTATGCGCTAATTAAAAAGACATTAAAATACAATTTGAAATTAGTAGATACATTTTAAAAAGAGGTTTTGAAGATAATTTTACTTTTTTGTCGTAATATGTATATTAGTACGAAATAGACCTTTCGAAGATGTAAAGCAAGTGGTTCCTGATTTTCTACCTTTTTTTCTATTTAAGGTCCTTTTTTTTAATTCAACCAAAACACATAAAATATTATTTGTAGAAAATGTATAAACGTAAGGTGATTAATCGCAATAGCCATAATTTCTTATTTTTTGAACAACGACTTTGTTATCTTAAAGAAAAGGTGTTTTGATTATTAATCGGTTTTGTTTTAGTTTCAATTTATAATTCATGTGTTAGTGAACTATTATTCTTAGGTGCAAACATCGCTTCGTTAACTTCAGCATCATGTCTAAAGCATCGACACTGGGCCATTTTTCGTTAGAGAATTGAACATGTGCTAAAAAATGCGTCTATTGCAATAAAGAACTAACTATTCATAACTTCCCTTTGACGCCTGGCTTTCAGAAGAACCTTTTTTTATTATAGTATTCATTTATATGCCGGTCCATCCAGGAAGAGCAGACCGCTTTTGTTAGAGTGGCCCACGATATCCTTGAGTTCCTTGGATGGCCTGGAGTCGTAGAGGAGGTATACTGACCATAAAATAATCATGTTTGTTCGTAAAAGAGACACTGAGTGAAACTCAACTCTTACCTGATAGGGTATAGCTTAATGCACAACTTTTATGCCCATAGGGGAATAGTCTTTTATATTAGGAATAAAGTAGCATTCCAGTGGGTGTACAATAGTTCATCTCCAGATCTCAATTATCTCTGGATTAAATTAATTCTTCATAGCCACGTCACATTCTTCTGTTTTTTATACAGAAGTCCAAATATTTATAATGAAGTCACTCGTTTTGCATTCGAAACTAGCTCGGAGTGGATCTCGTGTTTGTTATCTTCACACTCGGAGTGCGAAATCATCGTAGCGGGTGATTTCAACGTCCACAATTCAAATTGGCTTACTTACTCAAATGGTACCAGTGTTTCTGGTAAGGACGCTGAGCTCTTCGCAGACATTAACAACTTGCATCAAATTGTCCATCGTCCAACTAGGGTCCCTGATGTTGCAGACCGAGGATACCATATCCTTGACCTATTTCTTACCTCCCACTTACAGATATTCTGTCGATGTTGACTCTCCTGTGGGGAACACTAACGTCTAGAAGTTCGTTTATAAATAGAAAAATTTTGCTGTGGAATAACGGCGTGTCTATTCGCACCAAAAATACGGGTCACACGGGCCACGGATCACAGGTCACGGGCACACGGGCAACGGGTTACACGGGCCACGGGTCACACGGGTCGCACGGGTCTCACGGGTCACGGGTCACACGGGTCAGGGCACGAGTCATACGGGCCACGGGTCACACGGGTTGAACAAGGCTCGGGATATGGGCTATACGGGCGGCACAGGGCCCGGGTAGTAATTTCTTCCATTTTCATGAAAATCTGGTGAGGTTCTATTTAATACCTCATAAAAACGTTTGAAAACAGGCACTTTTCTTGATTTTCAGAAAGAACACCTTTAGGCGAAGGGGAAGTGAAATATGGTGTGGGCAAGCTTTCTGCCGGCTGAGCTTCCTGCGATGGAAATTTTCGAGCATTTTCATGTGTGCCTGACAGGAAAAAATTTTGATTTCTCGAAATCTACTGAATAGAAATCCACACCATATTCCACTTCCCCTTCGCCCAAAGGCGTTTTTCTGAAAATCAAGAAAAGTGCCTGTTTTCAAACGTGTTTATGAGGTATTAAATCGAACCTTTGTTTTTTTATTTTGTTTTGATTTTTATTTTTATGTTCTTCAATTATTTTTCACTCTTTACATTTTAAGCTTTGTTTTTTCACTTCGTGTTTTTCACAGCCGCGTAGTTAACAGCACTCCTTCCTAGCTCAGACCAAACGTCCTGTATTCTAAATTTAATACCCCTAGAAGGGCTTGTAATGAAATACGTTATCTGCCACTTTGTGGTGGCCGCCATATTGGATTTAAAATGACGTCACATGGCTTACTGTATTCTACTCGTCATACTCTTTCATTTGATACCCATGTCGGGGGATCGAAAAAAGTAATCCGCTAATTTATGGTGGCCGCCATATTGGATGTACCCTAAAATTGAATACACTGTATTGTATTGTCTTCAGAACCAAAGGTGTGTGCCAAATTTAAGCATCATCCGATATCGGGAACTGGTCGAAAAATTTGTCCGCCACAGACAGAGAACGAAGATAATATTAAGCTTGTAGAATAGGGAGATTTTTTATAGTCTATCAATATTTTTCAAAATATAAAATAGTGTTTTACTATAATGAATTTTTGTTTATAATGATTTTAATTAATATTTTTCCCATAACAACCTTTATAATGATGTTATAATTGTTTGATTACTGAACTAAAACTAACAACAAATATTTATTTTACACCAACCTAGTATCTAATTCAAAATTAATTTATATTCAATCACATATTCAGCACAGACAGTGGGATAGAGCACAGATTGCACGGGCAAAGATTTTCTCCAATTCTGGAAGAAATTACTACCCGGGCCCTGTGCCGCCCGTATAGCCCATATCCCGAGCTTTGTTCAACCCATGTAACCCGTGGCCCGTGTGACTCGTGTCCTGACCCGTGACCCGTGGCACGTGTGACCCGTGCGACCCGTGGCCCGTGTAACCCGTGGCCCGTGTGACCCGTGGCCCGTGTGACCCGTGTAACCCGTGGCCCGTGCGACCGTGCCCCGTGTGCCAGTGACCTGTGACCCGTGAGACCCGTGACCCGTGCGACCCGTGGCCAGTGTGACCCGTGACCCATGGCCCGTGTGACCCGTATTTTTGGTGCGAATAGACACGCCGGTGGAATAATCTCCCACAATCAGAGTTCAAACGTAAGGTTCATCGCCTTCTGCTCCAATACTCCCAGACCTCCCCTGATCTAACAGTTTCTCTTATATTTTTCAAACCAAGCTTGCTACTAGACATTGCAGCATAACCTGAACGACATGACAGACTGATAGTACAAAGGCTTGGCTTTTCCACCTAAAAAAACGTCAGAGGGTTGCCGCCCACATCACTGCATGCTATTCTGTAGCCGGGTACCCGCAAGTGCTGTATAGTTCTATTACTTACCCATGGCTCTTGTAACAGAGCCACTTCGACAACTTGGGTGGCCAGCACCTTGCAAAGGACTGCCGAGGCAGCACTGGACCACCCTTGACCTCGAGCTTTTCGCACTGCTGTGAGCCAGCAGGAGTCTCCTTTGACATGCCCTGCTCTTTAAGCTGCATCAGCGACCTCTCGCCAATGCTTAGGTTAATAGTTTGACCGTTCTGTCTTACCTTCCTACCGATCACATGCCAAAAGGTCACCTCAATCGGCTGGGTTTTGATTGCCATCCTGCGGAGCATCCGTTCCGGTTCTATAACATCGTTAGGGACCCAGAAGCTGATCCTCTTGAATTTGGGAAGGTTCTTTTTGCGAATTAGTTTGAGGTTGCAGCCTTTCCAAACCCGTAGTTTGGCGGCAGCCTTCGTCAGTCAATGGTTGGTGGGTTTGTTGGCGTAGGCGATGTTAATGAACACCCCGCCACCTTTGCCCCCAAAAACTAAGGTGAAAAATCGCCTTCAAGACTTTCTTCTACCAACAATCGCTATGATAGCAGCGATAATCTGGCTCAGAGGGTCCATTATGGAACAAATGGCGTCGCCACTAACCTTTTTTTGTTGTTTTTTTGAATAAAAATGTACTTAATGGTTTTCATATTTCTTAAAAATAAAATTTTTTGCAAATTTTGGCAACTAAAGAAGTATTTAAAACCTTTTTCACAAAACTGTGACGCCTTCCTTAATCACTAACTTCCTGGAAGCAAATTGATGATTCCCTTTCACTTTTTAACAATGTTTTAGCTTCTTTATTACATTTTTCTTTTATCGTATTTCAATTAAGCTTTTCTGTGTTTTTTAGCCTCATAACCTTATCCTTGGAATTTCCTATTTTTATTTTCTTGAAATCGTTTGTAAATGCCCTGCATTTCTTTCAAAAGTACCAAACTATCCAGCGCGACCGCAGACCCAATTAGTGTACTTTCTTTGTTGTAAATGTGCCAAGTCGTCCTAAAGACAGCATAGGTCACCAGTGCACTCCATCTTTGGCTGGCTAGCAGCAAATGGTAGTCAAAAATAGCGTTTTTAACTCCGCCTATTGGACACGGTCCGGACAGACACTCTTCTCCTTGCTTGGCTAGTTAGTCGGTAGTTTGTTCCAATGTCCGGGATCCCAGACCAGTGGCAAGTCGTGCTTTTTACCGAGCCTATCTAACTCAGCTCTGCATTGTTCCAGTTGCTTGAAGCACACCACTACTGAATTCTGAACTTTTATAGGTTATCTATGAAAATTACAATGTTACATCTTTGTGTAGGTTCGAGGTTCATTGCCTGGCAGGCCTTCTGGATCGCCAGCACTATCGCTTGAAAGATACTAGCGTGCACCAGCAGGTACCAGGACAGTGAAGTGTTAGTGTCTCTTCTTAAACCCCTGCCCCGACGCCCTCTTAGAGCCTTGGGCGTATATCCGTATAACGATTTTCTTCAGGACGTCTCCGTTTCTTCACTCTCTTCTTGAGGGTATTTCGACGGAGAAGGCCTTGCTGAAGGTCATTCTGTAGGAAGGTAGTATGTGCTTGAGCGTCCATAAAGTCAGGTAGCCAAACCAAAATGTTGCAATGACCGTAGGTTCTTGAGCTCTAGGTCTCAGATTCCCTTACTGGCACGAGGCTAGGTGTTCGATTTTAAGGTTTGGAGGGAGCAGGCGCAATAGAACATCAAGGGCGTTCCTGAAGCATCATGGCTCCTTTATTACGTTATAGGTCCTGCTCAGCGCTGGCCACCACATCAGCCAACCTTTCGTAAGAATTGGACGTACCAAGGCTGTGTACGTCCACAGGACCATTTTTGGATTGAGACCCTCATTGCCAAAGCTCTTTTTACAGGCGTAGAATGCCATGCAGACTTTCCTTATCCTTTCCTCGATGCTCGACTTCCAGTTGAATTTTGGGTTTGAAACTAGACCCAGAAATTTCACCGTGAAGGATAGAGTGAGGCTGTGCCAATCCAAGCTGGTGAAGTTGAAGGTGGCAATTTTCGTTTTCCCAGTGAATAGCATTAGGTCAGTTTTTCCCGGGATGACTGCCAGACCGCAGTCTGCGGGCCAGGTGCCAACTTTAATCAGACATGAAGGCTGCCAAGGCATAGTGTTTGTAGTGTAGAGTCTTTTCGATAGTTTTCCCCACTTCGTGCAAAGCTGTCTCAGTGGATCTACCTCGAGAAACTAGGCCTATAGTCCTTCGCGGATTCATGACATCTTCTGCCTGTCTTTGGGATTTAATTTAATTATGACTTTTAAGGTTTGGAAGCGATAAAAGTTTCACTTTATCATCCTATTTTATGTTATTAGACTATAAATAAGCTGCAACTAAGGATCACGGTTGTGATTTCCATATATGTAAATCTGAAGTGAAATAAGTTGTAGTAGTAGCGATAAAATCAAATTGAAAAATACTTTGATAGTACACAATCTTTCAAAACGTCTAGTCAATAACAGATCTAGTCAATAACAGATTTTCAATCAATTCTACTTTCAGCTACGACAACACCTAGTCATACACGATGGACAAAAGCCATATGCATGCGACAAATGCCCATCATCATTTTCATCGAGAGGCAACTTACGAATTCATGCAAAAACGCACGATGAAATGCCAGAATTATCATGTCAAATATGCCATAAAAATTTCAATAAAATTGAAATTCTAAAAAAGCACGTAACTAGCCACAATTTGAATACAAAAACATTCAACTGCAAAATATGCAAGAAAACACTAAAAGGACATCGACTTGTTCACATGAAAATGCATGAAAATATTCGTCAATATATCTGCCAAATTTGTTCGTCGCAATTTGCACAGAAATCTCAATTAAATGTTCATCTTCGTATGCATTCTGGAGAAAGGCCATATAGATGTCGAGTAAGTAGCTCTGTGTGGTTAGATAAACTTGCTTTTAAAATATGCTAACGTAAAACTTCTTTCAGGTTTGCTGGCAAGCTTTTGGACATTCAAGTGTTTTGAAACTTCATATTCGGAAACATACTGGAGAGAAGCCATTTACGTGCATTCTATGCAAGAACGATGGAGTAGCATTCTCTCAGCTGGCTCATCTTAAATCTCACATGAAAAGTATTCATGGTAAAGCGAAGCCATATTTTTGTGAAGATTGTGAAATGTATTACAAGACAAAAAGTGATCTTCAGAAGCATCTAGAGAAATGTAATAAAAGTGGATCATCATCGAGTGTTACAACTAGACAGAATCAAGCCCAAGAGGAAGAAGAAACAGCAGCGATATCCAATCTGAGATTGTTATTTGCGATTTTGCTTAAGAAAATCTCAACTGAAGAAAGGCTTAAGCAACTTGGATTTGAAAAACGATTAATCGACAATGTTATTATCGATGCCTTGAAATTAGCGCATAGAACAACTTTTGAAGATCCGAAAATTAAGGAGCTGGATAGATTACGAAAGAATGTAGCTGAATTTTTAGAATGGACAATCCCTGCTGATTTTATGGAGAAGATTAAAAAGGAAAACAAAACCGTAGAAGATATTTTAGAAGAATTAGCAAATGCTTACTCTAGAACAAAATAATTGTTAAATAGATTTGTACTATTTTAGAGCTGGTTATACATTATGATTACTAACACGGTAGCTACCATATCATTATGTGAACAACTCATCATTTCTTTCTTTTACCCTATTTAATAATATTTACTTTAACAATTCTCATGTGCACTTACTAGAATTTCTGTTACATATAATATTACATATATATTATATCGTCATTGGTGGAGGATGAAATCATTTATTATATTTCAATGATGCCAAATATTTTTATTTTAGGTTTTAGGTAATTATTATTATTACTACATATTAATGCAATTTTTTTTCTTTCATCTTGCCAAATAATATTTTTTAATTAGAAAATAATTAGGATAATTACTTAGGTAGATTTTTCTTTCTGTAGAACTTTCTAGTCAACGATGTTTTCGCTTTAAAATAGTGTTTTTTGTTTAAGCATTTTATTGATTATGTTAAGAATTTTTTTTGCCATATTATGCTAAACATTTATAAAATGCCCACCACTTTCTGAATATATAATTCAAATAAATTTTTTTTATTAGTATTTGAGTATTCTATTCTTCTGAATTCTTGTACTTTTTATACCATCAAGTAAAATTTATAACTTTTAAAATTTCAGTTTCAACGTACAACGAACAAATGCGAAATGGGGAAGCTTTTGTTAGAGCATTCCTAAATGAAATTTTGGATTGTATCTGCAACTTACCTCTTTTATCTATGATAGGTGTTCCACTTGGGACTAGACTTCCATCTCAGAGGGAATTTTAAATGCTGCATACAATTCGAAAGCCCCATATATGGAAATAGGATTGCTTCGTAGGTAGACGGGTTTCAATTTCGGTTCGGAACCCACATTAGTAGTAGGAACAGAGTAAAACCTGGTTTGTTAGATTATGGTTTCTCAATGGTGTAGCAAACACCACCATTCTCGATGTGGACGCGATTTTCGTAGCCTGTCCAGCCACGTTAAGGTGAAATGTATTGTGGTGTTTTTAATTATAACCGGCGGCACATGGCCGAAGAAGGATTTAGAATTTATTGTTGAATCCAAGAAACTGAGGCAACCCTCCATCTATGTGGTTAAGGCGGTTCCAGACTCACGCCGTGAACACCTGCGTACAAGTGTAAGCGCGAGGGTGGGTGGTTTTCGCGCCTATTCACGCAGTTCGGGCCTTGTTCTCCGTTGCGAGTCGATTTTTTATGTCCGCCTCAAAGTTTTCGCGACTGAGAAATGCGAATGCTAGGCTCCGTGCCATATATATAAGGAAAATGAGCGCGCTTGTTGAGAATAAAAATGAGTCGGTAATTTGCGTTTTTAAACAAACACAGTGCTCGCTTGTGGGACTCTCACTACGCATCGAAACAGCGATTTTGAGATTTCTTTATTTTATAGCAAGAGGTCGATCCACATTCACGGCTATTCGCATAATGATCCGAGAAATTTTAGTGGATATGGTACAAGTGAATGAACCCGACTGTGAACATCGTTAATCTAGATAGTCGTTCGCGTCGGGAAGAGTTCATGGCGTGAGTCTGGAGCCGCCTTTACGCTTAGAATGTTAAGATATGGGCGAGCTATTAGTTCCAGACCATCCAGTGAAACGGTTGGGAGAATAGTGCAGGTTTTTAACAGAGATAACGCAGCCCCTCTTTTTGGAAACTTTGAATTCGGCACGATTCTTGTGGTTCAAATCAAGAATTGGTTCTATATACCCCTAGAGGTCAGCCTGGATATGGTTGGTTTGTTATATCGAAACGTAACGGTAGTGTAAGCTACTGTTATAAGGGACGCTATGGAGTACCGACTGAGAAAAGGTTATTTATAAATATTAGGAGAACAGGTATGTAGAATTCAGCCTTGGAGAACATCAGAAGGGGTGATGTGGCGTTTGGATTAGACGCCACCCAATAATACCTATATAAAACGGCCAAAAACTCGCCAATCCATTATTTTAGAACTAAATCAGTCTCAATTGCTTGGAATATTGCCAACATAGCTTCTAGCAATAATCTGTAAAAAAAACTTTGGAGATATCTAGACGAACCAGAATAAAATCGCCAAAGCAGTGATGGGCGTAAATTATACTATCCATTACGATTGAGAGAGAGACAGTGGAAGTGGTATGTTGAATTTAGGCCGCTGGGCTGAAAATCGTAAATCACTTTCTTCAACTCAAATGACTTGTCACGCCACACGACTCGACTTTCAGCACAGTGGCTTAACCTTGGGAATATTTTTTTTAATTTTCGTCCATGTCTTTGGTCGTACCATAGTCCAATGTCTACTAGTAAATTGAGTCGAAGTGATGATAGTGGACAATGGCCTCGATTCCCGAATCCGGCGGATCGGAAATAAGTACGGATTTCACATTTTGCGATTCCCTAGTTTTAGTTTTTTTTTTAGTTTTAAAAAAAAGCATTTATTTATTTCCTTACCCTCTATCTTAATATAAATTTAACTAATGCTTAAAGTTAATTATTTTAGCCTATTCTAATCTAACTAACTTACTGGCCCTCAGCAGGCACTCTAAATTAATCTATATTTTAAATTAATCTATGCCTTTCGGTTAAATCTTCTCTATTTTTTTCATTTTATTTTAATATAAAAAAAAATTATTATAATGTTACCTCTAAGAAAAATTTGAACAAAAAACTTAGAAACTATGTTCATTTTATATATAAAAAAAATCTTAAAACTATCTTATTCTACTTAATCTCCTAACTTACCCCTAAAAAGACTATCTGGGCGGGGGGCAGCGATTCCCTATTCCGCCGTGTGTGTTTAATCGCGAATCGAAACGTATAGCAATGTCAACCTGTGAACGATCTCCGAGAAAAAAATTAAGGAATCTCAACTTAAGGTACTACTACCGGAAAAACGACCAAAAATAAGCAATTTTTTAATAATTTTTTTCTCAGCCGCTATGTTAGATATTATCAAGAAAATTTTTTTTATAAGATTATTAGTCCTTAAAGGTTATAAAAAAAATGTTTTAGTTTATTTCTATTTTTTGCCAATAAGGTAGGGGGCGCTGAAGTCAAGAGCTCAAAAAAGAGATAGTCCGATGAGTGAGAGATAATCTCAGAATTGAGAAGTTTGTAACAAAAAATTCGAACGGGATTTTATAAAGGAAAGTTTCTTACCTTGTAATTTACCACAATTAATTAAATATTAAAAACAAAAAAAAATGGTGAAAGTTTGACAAAAAGTTTGACAAAATTGCATTTTTTTTCACCCTTTTTCACTTCCCAAATTTTTTTTTCTTAATTTTTTTTCTAAAATGTGGTAAATTACAAAAGGGTATACCTTAACAAACAAAACGCACCCAAGTTTATTAAAATCGGTTCAGTATATCCTGAGATTAATTCTCACTCAGCTGAAAAAATGCAATTTCAAGAAAAACGTGTTTAATGTTTTGGTTCGCTTTATCCCTACTAATATTATAAACTCTGCCTGTTTGTCTGTTACGCTTTCGCGCCTAAACCGCTTAACCGATTTTGATTAAACTTGGTACAGAGATAGATTAGACCTTGGAGAAGGACATAGGCTACTTTTTCTCCCGAAACAAAGGCTTTAAGGGGTTGAAATAGGGTATGAAAGTTTGTATGGGAGTCCGTCATTATTGAGTAGAAAATTATTAATGCCACCCACCATTTGAAATCGATTAACTTCAAATTTTGCACACATGCGTAGTTTTCTTGACAATGCAATGTGAACATTTTGTACAAAAATAAAGATGGCGGTTTCAAGATGGCGGCCGATTTTTGCATTTGTCTTCCTCGACCACCGACATGGGTATCAAATGAAAGGGTATGACAGGTAGAATACAATTAGCGGTGTAGCTTCATTCCAAATTCAAAATGGCGGCCAACACAAAATGGCGGAATACATAAATTAGACTAAAAAATTTTGCACATACCCATAGTTCGCCTGACAGTGCAATCTGACCGTTTAGTAAAAAATCAAGATGGCGGTTACAAAATGGAGGCCGATTTTTGCAATTGTGTTCACCGACCCACCCACATGGGTATAAAATGGAAGTACATGACAGGTAGAATACAATTAGTTGTGTGGCGTCATTCCAAATTCAAAATGGCGGATTACCTTTTTCTTCACAACCCTCTCAGTATGGGTATCAAATGAAAGGGTGTGACGAATATAATTCAGTAATCTATATAACGTCATTTTAAATCTAATATTGCGGACACCACAAAATAGCCGGAGATATATCTATATACCCATTAAAGAAGGCAATGAGTTTTCCGTTTGCTCTGGTTGTTTGAGTGAAAACGCTGCGCTTTCAAACAACTAGAGCGAAGACACACGTTGTCTTCTTTTATGGTTTTAACACTACGAAGGCGGTCGACTATAAAATGCTATAACTTTTATGCTATTACGAATTTCTTTATAAAAATGAACTAAGCTATTCTTCATAGTTATACGGAATCGAAAAATGAAAAAAAATCGGTTTTTTTGAAATTTTTCCCGGTAGTAGTACCCTACAGTGGTGTAACTTTTTTTCTATTACGAATTTCCTTATAAAAATGAAGTAGGTTATTCTTCATAGTGTAAGGAAACGAAAAATGGAAAAAAAAGTTTTTTGAAATGTTTCCCGGTAGTAGTACCCTACAGTGCTGTAAGTTATTTTCTATTACGAATTTCTTTATAAAAATTAAGTAGGTTATTCTTCATAGTATAAGGAATCGTAAAATGAAAAGAAAAAAAAATCGATTTTTTGAAAAAATTTCCCGGTAGTAGTACCTTAAACACATAAGGCATTTTGGACATAAGTGTCAAATCCACACTCACTTCCGATCCGCCTAGTTCGGGAATCGAGACCAATGTGTAATTTCACAAATATTTTCTGTGAAAGCATGTGCCATGGTTGCTTTGGGCAGCCATTATTTCCAGAGTTCGCAAACGTACACTCCCGTGCGCACACGACTCAAAACTCATTTTTCAACTCATGTGTGCACACGAAATTATTCAAGCGCACACAGCTCACGTGTGTGAGTAATAAGGACAAAAAAGCGTACACAACTCATGAGTATGTGCGTTTTGGCTCACACAAAATTTATCGCACACGAGTGTGCGTTTCTGTACTCTGTATTTCTACATCATCCATTGACAACGGATGGAGAGATTTTTCAAGAAATAAGATAGTATTTCGTTTGGGAGGCATTAAATTCGCCAAGATTCTGGCGGCTCCAATCGAGACATAAGTCCGCGGTCATTAAGAAAGGATCTGTCACGTGCGTGTCGTGCATTATCGAAGGTGTATAAGTAACGCAGAGTAGAGTCATAAGCGAAGCTGCGAAGTGAGTTGGAAGGGACAGAGAGTAAGTAGGTCATAGTATTGGATGGCGTCAAATCCCACCCGCACACGATCTCTGACGATGTACACCAGCAGTCAATTTTATCACCCGATATTTTTCTAATCTTCACAAATCTTGATTGAACGGCCGGAAAGAAAATTCCCGATTCAGTTCTTCAGAATTGAGTCAATACCAATAGGTTGGAGATTGCCAACAGAGTAGGGTGCCAAACTCTTTCAAAAGCTTTGGAGATATATAGAGCTACCAAACCTGACTCACCAAATTTGTGTATATTTTGGTTGAGGTGTTCAGTTGTGCACACTCTAAAAGGTCGCCGGTCAACCTTTTTTTTCTAAAAACGTATTGTTTGTCATTCAAAATTTAGTTGGACTCTAGATACCCCATGAGCTTCTTGCTGATTATGGTCTCCATGATTTTGGAGATAATAGAGGTGATTGATATTGGGCGGTAGTTGAAGATTGCTGGAGTCACCTTTTTCGGTATATTACAAGAGTCGTGATAAAATTCGGAGAACTGGGTTAGGGCAGAGTTTGCGCAGAAGTTTTGCTAAAGGTGAGCCGCATGTTCTTAGGAAAATGAGGGATGCAGTGTCAGGGCCAGTCGATTTGTTAGTATTAAGCTCTGAAGCACCGATATACCTCGCAACTCCTGAAGTAAACAATGTACATTGAGTGAGAGAAACGCTTTGGGGCAGGGTATGGCATAGCAGCGTCAGCCGAGAAGAATTACCCCCGGGATTTCCAATATTTCCCAAAATCACAAAATGGCTCATAACTTCCGAACCCTTTGGAATTTTCCGGGTAACTGAATTGATTTGCATTCATGAGGGCAAGCTCTAAAATGCCCATATCTGAATTGATCTGGATTCAGGAGAATTTTGAGGATAGTGAAAGCTGCCCTACTGTCTATGAGTATATGGCCTCTCTTTAGCTAGGAGATTGCCATGTGTGTTTGTGAATGTCCTTTCTTGGGAAATATGTTTTTCCCACTGCAAAATCAATCACACGTTGCCCGTTATAGTTTTATGTTTCTTGGAGACTTTCCTTTCCAATGGTCGATCTGTGCCATTCTCTTCCAATTTCAGGTCTTCTATCATCATCTTGATGTCATTGGAAGGTTATAAAAGAAAGTGTCGTTGGTCGTATCCCCTTTCTCTTCCGCCTCTGGATGTGCGTTTATGATCGATAGGGTGAAGGATTTCGTTCGGAGTCTTATTGAACATAGTCGTTCACTTATTGGCTTGAAATCAATAACATTATGTATAATGGACTTGTGTATTATGAGCCATACTCCTAAGTGATGCTCCCTTCCGCAGTCTTCCTATTCTGCAGTTACCAAGGTCAATTTCCCGTCTCCTACCCATCTAACCTCTGGTGTCACGATAACTTTTATTTTATATCTGTTCACTTCGTCTAGTAGCGACTTAACTGCTGCAGTTCTGTACTTACTTCGCATGTTCCATGTTCCGAAAATCATTTCCAGGTGCGGTTGCCGTTAGCTGATGTGTTTCTACGTGGTCCGGTAGTTATCCCAACGCCTAACCCCTCTACCAGGACGATTGGATCCGTGAATTTTACCCTATCGGATAGGGTGGCGCAGCTATACCCCGGGCACTAAGTACGTCCGTCGTCGTTGGTTGGTTAACAAGGAGCCACCACCGAGGAGGCGACAGCAACGTAAACTCCTTATTTAGTCACGATTTAAACACTTCCATTGCCATTAAGATAATTTTTATTTCAGGATAGTTTTAAAGATCAATTACAAACTTGTAAATGTTATTACATAAGTCCTTATTACAATTACATTCACATAAATCTGTTTTTAGGTATAGAAAATTTATATTTTTTGCAAATAACTTTTTTTTGTCAACATTAGCATAGCAAAAAAATATCTGATTATAAGTTCCTCTTTGTTTTTATTTTGTTTATTTATTATAGTCTTATTTTACCTTAAATCTTTCATTCTTCGTTATACATGATACCGCCTAGCTTAGAAATAAGATTTTATTTTAGTCTTCAAGTTTGCTTTTTTTATATATTGTAGATATTCCTTCACCTGTTTTCTTTTTTCCATGTATTTTTTCACAATATTATATTATTTTTTGTTAAATTTGAATGTTTTTTTAAGTAATTTTTCTTTACTACTCTTTTTTAAAAGTCTTAATGATTATTAAAACGTTGTTATTAGTTTTTGTTTTTCAAAGCTAAGAAATCTACCAACATACAACGAATATTACAATAAATTATTTTAAAGGTTTATTTTCTTTATTCTTTTCTAACACTAATATAATATTTTTGTTTGTTATTTTTTGTTGTTGTATAGTGTTTAGTTTATTCTTCTTAAATTTAATTTAAATTTATACAATACATCAAAATCTGGTGTTTATTTTTGCAATTTTTTTTAGTTACGTCATTTTCTTATTTACAAATTATGTCAGCAGTTGTTACTTCTTAAAGGATCAATTTAGAAATGGGTTGGTTTTTCAGCTTAAAGAGGCACAGAATTGAATTAAAAAATAAGGATAGAGAGTTGGATTGTGTTTTAAGAAGTTGCACCTTGAATGTGTAAATGTATGACGAGTTGAATATATATCTATTCTCGGCGGTTTTATATTAATCAAAAAAAGAACTCATCGTTTATTGATGGGATTACTTGTAGACATATTGTAGACGTTTAAATTGATATAGAATGACAAAGGCTTTTAAAAATGGTGCAATAGAGTACAATAAGCTTGAAGAAGTTAATGTTTGTTTGGTCCTGCCTTTTTTATTCCAATTATTGTGCAGCTTCTAACATGTTAAAGTCTTTTGGCAGATTCTTTTGGAATTATTTGTTAAAGTTGTATAAAACTCTATTAAGTTTGGGAGAAATCTTCTTACGATTTGTCCATGCCATTGGTCGTACCATAGTCCAATGACTACCAATATTAAAAATTAGGTTTCAAAACTCGAATGAAAATTGAATAATGAAATTCAGATGAACTAGTCTTGAGATCATTGAACAAGGATCAGTCACCGTACGCAAATTTAGGAATGTATGAAGCGGTTTAAGGAAGACAGGAAGGTGTAGAAAGATGATCAGCACTAGGGAAGGGATTTCCGTTCTATTCAAAGACAGCTAGACTAGGATCGCTGAATTTTTATGACAGATATATCTTATGGATGGAGTTAATGTAATTTTAACTGATCGTTTTCTACCATCAAAAGCATATTAATTTATGCTCATTTAATCCTTCATGGGAAATAGGGCGGATCAAAAGCATAGCGCCCTGAAAACTACATAGTTTTGAACATGCTCCAGCCAAATATAAAATGTTTTTCGCATCGCAACTTGGGAAGAGCCAGCGTTCTACCAGTATACCCCCTAGTCCAAGAACCGACAAAAAACAAGTCGTAAAGTAATTATGGCAAATCTATAAATAAGTTAGAAACTGGTCTCTACCCATGCTACCATTGCATTGCATTGAAATGGGGACTTAAGTCATGAATGGTGTTATGGATGAACGTACACAACCATCGTACGTCCCATCCTCACATATGGATAAATAGTATGGTAGCCAGCATTAAGGAAGGAATACAACTATACCAATATATGCAGGATCCAGAGAGTGGTATGCATATGCATCACAGGTGCATTGCGCACAACGCGAAGGGAAGCGTTAAATACCATGCTCTGCCTTCTTCCACTGGACCTAAATATTAAGTACCCCTTTTTTTCTTTTATGTGAAAGACTAGAGCTCAAGGAAAGCCCTTTTAGTCCGGGGAAATTAGCATTTTAAGGAGACAAAATTCCAAAATGGCTGAAAATTGGTCCACAGCTTCCTTGGGACTTTTTAAGAAAACAATTTCGGAATCACAAAAAAAACAACATGGCCGCCGGAGATATCACTTTTTGGCAAAAAGAACACTCAAAAACTGAATTTTTCGAAAAAAATTTTGATCAGTCAATACGAAACGTTATCGCCTACAAAAAGCCCTCGTGTCATTTTTTCGAAAACTTAACCCTTTCGAAGTTATTTAAGGTCAAAGTTTCCAAAAATCATTTTTCGGCCAAAAAAATACCTTGAATAACTTCGAAAGGGTTAGGTTTTCGAATAAATTACAAGAGGCTTTTTTATAGGCAATAACGTTTCGTATTGACTGATCTAAATAAATATTCGAAAAAAACAGTTTTTGAGTGATTTTTTTGCCAAAAAGTGAACTCCGGCGCACAGTGGGCTGGATTTGAAAATTTTGGACTTAGGATTAATATTTATATTTTTGAATTATACTATTAAATACAATATTTTTATATAATATGTATAACTATTTTTCAAATAACAAATAGGTTCTAAGTTATTAGCGTTTTATTTTTGTATGGTGTTCTTGTTATTTTATTCTTGCAACTTCGTGTTAGCCCTGAGTTCGAACACCCTCCCTTCTAGTATGAGGTCTTTTTCACCACCTGACCACCTGAAAGACATAAAAAGTGGACTTCCCCATCATTTCCTAGGAAAAAAATTGGTTAAAGATGGCATGCAAGCTCGTAATGTTGAGAAAAGGGTTAAAAAAATCGCAGGTAAAAAATACCGAAAGTACCACCCCATTTTAACACAAAACAGACACCTAATTAGGTTAACTTGGAAATAATAGACAAGGTAAAGGAGTCATTGGTGGATTGATAAGAGGTAAATAGACTTTCGTTGCATAAGAATTACGTTTTCTTAGCAAGTATGTGATTACACTTCGTAAAAAACGCAATTTCCTACACAAGATTTTCGATAATTTTGAAAACTATTTTTTCAGGGTACCGTATAGATACAATTAAATTTAAGGAATATGCTGAAATTACCATGAAACAGAATTTATTGGTGGTACTATATGCCTTCAAGCGTACATAAAGTTCTCGTACACGGAGCAGCTGTAATTGAGACTACTATTGGGACTAGTTCCTATTGGGAAGTTATCTGAAGAAGCTGCTGAATCAAGGAATAAAGATTTCAGAAGATACCGTCAAGACCATTCACGAAAATTTAATCAGGATGCAACAAACGAAGACATTCCAAATAACTTGCTGATTAATTCAGACCCATACATTAACTCCAAAAGTCACAAATTACTTCGAAAACACAGACACTTCAGATGAAGTAAAAGATTTACTAATTTTGCCCAATACATTAGACGATGACTTTGAAAAAGAGAATTCTGAATTTGCCATTGTAGACTTATAACAAAATATGGAGCATGACGCTGAATCCGAGTCCGAGGAGGCTAATTGATTATGATTAGAATGGTATTGTTGCGAAGATATTTAGTTTTAATAAAATCTAAACAATAGTGTCTGTAATAGGTAAAGCTCCAAATTCTGCCTCTTTCCTGTGCTTATAAGTGGACTAGGCCTATGGGGACACCACAGTAAAAAAAACGCGCCTGGTTCTCTAACTCTTAGGTGGTGCGGAAAAGTGGACATATCCAAATACAAAAACTCAAATTGCCGAGTAATCACACAAAATCGCAGCGAAAGCCTTAGCATGCAACTAGTTCAGCACTCCCATTATATGAAACTATAAGCGGAATTTTAAGCGATTTTAAGCATTTTGAGAAAATCACCTGCTTCACTTTTTCTCCAAAAAAATCTTAAAACTAACCAAACAATATTTGTTTAAACGAAAAAAGTTATATAATAATTGTTAATTGTATCAATTAATAGAATTAATTCCCATCAATACTTTTTTTGAAAAGACCTACTTCTTCATGTGTTCCTAAGTCCGATGACATACGCTGGTGGAGCGGGGCACTGCCAGCGGAACGCTATGACAGGAGGAATGAGGAATGTAAAGAGAGAAGAAGAAAGAAGGTGGGAAAGGCGAGGGACCGTTGTGCTGCCGGGATTCGAACCCGGGACCTCTGGGATGCTAGCCAGGCGCCTTACTCCCTAGACTCGAGGCCCCCCGCCTATTGTAGCGCCTTCAGACTCAAACAAAATGGGTACTCACAAGAAAAGCCATACGGACACAGCAAAATTCTTGGTATGATTGACAGGGGGTTGATCCCAACAACCACCATTATCCTCAATTTGAAGTTGAGCAAGAAGCTCAAAGTCAAAATTCCAGCCTGACTTGAGTAGAAGAGTGGACACGTTTTAGCAGATATGGACGCGGTGTAGATAGGCGGTTCAAAGATGAACTGCGGAGTAGGTGCGGAGGTTTTCTCTGAATCATGTAATAAAGCCCAAAATTCTGGCTCGCTGATGGATCCAATCTCAGCTGGTAATTTGGAACGCGTGTCACCTAGCGAAAGAGGACAACTCTACAAGACAGAACATGGTGGTGGTAACTGACAGCCAAGTTACTATCTTGGCTCTCAACTGCACCCTGCTCAAGGATAATCAGAAACGTCACACTACTGTAAGCTCCAGACCATAGGAATGCACAAGGGAACGAGGCAGCTGACGAATTAGCAAGGGAGGGTTCAAACATGGATGTTTATTCAGCGGAAGAGGTAGACCTCCTTATCAAAACCGTTAAAATACATATTTACGTATACTTACTATTCTTGGCCAATGCAAGGTGGGAGGGATTAGCAACATTCAGCACGGCCAAGAGCATATGGTCGTCCTACAATAAAAACAAAGCTGATTACATCCTAAATCTATCCCGCACGAACCTAGTCGGACCTATTGCTCGGTATACATGACACTGGCCAATAGAAGTGTATGCATATGGGCACCCCATTCAACACATCATGCCGTAGCTGCAAGGATCCAAATGAAAAAGAAAAAAATGAAAAAGTTGGTCAATATCAAGTTTGCTCTCGGTTATCAATTTTTTACTCCCAGCATGATCGCTGGGGATCATGGTACCTACTATGCTTGGACACTCGACACTATTTCCTTAATTTGGGACATACTCGTGTTTAAGTAATTCGGTTTTGTAGGATAGGGAACATAGAATCATATTCCCACCTGTAAAATTTTGGCATAAGCTTTATACATCCCTCAGTGACGGAGTTAGAAATATCGAACCACTCCTAGACAGCAGCCTCTTTCAATTTTTGAGTGGATAGGGGAAGTTACCATTGGCTAGCTAGCTGGTAAGCATAGTTACCTGGCGGCGAGTAAACTTCAATAGACTATCTCGTATTTGATGAGAGATAAGAAATAGATCAAGAAAGTAAGGGAAGGTTGCCAAAAAAGTATTTGGTGTAGACTGTTTGCATTCACTTTAGTAACAGACCTTTGGTATTAATCAGTGATATGGTGTGATTTTTAAAACCTTCACCAATTACAGTATCTACATTATTATAGTACCTTATTCTCCAGGAAGTTTTATTTCACATAAATTGAATTCTCTGTGCAGAAATGTGAATGTGTGTATATGTATTTTTATTTTGGAATTTATTAATCTAAAATAAATAATTTTTTTAAAAACGAAGTACAAATGTTTCTCACTGGAGGCCTATGAAATATACCATTTGTACCTCATTAAATATTTATCATTTTAACAAAACTAACAACTGCTGAAAACTTACATCTGTTTCTCATTTAACCTACAGCACACTTATTCATATATTCATGTACATAAAAACATACCTATTTCATAAAAATTTATTACATAATAAATTTGAAGACTTCATTTCGAGCTTCTTTTATTTATTTATTTTTTTCATTTATTAAAAACTCAGTAAATTCTTGTTTTTCACGTTAGAATTTTATATTTTATTTTATTTTTTTATTAATTTTATTTTTATTAATTTTTCCTGGTAGCATTAGTCTTTAATTTGTGCAGTTTGCAGTTAATTTGTTTAAAAGGAAACCATTTATTATTTTTTACTTATTTTTTTCTGTTTTATTTAAATTGTTTTTTTTGTAAGTTAGTTAGAAAATTTATTTTTATATATATTTGTTTTTTCTTTTAAATTTACTATGGAATATTGTTATTTTTTTTTTGGTCAGATGTTTTGCGGAATGATTATTTGAAATTGAATATTTAATTAGGTTTGTTTTTAATAGTAGTATAACAACAAATTTATTTGTTACATTTATTATATTTTTTTAGAACATATTCAAGTAATGCAAAATTGGTGTTTTACTATTTAAAGATCACTATTGTATGTATACTTTCTTGTTTTTTCTTGTAGAAAATTAAATTTTTTTTATAATGCTTTTGTTGTAATATAAAATAAAAATCATAAATTCTGTGATGAAATTATGGATTTTATTTGTGTTATTACTTAAATTGAAATTTTAATATAATTAAATACATATTTTAAAAAATAACATTACTACTATCACGTATAACTGCTGTAAATGCTTCTCAGGAATAAATTTTTTATGAATTTAATATGAAAATTTCTTTAGTAACCTAGAACGTGCAAGTAGATTCGTTTTTTTACTCGGGAAGCACCAGTTTTTAGGTGAAGTTTAGACTCAAATTCTCGCATGTCTATTAGTGTTTGATATTGTATTATATTTCGAGTATGCTTTAAATATAATAAAGTACACAAAACCTTTGAGAAGTGAGAATTTTCCAATTTGATTAATTTTGGGATGCAATGCCGGTTTTAACACTACTAGCTATCCAAGCCCATGTGTAAGCTTTGAAAACCTCCTACAACTAATCAAACTAGGAACCTGAAATCTTTTAAATGTTAGGCACAATAACTAATTTTAACTTAAATAGTCTTATTCCTCGCAAAAATTGCCACAAATTGAGCACTCATTCATTAAGATACGTTTAATTTTAAGTTTTGTGCTTTTTCGGCTATTTGAATGGACTATAAGGAATTTAAAGACTCTTAAAAGTGACCTGGCCGCTGTCGAGAATGCAAAAAGTCCCAGCATGTATCTGGATGATCGGACTATCATCTCAGTAATGCCGCTACTTACTCCAAGAATCGATAAAGCAACATTTTATAGTCATTAGCAGGCCCGACTTAACCGATGAAGCAGCAAATGCAAAGCATCGGGGCGCCACACTGATAAAGGGCGCTAAAATCCATAATTGAAATGAAAATCAGGTCATTTTAATTTTTTTTTAAATTTCAAGTCTTTTCAAATTTTAATTTTTTTTAAATGAGAGATGAAAAGTAGGCGATTTTCGAATTCAGGCCCAAACACATTCGGAGCTGTATACTTCACGCCGCTAGCTTCACAGCTTCAAATCAACGAGGATGTATTAATGCTGCCACATTTAGCGCTTCTTACTTCACGCTGCAATAAAGTATGAAGCCAGCTTCGAACAATTTTCAAAATTTGTTGCATTTGGTGTAAGTCCTGCCAACTTTAGAAAAAGGAATTGTAAAAACTGCCACTTTTTATTTACTGTTGGCGTCAGGGCGGTAGCCAGAAATTTGGTCCGGGGGGGGGGGGGAGCGGCAGGACGTAATTAGAAATCTTCGGTGGGGGGGGGGGGGGGCTACATGGATAATTCTATTATTATTGAAGTAGAATTAATTAAAGTGAAAAACAGCTTGCTTATTGTCAATCAAATGACATTGATCAAAGTAAAATTTCAAAAATTCAATTTTCGAAATTTCTTTGCTGCCATAATCTCGAGAACCTCATTCGAACCAAAACCTAAGTCCCCATGGATAGACAGTACGATGAGTGCACTGTGTCTCTCATTGCCCGTTAAGTTTCGTATGTTGGTTTTGATTCTCTTCAGTGTCGAAACTGTTAAAAGATATTTGATTGTTATAAGTCTGCTCCGGTCACAAAAATCCGAAACTTCCAAAAACCTCGGCATCTTTCTCGAGTTCTGATAATTTTTCATTCCACAATTTATAATCAGCTCTTACAGCGGATTCTGATACTCTATATCTACTAGTATGCAGTAAGATGATCAAAGTAATCTATTTTTTCAGTTGCGGCAAATCCAAGGAGAAGTATCTGTAAGCCTGATAGGATATCATTAACAAATTTGTCTGACAAATTCTGAATCCGCGTATCGACCCAAGGAATAAAAATAACAGAACGAAAGTACACTTCAACAGAGTTTGCTTGATAATTAAAACGAGCTGTTTGCTTCAACGTGAGTCTCGGAACTTTGAGTTCCATATCGAATAGGTTTTTCGCGAGTTTTTCAGCTACTCTAAAAATTTCGCCGAATGATACGCATTTTTACATTCTTCTTGAAGCGTTTCACAATTTCGTTAATATGCTTTATCATGTGATTTTTCTTGCAGTCGAACTCACAAAGGAAGCGTGAAACTGAAAAGTCTGTCACAAACCAAGACACTGTCGATGAACTCGCTTTTCTGAACTGCTGCAAGTAAGCAGACCGCTGTTTTGGAGATGATCCAAGATTTCCCAAAAAGGACCTCTCACTTTTCCTATAGAAAATGGCTTTTGGCTAATTTTATTGAAATTTTGCAGGTTGATAGTTCTCAACATGTAGATTAAAAGTCTCAATGGGCACAAGGCCCCAAAACACCTCGCCCCCCACAAAAACCACCTAGCGGGGCTAGAGGGATATGACAGATTTCTGAATGTAATACAATTTATTCTTGTAGTCCACACAACGGCTACCCAAAACAACCACACCTTTGACCCTTCAACCACCGACCATTTAAACCCTCCTCTAACGTCCCCTCACGACCGACTGCCAGTAAAGTCAAAATGCAGAGTACTCAGTACTCACCTTTCAAGCATACAAATTTCTGTGCGATAAAAGAGCTCCAAATTGCGTTTCCACTTTTCGCTTCGGATGTAAAAGGGCCTTAATATCAAAAAATTGGGGTTTTCGCGGGTTTTGGCGTTTGAAATGTGAAAATAATAGATTTGCGCGAATTCCGAATTTGAAAATTTTGAATTTGGTGTTGTGGGCATATTGGAAATTTCAAAAATTAGGGAAACAGGATTATTTCGAAAATGGAAATTTAGGAATTTGGAAAGTTCTGCGAATTTTCAATTCGAAATTGGAAATTCAAAATGACATTCTTTGACATTTAAAATTCTAAATATTCAAAATTTACAATATTGTTACTCAGTTGATTTTTGCAGCTTCGAACGTAGAGTAAAAACCATAAAAGAAGACGCCCGAGTGTCCCATTCGCTCTGGTTGTTTGAAAGCGCAGCTTTTTCACTCAAACAACCAGAGGAAATGGAAAGCTCGGCGTCTTCTTTTATGGTTTTACCTCTAGCTTTAGTGGCTTCTTTCCATCGGCTTCAGCTCCATAAAGCTTGCGGCGTGAAGTATGCAGCGCCAAATGTGTTTTGGGCCTATTTTCTAAAAAAAGCTTTTGGTAGATATAAAAGACATTTTCTTTAATTGAAAGTTCTTGTTTTCAATTTTTTATGTGTCCAGTCCTGTTTATATTTCCATTTTTTATTTAAGAACAAAATTTCTGACATAATTTGCTATTAAGGGCGCTTAACAGAAAGTTGCATCGAGGCGCCAGCACCGCTAGAGCCGGGTCTGGTCATTAGACCTTATAGATTCATCGTATTGAGGAGTATTTTGCGTTATGAAGTATAATATCAGAGTCTAACAGAGTTTGTATTCCTGAACAAGTGTAACATCTAAGAACTGTGATGTAGTGCTCACCACAATCTCCTTCAACATTCTGCTGACTTCTCATAACCTCAAAGATGTGTTCAACGACATGACGGACTAGTATTACAAATGGTAGCCAGCCTTGGTAGAATAGGAGTTAAGGTGCCCGACTACCATCTCAGAGGTTCTCCGATCGAATCAATTCCGCGAGATGGTCCTTCGTACTTCCATTTCTCCCAACTAACTTTCCTTCTCTATTACAAAAAATTCTCTGCCTACTGTCTACTTCGCAGTTCTGAGCATAATAAGCCATCGCCTGTGTGATACCTAAAGTCAGCAGTAGTTTGGAGAGGCGGTGGAAGAAATCGTGTGTTGGCGTTGTCAGATCTTTCACTCTTGAGCTTGCTGTCCGACATTGTACCCAACGATAGAGCAGTCGACAGTACAAAAAGGGGTTCTAGTCTTTCACATACAAAATGGTGATTCCTGAGGCTTGGAACTGCCTACCCACATACAAAAAAACATCTCCAGTTCACTATCTTCCCAGGGTCTCCACCGCTTTTGCCTTCGAAATCCTTATGACCGTGGACCCAAACAGGGTGTGATTTGATTGATGACAATCTGGTCTACGTCAGTCCATGGATCAAAAGAGATGTCAAGTTAAAACAAATTGCAGCTGTTCAAATCTCACGTTTTCTTTTGTATGGTTACGAAACATGGAAAGCCACTCAATTCATTACAGCGCACCTTCAATTTTTCATCAACAGCCTATATGAATCCTAGAAGTCCTTTGGTAAGATAGAATTACAAATGAAAAACTGTGGCGCGAACTGGCCAAGAAAGGACAGACGACGAAATCTAGCCAAACAGGCCTTTAACTGGAATCTGCAAGAAGACCGTCGAGTTGGAAGACCTAAAACAACGTGGAGGAAAACCGTATTAGCAAAGGTCACAACAACTGGGAGGTTCTGGACGGAGCTGAGAGCTGTCGCACAAAACAACAGAATCCACTGGAGGGCACCTGTTTCCGCCCTATGTCCCAGGGCGGATTAAAGAAGCATAGGAACAAGATCGAAAACAGATCATATATTTATAATGGGTGCTTTCCATTTAGACACAGCGAAACACTGTGGCTCACAAGGCGTTGCATAACCGACATGTTTAAATATATCTCACCCTGCTGAGCATATCTCGCTGTGTTGTAAATAGAAAGCACCCACGTTGACTGTTGCAATTGGTTGCAAGCTACACTTTCAATTGGGATAATCATTAGTAATTTTGCATTTTACAGACTTACTGTAGACTGTGATTACGGCATTTTAACGAAAGCAACAGCTCTGTGAATAGTAGTAATTCTAAATTAATTTTGTTTTTTCCTTTAAATATTTTGTTTTTCACTGATATAGTTAAACAATCTAAAAGAAAAAATTAAATTTATAGAATTAAACTATTAAATTATAATTAAAAAATTCACCTGACCATCAGCCAAAAAAAAAAAAATACTGCCAAGATTGTTTCATTACTTAAAAAAATTATTGTATCCATATATTATATAAAAAAAAATCTCCAAAATCCTCTTAATATTTTCAAAACTCCTTTTTCTTCTTCCTCATTTGGTTTGTTTTTTAAAATAGATTTAATTCTATTAAGAAATAATGCATGAGTTTCGTTTTCCACCCAAGCTACGTTCTTGTATCTTCTGTAAATGCTGTAGCTGTGCTGCTGATGGAACATGTGAGGACGATGGTGGTGCACTACTTGGAGTACTACTGGAGCTTCCACCCATTTGATTTGGCGGTAATGATTGTCTACGACGTCGCCTTAATGCAGGACTTAAATTGTATGTTATTTTTGCTTGAACAAGTAACTCCTTAAAAATCTAAAAAAAATCAATATGGTATATTGATTATTTGTGGATATAGGTTTTTACTGAAATGAAAAGAATTACCTGTGTGACATTTTCATTTTTCATAGCTGAGGCTTCTACAAAACCATTTTCCCAATCAACTTGAACGACTGTTTCTGTTGTGTCATAATCGAGCTGGAAATTGAATTGAAGAATTTTTGAAATATTGAAATAAAGCAATTTTGGAAATAAAATGTAAAATTTTGAAACTAGTACATTTGGTTGTGGCTATTCGGTTTGATGTGCTTAAGGGTTTTTAAACATTCTCACTTATGGTGGATAGTAGAGTGTCAGTTTTTAAGAAGCAAAAGGCGAAAAACTCTTTATAGGGGAAAAATTGCAATCCTAATTATATATATCCTACTCATCAGATTAGCTATATTCGGCCCCGCCTTGAATACGACTTGTACATTTGGACGGGCGTCCCAAAAACCACCAAGGTGCAAAACCGTGCCATCAAACTCATTATGGAACTGTTTTCCGCAGTCGGTGTTTCCGAACTCATATAACATCTCAGAGTTGCAACGCAAGGTTCATCAGCATCTACTCACGCACCCTCCAGACCCTAAACCTATCCTTTCTCCTCTATCCTTCACACTACTAGACAATAGCTGCGATCCATTGGGACTGGTAAACTACTCAAAACTGCTGTTAGCTACTCGAAACTACCCTTGCTCTTGTCTTTGGGCAGATACATTTTACTGGTAATTGTCAAAAATCATGTTCCATTGGTGATAAACTCGCAAGTACTTGCCAGTAGAAAAATTCGCCCAATGGATCAAAGCTATTGCACCATGACTTAACGACATGGCGGACTAGTAGTTCAAAGGGTGATTGCTAAGCTTGACATAAAAAAAAAGTGCTCCGTTTTGTAGTCATATTTGGGTACCGAATTAAATTTCCTATTTTGAGCTTTGAAAAAACCTTTAAGACTTTTACACAGTGTCTGATATTGGCCAGAGCCGGACATCCATAGAGAAAGTGTTCGGTTGTTTCAGTGGCAACTACTTCCTTCAGTTGGTTTAATACGGATTTCTCAATCAACCTGCATGATGCCCAATTGGCCAGTGTTTTTAGCACACACAACGGCTTCTGTACATTCTCCACCGGTGTGCCTGCGAGAGTTGCCGCAAGTCTAGCTAATTCATCTGGCTTCTTGTTGCGCTCGATATTCCTGTGGCCCACTAAAGAGTGACCCTGTACCCTCTGGCAAGGGAAGAGAGCTCCTTCTGGCAGTTTTAGACCAGCGTGGATGTTACATGGGCCGAGCCTAATACCTCGATGGCCAGTGCCGGATTTATATGTTGCGGGGCCCCCAAGCACAACATTGTGATGGGGCCCCTAAAATAACTAGCGCCCCCCTCCTTCCAACATAATATTTTAAAATCTTGTACATTGAACATCTTCAGCATTTTGAACAACTTGACATAAATTAAAACAGTGCTTTTGGTATGGATTCGATCAGGTAATTTTCTGTCTGTTCTTCTCTGCAGAAAATTAGTCGATGATCACCTGGAACTGAAGGGATTGCAGCTTATCATGTTCCATACTCCTAATACTCAAGTCTGCTAACATTTCCTGGGACATACTTAGTTGTTCGCATATAATAGTTTGAAATGTTCGTAGTCACGTTTAGTTTTACATTTAAGACCCTTTTGCATCCCAAGTGCCTATGGGGTGCGACAGCGATGGAGACTCAATCTCCGCTGGAAGGATGGCTTAGACCAGGACGCTCAGAGCTTAGGGATGCCAAACTGGATGACATCCGCTCAGAATCGGGACCGGTAGAGAGAACAGTTGCGAGAGCCGGTTGTAGAGCCGCTAAAGAAGAAGAAGAAAAAGGATTGTAAACAGTGCATATGTAATTAAAACTGTAGATATATATACTTGATTTGCTCAAATCAAGATTTAATTCTTTCGTACAAGAACACAACTTTTTGCCATTGATGTCAGGGCTGACAAATAATCAAATGCCGGACGCCTGAAAAGTTGAAAGTTGTGCAACTTCACGCGTTGCATGCGACGCGTCTACGCCTTTCTTGCGTCATTGGACCTGTTCGTATTTAAAGGCATGTATTCCTACTCAAATGTCAACGCAACGCATGAGAGCGACGTATGAAACGTGTTCTATGGACCGGCACCTTTAGCCCCTTCGCGCGTTTTGCCCATGCAGGACCACGTGTAACGATGTACCCTGCGTAATAGCGAGAATGAATCCAATAAACATACTGGCGAGAGAGGGCCAGCGTATTTATGATCCAGAATATGTTAAGAGGGGGGCCAAATTCAATGCGGCGGCAGACGACGCACGGCAAGTCTGTAACGGAATGCCCTGTAGACCCACAGATTTATCCCCAACGTGGAGAGGTGGGCTACGAGGCTGCATGGAAAAGAGAATTACGACCTAAGAGCGATTCTACACGTTCAATTTTCTCTTCAATTTTGCGATGTTCAATACTTTTTTTAGCTCGAAATTTGGTCTTGAATTGAACAGCTGGTGTAGACACTAGAGTTGAAGCGAAGTAGGCCAAATTTATATAAAATGTGATTGATGTGAATTTTATGTATTTATGTCAAATTTGAATCAAATGTGATTGATGTAAAGAAGAAGATATTGCTTGGCTGTCACAGCTATACGTTTATACTTATGTTCCTACTCATATACCCACACTCATAAAAAAGTTGAAGGCAAGATCAAAAGTTGAATAGAAAATTTTGTTCAACTTTTTCTTGCTTTCCATTCTATGTTCAAGAAAATGACTCTTCTAATTTTGCATGCGAGCGAAAGAGAAGGAAGTGTTGAACATCGCAAACTTGAACAGAAAATTAAACGTGTAGAACCGGTCTAACGCAGTTGTTGCGTGGACATGGAAGGATATAGCAAATACCTCCATCGTTTCGAGCACGATGACTCACCGCTGTGCTCGGCAGGCTCAGGTACCTGGGATAAAGTAGAGCACGTCTTGGTTTATCGTCTGAGGTTCAGCGAATATTGGGCGATATTAGAGTCAATGTTCGAAGTTAACTCGGCGGGGTATTCTAAAAGCAGTCAGAAGTCACAACGCAATCACAAGTGTATGGTGAATGCCTATACTAAATGAAAAGTAGAAGTGAAGTAGACGTAACTCTGTCAACAATGACATAGAAACGAAAATAAGAAGTTCATAAGAAGTACGCGCAAGTCGCCAAAGCTTGTGACTTATCTCTGGTCACAATTTTAGGACAGGCGTGTAAGAACCATGGCCAGTATCTTCTAGGAATACTGGATTTTAAATAAATTGAGTATAGTGAAACTTGAAGTGAGCTATTTGATAACTGTACAATTTGAAAAATTAAAAGATCATTTCACACGCTTGGTCAAATTCCGGGGGGGGGGGGGTTTACCGACTCGAAATTATCCGCCGGCTATGAGTTTGGCTGTGGTATATCATTGATATGAAAAATTCAAGTACGTTGCTGAAGCTACATAAATTACGATTGTTTTAATACATTTCTATTTCTCAGGGCTGATTAAAGAATAGCTCCTGAAACTAGATTAGATATACATACATATATGGATTTGCTGAAACTTTTCTTCTTGTTGTCTTATTTCTTCCATTAGTCTCAAGGAAGAACTTCTCCTGATAAAACGAGTTTAGTTATTTTGAACTTCATCAAACAGCAATAGAAGTTTTCTTATGTATAAAAGGAGTTCGACATAATGTTACTAATGTTAGTACTAGCTGCAATCTTCTAACCACATCAAAATAATCTCATAAAAACAAACTTACCTCTCTCAAAGCACTATCTTCTTCCACAAGATCAGTTTTATTTCCTACAATAACAATAGGCACTGCAGTAGTCCCCTTAATCTCGTGTATTTGGTCCCTTATCATTCTAACTTCATCAAAAGTACTGGCATCAGTTACATCATAAACCAGAATAAATGCATCTGCGGATGATATTGAAAGCGCTCTCATTGCTGGAAACTGTAATGAAAAGATAATAAAAAAAAATGAAGAGAAGTTATACTATCTACTATAATGTCCTCCATGGACAAAACTTAATTCTAGCTAGGAGAAAAAAAACGAAAACGATTTTCCACAACTTTACCAAACGAACGAAGCTAGTGCAAAAGAAGGATCAGAGGTGGGTCGACCATCATCTCCCAGGATGTAATTGAATTGACACAGATGTTACCCGACGGGCTTACTACACCATGAATTCTGTTGGGCTAGAAAGTTTAAACTTTTACTGGGAGAAATTTCATTTTTGTGGTTTTAGTTAACAAAATTTAATTTTCCGCGTAGAAGTACATTTAACTCAATTTCAGGAATTATGGTAAGCACATCACAAGCGCCAGATTAAGTCAACCGTGCGTGGTTGGAACGAGAAATCAGAACACTTGTGGCTTCGAGCTGCTCTATCTGTCACACCGGGGTTTTTTTGGGGACTTTGTGGGGCCATATTGAGGGGGGGGGGTAGCTTAAAACAGAATATTCTCTCTCTTTTTGCCACCATTTTTTGTGGCAGCAAGGACGCGCGATATCCTGTTGCAGAGCTCTCGGTGTATGTATGTATAGTATATTTCGGCAGGCTCTGATGCTGTTGGTGGTGAGTTTTTCTTCTTTGTCGCGATAAATTTACATCAATTTTAATTATGCAGATGAACGAATTTTGGTGGCCCAGAGACGTGCACCGTACTGACAGCAGTAAGTCAACTTATGTAGATACTGATGTAATCTTGTCTGCCCAGCTGATTTGTTTACATTGTAACCGTCTTTTCTGAGTGCTACCCACTTCTACTATGTAATCAAAATAAATCCTGGAAAGAAAAAGGACAACCCAGAATCAGCTTGAGAAAATTTACTTTCACAAAAAAAGATTGCAAGAATATTGCACACTTTCTTCTATTTTTTCTTTTATAGAGAGAGAAAATGGTAAAAACATACTTGACTTTAGGAGGGGAAACGAGGTTCATTGTTCAAAGCTTATCTTCTTAAGTAAATTTTTCTAGAAAAAAAATGGCGAAGTCCTCTTCTTGATTTTGACAACGAACGCGAAATTCTTTAGAAGAGTTCAAGTTGTTCTTAAAACTTCCAGATAAGTATTTTGTCTGCAGAAAGATAAATGTCATGGTCGGGTCCTGGTATTTAATACATAGAGGTTAAAAGTAAAGGATTTTTAGTTGGCAGGTTTTGAAAGTATTTTTTTGTGCTAATTTCATTTTAATTACTTTGAAAACGATTTTTAGTGGGCGATAAATACCAGAAATTTGTTAAAGAAATTGATTTCAAAATGATGACAAGAACAATTTCCTTTTCAAGAATTTCTGGTATGAAATATTCTAGGATAATCAAATTGTGGTATGGAAGTCAAGCACAAATTATTGGGGCAGGTATGTACCATTGATCAACACTTACCTTCATAGATTATACGACCTTAGGGTAAACACATTACTATGCAAATTAATTAACATGTACATTTTGGAATACCAAGAAGTGTGAAGGCTGAGCTTATTGAACAGGAATTTTTGATATTGTAGTATTAAATTCTAGGAATTTATTATTTTTTCATTGTAACACCTAAAGGTCATTTCATAAAACCATCTGGAATAGATACCTCTAGATTTTTAAGCAGGAATTTTGTAATGTAGAGATATAGTAGAGTAATGTAGAATTTCAAAGTTTAATTAGGAAACAATGGATTTCACGAGAAACTCAGAAAGCCTGTTATTTTGATTATATGTACATTTGTGAGTTCGAATATCATGTATCTTCTTCTTTTGAATTATTTGTAGACGCTGTGCCGGGCTTAGTCTTTCCATCATGAAATGTCAAATAATACTCAACAAAAATACCATGCGTGATCTGTCATAAAATCCTTATTGGAAAAAGTATGTACCTTTAAATGGATTACCCGTTATTATAGTAGGGGAGCCCACGATGCTAAATCTGCCGTGCAAAGGACAAATGACCTATATGCATTATAGGTCAAAATGGCTTTGTTTGCATTTTTTGATATAAAATTTTCATATTTATCGTTAAAAAAAATTTCAGACTGATTGCACTTTTTAATTAAAAGTTATCACTTTGAACAGTTACTTTATTTGCTTCAGTTTCATGTATTTTGAAAACTTTGCACGCGTTTTTCTCGAAACGAGCTTTTTGCAGATAGGTCTTTTGGCCTTTGCACGGCAGAAATGGGGATTTACTCGAGCGTCGTGGGGACCTATTGGATTTTGAAGATTAGATGGTAGAAAGAAAAAAAGGTTATTTGATGTATACCCTTTCATCGGTGGGGGAGCGTCAGCGTCTGCAGGCTTTTAAAAATGTATAAAAAACATTTACATGGAAGTACTCGAGCGCGTCAGATATTAATAGTGTATATGCCCTACGTGTCTCTGATGACGGAGGCATATTAATCTGCCGGTTTTCATGGTGGGGCGGCCGTACGGAAGGCTTAAAAATGAAGGAAAAATTACTCGAGCGCGGCTGATGTTTAGGGGGATGTTAAGTGAACCCGAACGAAGCTCCATTCAAAAGATTGACGATTCGGATATGACGCAACTTTAAATCAGATTATTGAAATGTACACTTTTCAGCATGTACTTAACCCACCATACCTTAATCTGACGCGTTCGAGTATTTCCAACCATCGATTTTTTTTTACTATTCTGATCGGCTGCCCTATGCGCGCGGCGTTATATATGTAGAAGGCTTTGATATGGTAGAGGTACTCAACAGGGTGCAAGGTATCCCCCCATATGCTAATCTGCCGCGCTCGAGTAAATCCCAAAATCCCCGCTTGGGCTCCTCTACTATTAGACTTGGGATTTCTAAACCTTTTAGCAAACAATTTACAAATTTCTTGGGGGCACGAGGAGTGTTTTCTATTATTTGTCATAGTTGTGAGATAACCTGAAGTTTTTTATTTTATATGAAAGAATTCGAATTTTCCATCATTATACATTGTGAGCCACAGCAAAGGGCCCATGACTAGGGTTCGATCTCTCGGCTTCTAGTATCGATACCAAGTACTAATATCAGAATCCAACTGTAGTATCGATACCTAGAAAGTATCGGCCTGGAAGTATGGGCACTACTCAGTATCGAGTACTTTTTAAAATACATATATTTAGGAAAAAAATATTTATTTAGAACAAAATATTTCATTCATACATACTTCACACCGTTAAACAAAAAAGGAAAATTAATAAAGCTAATGCTTGTTAATTTCAAAACTAGAATTTATCCAATAAATTCTTCCTCGTCATATCCATCGTCCATCATATCATATTATGATCCATCACTTGTTACTAGAAAGAATATAAATAGACATGGATTTTGAAATTGTTACTCTCATCCAACCTACTTCTTCAAAAGATTCCTCAAACTCAATATTTAAAACCATTCTTCTTCAGGACGGCCTGCCAGAAAAAGGAGCTGGTTGAGTCTTTTAGGTTTAAAATTGTTGCGATTTTGGGTTAGAGAACAGCCTTTCCGCCGGAACTGATGCGGCCACGATTCTTTCATAATGTCTAAATTGCAGATACAGTCCTGGAAAAAACTCCTTATATATTCCCAAGTTTCTATCGGGTTTCACTTTAATGGCGTCACTGGATTTTTTATATAAAGCGATAATTCGTCAAACGCATGACTAAGGCCCGTTTTCATCTTCAGCCTAAGATGGAAACGCAAATTGAGCATGTTCGAATGTTTGGTAGAACAGCATACAAAGTTCTGTGTGATAAGGGAGCTCCATTTTGCGTTCCCACAATGCGTTTGCGATGTAAACGCTCCTTTAAAAACAGCTACAGGTTTATACCTGTGACACACTATACTTTCATTATGATGGTAACTTTCATTATGATGGTCAAGGAAATGTGTAATGTGTCACACACACTTTACTTTCATTTCAAATGAGGATATAAACCTGCCTGTTTTTTTGCTTTAATTTTAAGCTGTTTTAATTTGAAATATTTAAAAAAATATTTTTTAAAGTAGTAAAGAAAATATCATTGCAAATTGTTGCTTAACTAACGTGAAATCAAATTATTTTATTTTAAAATGCAGTTTCCAAATTTCCAACAGATGTCACTTAACCGAAATTACAGTTCAAATGAAAGTAAAATACTTTCATTTTGGACTTTCATTATGGTGGGTTTTTGCCACGATAATGAAGGTTACTTTGATTATGATGGTATATGTGTCACAGGTATAAAGCTGCGTTCAGAAATAAACGTAACTTGTATGTAGCGACATTTCTGAAGATTGAAGAATATTCAGATTTTTGCCGTTTATCAGTAGTACATATCGCTGGTTTGCGAGAATAGTGACGCAACTAAAAATGATTGATTTTAGAGAATGACGTTTTTAAATTTTTTTATAAATTACTCGAGAATGTTTTGTCTCAAATGAATAATGACGATATATCTTTCTAACGATAGTTGACGCGAAATCGGCGTCGTTATTCTCGCAAACCAGCGAATGTAGGTTGACAAAGTACTCGATACTTTTAATGAGTAGTACTTGACGATACCATGTTCTTCGTATCGAGTGCTCAGAATCGGTTTTCAAGACGAAAGTATCGATACCTACTCAGTATCGAGAGTATCGTTCAAACCCTACTCATGACAGTTTTCACCGCAAGTTTTCTCTGGTACATTGTCAGACTTACGAGAACAATGCATCGACCTGCCCCTAAGTTAGTCGATAATCACGCGCCCTTAGATACTTTGGCCTTTCTAGTTCGATTAACGCATTGAGACGTGTCAACAATATAATCAACCAGAGATCATTGGCCAATTAGAGACGAAGACGTACGAATCTAGACGCAAAAGCGTTTACTGGTAAACGATATGTGCGAAAGTGGAAAAAGCCTTCCCCGTTCTTTCTACGCGAATTAAACAAAAAAGAAATTAATCTTTGTGCAGACATTTAAACCATTTGTAGACATTTAAAGTGGGGGGGGGGTGAGTTTGCAGTGTTGGCAAGCTGCTCCGAAGAGAGCAGCATTGGAGCTTTAAGAAATTGTATAGGACCAAGAAAACGGGCAATTATCTTGGGTGCCATAAAGGGTCCCTTTAGCATACGCAATAGACCGACTCTCGTCCGATTACGGAGGACAAGCAGCATTGGACGGGATTAGTACTAAGTTGGGGGACAAGTTGATAAAACCGATGTCGACATTTGCGTTTGAAAGGACAAAAGGCAATTGCAAAAGGTGAATAAATATATAAAGCTTATCGAAACCGTACTTGTTACTCACATATCCACAGGCACTATAAATTGGAGGGTTGTGCCCAGGCCTCACCGGCCTCAGTTCAGTAATATTCAGTTCAATCCACATAATGCCCCGGATTCACCGGCCTGAGTTCAATAATATTCAAATCAATTCCCATAAGTGGCTTCACCGGCTAAAGTCGAGTTCAGTGCTTAAAATTGTTGTTGCGTTTTCGCTAGAAGTCAGAAATGCAAAAGCTCCCTGGAATGGCATTCCACTATTCCAGTTGATTACTCTCTTTTGAGCGAGCTTTTACTTTCAAGGTTGATTTCATGTTTTGTTGGGCTTTATTTTTCTTGAACTCAAAATGTGAAAATGTATGGGAACTCAGGCAAAAATTGAAGCTCAGTAGACTAATTTGCTCGAACTTGCGCATTTCGGGCGATGAAGCCGGGGTATAAGTGGCTTCACCTGCTAAAGTCCAGTTCAGTGCTTGAAATTGTTGTTGCTTTTTCGCCAGAAGTCAGAAATGCAAAAGCTCACAAGAATGTCATTTCACTATTCCAGTTGATTACTTTCTTTTGAGCGAGCTTTTAAGTTTTACTTAAGTTCGAGTTCGAGTTGGGCGAATTGAGGAATGTGTTTCCCTCATTTAATGTGTGGAAATTGTATGCTAACTGAGATTATTTTAAAGTTCAGTTTTCAGTTTTTCATTTGCCCGAAAGTGCGCAGTTCGGCCGATGAAGCCGGGGTATTAGAAAATTTTTTTCTACTTTTGTGACTGCTTAAAAAAAGGCGTCTAAACCAGTACTAAACGAAGTGCTCCCATTTGCGGACTTGCAATGCTAAAAAAGAAATAAAACTGGTATTGGAAGAGCAGTTAAAGCTTCTTAAGGGGCGTTCTGTCATTGATATTTCGGCGCTCTGGGAAAGTTGACACAAACGTAAAAGCTGTTCTGGTCGAATGCAAAGCTTTATTCCTTGAAACTTTCAGTAAACTTTCATAAAAGCTTTTGCGTGTGGATGCATACGTCTTTCTCTTAAGTAGCCTAGGCCTCAGGATCATCATCGCCAATGCATACAAGAAAGCTTTGAAGATTTAGATTCAGATGGGGCGTTGATGCTTTGAAGGAATTAAGTGAAATGAATAGAGTCCAAACTGGAAAAGAGTCGCAAGATTTTTAAAGGTGCGATTTTTCAGTAGGTTAAAGCTTACAAAGAGCTGTAGTACCAAAAGCTGATGATGCTGAAGAAAATTTTTGTCAATATGATAAAACGAAAGTCTTTCATCAAGTATGTAAATCTATGAAATAATATCTTCTCCTCACTTTACTGAATGTTTTTCTTCCTACTCTTATGTGTATCGCAAATCTATTTTTTTTGCGTTCATATACTATGTATGGTGTATAAAAAGATGGAAATTGTTTCAATCAATTTTATCTCTAGGAAGCTTTAGCATAAATTTCAAAGAATTTTATAGAATGTTGATCAATATTGAAAGAAAAACACAAGTTCGTGCTTGCAGCTTTGTTTTTTATATATATTTTCTATGGTCTGTAAATATTTGCTTGACATCACAGAAATACCAAATTGATAAACCGAAAGATATATGGTATAGTACAACAACAACAACAAAAAACCATATCACGTTTACTTTGTACATATGTTTTATTTTGTCAAATAGAATTCGATATATGTATGTATGTATATCTATGTATCGAATAAAAAAGTATTGTGATATGCGTGTGTAGAAGGGAAATTGGAGAGATCGAGAATGGGAGAAGTTTCAATTTTAATCATCCTCAATGTTCAAAGGAATACAAGGGTTTAAAAGCAAGGATTTTGATGGTTCCAATGTCTATGGTGGTTTTTAAATGATTTCTTTTTTTTTTGGTTGTCGTATTTTTTTATGGGTAATTGAGAGGAGATTCTTAAGAAGATGGGCTTGATGAAAAAATTTCATTTTTTAGGGTTGTAAGTCCTTTTTCTTGGAGATGATTATTCTCACCCGCGAAGCTGTTACAAGATGTTTTTCTTTTTTGAAATAAGATTTTCATCTCTTCAAGAAAACTTTTCTCCCACACCCCATTACCACATTAACACAGGGATGAAAGACAAAAAAAATGTTTCTGTTTTCCTTTTCAATATTTTTTCTTTAATCGAAAGGTCCTCTAAAAATAGAATTTAAATTAACAGCATCCATTCTGATAAATGATTTTCCCAGGAAGATTTGTCAATTCCTTCCGTTGTCTCGTCCTTCCCGTTTTTTTTATTGTTGTTGTCGCCTACGTTGAACGTAAAAAAAACAATGTCTCTGGGGGGATGCTCACCCTGTGAATTTTATATTTATTCAAGAAAGCAACAGGCTCTCTCTATACCGACGACCACCATAGGAAAAACGCGCGGGGTTGTGTTTTTTTTAGTGTCTCTGAATTGTTAATGAACTGGGATTGTTAATGCGGCTTGGAGTGAGTATGTTTAATTCAGAAAAGGACATAGATTCTCACTTTTTTTTTACGTTTTTGAGTATTTCAATGTTATTTTTTTTTCAAAAAAAAAAGGACAGAAAAGAAAGTTGAAAAACAAATTCAATCTAAAACTTTTATTCTGTAATTGGGTGTAGGGGTATGTGTATACTAAATATACAGTAGGTGCTTCCGTTTAGCCCCAGCACTACAGCTCGCGCGCGTTGGTGTCCTTTTGAATTATTCATTTGGAAAATGTATTAAAAAAAAAGAAAAAAAAACTTAATAAGCTGGAATTGTTGTTAATTAGAATTTTTTGTTTTTTTTTAAATATTCAATGAGGGAATTAGAATTTAATGGAAGAATAATGGTGGGCATTTGATAATGGCTTTATTGTGTGTTTGAAAATTTATCACTTTTCTTCTTTTCTACGTTAAATGAGAAAAAAAAACAAAGTTTGTTTTTCATATTATAAAAGTTTAGATAGAAAGTGACCTTTTAATGCTTTGCGTTTTTTTAGGATTTAATTCTCTACTGAGGAAAGTTTCATTTTTATTTACAAGTTTGTTTAAGACTATGCAAAATCAAAGTGATTGTGTAGTAGATGGAGATCTTTAAAAGAATTTTATTTGTCTAGTCTTGTTTTTAGAGGTCAATAGCATTAGTATTCATTGAAAAGCTTTCGGTGTGAACGTAGCCAGGATTTACGTTAGGGAGGGAGCAAGAACAAGGCCACTCCGGCTAGCATTTAAAGGGGGCATGCCTCATGCAGCGTGTGGGCCGCATGTGGCAAATCAGGGGCATTAGTCCATTCAAAACGCGGTTTAGGGTGTTCCAACATAACACCGTTAAGAAAATCGAACCCTACAAGGATTTTGGTTCGCTGATCACGAAAATCGGGGTCCGGCGGTCCTAAAATATGGGCGTCACCCTTAAAATCGCAAAAAACACCCCTTTTTAAGGGCTTTCGCGATAATTTCAATTATAATGAAAAATTATCCGATAAAATGCACTTTTTTCAATACTTATTTGCGAAGGTGGTTGATTTAGGCCGCGTTACCATGGGATGCATGCCGCACGGCAAAAGTTCGACTTCGGCTTGCCTTCGCGTGGTATTCGGATATTTTCGCGAGAGGCTGCAAAAAGCTTGCCGCATGCCTGCATCTCCTCGTTCACATGGGTGCATCTGCTGGTTGTCAAAAATCAGCTGTTTTGTGATTTTGGAAAAGTGCAAATGTGAAATGGAATTAAAAATAAAAAAAAATGTTTGTAAACGAGTGTAATAGTACAAATAACTAAATATAAAGAAACACAAAGTGACAAAAAAAGAAAATTAAGAAAAAGACGGTTTTGAAATTGTCAACTTGAAAGTTCCGTGATTTTGCAGCAGGTTCACATGGGCTGCATGCAGCACGGCAAAAGCTCGAACTTGACAGTTCCGTGATTTTGCGCATGGATAAGAGATTTCCTCTTTGCATGATTTTTGCAGCAATGCTGTGCAAGAGAGAGAACATGTGCCGAGACAGATATTTTTTCCTGGCCAATCAGAGAACATTAAGAGCTTTTGCCGTGCGGCATGCAGCCCATGTGAACGTGGCCTCATACTAAATCAAGCTAAACTTTATGAGAAGGGATGATCCTAAAGGGTTAAAACCACCCCTAAATCGACTCAAAATAAAAAAAAATTTAAAAAGTTTTTTTTTTCAAGTTTATGCTTCAAATTCGATTGTATGCGTATTGCCAGGCGAAAATAAATTATTTTCAAACCTTAAGGGGTTCGAACTACCCCCACAATTTGAAAAATCAACTTTAAATAAAAAAAATTTGCAAAAAAATTGCTTGAACTTGGGTTGCATAGGTTTTATCACACAAAAATTAAATATTTTCGACCCTTAAGGGAGTAAAACTACCCCTAGATTAAAGTTGAATTTCTTTACCGGTTTTTCGCATGGAATTGGGTTGAATAGGTATTATTAGCCAAAAATTCATTATTTTCAACCCTTAAGGAGGTAAAACTACCCCTAGATTAAAGTTGAATTTGAAAAAAATTTTTTTGCAGTGACGAAACGTTTTGCAAACGGCAGTAACGAAAGCCTCCGGCACAAAAAAGAAAAAGTCCCGGGAGGACAACTCGGCACCTTCAATTAATACCCCAAAAAGGAACAAGTTTTCACGGCCAGCCAAAGCCAGGGAAGCTAGGACTTCAGGAGCCAAGCAAACAGTAAGAGATCACCTTATCGTGGCACTAACTAATGCCAACTCTATGACCAGTCGACTTCCGGACCATATTCGGGCTGACATCGAATCCAAAATATCGGAGTTAGGCTAATGTCACATGAGTCTGAATTCAGACTCTGAATTTTTCAGACTCGGATTTTTTCAGCTCAGATTTAGGTGTCACATGAGTCATATACCGTAGCTTGGAGACCAGTGTTGTGCGAAATTTTGTACAAAGTGTTTTTTTATGGGAAAGTCTAAGCTCAGATGTCACCCTTTGTACTACCAGTCCGCCATGTCGTTAACGTCATGGTCAGATGTCTGGTAGTAAGCTTAGCTCGAAGGATAAGAAGGATAATAAGACAGGTTAAGGGGAGTCGGGGGGGTGGAGATTGCGATGAGCCTTGGGCCTGGACTCCTGGATGTTGTATGAGTTCGGGAATACTGACTGTGGGAAGTTGTTCCACAGACGAAATGAAAGAATTTCTAGACTGGTGTGTGCGTGAAAATAAGGGCTGTAGGCAGTGCGGGTGAGCCGTGAAGGCTTGTCTGGTGTTGCGGGAAAAAAATTGCCGAGGCGGCAGAAGGTTATATATTTCTGTGGAACAGTCATTGTGGTAGATGCGGTAGAGTTTCACCAGAGCCCCTACACTCCTGCGTTGGTGTAAGGAGTCAATTGAGTAGCTAATGGTAACCCGAAATGGGTGCTGGGTAACCCCCAGCGGAAAGAAAGAGAACAAATTAATAGAGTATGTGAGAGGGAGCCCATTCTTCAAAGCCTACTAAGGGCCTCCATACATGGTCAAATTGGATGTACAACCAAAACTATCGATTGGGAAGCGGTCGGCCGATCAAAACTCGTTGCGCGCATGGGTTTGATGAATATCTGCACGTACATTCAATTTTACCGTGTGTATGGGGGCCTTAACCCAAGATGTAAATGTGACCGTGTCGAGAGCTGCATGGCACTGGGTAGTTTTGGCTCGAAAGATCTCCTCTGGGCACCATTGAATAATGCCTCATCCTGATATGGAGGCACTGTCAGCCAAGGCGCGCACTGAAGTGGGGTGGCGGTGAAGTGGCTTTGGCCTGGTGATTAAGTTACAAGAGGTGTGCCAGAGAAATGGCATCGAAGTGGTTTAATGCGCACCGAAGTGGCAGGCACCACTTCGCTACATCGATTTAATACATGATATTTTCAATCAAAATGTGGTCGTCGGACGATGAAGATGCTGTTGCATGTGTGCAAATTATTAACCTTAACAATAAAAAAAACAATAAAGGAAAAAGGTTATTGGGTCCACCCACTGTGGCAAGAAAATGCAAAATACGGCATTTATAATGTTTATAAAGGTGATTTACACCTGGAAGAAAATAAGTTTAGACTTGTTTGTAGAATGAACAAGGCCACATTTTGTAAATTACTAGAAAAATTGCGACCTATGCCCTCGTATACGTGTTTTCCCCAAAGAAAAAATTAAAACCCAAGTTGGCCGTGAAATGGCATGCGACTTCAAAATTAAACTTGTCGGAGACTAGTGGCAACCAAATGGGTTCCAGTCCACTTGCAAAACACCACTCCATCTCGATGCGTGCTGCCTCAATTGATTCCGTGTGATTAAAATATTTCACTATCCACCCCACCGCCACGCCAATTTCTCATCACCTCAGTGCGCGCCTTGCCTCAGGATGCACCTTCCTTTTCCGACAATACTTATGGGATTTTTAGGAGTCAATTACATTGTATTCAGCGTTCCGGAACCGGCTATTGGGAAACCCAGCAGTTTGATGAAGAAGGCCCTTACCGATCGGACTTGGATGAAACTCACCGAACACCGCGTCCTGGATTGGCGCCCAGGACACTCCAAAGGTTCCTGCAAGGTGTCGTCTTTTAACATGGCTAAGGAATTGTTAGGGGGCAGTAGTAAGGATGTCAGGATACTTGTTGGCTTGATGTCAGGACACTTGTTGGCTTGATTTCTGTCTCTTTCACGGTGTCTCTAAGAGACAGATGTCAGTCAGACATTTCTGTCTTTCCAGATGGAACTGACCAAACATTTATTTTTGACTGGGCACTTCTGTCAAGACTGATGCTTTAAAATTTCATTATTTGACAACTGTCATACTGTGAAAGTTAAATAGAAAAAAACGGATTTAGGATTTATTATGGATAAAAATAAAGTAAATTTATTAAAAAAAATTGTGGCATTGGACATATTAAAAGAAATGGAATTATCCGAAATAGAAGAAATGTCAAAACTTAGAGAAACGCCTCGCTTTTGGGTGAATCCTTTCTTGGCACTTTCACTTTCACTTTCACATTTAAAAGATGTCAAGACAGTAATGCCAAGACAGATTTTTAGGCATATCTGTTTTGCCATATGTTGGTGTCCTGCCATAATAGTCTCCACGAAACTTTTCCTGGCAATCTGGAAATGACAAGGCAGATATCTGGAAGATTTCTGTGTCGTGGAGACATCGTGTTAACGCGATTAATAACATGTTAGGGTGACGTAGAAAGGATGTCAGGGCACTTGATGCCCCAGTAAGGTAGAAACAGAATGGCACGGCGACCGTGGCGGAGTCCGCCGCTCAGAGAGTTTCCCATACATTTAATTTGTCCGCGCCGCCTGGGGACTCCGCCACGGTCGCCGTGCCATTCTGTTTCTACCTTAAAAAGAAAACTCGCCCGCAGCTAGCATGCATCAGGTACGCACTAGCCTGCACGGCGCCCACAGGTAGCACGCATAGCGAACAAATGCGCACGGCACATTTTTACTAGGGTGAGTACACTTGCTTAATGTCAGGAGACTTTTTGGCTTGATTACCGGATACTCAGCCCTAAATTACCATTTATGGAGGATAGGAAAGGCGGAGGAGCCCACCCACTGCTGTACCAATATCTCACCAAAGAAGCAGAAGAAGAAGACTAATAGATATATCGTTGGGACTGCCCATTCGGGGTAGGAAGGTAAGGAACATAGTATTTGTGCTACATTTTGTTGGGCTTTGGTTGTGCATCAGTTATGCAGTTCATACCGTGTTGTTTCTCTACATCGGATAACCTCTCTTTTCAATTGACGTTAACGGATTTGGAAATTGTCGTAGGCTGATCGCGTAATACTCACCGGTAATTAAAACGCTTTAAAAACAATTAAAAATAGTATCCACTTCCATTTGAAAAGTGCCAACTTCTTCTTCTCTTGAAAGTTTCTCATATTTATGACAAATATTAAGTTTTAAAGTGTTAATGCCTGTTTTTATCCCATTCAGTATCATTTTTTTATCACAAAGCATCTAAACCAGTTCTGTTTGTAGCTTATCCATAATAATTGTATGCATTTAGCGTCTGTAACTATAGTGGGTGTAGCGTACATATTCATGCTCCAAGGACCCTTTTTGTAAGCAGGCAACCTTTATGCTACATCAATGCCGTCAGCGTAGCTTCAATTTAATTCCAGGTTTTTATTTACATTGGCATCCATCATTTTCTATCGTGCTTTTTGATGTAGAAAGGTATATTATGAATGGGGATGAAAAAGGGTGAAAAAAAACACATTATTTTATTGTGTGCACTTAAAAACCACTCAATTTTTATTCACCTTAAATTATTGGCCACTTCAGACTCCCTTTTATTGCCCACAATAAACAATTTAATTCCTTTACTTGATTTTTCGAAAGCAAACTAACCTATCTATACACTCAACAACACAAACATATAAAAAAAATATTTTTGTTTATTTATCCCTGAACGATAGATAGGGTTGAAGGCTACGTAGATTGATGCTATTTTTAGATAAAATTGAACTACTGATCTAATTATGTTATCACATCCGGAGCAATGATTACGAAATGGAATTCAATCTGAATACCTTTCTGGGGAGAATGTTTACCCCATCTACACCCCCAGTATATTTTCCAAGGATACTGCTTATCTTCCTCCCCTCTAGTGTTGGACTAAAACTTTCCCTATTCTGGATATTGGAAGTATAAAAGTGTGCTTATCCTTTGTTAGGCAGTTAATAAAATTGATTTTATATTGATTGGTATATAGACAAATTGAATTAGTATTTGAAGGGTCGGTTCTATAACGGACCTCTCTTGAAGGTAAAAGGAGTCAATATCTTGAGTTGTCCAGGAAACTTTTACTGAGCTATAATTCTATAGGAAAATTTTTGGGTGCTTCTGTAAGATATTGCCGAAACAGCATCAGTAGTGTTCCAATAAAAAGATTGATTTTAATTAATTAATTAATTGAAGAAGGATTTCTTGTCGATCTACGCAATCCAAATTTTCGGGCAAAACTTGTCCAATTTTCATCAACAAATTGTTGTCAGTTTGTATTGTAAATTCAGCATAATCTCTTCCTCGCCTTTTGGATAAAGTATTTGCCTTTGTAAGGCGATGGCTACCATCCCAGGGGTCCGTGTTTCGATTCGTCGCAGCTCCATAGTTCGATAAACGTAGTGTTAGTCAACACCGGAGGCGTAAACACCTTCCAAAGGGGTGGGAGCTGTAATCGATATCACTTACGTTAGCGATTCATTGGCGAAGGAACTGCAGTGGCGGGTGACCAAGCCATCATCTTAGAGGTGGGTCATGTTAGAGCAGCGAAGAACCCTAGGTACAGAACGGCCAGAGGATGGGCCGTCAAGAAACTCGACGCAGAGGTGTTCGAGGCATGATGTAGGGAATGGGCAGAACAAATTGAAAACTCGGTGAAACGGGCATGTGACGCGTCCATGCCGCGGCGCGCCGGCAACCGTCGACATTCACCAAACTTCTGGTGGAACGCAGAGATCGGGGAATGACGAAGGGCCTGCCTGAAAGCGAGAAGGAGAACTCAGAGAAATCGGAGCCTTCCTATAAGGAAGCGAGGAAAAGGCTGAACAAGGCCATCGCCAGAAGTAAATCCGAGCACTTCAAAAGGTTGTACAGAGAAGCACTCAGGCCGCTGGGGCGGAGCCTATAAAATGGTCATGTCAGCGGTGAAGGGCAAGCGCTCTCCGTCGATCAACTGCCCCGCTCTGCTTCAGAGTATAGTTTCCACAGAACGTACGCACCGCTCATCTACCCAACCTTCAGATAGACCCATAAGAGGTACCTGTAGTAACCGCAGAAGAGATTCTGGAGGCTGCTAATAAGGTAGCCATCAATAAGGCCCCCGGCATGGATGGCATACCAAACAAAGCGGCGAAGGTAGCAGCTACGATAGCACTAAACAGGTTCGCAAGTTTCACAGCGTGCCTGAGAGAGGGGATCTTCCCATAGCGATGTAAACAGCAGAAACTCGTGCTCCTATCGAAGCCGTACAAGCCTTTGGGACCCATCGTCCTACAGACTGATATGCCTTCTTAGTTGCATAGGCAAACTTTTCGAGCGCGTTATCTGTAACAGGATACTCCCTAGCGTCGAAAGGGTAGGAGGCCTGTCGGACAAGCAATTTGGTTTCAGAAAGGCAAGGTCGACGACTGATGCAGTCAACATGGTGGTCAACATAGAGAAAAATCACTGTTGCGCATTGATAACCCTCGACGTAAAAAATGCTTTCAACTCAGTGAGGTGGAGCAAAATAGTTGAGGCGCTGATCAAGCTAGGTACAGCAAAGTGCGAGTAGTAGCCGACTACCTTAAGGTACCTGGGAGTGATGATCGACCGAAGGCTAAACTTCAAAGTGCACTTGGAGGGCGCGGCAGACAAAGCGTCTGCGATTTGTGCCGCACGCAAGGATGCTGCAAAATGTTGGGGCCTTCGACAGAGTCGACGCCTCCTTTTGGGGAGGGTGGTTAGCTCAGTCCTTCATGATAAACTCTCTCACTCGATTATAGCCTTCAAACTAAAAAAATTAGGCTTTCCGCATGCCGTTGTGGTATAGTTCCAATCGTACTTAGCCGATAGAACCTCCCAAGTCCTATTCCGTGGAGTCAAATCCAGAAACATTGAAGCGTCCCCTGGCATCCCGCAAGGTAGTCATCTAGGCCCTCTGCTTTTTATATTATCAATCGATGACATTGCCTCCTCACTAAAGCACTGTAATATCGCAAGTGCGAGGTCATGACTTTTTGTAAGAAACGTGGTCCTATAATTTATGACTATACTTTTCTCGACAACATGGTCTACCGCGTAAACTCTGTAACTGATCTTGGGGTTAGGTTTGATTGTAAGCTGGATTTTTCAACTCACATCAATTAAATCTCTTCCAAGGGCAGTTTAGTCCTCGGATTTATAAAAAGATGGTCTAAGGATTTCAACAACCCCCTCATCACTAAGCACTTGTACATATCACTAGTCAGGCCATTACTCGAATACGCCTCCCAGGCGTGATCTCCTCACTACTCCTCCCAAATTGGAATAATCGAATCGGTCCAACGGAAGTTTGTCCGATTTGCACTCAGCCGCCTCCCTTAGGATAATCCACTTATTCTTCCGTCTTACGAGAACAGGCTTAAGTTAATAAACTTAAGCTCTCTCTATAAGCGTCGCCAGGTTGTTATATTCGTTCATCGACTACTGCATGGTAAGGTGGACTCAGGTTTCTTGCGTAGCCGTGCGTCGTTTAGAGCGAATAATTACAACCTGAGGGGTGAACCTCTCCTCCGCAGTAATTCCTCTAATACGAATTACGGCAAGTAGAACCTGTTAATCGCATGCTTATTAACGTTAATAAAAATATTAGTGTTTTTAGCATACTTTCGCCGTTACTATTTCTTATAGCAATAAACGACATCCTTGTCAGCGCTCTAGATACTAGAACAGGTGGCATACAATGGGGATTGCTAGACCGCCTTAAGGACCTCGACTACGCGGATGATATCTGTTTGCTGGCCCACAGACACCAGGACCTCAAAAACATGGTAAACAATTTGGCAACAGAAAGTAGATCGGCAGGCTTAAGGTTAAATCCGACTAAAACCAAAGAAATGCGGATAAATGCAAACACCCTTGAACGAACAGCGCTAAATAACCGCGACGTGGAACTGGTAGATAAATTCTGTTACCTCGGTAGTATTATTACCGAAAATGGTGGTACAGAAGAAGACGTCAGTTCCAGAATAAATAAAGCACGAAGCGCATATGCATGCCTGTTTCACATATGGAGATCGACGGAGATCTCAATTAACATCAAACTGCGGCTGTTCAACTCCAACGGTTGCGAAACATGGAAAGTCACCCAATTCATCACAGGGCGCCTACAACAGATGCCTACGTCGTATCCTAAAAATCCGCTGGCAAGATAGAATTTCAAATGAAGAACTATGGCGCCGTGCGGGCCAAGAAAGGATAGACGACCAAATCAGGCGAAGGAAATGGAATGGGATTGGCCACACCTTGCAGCGCGAAATCGAGAATCTAGCCAAACAGGCCCTTGACTGGAATCCGCAAGGAACCCGGCGAGTCGGAAGACCTAGAACAACGTGGAGGAGAACCCTATTAGCAGAGGCCGCAACAACCGGGAGATCTTGGTCAGAGCTGAGAGCTGTCGCGCAAAACAGAGTCCGCTGGAGGGCAACTGTTTCCGCCCTATGTCCCATGAGGGATTAAAGGAGCAATTAGTAGTTAGTAGTTAGTTTTTTCTATATGTTTTTATGTTTGCATGCTCCAGCTGAGCCACAGGGCAGTGGTAAATGTTTCTCAGCCCAGCTGAGAAGTGCGCCTTCTGTGTTAGAAGGTTAACACTATTATTATTATTATACGCAGCGCCAGTGTGGGCAGCAGCGTTAAACAGAACTGCAAACAGCGGGAAATGGAGGGCCGCTTATAGGTTAATTGCACCTCCCGCTTGCTGTGCGTACAGGACCAGGTCCGACGATGAGGCGTGCATGATAGCGCGGATGATCCCCATAGACATTCTGGCGAGAGAAGGCATGCATCTCTACGACCCAGAATACGGCAGAGGGGAGTCAAAAAAGGTACGGGCGGCAGATTGCGCGCTGCGAGCCCGTAAGGGAGTGGCAAATGAAGTGGAACGAGTTGGACCGACAGAATTATCCCTAACGTGGCGATGTGGGTTACGAGGGAGCGTGGGGAGTGAGTGGGGATATATGAAATTCCGTCACCTCTTCGGACACGATGATTCACCGTTGTGCCCGGTATGCCCAGTGATGGAAGAAGACGCGGATCACGTCTCTTTAGATGCTTGAGATTCGTCGATGAAAGGGCGGAATTAAAAGAAATGGCCGAGGCCACTATCGCCAGAAAACATCCTAGGGCACATGATTAGGTCCGAAGAAATGTGGAGAAAACTGGAAGTAACGCTGAAGGCCATCCACAGAAAGTTAAGGCTGGCAGAAGCCGAAAGAATTACAGAAAGGCGAAGAATTGCCACGAGCACTAAATAAAGCTCAACGGCCGCCGCGAAGTAATGCTTAGTAGCCAGTCCCGCGGGGGAGGATGTCGTCGAGAAGGCTTTTTAGTTTTATTTTGTACATAGATCCATCTATGTGTGTATGTGTGTATGTAATGGGCTATTGAGTCGTGGCGGTAGCATGAGCTTTTTAACGTCCTGGAAAAAAAGCTCCATAGTTCGATGCTTTACTACTTCTCCCATCCAGATAATAGCCTCGCTAGAGGCATCCACTGGCACGAAAATTTAAAAATTCAGGCATGAACATTTATAAATATGTACATCCGCATCGGCATAAACCATTCCAAATGCGAGTGTTGTTTTACCAAGCAGTCCCCCAGCTAAACACTAACCACTTCCAATGCTGCTTGACCTACGCAATCGAACGAGAACCTTTTTACTGAGTATGCTATTGGCACCCTTTATGGTCACCAAGATAGTTGCCCCTTTTCTTCGTCCTCTACAATTTTTTGAAGCAGCACAGGCGATTTCGTGCATCCCTGTGGCTTGCTTTAAAAAATTGTAGAGGACGAAGAAAACCCTAGTAAAAATGTGCCGTGCGCATTTGTTCGCTATGCGTGCTAGCTGTGGCGCCGTGCGTGCTAGTGCGTACCTGATGCAGGCTAGCTGCGGGCTAGTTTTTATTTTTACTCGGGCTGACACTCTGCGTGGATACCAGCTGCATGCTAGGTGCGCCCTAGTAAAAATGTGCCGTGCTAGCTGTGGTGCCGTGCGTGCTAGTGCGTACATGATGCAGGCTAGCTGCGAGCGAGTTTTATTTTTACTCGGGAATAAACGGGGAAACCATCTCCTGTTCGATTTTCGAAGTCAGTGTTCTGTCGCGATAGTATTGGTATCCTTAAGATAGTGCAGAATCCTTTTTACTGTTGTGCAATGTGTACTTTCGTAGAATTTTTTGTACATGCTAAGTGCAGTAAAAGCGAAGCAAATATCTGGACGACTAATTTGAATGGTATAAATAATGTACACGATCGCCTCTTGGTATACGTAGAATATTGACTATTTCTCGTTTTTCAGCTTCAGCAAAACTTCTCGGACAATTTCTAGTTAGTGTTCATTGATATGTTAACTGAATTGCAGTTTTCCTTATTGGAACCTTTGAGAACATTTGATGTGCAGTGGCTCTAATTGATCGAAAGTGAGCTGACTGGATAACTCGATAGTGTATCCTGATGTTTGTCCTTAAATGGTGCACTAAGAATTGACTGCTGCAAACCATATAGCGCTTGCTTAAGATAGTAAACCCGGGCTGATTAATCGTTGAGTCCTTCTAGTTGATGCCTGCATGTAAATCTCTTTTGACAATAAACAGTCAACAGTAAACAGTCCCCATCTAACTACACATCTCACCCAATGCTGCTTGAATATGGTGATCGAACGAAAACTACTCGATTCAGTATGTTGATTGGGAAATTGGCATGGCACTTTTCGTACGAAACACAATTGAGTAAATTCCGCAACTCCAAGTGCCATTATCTTTCAATGAAGTATATTCACATTTCATCGCATCTTTCCAGGCAGCTGTACCCTTAGTAGGTATGACAAGCAAGTTCTTGGAAGTTGAGGGAGAAAATTTCTCCGCAGGGTAACAGGGCCGGTAAATGAAGAAGATGCGTAGAGAAGAAGATACAATCACGATTTGTACTACATATACGAAGAACCTGACATAAGAAAAGCAAGTTCTTACGGCATGTAATGAGAATGCGGTTCCTCCAAACTCCAGAGGGAGAAAGGCCACAAGGAAGATCTAGGAAGAGATGTAAGACTCAAGACCAAGAACGAAGGAAGACGATTCTTGAGGAGGCCAAGGCTTACAGAGGGCTTTAGCCCAGTGATAATGATGATCGCATATTTCCATTATTTACTTGAATCAAATTGTGTTGCTTCTCGTTACGATTTTAGTTCACTGACTTCTCCTGTAGTAGGTGATAACATGACATGTAAACTAATGGTGATACACGCATCTGCAGAACGAATTACTCCATAATTTTATGGACATGCAGTAACTAAAAATTCACTGGTAAAAAAGTTAAATTCAGTTTCAATGATGGAAGAATCTAATACATATATTAACGACGTAGTGTCTTTGTGGGCCAGGGCCATTTTCAGTTGCATGCGTTTAGGGGCAATATTATTCAAATTAAATTTTGCATACTGTTAGGGTAACTTTGTCTATTTATATTTAAAAACGAAGAGAAATTTTAGTGCTATACTACCCTTTTCCTAGTAATGTAATAAATTTATATCTTAAGCGCATTCCACAGGAATTTCCTACATTCACGGTCACGGTTTAAGTGTTATACTTCTTGTAGTAAACGATTTTATTCGAAAACTGTTGTTAATTCTTGTTTAGTTTTTGTATAATTTTGCATTTACGTATATAGCGCAATCAATTAATTGCTAAAACAGCATAAACTGGCAAAGAATTGGAGCACTATAAAATTTTCTCCAACGCGTAATATTCTCATAAAGCTTTTAGAAATAAAATTACTAAAATCATATATAAAAGAAGTTAATTAACAAAATAAAAACACTTACCTCGTAAGAGCCTGACGTATCAAGAATATCTAGTGTAAGACTAACTCCTGATATTGAAAAATTTCCTTGGTGCATTTCCTCAACAGTTCGTTTATATTTAGTTGAATATTTACTGTATAGAAACTGTGTTATTATAGATGTCTTGCCAACTTTAGCTGAACCCATCATAACTATTTTATGCCTTACATTTGATGGCCCTATATCATCTGAATCACCATCATGTCGATTAACCCTGGAAAATTTATAAAAAAAAAGAAATTTTATTAGAAATTTTATTACAAGTTTGAGTAGTGGTGGGAGTTTTATATGTGTGGAGGAATTAGATGTAGAATTTTTATTGGGGTAGAAGTGCTTTCGAGGAGATGGACATCATTAAAATTTTGGGTTTTTCGTGCTTTTAGTTAATTATGTAAATTTTTTTGAGTGTTTTCCACACCAAAGAAAGGACAGGGAGTTAAATTTTATGGGTTTGGAGTCGATAAAGATGTTTCCGAATTTATTCCGAATTTTCGGAGTACCTTATTATTTACATTTTCTTGATGTTTCTATAACAAAAACTGACTAATTTCTTTCCTACTTGATTTCTAACTTATCAAGTTAACAGAAAATCGTTGATTTTAATAATAAATTGTTAAAATTCTAAAAAAAAACTAAAAACTTATAATAAAATTACCAAAGATTTGAGTTTGCACCTCAAGTAAATAAACACAAGTACATCCTGTTATTGTAAAGGGCTGGGGTCGATTATGTCACCCAAAGGACTTAAGATTCTAAAATGGTCTGATTTAAATTTAATTAGCAAACTTTGCCTTGTCCCAGTTTCTGTGTTTCTCATTATTGAAAATGTTAGATCAAAGTTGGGCGGAGGGCATTAAAGCCTAGTCAACACTGAAACCCTTTATGAATTCAAATTTTTTCAATACTTCATATTTTCTTTAAGGAGACGTTTAAAAAGGAAAAAAAACATTTATTTTTGTGTAATTTGTAATCAAAGACTAAATACGTTGGTTCTATGTTTTAGTAAACATCAAAGTACTTTTAAGTAAATCAAACTCAACTAGACTAATATTGCCTGTTTACGCAATTTACATTCCTCTCTCTATTCACCTTCACTGGTATATACAAAAAAAAGGGGGGGGGGAATTTCTTGTTTACAATAATTTTGAATAAATTCCATCTGATTTTAATTCATAGGAATTGCTTCGTTGAACACCTTTAACATCCCTTAAGGAAATACACAAAAATTACCTTATTTAATTAATATCCACTAATTAGAGGAAAACCCATCAGCCGCAGAAAATCCCTTTTTCAATTTCAATTAGAATATTATTATCGTTTCTCCTTCAAAACTTTTGCATAAATTATTCTTGTTCGAATTTCCTCTGCGAAACGCACACAAAAAAAAGTAAATAATAATGATGAAGAAAATTTCTTTCTTTTTTTTGTGGGTATGTGTGTATTATTAAATTTTCTAATTACACCCGGAGCAAAATGAACGGTCAAAAATTTAAAATTGGGCCTCACCTTTAGTGTTGCTGACTGAATTTCTAATTTCCTCTTGTTGAAAATTTAATACACAGGCCTTGGTGAACTTAAACACCAATTCTCATTCCCACAATAGTCCCGCTCGCTTTTCATCGACATTATCATGATGACAGTTAATTAAAAATTTTGGGGAAATAAAGAGAGTTTTTTTTGTTATAATTTCGAGGTTAACCTTAATAAATTTATCGCTGCCCTTTTGCAGGATCAATAGAGTATCTTGGCTAGTGAAGTTGTCGAACCCTTATCAAAATTTATAATTGATTGAAATATTGAAAGGTTTCTAATTTGTTTGGCAATGAAAATTGAGGATTTCCTTTTTTTTGCCCGGAGAGCTGAAAGAATTGTTGAAAGTATAGGCCTTTGTTTGCGGATTTAAAGTTTGGTTAGAAAAAGGTTTATTGTATTTTAAAAATTGTGGTATTGAAGGTTGGAGTTTTTTTCTTATCAGATAGCGTACGAGTAAGCGTAGGATGACCAAGAAATAGGTGGATGGATGATGTGCTAAAGCTAGAGGATATACGAAAAATTCGTATATTAAGTTTAGTTAGACAGAACTAGGAAGACGTAGAGACGACTGGAAGAAGAGGCTTCAAGAGATCTGAGCCCTGCAGAAGTCGTCATTTAAGTTAGCACAATTTTCTTTGGGAGTTTTCTACCCTATAAAAAAGCAGCCCCTTCTCTCCCGAGTAAAAATAATTCAGTTTGTTAAACTTTTTAAAAACATACATATATGTATGCGCCCGCAAACTAGCACGCATAGCGAACAAATGCGCCTGACACGCGGGTATGCACGCTCCCGCTTAGAGCATCACGAGATCTCGACAAACTCGAGAGTCTCGTCTTTGTGTCTACTCGAGAAAAGATACGAGAGTAAAGTTCGGTCTCGACAAACATATTCTCGTCGAGACGAGATTATTCGCTCGAGATCTCGTCGGTCGCTCGAGATATCGTTGGCAAAATAATAGCAAATAAGTCTGGTAAAATAAACTATCTGATGAAGCGCGCACGGCCTTATTTTTTAAGCTGGGATGTGGTACTCATGCACATGCACATTGCCTCTTGTTTTCGCTCGCCGGTTCCGTATTGGTTGAGTCTATAAGTATACATAAGAGCCGTGATGGGCTCATAAATTTATATTCGCCCCGAGAGACGAGACGAGAGGAGACGAGACGATGGGCAAGATCCGCCGAGAGTCGAGACGAGACTCGAAGTGGTCGAGACTTACCCCCAGAACACAATGAGGCCGGCAACGACAACTTCTACGGGAAAACAACAACAATTTGTATGAGAATTGTCGCTGCCGGCCTCATTGTTTCCCGGGAGTTACCGAGATCGAGACGAGAGTCTTAAAAATCTCGTCTTGTCTCGGTCTCGAGATGCTCTACTTCCGCTACAGGCATGAAAATCTATAAATGCTCCCGCTATAGAAGTATGCACGTTCCTGTTACAGATATGAATGTGCTCGTAATCGACCATTCTAAAAGCGCGTTCTCACGGTTCAAGTTTAGTTGAGCGATTATAGTTGCCCAACAAAACTTTAATAAAATCTTTAATGAGAACCTAAAGTTGGTCAACTATTTAGCTGATCAACAAAAGTTTGACCCAGTCAAACTTTTATCGCTCAAGTCAAGTTTATTGTTCAACTATAATCGTTCATATAAACTTGAATCGTGAGAACGCGCTTTAAACGCTAGTGTCGTTTTACCAAGCGATCTCCCAACTTAGTACTAACCACGTTCAATGCTGCTTGACCTACGAATTCGAACGAGAAGTGGTATATTGAGTATGCTAATGGTAGCCTTTATCGCCACCAAGAGAATTGCCTGTTTTCTTCGTCCTATACAATTTTTTAAATATCTAATTTTGCTCCCTTTAGTCTAGAAAAAGTGTGAGCGTACTGTGTTTCATTTGGACTATTCGGTCCGCCTTTGATACGTGTCTGTAGCGGGCTGCATTTGGAAAAGGAGAATTTTTACTCAGGCGTGCCTGTTTTGGGTGCCATATAGGAGTTTTGACGCTGCGATACTGTTTCAAGCTTAGAACGGGCGAGTCTTATTTTTACTCAGGCTAAGACCCATAAATAGAAGAGTGCGAATCCATCACAATACAAAAGCTGTTATCACCGTTTACTGAGGAAAATACTTTGCATGCGAGCAAAAAAGCTTTTGTGTACCTACATGATATATTAACTGCGTTTCATTGGGCAATATTTTCTACTCCTGAGTAGGTACTCTGGAGTACCTGCAACTACCCCTGCTCTTGTTTTAGAGTATTTTACTCTTAGTAGGAACGCATAAAATTTCCGTTACGTTTGCAAGCTTGAAATACTTATAAATGGATACGTTTTAGTTTTTTTAAGGTTAAGTACGCTGTCGATTAATTATTTAAAAATGTATTTTTAAATTAAATTTACAAAAACGGTAAATATATTATGCGATAAGATATAAAATTTTCTTTTATTATATAAATAATAATTATTTCAAATTCATTTTAAGGACAATAAATTAATTTGAGGTTATGTTTTACTCGTATTTACTTCCAATATGAAATATCGGGTTCCATTGAAGGCAGGCAGGCTGTTCTATTTTAGCACTGCTCATGGGGAACATACTAACTAGCTTTCCTCTTTCACAGTTCGTTTCAAGAGACCTGGTAGAAAGGTAGAGCTGTTAGGAGATGAAAGCATGCCCAGATTTGTTATAGCCTTAGCCTAACTTCCTGGTTAAGAGATGTTCCCGCCGACATCGCCGAGGAACGATGAACTTGTGATTGGTTGCGTCGCCAATGCGCGAATACCTGCTTTATTTCACAACGACATACAACTTACGGGTTGTGTGTGACCACGGGGTACGACTTATATACCCAAAGTTGTGACTTGAGGGCTTCTGTATTAGAGTTTACCCTTCTAGCTCAGAAGGTACACTTCTCAGCTGGGCTGAGAAACGGGCCGCGCTTATGTGCTGGGACCGAACCGGCCGAAAGCACCCAAAAAGGTATAAGAAGAGAAAACACCGCATAACGAGCATGCGACCGAAAATTCGGGCTCCTTCTCGACCGTCCCCGGCACTCCGGTACCGAGCCGATCCGGTCCCTGCACACAAACGCGGTCACATTTACCATTGCACAGTGGCTCAGCTAAGACATGCAAACACAAAAAAAAACAATGCAACATTTAAGAGCACAAAACATCAAACAGAGAAGCGTGCAAAAACAATGAAAAAGTGGGACACGCAGGGAGTCACGCCACATTAAAAAGAGTACTTTTAAGGACATCTTCGCTAACTTGCATGCTAAAAGCACTCGCATTTTTGTTAACATTTATAAGCATGCGGTTAACTGGTTCGTACATCCCATAATTGGTGTTGGAGGAATTAATGTACAAGAGAGGTTGACCTCTCAGGTTGTAGTTGTTCACTCTAAATGACGTACGGGTTCGTAGGAAGCCTGAGTCAACTTTGTCATTCAACAAACGATGAACGAATATAACGTCAGCGAGCTCGCGACGCTTATGGAGAGAGCTCAAGTTGAGCAATTTAAGTCTGTCCCCATAAGGCGGAAGAATAAGTGGGTCATCCCACGGGAGGTGACTGAGTGCAAAACGGACGAACTTCCTTTGAACCGATTCGATTTTATCGACATGGGAGGAGTAGTAAGGAGACCATACTTGGGAGGCGTATTCAAGCAGAGGCCTAACTAGAGATATGTATATGTGTTTGGTGATGAGGGGGTTGTTGAATTCCTTAGACCATCTTTTTATAAATCCCAGGACTGAATTGCCCTTGGAAGAGATATAATTGATGTGGGTGGAGAAATCCAACTTACTTTCTAACCTGTAAGGTCCTCAGAAGCATTTAGGGTTCTTCGGCAGACTGTGAGGCTTATCGCACAGCCACATGAGAAATAACCCTATCATTGAGGCAGACCTCGACCTTGTCTCTGCTAGTCTGCAGACAGCGATAGTTGCAGGTTTTGAAAGCAACTGTCTTGTAAAAAAGAAGAAAGAGGAGAGAAGCTAGAAAATTATTCAACAGGGCTAAGGTCTTCGGAAACTGGGACCCCAGCAAAAAAGCCCTCACAGATCTCACAAAAGAGCTGAGAAGATCCAAACGAAGAAATAGACAAGCTTCCAGCCTCCATGGGGTTGCGGAAAGTCTTGTCTAACGATCACTTTAATGGCATTGCCTACTTTAAGACCACTGAAGGTTTCTTTACGGAAAATAACAGGGATATCATGAAGATACTAATGAGCACTCATTTCCCGGTTAGGTTAGGTTGGATATAGCTGAGCTGCTGGTTTAAACTCATACACTTAGACCAAAAAGATAGGCCCATTGTAACGCCATAGTGATCCCACTTTAAACCGGATGTTAAAGTGTCATTTCTTCGCTAAACCATTCTAAATCTCCTGAGTTTCGGGATCCGAATCTTCGAGATTTCCGCAAGAGTGTTTAGAAAGGGTTCACCAAATGTGGTTAATTTCCTTCTGCTTAAGGCTGGGCAGTGACAGAGGACGTGTAGTACACTTTTCTCCTCGTCCGGATTTTTACAGCTTTTGCAAAAATCGTATGTCTCAAGACTGAAGCGGGTCGCACGCGTCCATATCAGACAGTGTCCGGTCAGCACTCCCACTATAACTGAGAGGTCTTATCTCCCGAGGCTTATTAGTTAAGTGGTCCGCCTGAGATCATAAGAGGGCCAGGTTATTTTGGCCAAGGTGCATTTATTAAGATCCCTCCAATGCTTTTTTGCTTGTTGCATGGTGTGCTGTTTGCATCGGAGTTTAAAAGTGGCCCAAGGCATACCAACCCTTTCCTTTTCTGGAAGGAGGGTAGCGGTCGTGCCTTTCCTAGTCAGTTCGTCAGCTTTACAATTTCCCTCTATGTTTCGGTGACCAGGCACCCATACGAGGAGGATCCTGAACTGCTGACCCAATCGTTCAGAGATCTGCGACATTTAGAGATAGTTCTAGAGCGGTTTGTGCAAGAGCGCAGGGCTCTCAGAACCGCCTGACTATCTGAGAAGATGTAGACAGTCCGATTCCTGTCGCCCCGCTGGTTGATTAATAAAACAGCTTTATGTATGGCTAGAACCTCCGCTTGGAATACACTGCAGTGATCGGGTAGTCGGAAGGAGATTTCAATCCCACCCTCTGGGGAAAAGACCCTTCCTCCTACTCGACCCTCGAACTTAGAGCCATCAGTAAAGAAGTTTATGGCATCTTGAAAACTGTGTGGTCAATTACTCCATTCACGCCGTGAAGAGATGTAGGCTCCGTAGTTCCTCGTGAAGGTAACCTCGGGTATGCAGAAGCCGGTTTTTGTAGGGACGATCACAGAGTTTGGCACCTTCGTGTGCTCTCCCCTGATTCCGGTCCAAAATCCGACTTCTCTTCGGGCTGCGATGGTTTCGCGCTTTCCCTTGCCACAAGATCCAAAAGAGGAAGGTATAACATAACATTTAGGGTATCTGTAGGTGTGGAGCGGGGAGAAGTCCCATTTCTTTCCAATGGATTTTTTGCAAGTGAAAAGCGCTATGTTCGCTTTCTTAATGCGCTCTCCTGTATTTTCATTCCAGAGCAGTTTCTTGTCCAGGACTACTCCCAGATATTTGGCACTATTGCTAAATTTGAGCCTAACATTGTTAAGCCGTGGGGGTGTTAGAGGTGAGGTTTTATACCTCCTCGTGAAGAGAACCAGTTCCGTTTTTACTGGGTTACCGCTGAGTCCGCGGGTAGCAGCCCAGCTTGAAAGGGTTTGTAACGCCGCCTCCATGAGATCACAGAGGACTTGAGGAAATTTTCCTTTTGTGACGATGACAACGTCATCCGCGTACGCCAGGACGTGATGGCCTTCTGCCCCCATGCGTCGCAACCAGCTGGTTCATAGTTACGACCCACAGGAGCGGGAGGCTTTTCCTGCCTTAGGTATAAAAACTATTTTCACTTCTTTCCAAATAGAGGGAATGTGGTTATTTTGAAGGCACCCGGTAAACATGGCCTGCAACCAGGGCATGATGTAACTAAGGGTACGCTGCAGTTGTGCCTTACTTATGATAGATTTGACCAGCTGTGCAGAGGCTGCAGGGTTTAATGTAAAAGCTGTCTCAGCGGTAGTGCTACTCGCGAAGTGGGTGTCCATAAGTAGTGTCAGGGATTCCCTGCTTGAGTCAATCCAGTTGCCGTTTTCGTTGCGTAAATAACTAAGCATCGTTGGCGCTTTAGTTAATATTTTACGTAGTCTTGAGGCCTCCGACGTGGACTCTATATTGCTGCAAAAGGTACGTTTGGCTTTCCTTATTGCCGCTTTCTATCTATTTAGCTTCTAGCGTCTAGCTGACTTAAATTCCTTTCTACGCTCTTTTCGGAGTGTTTCAAGTTCGCGAGACCACCATGGGGGTTTGGAAGCCTCTTTTTGCGGTCTGTTCGGACAGGCTTTGTTAATGGCGTAAGAGCATTGCTCTGTGAAAATGCTCACAATGCTATCAAGTTGTTCCCGGTTTTTGGGAATACAGAGTGGCTAAGGAGCAAGGATTTTTGCGCTAAGCCCGGTTAACTAACCCCGAAATGGCCATAGAACCTTAACACTGGATCGGAGTTAGTTTCTGCCACCTTCAGAAGAGCTTAGAAGAAATCCTACCAATCCTGCGTTACGGGTCAACGTATTCCGAGGTGCTGTAGAGAGGTTAGGGTGTCTTTATTTCCAAAGCAGGGAGATCGTCTCTTCATTTCTCCTGAAAATTATGAAGAAAGTTTTAGACAAGCATATTATCGAGGGTCTTACAGCGAACTGATTCTATTGCCTTCCACATGCTAGTGGGAGATATAGAGAGGCCCCTCCGGGTCAAGGAGATCTTCTTCTGTGCTTTCGTATAGATGGAGAGATTAATGAGGCCGCAGCGAAAAAGGTAATTGAACATCCCTGCAAGATGGATCACGTTATTTCCCAGGAATAGACTGATAACTGCGGAGAGATCAATGGCGAATCGGTAACGATAATGACTGCAAAAGGCCGTCCTCAAGGAGGCTTCATATCACTTCTCCAATCGTCAGTCGTAATCGACAAACTTCTTGCCGACAGAATAAACGGGGCTTTAAGGCACAAGCCTATGCAGATTACATTGTCATAACGATCAGCGGCGGTCATTATGGCACAATTACGGACCTCATGCAAGCTGCTCTATTATATTTGCATAGCTGGTTTCGGAGCAAGAACATGAGTGTTAACCCGAAGAATTGTCGTCCTACCATTTACTTATAGAAAGGAGCTTAATTTAAAGGTTCTCTCACTAGATGGCACGAAAATTCCCGTCTCCAAGGAGGCTAAATATGTAGGCATAATACTGGATCAAAATGTCTCCAGAAAACCCCAAATTGAGAGAGTAATTGCTAGGGTAATTACAACTCTCTATATCTGTAGTCAATTTGTAGGCAAAACCTGGGGAGAGGAGAATTTCGCTATGCACGATGGCCATAAGGCCCTTGATTATGCATCTATTGCTTAGTGGGTCAAGACCAAACTAAAGGGTGCTGTGATTAAGTTGGCCAAGGTTCATCCTCGGTATCACGGGAACTAAAAGCATCTGTTTAACTGCGGCTATGGAAGCGCCAATAAACCTTCCTCCATGGCCCTATCGATGGTCGATAACCATGGCCTTTGGTAGCACATCCACTGTTTTTCAAACTGAGCTACTCGTCATCCAGGTGAGATTCTTTCATGAATATAACAAGTTAGCTATGGAACAATCTTCCGTAGGCAGTATTTCCAATCTTCCACAACAGCGACTCCTAATAACTTAAAATCACCTAAAAAGGGCAATCCTGAGTAATATATTACAAAAATTTGCCTTTATTTACAAATATAAATATTAAAATAATTGACCCTAAAAATATGCAAAATTAAATATAAATTAAAATTCTTTAAAACGTTTCATCCTAAAAGTATGCAGAAAAAAACATAACCGGTACACAGAGACGTTACGTCATTACTAGATTAGACATTCCTTTATTGAATTATGATGTGAATAACTTTGATACTTTATAATTTCAAAATTGATTGATGAAACCATACTCTTTGTGAATGATTCTTGATAATTGAAAACAAATTCGTTCTCAGAAAGAGGGTATGTAACCAATTTGTTCGGTACATTGAATTTTTGGTATTTTCAAGAATAATTTAATATCATGTCGTCGTTATTATAAAATTTTGTGCTGCTCTTATATTTTTTTTTTGATTTTCAAGATTGATTTGAGTCTTTTTAGATATTATAGAGCTTAAATATTGATTTTATGTTGCGAAAATTGCCTGAAATGCTATAGAACCTACTCAGTCATCTCATTCCGAAAGTATATAAACAAACAAGAGAGTAACGAATCTCTCAATTTTTCAAAATAATAACTCCTAATCAATTTCTAAGCAACACTCAACTTGTTCAACATCCTTAAAACATTATGGATATCCTTATTTTCAATCAAAACGGATCCCATAATGCCACAAGAAAATAGAGAAGCCAAAGCAAGAGAGATGAAGAAAAAATTAAACGAATCACCATCACAATATATCGTATACTCACTTATCCCGCTTCTGCTTGTCATCTGAGCTGTCATCTTTCATAAACGATGGCTGGAGACTGAATCTCCTTCTAAGATGCCGCCCCTTCATCCTTTAGTTTGTGGCACCTCAAATCGAGGGAAAATGATGGCTTCCCGCTGGGGAAAAATACGTCTAAACGGCGGAAGTTGTTGATGGAGTTCTTTTCTGGGCCGTGATTTTTCACCGGAATGATTCAGTTCTTCGTCTTCCACGTATATCCTATATTTTTATTTTTTTTGTTAATTCTGCTGCCGACGACGGTGGTTGATTCTAGAAAAGAAAAATGAGAGTAAAATGTGAAATGTATATAACACGACAAGAAAAAAATCTTTTCTATTTTCTTGATTAAATTTCGGTGAAAGTGGTCGTATGATTTGTGTGTCGTATGTACTTTTCTCCGGCATTATTAACTTCATTTACATGCGATTTCATATCCGGATTCACTGGAGCAATTTGTGAATATTTTGAAAAATGAGAATTTCGTAAGTGTTAACAGAAAAATTCGTGTCAAGTGGGAGATTAAATTGGAGAGCTTGGTTTTAAAAGGGTTGTCTTGACGTATGATGAATGAGTATTATTTGGTGAAAAATGTATGTAATGATAGCGTTTATATTTTAGGGCTGCAACTGGTAAAATGACTTGACGTATTTGGAAATTTTTAGCATCGTTTTTCATCGTACATCAATGACAGATATTTGTTTCGGTATAAGTAGAGAAAGATGAAAAAAAAATTTATGTATTTGACTTATGATGGATATTTCATAAATAATGCACAGGTTGACAGCACTGCGGAGTGAATGACGCAACAATAATGGAAATTATGTCAGTTGTAGAACAAGGTTTGATGTAGAAGAATATGTTTTTTCAAGTCGATAGCGTTTTTTGTTTGTGTTTAATAATATGACCTTGAAATGACCTTACATTGGTCTAGGGTAGTGCGACTGTTGAGGATTAAAGATCGTACATTATTATCGAAATTAAAAATTGCATAAAAATACGACAAAAATCCACAGTAAAGTTGGTCGTTTAGGGGAACCGTAGCACAGTTTAGCGTTGGGCTAATTATAAATCCATGAAGATCGTGTAAGCATAAACGACTATCCAAGCCCCAAAAGTCTGAAGATCAATTTGAACTGAATAAGCGGAACAATTAGGGCGATGGGTTAGACGTTAGACTTACTGATTGAGTGGCGATTAAAAGCAGAAAGCTCTAGGTCTAAGGTCAAGTAGACTTGTATCGAGTATCATGAGATGAAGACTGTTAAACAGTCAATACGAAAAAATATATGTTGGACTTCAAACAGTTTCTTTCCATATAAGTTACCAGTCCTGGATAACATGTCAATTATGCTCCGGAAGAATATGACATTATTGGTCCATAGCTGGTGTAAATCTACACTTGAAATACGTGTCCCACTTCTGGAGAAAAGTCAAAATGATCTTCATTGCGAGATCATACCCGTAGTCTAAGTAAGGGAAGAGATGTGTAAAGCATATGTGGCGACTGCCAGCGTCAATGTAAATCGAGCTTAAAAGAAATCCAAACGGCTCATTAACTCTTCACGTTGAAGCATCAGGTAACGCCACTTCAAGACTTGTCCTGCTTCAATCTTTACCTGCAGTCTTCTAGATTTCTGGCCGAAGTTCTCCAGTTCGATATGTGGAGTAATGTCTCCGCATCTGCTACAACCGAATCCTTCAACAGCACCAGCACCGGGGCTATCCACTAGGCCCTGGTGAAATTTAGAGTACAAAATCGTATTATTCAGCAGTTCGTCCACATGCTGAAAACTAGAATCATCCACAGCAGCTAAGGCAACGGAAGAACCGTAAGGTCGACGTGCCGGTTCACATCCCAGTGCAGAGTTTTCTCGCCATTGCTATGTCTTATAACTAAAAATAAGATTTTCAAAACATTAGAAAACGATAGAATAAAGGTCTATATGGAGACACGATGATCCTAGTAACCGGAAAATTTCTCCTCTCAATGTGATTATAGTCCGGGGAAATTAGCATTTAAAGGAGACAAAATTCGGAAATGGCTGAAAATTGGTCCACAGCTTCCTTGGGACCTTTTAACAAAACAATTTCGGAATCACAAAAAAAAACATGGCCGCCGGAAATATAGCGGTTTTCCGGTGTTTTCTCGTATCTCGGTTTCTATAGGTCGTACAATCCCGTACAAAGGCCCTAAATGTTGACAATGAAATTCTCTACAACTTTAGTCCTTACAAAGATGTTGACCCGATTAACCTCATTGTCAACATTTAGGGCCGTTGTACGGGGTTGTACGACCTATAGAAACCGAGATACAAGGAAAACACCGGAAAACCGCTATATTTCCGGCGGCCATGTTTTTTTGTGATTCCGAAATTGTTTTGTTAAAAGGTCCCAAGGAAGCTGTGGACCAATTTTCAGCCATTTCCGAATTTTGTCTCCTTTCGTGCGTTTTTTTGCTAATTTCCCCGGACTATTATGGAAATAGCCCTTGAAAAGGTGGGCGCTTAGTCCAATGAACCCGGAAAAAATTGAACTAAAACTTTATACCAATAGAACAAGAATCCCCGATTTCATTTTATCTACGGTTGAAGTTCTATTGGTTGTGTTTTCGATCAGCAAAGAACTGAACTGGAGGCTCAACATAGTTGTCAACAAGTAGACCTTCGGCAAGAGATGGGTTCCCAAGTGCGCAGGCTCTTCATATCAGTGATTAGACCAGTGGTAATATAGGGGTCTGCCGTGTGGTGCACGGCACATGTAAGACTACTGCCTAACCCCCTGAAGCAATGAATGTATTTGTCGATTTATTCTTCGGTGGTGTTTACATTATATAAATCGGGTGTAGGCACTGGATTTTCTACTCGATAAACCTGGATAAATACTACCGCCAACTTCTGTTGCAACTTTTGGCAATCCTCAAAGCCCACATATGGCGCACACAAGGCCAGTAGCTAGTGCAATTGACAACAAGGCAGCGAGAAGGGAGATGGATTGGCCAGAGCAAATTTTGTAGACACATCAGGGCAGTGACGAAGAAGGATGCAACCATGCACTTCCATTAAATTGCAAGTTCCAGGTGGAGGAGTTTGACATCATGCGTCGGATTAGTTAACATCAAGATTAGAACAAGTAGAGGCTAAGCGATCTGCTAATGATGCCACCTAAGAGCATTGGCAGAATCGTGTTGATCATCAAAGAGGACTGGCTAGTTGGAGAATATATGGAGCACCGCTTGAACGGGTTCAGTAGTCTGCCTAGTGGCAGCGCCGGCTCTAACGGTTACGTCGTCCCGGACAAAAAGACAAATTTTCGCCCCCTAAGAATATATCTATATTTAGACCACGTGACTGACAATCCCATCTAACATTATTGTTAAAAAAAATGAAGATGGCTATTCCAAGCGAGCGAATTTTGCAGTTGTGTTCCGATTCCAATGAAAATGGGTATTTAACAAAAACGGGTAACGCGGGAAACACGGGAAGCACGAGAAATATAGGGTGTCTCGCTAGCCGGTTCTAGACCGATGAATGCAAGGTCAGACCTCCGTTTACCCAGGGCATCCGCCTTTTCATTGGCTGTAAAGCCCGGGTGACCCCAGCTTACCTAGGCACGTTAGCAGTCCCAGACTAATTTTGACTTGGCCCTACCGAACCTTATGACTCTAACTTGGTCCTAACGAACCTTATGGCTATTAGGGAAGTTAAAGATCCGTTTGTTTTTGTAGGCCTTTCTTAAGTTTTCATGAGTTGAGTGCTTGAAAGATAGTGGGGAGGGTGCCTAGGCTTAAGGCGGTGCTGAATCTGGTGCTTTCACTTCAGATTGCGCCGCCGACACCCTTCTGTTTTGAAGCTATCTATCTATTCTACTCTACGATACTTTAGGAAGAGTCCAGTACAGCGTATCTGGTATGTGCAAGGAAGCCACCCATTTTGAGATATTAACGGGCATGCAGTTGATTACATTCTCGCTTCCGGAATCTCTTCTATAATGTTGAAAATAACAGGTAGCCATACGTTTTCGAATTCAGCGCAGTCATAATGGCGTATTTCGGTGGAGTGGTGTCAAATTGAGGAAAGTTTCCAACGCTGCAGTTGGCGTTTCTTTGAATTTTGCTTAAATTAGACATAAAACTGCGCCGTATATCCAGTGCGTAGCTTTCGGTTGTAGACCCAATGTGGATCCAAAAGTTCTGCAGCAGCCCCACAGAGATCTGCTTATCCTGCTGATCGGAGAATTTGTGTGGTGATTCCAGTTGGTATCTACCGTCACTCCTTGCTTGTTGGGAAAAGCCTATAGTTCTGCCTGAGAGGATTGGTTCTCTTAGTCCCGGCAATGTTCATCTCCTTGTGTATCGAACCAGAATCGTTTTGTCGTTTTTGTTTAATTCTACGATGACGCATCAGCTGGAGTCCAAATCAACTGGAAATCACTATGATGAGATCACTTTGAGAACTGAATTATTAACAATCGTAATTACAGAACTCCATACGTTCATATAGAAACTGTCCATTTATTTAATATATACACGCGCTAACCTATCCTACTTTAAGGCGAATCATCCATACAAGGCCAAACGTACAATATAAAAATTGTTCTTTCCACGTTTACGCAATCACTTAATAGGTGCATTTAGTATAAGTGGTCGGCAGGACTCACTAGCGCTCAGGAACTAACAATACAGCGTTTTTTCTGCCAAAAGCGCCAATTGTCTAATACTTAAGGCGTATGCTGAAAGCTTTTTAGTACCCAACATTTTCACAATCGCGCATGTTCATCTGACTTGGGTTGCTATATAGAATTCCAGGCTCTCCAGGAAACCCAGGCTTTGCTCCAATGAAGCAAAGAGCAAAGTTCCATAAAAACAAACCCGACTTTAATTGATCAGTACTTGTACTCTTTCCTTAGTGTGCTTACAGGCGATGTTCGAAGAGGCTGGGATGATCGAAGAGGCCTGGGATTGCTGTAAACAGAAAAAACAAAAAAGATGGGTAGGAAAAATATACCTCACGAAGAATCTCTGATATCTCTGCACCGAATCGAACCACAGACCTCTGAGATGGTAGTCGGGCGCCTTAACCTCAAGGCTATTGAAGCTTAAAGCCTAATTGTTTTAATTTATTTTAATTAATTAAATAGTAGATTTTTGAAACATCATCTCTGATCTAAATAAAAAGATTGATTTATAAATTAAGAATGCAAACTATTTCTCATCTTTCATTAAAAGTGGGTCCTAGTAGTGGGTATCTACGTTAGATTTGATTAAACAAATTTTTTTTTCATTCATGGACTAATTTATTTTTGCAACAACAAAAAGCACACCATTAAATTAAACACAACTCTGTCACCTAAAAGGCACCTCTCTACACCTATGTATGTACAAACAATGAATAACCTTTTTCCTGTTCATGGCCAAACATAGAATCAAATCGAATGAACAAACCTTAATTAAATCTGTTCATATCAATTTTAACAACTCAAAAAAAAACTTGATTAAAAAATCGGTGGTGCTGTAATGGACAATTTTACGCTCTAATAAAATTCCAAGTCTCGAACAGCATTTTCCTATTTTCCAAAATCCCCACCTTTATGTTATCGCGACATTTTTTTATTGTTAGCATAAATTATTCCACACCCAGGAATATTATCTTTAGACTGAAAGCCTTGCAAATTTCCATTAAACGCCGACTTTTATTAGGTGTTTTTTTTGCGTTTTGTGTTGATAACATTGACACCCTCAATACTCGGTTATAAAGCAACAACCCCGTCCCGAGGCAGGGAGGGGTTGAAGAGGCTTTTCCAATTTTTCAAAAAGGCCTTTGGCAGAGAGATAACGTGTTGTGATAAATTAAATATGCCAAAAGAATATAGCACTTTGTTAATATTCCTTAGGTGCTTTTATTTTTGTTTTCATTTTTTTATAGTACACAATTTTCGAAAATGTCCTTTTGGGAATACTGTTTGTGTGTGTCCTTAAATATTTTTTCTCGCAATCCATTTTATCCTCAACAATGTTGCTTTACGCTGACATATATCCTGGTAAGTTCCTTCACAACAGTAGATGCCGGGCTATTAAGGACAGAGACCACTTTGTTGTTTGACTGGTTCCAGCTGTGCTTCATTTGATAACACAACAACACACCACACCATGGAGTGAAAAACATTTTAGCAAAAACCCAACAAATCGATGAAACATAAAATTTCTGCGGCTGTCAGATAATAAAACACCGCCACGAAAAATGCCCGTCCAATTGCTGTTTTGATTAGAAATTGCGGCTGGTATAGCAACAGGTAAAATCGATAGCATTTCTGTCTCTCTCACTACTTGGTTCTGGTTCCTCCTTCGGCTCCCCGTTGTCTGAATTGCACGATAAAATATATATGTCCTCTAGGCAATCTCCAATTTAATGACGAAAATTGGGACAGTTACAAAATTCTTGACATTTATATTCATTGCTGCAGCACCGGGAAAAAATACTGCCTTTGTTATTTATGACTTTTTATGAAATATTAAAGGACATTTATTTCATGTAGTTTGAATTTAAGTGCGCAATTCATTTTAAAGAGCATCTCTGATTTTAATTAGCTTCTTTTGGGATGTTTCGTTGGAAGATTGCGATTTTTGTCTTAATTAGTATCTTCAAGGCTATCTTGTCCTTGAAAGCAGCTCTTTATTTATGATTGGTTCATATTTGCCATTTCGGTGACGAACGTTGCGACTGCATTTATCAACAGCGTGAGATTGTATTCCATTTAATCACAGGACTTCTGTTTCTTCAAATGACGTGCGCCCGTGCCCGTTTGTCAGTCCTTCTTTTCTCGTCACAGAAATACTTTGTTAGATTACCGGAGTAAAACAATATTTGTCGTATTGCACTGTTATTGCTTAGTACTTCATATTCAATATTCTAGAACGCATGTTCGACCTTTTCCTCCTAACGTGCATCAGGCGGACGCAAATGGAAGACCTTCTGGTGGAGCTGATAGTGGGCGAAATCAAAGCGGTGAACCTCCAGCAAAAAGTGAAATCCTCGCTAGTAGAAGCAGCGCAGCTAAGGACAAGCACCAACCAGGTAGCGGTCGAGATCAAGAACCTGGACGAGATCGAGATCACCTCCAAAGGGCATTACATAACCAGCTTGCAAGCGCAGGAACACAAAATTGGCGTTGGCCAAATTGCGCGCAATTGTATTAACACACGAAGTATGGTGATAGTGGAAGGATCAAGCGGCATTAGGGGGTGGTTCGTAAAAGCAAGTAGAGATAGTTTTGAGGCTACTTTTCTCATCCATAGAATAATTTGTCTATGGTATCTATATAAATATAATTGGAGTGTCTGTCTGTGATTTCAAAATAATTGTCATTTTCTAAGTTCATATGGTTATTTACACGATATTAACACGAAATCAAGTATTTTTAAAATTTTTGTGTGTCTGTATGTCTGTATGTCTGTATGTCTGTATGTCTGTATGTCTGTATGTCTGTCTGTCTGTTTGTCCGGGCTAATCTCGGAAACGGCTTATCCGATTGCGATGGGACTTTCACTGGAAGATTCAGTATTTTCTTGGGCATGTTTTAGGCTATTTTTTTACTAGGATCCGACTATCGGATCCGATTATCGGGCCCGATTACCGTGTTCGACTACCAAATTAGATCGAAAACTTGAACCTTGCAACTTGATTTTTACCCACTTCCATATAACCTATCAACTTCAAATTTTGCACATATGTATAGTTCGCGTGACAATGCAATTTAACCATTTTTGGAAAAAAATCAAGATGTTGGTTCCAAGATGGCGGCCGAATTTTGCAATTGTGTTCCCGGACCCCCCGACATGGATATCAAATGAAAGGGTAATACAAGTAGATTACAATAAGCTATGTGGGGTCATTCAAAATTCAAAATGGTGGCCAGCACAAAATGGCGGATTATTCTTCGGTATGGGCATCAAATGAAAGCGAGTATAGTGCAGTAAGCGGTGTGCCGTCATTTTAAATATAATATGACGGTCACTACAAAATGGTGGAAGACATATAATAGACTAAAAAGTAGAAAATAAAAAATATAGTCTAAAAAAACTAAAAAATACGCTTTTATTTTAAAATAAACTAAAAAGTAAAAAATAATTTTGAATGTAAAGTTTTTATTGCTCCAGCCAGTATACATATAATAACAACCTAGCTACCTACGTACCAACAACGGCTAATCCGATTGCGATGGGATTTTCACGGGAAGATTCAGTATTTTCTTGGGCATGTTCTAGCTTCACTCGGTTCCGACTATTGATTCAGGCGGAAAACTTGATGCGATAGTCGCAGAAAAGCCAGTGGAAACTTTTTTTATCATTCCAATTGTAAACCTCAAAGCTCGGAACGGTTAATCCGATTTTAGGACTTTCACGGGATGATTCAGAATCTTCTTAGGCGTTTAGCATACTTTTCACTATTATCCGACTGTCGGGTTAGACCGAAAACATGACTCGATAATCGAAGGAACGCGAATGAAATGCTGTCACGGCGAGATATTGTTCTTTCAATTTGCGGAAATACTGTGATGATTATGGTTTGCCATCTCCGCAAGTGATCGATAGGTCTTATGAAAATTAAAACAGAGAATATATCGAACCCAATAAACAAATGGGAACAAAATGTTGAGGACGCTATTGGGCAAGTTCCGCACAGGGTGAGGCACGTGTTCTGAATGTGATTGTTGTGCATGTAGCACACAATTTTTCCGATAGGTGGCGCTCAACACCGCATTTTAAAAAAGTTCTAACACATTTTTTATAAGTAACTTTAAATTTTTTTATTTGTTTTATGTGGCAGTGCCAAGCTCAGGAATCACCTTTTGTACTACCAGTCCGTTATGTCGTTTGCACGTCATGGCGCAATGTCTAGCAGGGAGCTTAGTAAGGGGGGGAATAGGTTAAGGGTTATGGGGGTTCGGGGGGTTGTTGAAGAAGGTGCGGATTAACCCTGCGTTTGAACTCTTGGATATTGTAGGAGGTCGGAAATACTGACTGTGAGAGATTATTCTAAAGTCGAGTTGTGTGCCCTAAATTATGTTTTGCAAATTTGTTATTTTTTTCATTATACCTATTTCCTATCCCGGACTGTGCACACATTAGTTTTTTTATTAAAAGGCGTTGCAACGCACGCGGGTTTTTGCTAGTATATGTATAATATACATAGTCGGCTCAAAACAGGCGCGGATACAGGATTTTGTTTAGGGGGAGGGAAAATTTTTGTGTGATTTTACCTATCTTTCAGAAAATTCGTTCTAAACAAAAATATTGATATAATTTTAGGTTGTTATCCATGTAATACTTGCTCTGTTTTTCTGTTTTAAAAAAAATATGAAATAAAAACACATAGGTATAGAGAAAGAAAAAACAATTTAATTTGGAGTAAGTAGGTACATAATATCTCCAAAAACTCCAATCTCTTTCTACGACCGGTTTTTGCAAATCTTGTAATCACTTTCTCGATGTCAACAGGAATATGCCTATGGATGTGCATAAGGGCAAGACCGAGGAGGCGGTTTTCAGTCATGGTTGCTCTTAAATATGTTTTAAGGCGCCGCAACGACGAGAATGACCTCTCAGCAGATGCATTTGTCACTGGAAGCGTTGCAAGGACTAGAACAAATTCATGTATTATAGGAAATGCATCCTTATCGCACCTAGCCAATATATCCAGAGCTGTTATGGGAAGCTCATTTTGCCGTTCCTTTTCTTGAATCCATTTCTCTCGCCACAGCAACAATTCATCTTTTAGCAGAAGAGAAGCAGCGCCCTTATTGACAACAAGAAGCAATTCGAAGCGGTCGAGAAGGGACTTTATACTTTTGTCATTTTCGCCAGGAGAATTTTTAACAATATTTTCTGGAATGAAAACTGATAGTTGAAAGACGTCCAAGGTTTCAACTGAGAATCTTTCTCGCAGATCGGTGAGAATAAAGTCTAGTAAGGGTGCATAGATTGATACTCTGTAGTATTCCTCGGCTGAATTCATTTCATAGTTGGCACGATAAATTTGGCGTCCACCATGGCGAAGGATCCGATGAATATTCAGCTCGACACCCAATTGATCGGCTAGATTTCCCGCACGCTGCCAGACGTTGTTGAAACTAGCCTCCGTAGACCAAATTGGTCTGCGCACAGGAGCGTGATTGAAATTAACTAGAGGTTCCAAAAATTCACCAAAATTAAGACAAAAACTCAGAGTAGTAATTTGTTAACAGCTTCAAAGAATGTCGTTGACTCGTTGGTCGACAATGAATAAAGCGACGAACAAAGGCGTATCTTACCAAAAAGTCCACCATTGCCGATACACAAAAGATTTGAACCGTTGAATGAGAGTACGATCGTCAAGAGCCAATGGTGTATGAATAACATCAAGAGAATGAATGACAACTAAAATATTTCTTTGCGTTAGGCATTCTACAGATCTTTTATGAATTTTTTAAACAGGCCTGAACATAAATTTTTGAATCGATCATTCAAACTTCGAGATGTTATTTTAATCAGTAATTCACTTGATCGATCGATGTAATCTACTTAGGTAGTAATGAGTTAATAACGATTCTTGTAAACAGGTAACGTTGTCCTTATGACGGTTTCAAAATTTTGAAATTAGTCAAAATAAAGTGCTTCGATTGTGAGTCGGGCGGAGGGGGGCAATTGCACCCATTGCCCCCCCCCCCTGCGTGGATTCGCAATTAGCCTACTACTGAGACAACAAGCAGACTCACGCCGCCGTCGTTATGCCAAAAGATTCTGGTCTCAGTGAAAGGCGCAAGGAGGGCCGGAGTGGAATTTGGGAAGAGCACGGAGCATACTCGAGCCCGCTTTCGTGAACTCCTTCCGAGAGTAGACCGAAGGCAGGACTGTGGACGGGAACCCGGAAAGCTTGAACAGTCAAGTGGAAACGATAAGTATAGGGGTATAATATAATAGGTCAACCGAATGGCCGCGGTACTTTTAGACCCAATATCTCAACAAAAAAAAGTCCTCCTCAATGTTTCTCTTAAGTGGCCCCTAGACCAACGGTGGACAAACTCCGGCCCGCGGGCCATCTGCGGCCCGCGAAAAGTTTCCATCCGGCCCGCGAGATCTTCAAAAGAAATTATAAAAAAATATTTTTCGATGTAATTCGTCTAGTTTAAATTGAATATTAAACGCAAATACCAACCAATGTAAGTAGGTATTCCGACACCTTGGCGTGAGAACTTTTTTGGGGCCGTGGGAACTAGGTCACGGAACTAGGTCAAGGTCACACCCACGCCCCAGTAGGTCAATCACCTGTCATCACGGCCGTGGGAAGTAGGTCAAGGTGGCTGACTGGACGAGTGGGTCAAGGTCGGCGGGCTCTGCGGGGGTGTGGCGGGGGCTGCGGCGGGGCTGCGCCGGGGTCCTCGGCGGGGGCGGGGGGCTCGACAGGTGTGGAGCGGAAGAAAAAGCGAAAGTGGGAAGTACAGCTAGTGGCCGGGAGTGAGACCGGTAAATTGTGAAAACAGGCTGTAAAACGAAAGTGAAACATCCAAGCAAGACTAGTTATTGTGGTTAGAATTGTCAAGTGAGGCTGCAAAAAAACGAAAGTAAACTACTCTGCAAAACCTGTCGAAAGTGATCTCTGAAACCTGAAAAATGAAGGATAATAAAAACAATATGTTTCTTGTTGAACAATTTCATTTTATTTTATTTTCTAAAACCGAATTTATTATAAATTCTCTTCTTAAACCTAAATGTTTCCCCTGCATACCGCTTCCACGGTTGTCAGAGTAAAAAATTTAATAATAATAATAAAACTCAAGAAATAAAAACCTGAAAGAGGTAAAATAAAGTGGGAAAACATCAAAATTATACACATTTTATACTTTACAAATTTTGCACATTTATTATATTATTTAACATTTAGTATTTTTATATTTAGAGTCTTCACTGCATTCGCTTCAAATTTGTTCAAATTTTTTAAAAACAAGGTCATAGCTATTACCCTTTTCCCCCAAATTCACTATGCCATATTTGCCTTTTTTTAATAAATTAATTCCCCTATCGGAGAGGTTAATGTACCTTACAGGGAGGTATATGTTGCCGTCCTCCAGCTCAACCACCACCTTCTTCCCGAACTGGGTGTCCACCCTTCGAATGTCAAGTATACAGTATATTTGGTCAAGCTTCATGTCTTTCAAAGATATGGTTTTCTTATATCGAAAACCGTTGATCTCCTCCAGAATTTCTTCTTCATCCATAGCATTAGTGTCATCGTTCACCATGAAGGGTAGTATGTTACTGTTTATCCTTTTGCTGGTAGAATGCTTCATGAAATCCTCCATTCCTCCTTCCTCGTCAAAAAGACGTCTCTTCACCCCTTTGCTGGTTGACTGCTTCCTCTTCAACCTTAAATCGTCGTCAATCTCGAAATTATTTATGCTGCTCATATCTTAAAAAAATAAAATAGATTAGAAAAATAATTGAAAATTTATTTATTTATTTAAACAATCTTACCAAATGTTGCTCTTGATTATTTTTCAATAAAAAATTCTGTGTTCCTTAGCTTACACTCGTTTCTTCTGGTACCGATGGAACTCAACTTAATTTTCATCGTCTTGATGCCTGGTTTATATAGGACCAAACTACCCCCACCTCGGTACTATTAAAACAAGTCACTTTAATAATTGATTACCGGAAAACTATTCCTGACATGTATAAACCGTTAGATCAACAGTAATTTATAATGCAGAAGACAAAATTACGATCACGATTTTACCAACTAGGTCACTAGAAAATTGTATGCACATACCTCAAAGTAATAAATTAACACTATGAAACCGTTAGATAGCAAGCCACGCAAGAAAACCAGATATATTCCTAGCGAATCCAATTCGACGCCTCAACATATGAATAGCAATGCCCCTTGCTCCACAGCCAGACACTGTGGATGGAGGTAAAGTGTACCTCAGAAAAGGAAATGAAAAAACACAGACGAAACCAGTCTCACGTAATTGCACCAATGCCTGCGGACATGCTCTTGCTCTACTGTGGTTCTTGTAAACCTGAAATAGGAAATAGGCCAGTGATTTCCTTATATGTAATAACAAATCACTTCTACTGCATTTTAAATGTTAGAGAGTTGTGTATATAAAAGATCGTGGGGTTTAACCAGCTCCAAAGTTTCTAAAGACTTCAACGTCTCAAGTTAAGTTTTTAAATTTCAAAGTTTTTGTGTAGTCGTCGCGTATTTAATTAGAACCGCCTTTCAGCATTTAGGGCAAACTTTTAAATTTCAAAGTTTTTGTGATTAAGTTGGTATCTAAATTTTGTAGTTTTTCAGTTTTTTGTTTTTTGTGATTAAGTTGGTGTCTAAATTTTGTAGTTTTTCAGTTTTTTTGTGTTAATGTAATAAATTTTCACAAGTTTTCACATTAAATTAACATTAGAAAGAGAAGTTTTAACATTAGAAAGAGAAGTGAAAGTGAAGAAGTTTGGCGAAATAAAAAACTAAAAATAAAAAGGTAAGAAATTTAAAAATACGTAATAATATTATCTCGAGACCTTACGCGATCAAATTTATACTTAGTTGACCGTGTTTACTTGTTGTTACAGTGTATTCTCTACAAATAAAAAGTATGTCTAAATTTATCATTGCGAGCGACATCATTACTCATGTCAGGCGTTTTAATGTACGGGGTCGAAAAGTTAATTTTAAAATTAACGCACCGCCAATGAATGTAGAGCCTTTATCATGGTTCAAGAGTGCGGTTGATGATATTGTTCAGCATGCCATGATAGGACTTCACCCAGAAGATTATGTTGGGTTTACTTTTTGTGGAGAGAGTTTTATGGAGAGAGGCCCAGGGTGGATAAATTATAAATTGGCATCCGAGGTTAAAGTGAGCGATGTATGGGAAATGATTGCTAAAATTTTTCAGAGCAATTCTGAAGGAGTAAGCACTGACACATTTTGTTTGGGGGTGACATCAGTTCGACCTCATCGGTGGTGTGGAAATGAGTTCCATATTTGTTAAATACACGGGAATCATATATAGGAGCTCAAAATATGTATTTAACAATCATTCAGTGTTTTTCTTTGAATAATAAAAGTCATGAATTCAGAAGAAGTTATTATAGATGTACAGTTTGTCAGTGGAAATAATTATCAACTCTTTGCTAAGGAGTTGGTAGTTTTACGTCACGGATCACTTGTACCAGAGCTGTATTTTTTTAAGTCTCCATATCCGTACAATGAATTATCACCAAGAGCTCGTTGGCAGGATGATTTCAGCTTTAGCAAAATAAATGGATTAAGGTGGAATGGTGGAAATATTGATTACAATGAATTACCTTGCATACTGGCAAATTATTCAAATTTAAAAATTTATGTGAAAGGGGCCGAAAAGAAGAAATTTATCCAAAAATACCTTCCAGAAACTGAAATAATTCTACTTGAAATACCAAAGCTACGTAACTTGGAAAGTTTTGAGACGATCTGCATGATTCACGGGAAATTACCTACTCTACGCTGTGCTGTACAAAACTGTGTTAATATATATTTGTATATGTTAGTGAATAAAAGGTTTTAAAATTGAAAAAATATTTTTTAGTTTTATTTATTTATTTATTTGTATTAGAAATTTATCGTATCAAAAAAAAAGATTTACAGTACAATACAAAGGTATCTCGTAAAACAACCGTGAATAATTCAAATGGATGTATGAGGTACGAGATGGAATAAAAAAATCTTCACATGTTAATGTTAATACATTTTTTTCCTTACATTTTTCTACATACTTCTTATAAAACTCCTTCACGCTATCTGAAGCATTGTTGTTGTGGTACATAACGATGTTTAAAAATTTCAGCATTTCAAATAATTTGCAAAGTTCCGTTTGCTTTAGGACGATGTTGTCACTGCCAATGGGGATTTTGTGTTCCTGTTTTAATGCCTCTTGGTTTGGTGGTAGTAGTTCGATTTGACCTTGCAAGTTACACAGGTAATTAAAAACGACTGTCCATCCAGGGTATGTTGTTGAAATAGGTAAGCGACCGTGATGATGGAACACTATTTTAGCCTCGAATGATGACGTGTCGAATCCGAGAATAACTTTCTTGCTATGCCAGTCGTCTAGATGGTACGTGTAATTTAATAAAACATTTTCGCCGGGTACTTCTGCTAAGCATCTGGACAGCTTCTTCTTCTTGCTAGATTTTGTTGCTGCTGGTACTGATTCACATTTATGCAGCTTACCCATTCCTTTAGATCCAACGATCCTCTGTTTCTTACGTGATGACTCCATCTTACTCCAACTAAACTTGTACACTGAATATTCAAACTTTGTGTGTTCAGGTTTTTATAGTGCTGATCTCGGCCTTACATGATTGGGTACAAAAATCTCCACCATTTTGTGTAAAATTCCTCAAGTATAAATTAATTACTTTATTATCATTTAATCTTAAGTCACTAGCAGTAAACTGTTTTAAAAAAGTCTTGATGCTCTTTCCTCTACATCGAGAATATAGAAATACACAGCAATAATGTCCACAGGTTGATGAAAACAGGCTTTGTAATCGTTTCTTGTTATTTAAAAACGTGTTTGAATTAGCAAGTAGGAATTTTTGAAAAAACTTATTCGTGGGATATCTTCCAAACGAGTCAAAGTACTCTGCAGGACCCTGTTTAGGAAAATAAAATGCAACCCAATGAGTCCCACCTTTATGTGATGGATCCGTATTAGCTATGACGCATGCGGGTTTTTTTATTTTTTGCGGTAGATGGTTGCAGGGGAAGACTCCTTTAAAAAACTTGTTTGTTACACGATTATTTGTGAGGGTAGCTGCAAGCTCGATCGTATTCATTCTTGTTCACAGGTAAATGTTGCCTCTAGATCAATGACCTTAGTGAGAGATGTAACGTAGTTATTTATAAACTCCTTAGTTGATGTACCACGAACAAAGATTGTCTTAAATTTCGCCAGAGTTTTTATAAGGTCTTCATCTATCCGTTTTAGTTCAAGATTGCCAAATTTAGTTGTTTGTTGTTGCTCGTTGCATTCTGTACTAGAAGTTGGATACTTAAAAATTATTTCCTTCGCAAATGTTTTATTTTGCGCAGTGAATCCGGCTAAAGAGACTTTTTTAAAGAAGGTATATTCACCCCCGCAAAAGTATTCCACATTAATTAGACAGCTCATTGTTACCGTAATAAAGCAATTTGTCAACTAACAGTTTGTTGCACGTAGCCGCCTTATATAGATTTAAAAATTTGTGTAAACATTTCGATCCTTGTCAATTTCAATGCTTCCATCGTACTCAGCATATACAATGCAAGTCACACTATTTTGTAACGCGTCTCTAAATTTTCCTTCAACTCGTACTGTCCCTTGATTTAGTAAATTGCCGCAAGTCGTGTTATATGAATTGTCTGTGGTTAAATCGAAAGCAAGAAGAAAACATCCTTTGTCGAATAATTTCTTGGATATTTGATGACCTTTATCGAAATAATGAATACCTGTTCCTCTGAATAACGTATTGTATCCGCGTGTACTAATCGGATTATCCCTTGAGTAGTCAAATTCGAGAGGTTGATTTGGTATCTGTACGCCATTCACTGATAAATTGAATCTGGTAATGTTGTTATTTTTAAAGTTGAAGGGGTTCTTTGTCCTTCTGCCAGTGTACGCATCATTGTCCACCATACCAAAAATTATTAAGTTCGGTAACTGTCCGATGACGATATTATCCAGCGAAAGTGTAAATGTGTTTGCGGGAATAGTGTAGCTCTTAACTTCAACCCGTTTGTATGGGTATATGGCATTTGAACGCTGTAGAACTGTCTCATGTGCTAATAAAATATTCGGGTTGACTGTTACGTGATTCATGTACATGGTTGCATCCAAGATTTTTAATTGTGGTGAGTCATTGCCGGCCTTGGATAAAATATAAAATTCCGGTTTTTCAAGCGATAAAACTACACGTAAATCGACACCATTTAATAGTAACTTATCCTGATTAAGCAAATCCGTATGGATTTTCCCCATCAATTCCACTACATTACTTTTATTAAAAAGTTTCTGCCGATCTAAATAGCCTTGATGTAATTCAGCGACGGGTTTATCGATATCTGCAATTTCCGTGTCATCTTTGTCAAGATACCAGCCGACCGACTCCAAATGGGTTGAGGCAGCATCTTTACCATAATTTAATAAATTTTCAATATAAGCGCGATAATTGTAATTGTGGTCGGTTTGAGCAATTGGTTTCCCATTCAAATATACGGTGCACTGGCGAAATATGGAGTGTAAAATGTTGTTTATTAAACCTGGAGCATCACCTTCTTTTGAATAAAGTTCTTCTTTCCCATCTTTTATTTTAATTAATTGCAATTTTAAACGAAGATAAATGCTAGATAAATCACGGTATGTATCTCCATGACCCAAGGTTACAAACTATAGAACAGAGGAGTTGTCTAGTGAGGCTATTGGCTTATATGCTACTACTTCTGTTTTCAAAATATTGCTTTGAACTGGTGGTGTGGAAAAAAGATCCAATTCCGATTTCATACATTCTTTGTACGACATTATGTTTATTACTTATCAAAAATGTCCAGTATACGTTTACGTATCTTTCGTTTTGTTTTCAAAACTCTTGCTTTTATTCCTTTTCTTTGATTTTCATTAGTTTTGCAATTTCTCGTGCGTTTAGGTGTTTTGCCACGTCTCTTGCGTTTAAGAGCTGGTTTTATATGCAAGGTTGTAAACGGATTCGGTCTTTTTATACCTGCTCCACTCATACCGTCAAACACTTTATTTATACCTTTCTGAGCTAAATCTTGAATAGCAACTCTACCGTGTTCTTTTAAAATATCTTTAACTGATTTGCTGTTGATGTTTTTATCTTGTATTATAGCTTGCCCTGTTTTTACAGCCTGTTGTGCTAATGTTTTTAATCCCGATGTAGCTAGAGGTTTTAAGTGTCGAAATAATGCACTGAAAAAGCTACCGATACCTCTTCCACGTTGATAAATAAGTGGACCACGATATAATTCCCCAATATCTGACAGACCACTCCCGCTTTGTATTAAATAATAACGCGTATAATAGGAATTCATCTCGTAGTTCTATTTATACTATGCAAAACAAGCTGTTGTGTGAATATTTATAGTTTTTATCATCTCTTAAAATGCAGCATTACATATGTAGGAATATAACTTGTTTTAAAGGCTACTAATTCACCTTGATGATCAGTTATTTTTATAGAAATACTTTCGATAAAAGTTTTTTCAATAGGACAGTATTCTATATGTTCAAATCTTAATATAGTACCACACTCTTGAATCGGTATTATTCGTAGATATCTTACTAGTTTGTCACCTATAGCTCTAGGTCGAATAATATCAGTGTATATATGTATTATATTTTTCTCAGAGCAATTTTTTATATTTTCTTGTGTACCTCTTGGTAATCGCTGTGTCAATTCTTTAATTGTTGTATCGAGAGAATCAATTTTTTCCATTATTGACCTGTGCTCTTGTTGTAATCCCGCTGTGTCAAATGACTCTTTTATTTCTGCCAACAATGCATCAGGATTACGCTTGTTTTCAGGTGTTTGGAGAAATACATCTGTGATGAAGTTTGACAGATTATCTATGTTTGTATTAATTGGTACTGGTGTGGATAAATAGTCGCCCGAGCTTTGTTTTTCATATGGGACCTGCAAAATGTCACTGTTTTTAGTTATTTTCCGTTGCTCGGGTGCCTTGGCTTTGAGTGAATCTTTCTTCAGCCTATTCAATATTTCGAAAATTGTATTTTTAATTTCAATAATTCGTTTATGTTTTTCTTCTTCGCTAAGGTTTTTATCGTCAAAGTGTACATTGGCTAAAAGCAATGTCATGAGATCTTTAACATTCAAGTGTGAGGGTAGTGGTTTTTTTATTTTTATCGTAACGCCCAATTCCTCTAAACGGAGTTCGAACACATCATGCTTCTTGTCACTAGCTTTTTTCTCTTTATTTTCAGTTGTTTTCATGCTACTCGGTGGATGTGTGTAGTTGTCTATTGTACCCTTCAAAACGGGGTGTTTTCTATTCTTCCTAGGAACTTGACCAAATACATCATCAACAAAATCTTCAATTGATTCATAGTTCTTATATTTTAAAATAACGTTTTCTGAAGTCTTTTTTCCTTGATATATGTGCAGTATGTATTCGTCTGGCTCATGCTTATACTTTATTTCAGGGATAACTTCATTAAAGTGGTCATCTTCTAACCGTTTCCACATTTTCGTTTTAACATCATTCAAGTACATGGTATACCATGAAGGTGTAACTGCATTATAAAATGTTAGTAAAAATGCAGAAAGATTTATTTGCCCAGCTCTGTAGCTAGTTTGTTCAAGATTTTCTGGCGTCCATTCAAGTTTTACATTTTCATTTATTTTGATACTAAGTATTTTAAAATCCTTTTGATGCTGCTTTCTAGCTTCCTTTAACTGGTCGTCTGCGCGCCTCACTCTTTTAGGTGCATTTCCTTCATTGCTGGAGATTGCACGTTTTGTTATTTCAAAATTTGGTAGTGAAATTTCAGTTATTCCGACACGCCAGTTTCCATTAAACTTGCATGGTTTAGCAAGTGCATTTGTAAAAGCTGATAGCGTATTTTCAGGGTAAAATTGCATAGAGTTATTACTTAAAAGACATACGTAAAAATCATTTTCCTTTATGTCCACAGGCATTTTTTTTAAAGTCTTTCCCAAGGAATGTCCGAAGTACTTTTTGGTTTATCCTTTGGGTTCTTCAAACGTTCACTCTGTCTAACCCCGAGCTTGCGCACAGGAAATGAAAGCGTATATTGACCAGATTCTAGTTCAGAGGGTCTTAATATAGACTGTTTCTGGACTGGTTTTGTTTGTTTTCCACTTTGTTCTAATTCTTCTATAACATCGTTAGCTTCATCGACAGTCATATTCATTGGTACAGTATATTGTGTTATACCATCTTCACCCGTAATTATTTTATAATCCTTTTCACGTGCGTTAGGTGCAGATGCTGTTCTTGGTATTTTTGGTGGCGGTTTTAGCGTTTTTGCTATACCACTAGCTGATAATCGTCTTTTTGCCGCTGGTGATAAAGATCTTCTCGGTGGGGTTATACTACCTGCTTCTTCAAAGACTTCTTCGTCTAGAAAATCCATTGATGCCGGTGAAGTCTGTGTTGACACTTCATCTTTAAATATAAATTTCGTTTGTGTGGCGCTATCTCTTAAATTTTCTTGTTTGACATTGCGTTCACGAGGCAAGTATAAATTTGTTTTTTTATCAGGGGTTCGTCTAGATTCCCGTTTGTGATTTAAAAATGAAATTAGTTGATTTCGATAGCTATACCATTTTTCTGAATCATTCATGTCTTTATTCTGTAGTATTTTTTTCATTGCTCTATCAAAGATGGATTGATTTGCAGTCATTTCAATTTCATCTTTAAGCTTGTTGTAAACCTCTGGCGACAGAAGTAGCATCTTGTTAAGTCCATTATTTCTATGCATATTTTTCAATTAACGAGCCGATAACTCCCGATAATACACTTCCTAATAAAACTGGTAAAAAACCTCCTCGCTGCACTAGTATTTTACGTTGTTTAGCAACAGATCTCTTTGCGCAAATCAATTTACGCATGTCCTTTTTATACTTACACAGTGAGTTGTAGATATTTCCATGCGGCATATGGTTACCTTTTAAGGTGTTGAGAGTAATTTCACAAAGAGTTTTTATAACCTCTGGGTCAGCATTTTTTATGATGGACTTTCTTAGATTTGGTTTAGCCCTTTTAAGAACATATAGCATATGCTTGTTGTCCCTTAATCGTTTCATTCGTGATGCCATTCTTACCATTTAAAGAATTTTGCGGACAAAAACAGGTTACAAAGTGTTTATTAAATATATCCGTGCGAAATCTTAAGACGTCGTTAATGTCCTGAGTTAAATCAATTAACAAATACCCGTAAGGCATTTGAGTTATCTCTTTATATATTCTCACAAGTTCTAAACTATTTTCTGGGTAAATTTGTCGGGCCAGATGGGTAAATTGGCTTTTATCTCGGGGGTTTTTAAATACAACAAGATATTTACAATTGAGCGATATGTCACGACTGAATTTTCCTTGGTGAAATACGTTTTGTGTTACAAGAATTACTGAGAAATTACGATGATGAGACCCCTTAGTGAAGAGTTCACAAACTTGTTTACTAAACGCATTTAACATCATGTCATCTATAACAATCAACATTGGTTCGTTTACATGATTTACAAACTCCTCTGGTATAGCATTTAAATATTCAATGTTTTGTAGTTTGATATCCGTTGGCAGTGCACCATGTTCTGCATTACACCATATAATTTTTTTAATTTGCGGCTGTATAAATATCTGATTAGTATTAAGAAGATTTTTTATAAATGTTGTTTTCCCACATCCTGAAGGTCCCGCAACCATCATTGTATATGGGTGATTAAACTTGATCATTCTTGCTTTGTATATAAACCGGTTAATCAACCTCTGGTATTTATACATTCGCTGCGATGAGTAGAAGACAGATAATCAACGAACTGCATAAACCAGTTAGAAAAAATTTTAAACGCCGACATGTCACTACCAAAGGTATAGATGATTTATGGCAGGCAGACTTGGTCGAAATGGGTTCTTACTCGTCAGAAAACCAGGGTTTTCGTTTTCTACTTACTGTGATTGATACATTTTCAAAGTATGCATGGGCTTTACCACTTAAAAGTAAAAAGGCCCCAGAAGTTGTTAAAGCAATGCAGTCTATTTTTAATACAGGACGCATACCACAAAATTTACAAACTGACGATGGAAAGGAATTTTTTAATAAACCATTTCAGCAACTGATGAAAAATTATGAAATAAACCATTATTCCAGCTACAGTAATTTAAAAGCCTCAATAGTAGAGAGATTTAACAGAACATTGAAAAATATGATGTGGAAAGAATTCAGCATGAATGGCAATTATCACTGGATTAGTATGTTGGCCAAGTTAGCAGATGACTACAATGCAACAAAACATCGTACGATTAAGATGAGACCTGCAGATGTTGGACCACACAACGAAAAACGTTTATTATTATCTGTGTACAAGTACCCCAAAATAAAGTCAAAGCCTAAATATAAAGCAGGTGATTTTGTTCGTATAAGTAGACATAAACATGTTTTCGAAAAAGGTTATACACCTAATTGGTCCGCTGAGATATTTAAAATAAAAGAAGTTAAACCTGTTTACCCGACAACATATATTCTCAAAGATTACCAAGGAAATATAATTCAAGGCAGATTTTATGAACAAGAAATAGCTCCAGTGAAAAACCCCGATGTCTATCTAGTAGAAAAAATTTTAAAACGACGCGGAAACAGAGTTTTTGTTAAATGGCTTGGTTTTTCACCCAGTCACAACAGCTGGGTATATATAAAAGACGTTGTATAAATCCTCAAATATTCATTCAAGATGTTAAACCTGAAAGTAGAATACGATCGTTTTAAAACATTTGATAATCTTGCTATTGATTTAGACACAGCAAATCAGTTAGCAAAAGACGGATTTTTTTACACAAATTTCAAAGACCATGTTAAATGTTACTTTTGTTCCTTGGAAATGGATGCAACCAGCGGTGCACCAGATATATATCGGGATCATAGACGTCGCTCACCAAGGTGTGCACGTGTTAAATCAGTTGGGGAAGACGTATGTGGTAAATATCTGCCAATGACAGAACTACTACCACCTGCACCTCCATCATCACCGCTCATCACCAAACAGTCTGAATCAAAAGCCTTAATTTACACTTTCAACACTTTGAAGTTTTTAGCAGGTACTTTACTCGTTCTAGGCATGTGTTGTGAAATCTCATATTTTTACGGAAAACTATGAAAAAACAAGTCAGGTTTAACGACACACCTACCATCAAATATTTGTACACCTGGAAGTTTGCATATCACAAAGCACGAAAGGGACCTTGGGAAACATTAGCAGTGGATACATTTAGATTTAAAAATAGAATCTTACAATTTAGTGTAATAATTAATCCAATTTTAGAAAATAAAATAAAAACAATGTTTAAGAACAGAATTTCACAACTGAGTGTAATAATAAATCCGGTTTTAAAAAATAAAATAAAAATGTTCAGCAAGTAACATATTGTTTTTCATTACAGTCACTCCCTAGTCATTTTTCAGGTTTCGTTTTGGGCTCCTATTGACTTGCTTGCCTGCAGAGTGCAAGATCCCCATAGCAACAGTCCTTTAGTACGTGGGGGCAACGGAGCCAGATGCCGAAGCGGACGGCCAAGTGACCGCCTGCAAGGTCATTAGCCTGAGTGTCATAACCGGTTCAACTCACACAAGGCTGGGGCGGGGGCATGAACAGGGAGCACCAGCCGCAAAGGTCAACGGCCTTTCCAGACCCCCGCCGAGTCCCCGCCAAGACCCGGCCGAGGACCCCGCCGCAGCCCCGCCGCAGCCCCCGCCACACCCCCGCAGAGCCCGCCGACCTTGACCCACTCGTCCAGTCAGCCACCTTGACCTACTTCCCACGGCCGTGATGACAGGTGATTGACCTACTGGGGCGTGGGTGTGACCTTGACCTAGTTCCGTGACCTAGTTCCCACGGCCCCAAAAAAGTTCTCACGCCAAGGTGTCGGAATACCTACTAATGTATGTTCATAATTCAGTACCAATGTTAAAACTTACATCCATGACTAAAAATTTAGTGTTCGGTAGGTCACCATTATAAAATGAGTTGGTAATAGGTGCCTCTTTTTCCTTTTGAGCCAGTACAATGTCATAGTTCAAATTAGGAGAGGGGCCTTTGTAATGCTAAAATGGAAAAAACCAGCAAATTAAAGAAAGAAGCATTAACTGCCTCAGAGTAAGTAAGAAACCTATGCCTCCACAATGTATATGTATTTAACACAATCTCACCTCACCTAATTTCAAGTTGAAACTTTTGCTGCCGCAAAGAAGTAAGAAATGTCTCTCTAGTTCATATTTAAAATCTCACCTCGCCTCAGTTCAAATTGGATATTTAGGGAAGTTACATGACAAACCGAACTCAACTCGATATGCAATTGCGTTTTCGGTCCAGTGTTATATGACAAACCGAATTTGAGTTTTTAACTGTCATTTTGGTTTGGTTAAATAAAAGTGAAATTTTTCGTGAAAATGGATAATTTTTTTATGAAATTAATGAATGAATGAATGTATTACGTTTTGCCATGTCAAATTTTTTATTATTTCTATTAATATTAATAACAAAAAACTATCTAACTTCCGACCACTAAACACTGTTGTAGATAATAACAAAACATCCACATAACCTCAATTTTGTGTTCATTTTTTAGTCGCTACTTACATGACACTCCGACCGTAAATTGTACTCGACCAAGCAAAAACTTGTGAACCCTCTCAGAACACGCTCGGAACAATTTTTTCGGTCGGTCGCTGGTTACAATAACACAAACCGAACCGAAAATTGTACTCAGTTCGTGATGAGTGTGTCATGTAACCGCGGCCTTTACTGCGGCAAAAGAATTAAGAAATGTTTCTCGTATTTATAACTTTACCTCCCGTCGCCTCATTTTAAGTTGAATTTTACTGCCCCAAAAGAAGTAAGAAAAAAGAAACTCTTCTCTCTCCACTACGTATTTACAATCACATCTCGCCTCATTTATATCGATACACACTCATGTACTATACCAATAGGATTTGAACCGGGACATTTCAAAAATTCAGTAAAATTTAAGGGACAAATGTACTGTAAGGGACAAATGTACTGCCTCGTATAAGTCCGGGTCAACTCTAAAAAAATTACAGGTCACAAGAAGGTGTCATTTGACTACTACGGCCCGCGGAAAAAAAGTAACATTTATTGTGGCCCAAGTTATCAAAAGGTTGCCCACCCCTGCCCTAGATTATCAAAATAATATTGTGCAATAATATTTAGCAAAATATTTGCACAGTCCTACTTTGCCCCAGACAATCTTTCAATATCACCCACAGACCGTCAATAATATTGCCCAAATCAAAATATATATTCAAACCAATTCGTGTACCTAATACATTGTTTTCTGTTTCAATATTTTTTTCTTTTATCTATTTCTATAATTAGGTTACAAACAGTTTCCATTTCCAGACTCCTTGTTATTTTCTTCAAGTTTCCTGTTAATATTCTTTCATACTCTTGTTTTGTTTCTACACATTTCTTAATGTTTCTATGTACCACTTTGTTGGTATTTTTTCCTTCTCATTTTCCCAACAACTAGGTAATGATCGGTGTCCACATTCGCTCCTCGTTATCTCCTTACATCCATGTCTAGTATTAACTAAAACATGGTTAATTTGGTTATGATATCTGGCATTGCTATGGTTAAACCATAGGTGCTAGCTATTGTTAAGCTTCTGGCGATGGCGAATTTAGCCATTCTGTTCCTGTAATGGTTTAATTCTTCGTACAGCGACAAATTGACAGCGCAGGGATGATACCAACTCCTTACCAACTTTTTCGTTAAAGTCACCAAATACGACTTTCAGGTCGTAGGAAGAGAATGCATTGTGTATCGAAACGAGCCTTGTAGGGTACAATTTTTTAATTATTAACGTCAGCAACATGTTTTTATACACACTGGATACGCTCTTCTAATCTCACTCCTAATTCAAGCACAAACTCCGATTATGTCGCAAATGAACACATTGACCCATTTTCAACAGAGCTTGTTATAAATATTTGTGCTAGGGTGTTGTTCAATGTTTAAAGACAAAACAAAAACATTTCTTATTCTTATGTTCTGTCTAACTACTTAAAACTTGAATCAAAAGTTCAATTTCGAAAGAACTTTCAAAATTTTATTTCAAGTTTGTATTTTATTTTCTTTAAGAGGAGAAAAAAAACATGGAAAAAAATATGTACGTACACAATTCCCTTCATTGTCATGCTGATGGCACCCCTTACATCATCCCAAAGGACCAGTTGTCACTTTCCGCCTACTTCGTTTATGTAATTGCCCAGACAGGGAATGCCCTAAGGGGGATGTGACAGTTGTTGCTAGAAACCATTTCAACTTTGAAACTAATTTGTCTGCCATACAGCCGCAGGCATGTCGTCCTCCTTAATGGAGCTACTAAACAGGCGCAATCATTTTGTACATGCACATCTCCTCCTCCCTTGGGAGACAATTTTTAAGTAGGGTCCAACGACAAAGAAGCGTAGCCGAGGATGGACCTTTCTTTATCTTAAAAGAAATCTACAAAAACACTTTTCATTTAATAATTATTTGTTTTTTTTTTGTTCTGTTTATTTATTTATTTAATTTTTTTGAGAAAGGATTGGAAGGCAAATGTTTCATGTAATTAAAGCTTTCATTAGTGTAGGGTACTTAATATTTGCTGGTAGATGGGAGTGTTGTGTCGCTCGTTATTGTGTATAAGGGCCCAAGTTTAATTAAGAATGTAAACTGCTGGTGGTGCGAATCGTTGCCCGCCTATTTGCATAACACATTTTCACTTTGGCAAAGTTATTTCCTACTCGACATTTTGTTTCCTAACCAACTGAAGTGCTCTATAAATAGAAATTTCAAGTATCTAAAATGACATAAAGAGGTTTATACAGCTTTTGTCAGAAGTTGAGAGGATTCACGTATACATATGCACGTGGACCTTCTAACCACAATTCCACCCATCCACATTCTGGTTTGCTAAAACCATATATAGTACATATAGAGAAGCACCTGGGATTTTGTGAAGTATACCTCATCAATACCATGGAAACATCAAAAACCCGGGGACATCAGTTGAGAGCCTCTTAGACCTAGTCCTTCGTTCCCCACTTCTCCTCCTCTCTCTATATCATTTTTGCAGGCTTCGATGATGTCGGTAAAAAAAGGACATACACAAATCAATTAAAATCTTCTCATCAACAATGTATATACCTATCAACAACATAATAGTACTACATACGGAAAAGTTTGTTAATGCATAACTGAGCATGGACTCGCCCTTTTGTGATACTAGACCAGAAGAGACACTATTATACCTCCTCAACCTGAAAATTCTGACGAGGATGTTTTCAACATAACAGGGTTTGGTTGGCTACCTACATCCCTTGCAGGACTACCATTGTACATCATTGCCTACTATCATCAACGGTGAGTGCGGTTTGTTTTTATAAAGAAAAAAAAACACACGCTACTCTATGCTTCACTTTATTAAGTTTCATGTTGTCATGTTTTTAGGGCCCGATTACCTATCCTTGTGGAGGGCGCGGGGGTGTATATGGTTATCTAAACAAAGCCTCCTTTTGACCTTATGACGCCAAATAAATTGAATTGCTTAAACGTTTCAAGGATTATGGATTGTGCTAATTTAGCAGATTACTTGTCATTCGGTTAAGCTCTTATGTTTTGTTTGGATTATTGGAAATTGTTTACGGGGTTTCCGATCAATTTTTACTTGAAATAATAAAAATGAAGAGGGTGTGGGAATGGGATTAGATTATTAATTGAATTTGGGATGGGATAGCGATGTGAAGACAATAGTTTTGTTACCAAAGAATCTCAATTTTTTTGTTATGTGAAAGTCTAAAGCCGAAACACACACTTTTGTGTTGTGGTGTGTCGTGGCGCTCTGTGACCAATCAGAAACGCCAAATCGGGACGCGCCACACCACAACACACCAAAATAATATATTCAGCCCCATACAAAATATATGAATTAGATCCACGACACAGAGCGCCATGATACACCACAACACAAAAGCTCATGCTCATGCAAGCGTCAATCAATTCCATCAGTCATGATTAATGGTTGTATGGCGAAAATCAAAATATACAGATAAATATTTTATGCAAACATCAGTCATAACGTTAGACGGTAGGTTTTCCGTCAGTCATAGCAGTGACTGGCAAAAATGACAGCAAAACCTATATTGTAATAGACGCCTTAGCTCAGATATCACCCTTAAACTATCAGTCCGCCATGCCATTCTCTGACTAGTGCATATAACACATAGAGGAGTCACGTAGAACAAAAATCTGTGCAAGGCATTTATCTTCTTCTTCCCTGGAAACCCAGCGCGCCTGCTACTATACACTAGAATCTGCTTCAGATAGCTAAGTTCTTCCCTCTGGGACCCAGCACCCCTACTACTATACACCAGACTCTGCTTCAGAGGGCTAAGGTGGTAGCAGATTATTGTAAAGGAAGTTGATAGAGCATTCCGGTGAGGTAAGGGAATCTGGGGGAAGTTTGTTCTGGGTCCCAGACGTCTGAGACGCGTGGATTGAGTTTTTTCCTTTTATGCGCATTCGAAGAAAAAAATCAAAGTCGTCTGCCCATGAACAAAATTAAATTTTGGTTGATAGTAGAAAAAATGTACTTTTTTGTTTTAGCTTACGAATATTCTTTGGGATATTGAATTTTTTTTGTTGGAATCATTGTAAAATTTAAAATATGAGATTACAGATTTTATTTAATTTTGTAAGTAATGATGATTTTAAGGCAAGCTGAGTATACCCTAAATTTCACCCGATGAAGTTTTTTATGGGGTTTGAAAGGGGGAAAATATAGTTTTTCTTAATTATCCATTGATTTGTTGATTTAAATAGTTATTACAAAAATCGTTCATTAGGTTTAAAAATAGTTGTAAAAAAGTTCGTTCAATTTTCGGTAAACAATATATTTTGTTTTTTTTGTACAATTAGTAGATAGTTATAAAACGTGCGATGAAGTTTGAATGCCCCTTGAAAGTTAGTATTTTTGTTTAACATGAATACTTTCACCACCGGGATACTTCCACCGGGGGGTTACAGTATAAGGGGCGATTTGTTATATGTCGTATTCCCCAGTAGGCCTAATCCACATTTAGAGATATGTTTTACATGAAGGTGGCCTGTACCACTGGCTCATGAATTTATAAGCGCAGGTGAAGTCTATGAGCCCTTTTACTACCAAATATTGAAGCACAGGTGCGTGTCAATACTTGTGATCGTTGCAAAAACGTGTGATCGTTGAACAAACAAAAAATTTGTCGACTCTGTAAAATACTTGCGGTCGCAAGTACGCCAGTAATCGATTTATTATACGTCCACGGCACGATTCCCTATTAATTAAAATAATTAAGAAGTTGGGGGAGTAACAAGGGATCTTGAAATGAAAACTGATTCGAATCAGATGCAGAACACGATAAAATAAAAATTACAGGGAACCCAGGATGTAGACATAATTACGGCTTAAAGACCAAAGTTTTGTAACCGTACTCGTAAAAAGCCTTTACATAAGCGCATGTCGATGAGCTTGGAGTGACTTTAAATCCAGCCCGTCATATTCAGATATCCGATCATACCTCTCACTTTAAGCTTCGAAATCTCTCCCAACTTATGTAAGAAAAGGTTTCCAATTGTACAGTGTTTTATCCTAGCAAGAACCAGACAACTGCAAAGAAATTGTTCGTCAAAGAGGGGAAAACAACAGTTATACATATATAGGACCACGTCATAGCTCTTGTCAGGCTGCAATATTTCCCATCCCTTTCTGGTGGAGATCTAGACATTGAAACCTGAGTTGAAATTAATTTTCGATGTAATCAGTTCTGTACGTGGCACAGTGGGCCAGAATGGTATTAAAAGCGCGCATGAGATCTTGCACAAAGATAAATTTTGATTCCTTAAAATAAAAAATGTATCTTATAGTTTTTTGGGTCGCTGAATTCGAATTCACGGTCAAAAATGAGTTTTGACCATTTGTAGGTGGCGCTACCGTCGGAAAATGCGTAAAATCGGTTATATTCCGATGTTTCGTAAGGTTATTTGGGTCACTAATTCCGAATTTAAGGTCAAAAATGAGTTTTGACCGTTCGAAGGTGGCGCCACCGTCGAAAAATATGTAAAATTGTTATGTTACAATGTTTTATAAGATTATATAGGTTTTTTGGGTCACTGATTCCGAATTCAAGGTCAAAAATGAGTTTCCACCATTTGTAGGTGGCGCCACCGTCAAAAATGTGTAAATCATTTACATTAATATATATTTAGTCGGTTATTTTGTAATATTTTATATGAATATAAAGGTTTTTTGGGTCGCTGATTAGAAATTCAAGGTCAACATTTCACATTTTCTGCTTCATTCAATTTGTTAATTCTCGGAAATGTGCAAGTTGTTGCAGCTAAAATTTGCAAACCTAAAAGTACGATATTAAACTAAAATTTTGGCGGAAACCGCACAATCCCTCTCGATCCCTCTTGGAAGTTATTCGATTTTCAAATTTACCATGTAAATCAAATGGGTCATTTCGTTCCACTTATATTTTCAAAACGAAATGAGGCCAATGCAACGTTTTAAATGAAAGTTTCGCGCCCTAATCATTGTTGCTACATGCCTAAAGATACTGAAATTAAACTGACACTAACGTTAGGTGGACTTTGAACTTTTTTTTCCATGCGCGCTTTTGGATACATTCTGGCCCACTGTGCGTGGTTGAAATTTCAAAAAAAAATTCGTTTTTTACGGCAACAATTCGCACTTTTCGAAAAATATTAAAATTGCCGCCAATTCACGCCAAATTATCGTACGGTAAAAAATTTTTTTTAGATTGTAGTTTTTTTTATGTACCACCTATTTATAGCATCAAAATACATATTTGCTCCAACTTTTATCAAAACCTGACTATTTTCCCGTTATTTATTGCATTTTTAGTAAAATAAAACAAAATTTCATACATTTTGGTTTTTTGAGGTTAGGATTCATTTTTAAAGTATTTATACCGAATCAGTTCGATAGTCTATTCATTCACGAGTATTTTTCAATTTTTTTTATTTTTCTACGGCCAACAGAACTGAAGAAATTAAAAAAATAGTGTAACAATGCACTCAAAATGCATCAGAAATGGACATTTATGTAATTTTCTCGTGCAGCACAGGACCGATTTTGCAGAAATTTTTTTTTCGCTTTATCTTAACATATGTAAAGAAAAAAAACAAAAAAATTCAACTTCCCAACTACATCACTATCATATGACAATGTCCCTCTACTAATAATCACATATTCCAAATAACCAAACAAGCATATCAATGCCTGGGATTCCTCAAGAGATGCAAGTCCTCCTCCAGCCAGCTGCCCGGCTACAATCTACAAGTCCTACACTCGGCCCCGCCTTGAATACAATGTTCATCGACGTCTACTCAAGCACCCTCCCAACTCCTAACCTATCCTTTCTCTTTTATCCTTAAAATCAAGCTTACTACTTGACATTGCAGCATGACTTACAGGAAGGGTAAGGTTTTAAAAAGTATTTTTTCCTGAATATACAACATGTGGAGAGTATTGTGTCAAAATTTCAAGAAAATCGGAGCAAAAGTAACGAAGATACAACGTTTCAAGCGACCGGCCCTCATGCTTGGATGTTCAAGTACAAAAAAATTTAAAGCTCCGTGAAGTTAGCCGGGAAAAAATCCCGGCTGGGGGGTAAAACGGCCCAATCAATTGTCCATCGTTAGACCACATTTTACCCCCAAACGGTTACGTTTTACCCCCTTCAATTTTTTTTTATTAACAAAAACTTTTTTCCCGGCTAACTTCACAAGCCGGGAAATTGTTCCCGGCTGGGGGGTAAAACGTGGTATTTGAAAGGCCATCGTTAGTCCATGTTTTTCCCACAAAAAATTTCGTTTTACCCCCTCCCAAAAAAAATTTTTTAAAAAATTTTTTTTTTCAAAAAAAATTATTAAAAAATTTTTTTTCAAAAAAAATAAAGGGGTTGAAGATAAGGGTTGGAAAACGTTTTACCCATTTCAGATTAACCCCCACGAGATTTTACCTACCCTCAGTTTGGTTATTCCACCCCTCTGAACTTAGCCGGGAGCGAGCTTGTACTTAGAAAAATCCCGGCTAACTTCACATTGTCGAAAAAATGGGAGGGGTTGAAGATAAGGGTTGGAAAACGTTTTACCCATTTCAGATTAACCCCCACGAGATTTTACCTACCCTCAGTTTGGTAATTCCACCCCTCTGAACTTAGCCGGGAGCGAGCTTGTACTTAGAAAAATCCCGGCTAACTACACATTGTCGAAAAAATGGGAGGGGTTGAAGATAAGGGTTGGAAAACGTTTTACCCATTTCAGATTAACCCCCACGAGATTTTACCTACCCTCAGTTTGGTTATTCCACCCCTCTGAACTTAGCCGGGATCGAGCTTGTACTTAGAAAAATCCCGGCTAACTTCACATTGTCGAAAAAATGGGAGGGGTTGAAGATAAGGGTTGGAAAACGTTTTACCCATTTCATATTAACCCCCACGAGATTTTACCTACCCTCAGTTTGGTTATTCCACCCCTCTAAACTTAGCCGGGATTGAGCTTGTACTTAGAAAAATCCCGGCTAACTTCACATTGTCGAAAAAATGGGAGGGGTTGAAGATAAGGGTTGGAAAACGTTTTACCCATTTCAGATTAACCCCCACGAGATTTTACCTACCCTCAGTTTGGTTATTCCACCCCTCTAAACTTAGCCGGGATTGAGCTTGTACTTAGAAAAATCCCGGCTAACTTCACATTGTCGAAAAAATGGGAGGGGTTGCAGATAGCCGGGATCCAACTTGTACTTAGAAAAATCCCATTTCATTTTAAAAAAAAGCCACAGCATTTCGATTCGAATTCTTATTGTCAATTCTGAAGAACCCTCGTTTTAAAAATATTAAATAACCATAGAAATTCTCTCCGCAAAACTAAAAAAGTTCGGAAAACCCTCAACTGAAACATGCGACAACCTAAAAAATATTGAAGAGTCGTCTTGTTCAAACTTCAGAAAACCCCGACTACTAAAAAAATGTTAGAAATTTTGAGAAACCCTGAAAAAAGTTGAAAATTACAAATCATAAAAAGTCGTCAAAACTCTGAGAAACTGGGATGAGCTAGAGCAGCGTTTCCCAACCTTTTTTGACCGCGGCTCGATACGAGGTTTTAAAATTTTCCGCGACCCACTTTATAAAAAAACCCTTTACAAAATAAAATTTATTTTTTAATAAAAATCAAGTTATTTGTTTGTTTATTTTATCTACAAAAATTGCAAAATAATTATATAAGAAAAATATAAACTATTAAAAAATTAACAATTATAATCATTTAAAACTTTAGTAAATGAAGTAAACTTTGTTTTCACATATTTTGTCCTTAATTCGAAGGATGTTGTTTGTCATCACATAGCAATTTCGTATTAGGAGGTAATGATGTTAATTTTATTCTCAACTTATGTAGGTTCGACATCTGTTTCGATACTTATTCTTTAAGCACACCAAAGCTGAGAACGCATCTTCACACGCATATGCTTGGATACTCCTTTTGACAGCGCAACCGCAATGTGCGCACAAAAAACAACTATTTCTGTAGGTAATGGCTATGAGCTAACAACAAGGGTATTTTTTTTTTCGAAAACCCGTATTTTGCAAAAACTATTTATTTTGCAAATTTTCAAAAACGCTTTATTGTACTCCCCAAGGACTATACTTTCCGCGATTTTCATTACAAAATCGTTTTGCTTGTAAAAGATATGAACATTTAAAAAAACGCAATTTTTAGCGTTTTTTTGCAATAGATCCTTTATTTTTTTATGTATTAACTTCAAACTGGCGTCATTTTGTTAGTATGAAAACTTCAACTTTTATATAAATATTTTTTTTGTACATAGTCCAGTTTTTTTTGCGCTATTTTGGAAACGTTCCCAAAGGTCCACGAGCGCCAAAAGTAGTTCATCAAATTCTACGGAATTTTTCCTATTTTTTCCATATTTGACCTTGCCGAGCCATCCGAGGCACTAAAAAATCTAATTTGACTGGCCTAGAGTACAAATACACCCTTTGCCGCTATTCCTAGTGTCTAACTGATGTAAAAAAAATAATATGTAAAAAAATTTTTTTTTGTGTTTTACAATTTTTTTCGCGACCCGGCAAAATTTTTCTACGACCCGGTGCCGGGTCGCGACCCACACTTTGGGAAACGCTGAGCTAGAGCATTGGGGGCTCACGCACACGGCGTTTAAATGTAGTTGTATACTGAGTTTTACTGGCCGCATCCACGGTATACAGAAACTATTAAACTTGCCGGGTGACGTCGCCTTTTTCTACGATATTCGCACTTACGATACGATATTTCGTCTTTTACATTACCTTGTTTCTGTGTACCGTGGGCCGCATCCAAATTGACCACTCTGCTATACTCGAGACATGCTTGTGCGCAAAATTCTAAGTATGATGTCTGGAGCGGCATCGGTTGCGATATGCACGGTCCAGGATATACTGAATACCAGCGCCACCACCTTCACCTAATTTGAAAAAGTCGAACTTCTGCTTGCTCGCGCTGCAGCCCTCTATCACTTAGCCAAAGTTGCTATAAAGAGCCCAATACACGAGCGCTCCATCCGACCGCGCCACGCCAAAACAACAATAGTTTGTATGCATTCGAAATTTCGAGTGCATACAAATTGTTGCTGTTTTGGCATGGCCGGGTCGAATGGAGCGCTCGTGTATTGGGCCCTTAACGTCTGTGTGATGGCTGCACGGACTTCATCCATTCGCACACAAAGATAGACAAAAGTTTTGCTGTGTCTCGGGCTTCGGTTTATTCTTAATTGTTTTTATTATTGCCTACAGATGAAGTGCATCTTTTCAAACGTTATAAAATATTTATGTATTTCAAATAATAACGCAAATTAACGAGTTTTTCAATCAGCTGAGTTTCTGGTTTCTAGAAAGTCTTCTAGAATTCTCTGCAATCCTGGAGGTAGTCGGATTTATGGTAAGAATCAAAAATTCAAAAACGTGAGATAACAAATTTTCAACGGTTTAAAAAAAATTAATAAAATCACAACTAATAATGTTGAAACTAAAAATTTTTGATGAGCAGTTTAAAATCTCAAATCACACGCAGAAAAATTATTATTAACAATTAGTAAGAATTCAGTGATTTGGGTGCAAAAGGTACACATGCAAATATTTACTAATTTTCATATTAAATATTACTACTTTAGTAGTAAGAGTTAATAAAAAAGTAAAAATGTTTACTATTATTCTTAGGAAAGATAGAAACGCGGTTGTCTCGTACCCAAATTACTAAAATAGGTAGTAAATTTTACTAATAGTTTTTCTCCGTACAGTCTGACAAATGCCACACCACAATTGGTGGAACTTCGCTTTATCGACGCGGGCTTCGAGACTTAGGGCCGATTCACAATGAACGCTTCAAGCCTCAAGCTTCAAGCTTCAAATTTTTTTTGCTATAGTTTCAAGTTCATTTGAAGCTTGCTGCTTGAAGCTTTGAATGTGAATCATTGTACATAAATCTTATAATCCTAAATTTTTGAAGCTTGAAACTTGAGGCTTGAAGCGTTCATTGTGAATCGGCCCTTACTTGCACCAGGTGCCCGGTTGATGGAATTCATCTTTCTCGGAGTGCGCTTCGAGTATTTCTTGCACTAATTGTCCCGGGTAATGGAATTGCACTTTGTTGAAACGCGCATCGAGCAATTTTTGCTCGAGGTGATCAGGGTGATGAAATTTCACACTCTCCGAGTTTCATATTAAAAAAAATTTCTTATTAAATAAAAAAGTAGTATGTCCAAAAGTGTTTTATAGTGAATCCAAGATGGACGACAATTACCGCAGAACAGAGAGAGATTAATGATAATACATCAAAATAATCGCAAAAGCAAACTGAACGGAACGCTTTCAAAATCTACTTATAAGAATTCGATTGTTACAGTGATTTGGTTATAATAAACAGTTGTTAAGGGGTTATATCCACTTGCGAGGCAGAAAAAACGCGTTTTTTTGTGAATTTTTTCCAAAGAGGCATTTTATTTTATACATTAATGGAAAAAATGTACTTAAACAGAATTTAATGTACTTTAACAATCAGCGGTTTATTTAAAAAAATATTGGATCCCCTAGCTCCTGTAGATGATCTGCGGAGAGACCTCCAAAAAAAAGTGCTTGGCGGTGAGCAAGATATCTCTGGTCCAAATTATCTGAAAACCAAAAACCAAAAATATTTAGTTTTGTAATAAATAAATACAGGTAATGATCGAAGGTCTAGTCAAAATTTTGATTTTTGACAAAATGGCGGCTGTTCAAAAAAAAAATTCAGTGTTTCATGAAAATTTTTCACTTCAAAGTAGCTTAAAAAATCGAAATTATTGTCCAAAACCTTATTCCTTCGATCATTACCTGAAAAATATATCTGAGTAAGTCGTGTGAAAATTTCAAACCGATCGGTTTAGCGGTTTCGGAGAAATTTTCCTCACCGACTCTGAAAACACGGTTTTGAGATAAACGCACAAACACAACTTGTCCACGTGGAAGATCACTTCTAACTGATGAGTTCACATATTTTTAACTTAAAATTCCTCAACATAGGTTTCAGGTATAAACCTTTTGTATTATTATGTTAGGGTCCCAAACACAATATAAGTCGAGAACAAAAGGATAGAAGCTACCAGAAACAGCTGCTACGCCGGCTCGTGCTCCGCCTACTTTCGAACGCTCGGAGACGTTCTTACTAATACGCTCATATCTCCGAAACTAATTGTCGGATCGATTTGAAATTTTCAGAGAATATTCTTGAATATATGTACATTCAAAAAATGAAAAAAAAAAAAAATCGATTTTTTGAAAATCACAAGTGGATATAACTCCGTGAGTGACAGGAAAAAAGACATAAGTTTATTTTTTTCAGAAATGTACACTGAAAGAAATTTCCTGTGATGATAACAGGAAAAATATTGTTTTCTGAAATTGTTCGAATCTAAAAGAAACTTTCGTGTACTCATTTACATTTTTTAAAATGTCCTAATAGTTCATACATTTGTGCAAGGCTCGTCGGTTAACTGTTCGTTGCTCAGTTTAATACCAATGTGAAGTTAGCCGGGATTTTTCTAAGTACAAGCTCGATCCCGGCTAAGTTCAGAGGGGTGGAATTACCAAACTGAGGGTAGGTAAAATCTCGTGGGGGTTAATCTGAAATGGGTAAAACGTTTTCCAACCCTTATCTTCAACCCGTCCCATTTTTTCGACAATGTGAAGTTAGCCGGGATTTTTCTAAGTACAAGCTCGCTCCCGGCTAAGTTCAGAGGGGTGGAATAACCAAACTGAGGGTAGGTAAAATCTCGTGGGGGTTAATCTGAAATGGGTAAAACGTTTTCCAACCCTTATCTTCAACCCCTCCCATTTTTTCGACAATGTGAAGTTAGCCGGGATTTTTCTAAGTACAAGCTCGCTCCCGGCTAAGTTCAGAGGGGTGGAATTACCAAACTGAGGGTAGGTAAAATCTCGTGGGGGTTAATCTGAAATGGGTAAAACGTTTTCCAACCCTTATCTTCAACCCCTCCCATTTTTTCGACAATGTGAAGTTAGCCGGGATTTTTCTAAGTACAAGCTCGCTCCCGGCTAAGTTCAGAGGGGTGGAATAACCAAACTGAGGGTAGGTAAAATCTCGTGGGGGTTAATCTGAAATGGGTATAACGTTTTCCAACCCTTATCTTCAACCCCTCCCGTTTTTTCGACAATGTGAAGTTAGCCGGGATTTTTCTAAGCACAAGTTGGATCCCGGCTAAGTTCAGAGGGGTGGAATAACCAAACTGAGGGTAGGTAAAATCTCGTGGGGGTTAATCTGAAATGGGTAAAACGTTTTCCAACCCTTATCTTCAACCCCTTTATTTTTTTTGAAAAAAAATTTTTTAATAATTTTTTTTTGAAAAAAAAATTTTTTAAAAAATTTTTTTTGGGAGGGGGTAAAACGAAATTTTTTGTGGGAAAAACATGGACTAACGATGGCCTTTCAAATACCACGTTTTACCCCCTAGCCGGGAAAATTTTCCCGGCTTGTGAAGTTAGCCGGGAAAAAAGTTTTTGTTAAGGGGGTAAAACGTAACCGTTTGGGGGTAAAATGTGGTCTAACGATGGACAATCGATTGGGCCGTTTTACCCCCCAGCCGGGATTTTTTCCCGGCTAACTTCACGGAGCTAAAATTTAAATCGATTTTCTCGCAAACGTCATTTTTGAAGTCCGTGAACATCAGAACTCAAAATCTACTTGACCGATCCTTTTGAATTTTTAAACACTAATTCTACACATAAATCAACAGGTAATCAGGAAGAGCTTTTTGTACCATTTTTTTTCATTTTTTAATAACAAATTAACCCAAAATTTTGTAGCGAAAATCGCGTTTTTCACTTCCAAAAGCTGCCAAAATTAAAAAAATCGAAAAAAAACTCTTCCTGATCATCTCGGGAAACATATAACCTTTTAAACGCATTTTTGTGTTTTTTGTTTCAAATGATCCAGTAAAGGCCCGCGCACATTAGGGCGGGCCGCATCGCATAACAAAAATCCTCCTACATCACTTTCATACATTTTATATTAACTATCGCACACTACAGGCAGGCCGCACCGCAGCGACTGGCGTATCGCTTGCTAGGCGTATTTTTGCGCTGCGGCCTGTCGCGGCTGTAGTGTGCGCGAGCTTTAACGCGTAATCGTGTTCACCGCAAAACAACTTTTTTTCGAGGCGCCTCCGGAGATTCGCTGTCACGGACTTATTTCTTGATATTTTTAATTGAAATTGAATTCCAAAGATACGTCAGATGTATATACTATAACGTGTATATGAAATGAATAAACCAACATTATTCATATCTCCAAACAAAAATCATGAAAATATTTGCCTTTTTTTCGCCTTTTGGTTAAGAGAAATACTAAAATCCAAAGAATTGAATGAGATGTGGTTATTAACTGTATTGTGTAAGCCATTGCACGTTCGGCTGCTCGAATAAGATCTTCTTCTGAGCTAGATCTAGTTGTTCCAAAGTAGAGCATGATGTTCGAACAAAAAAGAGCTTGGCTTTTCGAACTAGTTTTGTCATTAATATCGGAAACATCGTTATTTGCAATGGATATGCTTGTAGAACAAATTAAGCATAGAACTTCCTAGTCATATTTTCCTCTTTTTAACATAGGATATTTGTTCTGCAGTTCGTTATACGTGCATTTACGCTTGCACATTTTGTTCTGAAAAGAAATAGGTTAGACTCTGAGTTGTTTGATAACTAAAAACCCTACTCGCAGCCTTTTGGGTTCCTTGAACCACTGGATGAAGTTTTTTTTCGTTTCGGATCGATGTACGTTCGATACAATTTCTTGGAAATATTGAAAAGTTCAGCTCTAAGCATGGGCGTAGCAATGAATTTTTGCTGGGGTGGGCCAGATTTTAAACCACCGTTACCGACCGTCCACAGACAGATGATAAGTTTGATCAAATATGTTGAAAAAGAAACAACTATTTCTGTGTCATGTTGCCTCACAATTCGCTCCTGTACGCTTCCTGAAACCATCGAGTGTTTGAAAGAAACGTGAATTTCGGTGGACTGCTTATGTATCAAGGATTTTCGATGCTTTTTGTAATGCTTCTCCTATTTTTTTTCCAATTATCATAGCTGCTTGTAATAAACTTTTCGTTTTGAGCACGTAAGTTCTTTGTACAGAAGTTTCTGCAAACAAAACAGTAAACTTTGTCTTCATTCATAATATTTTGAAGAAAAGCCGATTTTTTTTCTCGGAAAATCTAAAATTGGCCTCGATGGACCAGTATGCTGCCTTGCTGCCTGATCTTACCACTAAAACCATATATCGTGTGTTCACACAAATTTTGAGGAAAATCAACTAAGGGTCTGATTATATCGGAGCTGCCTTAGATGGTAACAGAGTTGTGACAAAAGCTGTGACAAAGGCTGTGACAAAAGCTGTGAGTAGCGCGAATAAAGCAGTCTAACCAGTTTCTGAGAGAAGCGCAAACAGAACATTGACAATATGACTGAGGAATCAACATCCATCTTGATACTAACGATATAGTAATCCATGCTTCATCGCAACTCTTGCGGTTGGTCGCGCCAAAGCGTGAGTGACCGCGTTGCTCCAATGTAAGCAGCTCTATTCAAAACCTTGTATTATCTCCGCTTCGCTAGCATCCAATCAGACCCTAAATCGCGCAATTTGGTCGCGCGCTTTTCTAAAAGGGGCCTGTCGTGATTTTATTGCTTTTCTCGTCAGTGCCCCAATTTTTCAGGAAACAGATATTAAAATATTTTATAACTATTTTGTTAAATTCTCCTCAGCATTAAAATATTTCTCACTAACACATCCAATCGCTCAATTATATTTGTTTTTTTTTGTTTTTTTACTTTTCTCATCTATCGGGCCTGTCATGAACTACACGGTATCATACTGAAGATGCCCATATAATTTATCTATGGTTGTATTCTTCGTTATATGTTACGTATGTATGGCCGCATCAAATTTTTTTTCTTGAGTGAGGTACTGGGTCCAAAGGTATTGCGGCCATTCATTTGGCCTATTGTACCACAAACCTAAACCTCATATATTTAGGCCAGACCGCTTAAACAAGTTTAGCAGTCTGCCTAGTGGCTTGTCGCTTAGACTTTCATGCTCGAGCAGGGATTCCTCGATCAAGAAAACCCTGCTCCTCGCTATTGCGGGGTATTCACATAGGTCGTGGAGAGCAGACTCATCCTCCTCCAGGCAAAGCCTGCAGGTGGGGTCCTCCGCCTTTCCTATCCTCCAACAAGTGTTCTGACATCATTTCTACTGCGCCCAAAAAATCCTTGGCCGTGTTAGGAGACGGCCCAGAAGGAACCGCTTAGAATTGACCAGTCCAGGCGTGGACCTTCAACGTTCAGTTTGTTTCATCAAAGTCTGATCGGCTAGGGCCCTTTGCAGTAAGCTGGTAGGTGCTCCGATAGCCGGCTCTGGACCGATGGATGCAATGTCGCAGCCCTGTTTAGCTAGGGCATCCGCTCTTTCATTGCCTTTGAAGCCCCGATGACCCGGGACCCAAACAAGGTTAACTTGTTTGAGAACGCCCAGCTCACCAAGAGCACGTTGGTCCCCCAAACTAATTTAGACTTGGTCCTACTGGACCTTATCGCCCTAAATGCTGCTTGGCTATCAGAGAAGATAAAAATTCGTTTGTTTTGGTAGGCCCTTCTTAAGTTCTCATGAGTGCATGCCAGTATAGCGTACACCTCTGCTTGGAAGACATTTGCTAGGATGCCTAAGCTTATCGCTCTGCTGAATCTGGGACTTTCGCTCCAGATTCCGGCGCCCACACCTGTCTCTGTTTTGGAGCCATCCGTGTACCATACTATTTTTTGTAAAATTGTTTTAAGCCTTATGTAACATCACGGGTTTTTAATAAGTGATTCACTTTTATTCTGGGGTGGGCCAAAAGGATTCTGGGGTGGGCCTGGCCCCTCCTCTTGCTACGCCCATGGCTCTAAGTGGTTAATTATTGTGAATTGGCACAGGAAATTCCATATAAAACGGGGCATGCGGTCATGGGGTATTTTTCTCACGCCGGGGTTTGTTTGGATGCGGGTTACGAGTCAATTTTTAACTAAGATTTGTTTGAATTGCTTATCATTAATTAATCAGGTTTCACAAGACATAAAACGTGCCCGGGTTGTACCCGGACACTTTTTAAATCCCAGCCCGGACGGTCCCCGGTCGCCTTCATACTAGGACAAATCCGGGGAAACCCGGACGGATGGCAGCCCTAAATACTTAAACTTTTTTAATGTATACCAGAATTTATATTAATTGGTGTTTAATAGTTGATTTTCAATAACCTAATAAAACCTGTGTATTAGCATTGTAATACAGATAAAAGTTGGATGTGACCAAATTTTATCTAAAAATTCGACAATATTGAGTTGAACAGCTGTGTTCATATGCTGTATTAAGATTTAATTTGAATTTGATATACTTGAACTAGATATAGTTAAAATTAAGTCCTTATGCTCGAATGTACGTGTTCAGACTTTTTTAATTTGAATTTATTCATAAGAAAACATTTACTGTCTGCTGTTGCAAAATTGATCGCCGCAAACTTAAAGATTACCACGTATTTTCGCCAGTAAGTGTACAACAGCTGCTAGAAATTTTTATCAGAAAGTTTTACCTATACCATAAAATTTTTCCTACCTTCAAACTACCCTAATTGATTCAAAATTATAAACATTATTCTAAAATTAATTTTAAATTCCGCTTAAAATTCAACAAAACAAACTTGATTAACTCATTATAAATTTTCCTTCGTTGTTTGACTAATTTAAAACTTAAATTTTTTAACAAATTTACAAAACTTCTATAACAAATCACAAAACAAAACAGAAATAAACAACTTTATCTTACAAAGTATTTAGTTTACAGCACAACCTTTAGAACATTGTCAGTGGCGGACTAAGCCCGTCAGAGGCCCGGGGCGGCAAAGCTGAATGAGGCCCTCAGTCTAAGAAGTTGATGTAATTTTAGAAGCGTTTTATTCAGTTGCCATTTGTATGTACAAGTGTGTGTACGTGACAATACGACCACTATTCAAACTCTGAACTCATTTACTTATACGTCACAATAAAAACCAAAAGCACGTATTGTTATGCCGGATCCACAGTTTGTCAATAGTCCAGTCAAATTAGTAAATGAAATTGCATTTTAAGAAGTACGGAATTTTTTTTTTGCATTTGTTCGGGTACATCTGACAATGATAAAACCAAGTTTGGAGGGTCGCAGTGGCTTGGGAAAAGCCGCCATCTTGAAAAAGAGGAAGAGCTTGTTTATATTGAATAACTTGTTTGCATGCAATGATAGCTGACAATGATCAATGGAAAAGTTGTGGAGAATACAGTTATCTAAAAAATGAGTCCTTAACGAGCTCTGTAAGTTGATTTGGCTCAAAGTTATGGCCGTTCAAAGTTCAACCATGATCGTGTGGTGAGGGTTGAATGCAGTTTTTTGCAATTAACTCGCCAAATGGTTTTTTTTGGCTTAATGCCTACTAACAAATTTAAAGTCCTAGTAATTACCTTTAGAATGAGCCCTTAATCGTCGTTATCGCTTATGTAGTTTGCGAGCAATCCAACGCCAAACTTCGCACTGGACGTGCCTGAAATTACTGTTAACGCCATTTTTTTAGTATTTAGCGTTGCCAAGCTTACACAAGCCAAGCCAAACGCCCAGGGCCGCATTGACCTATAGCCCATTCGAGTAAATGCTCGAAGGGCCAGGCCACCGGAGGGCCCGAGGTTGAGTGTTCAGGATTTTTTTGTGAAGAAACTTAAAGTTTCGCAATAATTGTGACTTGGCTCACGAAGATCGCCTCGAATTTGGCCTTTCCTCTTCCTCGCCTCTTTTCCCCGCCTTGAGCTCGCCTTCGGCCGACCGCCCTCGCCGCCTTAGAGAAATATTTCTCAGAGCTGGCCCTAAATCGAGCGAAATGTTAGAGCAGAAATTAGCACGGTACCCGCCGTGAGCCTATTGCACGGACCGGTCCAGGGTCCATAGGAAATATAAATTTTCGAGCAAATACTGCACAGTCCGTGCAACAATCGCACTGCGCCCGCCGTGCGTCTATATCACGGTCTGTGCAGTACTTTCAGTATATGCTACTTTCGCATAAACCCTGGACTACCCCGTGCAATAGGCGCACGGCGCGCACCGTGCTAATTTCTGCTCTACCATTTCGATCGATTTAGGGCCCAGCTCTGGAGCATGCTAATTTCTCCTCAGGTACTTAAAATGAAAGGTATTATCTTGCATAAAAGAGAATCCATCAATAGCAGCGTGGGCACCACAATTAATATACATATATAAAATTTGGGCCGGTCACTACCGAAATGCTCGGGCCGCTAAGGGGGCCCATCCGTCCCTGCAAACACCTTCTCCAAAAGTTTGAATTTGCGAACGCTTGCCAAGCATTGACAAATGTGTGGATCCGGCATTACATTTTAAGCTATAATATAAGTGGTTTCGTAATGAAAATTAATAGATTTAAAAAGAAAGGAGATGAACTTCTTCGACGAAAAATGTAGGCAAACGAGAGTAAATGATTTGCGCCTCATTAATTCAGGGTTCCCGCTTCAAAGTCGGGAATTCCCTGAGTATTGAACGCGTTCAGCATGACAGAATATTAGTACAGCGTAAAAAGTCCAGATGGCTGTAGAATTCAGTAAAACTGGAACTACACGAAAACTAAATAGACATTGAAAGATTAACATTAAAAGTAATTTTGATTTCAAAATTGTAAACCATCGGTACATGCTGTACTTATTTATGTCGACGGGAACCATGAACGGGACCTCTGACTCATAAGTACCACTTAGGTAGGCCCTGAACATATTTTAAAAGCCTTGTTTAGGATTTGATCAAGGGAACTTGTAGACATTTGGAGGCCCCCAGGACCAGAGGCCCGGGGCGGACCGCCCCCTCCGCCCCACCCTTAGTCCGCCACTGAACATTGTTCTACCTCAACCCTGCTCCCCCTAAAAACTTTTATTTTATTTTATTCGTTTTCGAGTTTTTTTTTAGTTTAACCACCAGAATACAATCATGTCAAGAAGTCGACGAAACTATAAATGTTTAGTGTACATGACATGAATTCTAGATCGACTTCCTTTTGCTTACATAGAAGCTGTAAGGTCCTGATACTATAGGGCTGCTTTCGTTAACGAAAGTTCTATAGTAGAGAGAGAGCGATGTCCTATCACGTAGCATTTAAGTCAACACGAACTTCTTACCTTACTTAGTGTTGACAGAAAATCCTTTGAAATCAAATACGGAAATTGTGATTTTAAAACCAGAAAATCCTTCTTTTTAGGAAACATAAATATAAAAAATAAATGGATTTTGAAACTGTTTCAATTGGTCCAGGGGAATGGTTGAAGAATTTCTGGGATTTAGGTTTAATTACAAATGTCACTACAAATTTTGTTAGGCATATTTTTCTCAGTCTCATATGTAGTTTAAAATTCTTGAAAACCTTCCTTTTGTGTACAAAAAGTAAAATGAAGACCCTTTTGTTGATATAATGTTCCTCAGGGATATTTTTAGTGTAATCAAAACTTTTATGACCAGACCAAATGTTGCCATAATTTTAAGTTGTCGTTTCGTCTATGTTTAAGATAATTGTAACATGTTAGACCATTGATACGATTATGTTTTAAGACAATCACCAAAAAGAACCAATTAATTTTTGAAAATTGGCTGGAATACCACGTGGGTTAGAGAACGAAATTAAAAGTTAAACAAATTGAGCGGTAGTCGATAGCTCAGCGATTCAAGTACCCGAATACCATCCTAGAGGTTCGTGGTTCGAATCCAGTGTCTGTGCATTTCTCTCATCTAGATAGCATTTATTCTGTCTTGTCTTCTCTTTTTCAGCAATTCCCTGTTATCTTTTCTACTACCGTCGGTAAGCGCGAGGAAGCCATCTCTTTTCCAATAGTTGAAGTAAACGTTCTATCGCGGTGGTACTGAATGGGAGTGGGTGGAGTAAATTGCGCTGGTCCACAGTACAAAGCCGTTTACATTTGAGCCTTTTTAGTTTTTCACATTAGGTATTGCTTATAATTGGTAACTTGTTCTATGTACACTTCTGGTCTAACTATCAAAAAGCTCTTAGCGTGATTTTGCTGTTCCATGAGGGCCGAAAGAGTTATGATTGCAAGCATTTATCCAAAACGTATAACCTATAATTGAATTAAAAAGGAGGGTGCAAAGGTTACTTGAAACTCTTCGAAAACTAACTCTGGGGCGCCATTGGTAAAACGAAATATTAGACCAACCTCGTGAAAATCAACTACAGCTGATGCATTAATTCAATACTAGGTAAGTATCTGAAGGTCTCAATTAGGGAATCCAATCCCGCATCAAAATCTCAATCCCGCAAGCCCGCGGGATCGAGGTTATCAATCCCGCGCATCCGCGGGATTTGCGGGACTGCAAAAAAATCATAGATTTTGTTCAAGTAGTTATGTTCATGAATTTATGAAGTATTATAGGAAATAAGAGTGTGTTGTATGTCAAACAAACTATACTTTAGTCAGTTAAACAAAATGTTCAGGCTAATTCTGAACTATACTGGAATTTTATTACATAGTAGCATAAATTGTAATTTCGAAATTACTTTCCGTTATCGGGGCCGTATTTCGTTCTCGAGTCGATGAATCGACTCGACATAAAAAGCTTGTCTCTAAGTTTTATATTTGGCATTACGACCGAATCAACAGATAAGTGCGGCCATACAAAACATCAAATTGTGTGATAATACTCCAAGTTCAGCAAACCACTTATATTTAATTAAAATAGAAACTTTTTGTATGCCTAAATTGGGCATTTTAGGCCCGTATTCACCGGCCTGGATATACCCACGCATATAAATATCATGGATATTTCGTATTCACCGACCGCGATTTTCAGGGCTTGGATAAAGTTAATAACAGTTCGACCTGGTGATAAGTTTATCCGCCGATTTCTAACCTCTGAAGTTTCGAAATTTCAAAATTGAACAAAGCTGTGAGTGAAAATTAAAAAAATTAAATAAAGTATGAAGCCGTTTTCTTTGAAAGTGGTGTAAGACCATTTTTGATAAAAAGTTAGTTAACAACATAACATTAAATGCTATCTGCTATGAACTTTTTATTTATAAACAGTTCCCAAAAAAAAAATTCAAAATTTTCAACATTTTGTCAATATAAATTTAGCTAGTTAATGTTAACAAAAATGCGAGTGCTTTTAGCATGCAAGTTAGCGAAGATGTCCTTAAAAGGACTCTTTTTAATGTGGCGTGACTCCCTGTGTGTCCCACTTTTTCATTGTTTTTGCACGCTTCTCTGTTTGATGTTTCGTGCTCTTAAATGTTGCATTGTTTTTTGTTTTGTGTTTGCATGTCTTATGCCGAGCCACTGTGCAGTGGTAAATGTGACCGCGTTTGTGTGCAAGGACCGGACCGGCTCGGTACAGGAGTGCCGGGGAGGGTTGAGAAGGAACCCGCATTTTCGGTCGCATGCTCGTTTTGCGGTGTTTTTTCTTCTTATACCTTTTTTGGTGCTTTCGGCCGGATTCGGTCCCTGCACATAAGCGTGGCCCGTTTCTCAGCCCAGCTGAGAAGTGTACTTCTGAGCTAGAAGATTAACTCGATTATTAGTTAATGAAATTACAAATAAAATTACTTTGAAAGTGGCGTAAGGCAACTTTCCGCAAAGACATAAATTTCTGGACATTCTTAACTTTCAAAATATGCCGATTTTGGAACTATCGAGACGTCCATAAGAAAAAAATTACTCTTTATTCCTACAGATTATTATACCATCACAGAACAATGCCGAAAACGTAAAAAGTTTATTTTACATGAAATGAAACGATATGATTTTGTTTCAACGGAACTACTACTTTAGTAGTTAGTTCTAAAAAGACGGAAAACATAGTTATGGTGAAGAGGTAACTTGGCTGAAGATATGTTGGATAAGGTTTTTAAAAAACAAACCATATACAATGCTGTATAAAACTTCATTTGAAGAAAATGGGGAGTTTAAAACATTAGATTTATCCCCCACACTTGGAAGACCACGAAAATTTTAAAATATAATACTACCACCTTTATATCCATCCATCGTATTCAACTTAAATAAAACTTAATAAAAATTTCTTAAGAAAAATTGCTTTGATTCAATTGAAATCCCATATTTAATATTTCATCAATGTATGATTTTCATATTTTGTTTACTTTGAAAGTGGTGTAAGTCCATTTGAGATCATCAAAAGTATAAATTTCTTTTAATTAATACTTTAAAAACGATCTCATTATAAAATTAAATCAATTTAATATTTAAAAAACATAAAATGAGCGTATTAACATATACCAATATTTTTCAATCCATTCAAACGCAAACCCGTAAATATCTCCATATCATATAAAGTGGACTTACACCACTTTCAAAGAAAACGACTCAAATATTGAATCAATATGAATGAATTTGGAATTCTGTAAAAATTTTAAAATGGTATATTTGTTTTCCGTGAATAGAAAAAAATATCCGTGGAATTGTACGGGATAAGAAATAACCGAGAATATATCCAGGCCGATGAATTCGGGCCTTAATAAACGTCAAACGACTTGATCCACACATATAGACACGATAAGGTTGTCGATATCGTCTTGCCAAATGCCAATTTTTATTTATCGACAGAAATCGATATCGACTCGAAACCAAATATGGCCCCAACAGACTTTATGCTACCGATGTAAGAAAATTCCAGCCTAATCAATTCCAGCGTAGTTCAGTAGTGGGATTCCGTATCAATTTCGAGTTTAGATTTTAGAGTAAAATCTCTAAATTTAGAGTAAACGGTATTTTCTAACCGAAAATACTCTAAATTTAGAGTAGATTTGAGAACTCTAGTTAGAAAGAATGGGCATTATGCGCCATCTAGCAGAAAATACGAATCTTTGTAATACATTGTTTTAAATTTTTGTACCAGATTTCCCTAAATTTAGAGTAAATAAGCGATTCTGTAGCGCTTTTTTCCTCTAACTTAGAGTTTGATTTTACTCACAAGAAAAATGAGAAAGTGGGAAATCTCATGTCAAAATAATAACAAAGTGGGAAAATAGTTAAAAATACGTTATAACTGTCACTTAGAACCTGTGTAGAGTGGCAAATTATTAGAAATGTAAGTACGAATATTTTATTTAATAATATGACATTGATATATTTCAATGTTCGTTTTTTTGTATTCAAAATATTGCTTTTTTGTTTCTTTCCTAATTTTCTAGGGAATCTAAAACCTTCTTTCTTCTTATTATTCTCCTTCTCAATTCGAAAATAATAATTATATTTTCGTTATTCATAATTTTATTACTTGGGAAAACTTTTAACTAATATATTTTCCAACCCTCCAATGTCAACTGACCCTTAGAGATCGTTAACGAATGTGTTTTCATAAAAATGTAATAAATTCCCACGAAGATCTAGTACTTCGCTCTAAGTTGCTTACAGAATACCAAAAACTATAACTTTGAGAAACACTTTCGATTTAGAGTTTCTCTAAGCTCTAAACTCTAAATCGATACGGAATGGCACTCAGAATTGGCCGGAATGCTTTGTTTGACTGACTCAGTAGTTTGTTTGACAAACAATACAATTAACCGCAAAGGTAATCCCCGTACGCTCAATTCAAGTGGAGAATCCCCTGTGGTAGCGTATTGTAAGTTGACATTGATCACGTTCATATACACGCACAGCACATAAATTGTTAATACTTTGCCATATTGTTAGTATTTCTCTTAGTTCCGTTTCTTTTAACAGGTCATTCTACTGCTCAAATCCCGCAGATCCCGCGGATCCCGCATATCTAGTCCCGCATTTCTGATCCCGCAAAAATAGTGCGGGATCCCGCATTTGCGGGATCCTGCGTTCGCGGGATTGGATTCCCTAATCTCAATAATGTCACACTGGGCAGAAGACGACTGCTGGGATTTGGACAATAAGGATCGATGGATCCAGAAGCTAGTTGAAGCAAAATGAAATTACGAACCTATAGAAAATTTGCAAGAAGAGAAGATACTAAAACTACAAACAGCAATTTACTTGCATAGTGGCCTCGGTAGTCTAGGGAGTAAGGCGCCTGGCTACCATCCCAGAGGTCCCGGGTTCGGTCGCACCTTCGCCTTTCTCACCTTCTTGTTGTGGCAGTTCCTTCCTTCACTTCTCTCTTTCCCTTCACTATCTATCGACTAGAGCTTGCTGTTCGACATTGCACTCTAATACGAAAAAAAATAGATTGTAGACAGTACAATCTGAGCTCTAGTCTTCCACATAAAAAAAATGTGTTTGAATTAAGCCGGGCTCGCACGATGGTATGCTATGAAGGAATCTTTTCTCATTTCATGACTGTATGTATATTGCGATTTAGCTCCTGTACTTTGTTTACGTCACACGATGTTTCTGCTGGCCCGGCTCTATGAAGGCTCCGACGGCGTGTGCAAAGTTGACTGCCGGCAGTCATGGCAATGGTATCTATGCCTACATGGCAAAATTCCACATTCTCATTGTAGTCCAACAGAAATAGGGTTCGAACAATAAAAAAAATTCGTTACAGCAATCTGACAGCGGGACATTATCGAACAAGCTATTGTAAAAGTAGTCCAATAAATAGGTCGAAAAAAAGGCCTTCGTAATGCGAAAAATACCGCACGCGATTTTTTTTACCAAATGATTTTATATATTTTTATAAGCTTAAATTCAAAATGGCGTCATCCCCACCCTCTTGCTAAACTTACAGTGAAGGAAAACGCGTTTAATTCTATATCTCCAAAACTATGCATTTTACGACAAAAATGTATATAATCTTTTTTGTAGATAAATAAGTGATTTAACTTTCTTGTTTAGAACTTTTTTGTGTAAAGTCAATATCTACGGAGAAATAGTGCTTCAAACTTCATATATCACTTTCTTTGCACTATACATATTTCGTTAATGGTTAATTCTACATGAAAAAATCCTGCATAAGACTTATAGAACACACGATTATCTATAATTTTTGTTATTATCATGAATATAGCTGGTAGGGTTACAAAAAGACAGGGTGATATGTAAGACTACCAAAAAAAATTTACGTTACGATTTAACCCCCCTTACGATTTTTTGTTCGTCTATCTAAACCCTATCCACAGCCGGCCGCTTTGTGAGATTAAAGGTGTACACCCTGTATATTAGCTACGATTTTTCTTACCGTATTATTTTTTACACAATTTTGATTTATAAAAATACTATCGTGAATATAACAATTTTCCGGTCATTTTTTTCCATTGGAGTATACCTTTTTTTGCCATTTATCGAAAGTTGACGTAACAACGCGTAAGTGAGCCAAAAAAGATCACGGTAGGAAGCGTAGTTTTAAGAGGAATCACAGTTAAAAATTTTGCTTTTTTTTTCAAAAAAATTTAAATCTAACAACAACCTCTAAATATTTCCGTCTGAAAAAATTACTGCCTTTTTGCAACACTAAAAGGTATCTTTTGCCCAAGTTTCAACTTCCTAGAAATTTTTTTGTCAAGGAAAAAAATTAAAAACCAAAAAACCATGGTTTTTCGCCATTTTATCGAAAAATTTTGATTTGATTTTTGTTAGGGTAAAAATGGTAAATACAAAAGTTGTAGATCTTTTTATTTCCTACAACTTTTACATTTAACTTTTTTCGATAGGATGCACAGTTTAGCCAGAAATCGTGAAAAACTGCTTTCAACCCCTAAAAACCCCCCATTTCACCCCGGATAGCAGCTGTTGGTTCAATTTATTTTTTCCTCTTTTACAATAGCTGGTTCGACAATATCCCGCTGTCAGAGTGCTGTAACGTATTATTTTTTTTCTTCTAATTTTTACGCCTATTTCTACTGGACTATTGGTCAACAGTCAAGAAAAAAATATCTATCAAAACCGATAGTTCAAATTTAAAACGAGCGTTGTGTCGGTCCCGGCCGCATCAATTGTTGTATTAAGCCAAACTCAAATTCACTTGATGTTAACTTAGATCAATATCAGGTGTCAGGGTACACCTTAGTGCATAGTGTTTCTGCCCATAGTAGAATTGTAATTTGTATTAGAAAAAATATGGTTTTCCAGAAGGTGTACTGTAGAACATCGCCGATTTTTGTCACATTTGGATTAAACTATATCTAACCACGTCCATAACCCCGTGCGCCCCAAAAGCATGCAACCCAAGGAAGTCTCCAGACATGGACAGCACAATGGCAATGGTCCAAAGCTTGTCTCAATTTACAAGTATTGCCTACACTACAATTACGTGCCTGTTTCTGGAGGTGATCTGAACTCCGAAAGTCGGCAGACGCGGGAGTACAGGCCAATAAGTTTGTCCTAAAGATCTTAAAACGTATGATAGACCTATACTTTCGTATGACTGACTGGATCTAAAATCTCTCCGAGATTACTGCCTTTCTTACGCATAAGTCTTTCACGAGTGCAGCTACAAAATTGCGCAATTCAGCACCAATTATTACCCAGCCTCCGATTTGGATGGGACTCAGGGGCGAGCGGTGACCCTAGCCCAAATAACTCCTACATAACCTCTATTTTATCGATATCTCTATTTTATCGAATAAAACGTGCATACCAAAACTCAAATCACAAAATTGACACTTTTAATCTCATTTAGGCACGATATAACAACCCAACTTGCTAGAGTCTAATTTTTCATCCCCGAAGTCAGTCTTGTCAGAAGTCTAATTTTCAATCTCAAGTTCAATTCAGTTTCATTCAATGGTTTAAATAAGCACTGCAATGGGTTCCTCTCTACAGTTGGCTTTACAGTTCAATTCGAGGCTTGGCCTCCATCAGCTTCTTACTCCAGACGTCTTTCTTTAAGGCAATTTATATTATCGGCATATCCTGCCAACTGTTTTAGTTTGTTAAGCAAGGATTTGGAAAGCAGTGGGTTATAACGGTTTATTTTATAGGGTTTTGCAAACTCTCAATTGATTTAATGCTTGAAGTTTAAAAACTCCCCACTCATTTGGTTTTGCCTACAGAGAAGTTGGGTTGGGCGGGACAAGTCTACTTACTTGGTTTTTGGAACGCCCTTTATTTGTTTTTTATTTATACTAGGTTGCCGGGGTTATTAGGTTTTGGAGTGTTTGGTGGTTGAGGGAGGGCGAAGGGGCGTTGATGGTACTGCCGCTCCTACCTACCTACCCACCTTGGCTTCAGGGTTTAAATTGCTGCAGCAATTTTAATACTTTTGCTGTTGACTTTGTTTTGCTGCCAAAATGACCCCAGCTTTGCTTTGCTTTACAGCAATCATATTTTCAAACTTTTTGCTGTAGGCTGTGAAAGCTTTTTGTTTCATATTGCTGCGAAGGATGTTGCTTACAAATGCATGCATGCGAATGCAGCACATAAAAAAGAAGTTTTCACCTCTCTAAACAAAGTACCATTTTACTATATAAAGTTGGACCATGAAAAAAAAATGCTGAAGAAACGCAAAGACTTCACAGCCTTGGAGAGCAAAGCTTTGAAAAACTGTAAGCAAACAGAAAGAATTTCACAGCAAAGTATTTTAAAGCCGAAGCGTTTGCAGCTGCACCAGAATGCTCCTGAAAGCTTTTAAGTTTTTTTGAAAGTAACTTAACCTCCCTCTCAGGCAACGTCGCACATTTTCAAGCGTTAGCCGACGATATCCAATCGGTGAATGTCCGGCTCGACCACTTATCAAACACGATGTCTCTTTTCTCAACGAACTCGAGCTCCCTAGTTACTAAATTCCAGGAACTTTCATCTCGAGTCTCCACGGTCTTAGACACCGTCGACGATCTGCACTCAGCGTTTTTAAACCCTGGTGCTGCTTTTTCCACCTCAACAGAAACCCGGGCCCCCTCACCCCCATCTTAAATGATATTAAAAGGTGTACGATGCGTGTCAAGGCTGAAGTTGAGTCACTATCTCTCTCAGTTACTCAAAATTTTACAGCCCTGAAATTACTATCTGAAAAATTTAATGTTTTCGATGGCAATTATTCCCGCGCTGCTCAGTGTGTGGTTGAGCAAAACGAGCCTTCAGCCTCCACCCTAGCTGCTGCTTCTGAGGTTGGAAATGTCGTGGGCCCGGCTTTAATACCTGAAGAAGGCCCTTCAGACGAGACTGCCTCTAGGTTGGCTCCTGACCACCCGAAAACTATAATACCTGAAGAGGGTTTCTCAGACGAAACTGTCCCTAGGCTGGCTCCTGCCCACCAGAAAACGTGTGCAAAGCATCGAAAACACAGACGCAATCGTAAAGTCACCATTACAGGTGTTGTCACTACGAACCCCATTACAGGTGTTGTCACTACGAACTCCTCTAATATTTCGTCCGTCCCCGCCCCCTCACTACCAATGGGCTCTAATTCTATCCCTGAGCCGGATGTGGCATCAACCAGTACCAGTAATATCGATGGACCCTCGGGCATCGGGGATACTGGGTTTTCGGTAACCCACACCAACTTGGTAACGGTTCCCAGGCCACAAAATATTTTTATTTCGCGTTTCTCCCCTGTAACTACGTCCGAGGAGATTAAAGAATACTTAAAGGGTAAAGCAATTGATCCCGAGACAGTATCCTGTCGGAAGATCAGCAATGCCTCCAAACCGGTCGCATCTTTTGTTCTGACTGCACCGCTCAATACAGCTGAAAAGCTTTTGGACCCCACGTTCTGGCCTCCCGGTGCTTTCTCAAAGTGTTTTGTTCCTCGCACGCGTATTCGTCGTACTCCAGACACTCCACAATCTTCAAAAAACTTAAGACACTTTCCCTCTATTATCAAAACGTGAGGGGTATCAGATCCAAAACCCACGATGTGTTTCTGTCAACTTCGGCCAGTGATTTCGATATAATCGCTTTTACAGAAACATGGTTACACAGTGGGATTCTTAATGCCGAACTTTTCGATACCTCCTTCCAAGTTTTTCGGAGGGACAGATACATTGACTCGGAGGCTCGTGGAGGAGGTGTACTACTTGCCTGTAGTAACCTTCTCAATTGTTGCTTAATAACGCTTCCTAGTTTTTCCAATTCTCTGGACATTGAGCTCCTCGCTCTTAAAGTCTCACTTGTCCATAAGAACCTATTTTTAATTTGCTGTTACATCCCACCAGGTATGTTCAGCACTATTGACGATAGAGGTCAAAACCTCTATGATATTCTAATATCTTGCATTAATCATATCCAGGATATGATGGACTCTAAAGACGAACTCCTACTTTTAGGAGATTTTAACTTACCCAATGTTCAATGGGTATCTTCCGATGAGGACGATAACTACCTACCTGAAAACAACCTTAATGATAGGGAATCCGACTTTCTGAATTCCTTATTCTCATGCGGTTTGAACCAAATGAGCGGTGTGAATAATATTTTAGGTAGGTGGTTAGATCTTATATTCTTTTCCGACTCAGACAACATGTATGTTGAGCCTAGCTCAATTGTCTTGTCGCCTGTTGATAATTATCACCCTCCTCTCCTACTCAACTATTGTTTTGCCTTTAACTATAAGCTAATCCCGGAGGAGTCAACCTTTACTTTTAACTTTAAAAAGGCCAATCTTGAAGTACTGTCATCCAAGCTCACTTCGATCGATTTCAATAGCTTGCTTTCCTCTAATGAGTTGGATGACGACGTAACAAGATTTTACTCCGTCCTGTATGAAACCTTCGCATCCTGTGTACCTATTGAGCCTCTTGAGTTGACCAGATCATCCCCGCCCTGGTACAATAATGAGTTGAGACACACCAAAAACCAGAAGAATAAACTCTGGAAAACCTACCTGAAGAGAAAAGACACTGCGAGCTTCTATGCTTTTCTCAATTGCTATGACCAATTCCATGCTCTCTCCGAAGCTCTCTATAAGGACTACCTCAGTAACATGGAAGGTAAACTGTATGGTGATCCCAGAACATTTTTTCAATTTATTAACTCTAAGAAAAAGGTTGATAATTACCCTAACACCATGCAATACGAGAACTCTGTTAGCTCTATTTCATCCGAGATTTGCGACAAGTTTGCATCGTTCTTCCGCAAATCTTTCTCGTCCCCTGTCTTCCAACCTGATGAAGACAATTTTCGACATATCAACACAATACAAACGGCTCAAAACTTATCTCTGTCTATAACCAGGGAAGATATCTTGAAACATATAAATGATCTTCCACAAGATTTTTCGTCCGGCCCTGACGGTGTCCCTCCTGCTGTTCTCAAATCCTGTGCAGGAGCCCTACTATCACCTCTCCTATGTTTATTTCAAAAATCCCTAAATAAGGGGTGCTTCCCAACCTTATGGAAGAACTCTTTTATAATCCCCGTCCATAAAAAGGGTTGTAAGAACGAAATATCTAATTATAGACCAATTGCGAAGTTATCGTGCATACCAAAACTCTTCGAATCTATTATTTATTCTGCTATCGCCCCTATCTGCAAGAGACTTATCTCAACTAACCAACATGGCTTTCTTGCAGCTCGTTCCACTACTACTAATTTACTAGAGTTCTCTTCTCACACTGTTCGAGGCTTTGTCACTGGCTGTCAAACTTACTGTGTTTATACAGACTTCAGTAAAGCTTTCGACATGCTCTCTCACTCTATTATAGTTCTAAAACTAAAAAAATTAGGCTTTCCGCATGCCCTGGTTATGTGGTTCCAGTCGTACTTAGCCGACAGAACCTACCAGGTTCTATTCCGCGGAGTCAAATCTAAAAACATCGAAGCGTCCTCTGGTGTCCCGCAAGGAAGTCATCTTGGTCCTCTCCTTTTTATTTTATCAATCGATGACATTGTTACCCTGCTAAGGCACTGTAAAATCCTTATTTATGGCGATGACATCAAACTGTACCGCCACATAAGGAGTATCGAGGATTGCAAACTTCTGCAAGCAGACCTAAACACCTTCTATTCTTGGTGTTCCAACAACAACCTGGTCCTTAACATTAGTAAATGTGAGGTCATGACTTTTTGTAGAAAACGTGGCGTTATAACTTACGACTATACTTTTCTCGATAACAAGATCTCCCGCACTAACTCTGTTATCGATCTTGGGGTTAGGTTAGAAAGTAAGTTGGATTTCTCCACCCACATCAATTATATCTCTTCCAAGGGCAATTCAGTCCTGGGATTTATAAAAAGATGGTCCAAGGAATTCAACAACCCCCTTATCACAAAGCACTTGTACATATCTTTAGTTAGGCCTTTACTTGAATACGCCTCCCAGGTATGGTCTCCTTACTACTCCTCCCATGTCGATAAAATCGAATCGGTTCAAAGGAAGTTCGTCCGTTTTGCACTCAGTCACCTCCCGTGGGATGACCCACTTATTCTTCCGCCTTATGTGAACAGACTTAAATTGCTCAACTTGAGCTCTCTCCATAAGCGTCGCGAGGTCGCTGACGTTATATTCGTTCATCGTTTGTTGAATGACAAAGTTGACTCAGGCTTCCTACGAACCCGTACGTCATTTAGAGTGAACAACTACAACCGGAGAGGTCCACCTCTCTTGTACATTAATTCCTCTAACACCAATTATGGGATGTACGAACCAGTTAACCGCATGCTTATAAATGTTAACAAAAATGCGAGTGTTTTTAGCATGCAAACTAGCGAAGATGTCCTTAAAAGGACTCTTTTTAATGTGGCGTGACTCCTTGTGTGTCCCACGTTTTCATTGTCTTTGCACGCTTCTCTGTTTGATGTTTTGTGCTCTTAAATGTTGCATTGTTTTTTGTTTTGTGTTTGCATGCCTTAGCCGAGCCACCGTGCAGTGGTAAATGTGACCGCGTTTGTGTGCAGGGAGCGGACCGGCTCGGTACAGGAGTGCCGGGGAGGGTTGAGAAGGAACCCGCATTTTCGGTCGCATGCTCGTTTTGCGGTGTTTTTTTTCTTCTTATACCTTTTTTGGTGCTTTCGGCCGGATTCGGCCCCTGCACATAAGCGTGGCCCGTTTCTCAGCCCAGCTGAGAAGTGTACTTCTGAGCTAGAAGATTAACTCGATTAATTAATAACTGCATTCGCAGCAATATGAATCAAAAAGCTTTCACAGTCTTGACAGCAAAGTAAAGTGAAACCCCAATGTACGTTCGCTTGCTTGAGCTTGGTGAGCTTTTCAGCAATTGGTTTTGCCTCATAACAAAACATTGGTTTATTCAATATGTCAAAGCAAAGAAAAGCACCAAAGCAAGCCAAGCGTACATTGCGGTTTCACGTTAAGTTTAAAAAGTTTGCTTTAAGTTTACTTTGATTTCAAACCCCACTTTGTTTCATATCACTACCTTTCTCCTTTAGTTTACTGATTATGCGGCAATTAACAAAAAATAATTTATATAAAAAAATAGGGTATGCCAAAGTAGTATAGCTTTCCATAGAACACTCACTGCAGAATAAATAACTAATCTAATTTTAACTTTTAGTAATTGTATACTGTAATGTCCATCATTGTCTGTCAAGACCATTACACACATGAAACACATCCCCTGTGAAGCTTGATGCTGTACTCGTATTTACAAAAAATTAGTCTGCACTAACTTGGTGTGGAAGGAAGAAAAAAATTGTTTTACTATAAAACTAGTGCGAGAGTATAAAGTTATCCAAGAAAAATTTAAAACTTCTGAAAAATCCTATCGAAAACTTTATATCAAGGAGAATTACGTTAAAAGTTGTCTTAAGTTATAGAGCCACAAGCAAACAAAAAACAGAGTGTCTACAACAAACATTATTAAAAATGCATTTTGGATTGCGGTTTTCCTCGTTGTTGAACTTTTTAATTGGTAAAAGCCTTTATAAGATCGATGCATCGTTGAATTTGGTTTTTAGATTAAAAGTACGTAGTTATGGATACAGAAGATGGAAGATATTTTGTGAAGTGGTTTTCTATAGTTCCTTCTACAATACTTCATTTTTGTTTGATTATGTATTCTTCTCTTGATCTTAAATTATTCATTATTTTTTTTGCCCTTAAAATTTATTTGATGTAGTTTTTTTGATAATACTAATATGAATTTCCCGGAAGACGACGACAACATTTTCCAGCCAATCACATTCGAGTATTACGTTCTTGTGTATTTTGGCCTAAGTTATGTAATAAATGCGCAGGTAACAGATGAAACAAATCGGGGTTATTATGAAGTACCTTTCTTATGGTAGTCCTGAATAATTCATTTAGTTCATGCATTATTCACCAACAACAAATAAAGAAAAATATAGGATAAGCAAATGTCGCCATACAGACGGGGACAGCTCCAAAAAAAAAATATATATGTATAGTATATAAGTTATATGCCCTAATTATGCACACATGAGAATCCTTGGTCGCTTTTCAATCATACCACAAAACTCGCAAGTTGATTCAGGGAAGGCATCTCCTACTCTCAAAAAAAAAACGCACACAAACAGCAAATAACTGCGAAAGTTAAAATCCTTTTTCATTATCCTTTTTCGTAACGTTTTTCTAAACAAGCCCTCCAGCCCTGTGGTACCAGGTTCGATTTCCCCACACAGGTGGATGATTTATTCTCTCAGTTTTACGTGAAAAGTAATCAATATATTTTTTCCCTTGTGTGTGGATTTCCTGGGTAGTCTCCACACGAAATTTAATTTTGTGGATGGTTAAGATACTTTATAGTAATAGTTGGTTGTTCGTCAACACGCAGTTATGATAGGGCGTAATTCGAGTTAATGCTATGTTATCATCAGACATTTGTTGCTGTGGTAAATTCCATAATGGAAGAAGGGAATTTCCCTTATCAGTCCACCAAGTATTTGATTTAGGGTTAGTTTGTGCTGTGTAGCGAGAGAGGTATGGTGGTGTAATTTTCATATTATTGGGTTAAGCGATGTTAGATAGAAAAATTAACACATACGTGAAAATTAATTTTCACCGGAACAACGCAAGTCATGAATTGAGAGAAATAGGGGTGGAGGATTGATGAGGGTTTTTACATAGATGTGTAATTTATTTCAACAATTCTATTCCTGGTGGAAATTGTATTTACTCTTACCAAATACAGTTGGAATGACATTTTAGTTAATAATTCATGTTTGTAATTTTCTAACAAGTTGATAGAAGTTTTTTTCAGACTTTTTTTTAGTAAATATCCTGCTTAATTACTTAATCCTGTCTACATATGTCAACCCTAGCTGCTTTTGCGAAAAAAAAACTTCATCGGTCGATATTATGTCGCCAGTTGATTACGATCAGACAGTACTATCTTTTCGTTGAGTGTCAAATTAGTTTTTTTTGTAAATAAAAGAATTTGTCTTTTTTAATTTTGCATTGTTTGGTAATGCATGAGGCGTTTCAGTTGTCGTATGAATGCTGAATTAAATTTTTCATGTTATACTATATAAAATAGCTCGGGCAATTGTGAAATGAACACGTATTCAGGGATTGGGTGCAAAAGGAATTTGATGGATTCCTAGCAGAGGCATTGTTTGGGGCAGAGAGTTTCCTTTGAATTTTCAGAAAACAAAACATTAATTCAATTTGTTTTACACAATTGAAAGAAACGTGTTCTTAAATATCAATAACACCCATAAAAATTCTGCAACTATTGGAAAAACTTTTTTAATTTTTTATTACCATTTTATTACCTTTTTTATTTATTTTGATGTATTCCTAGCAGAGCCTTATTTTGGCCAGAAAAGAAACGATTAAATCAATTTATTTAACATTTCTGGAAAATTTTATTACCTTTTTATTACTCTTTTATTACTATCAATAAATAGTTTTATATTGGTTAGTGAGGAAGATTTCTTCCCTTCTCTGAATATAAGCTTTGTGGCGTTTTATAGCAAAATTTAATTGGTTTTCCTTTATCGTGAAAATGAATTTATTTAAACCACTAATTATTGGCAATGTTTCGCTATTTTTCGGGCAGACTCATGTTGCTATCGGCGAAAAACTTCTGTGGTTTCTGGTTGAAAAACTGAATCAAATTATTTTCACAGGGTTCTTTTGAAACCAGATTAATTCCATGTAAGAAATCCCCCAGAGAGCGGAGCAAATTATAGTCAGACGTTGCTATGTCTGGACTATAAGCTGGATGATGTATCAATCAAAACTTCCCGGCCGAACTACCTTAATTTTTGACAGGCCATAAAGGCCTCTCCCTCTAGTTGTCATTCTAGCAGAGACTGAACAACTGTAAATACTTCCTAGTGGACGATTCCCTTCCAGTCCCACTAAAAACACAGCATCACTTTTTGCGACGTCAATTTCCCTAGCAGTTATCCATCGCTGCTCTTTTCATCTATATGCTGATGATCTCCAGTTATATCTCTTGTCCTCCTAATCAAATTGAATTCTGTATCTCTGAGCTTAATAGAACCTTATCTCAAATAAACGAATGGAGTTTAGTAATTTCCTGAAATTAAATTCAATTAAATCGAAAGTACTTATCCTTAAGCCTGAACTATAACATAGCCCAGTCACTTTATACAAAAAAAGGCCAAACCTCTAAAAAAATGCAACTGGAGATTTTACAGCGGGATTCTTTTTATTTTAGGGTCACAAATAATTTCCCAAAAGTCCATAAAGCCAACTGACCGGCCACTCAAGTTACGGAGGGTCAAAGGTCACGAAAATCAGTTTTTCTCAAATATCTCGTATATTATCGATTTTACGTAAATTTTGGCTAAATAAAATTTTTTCGCGGGATAAATCTGCATAAAAATGTCCTATAAAAAATTTATGTAGAACCAATAGTTTTCGAGAAATCTGGTTAACAAGCTGTGGAGCAACGCATACCCCATTATCCTATGCGAGTGTATGTGCTTGTTGTGTAGGCTTGTGGCAGCTTTATGAATGAGATCACAGACGCTATCAGATTACAAACCAATAAAGATTTTAACAGTTTAAGTCTTGTTCGGTGCATATAAAAGGTTGACCATCTGTTAGTTTCTTTTTGAAATTGTTGTTAAAACTACACCATTCAATAGTTTTCAATGAATGCTGCTTTATTGAAGAGAGTATGTCTTCCGATTATTTATGTAAAACATAGATAACTAAGAAAAACCGATTTTTGTGACCTTTAGCCCTCCGTAACTTGAGTAGCCGGTCAGTTGGCTTTGTGGACTTTTGGGAAATTATTTGTGACCCCAAAATAAAGAGAATCCCGCTGGAAAATCTCCGGTTGGCATTTCTTAGAGGTGGATGATGGGAAATGGATGCAGGAAAGTAGGATTGCCATATTCCGTAGCATATGGCTCTTGTCGGGGCCCGTCGTGTCTTAATTCGATGTCCGAGGATATAAGAATTGAACCTGAGTTGAACGAAAATAACGTCGACCACATTTGGTTGTTTTCGTCTGAGATGAGTGTTGATGAAGGTGACAATATGAAAGAAGTGGAAATAGAAGAGATAGAGAGATAATCAACAAAATTATTTCTTAACTAGTAACCTATGGACTAGGCCAACTGGGGATATCATGTAAAAACGCTGCTTGCCTTCTACTCCGAAGGCGGTTCGGAAATGAATGCAGCGCGATGCCCAAGTTTTCTCAGCCCCATATCTCCAAAACCATTGGTTCTACGTAAATTTTGTATAGGACATTTTTATGCAGATTTATCTCACGAATAAATTTTATTTAGCCAGCATTTACGTAAAACCGATAATTTACGAGATATTTGAGAAAAACTGATTTTCGTGACCTTTGACCCTCCGTAACTTGAGTGGCCTGAAGTTGGCTTTATGGACTTTTGGGAAATTATTTGTGATCCCAAAATAAAAAGAATCCCGCTGGAAAATCTCCAGTTGGATTTTTTTAGAGGTTCATGTATAAAGTGACTGGGCTAAACAGACGTAGATCGACGTACGTTTTTAACGAAAGAACACGTACGTATCTCTCACCATAGACTTTGACGTACAATCGGACATAATAGCCGTGTTCCCTTTCTGCTCTTTTTTACTCGTATTTACTTGGAACTACTCCTGCTCTCACAGAGAATTCATAGGTTTTATTCAAATCGACAAATTTTGCGTTCCTTTAATTTTTACTCCCGAGTACTTAAAAGTAGAAAAGGAACACGGTTAATAATCGCAGTAACTATTGTTTGAATTTGAGTCTGAATGCAACAAATATGTTACAATTTTGACATTACTACGCCGTCAACTGGGATCCAGGTTCCATAAGACGGCGTTATACTACGTTTAACGAAACATTAACGAAAACAAGTAGGTACATGTGATGTAACGTTTATTATAGTCCATCATTTATTTTCACATAGGAGCCCTCGGAACGCAGAGATTGACGTACGTTCTTTCACATCTATTATAGTTCCGGCTTTAAGTCATCGCTCCCTGTCTCCGAATGTTTTCCACCTCTTTTACTTAATAATGTTCCTCTTCCAATCGTTGACTGTGCTAAAAACCTTGGCATTGTTGTCAATTCCAAACTCTCCTGCTGCAATCATATTTCATTTCTGCTCTTTAAGACCTATGGCACACTACGCCAACTGTGGCTACATGGCAGTCTGTTATCCTCACCCATTCGAGCCAAACTTATCAAAAATCTTGTTGTTCCTCATTTCCTTTGCGGCTCGCTGGCATATATTTCCATCGACTCATCCTGCCATCAGCATCTTAAAGTGGCATTTGGGGGCCTCGGTAGTCTACCATCACAGACAGGGGCGGGATTTCGGATCTTTTATTGGGGGGGGCAAATTTGGGCGCTACTATAAACATGAAAATATTTGTCGCTTTAGGTTAATTAATTGTCGCTTTAGGTTAATTATATTCATTGTTTTCAATTTTGTTAATTATTTAATTGATTATTATTAAATGTTATTAACAACTAATCTAGAACGCAAAAGTGACGATCCGCATTTTATTTGAACGGTCTGACTGAACTGTTAATTCAACGATGCATTTTTCTCAGTGAAGCATAATATCGAATTATCGTTAGTGTTTATTATTTATTATGATCACAAATGTTTATACACAACTGTAGGATACATATTTTAAAATCTACATTAATAGAATCTTTTAATTAAAATACAACCTTCGGTTTTTGGCATGATTGGAAGTACCTATTTATAGTTTCATATATATCTATACTCAGGGCCGTAACGTGGATTTTGTGGGCCCTGGGCAAGACCTTCAAATTGGGCCCCCTCAATAAAAAAAATTGAGAAAAAACTTACCATGGTTATAGTTCCTGTTCTTGCACATTTTTAAAGTTTAGTAGGTATATCACTTAATAAATAAACACAAAATAAGGAATCTTTAAATTGGTTCTGTCCATATTTTTTGTAAATTTTTTTTTATTTTATATTTATGAAGAAAAACGAATTAAAAATTTATTTAAATTGCATTCTTCTTGCTTTTTTCTCCGCAAACTCATCAATTATATTATTAAAATCTATTTCTTGCACTATGTTAGATTCAATTGATATAATAGACAGACAAACGCTGTTGTGAGAGCGACGATCTTAAATAGTTTTTAATTAACTTCAGTTTACTAAAACTTCTCTCGCAAGAAGCGGTGGTGACTGGTAGGGTTAGAAATATTCTTAAAGCAACAACGATGTTTTGGTACGATTCGACTAATTCGAAATCATGTATAGTCTGTAATAAATTTAGAGGAGTGGCTTCTTTCAAATTTTCCACCAGCCCACATACTTGAAATTTAAAATTTTCAATCTCACAGCTTAATTCGTGACTATTCAAATCTTTATCATATTTTCTGGACAAATCTGCCGCCGCCTTTTGTAATTCAACAACGCTCATTGATTCTAATGACGAGCCAAAAAGAAAAGAAAAATCTTCAAATATAGTTTTCATTTGTCTATAACGCCAGTCTGCTTCACTAAGTAAAATGTCAAAAATATTGTACATTTGCATTGCAAGCAAATTTTCTTGGTTGAGATTAGTAACACTTTCTTCTTTAATTCGCTTAATTCGTTGATTAGAAAATTTAGCTTCAATATTCATTTCCAAAGCAACTTTTTGTGCATCCGAAATTATTTGTTTAAATCCTGCTTCCCGTAGTCCTTGTAAAGAGCAACGCAGACCATCAATTAATTTTGTTGCAAGGTCTACTGATAGATTTTTGTGTTGTAAGGCTTTATTTGCACGGTCAACGCATTGTAATATTTTATTCCAAACATGAAGAATACATATAAATTTATAATTAATTTGAAATAGTAAACTTTTTGCACTTGACACTGCCTCAGAGTTTGACAAATCATCTTTAATTCTTTCAAGTTCTTTTTTATACGCTTTATATTAGCTTCACCTGTATGTATGTATGTATGTATGTATGTGTGTATGTATGTATGTAGACAAATCTTGCAACTTGATTTTGACCCACTTCCATATAACCGATCAACTTCAAATTTTGCCCATATGTAAAGCTGGCGTGACAATGCAATCTGACCATTTTGTGAAATAATCAAGATGGCGGTTCCAAGATGGCGGCCGAATTTTGCTATTGTGCTCCCGGACCCCCGACATGGGTATCAAATGAAAGGGTATGACAAATAGAATACAATTAGCCTTATGGCGTCATCCCAAATTCAAAATGGCGGCCATTACAAAATGGCGGATTAACTTTTTCTTTCTAACATACTTAAAATGGGTATCAAATGAAAGGATATGACAAGTGGAACACTATAAGCTGTGTGGCGTTATTCCAAATTCAAAATGGCGGCCGACACAAAATGGCGGACTACCTTTTTCTTTACAACACCCTCGATATGGGTATCAAATGAAAGAGTATGACGAGTAGAATACATTAAGCCGTGTGACGTCATTTTAAACCTAATATGGCGACTACCAAAAAACGGAAGAAGACCAAAAAGTAAAAAAATAAAAATGTACAATTTAGCAAAACTAAAAAATTCGTTTTTATTTTAAAATGATCTGAAAAATATTGCACATATCTACAGTAAAAAGCCAGAAATGCAAATTCGATGATTTTGAATTTATTGCATTTTTCTATTCCGTATTTCCTTCTTTATCATTGCTTTCTTGTCTTAAACTGAGCTGTGCTTGCTAAGTTATCGGACCGGCAAAAGTAATATGGCGGCCACAACAAAATGGTGGAAGATAAATGGTAGACTAAAAAGTAAAAAATAAAAATATATAGCTTAAAAAAACTAAAAAATACGCTTTTATTTTAAAATGAACTAAAAAGAAAAAAATAATTTTGAAGCTTTTATTGCTCCAGCCAGTGTAGGGAACAACCTACCTTTCGAAATCAGGCAAATAACTAAATTAATGAAGTTATTGGTAAAAATTATAAATATAACTTACTTAAATGTAAAAAATATATAGCTTAAAAAAACTAAAAAATACGCTTTTATTTTAAAATGAACTAAAAAGAAAAAAATAATTTTGAAGCTTTTATTGCTCCAGCCAGTGTAGGGAACAACCTACCTTTCGAAATCAGGCAAATAACTAAATTAATGAAGTTATTGGTAAAAATTATAAATATAACTTACTTAAATGTAAAAAATCGTGGGCCTCTTTACCTACATATATTATTATTTTATTAACACTGGAGCTTTTCGTTAGCGGCCCACGCTTTTTTTACATTTAAGTAAGTTATATTTATAATTTTTACCAATAACTTCATTAATTTAGTTATTTGCCTGATTTCGAAAGGTAGGTTGTTCCCTACACTGGCTGGAGCAATAAAAGCTTCAAAATTATTTTTTTCTTTTTAGTTCATTTTAAAATAAAAGCGTATTTTTTAGTTTTTTTAAGCTATATATTTTTTTTACTTCTGGAAGTTGCAAGCACAATGATTTTATAGCATTCGCCTTTGACGACCATCTAGTATCTGAAAACCCTTTCAGTGATAATTTTAAAAATTTCATAAGATTTTCCCAACGCGTCGTCGAAGAAGAAAAAAAGTTGAATAATCTTTGGATAGTGCCAAAAAAGGTAACCATTCTTGACGTTGTGGATACTGCGTGAACACCAGCTAAATTAAGATTATGTGCGGCACAAGGTACAAATATTGCAAAATTGTTAATTTCTAAAATACGGGCCTGCACCCCTTTATATTTCCCAGCCATGTTGGCACCATTGTCATAGCCTTGTCCTCTGATATCATCTATGTTTAAATTGTTTAACTGTAATTTATTTAAAATTTCTGTAGTTAAACCTTCTCCTGTCTTTTCATGAGATTGAAGAAAGTCGATAAAACTTTCTTCGATTTTAACTTTACCATTAGGGTCAATGTAAACATATCTTATAACTTGGCTCATTTGCTCTTTTCTTGAGACATCCGGAGTGCAGTCAAACAAAATTGAGTAATATTCCGCCTGTTGAACTCTGCTTATTATCACGCTTCGCGTTTTTTCTCCAACTAAATTTATTATTTAATTTTGAATTTTTGGGGAAAAATAGGAAACTGTACCCTTTTTATGAGTCTAGTGGTGTTACTTATATATGTGATTTGGAATATTCATTAAAATACGAATGAAAATAATTGAGATAATTTTTTTTCGGGGTCTTCTTTGGCCCCTCCGGGGCCCCCGTGGGCCCTGGGCCCTGGGCAAGTGCCCCTATTGCCCCTGCCTAGTTACGGCCCTGTCTATACTAATATCACGTTCAATTGCTAACAATCCTAATGAACACATCCTTTCATGCCCAGTCGTGTTTCTGCAATAAATTTTCAGTCTGCGCATAGACGAAAAAGAGCGTTCGCAACTCGCTGAATTCATAGGTATGGTGTCATATAATCTAAAAATCTCAAAAACATTGGTAAAGCGTCCTTCAGTTTTTTTCTACAATAGTGTTGTTGCCCTTTCTGAAATGTGTTTACCGCAGCTCAGTTCCATTTTGTAAAACACTTGAGTTCTGCTGTGGTGGTCCCTCGACGAGATTATTTTGATGGAGAGGAGCAGCAAAGAATTGCTTAACTCCTGGGTAGAGCAGCGAGACTCGCTATGCTCAGGGCTTAGTAAGGAGCAGCTTATCAGCACAACTCCGAAATGAATAAATTCAAGTCTGATTACTAAGTGTCTTTATTATTTGAATTCTTACTCTATTTATACTAAATTAATTACATTGATTTATATCTAAAATATAGGCCCGCATCTCAAATACCTGGCTCATCAAAATCGTTCACTTAAGTGCATGTTCCATATGATGAAAGTTTGTTTACAAATAACCGGCGAAAACACTTGGCGAAAGTTACGTTATGACCCCGTTACCCGGGCGCGGTGTTTTTATAATTTTGTGTGTGCATGCACTTTATTTGGACGGTGGTGATTTGAGGCGCGTTCTTATTTTGTAATTTGTTTTACTTAACTTGATCTACTCAAATATTTTTAGGGCATGTGTTTACTGATTTATTTCATCACACTGCCATAATTGCCTCATTATTTAAATTTAAATGTTCGCAAATATCGTTTATGCTTTGGTCGTTTATTTCATAAGTACTTTCGTGAAAGTAAGTAATTTTTGACATGACAGTAAAGTTCCGCTTGCGCAAGTAGATAGAACCGAGTTCTATTTACTTACTTGAAAGTGATTGTACTGTCAACGTCTTGGTGCAATTTTCCGTTCGAATTTTTGTGAAATTAAAAATTCACAAATTTACATAAAATTTGTCCTTGAAATGAAAAGTGTTTTTCTCTTAATGACTAGGGTGCTTTAGGTTTAAGAAAAATAATAAAAACATCCAACATGTGACATTTCAAAAATATTTATATTTTTGTTATTTGAAAAAATAAGTACAAAAACCAAAATAAAAAATTATATGTAGATGAATTGTTTTGAGCTTTTTTTATAATTGCAGTACCAGTGTCTCTTATAATAGACCAACTAGTAGCCACCCAACATATTTCGATCCCAATACCCTTGAGAATTTCGTTCGAATCTTTTTAAATCCTGGTTGAAACACTTAGGTAATCGCTTACATTGTCAAGGTTTTCAAGGAAGAACTCGAGGTGCGAATGTAAAAAGTGAATTTTTAGGGGCACATTTACGCCCATCTGATAAAAATAATGCAATAAATCAGTCACTAATTGTTGGTAATTATCACTGCCAAAGAATTCCAACCAGCTTTTTCTATATTTCAACCTTCTCATCCCTCATAATTTTTGTAATTTGCGACCCGAAAAAAATACCTTCTTTAAGTTTGGACTCAAAAAGACTAGGAAAAATACTACAAAAATATTAAAAGGCAGCACCAGATTTATTTAAAGCCTTGAAAAAATTTTGAGAAACCCTAATTTTATATGAAGCGGCGGTAAAATAAATTGCATCGCAAACATCCATTACAAATAACGAAATCGTACTATTTGACACACGGTACATTTGTTCCAAAGTACCAAAGGAATCACCAGTGGCCAAGTATCGTTTTGTTGTCGCAGGAATAGCTTCTCTTAAAAAGTATCTTTCTTTGTAATTCTATCTTTAATTTTAAAAAATAGTTCATCAAACTGTTTTTCATTTCATATTTTAAAATTACAAGAAAGATGATTTATTAATGCTCATAGTAATGCTGACTATTATTCCGCGCGTTTTATAATACTAAACTAAAGTTCACCAATTATTAGCTCAGCTATTATTGTTCGCTTAATTTTTATTAAATTTCTTCTCAAAACGGAGAAAAAAAAATTTTTATAATATAAATTTGAAGATCCGCGAGCTGAAATATATATTTAAAATATCTGTCCCAACATTGGGGCGGCAGTTGCCCGCTCCTGCCCCCCCCCCCCCTGAATCCCGCCTCTGATTACAGAGGTCCCGGGTTCAAATCCTGGCAGCGCCATGGCCCTTCGCCTTTCCCACCTTCTTTCTTCTTCCCTCTTTACATTTCTCATTTCTCCTGTCATAGCCTTCCGCTAGCACTGCCCTGCTCCACCAGCGCTGGTCATCAGTTGGTTGGTTGATGGGATTCAACTCGTTTCAGGAGGCATAACATTCCAGCGAGTTGTTTCTCGTTGCCCCGATGCCAGAGTCGCGACAGAAATGGTTGGGAGTAGGTGGTTCCTTCCTTCACTTTTCTCTTTCCCTTCACTAGAGCTTGCTGTTCGACATTGCACTCTATACGAACAAAAAAAAAATAGATTGTCGACAGTACAAACGGCTTTTCCCTGAGCTCTAGTCTTCCACATAAAAAAAAATTTAATGATTGTCTTAGGTTCATTTTTCATTTAAGAAGATCTGATCATGTGTCCGGTGTTCAAAATTCCTTACTGGGTTGTGACCTGGTTCAAATCCTCGATCTCATGGCTTTACTTCTCTTGCCTAAGGTTTTTATACCAAAAGCCCCTGCTACCTTTCTGACTTCCTCTTTCCTTTGCAATCCTTGCGATCCATCAAATTCCTAATTTCCCGTTCATATTTCCCTAATTGGTAGTCGTTCCTTCTTTGTGTATACCATCAGAATTTGGAATAATCTTCCAAATCACATACAGAGCATGAGCACAGCCACAGCATTTAAAAGACATGCATCTATTTTTCTATCTTCTTCTTCTTCGTCTCACTAGCTTTCTCTATTTCACTTTCCACACCCACTTACCCACTTCAATCTTATTTTTAATTCTGTATTTAATGCTAATTATAACTTGAGCTTTAATTTTGACTCTGATTTGAATTTTAATTTTTAATTTTAAGCTTATTTTTATGATTCTACTAAACTCTAAAATCACTTTCTTTGAAATACAATTATTATTATTATTATTAATTCTGGCTACACGCACGCATTGACGGCTCGCCATCAATTGTCTAGATCGTTGGCGCTTTTGATTGTCGTACCTCACCCATTTTTTATCCCCGCTTATGAGAAGTGTCAAAAATGGAATGATCTATTATGTTTTTGACGCTCAACTCACCAGTAGGGTTTCTCATACCGAATAACTCGGAATCGGATTCGGCGAATCTTTCCCCTGGGATTCGGAATCGGGATCCGTTTCTGAAATTCACCGAATCCCGATTCCCCGATTGCTCGATATGAAATTCACTATTAAAATAAATATTCTTGATTATAACAAAAATAAAATTAGTTGTTCCATCTGTTGGAAACTATGGTAATTAAAAGTAACAACTTAAATAAAAATTACAAAATTTGAAAAAAAAAGTAAATCTTGGTAGGTTCTAGGTGTTTGGATTTTATGTCATGGTGAACAAAATTGTTTTGACATTTTAGGATTCTCGATTGTTTTAGTTTCAGTTTAATTTTTCAAATGCAAAAATTGGTTTAAAAAAATGACATGCAAGTACCTATAAATAATAATACCTACCTTTTAAATTAAAGTACATATTATAAAATTAATATGACCTTAGCTATGGCAACTTAAAGATCTAAAGTTTGGAATTATTTTACCGTGGAACCAGCAACTAGCAATTCAAAACAAGCAAAAGTAATTAGTACATTTTTGTTATGTTTTTTTTTATATTTTTATTGCCAAAAGTAGAACTATACGGGGTGTTCCAAATCACCTGTGCCACCCAATTATCTCGGAAAATTTCGATAGAAAAAAAAACACATTTTTCTCCAAAAAAAAACCTAGTTAACTAATTTTGTTCCCCAAAATTGAACAGCTCGGACAATTTCCTATGAATAAGGTCTGGACAATTTTTTGCTACGGCCTTTACTTTTGAAGTTATAAGCACAAACTCTTTTCCACAGCCTTCGCGGAACAAAAAATGTGCGCAATGAAATTGCGCATGAAAAGCGTTATAATAAGTTTTGCAATAAAACGTGTAATTAAAAAGACATTGGCAAAATACTACTTTTGAATTTACGTTTTTCGATACTTAAAGCGCCGTAACTCGTGAAATAATAGCCCTACGTTAAAAATGCTAATAACAAAAATTATAGATAATCGCGTGTTCTATAAGTACTACGAAGGATTTTTTCATGTAAAATTAACCATTAACGAAATACAGTGCAAAGAGAGTGATATATCTGATATAGACTTTACAAAAAATAATTCTAAACAAGAAAGTTAAATCACTTATTTATCTACAAAAAAGATTATATCAATTTTTTTCTTAAAATGCATAGTCTCTGAGATATAGAATTAAACGTGTTTCCCTTCAGTATAAGTTTAGCATTTTGAATTTAAGTTCATAAAAATATATAAAATCATTTGGTAAAAAAAATCGCGTGCGGTATTTTTCGCGAATGCCTTTTTTCGACCTATTTATGGGACTATTAATACAATAATATATTTTTTGTAAATTAAAATTGTGTGTTTTTACTTGGAATCGGAATCGGAATCGAAATCGGCGGTTCTCAGTTTTAAGGATTCGGATTCGCCGAATCCAAAAAAGACCGGGTTTTGAGAAACCCTACTCACCAGGAACTAAAAAAATCAAACTTCTTTTGTATTCAGCCTTATGGTTTAAAAAAGTTTTTATGGTCAATACCTAGTCCCATGCAATACTGCCGTCTTGCTTATCTTGCTGGACTTTTCAGGTATTGGGCAATTAGAGCGTCCCGAGTAAAAATAAATGATGGCCTTAGAACGGTCAAATGCCGACTGTGATTGAAACATAGTGCTCGGCCATCTGGCGGTTAACAGAAGGCTCGTTGCAGGACAGTACGGCCGTACAGGGGGCGATTTACGGTGTAACAACGGCCTTGCAGTTCCAATAACGGCCATACGACGGTGGTACGACGGCCATATGGTTGCTATTACGGGTAAACGACGGTGGTACAGTGGCAGGAACGTGGATATTCGCCCTCCTATAAGAAAATATATTTCACTGCAATTAAATGTTTGATTTTTTTTCGGTTGTGTTTTTTTTTCAAGCCGTTAAATAACAAAATTTCCCACTAAAATATAAATCAACACGCACCACACACTTCACGTATACAACAAACCGACGACTGGCGAGCTCGTTTCTCTTGTGCATCGATATCTTTAAGTAGGATAAATCGAAAGAACCATTGTACATAACGAAAATGATGACGTTCCCATAAAACACATTCAACAATACATTTGGTGCAGATTCTTTTTTCTTGGCCTTTTAAATCTTTTGGTCAAATTTGGCCGTCGCGTCGTAAGGCCGTATGTGCTCCCATTAAAAATGGTTAAAAACTCTACTGCCATCATATCCCCCTTAAAAAGCCAAGCGGCCGGTGTTCGCCCTTTATAAGGCCGTTTTTTATTTTTACTCGGGGTGACTCATCTTTCACATCAAAATAACCAAAACGAAAGCGAGCAAACCATTTCTGGGAGCGAGCCAACTGTCACCTTTCAAATGCTCATTTAGTGGTGTGCTTCGCTTCGATTAATAGTTCGTCACTACTGCACTGGTTATTTTAAATTAATGTCATATACCGAGAAATCGATACAATATTTCCCAGGCCTTATACAATATAGGATATCCTGGGCTTATCCGAAGATACTTCGGAATGGATTGGTACATGAACGGACGACGAATTGGTATGTGGACGGACGAACGGCTCCAAGACAGATGCAGGTGTGGGTGCCGTAATCTGGGGAGGAAGCGACAAGTTTATTAGAACCCTCAACTTTGATACACGAGCTATTATCTTTCAACGAAGCAAGTGCTTACTGGCTACTATCAGAAATTAGTAAGAGTTAACGATAACGAATAGACTTTTAATCTCCTTCTCATATTATAAGGATTAAATCCAAGCTAGTTTGGGACTGTCAACACACTTTTGATGAGCAGGGTATTTTCAATCGGTTCCTAAGTCATTAGGATATCGAAAGCAATGAAAGGGCTGATATCCTGGCCAGACAATGTTCTGGCACTGTGTTCATAGTTCCGCAACGTGTAATTGGAGCACCCATCAATTTGTGGAAGAGGACCCAAGGTTAGGGAATTGTGGGGACGCATTAGTTCGGATGTTAGGTTTTCTTGTTTGCAGGACAGTGCGCTCCAAATTACCGCATATGGGGGATTGGAAGGGGCAGAGGATCCAATGTGTAGCGATTTGCCTCGTTCCCGTTCTCTGGCACGGTTTTCCGGGTTATAGGACAATCTGGTGAAAAAGATCTGAAGTTTAGAGTGATTTATTTAAGAACACGACAATGCACTAACGCTGTAATGCCGCAGCCACCCAATTCGAGGTCTCCTGGGTTTTTTTTTCTATTTCCTAAACTCAAAAGGATTTTTACAATAGACAAAAACGATCTTGATCACAAACCAATTGGGCACAAACCACTGGTTCGTGCCTTCACACAAAGACCGAACGATCTCTTATACATACCAAACATTTGGAATTAATTTCTAAGCTTACCGCGGACAACAGACATGTGCTTGGTAACCAAAAACGTTCACTGGCAACCGACAAGGTTGACTCAGTCATCTTCGACCTGACACTTAGTTGTTGAAATTGCCACAAGAGCACCCCAGCAACAGCTCACGGGTAAAACTAGTTGTCACACCAATACAGTAGGTATTTCGACAGGTATGCCAGACAGTCATCTGAATGTGACGTCACCACTTTGCTGAATAATCTGTGTGCGGCTTGGGTGGCTAAAAAAGCTTTATGGTACAGGTTTATGGCTTGAGTGACTGAATTTGCTTTATGGTGCTAGTGGGTGCTCGGCTGCGATGCGGCGTGTCTTAACTGTACTGTTGCGGACTGAGCTCTTGCGCGCCTTACGTAAGCACTTCCTTACACAGGTCAGATTTCAACCCCGTACATAGCCTATCTTGGTAGCCCTAATAAGGCAACTCGCCGGCTTAACCAGTTAATAATAGCGTAACAAAGTTTGGCTTAGGTCGAGTCTTCACCTAGCGGACGGTGCACCTTTTTGTTCACCTGGTAGTCTGGTACTCCCTGCGTCCCAGCCAGCTCCTGTTTCAGGAGCCATAACACACCGACGAGGCTGCCTCCTGCTTACCTCGACTGTTGTGGCTCAACCGGCTGCTAAAAAAATGAACTCATACAATATCCAAGAGTTCAAACGCATGGCTCACTGCCTCCTCCTCATGCATCCTCCAGACTACCCTTAATCTATTTAAAGCCTTCAAGCTTACAAATAATACGTTTGACTGCATCCATATTGATATAGTACCACCTAGTGTTGGGTAGGACACGATTATAAAATGAGTTTGTAAGAGGAGCCTCTTTTTCCTTTTGAACCAGTACAATGTCTCACTTCAAATGAGGCGAGGTGTGATTGTCGCATTGGTGGGTTTATGCTCTCTTACTTTTGTTAAGGCAGTAAAATTCTCGAGTTGAAATGAAGCGAGGTGCACGTAGGATAAATATCTATTAGTACATGAGGTGGAGGACGTGCAAAATTCAGGTGCTTCGGGTTCCGGTGCATTTGATGTTGAAGTGGAAGCGAAGCATTTCTGATGCTATCGGTGTTTACAATCTGAGATTCACAAATTGCAGAGAAAACATGAGGTTGCTTGCTCTTTGTGTGCCGAATTAGATTATAAGCACCGCCACCTTTGTAAGACAAAACTTTAGCACAGAAATTGCATTTAGCTTTATCATTTTTTAAGTCCACAAAATATTCCCATGCCCTCGATGTCTTTTTCTCCTCAGCCATTCTTAATATATTAAATTAAGGAACAAATCACATAAAAAAAGAAATGAATATTATAAATGTTGGTTAAAAAATAAATACATATGTAGACGTGACATACGTATGTAGGAGAAAAAAAATAGTATAATGCTTTTTTACATTTTTTTCGTGTAAGAAGAAAAGTAGTTAATTTTTTTTTAAAACTGCCTTACGAAAAAATTTAAATAAAAACAATTTTGTTTACTTACGTTTTTGTCTATAAAAAAATCACTGAAATCTTAATTCGCAAACTAAATTACAAAAGGTGCTAGCTTAATTTAAGTCCCTCACCAAAATGACAAAAACAATCAAATTAAAGAAAGAAAGAAAATAAATAGATACCAATGTAAAGCTTTTATTATGGGTTTGATTCTCTTATGCATAAAACTGTCTCAGAGTAGGTACCAAACCTATGCCTCCAGAAAGTATATTTATATTATACAATCTCACCTCGCCTAATTTAAAGTTGGGCATTTTGATGCCGCAAAAGAAATAAGAAATGTATCTCCACTATAAAATTTCACTACCTCGAAAAATGTAAGAATTGTCTCTCAAGTACAAAACTTCACTCCCTCGAAAAATGTAAGAATTGTCTCTCCAGGACAAAACTTCACTCCCTCGAAAAATGTAAGAATAGTCTCTCCAGGACAAAACTTCCCTCCCTCGAAAAATGTAAGAATTGTCTCTCCAGTACAAAACTTCACTCCCTCGAAAAATGTAAGAAATGTCTCTTCACTACAAAACTTCCCTCCCTCGAAAAGTGTAAGAATAGTCTCTCCAGTACAAAATTTCACTCCCTCGAAAAATGTAAGAATTGTCTCTCCAGGACAAAACTTCCCTCCCTCGAAAAATGTAAGAATTGTCTCTCCAGGACAAAACTTCCCTCCCTCGAAAAATGTAAGAATTGTCCTCAAGTACAAAATTTCACTGCCTCGAAAAATGTAAGAACTGTCTCTCCATCCAGTTCGTATTTACAATCTCACCACGGCTCAGTTTGAAGAGGATATTTTACTGCCGCAAAAGAAGTGAGAAATGTTTCTCCCGTTCGTGTTTACAAGCTCACCTCGCCACAGTTCAAATTGGATATTTTACTGCCGCAAAAGAAGGAAGAAATTTACAATCACACCGCGATTCATTTTTCTCGATACACGCTCGGCTCATATACCTGTAGGACATTATTTTTGAACCGGGACACTTAAAATAATTGAGGCCTCAGTACAATTTACATCGTGTAAGGGAAAAATGTACTGCCTCGTGTAAGTCCGGCTCAACACTAGTACCACCATATCCTGCAACCTCTTACATCTTTACGATAGTAGACAGATCCACTAGGTGGAAGTTCCACCGGGAACTTAAAGCAGCTTTAATGGCAAGGAACAACACTACTCATTGAAGTGAACACTTGCTCTTTGTCATGTTAGGCATCTGCAAGACTGACTAACAATGCTTGTATACGGTCAAAACGTGAGACTTCCCAATTCGATTTCCATCACAACAGATGAAAACCCATGAGAAGAATCATAATTCCTCACTCGCCTTCGTTCTCATATGCAGGACAATAAAGCCACACATCCCCGACAATCAGTTCAAAAGATACGAAAAAATTCAAATTTAAAAGAGAAGGAAATTCTTAGAAGGATCCCCACGGAGTTTTTTGGTCTTGCATAAGCCATGGCATTGAGGATTAGCATCGCCTAACGAAACATTATTGAAATAAAACTATGCTTTATCTACAAGCAAAAAAAAATATACATACACTTAAAAAAAATCTCTCATTCAAAAATTTTAAGGTCAAGGATAGGTTATTCCAATCAAACAGTATTTCCCTCTTATCCTTGGGAGATACCTTTTCTTCTTTCAATTCACCCTCATTCTTTCATCCTTAACGAGACAATTATCACTGCCTTTGGCTAACGATCCTTTGTATGACAGTAGAGAAGTTTTTTAAGGATTTTCATACTTGTTATACATATAAAAGGACGATTTCTGCTTTTTTTTAAGAACAACAAATAAAAATTATTTTTCTCTTATGAATAATAATCCTCTAAGGATACATAAGTACGACATTCAACGAGCACGCCTTAACTGTCCTTTAGGGATTTTTCGTATCCTTGTTGAGGAAGCGGAATTTTTCTTTTGGTGTAGTTTATTGTTGTTAATGGTCCAAGTAGAGCCGAACATAAAAATGCTCCTTTGGCCCATAGCCGAAACAAATGGTGTCGAAGGACGAAACTATTCCAACTAAGGACTAGGATTTTTGTTGTTGTAAAAAGGAATAATCCAATTTGCACCGTTGTTTTTTTTTTCGTTAAAGGTTTCTGGATCGTGCATTTATTGTTATTTTAATAGTGGTGCTGGTTAGTGTTCTTTTTTATGGTTGACTGAATTTAGTTTTTTTTGGGGATGATTTAAATATGTTTTTAGGTGGAAATAGTGTGAGACCGAACCTGGGTTTATTACGGATATAAAAAATACACATCTTACATTCTGAATAATTTAGGAAGGCTTCTGAATAAAAAGAACAACTCAAGCTCAAAATATATAAAAAGAAACAATAGAAAACAGTATTGAAAGATAACATTGAAAATACATTGAATGCTAGATCCGATTTATAACAAAATCGTGAAGATTAGTTAGTGATATTTGATCAAACTGAGTGATCTCCATTGGCCCAAAAGCAACAAGTGGCAAAAAACTTTCCAATTCTTCCATCTTTGCACTCCTACCTTATCCCAAAAACACATTGGAATCAGCGAATGGATCTTTCGCATGCTGGAAGCTCGAATCATCCATAGCAGATGGGGAAATAGCAGAGTCATAAAGTCGACGTGCCGAGGTACACCTCAGGGTGGGGTCCTCTCGCCTCTGCTTTGGCTCATGGCAATGGACGAGATCCTAAAGACACTAGAGAGCTACAGAATAAAGGCAGTTGCCTATGACGACGACATGGTGATATTAGTATCCGGAAAATTCATCCACACAATCAGTGAGATTATGGAGTTGGCACTTGGAATGGTTAGTGCTTGGTCCAACCGCTGCGGGCTATCTGTCAATCCGGAAAAGATAGTACTGATGCTTTTCACAAACAGGACTAAAATACCCGCCTTTAGTCTACCTTCACTGAACGGTCGAGTACTGAGTTTATCCCAGTCAGCTAAATATTTGGGTCTTATTCTGGACCCAAAGCTGAAGTGGAGATTGAACATCGAAGAAAGAGCAAGGAAGGCCGGTAAGCAGACTTTCGGCAAGAGATGGGGTTTGAAGCCGCACATGGTGCGCTGGCTATACACGGCAGTGATTAGACCAGTGCTGATATATGGCTCCGCCGTATGGTGGCCCGCTCTTGCAAAAGAATATAACAGATCCAGACTTGGTCAAGTCCACAGAATGGCCTGTCTCGGAATAACGGGCGCGATGTGCACAACTCCGACGGATGCGCTCAACGTAATTCTCAATCTGCTGCCACCTGATTTATACATCAGGGAGCAGGCGGCCTGTACCGCCCTCCGACTACGTGGAGCGGGTTGCTGGGTCGAGAAGACCTATGGGCACAGCAATATACTGCGCTCTCTGCCACAAGAAATGGTATCAGGACCTACCGACTACATGGTAGCAAAATCAAATTTCGGCAGTGCCCTTAATATCCGAATCCCTACCAGAGAGGAATAGGAAGATTTCCAACCCGACAAGGACCATGGCATTGTCCTGTACACAGACGGATCCAAAACGGAGTCGGGTGTAGGGGCTGGAGTGTTTTCCCCATCAATTAATTTGCAAAAAAAGCTTCCGCCTGCCTAACTTCGCCAGCGTTTTCCAAGCAGAACTGCCGGCAATTTTTCATGCCTGCCTAGCAATGCAGTCAAATCCAAGGCCGGGGGCCAGGGTTATTCTGTTATCAGATAACCAAGCGGCCATCAAGGCATTGGGCTCGGCCCGTATACTTCCAAGTTTGTCGACAACTGCCAGAGGGAGCTCTGTTCCCTGGTCGGGAGATACAGGGTCACTCTACAGTGGGTACCGGGTCACATGAACATCGAAGGTAACGAAAAGGCAGATGAATTGGCCAGGCTGGGGACCACTCTCGCAGGCACACCGGTGGAGAATGTACAGAAGCCTCTGTGCGTTCTAAAGAGAGACATCTCCATGTACTTTCTCTCAGTAGCTGGCTCCAGATGGAGAAGAATATCATCATGTATCAAATCTAGGAAGACTTGGCCTTGTTATAACAAACAAAGATCGCGAGATCTTTTGGTGATGCATCGCAAGGATATTGCCACAATCGTGTCAATAATAACGGCACACTGGCCAAATGGGCAACATGCAGCCAGATTGAGAATTCCGCATAACACCGACTGCCGCAACTGCGGAGAAGAGCAGGCCAATGAGACAACTGAACATTTTCTTTGCGAATGCCCAGTTCTGGCCAATATCAGACACCGTGTATTTGGAAGCCTCTTCTTAAACGATTTGGGGAATGTTTCGAAACTTAAAATCGGAGATTTAATCCGGTACCTAAATTTGACGGGGTGGATCTAAATCCCTAGCTCACTACTTCTTTCACTCAAAAGTTTTTCACGAGTGCGGCTACAAAACGGCGCACCTTAGCGCCAATTGTGTCCTAGCCTACGACTTGGATGGGACTGCCGCTTCTACCTACCTACCTACCTATCCCAAAAAAGCCATTTCCGTCTGATTCACGCGTCCAGTTGTATTTTTGAGCAAGATTTTTATTTCTCGTTATGAGCAAGATCTTTTAAAAGCTTTTTGGGTCTGTTTCATGCGCCCGGTTGTATTTTTGGGCCTAATCTTCGTCTTTCCATTTCTTTGAATTTAAAAGCTCGTTTGAAAGCTGTTTATTGAATATTTCTTTTGGTTTGAATACAATGGATTCTAGATAATGGCTTGCGAAATTATCTTGGGTAATATAATTATATTTTTTATAATATGTAAGTGTAGCGCTCAGGCCGTCACGGTCACCATCATTTTATAATAGACCCTTCTATCATTGAGTACAATATCGGAAAGCAACAAGCTCAAGTCAGAAGGATAGTAGAGAGAAAAGTGAAATAATTGACAACCCTAACACGTGCTTTTATGCCATCATCTTTTCATGCAATACTATCGTGACAGATGACTTCGGTGATCGAACAGGAGATGTCTCCGTCGCCTATTATCCATAGAGACTATGGCAGGAGAAAAGGCAAGGAATATTTTGTAAAGAGGAAAGACAAGAAAGAAGGTGTAACGAAACAGAAACAGGCCGCTGTATACAAACAAAAACCAGAACAGGACCACCGATGTTAACACATGACAAAACCACTGTAAAAGACATTAAGTAACAGAACGAAACAGAACAGAGACGCGCAGCAAGGCACCAATATAAAAGGCCGGTGCCTGCCTGCGAGAGTCAGTCGTGATCAGACAGTGGAAGAGTTGATTCCTCTGCCTGATAACTGGACGGAGCCATAGGAGCGTTGATCGTATGGTTTACAGACAGACAAAACATACAAGCCACGGGGAGTTGATCCAGTCGCGCCGACCGACCAATACATTTACAAGCCACGGAGAGTTGATCCAGTGATACCGAACGACCGACACACCAACAAGCCACGGAGAGTTGATCCAGTGGTACCGAACGACCGATACACCAACCAGCCACGGAAAGTTGATCCAGTGGCGCCGACCATCCGATACACCGACAAGACCCGGAGAGTTGATCCCGGAGGACTCCGACGGAAACAGACCAAACGGGCTACCTCGGGAGCGTTGATCCAGAGGTAACCCGCCAACCCTTTATTTCCTCAGTTTCCCTCCCCTCTATAGTCGTGTAATATAGAACTTTGAGAAATAAAACAAGAACATAAACGTAACAGGAGTTTTCTTATTTGAACCTTGGGAATCTTTGAGCGTACCCGCCACTCCCGACGTTACAAAGGACTATTATTTAGGTCGAAAAATTGGAAAGGTGAAGGACGCACTGTGTGGACTCCAACCACTGGCCTCTGGGATGGCAGTCGGGCGCCTTAAACCCTAAGCTATCGTGGTCGGAGTCAATACCTCCATTTCTATGGCATACCAATGCAAAAAGAATCGATTTTTTTCTCTGTCTGATATTTAAAAGTGGAATCAATTTCCATGTACTAGAATTAATTCTTTTCCCAGCTGGATTTGCTCGCATACATCCCGTATATTTTTTAGAAAACTATTCTCTTCTATCCTTTAAACTAAGCTTACATTGCGCCATTATCTGAACGACTTGACAAACTGTTAGTACAAAGGGTAATTGCTAAGCTTATTTTTTGGTACATTAAAAACATTCACAGAAACTTTGCGCGTTGGATGCATGCATCCTCGTGGATGCAGGACGATTCAGTAACTTTAAGGAAACTAAACTCACGAAGGTATATTCGTATGTAATTACATCCTTTGCTTCTATTTCTTATTCCGTCTGAGTTTAAGTTCGCTTTGGTACCACGTAAATAACATTCCAGCTAGGTCTCAGATCAAATCGAACCACGAGGACTACAGAAGACATAATTAGTGAACAGAAAAAGAAAGTTTGTTAGTCTGCCGGGCACTTGGCCCCGGCACAGACCCGCAGACCTGTGTTTTCTAGTACAAAAATGTTCAAACTTTAATTTGGTTATGGTTTGAAGCTCTTACTCGATAGGTCACGTTTTTTGCAGTCAGCTCTTGGACTAATAGTGGGGGGTAGGGTTTCGAACCTTTTAATAGGCTGGGCTGTTATGGAAGTTACATGACATACTCAACACGAACTGAGTACAATTTTCGGTTCGGTTTGAGTCAGGTAACTAGCAACCGACCGCAAAAATTGTACCGAACGTGTTCACAGTGGGTTCACAAGTTTTTGCTTGGTTGAGTACAATTTTCGATCGGAATGTCATGTAACTAGCGATTGAAAAACGGAGCTTGCTTCAACAAGGTGAAAAACTTTTTTTGTTGGAGTATTATAATTGCACTAGATGGCACTAGTTATTATAATTGCACTAGATGGCACTAGTTCTGTTTTTCCAGTACTAGAGTCATACACTTTTCTATGTTATTGCTATATGACACATGACATCTGAGAGTTTTAGATACATTTAGAAAAAATTTGGATTTGGTTTCTTTTTGGGAATTTTATTAAAGTTGAAGATAATACGCACACTCTTTTCTTTTGTTTCTCAAAGTTTCTAAAACCGAATCTGACAAAAAATAATAATGTCACTCCAGTATCACCCTTAACAGAATATATATCCTAAAGGCTGACATCTTAACCAACCACACAAAAATAAGAATTTCTGTTGATATGATAAAGCTGCTGTGACTCTGTGAAATATAAATCATAATACATGCCCCCATAATACACAATATACCAAAAAAAACCTAAGAAATATCGAAATGAACTTTTTCTCAAAAGACGCAAAAACAATAAGGGAAAGTCTTTAAGGATACAAACTCGCACACGAAAAGGAGAATATCCTTGGTTGATTTTTTTGGGGGGGGATACAGGTCCAAAAGACCGAAGGTAATCATTTATTGAAAGCAACATTCAAATATGAAACGAACAGGAAAACAGGAGGAAGACACCAATTATATTTTTTTTTGTGTGATGGAAATGTGCTGGGGAAAAATATGAATTTGGGAAAATATTGCAGAGAAGAAGAAAAAATGAATTGTTAAGGATTATCTAGAGACAGGAAGAATATTAAAATTTTAAGCGAAGGAAATGCGCAGTCTGTATTATCTAGAAGAGGGTGGTTATCGATGAAGATTCAAATGAATGTTTAAATGAATGGGTTTGTTTTAAGAGCATGAAATACAGCTTGGGAAAGGTAAGGTGAACGACTAATGCAGTCAGTATGTGGTTAGCTTGGCAAAGTTCGCAAAAAAAATCATTGCCGGGCATTGATAGCCCGGGACGGTAAAAACGCTTTCAACTTGGTAAGACAGACCAAAATTTTCGAGGTGTCGAACAAACTAGTGTCAGGATAGGGCCAGAGTGGTAATAATATGAGTAATAAAAATGCAAATGGTCTGGACACAGGATAAACTGAAAGACTTATTTAGACGAAGTTCTTTATTCAACATAAATAAATAAAAATGAAAGTAAATTCGTTTTTAACTAAAAATCGTATACGGCGTATAAAACGGCTGCGATATTAGTAACGCGGCGACTAGTTCCCGGGTAAGTCTTCTCGCCGGACGTATAGGAGCACTTTCCTCGACGGACGGTAAATCGGAACTACTCTACTTAGTTCTATTCTCTCTGCTGTTGCCTAGACGCCGGATAAAAAAACAAAAATTATGAGAGGGATATGAGTGTTGGTGTGGGTACCTTACAGTAGGAACATCAAAGTAATAATCTACTATCTTTGCCTTACGTCGCTACATTGCGAGTCGGACCAAAAGCCGAAGATATAGGACAAGATACCGCGTTCCGCAGGAATCCATCCTCAGACCTCTTCTGTAGAACACAATGTTTAATTACATGTTGAAGCTACACCCCCAAAACGAACAGTCACCGATAGGCATAGTAGGATGGAGGCTCAATAATATAGAAATGTGCCAGAACGAAGCAATCTTGCAGATAAAAGCCTGACTGAAAAGCGTTGATCTAACAAAAAAAAGCGATTGTGATGATCAGCAGGCGAAGGAAACGGGTAATCATAAGGCTCATTATGGTGCCTGGGAGTGATGATCGATCAGAGGTTAAATTTAAGGTAACGTCGTAGAGCATAGGGGATACTGTGTCTCTTATCATATAGCACTCCCGAGATTGCTTTCAACATAGGGGTATCAGACCGAATCGTCGTCTCTAGAGGACAAGGGTGATTACTTAGTCACACAATATGTAGAGCCAGTATGGGCAGCGGTGTTTGGGATACCAGCGAAGGAAGGATTGTGCCTCTACAGCCCAGTTCTCTGTCGCAATTCCTCAGAGGATATGTAGGATGCAGGATAATAGCGTCATCGTGTAGGGCAAGACGAATCAGCAAACGACGAAACGACAAATAAAGTGGACGTGTCTGCAGATCATGTCCTCTTTCGATGCCCAAGACGTACAGGAACTGGAAGGGATGGTCGAAGCAAAGCTCTAACAGGAGAGATCATCATGGGACTACATGTTAAGATCTGAGGATGTATGGGAAAAAATGGAGATTTATACCGGACACAGACTTGCGGTATAGCAATTGCAATTTCACTTAAACCGCAAGTATGTCTCTGTATACGGAAAAGAGATCACGGTGTGCACTTGGTATACAGAACATTGAAACTCAATATCTCAATTGAGAAAAATATCGTGGTATAGCCTCAGTATACCCAAGATTTCAACCAGAAAATAGTTTCTTTAGTACAGAATTTTAGTTTTTATTTTGGCAGCACTGCCTGTGTGAATCTGTCAGAATTCAAAATTTCAAATTTCACTTTTATTTTTAATATATATTATTCATAATTTGACAATATTTTTATTCATATATTAGACCAGTGCCAAAACGCTTTTGAAAGGCCAAAAAAACTAAAAAATTCTTAGCAGTATATGGATGGCGGCAAAATTTAGGCTAAATTGTACATTAACGGGGAAAAATCAAGAGCCCCGCTACAGATGACCGGAAGAGGGTGGGGGTGCCAAAATGTGTGCTTTTAGGGGTGAAACGTGGTTTTTTACGATTTCTGGCAAAAGTAGACCTCCTATCGAAAAAAGTTGAATGTAAAAGTTGTGGATAATTAAAAAATCTATAACTTTTATTCAAACTATTTTTCGCCATAACTTCAAAAAAATGGAAAAAAACGATAAAAAACATTAAAAACCAATTTTTTCATTTATCATTTTTCTCTTTCACATAAATGATTCGATTTTAATGAAATTTGGTGAAAATGTTCATTTTTATGTTTTGTAAAAGCTGCAATTTTTTTAAAGCGATGGATAATTATGTTTCTTTTTTAAAGAATTTAATTTAAAAAAAGGGTCCAATTTTCAATCAAAAAAGTTGACGGACAAAATTTTGATTTTTCAACTTTTCAGGACGGCTTTTTTTCGTAGAAACCTCTACTTTCAGTTGGTGTAAAAAAATGATAGTGTCACAATAGAAAAACATCGATAAAAATTCGAAAAACCAAAATCTTCCTTTTTCAAATTATCGATTTTTCCGTAAATTTCACTGATTCTTTATCTCTCTTTGAAATAAAGTTCTGTAAACTGTAAATTTAATGTAACATAGTATAACGGAACTTCATGTAACAGTTTCAGGTATAAGTTGAAAATCATACACCGAAACTTAAGGCTGGAAAAAGCCGAGAGAAGGAGAGAAAGGCATAGAAATGCCAGGAGTATTAGCAGTACTTTCCGGGGAAAGTAAAAGACCATAATAAAGTAAAAAATGACAGAAATGATTGGAAGACACTAATGAATCACGCCAAAGCTTACTCCATTTGAAGAACTGAAATAAATTAAACTGACATAACAAAACCCTCAACTCTCAAAAGCTTGACTCCGGAGTCTTGTTTGAACTTTTCTCAAGCATAGAACAGACTGTCAGCTTAAAGGTAGAAACAGAATGGCACGGCGACCGTGGCGGAGTCCGCCGCTCAGAGAGTTTCCCATACATTTAATTTCTCCCCAGGCGGCGCGGACAAATTAAATGTATGGGAAACTCTCTGAGCGGCGGACTCCGCCACGGTCGCCGTGCCATTCTGTTTCTACCTTAAGGCTCTATCAGATCCAAAGCTGCAAAGCAGAACCGTCGGCAGAGAATTGTTTCTATTGGCTTAGACTGGTCACGTGACAAGAAAAGCAGAAGAGAGTTCTGCCGCCGCTTTTTCATCTCAAATTCTAATTTTGCTATGCTACTTTGTAAAGCAGAATTTTTTGACATTTCAAACTTTTTTCACTTGGCAAGTTGTTTTTTTAAATGACTAATGGACGCGGAAAATTGAGAATTTATTGTCGTGTGATATTTTACAAAGAATTTATAGTTATTAAAGAATTATTTACAAAGCATTTACTGTGAAATAAAAATTCTGCCGCTGCTGCTGCTTTATTGGATCTGATTCAGCAGGCAGAATTCTACGTCTGCCTCTGCTTCTGCTCAAAAAGTTCGATCTGATACAGCCTTTAGGATCGAGGCTTGTGAGACAGTTGTGTTTATAGTGATTAGCGTTCGAATCGCCTGTGGTTCCGGAATTTTTAAGTAGGTTTTTTCTGTAAAACGTAACTAGGAGTTAGCTTTAAAAAATAAAACCTATAAAAGTTTGGTGAAAAAAGAACACATTATTAATAAAAGAAGATAATTATTGTAGGAGAAGATGGATTTTGTGGGAGCCTACTACCAGAACAAAAACAAAAAACATGTGTTCCTACCAATTTTGACCTTGAGAATAGAGCATTGCTAAACCACTTTAGGTTATCCAATGAAATCGAAAGCTGAAAATCTGGGAATTGAACAATTATCGAATTCAATGAAGACTGGCCAGCGTATACCTGAGCATCCCTGGTCGACTTTGAGAAGATGTTCGATACAGTGTATTCTCTACAAACTTGTCAGATACGACATGACCGGACCTAAACTATACATGATTTATAATATGATTTCAAAGAAGAAGTTCGTCGTCAAAAAGTGGGAACTCATATCAAGTAGGGCCTTGTCTGCAACAGGCTGCGGTAACCTCGCCGCTGTTATCAAGATCTTCACGAGTGACCTAATAAGTTCAGTTCGCATGCGGACGACCTTATTGTGTACAGCGCTTGCGGATGACCTTATTGCGTACAGAACAGGACTGAAGATTGGAATGAGCCAAACCATCCTGTAACGTGACTTCGAAACAGTCGAACACTATTATGATGATTGGCAGTTGAAGGTCAAGTTTAGCAAATGCGAATCGAACTTTCCAAATTTCGAATAATGCTGTATAAGCATTATAAAATAAATTGGAAGTGAAATCCTTTGAACATTGGATGGATCAATATTTGTATTTCAATAGAAATGTAAGTGCTGGTCTTGCGAAGGCATACAAGGCGTTTCACATGACAACAAGGCTTTTTTTATAGCTGACACTTAATCCCACGGATCAAGTTGATCTCCTATGAACATAGGAAAGCTTCGAGTTTTTGAAGACAATGCTTAAGAGCGTGCGTAAGCTTGTTTCGAACACCCGAATTTGGCTTCCCTAAGTTTAACCAGGCGCGGATCTAGAATTGTGTTTTGGAGGGTCACGGAATTAAAAGGGGCGGAAAAAAATGTCTACTACTAAAAAAACAAAATTAACAAAACAAAAAATACTAATCGAATTTTCTGGTGGATTAAATACAAGCGTGCCCTACGAAAACGTACCCTAATGTGTTTTTGATGAAGACGCGCCCTTTCTTGTGAGTGCACCTAACTTCAGAGTAGTGCAGTAAAAAAAGCATTTTAATTTGCACAGTCTGGTAACAGCAAGATTATGATTTTATCCTGTTTGGTGTATCACCAGGAGTATTACTACGTATACATGTGGAGTTGAATAGTTGAGTTGAGGTTTAGTTTAATTTTCGACAAGCGACAAAATTCGACAAAAATCACAAACAAAACACAGAGATGCTGCTGTCAACTAAATTCAACTACTCAACTACTGAACTCGCTTCTATACGCATAATTTCGATTCAACCCCGGTAGCAGAGATGCGTCAAGTTCAGTCGGCCCTAACTCAACTCAACTCGCATCTACATTTAGTTGGACTCGGGTTCAACCTGAGTTCAACTCATCATGTATACGTACTATATATTTCTAAGTTTTGGACCTCAAAAAACTTGTGCTACTTTTTTTATAAACAATTCAATTTTTTTTACCTCGTTTTTCGAGCTTAAAATGTGAATTACTCCGGTTGTACAAGTCGGATCAGGGCCAACTAAATACTAAATATCGTTAGTTATAATTGCCAAAATCAACACTCTTTTTTTTAAATTAAAGGTCCCAGAATTCTCTACCAGATCTGACGAAAAAATGCAATTGTTATTATTTGAGTTATAAACAAATGAAAAAAAAGTAACCAATATAACTTTAATTTTTTTTAATTGCATTCGAAAGGTGGCATCGAGACTTATATTTTGAAAAAACAAATTTTCATTTTGGACTTAATGCCATAAAATGGCGGGCATTTCAAATTTTAGATAACAAGTGCAATTTTGGCCAACGTATTTTGACACCAATTTTCAGGGTTTTTTTATAAGATCAAAATAGTAGATTACATATCAAGGGCCGAAAGGAGGGTTTTACGGACGAGTGCGTAAAGCCTCCGACGGCCCGAGATATGTACCGTATTTTTTTTTACAAGTGCCTCCAGCCATATTTATTTATTGGTTAAAAACTTTGAATAACACCGAGTACACGCAGTAAAGCGTCGCGTTTATTATTTATATTTGTTGGTATGCATGGCTCGGTTGCCTAGTGACTGGTAATCTGAGAAGCTCTGGGTTTTTTTCATAAGTTACAAAACTATAAGGAGCAGGCAGTACATAGTAACTCGAAGCGGGAGGTTAAGATTTTTACTGCCCGCCTCGATACTTTACCGCCCGCTTTCTCGGAGAGGACTGGGAAACGCCATTTTCGGTCAAAAGAATATGCATGGAAAGAGGCACTTTCGGGGCACATGTGAAAAAAAGTATATTTTTTGAAAGTTTGATGCAAATTGGTCTAGTTGACTGTCTTGGGCACTAAAATGAACAAAATACTGTTTTTTTCTCGTTTTTTCAGTTTTGAAGATTATGTATGTACTTCAGAGACTTGAAACCAACCAGGATTTAATGGCAACGAAAAGACTGGTATTTAGTTTGCTCCGATCCGACTTATAGAACTGGAGTAATTCACATTCTAAGCTCGAAAAACGTGGTAAAAAGACTTTATTTGTTTATAAAAAAGTAGCTCAAGTTTTTCGAGGTCCAAAACTTAAGAATATACTCCTGGTGATACCCCAAACAGGTTAAAATCATAATCTTGTTGTATCCAGACTATACCTATCTTTTACTTTTTGGGCCTTTTTTTACTGCATTAGAGTTTGCAAATCAAAACATAATAGAAAGAGTATAGATCAACCAATCTTTTTTTAAGGTCTTTTTTTTAATTTGCAAAAAAGTTCGGTCGGTTTTGGTCGTTTGGTTTTTTTTGTTTTTGTTTTTTAGTTGGGTTAATTTTGTTTTTTAACCCCCCGCGACCCCCGCCCCCGCCCCCCTTAAATCCACGCCTGAGTTTCACGCCAACAATGTTCAACATGCCAACAATAAGGCATTTGTTAATAGGATCGATATCTTCATAATCAAGTTGATTCGAGGTCATGTTGCTAGAGCAGCAGAGAGCAGCGGTTCTCTTATTCGGGGAGCGTTCTACCTGAACGTTGAAAATCGTAGACTAACTTGTCAACGTCGATTTTCCCTCCAGCGGAATTTATATATCTGGACTCCAAGAAATTGGTCCATGTTTCGCAATGCATTTGATAAGGGAGTGCCTGTTAATAATGAAGGCAGGGATGTTCAGGATCTTTAGGAGTATACGGATCTTAGAGGGAGAGACGCCTCTAATGCCACTAATTTGTACTGGTAGCTCTAAGATCCTTCATGTGTCGGGTATATGCCCTCTGTAATTAGGTTAAAGAATAGCTTATTTGGTTGTAAATTTTAAAGATTAGCTTTGGTCTTAGTAGGATAGAGTTCTAGATTTTACTTTAGTAATAGAATTGGATGTAAGTAAGGTTAGGTTAGTAGTGCGAGATTCCACGAGCTCTTGTTATTTTCGCTAACTCAAGCCCGTGAAAGCTCGTCGCCTAGAAGGAATTCACCAGAGGCAGTGTCTCCGCCGTACTTCGTCTAGATAGCTGCTTTAGCTTCACGGTGGGTCTGAAGATACGCCTTAGTAAAAATTTCACTTTTCCAAATACAGGCACGTTTCAATAAAAGACGCACGAAGTAGTGAAAACGAAGCATGGTACTCTCGTAATTTTTCGAGACTAAAATTTAAAATGAAACAATAAAATTACAATAAATTTATTATTTATAATGATTACGAGCACATGCATAAGTTGTAAGAGAAGGGCGGATGCATACTTAGATTTTTGTGCCTTTAGCGGGAGCGTAAATACCCGTGTGTAGTGCTGCACACGAGACGAGACGAGACGAGATTTGGCCCAGTCTCGTCTCGGTCTCGAAAAATGGGTATTTGCAGGACTCGTCTCGATCTCGTCTCGAAAAGTCTCGTCTCGTCTCGAAAAGTCTCGAATTTCACTGTCAATAATACAAATTGCTCAGTCTTCTGTATTTCGAGAAATATCAATATGTGCCATATTAATGAAATTGCATACAAATATTCCTTGTATTTCTATGCTAGTCACTTCCCAGACGTAGACACGAAAATCTGCCTTTTGCAGTGGCACCAGTGTGGTGGTAAAACTGATGGTTCCATTCTACCAACTTCCAGAGTTAAAAGAATCTTTCGTTAATCGTTATACATAAATCCGCTGATCATAGTTTAAAAAAAGAATGTCATACATTATCTGCACTTCTTCACACTCGATTACCCTTCCGCAATGTTAAAATTTCATCCATTAACCCATCATCCAACACTCTTTTTCACCAAAACGATAACGCGGCAGAAAAAAACACCAAGTATAATCGATATAAGTTTCATACTATGTATGACATTCAAAAACGGAAAAACAAAACAATTTTAATAAAATACGACATTATAAAAATCCGACGCAAATACATTTTTACGATACAACGCAAAATTCTCTCAATATACGATTATACCAATAAAAATACAAAAACAACCAATATTCTTCTAAAAGTAGAATCTACGCAACTGAAATATAACTTTTCTCACACTTTTCTTGAAATAGAAATTTGACCTGCATATCCTGTGATGGTTGGATATAGAGAGAGAGTATAGTATCAGATTGAATATTTATTTATTATCTGTTTTTATTTCGTCAAGGTCAAATTTTTATATGTAAATGCGCAGAAATTTATCTAAGGAATTTCTTTTTTGTAAACAAGGATTCAAGGACGAAAGTTATATTTTGTTTGATATATGTATATATATATAAGAAGGCTGATGAGTGTCCTTTTTGTTCTTACGATCTTGTTGAAATACCGATGAATCATCATCGTATTACTTAAGGAATTTTCTATGGTTATCTATTGTATAGAGAGGGGTGTTCTACGATGAAAAGAAGCATATTCAATATCAGTGTTCATCTTTAATTAAAATCTAGGAATAATCCCTAGAAGGGAAGGAAGCCTTTAAAAATGACATAAAACGCTTTAAAATCCCGGGTAAGCTCTCTTTCATAGTATCCTTTTCAAGACTATTACAATTTTCTACCTGAGTTTTAATAGAAGAAGAACTTTGTTGTAATTTTTCTTTTCTCTTTCTTCTACTTTCAAAACTAACCGCGCTCATCTCAAGTGAAGGATTAAAAGCTGTAAAATATGCTTTTATATCTTCTATGCAATATGTGTATTCTGTAAGCGCCTGTTGCACTTTTTTTTACTGATAAAAATGAACTAGTAGAAATGAATCGTTTGATGGTTGAAATGAACTCTCTTACCTTTTATACAATATTTTTGTTTGTTACGCTTATTAGCTCGGTATTCCTCAATTTATATTTTTAAAAACAGTTGTATGCAACAAATGGAAATTTAATTTAATTTCACTTGAATTTAATTTTAAATATTTTTTTAATATTTTCAACTACGATAAAAAAAACTTTTATCTTTAAACTCTCAAATCAAATTGATCACATGCAATATCACCACTTTGGACACATTCTATGGTCAAACTTTAACACTTTTATCAACGAAATTCTTTTCTATTGAAATATTTCTTATCTACGATTTTGTATTATTCTCTTGCACTTTCACTATTCGTTGTGTTCTACTATAGCAAAAAAACTAGAATAGAATCTATAGTAGTAACAAAAACCCCCAAAAATTTATAAATATGTATAAGCGGATTTTCCTCCTTATCGAATCGGACGTATCCAGTTCCCGGGAAAAACTGTTGAAGCTACCAATTTGTACCTAAAACATAGGAATTGTTTCACCATGAACTTTTTTTCTTGCCAAAAGCTTTCGAACATTAATGTGCGACGTTTGATAACTTTTTTATGTTCATACTATGGATACCGTAGAACAGAAGCTTTTTCGATATTGGGGAGAAAAATTTGCTCCCCTTTTGGTGGAAACTTACGGCGAAAAGTTTTCTGAAGTGAATTGGGGGTTTTTAACACTCTATCTTTTTGTGGAGTGGTAATTGAAGTGGAGTAAGAAAATATCTGAAATACATCAAGTTTATTGCAGCCACTTGTACAATTTTATTTGAACCGAATATCTCCCAAATGGCCCAACGTACTTTTTTGCAAGGGACGAACTTTTTGACAAAATTTACCACGAAATTATTGCACATTTTGCTGCTTTAACATCATTTATCTTGATGAATGTTGCGTTTTAGGTCATTAATATAATGTAAATCATTGGCGGGGACCTTTCCCTTGACGTAATAAATCCCAAAGGAAGAAATTAAATGTTGTTAAATCGCAATATGTTGGTGACCAATTCACATCTATAGCGCCTAGTCCACATTGATGTTTGAATCATGAGTGTATAAATGCAATTCAGAGCTAATTATGATATCACTACGCTGCCGCCACTAAGCTTAGAAGAAGTAAGCAGAACCATAAATTGACTCAAAAACAATAAGACTCGGGTGCAGACGTAGCCCAGTAAAATGGTACAAAAAAGGGCCATCTGAACATTTTATGTAAATAGCAATTTTTTTTTAATGTGTAAGGGAAGGTTGGTTGGGAGTGTAAAACGGAGTTTTCGGGATCCGGATCAATGAGCATCGGTTATGGACTCCGACAAGGGGACGGTCAGGCCTGCCTGCTTTTCAACCCGACGCTGGAGAAAGGGATGCGAAATTCGAGGGTGACATTGGGCGGGTTTAGGCCCGATTTATTTTACCGCTGTTAAATTAGTGCTGTTAACTTAGCACCGTTTCTAGCATGCCATTTGACAGTTTTCATTTTACAGCTAATAACAGGCAAAAATAATAACATTTCTCATTTTACAAATAAAAAAAAGCTAAAAAATGAATAATAATAATAAAATCTTCATTCTGTATTGAAATATTTCTAAATTATTTGCTTACAACAAAAATTTACAAGCAAACGTCAATTCATTTTGGCTGTGCTATATTCTAGCTAAGCCAAAAAGCAGAAACAAGTTAGCTAACAACGCTAAAAAAAATTGCTGTTTAAGCCGTTGTTAACTTGTCTAGCTCAGTTAAATTAACTTCGGCCTAAACGCGCCCATTGACAATCCTATCCAAGTCCACCCAACTATTGGCAGGGCCGGCCTTAACCATCTAGGCGCCCCGGGCGAGTCATGCATTTGGCGCCCTTTTATATTTCATTATAATTAAAAAAAATTATTTTCAATTGTGTACCATATTTATTATTGAACTAGCAGGACCCAGCACTCGAAATTCTAGTGCCATTTTCTATATCTTTTTTGAATTTAAATGCTCCTTAATTGCGCTAGTGGTTTGAGAAATGGCTGCGTACCAAGTTCCGTTGGTAATTCAGACAATGGCTTGTTTGAAACCTGTTTGTCTAAATAGGTGTGTTCGATGACTGCTCCATCTCAAGCTGGTGCAGAAAAAATCAGTAATTTGCGTTCATTGAGACTTTTTGACAGTTCTTTTCTGCTCACAATTTCTCTGCTCTGTGTTCTTTGAGCCTGCTCTGGGTTGAGAATTCTCACTTTTTCTGCTCCACGAAATTTGTAGGAGCAGGCAGAGCAGCAAAATTCTTCTTCTTCTTTATTCTTTTGACAATTGTGCAATCGAAAACAGGAAAAATCGGAAAATTGATTTATGAATGATTTATTCCGAAAATACTTGGAAATGTTAAAAATTAAACATTAATTTTAACAAAAATAACATTTCGATATTGTTCAGTTGTGTTTATTGGCTTATATTTCTTCTTCTAAAATTGTCATTCGTATCTAACCTCTAAAAACGGAATTTAGAGCAAAGTTGAGCAGAAAAGCGTTTTTTGAGATTGTTGCTATTTTCTGATTTTTTCTGCTCTGACACCAATTTGTCAGCTGCTCCCAATTGAGCTGCTCTGCTCTGCTCTGAACTTTTTAAGCAGTCATCGAACACACTTAATGTTTCCAAATAAGAGTAACATTTGTTAAGGGCCTGTTTAGACGCTTCGCTCCCACGAACGTTCCTCACGAACTTTGGAGATGAAGGGGGAAGTGGGGTGGTACCTCTCGTCATTCCCACTTCGCCCTTATCAACAAAGTTCGTGAGGAACGCTCCTGAAAGCGAACCGTCTAAAGAGGCCCACGGTCAAGTAAACCAAAGCATTACTGATAAAGGCCGGTCCTCACTACAAGAACTTAGAACCCACGCGCTTTTGGCGAAAAGGCCTTTTAATTTTCTGAATCGTGAGTTTTCGATGCTAAAATTAGAACTAATCTGAAAGAAAATAATTATCTAATGAATATTGATTAATCTACATTGAGAAAAAAATCAATTTTCATTTAAAAATCCCGTATTGTGTGGAAGTACAATGGACCTTTTTAAGCACAGCCTTTTGTTTGCGTAGTTCGTCCGTACTGCCTTTGCCATTAAAAACTCTATATGAAAAAAAGGCATAAGTCCGTGTATTGTGGATCCACCATTACGAACCGCTTTGACGCTATCAATTCGACCTTCTCAGCGCGTGTCCCTTAAATTTTTCAGGGTGTATATTTTCAAATAATCTCTCAAAATTTTCCATCTATTTACCGATCCTACAAATAAATTTAACAATTTTTGTAAAATTCCGAACAGAGTAACGGATTTAACGCATGATTTTGCCGCATATCACATAATACCAAATTATAACTATGGCATCCACATGGCATAAAAAACCTAGCGGATTTATGCCCGTAATTCTTTTCTGTACGCCTTTATTTTTCCCCTTCATGCTCGCGCCATTAGGGGCCCATAAACTACAAGGTTTTATGCGTACAAACAAGACGTTCAAAAAAAATTAACAATGTGTGGTGAATTTCGTTTTTGGTATTATGTTTGTCACAAGTTTGTCCCAAATATCAAAATGGTTTGATTTTTTCGTGGTTTTATCTGACAGTTCTATGCATGAACTAAAAAGCTTCCCCTCTGGTGTTGTTTGCTGTATTTCTGTTGTTTTTGCCAATTTTTGGTTTTGGTGATCTTAAACCAAAATGAAAACCATGTAGTGTATGTGTAGGCTCAGTGTACAAACAAGTTTGTTACAAAGGCTGTGGTACAATAATTACAAGGTAAGCTCATAAGGGTCCCGTGACGTCACTGAGATCTTTTCTAATGTAAAAGGCGTGAAAGCTTTTCAAGATGGAAACAGAGCTTTTCGTTATGAGCCTACCTTGTATTATTGTACCATGGTCATAGCCCTGCCCTCTGCAGTCATTATATGCTCTAGATGAAAGTCAAAATCATTTCAGTTGAGGGAAGGCGTATTTTCTTTATTATTTATTTCCTTCAATTCCAAATTTTTATAACCAAATATTAGATTTGAGTAAATATTCTCTTGATACTGTTTCAAGAGCATATTTAATCAATGTAAGCTTATTTTCTTGAAACTCTAAATTATTTTTCCCAGTGTAATACGAGTTGCTATTTCTCGCCTGTCGCTCAGTGCGTCTCTCCTTCGCCCTACATAAGTAAGTGAAGGATACGATAAGCAACAAAATGGAAAGTCATGGTACATAAATTCTGAATACTCATACTCACTCCTACAAGATAAGTTCATAAAATTTAATAGGCTGAATTTAGTTTTTCTTTATATCGATAGAGATAGGTATTCAAATTAAGTGGATAAGTTAAGCTGGCGCGCGCAGTCCCTGTACACTGCGGCGCCCTTCAGTTTCCGTCGCCCCGGTCGCCCACCCCTAAAGCCGGCACTGACTACTGGCATACGACTTTGATATTATTGGTAGAATATCAAGAGCGGTACAGCACGATTTCACCCAGAATGAACCGGTGGCACAGAAAGCTGGGACTGCAGATCAATGAAAGCAAAACTAAGTACATCTAATTGGTCGTGTCTCGAAGAATACGTAAGATTGGTTCTACAATCAAGGTAGAGGAGCGCGAGTTTGAGGTAGTAAAATCATTTACTTATCTTAAGTCAATAGCTAAAAGCCAACACAGCCTACTATAGTCTGTCAAGACCATCATTTGATATATTTGATATACTATAAAGCGATGGTCTTACCGGTAGTCACATAATATATTTGAGAAAAATATTGCCAGGCATTTTTTAAGGCTGGTACATTTCTGCAATGGCTCAACGAGTTAATAATGGTGCAAAAGGCGCCATCGTCGATTAATTTTATGATACCGAGGCGTATGGGCCAATCTGGTGTTACACGTATAAGACCACCGTGAAGGCGGGAGAGATTTTATTTTGCTGCAGCAATCGCTATGGTAGCAGCGATAGAATTTTGTCAAGGCTGCTACATTCCTACGGTGGCTCAACGAGCGAATGTGATGCAAACAGCGTCTCCTACGATAAATTTGAGACCTTTTTTGAACTTAATTTTAAATTTTATTTTATTATATAGCTTAAACGGGGCATAATATTTTAGTCCCAGGCCCTCAAGGTTATGTGACCCAAATAAAGGAGTTAAATAAAGGACGTCAAATATAGGATTTTATAATACGGCACGGGCTGATGGGTGTAGGAAGAAATTGCACTTCCTAAGAATTTCCAGGCACTGAGATTCTCCTTTGGGGATTTGTAAGGATGGATCCATCATCAATTCTACACCATCCACTGAAACGGATTTAAGGCCCCAATCGATGTCACTTTTTATTGAGTTGGACATTAGTTCGCCACCGGATTTGGCACGTGCTTGTGCAGAGTGGGTTGAAAGCGACAGAGAGTATGTCATCTATGAAAATTAGAAAAAGAGGAGGTGATAAAATTGACCCCTGGGGGACACCAGCAGAGATGGTGTAAAGCTGAGATTTGACGCCATCCAATACTACCTTGATCGAAGCCTATGAAAAACATATTGCTACTACATTGGAAACATGCGAAAAGATGGCCGAAAAAACGAAAAAAAAACAATATTGCCAACAAAATTCGATTATTTGCCCACAAAATTCGATTAATTGCCTATCGATAGGCAAAAAAATATATTTTACGACCATAGGCAAATAATCGAATTTTGGGGCCAAAATTGTTTTTTTCGTTTTTTCGGCCATCTTTTCGCGTACGTACAAAAACAAGTATTAGCACAACTCTTCCACAGCATTTTAAGCCCAAACACGTTTCTGTAGGTGCTGATGGCTAGGAGCTAATCGAATTCGACCATAAAGGTAATTTTTTCGAAAAAACTGTATTTTCCAAAAACTATTTATTATTTTGCAAATTTTCAAAAATGATTTTTTTGCACTCCCAATGATTACCCATTTCCGCGAGTTTCATTACAAAATTGTTTTTCTGGTATAAGATATGAGCATTTAAAAAAACTTGATTTTAGCGTTTTTTTTGCAATTAATCCTTTATTTTTTTATGTATTGACATCAAACTGGCCTCATTTTATTAGTACGAAAAAGCTCTACAAACTTTACATAAACCTTTTTTTTTGTACAAAGCGTAGTTTTTTTTAAAACACGAAAAACTGTTTTTGGCCCCTTTTTGACGCCATTTTGGAGACTTTTCCAAAGGTCTACGAGCGCCAAAAGTAGTTCATCCAATTCCACGGAATTTTTCCTATTTTTTCCATATTTGACCGTGCAGATGGCTCTGTTGGCATAAAACGAGGTTTTTTCGACAATTTGACTGGCCTATTGTTTGGGCGTCTTTCCTCGCGACTTTTCGTTAATTCTAGATTTCTCGATCAAGCAATTCGCATTTAGAGATAAATAATTTTTGGTCGTCCCTAGCCTTATTATACAATTGCTTTAAATAACCTTATGCACTTATGTACTTGGCTAGTTTCGGGCAGGGTTCGTACGATAGCCAGTCTTCTTGGAGAAAATGGTGAGTTGATTGATGTGGAAGTAGTCAGCGCTCGTAGCGGAAGCTCCGTCCTGCCTTAAGGCCCCCATACACGATCAAATTGGATGTACATCCAGATGTTTGTCAAACCCATGCCCGCAACGTATTTTGATCGGCCGACCGGCTCACAATCGATAGTTTTGGTTGTACATTGTTTTGGATGTGAATTAGAATAAAGGCCGCGGCAGTTCCAAGAGATCACTTATATTGGGGTTTAGTGCGTGCTCCCCTGGAGCAGAGGTACCTACAGGTGTAAACCCACATCTATGATACGTATAAGATCTGGGACTTTAATGCCTCTTAACTATGTTCACAGAGCCAGGCTCGACTGTGAGTTTAAGGGATTTGGAGCCGTACCCAACACTTGGTTAACTTGGTTAAGCACACCCATATTGACGTAGCCGGAAATTGTTATATATTTGTGGGAACCAGAGGACTGAAGACTCTTGTCAACAAAGCAAAATTAACCGACCAAATTAACAATAAACGAAAATTAACCGCTTGAAGCCGGTGAAGTCGAGCGAGAGTTAGAAGAAGAGTGTGGGAGCAGTCTGTCGTGTGATAGATAAGTAATAGCCAAGTTGTGGTTAAGCCGCACAGTGGTCTGAAATCCCCAAAACCTGGACAAAATTAATTTACTACCGTAAGAAAAATTATTTTTTTTATGAAAATCGGTATATGGGGGTTTTCGGGGTCGCTGAGTAAGAATCCGTTTTCAGATTTTCAAAAAAAAAAATGGCGAATCCAATATGGCGACCAACTTTATGAAAAATTAAGCAAATTTGATGAAAATCGGTATATGGGGGTTTTCGGGGTTGCTGAGTAAGAATCCGTTTTCAGATTTTCAAAAAACAAAATGGCGAATCCAATATGGCGACCAACTTTATGAAAAATTAAACCAATTTTAGGAAAATCGGTATATGGGGGGTTTCGGGGTCGCTGAGTAAGAATCCGTTATCAGATTTTCAAAAAACCAAATGGCGGATCCAATATGGCGACCAACTTTATGAAAAATTAAACCAATTTTAGGAAAATCGGTATATGGGGGGTTTCGGGGTCGCTGAGTAAGAATCCGTTATCAGATTTTCAAAAAACCAAATGGCGGATCCAATATGGCGACCAACTTTATGAAAAATTAAACCAATTTTAGGAAAATCGGTATATGGGGGGTTTCGGGGTCGCTGAGTAAGAATCCGTTATCAGATTTTCAAAAAAACAAAATGGCGGATCCAATATGGCGACCAACTTTATGGAAAATTAAGCAAAGTTTATGAAAATCGGTATATGGGCTTCAGTCGTGATTGCTGACGATGATTTGTAAATCAAATCGAAATGAATTGGGGTTTTATTATTGAGAATATAAAATATTTTTAGATTCCAATAAATTGCGAGTAGAATCATTAAGGTGTTTTTGTTTAATTCTATTTGATATTATATCGATTCTACGTAGTTCAGTGTTTAAAAATGTCTTTATTTGATCACACATTCGTTATTTGCTACCTTAAAGAACACCAGATACCGATTTTCATTGGAATCGGAATAAAATTGGCAAATTCGTCGGCCATATTGGCGCGGCCATTTTGAATTTTTTTAGTTTTGACCACAAATTCGTTATTAGCGACCTTAAAAACCCCTAGATACCCACTTTCATTGAAATCGGAACACAATTTACGAACTCATATTTGGGTGGCCATTTCGGTAATTTTTCAGCGGCCATTTTGAATTTCGAGAATCGGACTTCGAGGTGTTTCATGGGACTGGTGCGCCAGCTACAGGGCCGGCCCGAGCCATCTATTCGACCGAAGCGGAATGTGGTGCTGGCGCCCCCTCACAATAACATTATCGAGCTGAAAAATATAAAAATCCTTGGACTGTAGATTCGAATTTGGAAAAATAAGGTATCAATAGAAAAACTATAGAAGCATCCGTCACATTATTATATTTATTACTAGATATCTGTATATGATAGATTACTGTAAAATTGAGTTATTACTCATTTTCATTGTTCTCTATATAATTCCACTTTTCTTGCTTTAAATTTAGCAAAATCCCTTAAACTTGACTCAGTGTCTACAGTATCTAAGAGCCGGTTTAGACGGTGCGCTCCAGCGCATGTGCCTCACGAACTTTGTGGATAAAGGGAGAAGTGGGGTGGTACCTCTATTCATTCCCACTCCTCCCTTCATCGCCAAAGGTTCGTGAGGCACATGCGCTGGAGCGCACCGTCTTCTTCTTCTTCTTCGATGGCTCTACAGCCCAATTCGAGCCTTGGCCTCCATCAGCTTCTTCCTCCAGACCTCTCTCTGTTGCGCAGCTTGCCTCCAGTTTCTGATGTTTAGGAGTTTTGCTGCATCAGCCTTAACACTGTCTTCCCACCTTGACCGTGGTTTGCCAACTGGTCTTTTGCCATCTGGTAGTAAATATAGGGCTTTCTTTGGTATCCTTGAGTCATCCATTCTTTGGACATGGCCGGCCCAACGTAAGCGCAGTAGCTTGGCATGTGTTGAAAGTTTACACTCTTTGTATAGGTCGTACAATTCGTGATTGTAGCGTATTCTCCATGCGTTATCTTCATTGATTGGGCCGTATATCCTTCGGAGAACCTTCCTCTCAAATATATCCATCTTATCTGCGGACTTTTGGGAGAAACTCCATGCTTCACACCCATACGTAGCTACTGTGCGTATGATCGTTTTATAGATTCTTATTTTCGTTTTTCTGTGGATGTCTCTGGATTTCATTACTGGCAGTAGTGAGAAGTATGTTCTATTTGCGGCGTTTATTCTTCTTTGCACGTCTATCGTCTCATCGTTGTCTTCGCTGACTGTGGACCCCAGGTAGTTAAATTGGTTTACTCGTTCGAAGTTATATTCTCCCCAGGTGGTATTGTGGTTTCTTCTTCTTCTTTCCACCCTCGACTGAATTAGAATCTTGCTCTTGTCTGCATTTATTTGCAGCCCTATGTGTTTAGCTTCATCTTCTAATTCTGTGAAGATTTCTCTAAGGTATGACAGTGATCTGGCAAGGCAGCTTATGTCATCGGCATATCCTGCCAGCTGTTTTGATTTGTTAAGCAGGGTTGCGTTCGCATCAATGTGTACTTTGCGAATTACTCCTTCTAGGCAGAGATTAAATAGCATGGGTGCCAACCCATCGCCCTGCTTTAGGCCTTGCTTGACTGGGAAGGATTCCGTCAATTCTCCTTGTATTCTGACTGCACACCTTGTGTTCTCCATTGTCATTTTTGTTAACTTAACTATTTTGAGGGGGATGTTTAGGTCCAACATCGTCGCATACATTTTTTCCCTGTCGATGCTGTCGTATGCTTGTTTAAAATCGATGAAAAGTTGATACACGTCAATGTTGTATTCCCAGCATTTTCGGAGGACCTGCCTTATTGAAAAGAGTTGATCTATTGTTGACCTATTTCTTCGGAATCCAGCTTGGTACTCACTTATTGCGGCTTCTGCATAAGGTTCCAGTCTGGCTTTGATAATGTTGGTCATTAGTTTGTATACCGTGCTTAGAAGAGATATGCCTCTATAGTTTGCACAGTTGAATTTGTCCCCTTTCTTGTGTATTGGGCAGATAATGCTTTGCTCCCATTCTGCAGGCATTTTTTCATTCCTCCATATGCAGCATAGTAGTTGGTGTATAGCTGCTGCAAGCGGTTCGCCTCCTTGTTTTATCAGCTCTGCTGGGATGTTGTCAATTCCTGGAGATTTGTTGTTTTTTAAGGCTCTTATGGCACTTTGTACTTCTTCCATGGTTGGTACATTTGTTTCTCTGGTGTCATCGTTATGTGGTAGACGGGGTTCTGGTACACGTATGATGCTTTCATTTCCGTTCAGCAGCTCGCTGAAAAATTCCTTCCACCTTTTCTTTACATCCTCGCTGCCTGTGACTATAGTGCCTTCTTTTGTTCTACACAGTCCGGAGGAGGGTTTGAAGCCTTTTTTGAAGAAGTTTACTTCCTTGTATGCTTCTCGTGTTTTGTTTTGTCTAAAGTTTTCCTCTGCCCTCAAGATGTAATTGTTGAGGAATTGTCTTTTCTTCTTCCTACAAATGTTTTTCGCTGTTCTTCTCGTTTCCTCGTAATTCAATTTCTTGCTCCTCGTCGGTCTCTCTATGTATATTTTTCTATTTTTATTTCTGGTCTCTATAGCTGTTTTGCACTCCTCGTCGTACCATTCACTGGCTCTGCCTGCGCGTTTGTAGCCTACAGTTTGCTTCGTGACATCTGTCAGTGTCGTCTTCAGACTTATCCATTTTCCCTCTACCGTGTCTGAATTATTTATGTTTGGACCTATCCTTTCTGCTAGTGTTGCCTGATACCTCTCCAATACAGCCTGTTCTTGGAGGCGGTCAACATCAAATTTCTTTTGTTTGTTATTTCTTTTTCCTTGAGTGGATAGCCGACATCTGAATCTAGCTTTAACTAGGAAGTGGTCCGATTCACAATTAGCACCTCTACATGATCTTACTTGGAGGATACTGGAGGCTGCCCTTCTGTCTATAAGTATATGGTCTATTTGGTTGCAGTATCTTTCGCTGGGAGATTGCCAGGTGTATTTGTGGATGTCTTTCCTTGGGAAATATGTTGAGCTGACGATCATATTTTTGCTCATTGCAAAGTCGATAACACGTTGCCCGTTATCGTTGGATGTTTCGTGGAGACTTTCCTTTCCAATGGTCGGTCTGTGCCAGTTCTCTCTTCCAATTTTGGCGTTGAGGTCTCCTATCACCATTTTGATGTCATTGGAAGGGGCCGTGTCATACGCGTGTTCGAGCTTATAATAGAAAGTGTCCTTTGTTGTGTCCGCTTTCTCTTCCGTCTCCGTATGTGCGTTTATGATTGAAAGTGTGAAGAATTTCGTTCGGAGTCGTATTGAACATAGTCGTTCACTTATTGGCTTGAACTCTATGACGTTATCTATAATCGACTTGTGTATTACGAAGCCTACTCCTAAGTGATGCTCCCTTCCGCAGCTGTAGAAAATTCTGTAGTTTCCATGGTCCATTGTCCCGTCTCCTATCCATATGATCTCTTGTAACGCGAGTAATTTTATTTTATATCTGCTCACTTCGTCCAACAGTGACTTAACTGCTGCAGTTCTGTACATACTTCGCGTGTTCCATGTTCCGAAAATCATTTCCAGGTGTTGTTGCCGTAGTCGTTGCCGTTTATCCTGTCCGTTCCGAGGCTTTGCTTCTGGTTTCTTAACTGATGTGTTTTTACGGGGTCCGGTAGTTAGCCTAACGCCCAACCCCACTACCAGGAGGACCGGATCCGTGAATTATACCCCATCGGATAGGGTGGCCTAGCTATACCCCCAGGCACTGGGTACGTCCGTCGTCGGTTGGTTATCCAGGAGGCACCAGCGAGGAGGTGACGGTACGATTTTACCCCCCGGAGCGCACCGTCTAAAACAGCTCAAATACTTCATTTTCTATAGCTAGTGTTGCCAATCCAACAAGCCGCTCTTGAGAAATGGACGATCTTAAATAATTTTTGACGATTTTTAGTTTTGAAAAACTTCTCTCCCAACTAGCTACTGTCACTGGCAGCGTTAGTAATAAATATCCTTAAAGGTACGAAGATATTTGGGAAAATATCAATGAAGCATTTTCGCGTTATAAAATCAAGACTTAAAATATCGGTGCCAAAATAATAATTTAATGCAGGAGTTCATCTCCATTGATGTCACATTGGTCCTCATCGGTCAGTACTGACTCCAGTTCTTTGCATTGTTTTTCAAGAACGTTTTTTTCCAATTTTTCGAGCTGTTTGATGTCATACAAAAAATTGAAATATTTACTGTGATTTTCCATCAACTAAAACCTCTCTTGTATGGAATTAATTGCTGTTTCAAGGACTACATAAAAATAATTAATTTTGAACGACTCTATTCCTGAGTGTACAGGTTCATCTTCACTTTCGTAAGAAAATTGCCTTTTCGTTTTCCTTGGTCTTACCCTATTTTCTGCGGAAAAATTTGGTTCAATTTCCAGTATATCAGCCAACTTCTTCGCATCTGTCAATCAGGCGCGGATCTAGAATTTTGTTTTTGCGGGCTCACGGAATTCAAATTGGCGGAAAAAATTTCTACTCCTAAAAAACAAAATTAACAAAACGAACAAAACTAACCGAATTTTCTGGTGGAATAAAGGGTTACAAATTTTCAAAAAATCGAAAAAAATTTTTTTACGGATTTTACTAATAGTGGAGTCAGATAAGCATCAAATTTTAGTGAAAAAGGAATTGTTTCAAGTCTCAAATTTTTTTTTCAATATGTTAGTTACATCGAATACTATACGAAATGGAAATTTTCTCTTGCAACCGCCGCTATGTAAATTATAAGCCGTTTTGTGAAAAATCTACCATTTTGGTCGTTGTTTCTAAATATAGATGAGAATTTATCGGTATGGCCGGTTTTACACGACCGGACACCGAACAGACAAAACGATCGAACAAACTGGCGTTTATGGGGAAGCGGGTGAGAGAGGACGATGGAAAACCGGCCCCTCTCTCACCCTCTTTCCCATAAACCCCAGTTTGTTCGTTCGTTTTGTCTGTTCGGTGTCCGGTCGTGTAAAAGGGCCCTATGTGTAGGTCCAAAGAACACGAAAAAAATTGAGGCTGTTCATTATGATATTACCTATCAGCGGTTACAAAATGAAATTTTAATCTGCACACATAACCTCAAAGATAATTGAAAACTGAAGAAACTGCTAAATTTTGGTTTTTTGGTTACAACTTCGGATGTTTTAAGTAAAAATTGATGAAATTTTCAGAAATTATACTTTCTAATGGGGACAATAACTGGTAAAAATTTTTAGTCAAAATATCTAACACAAGTCTCAAAAATTAACCTCAAATCTGAAAATTGATTGGCCAATAACTTTTGTGCATTGCATAGTATGAGATTCCTTTTTAATTTAAGTGTAGGCACTTTATGATGGTGAGGAAGAAAAAGTGCTTAAACTTGAAAAAAGTGGAAAAAATCAAATCGGAAATCGTGAATTTTTGTATTTTTTCGTCAATTTTCTTCAAAAATTCTACTTTTTTTGATAAAACTCTTTTTGCTTGTATTGACAAAAAAAATTTCGTTTTATCAAAAAAAAAGTGGAATTTTTGAAGAAAATTGAGGTAAAATTACACGGTACACTTTTAGCAGATTCACCGTGTCTAGAAACCAGGGCTGCCGACTCGGAGTCGGAAGGAATTTTCTAGTTACTGGAGTCGGAGTCGGAAAAACAATCAAAAAATTTGTCGACTCCGACTCCTTTTACAAATTACATATTGTAATTTTTTGCTTTTGTTTTCTACTAGGAAAAAAGCCATACATTTTTCTTATAACAATTTTCAAATTTTTATTTGCGTAAAATAACACAACTACAAATTATAAAAATTATTAATTATTGATTGAAGTACATATTTCAAAATGAACTACACATAATTTGGGTAATGGCCCTTCCACACGACATTTATAAGCATGTTTGCGCCTTCAACTTGCTTTTATATGGGTTTTTTACGACCTCAAAAAGTACGGGCGTTCTTTTACAGAGTCGGGAATTTTTAGCCGTGTCGTGTGGACGCATTTCATACGTCACGCGTGCCTTTCTAGGACGTGCGTTTGATTACGTCATTATGCTTGCCTGTGCAAAATTACATAAATTTCATATGGGGAAAAGCACGTTCTAGGCATGTTTGTGTCGTGTGGACGCGCCATAACTCATTGTGGTTAGGACTTAATGCGGATCAACTAAAAAATTTATTTTAAAAAATTATGGAAATTCCGGAATAAAGAAAAATGAAAGTATTAAAAGAATACGCTACAAAATAAAACTAGTTCTTCTTTGTTCTTCGTTACAAATTTTAAATATTTTCCGTTATACTATATATAGGAGTCGCACTCGGAGTCGGAGTCGGAGTCGGATTTAAAATTTAAAGACATTGGAGTCGGAGTCGCCAATTTTTGGGGACGAATCCACAGCCCTGCTAGAAACACCGTATTTTTACCCTTGCAACACGGTAACTCTCGATTTACATATGGAGACACTGCACGCGACTCCCCCTAATCTATCCTATCTCTCTCTATCCTTCGAGCTAAGCTTACTACTAGACATTGCACTATGACGTGTGCGACATGACATGACGGACTAGTAGTACAAAGGGCCTGATCAGGGTTGGCGCTTGAAGTGAGAAATGGCGCGGCGACTGTAAAACGGAATCATAGTTTTCGAAAAAACTGACATTTTTCGGGAAAAACGCCTTCAGGCGTATCACAGTTGACGTTTGAAAAGACAAAGCTGCGTTTTTCACTGTCAAGTGACTAGATTGAATAAATATTTTTTAAATAGATTGAATAAATAATGTAATTTTATAAATTTTTTAATCATCAGAAATGTCTAAAAACTTTCAAGCGACAGCAATGATAAGGTTTTGCCGAAAACTGTCATCTCGCTGCATTCGCCAATTACGGTACGAAAAACGAGAACGATAAACGGCGCTGCCATTTTTTCAACTCGCCAACCATGATAAGGCCCAAAGGCTGACATCTGAGCTTACACTATCAGATAAAAAAGGGTCGTTTTTTTAATTTGCCAAAAAGTTGGGTCGGTTTTGGTCGTTTGGTTATGTTTGGTTACAGTGAATGCTTTTGGGGGGGGTCATGACCCCCGTGACCCCCCCCCCCCTTAAATCCGCGCCTGCTGTCAATACACTATTCAGACATTTCTCTGATCTCATATCTTCTGAAAATATTTTGACACTGTTAACTAGCTTTAAAGCTCCCTGAATATTTATTACTTTTTTCTACAACTCCTTACTCACGAGATTAATTTGAAATAGGATATTGTACCATGCAACCAAATAGCATAAGAATTTATAATCGCATAAGAATTTATAATCAAAAGAGTTGCTGTGGGAGTTTTTAGATTTTGCGTTTCCGCTTACGGTTATTATTGGTTCAACACAAGGAAAACTTCCTTCAACCTCATCCTGGCGCCCCTTGCCGATGGCGCCCCAAGCGGCCGCATGGCTCGCTTGTGCCTCGGGCCGGCCCTGGCCAGCTATAGCGCACACATACAGAATCTTTCTTTTATTAATATAAGATGATATAGATGAGAAAAATAGGACGCTCAAAACTATACATTGAGGAAATATGTAGTATATCATGGATAGCATGACATGGAGCAAGCAGGAGCAGCTGATTTTTTTATATGTTTTGCAGAGATGATTAATAAACAATTACATGCGTATTTCGTAGGGGAAGTCGGTGGAAGTTTGTACTTAGCCATCAATTCATAAGCCGAATCGTTATTAAAATACCACAATTTACTACATAATTGATCATAAATAAACAATACAATTATTTATTTATATTCATTTCAATTGTACAGTATAATTGTACTTACTCTCTGGAGAAGAATCCATTTTACACCAAAGAAAACGGGTAAACGTACCGCAATATACACGGAAAAACGTAACACATGTTTTTGCACGGAGAGATTGCGCTGCGTGCAGCGTGTTCGACGCTCACTTTCCAAATGGAATACAAAACATATTTCGAACATCTGCCTTTTTCCAAGGGCCTTGAAATACTTCAGGGGGGGCCACTATACCTAACCCACGTGAAAAAAGTCCCTAAATATAAACTTTCGTTTTGGTACTTTTGTCCAGGTTTTTGGGATTTCAGACCACTGTGAGCCGGTCAAATCGATAGTTTTTTTTGAATTTAATATAAGCAATTAGTTTTTGAATTTAATGCTAATGCAATAATTTGAATATACTCGAAAATGAATAAAAAAATATTTTTTATTAGACAATCCTGACCAAAGACCCCACGTACAGCTACGGACAACTAATTAGAAACAGCCTCATACAGATTGCATTTATACTTTTTTTCTGTCAAAATTTTTTTTAAGAGAGGGGGAGGTATTTCGATTTGCCCTCAAAATTTAAAAGGACAACTAATTAGAAACACTTCTTTGCTTTAGTTTTGGAAAAGCTTTTAGACCAAGTAAAGTCTTGAATTTTTATTAATGGTTTTATTTAGCTTCACCTCGTATATTTGTTTGTTTGTTTGTTTGTTTGTTTGGTTCAAATCTTGCGACAGCTTTTTCGTCTACTTCTACTGAACCGATTCTTATGAAATTTTGCCCACACATTGAGCTCCCGTGACAATGCAATCTGACAATTTTGTACAAAAATCAAGATGGCGGTTCCAAGATGGCGGACAAATTTTGCAATTGTGTTCCGATTCCATTGAAAATCTATATCGGGGGGTTTGTAGGGCCACAAATGACGATTCTGTGGTCAAAATTTAAAAATTCATAATGGCGGCGCCAATATGGCGGATGAATTTTGCCAATGTGTTCTGAATCCATTGAAAATCGGTATCGGGGGGTTTGTAGGGCCACAAATGACGATTCTGTGGTCAAAATTTGAAAATTCAAAATGGCGGCGCCAATATGGCGGATGAATTTTCCCAATGTATTCTGAATCCATTGAAAATCGGTATCGGGGGTTTGTAGGGCCACAAATGACGATTCTGTGGTCAAAATTTGAAAATTCAAAATGGCGGCGCCAATATGGCGGATGAATTTTGCCAATGTGTTCTGAATCCATTGAAAATCGGTATCGGGGGGTTTTAGGGCCACAAATGACGATTCTGTGGTCAAAATTTGAAAATTCAAAATGGCGGCGCCAATATGGCGGATGAATTTTGCCAATGTGTTCTGAATCGATTGAAAATCGGTATCGGGGGGTTTTTAGGACCACAAATGACGATTCTGTGATCAAAATTTAAAAAACACAAAATGGCGGATGAATTTTGCAAATGCGTCGTAAATCCATTGAAAATCGGTATTGGGGAGTTTTTAAGGTTAAAAATGACGAATTTGTGGTCAAAATTTTAAAAAATCAAAATGGGAAATAATGAATCTGTTGTCAAAATTATAAAATTTAAAATTCACTAGAATTTTGTAAAAAGTAAAATCGAAAAATTACTGAATTAAGACTAAAAGGTATTCTAAAAGGAATTAAGACTAAAAGGTATAAGGTTATTTCATTGGAATAATTTTTGATGTTTTGAATGCACCCAAGTTAAGGTTTCTGTATTGTGCCGAGAACTGTGTGGCGTTAGGGTGGTTAAAAATGATACGTCGTTAGCGATACACCAACCAAGTCAACGTTAGAAACGTGCCGAGGACTGTGTGGAATTAGGGTGGATAAAAATGATATGTCGTTAGCATTTCAGCCTCAAGGCTGGGCACACCTTGTTGTATAAGAGCCTTGCCCCTCTACATGGACCTCTGGTGGGGTCGACTATTATTTGTCCAATACTCGTGGGAACAATATGAAAGAAAAAATTAATAAAAAAATTGAAACTAAAACACAGCGAAAAAGGAGGCTAGAAAAAGCGAGGAAAGAGTATAGAGCAAAGCGCACTAAAATGAATGAAGACGACAGGCATGCTGAACTACAAAGTAGACGGGAACAGGCAGTTGGTGAGTTCGCTATCGATAAGGCGTTAAGAGTATACCCAACCAACCAACAGGTTCACAATCACAACAATGCGGTTCTTAATTCGTTCCGAAACAGAAGTGCCCGTATATACAAAATCAAAGCCCAGGACCAGCTGGTAGATGGCACACGAAATATGGACAACGTTAATATAATCGATATCATACCAGCAGATATTAACAAGACAGAAGGTTTACCACAAGAACTTGAATTATTCGTAGGAGCCAAAGTTATGTTACGTGCTAACGTCGACGTCTCGAAAGGGTTGGTGAACGGCGCTATCGGCTACATCACAGAGATTGTATGGCCTCAGTTTCGTAGGACGCAAATGTATGAAACAGATATACCATCTGTTCAAATTGATTTTGAAAGAGACGGCGTACACCTTATTCATCCTAAAGCCATACAATTTCCAGCAAAATTTAATTATGGAACGGCCGAGAGAAGGATGTTGCCGATAATTTTGTCATGGGCCTCCACTGTCCATAAAATGCAGGGTAGTACTGTTGACCATGCTGTAGTGTATTTGGGCTCCAAACTGTTTGAGGAAGGTCAAGCGTATGTAGCATTGAGTCGCGTAAGGGCTTTGGAAGGGGTATGTATTGAGGAGCTTGATTGTCAGAAATTAACAGGTAAGAAACCGTGCAGTAAAGATGCAATGAAAGAGTTGGAAAGGATGAGGAGTTTGCATAATGATACGAGCCAAAATCAAACTAAAAACTAGAAAATAAAAAAAATAGGTAAAAAAACTTTTAAGTTAAATGGTTTTATTTGTAATCATAAGCTGGTACCAAAAACTAGAAAATAATTAGAACACAAACATGGACCTTCTTGAGATTCCGACGTCTGGTAAGAAATCATGCAATAGTAGCCGTGCTGTTTTCTTATGTCGTATGCCAAGGTACCCTTTGTGTCGCTGCGTCAACGGATTAAGTAATATTCTGGGACTTTTAACAGACTAAAATAAAAACATGGGGCGCATTTGAAATATATTGGTGGGCTTGGAAACACATTCTTCTAGACAAGTCGTTCTTATTTAATTATACAGGTTTTTATGCGCCCCATGTTTTTATTTTAGTCTGTTAAAAGTCCCAGAATATTACTTAATCCGTTGACGCAGCGACACAAAGGGTACCTTGGCATACGACATAAGAAAACAGCACGGCTACTATTGCATGATTTCTTACCAGACGTCGGAATCTCAAGAAGGTCCGTGTTTGTGTTCTAATTATTTTCTAGTTTTTGGTACCAGCTTATGATTACAAATAAAACCATTTAACTTAAAAGTTTTTTTACCTATTTTTTTTTTAAAAGAAAAGAAGAAAAACCGTTTTTTTTAAATTTCTTTTTTTTTATCATATATAGGTAAAGTTATGAAAAGTTGTGATTCTGGTACACAATAATACATTAAAAAAATCTAAATAAATATTATAGAGAAATAGGAAAACTTTTAAATGTTTCTATAAAAATGGTATTAATTTTCGTGGATACAGCTTGTTAATGCTAAATGGGATTTAAATCAGAACTCTGATCGATGTCCAAACCAAAACACTTACCAAGTGTTATCGTCAAGAAACTTTTTTGTATCCCCCCCAGGGTGTTTTGGGATCGTTGTCTTGCTGAAACTGCCATAAAAGAGGCAAATTATCATCTATGCAAGGAATCAGTATCTCCGTCAATATTTCCATATATTTTATTTTGTCAAGAATTCATTCTATAAGGTGAATAGGACCAACACCGGTTCAAAAAAGCTTCCCCATGAGTTAATTGATCCTCATCCGTGTTTAATTACATTTTTGTATATTTAGGATTAAATTGTTCATTTTTTGGACGGCGAACGAACCTCTTTCCATTTGGGCCCATACTGCTAATCTTTGTTTCATCGCTCCAGAGGATTAATTTCCATCTGCTTAAATCCCAGTCTCGGTGAATCTTAGCAAAAATTATTGGCAGAAACTAATGACTAATTGCGAGAAATTCTTCCATAAAGACCTGCTAGATATAGCCAAATGTCTGTGAACTGTTCTTCCAGATAAATTGTTGCTGTTTTCGTCTGTAAAAGTCACACGATGAATAACTGCTGCACTTTTTCTAGGATCTATTTTTGATGTCCTGACTACTGCTGGACCAACTCCTGCAGGTGTCTTTCTTGGTCTCTTTACTCTGGCAACATTTTCATATGTTTCATGGATTGTCATGCATATGTTTCAATGATTTATGGCATTAAAAACCATTTTTATAGAAACATCTAGAATTGTTCATATTTCTCTATATGATTTATTTAGATTTGTAGCAGAATCACAATTTTTGTTTTTCCCCATATTGATAATTGAACGATGATTTGTAAAAAAAACAGAAATTAAAAAAAACGGTGTTTCTTCTTTTCTTTTAAAAATTCAAGACTTTACTTTTGCAAAACTAAAGAAAAGAAGTGTTTCTAATTAGTTGTCCTTTTAAATTTTGAGGGCAAATCGAAAAACCTCCCCCTCCTCTTAAAAAAATTTTGACAAATGTATAATTGTGGACTTATTCAAGGGACAGCAATAGCAATAAAATAATGAAACCTTACCGGGATACCTACATGAAAACGTAAAAAACGTAAAAATGCAATTTGTATGAGGCTGTTTCTAATTAGTTCTCCGTAGCTGTAAGTATATATATTTTTTGGGTATGTATTCGATAGGATTGTTATGTATACGGTTTATTACTGTTTCTGATATTTAATTATTTCCACAATTTAATAATCAATCCGCAATGTTTTTATTTATTATTTTCTTTATCCCACAGTTTAGTACCCAATCCAGAATATTTTTATTTGTTATTTTCTTTTAAAATTTTACCATCCGAACCAAACCACCGGCAGTTCCGAGGGTTACAAAAAGATCTGCTACGAAAAATGTTTATTTGGCATTTCCCACGATTGACTTTTCAGAGCAGACATTCCGTCCTTTCGCACGTTAAGTGTTCATCTTGCATTTATCACACCTGGCGAGCGCGAAAATCGTCTTATAATCGAAATGCTCATATTACCGTCCCCGAGCATAGTTACTGTAAAGGGAAAATGTTCATGGGGGAAAATTTTTGTTCAACCTTGAAATGATTTTTCTGGATTTCTCACCATATAGGAATCCGAACGAATCCCTTACATAACAATGTTTTCTGTACAATAAAACCCAGTGATAAATAGTTTCTTTTACAGTCTTAATTTTGTATAATACATGTGTCCATGTATCCAACAAAAACATTTTCAGGAAACGCCTCCATACAAAAATACAATAAAAATCTGCTACTATTGAAGGCAATCGTGATTTAGTTAACAATTAATCGTAAAGATTGACGATATGTATCCACCCAGCACGATGTGATCGCAATGATTAATGATTAATTTATTGCGGCACGTGCAATTAAACATTCTTCTATCTTGTATCTATGCCTAAACCCATCACCAAACTGAACCAAAAAAACCCTACTTTAATACATATTAAATATCTTTCAGGCAGGATGTGCAAACTAAGTGGAAATTGAGTGAAAAAGATGATGTTTATTGCCACAATTAATTTGTTTGTCCAGGTAACTCGTAACTCTGTCAATCTGGCAAAGTATATTTTCTTATACTATAGTTTAACAAGAAATACAAGACCATATACTATTTATTCCTATGCCACAAAATCTTTAAAGTAATTTGTCAGTGATTTTGTTTGGTATCTAATACATTTCACTTATATCATAAAAATTCCATTTTCATTGTGGTTCAAAGAATATCCTTTTTTTCTTGTTTACTCCACAATAAATCCAGGAAATTTGACTACTAATATATTCTTTTCACCCTGAAGAAGATCTATTTGCTACCCTGCATAACATTTTCCATATTTATAGACTGCTCACAAATTTTTAGGTAAGAGCTCCGGAAATTAAAATTCCCAAACCGCACAAAAGGTTCATTTCCATAAATGGTCTGTGCCAAAGTGATTTGTTATGTGGTTTACGTTTTAGTTTACTCTATGATGGTAACCTATGATATTTGATAGAAATGAAACTAGGACTTTTTTTTCCCTCAGTGAAATGATAATAAAAACGTAGGAGAGGAAAAAGGAAGTCAATGTTTTTATAGGTGCCCCCGATTTGGGATTACTTTTGCTATAAGTAATAATAAAGGTCAATGTTCCGAAGAAAGTGTTCTTCTATAAGATCCTTTCAAGGACTTTCAGAAGAAATTTTAGTAATATAGTAAATATCTTTTTGTAATGAATTTCATTCTTGAATTTCTTAAAGTAAAGTACAAAATCGACAAGGATACCTTACATGACGAGTAGCAGGAAGTCCTTTAATAAGATGACGAGTTCAAGCCATTAGTGGATAGAGATAGTTAAATCTGAGCTACTGCCAGGCCAAAGAAATACAAACCTGGCATGACATCGCCTGGGTAAAGCATAGAAGAGGAAAAACAGCGATATGGACCTGCGCCAATCGAGACATGGAATGATGGAAGTCCAGAGAACGACTTCACAGAGCCAAAGATAAGCGGTATGCACTTCTAAATCTGCAAAAAGCCCCGCAGGCCTTACGTTAGAAGATAACGGGCTAATGCTGGAATGACTAGGCCCCGATGCAATATGCTCTAATGTAATAGAGAGCGATTTCCCCGGGGCAAAGAATGAACCAGCCAGCAGATAAACTAACGAAAGAAGGGGAATACTATTCGAAATGTCAAATACTGGTGGAGTATGTTTAACACCCTTCAAAGTGGAGAAGTAGGGTCATCGATGATAGACATCGCTTTTGTCAGTGCCACTATTTTTTGATAGCCTAGGAGTAAAGTTGCTCGACTACCATCTCAGAGCTTCGTGGTTCGAATCCTTTTCGCACGGTCCTTCGTCTTTTCATTTCTACCACAGAGATAACTTTCATTCTTTCTTGTCTTTCTTCTTTATAACAAATTCCATATTCTGCCGTCTCAGGATGTCACCTCCTGCTCAATTACTCTGTTCCGGTAGTTTTGAATGGGAGCCTGTGGAATAAAACCGCTCTTTCATTTTATTCTCTATTATCTCTCTGATAGCCCCGTTGGCACTACAAAGAGGGTTTTTTATGTGAAAGTCTAAGCTTGGACGTCACCCTTTATACTATCAGTCCGTCATGTCGCTCACGTCATGGTGCAACGCCTAGTAGAAAAAGGATATGAAAGGTTTAGGGTGTAGTCTGGAGGATGCATGAGGAGAAGGTAGTGAACCTCGCTTTTGAACACTTGGATGTTGTATGAGTTCCTTTTTTTAAGCAGCCGGCTGAGCCACAACAGTCGGGATTAGCAGGAGACCGCCTCGTCGGAGTGTTATTCTTCCATGAGAATCCCGCTAACCAGCCGACAAAGGCTGTGATGTAGGCAGTACAAGACTACCAAGTGAATAAGAAGGTGCACCGTCCGCTATGTGAAGACGCGACCGAAACAGAACTTTGGTACCCTATTATTAACTGGTTAAGTCGGCGGGCTGCCTTATTTTGGCTACCTACTTCTGAGCGCTAGTCGTCCACATAAAAAACATGTCCCACATGCAAAATGCTAATGTTGGGCATCTACCCTACATCTAGGTGGACCTCGTGCGATTACTAAAGGTAAGTAATCAAAAAGTAACAGAGGCGGCCAACAAAGCAATGCACAATAAATCCCTTGAATTGGATGGCATAGTTATGAAAGGAAACTAAAATGTCGGAAAAAGTAGTATCAAGTGCGCTCGAATAAGTATTAACGGCGTACTGAGCGAAGGTTCAAAAAGGAGTTCAAAATGTATGCAAATGCGACGATCTGGACGATGAAGACCGTGTACAAAGTACAACCCACAAAACGACCAATTGATCTTGTTAAAAGAGCCTATATTTACTGCCGGCACACGTTTTCTCTCTGATTGACTAGTGTTTTTCTGATTGGCTAGTGACCATGGGCTTAGCAATTGTGGAAAAAAAACTAACACCAAATGACGGAAGGCGATTGGGAGAGTAAACGATACAATTTCAAGCAGTGCTCAAGTATCGAGCACAGTCAATCTGTGATTGTTGCGTCAATATCAACGTAATTAGCCTGTTTAGCTAGGGCATTGCCTTTGAAGCCCCGATGACCCGGACCTAGACAGGGGCAGTTATTGTTGTAAGCAGCAGTAACCGCCTCCGTAAGGAAGTCCGCGGATAGCTCTACATCCATCGTAGATTTCATTGAGTGCATGGAACCCTTCAGTACGCTACTCAGTTCGCCCCGAAAGTCTGCCCAGTTTGTATATCTGGGATTCCTACAGGCACTCACTCTTTCCAAAGACTCACCCACCATAAAGTGAATGTGTCTGTGGTCTGAGCACGATGGCTCATCGATTTAATATCTCGAGGTTAGTAGTTAAGAGGTAATCAAGAAGGTATTCGCCCCTCTTGTTCACTCTGCTACTGCCCCAGGCATCATGATGGGCGTTCGCATCACATTCTACGATGATCTGCAGACCACCCCTGTTCGGGTGTCCCACGATATCTGGAGTGGAGTCGTAGGGGAGATAAGCTGAGCATAAAATAATCACGCTCTTTCTACCCCCTTTGCTAATCTGTATCTTCACCACTGCCTGGTCTCTCGACTATTTATCTTAGAGGGAAGCAGTTGGTGTTTTTATTGTAAACTATACAGGTCCGAGGGTCTCCGTCCACATTGCAAAGGACTGCCGAGGCAGCCCTACTATGTTGCAGGTTGCACTGTACCACCCGCATCCTGGGGTTGTTCCTGCTGCTGTGAGAAACCTCTCGTCAATGCTACGGGCAAGAGTTTGACCGTCAACTGGTCCACCTTCCTACCCATCACTCACCTCACCTCAATTGGCTGGTTCTGGATCGCCATCCTGCTACGCACTTGTTCCGGTTCCCTAACATCGTTAGGAACCGAAAATGTGATCCTTTTAAATTTGGGAAAATCCTTCTCCTCGATTACTTTGAGGTTGCACGTTTCCCAAACCTGCAGTCTGGCGAAAGCATTCGTCAGCCATTGACTAGTAGCATCGTTGGCGCAGGTGATCTTAATAAGACCCCCTGCTGCCTTTACACCCAAAAACTGAGGTGGGAAATCGCCTTTAAGGCTTTTGTCCACCTCAGTCAAGATGGAGTCGCAAATAGAGGAGGATTGATCCTCCGTCAATTTGCCTTCGGAATATTTGTCCAGGATCACTGCCATGGTGATCCCAGCCACATTATCCCAGTATGAGGGTTCCTGCGGCTCCTTCCTTTTTTACTTCTGGGGTCCCTGCCCAGCCGGAGACTCCTCTGATCATGCCATTTCGGCGACATTACCCCTAGTAGATGTGGGAGCTGGTGCTGCCAATTTGGTGGGCCCACAAACTTTTGGCAGTGCAGTGGCTGACGGGGTTCGCTCCTTGGAGCCCCCGGTACCACTGTCCTGCCTTCGGTTTGTTGGGAAGAAAGTTGCAAATTTGGGACTCTGGTGTGCTCCGTGAAGCTCCCTGATTCCCTTGCAGCCTTCCTTGCCTTGCCCCTCTTCCTCTTGGTAGCGCCAGACTTCTCCTATTCGATGTTCGATTTTTCTGACACCGCTGGACACAAAGATTATTCGAAGATGGGCGAGATGGACCAACAGAGACTATGATGAATTAAGGTGCACTTTAACTCAGTTTTGAGAGAAAATGATCGATAGAGATTCCGATTTCTGAGCCCCTTTAACAGAATTTAACTATAGCAAATAGCATTTTTTTTTTATATAAGCATATTTATTTCTACGTTATTGTACAACAAAAGCTTACAGGCTATGCTTAAGCCTATTTTTTCCCCCTATCTAACTTAACTAACCTACTGGCCCTCCGCGGGCGCTCTAAGCTAAACCCTATCTAACTTAATTACTTATATTTAGTTTGCCTTTCGGCCTCTTTATTTATTTAAATAGTATCTACTACATACTTAATTCTGAACTTAAAGCTAAGAAAATTTTCTTAAAACTTAGCTAACTTAATCTATTTTATAAAAATTAACCTAGATGTTAAAAACCTACAAACTACCTACTCTAAGCTACGACTAAACCCTAGAAAATAACCTAGTCGGACGACAGTCACGAGAGACTCAGGCGCCAGGATCTGGTGGCTCTCGCCCGACCTTTGTCGCCCGCGAGAGCTGAGGCTTAACAATAGCCTGAGAGCTCGCGGGCGGCGTCATTCCATACGATTTTTTGTTCGTCCAACCAAAACCTATCAACAGCCGCCGCTTTGTAAACTTAACGGATACACCCTGTTTATTTTCCAATTTCTACTGATATCTGCGTTCTGGTGACAGCTTATACCCAGTAGGACTTGTAAGCTTACAGAAGTACTGAAATAAGCCCTTACTAGTAAGGGGTAGGCCTTACCATTCCCCTTACAGAAATACTTATTTTAACACAGGATGTCATAGGAGGTAAGGCCTTACTTTTTACTTTCCTTAGGGTAGTTACATAAGTACTTACCTTTGAGTACGTACAGAACTGCTCATCGATGAGCACTTATATAACGCATTACAAGAGAAGGCAGATGGTAAGGGGTAGTCCAGAATTCGACCCAACGAAGTTAGAAATTTGCCCGATGACTCGTATTTTTGTAATGGTATTTGAGTCATCGGGCAAATTTCTACCCAGTAGGAATTCTAGGTAGCACTTACCGATGGAGCACTGATATAAGTAGTCATCTGGTAAGGGGTACTCCTATTTTCTTAGGTGTTAGAAGAGCCCTTATATAACGCATTACAAGAGAAGCCATATGGTAAGGGGTAATCGAGAATTAGACCCAAAGAAGTTTGAAATTTGCCCGATGACTCAAATACCATTACAAAAATACGAAAACAAATGAGTCATCGGGTAAATTTCTAACTTCGTTGGGCCGAATTCTGGATTACCCCTTACCATCTGCCTTCTCTTGTAATGCCTTATATAAGGGCTCATCGATGTAGTAAAAAGTAAGGCCTTACCTCCTATGACATCGTGTGTAAAAATAAGTACTTCTGTAAGGGGTATGGTAAGGCCTACCCCTTACTAGTAAGGGCTCATATCAGTACTTCTGTAAGCTTACAAGTCCTACTGGGTAAGTTCTTTGGATCTAATTCTGGATTACCCCTTACCACCTGCCTGCTCTTGTAATGCGTTACATAAGGGCTCTTCTAACACCTAAGAAAATATGAGTACCCCTTACCAGATGACTACTTATATCAGTGCTCCATCGGTAAGGGCTACCTAGAACTCCTACTGGGTAATTAAATCCTGTTAAAGGGGAACCTCAGCCATCGGAATCTTTTTTATTCGTTTATTTATGAGGCATATGCTACGGCCAGATGAGATGTGAGATAAGCTTTAAGAAAAGGAGGGAAATCTCCCATCACGAGCCGCAGTTGAAGCAACTAATTTAGCTGTTAAGCCACAAGGTTGTGTACTATATCCTTTACTGTTCTTGTTTCTGAAAAATTGTGAATTTGTGATCATATTTAATGGACATATTTTAGTTTGATTTTCTACTCTACAAGTCCAGTAAAATTCTTACAAAAATTGATGCAAGTTTTTTGCAATAAATATAAAGAAGAGCACAAGTTGTGAGCTATTTCACATTAACAAAGCATCACTTAATACCATTGAAATTGGACCATCAAACACATTGTTATTTTTACTGTAACCTTCCTCAAGTATTACCATCAAAGAGTTCCGACAAATTCACCTGATCCTGATCCTTAAATGAAAGAACAACAAAAACAGAAGACAAAAAAAGAGATCAAAATTTCACACTGCAACAAATTCACGAAACATTGTAAACGTCGTGGCAGAATTTTTGTTTTTGAAATGCCATACACGTTTTTTTCGTAAACTCTAAAGATTTTTTCGATGAAATAAAAATGTGCTCAAATGAGTGCACTTACTTTATGGGTGTACGTGAGATGGATTTTATTTATTTTGTTTTATCCTTCGATGTAAGTGAAGGGAATATGTGTGGAAAAAATTGTATCAGAAATATTGGAGGTGATGTATGAAACATAAAGGTTTATTAAATATGCAATATTTCAACGATAAAACGCTTAAGAGATTAAGATAAATATTTTTTATCCGAGAGGATTTTGTTTGGTGCAGAGTTTATTGAGTTTAAATGGAGCTTTTTAGTGTTTGATGGATTGATTTGATGAGTGTTCGATAATTGGGTATTTTTTTATGGTCGTAATTAGTGACGTGGTATTGATGATGGTTATTATTTTTCGCTCTGGTTAATCTAGTCAAAAGGGATTTTTATACTAGTTGGGAGTCTGGGGTGGAAGCACGTAAGTTGTTTCAATCGACCTCTTCATACAAAAATTCTGATTTTTTGTATGGAGATGTCGATTGAAACAACTTACGTGCTACCACCCCTGGTTTCTGTTATTACCACCAACGGAGGATCCGATAGGCTGAAGCTGTCCGAGTCTTCCCATCATGTTCTCTGTCATTGCTTCGTGATAGTGAGAAACAGGGTGTCGTTATTCCCCGACTAGAATTTAGCTGAGGAAAACCCTTAACATATATCGGGTCCTGATCAGGCAGTGGTAAGGCATGCCACACCAGGTTTTCCTAGTCGGGACCTAGTCGGATCAGGAAATCCTGAAGAGATTTAACTTTTGTAAACCAAGAAAGAAGAAGACGTAAATTCCATTTGTTTGTTTTAAAAATGAGAAGTGACAATTGCTTGTTTTCAGAGCAAGAACAGAAGTGAAAAGTGTTTGTGTGAAAACAAGATTTTGTGTTTTGTGAAAAAATTTTGTTTAAATTTTTTAAGTTTGTGGAAAACATTGGATTTTGTTCTTTTTCATAAGTTCTGTGAAAATATTTTGTTTCACTTTTTTAAGTTTGTTGAAAACATTGGATTTTGTGTTTTTTCATAAGTTTTGTGGAAAAATTTTGTTTTGTTTTGTTTAAATTAGCGAAAATTGGGAAATTTCAGTTTTTTGCGCTTCTTTCTGAAACCTTGAGTTTTTCAAGGCAGGTGGTTAGGACGAAAATTAAAGCTCGCGATATTCTCCATCAAAAAGTAATAATACTTTTTCCCATAGGACTTGTAATTTTGGCGCTATTTTGGTTAAAAGGGAGAAAATGTCAGTTTTTCGCGGTTTTTCGCGATTATCTCGGAAACCGTTGGTTTTTCGAGGCAAGTGGTAATAATCAAAATTAAAGATCGCAAAATATCCCATCAAATGGCATTAAACTTTTTTACGTAACGCTATCGTTGCGGAAAATCAACAAAAAAATCAGCATCCTTAAAAGTATGCTTACACCAAAAGTAATATGTAAACTCCATCAAGAATTGGAACCCAGACTAAATCCCCACACCGGATCCCGCATAAATTTGAACCAATTTTGTAAAAAAATAAAAATAAAAACATAAAAACATAAAAAAAGTTTCTTCTTAAACTTGGCTCTACCAAACTAGTACCTCGTATTTTGACCGCATTTTTAACAATTTCTGTATCATGTAGCACACCGTTGGAAAGGGGATAAACTGAGGAAGTTTTTAAAATAAAGCTAAATTCAAAATAGCTTGTAGTTCTTTTTAAAATGAATTTAGAATTTGACACTTTTCCCAACATTTAAACCTTTTTACGAATTTGAAATGTCATAACTTGTTTTCTTAATATCAGTTGGATCAAGTATTGATTGATTTAGAGTAAGAATACATTGAAGAATATAACAAAAGCTATTTCGTGCTATTAGAACTACAAACAAAAAAGTTATGATGGTTTTAAGGTTAAATTTTGAGTAATTTTGTAAAAACACAAAAAAAATCATATCTCAGCTAGTGTGGCCCTTAGGACATAGCGGCTACCGGCGAAAAGAAGCAAATGGGTCCCCCACCCCCCCAAAAAATTTTGTCGGTTCATCTGCCAAACACCCTGTATAGTAGGTACTTATTATTAGATACTATTGAAAACTTTTTCCGAAGCCTTCAAGCCGCCATAAGATCCCATCCAAAGTCATAAAAAAACAAATAAACTCATCTTATATTAATATATTAATTTTTTTTAAATTATCTGCTTTTAACCCCAAAATTTCAGATTAAAAGAGCCTAATTGATTCCAAATCAAGTAATCCTGGTCAGGTCCTGGTCAGGACCTGCTCAGGTATACCTGATCAGGTCCTGGTCAGGCATTACTGATCAGGTCCTGATCAGGCATTCCTGATCAGGTCCTGGTCAGGCATTCCTGATCAGGTCCTTATGCATCATCTGCATCACATGCCTTACACGGTCCTGATCAGGCATGCCTGATCGGGTCCTGATCATGTTCAGCAAAAAATTTCTAGTCGGATCGGCGAGACCTTGTTTGACCAAAAAAGTCGAATGGACAAATATTTAGGCAACCTTGTTATGATATGTTAGTAGATGACCTAAAATAAAAATACAGAAAATTATATGTGACGTGCCTTGTCCCTGTCGCCTACGTGTCTTGAAACCATATAATGAAACCCAGTTTTCTCTCCTGTGCTGTGATCGTTCGCCTAGCCTGAGGCTGCTGATCCGATTTCTTTTTAGATGACGACCAAGCCAGGGACTCGAGAAGCCAGTACCCCATTACAGCGACGATGAATCCGAGCAATGATCCACCAGGAGAACCTGTCACCGCGGCTGTAGGGTTCCTGAAAGCGACCCCAGTGGAGGAATTTAATAGCAATATTTAAATAGTTTAAGACTAAGGCTGCGGTCACGTTTCGCTCTTGTAAGAGTTTAAGCTCGTTGCGCTTGTTCAAGCTAGTAAGCGTTTACGCTTTCTGTGATCAGCTCTCACCCTTTTTAGTGTGTAGCTAGCTGCGCTAGCTAAACATTGTGCTAAAGATCTACCTTTCCGTACGGAATTTATAGTGCATTCGTTTCGGTGCATTACTTTCAATTATGGCTCTTTACAGGAGAGAACTGTTTTTTGTAGAAGGTAGTTATTTTAGGGCGAAAGTGTTTTTAGAAAAAAGAAAAGATATTCTGTCCATTCTATATTTCATGACCGTTATAAGTTGTGTGAGTTTAACCAGTTATTTGACTATTTGAACGAACACGACGAAAATTTTTATGAGTATTATAGAATAACTCCTGCTTCGTTTTACTATATTTTAAATGAAATACAGCCAATATTCCTGTCATTTTAGACATTAATGCCTAATCTCCAATGGGAGAACCAACCACGAACCAACCACGTACCAGTTGGCTGAATTAGCTGACAAAATGCGTTCACACACATTTCTATCAATGTAGATGTGAAATGTCAGAAATTTCTGTCTTGTTTTGATCGGGAATGCCGCGCAAAATTATATATGAAATAAATAATTTACAAACATTAGCTAATCTAGTAGCACTCAAATTAAATGTCATTTTCACTTTTTGTGTTGACATATTTTTTGGCGCGATATTCAAATTAAAACTTTAACTTTTTTTTTTAACTTTTAACTTTTCAGTTTATTCAAATTCAATACATGAAATTTATTTTACAAACTTATTATGCTAATTAATACTAGCCTAAAGGCAACCGTAGGGATGAATGCAAGATACTTATTTATTTAAGTTTACATGTAGGAAAATTGATTATATGAATTCATGACATTGAACGGAGCCAGGTGAATAGGCTGGCTACGAGTATCATACTAATACATATCACAATAATTTATAATTTATAAAAATCAGAAAGGCGGACAGGGCCACGCACATGCCCAGACCTATGAAGCATCTGTCAGAAAATAGAGTAGGGTTGAACCTGGCAGTGATACCCCAGCGCACAGACATATTGCGATTAAGCAGTGCAAGGGAGCGGCACTGCCAGGTCAACGTTCTTTACAAGTTATTTATTATTTAAGTTAATTGAATAAAATATGATAATTGAGTAAATAATAAATAAAATTTGAGGAATTCGTGTTTTGGGTTATGTTTACTTAAGCCTAGTAACTTAGAATATGAATGGAATGTAAAACTAAAGCTCATTTCGGTGTTAACAAATAATAATAAATAATACATAATAAATATTAAGATAAGTACAACTTAGACTACTAAGGCTAACAGAAGATATTATAGAATATTATATTCTTTGGGTTTGTTATTTGATAATCAGTGCTATTTACTTCTTCTGAGCCACCAGGGAAAGTTAATTTAATTTATTATTTACATATTTACATAAGGCACTTACAATGAATAGAGTAAATAAGGCACTTCAATCAGTACTTCGTTATTGCTAGTATATTGAAACTAAAATTTAAGATACAGTAAAGTAAATAAAGTAAAGAGAATCTAGCCTACAGTTTTGCAGGCTGATTAGCAGTGCCAACCGACCTTAGTCAACCTCTGTTGTGATTAGAGTCGCGGCCCACGTAGAAGCCCGAGGGGGCCCGTGCAAAGTCAAACGGACTGAGGTAGTATGAAGTGCAAGAGGGGGGGTTTTCAATCCAGCAGTTTCTTATTAGTGGGTTTTCGTGAGATTCCAATCTGAGGGATCGAGCTTTCCAATTCTCTTGGAGGAAGAAGAGAAGCGGGGGAATGTTAGCTTTGTCATAAAGTTCCCTGTTGGAGTACATTCTATTGCGGGATTTGAACTTGATAGATAGGCATTGCCTGAGGATCCTACGCTCGAGTATTTCCAGATTGCGGGCCCAGGTAGTAGAGATGGAATGCCAACAGGGAAAGCCATAACTAATAATGGGTCTAATAATTTGCTTATAGAGCAACAACTTGGATTTTTGGTTGAGTTTGCTTTTATATTTCATTACAGGATTGAGACGGCCTAGAACACTTCTGACTTTAGCTATAGTAGCCATGGCATGAGCGTTAAATTTTAGTAGATGGTTGAAATTGATACCTAAATATTTAAGCTTTCTTCCCACCTTGATGTTAACATTGTCCATTTGAAATTGGAGCGTGCCGCAAGCCTTGATAGGGCCACTACGTCCCTTACCCCAAGCGTTTCGGAAGGCCATAAACTGTGTCTTACTCGCGTTAAGAGAGAGACCCCAAGTGCTGTAAAATCGTTTAATGAGACTTAAGTGTTTACAAAGCCACTCCAAGGATTTAAGGGGGTCAGGATCCGAGGCGAAAATGAGAGTGTCATCTGCATATAAAACAGCTCTTGACTCGATACCGGGTACCGAGTGTGGTAGGTCGTGGAGGTAGAGGTTAAAGAGTTTAGGACCCAGAATGGAGCCTTGGGGAACCCCCGACCTGACATCAACAGAGGTAGAGGAGAGCTCCCCAATTTGAACAGAAAGAGATCGGTTAGCAAGAAAGCTAGAGAGAATTTTAATTATGGAATGAGAGAAGCCCATTAGCGAAAGTTTATAGAGAAGGCCGGAGTGCCAAACAGAATCGAAAGCTGCCCTGATATCCAAGGAGCAAACAACTGTAGGGTTTTTGCGCCTAAGGCCTTGGTTGATAGCATTGTGTAGTACTAATAGGGCGTGCTCCGTGGAATGGGCCGCTTTGAAACCAAACTGTTCATGAGGTATTAAGTTATGTAAAAGACAATGATCCTCCAATTCGAAGGCAATTTTACGTTCAAGTAATTTCCCCAAGTTTGACAGGCAGGAAATAGGCCGGAAGTCAGTTGGGGAGGTACATCGGCCACCCTTAGGAATGGGGATAAGTTTGGATACTTTCCAAGCGGTAGGGAAGTAACCATTATTTAGACAGTTATTTAGAATGGTGGAGAGAGGATAGGAGATGCACGGGCCAATCCTTTTTAAGATATAATTGGAGATATTGTCAGTACCTGCTGACCTCTTGCCATTCAGAGAGTGGATTAAAGAGTCCAGAGAACTGGGCTTAAAAAAGGGGTAAGATAGGCTCTCACTACAAGCGGGGATCTCACCAAAGTTGAACTGCGAGCAAGGGAGTTGAAGCCGAAGGGCATCGACTGTATTTTCAACCAGATCGCGGTTAGCAGCATTATATCCTGGTCTTCTGTGTTTAAAAACATCCCTGTAGTATTCAGCGAATACTTCGGGGACATCCAGGGGGGAAAGGTTACCAGAGTTAATGTTATCAAAAGAATGAGAAGACTTTCTACCGATAATTCTGTTGATTTCTTTATAGAGGGAAGGACCTGGCTTCAGAGCCCGAAGTTTGTTCTGAAATGACTTGTTTAGGAAGGATGAGACACGCTCATCAACAATTCGGTTGAGCAACATTATCTGATTGGCTAGAGCCAACGTCTGAGCATTATGATGGAATAAGTTTCTTTCCAATTGACGTTTAAGGTTCCTGCGCCAGTTCTTCCTAGTCAAGAATAGGCTTTGTATATCAGGGGGTAGCCTATCACGAAACCCATGCGGTTTGAGAGGAGCTGCACTATCCAATAGTGAGTTAAAGGTTGCATTTAAGAGTGAAATGGAGGAGTCTATTTCATCATTAGACCAGTTATATGAGGCTGGCCTAAGTTGGGACAGGAGTGTGTCATTGAGGGTGGCCCCAAACTGTTTCCAGTCGATCTTATCCAGAACACGATACTTAGGCAAGGTGGCTAGAGAGGGAGTAATGCAAGAGAAACTGAGCTCCAGTTCCAGCGTGTAGTGGTCCGAGAAGGACGGAGAAGTAAAGCATCTATGTATATTGAGGCTACCGGATAGTTTGTGTGAGATTAGAAAAAGGTCAATGCAGCTTCTGGATCTAGGGAAAGAAGGGCCCCCCGGGCCAAGGATGGAGAAAAAATCGAGGAGAGGATTGTTAGCCTTCCAATCAAACAAGATTTTACCGTTTCTATTTGTGGTCGAGTTAAACCAACTCGTATGTTTAGCGTTTAGGTCCCCCCCTATTAGAATGCCCTCGTACCTGGATTCAAGACTAGAAAGTTTCTGCATTAATTGTGAGAAGTCAGGGACTCCGACATTAGAAGGTAAGTACAGGGAGACCAGTAGCATTTTACCAATACCTGAGTTTGGGAGGTTAAGTGAAAGCTCCACAGAGACATTTGAAAAAGGAAGGGAGAGTTGTATTTGCCTGGACACAAAAGTGTTTTTACATAAGAGGGCAGTGCCCTGAAACTTGTCATTACGGTAGATAATATAGTTGTTAAGCGATAGTTTCGACTTTGGGTGTAGGTGAGTTTCCTGTAGGAATAGGAAATCATGATTGTTAGAATGGAGGAGATCTCGTAAGGACCACCTCCGACCCAAGGATACCAGGGACCCAACGTTTAGAGACGCACACTTTAAGGTCCTAATATTCATCACCAACGAGAGTGAAATAGAACCCCAAAATGGCCGTCTTCCTTTCATGGCCACTGATACCCCTAAGCCTCGGCAAAAATTTACGGATCTTATCTAGAAGTTGAGAGAGTGGTATTCCGTATGTTTCCTCCGGATGAAGGATTTCATGGATTTCATCTGAAAAATGCCTGTTAGAGGAAGACTGCGGGGGGGGGACCCCTAAAGCAGTCCGCATAGGATGTCCCTGGGGAACGTTTGGAGGAGAATTGATTGTTATCAGAAGCGAACTTGGCATGAAAGCGTTGACCGGACCTCATCCTACTACGGAGCTCCTCTCGTCTCAAATAAACCGGGCAACCACTGAAACTGGCAGGATGGCCAGTAGCGCGACAGTTAACGCAATAGGGTTCACTGTCCATCATAGGAGTACGCGGGCATTGGCCCGGCAGGTGGATGCCATCACATTTAACACATCTGTAATCTCTATTGCAGTTGGATGCAGCGTGCCCGTGCATCTGACAGTTTCGGCATTGAATTATGCCAGTGCTCTTGATACGTTCCCAAGAAACACGCTGACGTAAGATAAACTTAATGTCATTACTAACCGCAGTAATGTTTGTTTTGGGGGGGAATTGAACCAAATACAAGTCCAGCTTGACCTTATTATTACGAGAATATGCCGTCTCATAACGCTTAACATTTTTAACTTTTAGGTCAGGAAATTGAGCATTAAGGTCTTCAAGAACCTCCTCGGGCAAAAACTCCGGGTGGAGTCCCCTGAGAATAAGAGATTCGTGACGCTCCTCTGGGTGGGTGAAGGTGTGGGAGGTAACGTTATTGGCCTTTAATTTAGCGAAGAAGGCAGACTGATGAGCACGGTCCTTGAAGAAAACCTTGCACGCCCCCCCTCGGGTACGCGCCAACTTGAATTCGCAGTTAGGGTACAAGAATAGGATCATTTTCGTAAGATACCTGACACTAACATCTTGAATAATGATCGGTGGGCACCAGCCAGATGAATTACCTGCGTTTTCAAAGTTATTATTTGAGTTTGAATTGTTAGTAAATCTAGCCTTATTAAAGTCATTATTACTAGTGTTAGTGTTACTATAAAATTTATTTCTATTGTTAACATTATCCTTATTATTATTAATATAATTTTTCTTCATGGAAGCTGCTTTACCATTCGCTTCTGGTTGAAGCAATGAGAAGCTGTTACTATTATTTATGTTAATGTTGTTGGATCCGATGCTGATGCTAGCGCCTTGTTTAGTAGAGCCTTTATTGGATTTATCCTTCACTAATGTCCAGCTATTATCATTGTCATCAATAGAGGACGTGGTCTGATCAGGTATATCAGAGGAAGTTTCCATCACTTGCTGTTCAGTTTCGGCAATAGCCACAGGAGTCACCTCAGTGCCAGGATTTGCGTTCAGAGCGGCGTTTTCGCTTATTTTTTTCTGGATTTTTTCACAAGATTTCAATAGATTACTTACGGTTTTTTCAATGTCTATATTGTTGGAGTCAATGTTTTTATTTATGTTGTTATTATTATTGCCTAAACGGGGCCATTCGTCACGCTTAGTAAGCACCTCCAGTACAAAGTTCTCGTCCTTGGCCAGATCAACCAAATTGTTGAGCTTAAGCTTCTTATTTGAAGCAGACTGAGTTTTAGGCTTAGCTCCCTTATTGGGATCGCTAGAGCTGGCAACCGGCTGGGGACTCATGTCCCCCGCCTCTTCAATATGTGGGAAAGGCCTCTTTGCGTTAATTACGCACAAGTTTTATTTTATATTAAATTTAACCACGAAAGTTTTTTCGCGGCAAAATTGCAAATGGCTACCCAAGCCACGAATTTCGTCACACCCTTTAATTTGCGTATAAGTCACTATTTGGCCGAAAACAGTTAATTATCACAATATGGGCTTTAGCCAATACAATAACAATAATATTTCGACAATTTAAATGTAATTACTTTATTTAATTTTATTTTTAAGCAATTTTAGTTCTCTCTGAAAAATTTGTCGACTACCCACGCGGAGTATCTTCTTCTTTGATGTTGCTATTCATATTCAAATTAAACTTAACGTCATTTTTGCCTTCATATTTGACATTTCTCTGTACAAAATTGTTTAGAACCACTGAAAAAAAACCCGCTGAATTGCATATGGCAACTCAAATGGTTTAACTAACACATACGGAAAGTTACACAAGTCGACCAAAACACGAGCGAGACGGGTTAATCAATTTACAATGAGAAGGAGTAGGTAGCAGCATTTTGGTTGGTTGGTTCGTGGTTGGTTCTACCATTGGAGATTAGGCATAAAAATCTAATATTTAACAATTATTCCAAAAGTTTTAAAACTTTGGTGAATCTGTTAGTACACCGAGAAAGCATTAAATCTAAATTTGCATACTTCTCTAAAGTCCGGAACATTGTTAAAATTGCAGATAAATGGAATATGTCTGCATTTTCGCCAAAAAATTACCAGAAGTGCTGCAAACTTGGAGTAGCACTAAATGTATTATTTTATACCACGCATCAGATTTGCAACCAATTTAAAGCCACGGAACATTGTTTTAAATTAGATGTTAACGTTTTTTTCTAATAAACTGACCGATAAAATTCCAAAAGTTCTGCAAACTTAAAACATACTATTCATAAGAAAAGTGTCCTGAACAGTTGTGCAAATTTGCAACCTTTTTCGTTGACCGGAACATCTTTATTTATAACTTTGTTTATCGGTGGTCCTTTTTTTGAGAATGGCGGTCTCAAAATAATTGCAAAAGCTCTGAATTTTGGTTGCAAATTCTCAGAAGATGTATTGTTACGCATTTACGAATTTGCAACCACGTACGCCATCCGGAACGTTATGCAATTTCGAAAAAAACTAATTTTTGGAATCTTCCACGCTAGAAAAAATTGCAAAAGTTTTGCAAATCGAGCAGATGTTTTCATTTTGGGATTAATGACAGTATTGACAGTTGCAACCCCACATGCGATCCGGAGCTTTAAGTCATTTGAAAAAATCGAAGGTTAGACTTTTTCACTGTTATGGATTTACATATGTACTACATGTTATCCTCAAAATTTTCAATATTGTGCCTATGCACAAATTGTTCAAATGACGATGTCAGGCTATCAGAGAGGGAATGCAACATTTTTATACACGTTCGCACACAACTATTTTCCCCGGAAGTTTTTATGATTTTATATGGGGTGGGGATAGACCATTTCAGTGACATAGGGAATATATTTTAAAGTTTTATATGTAATTAGAATATTTTCCGCATCGCGGATTTGGTTGCAAATTGACATACCTTCATTAATCGGTAAACTATGTCTTCCGATCGAATTGTAAAACTTTTGCAATTTTTTTTAGGATGCCAAATGCAGTAATTCGATTTTTCAAAATTGCATAACGTTCCGAATTGCGTATGAGGTTGCAAATTTGTAAATGTACATCACAATAGATGTTCTGAGCACTTGCAACCAAAATTTAAAACTTTTGTTATTATTTCGAGGTCACTTTGCTCGAAAAAAAGGCCACAAATGACAAAATTGTTCCGATGCAGCTTTCGAGTTTGCAAAACTTTTGGAATTTTGTCTATAAGTTTATTTGCACAAAACGGTAATTTTTAACAAAAGAAATATTCCGTAACTTTAAATTGGTTGCAAATATGATACGTGATATGAAATAACGCATTTAACACTTCTGCAAGTTTGCAGAACTTTTGTAATTTTCTTCGTGACAATATTGCAAAATTTCATTCGCAATTTTAACAATGTTCCGGACTTCGGCCAAGGTTGCAAAATTTTATAGTTTGTTTTTATGCTCTTCCCGACCTTACGTGAAAGTTTCAAAACGTTTGGAATTATTGTTAATTGATTGTCCTCACTGACTGGCCTACAATTATAAAAAAACAACAAACTAATCTTAAAAACCCAATCACTGCAGCGGAAAGGTTGTCGGTTATCTAAATCACCCTAAGATGTGGAAGAAGTAGGAGTACATGTATACTGTTTATTCGTTCCAGGATTAGGTGAACATATTGCAGAAGCTGTTTCAAACATAAGCTGGCTTACTTTTATTCGAAAGTGTAAGTTGTCATCAAGAGGCATATTTTGCATTTACGGCAGCAAACTCATCAAAAAGTGCAGTTATCATCCTTTTTTAATGAATAATCTTCTAGGTATTGCGACTCGTTAAATGTACAACTATTTTTTAAAGAGTTGTTTTTTAGGGCAAGAATTTTAAAAGCTTCTTCACCTTTTTCAAGGTTCACAACATCTCCTATTATTCTTTAATCAGACAGCGGGCGTGCCACATGTTCTCGCTAGTGCGCTTGTAAATCAAATTAATTGGATCTACTAGCTCACACGCTTAAACAAGCGTACACGCCTAAACGCTTCAATCGTTGAACTTGACCATTCTATTTACTTTCAATATTTTTCATTTACAATTGTACACGCGCGAACCAACTTTCACTCTTACAAGCGCGAGACGTGACCGCAGCCTAAGAAGTAAGCGCGAAGTAAGTGCTCTCCAACGATCTTAACTTCTCTACTGTTCACTAAAGATTCCTCCAAGAAATCCATGTTTTGGGCGAAATGGTGCCGCTAAAAGGGCTGAACAGCATACAGGGCGAGCTCCAACGTGTAGAATTATGAAAATAATTGTCTACCCCAGGAATCCTAGAAATGTGGCTGGGGGCTGTCAACCCCCCTTTGTTACACGAAATCTAGGCTAGCCCGGTCTCTGGAATTTTTCCGGGAATGGGAAAGGGAGTAAGCCTGCAGCACACACCCATTTCATCTCCCGAAGTGATGGAAATGACATAACCGGTTGAAACCATTTGCAATCGATAGAGGATGGAAAAATGCATCTACAGTTGATTTTGGCCGAAGTTTGGACATTGCCAACATATAAAAAAATCATAAAAATGCATTTTTTTCGTATGGGCTACTTGAACGAAATTTACACTTTATCTCGCCATATCTCAGTCAATATTAACATAATCTAGTTTAACTAATTGTATAAATACGAAACTTTAACCGAACTATATTATATCACAGGGGTGGCCAACCCAAATGGTATCGCGGGCCACTTTGAAAATGCCTTATGATCCCGCGGGCCGGGGTCATATATTGGGTGATTCAAATTTAATTTAATATAATTTAGGGAGAGAGTTCCAAAGCTGTTCTGCGAAGACAAAGAATGAATGCTGACCAATCAACGTGAGGAAACGCGGAATTATAAATTATCCGCGAGGGATTGCAAAAGCTGCACAAACTGTTGAGGTATGCAGGTAAATACACAATCATTAAACGCTACTTCAATTTTATGGGCGCAAAAAGAATCAAGAGAGGACAGATGGACAGCCCTTTTCAGCAAGCCACAATGGTAACGAAGTTTAGACAGGAGTCCGTAGGTTTTACTTACAATGAAACTAATGTGATCTCAGCAGGTCATGCTGCTATTCAGTACTAGCCCAAGATATCTTGCTTTATTAACGCAAACAAGAAGAACCGAGTTTAACGCGATAGCAGAAAAGTCAGGACGAACAGTATCAGAGTGAAAGAGATAGAAATGAAATGGGATTTCGAAGGAGCTGCAGTAAGTTTAATGTCGACTATAAGTATACATGACGCAAGTCAACAGCAATCTTCTCCACACACATAATGTATTTGATCTCTTGGCGCAGGGAAATAAAGCTGCACATCGTCTGCATACATATGAATCTTAAAATATCGTTAATAAAAATACTGAATAAAAGTAGCTCAAGAATGGAGCCTTGAGGAACGCCAGCGTGGAGTAGGGCACTTGAGGTACTTTAGCCACCTGGTTTAAACTTTTGAGAGCGGATAGATACGAAACTTTTCAAAAATTTAAGAGCATAAAGAGAATAATACTGAAGGACACTTGGGAATAGGTATGATTGAAGCATGCTTTCAAGTCGAGGGAAAGTTGAATACCGTGAGGCAGGAGTTAAGAATGTGAGAATGTGAGTTAAAATAGGCAATAGACGAGGTATGAGCATTTTTAAGAAACTAGGTGAAATGTAATGTAATTGGTGGTGCAGGTTTTCGTCAGACAAGGTGGCGCGGTATTCATTTTACGTAAATTCCATTTTCGAAAAGAAACGATTCGCAATCACAACGTTTTGTCCCAGACATCTAAATTTACAAAACTTTTCATTTATAACATAAAAATCATGTTTTGAAAGGGTTATTTAGTAGCAGAAAGTAGTTAGACAGGCTTAAGGTTAAATCCGATTAAAACTAAAGAAATGCGGATACAGCGCTGACTAATGGTGACGTGGAATGGGTAGATTAATTTTGTTACCTCATTAGTTACGTCACTACCAGAATATATAAATCATATGGAGATCGACGGAGATCTCAACTAACGCCAAATTAAGGCTGTTCAACTCCAATGTTAAGGCAATTCTGTTGTATGTGCGAAACATTGAAAGTGGGGGCATTTTCATAAATGCAGGTTGCGTGCGCAACTGACTTATTCAGCAACACTCTTCCATTGCTGAATAAGTCAGTTGCGCACGCAACCTGCATTTATGAAAATGCCCTGGCCCTATCTATCACAACGCGCCTTCAAGTTTTCATCCTAAATAAAAATCTGCTGGCAAGATAGAATTACAAATGAAAAGAAACGATAGAAGACCAAATCATACAAGGGAAATGGAATGGAATGGCCACACCCTGCGAGGTTCAAACGTGAATTTAGCCAAAAGGCCCTTGACTGGAATCTGCAAGGAACCCTGGAGTTGGAAAACCTAGAATAAAGTGGAGGAGAACCCTACCAAAAGACGCCACAACAAGGAGGGCGGGAATAAAGGAGCAGAAGAAAAAGAATCCTGCACTCATAACACACTAGCTGGATGTTGACCAAAGAAGTGTACTTCCTTGTAAATATGTTTGTTTTCTCTGCTAGCTCCATGACACTAAATTTTTGTTGCGGATGCGGTATTTATATTGAATTGTTACCGAGAAAAACAATTACTTGGATTTTTATCCATCAACCCGGTCACCCCGAGAGCCAATTCTCTATGGCAGGCTGTGAATTTTAATCATTGCTCATAGCTGACTCTTTTTTTTCACATGTTGGAACCTTCTAGCACAAAATATTTTGTTAAATCTTGTTGAATCTCGCGGGCCGCACAATTTCCTGCGAAGGGCCGCATGCGGCCCGCGGGCCGCGGGTTGGCCACTCCTGTTATATCAATTAGAAACAAAATTGCGTATGTTTAAAATTTTCCAACGGATTCATGATATATTTTTTTCTAATCAAAAAGTTGTGTTATAAATTTTTGAAATTTGAAATGAGTCCGGGGAAATTAGAATTTTAAGGAGACAAAATTCCAAAATGGCTGAAAATTGGTCCACAGCTTCCTTGGGACTTTTTAAGAAAACAATTTCGGAATCACAAAAAAAACATGGCCGCCGGATCACTTTTTGGCAAAAAAATCACTCAAAAACTGATTTTTTCGAAAAAAAATTTTTATCAGTCAATACGAAACGTTATCGCCTACAAAAAGCGCTTTTGTCATTTTTTCGAAAACCTAACCCTTTCGAAGTTATTCAAAGTCAAAGTTTTCACCAATCACTTTTCGGCAAAAAAATACCTTGAATAACTTCAATTTTAACAGCAAAATTTGTTAATATTTTCAAAAGTAAAGGCCGTAGCATAAAAATTGGCCAGAGATCATTCATAGGTAATAGCAGCTAAATCGTTACGATTTCCTGTAATAAACTACTGAACCTGTTCAATCGGTTTGGTTTACAAATTTGGGCTAATGGGTTAAGTATGGTACAATAAAACCACGTTGCGGCCGCAGTACTTCTTGGATTCAAAACCTCACTGTATCGCTATCGATACAAGAAGGGAGAATTGATGTAAGTTGTAGATAAGACGTTAAGCTGTGTTCTTCTTCTTCTTTCTTTGAGGGGCCGTTTCCGCAGACACTGTGACGAATTTGGTCTATTGTGTTAACCTCTTCATTAAAAACTTTTGAGGTTAAGGTTTTTGATATAGCCTAAAATTGATCTAGGATTCATAACCCAAATCTCCCAGGAAACAGTGAAGCCCCGATGGAGGAGACTCAATCTTCTCCTAGCTGTAGCCTCACAATCACATAGCAAGTGCTCCGCTGTTTCGGGAGTACCGACAGCTACAATAAACTATAAAACCTATTCTGCTTAAACATGGCAGCCTCTGTAGATATGCGCGGCCGGTAGGCAAATTTAAAGCATTAGAGTGGGTTTGCTAAAACTTTTGCTAATATGCATCTTTGTCTAAAAATTTCTTCATACTACATAAAGACTACATTCACGGAGTAGGTACAAATAATCCCTTCAGCATGATTGTTTACACCTTGGGATTTTGGGTTTTATCGAGTATGTCCTCTTTAGATCAGCCGTATTCAGTCTGGTCTACGGCTAGGCAGGGACAGCTTGATGACCCCTTACCTGCCCATGTAACCGTGCAGGGTGCCTGAGGGCCACATACTGTTGGTCTTAGAGCGAGGGCTTCTTGATTGTGCCTTGCACGGGTCATGTTCGGACACAGCACAACCAAGCCCCCAGCTTTCAGTTAATAATACTTCATCTCCAAGCTGGGTTTCTATCGAACAGAAATTCTTACATCGTAATAAGCTTTGAATAAGCCTATACACGCAGTTTATCTTTAACTAAGATTTGTGGAATGAATTCAAGAGCACATATTTTCCTAAAACGAAATGTGACAATTCCATCTTACCCACACTGAATATCCCAATTCGATTTTTTTCTTACGCAGTAAAGTAAAGTATTCTGATGTAAGTGGGTCATTCTGAACCCCAACCATTCACGACTACCACCAGCACTAAATCACCAAACTTGGTCAATTTTGCCATGTAACATTTTAACCAAAAACTAAAACTACCATTTCGGAAACCCATCAATCCTAACCATTTCCAATATAGAAGATATCCTTAAATTACCATAAAAAATATATTAGGACAAAGGTACTCTCATCTCATTTAAACGAGGAAGCCCCAAACTCCCCCAAGGGACTTTGTCCATCTTCAATTTCGCCCCGTAAATTTTCATCAGGTAACCCATTCCCTTCAACAAACACACACACCCAAACAAAATTATTCCCCTTATTAATAAAGTTTGAAGGAGGCGTCCTATGGGCATATTTATGGGTACACATCCTTCCCCTTTTGTATGTTGATTTTAAAAATATTATAGAAAAAAAGGACCTGAAATAAATATTGCGATTTAAGATAACCGCAAGTAGTAAAAAGGATGCTGCCCAAAATTTTCGTCGTATTTACCAAGAGCAGAAATGTCGTTGGACCTTCAGGAATTTATAAAGGAATCTCCGAAGATTTTTCCCATTGATAATGATACAACAACAACAAAAAAAATTAAGGAGCAACTTTTAATTATTTTACAACTTTGCAAGGATTTTTATTAGCATTGTGGCGGTTGTATTGAGAGAGTTTGGATGGCCCTTCAAAATTAGATTTTTTCGAGTGTGTGTGAGGGTAGCCTTAAGTAAATTTTTATATAAAATTTGATTAGCTCTGGGGTAGCAAAATGTAACCAGTTGCCGCAATTTTTTTTATTGGATTTTGTTAAGAGCCTTCATGCAATAAGGATTTTCTCTCAACAATTTTTCTAAAATGAGGTAATATAAGTTAAAATTGGCGAGGAGTTTTCTTTTTTCGTGTTTTAGATTTCTCGACTTTTTATCTAGTTTAAATTTGCATGTTTTTTGACTATTTTATTATTATGTGAGTATGGGGGTAACCCATATGGTGAACACCGGATGGAGGCAAGAAGGTCTTTACTTAAAGAACACCGGGCCTGAGCGGGGTTCAGATAGGGATACGGAATCGGTACTCGATTCTTTACTCATATGAGTATTTGGCTTTCGATTCTACACATGTCAGTACTCGATATTTTTGACCGAGTAGGTTTACTCATATCATTATTTATAGAGTGGAATCGAGTAATGAGTACAATTTGCATTCAAGGCCGAATACAAGCAACTGCAAGTTTATCTCAGTCGTGAATAATTTACATGTATTGTATTTTTCTGCCTTAATTAAGGAGAGTTTAGTTTTACTCATTCCAAACGCAAATTGGAAGTACACTGAAATTTGCATGCTTTTCTCTCTGTTGCACGAACGTGGATTCCAGACATACAAATTTCTGTGCAATAAAAGAGCTCTAATTTGTGTTTTGGGCTGTAAACGGGCTTTTATAGGTTTGAATTTGTATTCCACCCAAAGTAAAAATTAGATTCGCCCGTTATTAGCCTGAAACAGGCACGCCCAACGTCAAAACGCCTGCACGCACTTAGCACGAAATAGGCACGGTACGCCTCAGTAAAAATAAAACTCAAAAATAACGCCTGCTTGTTGGCTGCCTGCTTATCCTAGTGACCATAAAGGGTGTCATTAGCATACTAAGTAGACCGCTTCTCGTTCGATTGCGTAGGTCAAGCAGTATTGGACGTGATTAGTACTTAGTTAGGGGACCGCTTGATAAAACGACACGACACGCATACTTCTGGTGGGCGCAATTTTAGATTTAGGCGCATTTGTTCTCTATACATGGTAGTTGCGGGAGCGTATATGCTTTTTAAAAAATTAACCAATTAAATTACTTTTACTCGGGATGTAAACTACATAAGTATTAAGTATCTCATGGCCGTAGCCACGGGGCGCAAAAGGGCGCGCAGCTAGGGTTACCATTTATTATTGAAATACCAGACATTTAACTACAAAATGCCTGATTTTAGAGTAAAAAGCCTGAGAAGTAAAAAATGTTTTAATATTCTACCACTTTTTAAAACTTTATCAAGATTAAGTGATGCAATCTTAATTCAAATGATATAAAATTACTTATAGTAACTTTAGTTTCTTCTATTAATCAACTACAAGATGTACAACATTGTACTGTACTGTATTTTAGTGCAGAATTAATATAAACGCGTAGAAAACCTCAAAAAATCGGCAAAAATTGCGATTTATCTAAAATTTTACCGGGATTTCATTTTTCAATAGTTTCTTGAATTTTCTAAATGAGCTTCCCAATTATAAACTGATCTTACCAAAAATGGCACCATTGTTAATTAATGTTTAAAAAAATAATTGATCGTTAATTACTCCAAACGTGATGAACCGATCTGGCTGAATTTTTTTTGTTCGTTATCGGAACAACAAAAACACCATCTTCGAGTGCTCTATATTCCGCTGTTTTCGAGTAAAAAAATAGTGAAAATAACGTGATTTAAAAACTTTGGAGGGTATTTGTAAGTCACAATTGCACCTAGCGACCTCTATCGGTACTACTCATTTTAAAATAATTTCATAACGAATAACTTTCCCAAATGCATATCTTAAACTAAAAGTTATCAGTAACGGAGATATTGAAAAAAGTATGGAAAAAGTGCCTATTTTATTCACAATTAGTTAATTAAAAAGTTATGCGGTCAACCAATTTGTGGGCAATCTTAGGGTGTTCAGTTACACCCTAAAACGAAGCTATTCCAACTATTATTTTTTAGCATTTTCCCCTTCTCACCGATTAACCTAATACTTTGAATCTGTCCATTTCTCCAGGTAATGTGGTAATGGTGTACATTTTCCTAATTTCTTCGTTAAAAAAATCTGTCTGCTGCTTTAATAATAATTTTTTTCACTAACGTATTGGTATAAATTTTTCAGTTTATCTTAAAGCGATTGCAGAACAGAATCTATAAATTGATAACACTTCTACAATGGAGGTTTTTTCTTTTTCTATTTGTAAAATCTTCTCTTGGAAAATAGGAAAGAACGAATTCATTAATACAAGATATGCTTCTGAAAAAGTGATGCTAAAAGCGACAAAAACCCAATTTCAACTACACTTTTCTCTAAAAAATACGTAATTAACCTATTAGTACAGGATCCGTAGAACAACGACCTTCACCGATCGAGTAACCGAATGAAATTTTTTTTGATGATAGATAATATGCTAACAAAAATAACGGTGATGGGTTGCCTAACGAAATATGTTCAATGCTATATTTAATAGGCGTTTTTTCGCCATTTTCCGCCTTTTTCTCTATTTTGAGGAGAAACTTTACATTTTGGTGAAAATGTCAAAAGTGCAAAGTTGTAGAGCATAAAATTTCCTACAAATTTTGTCTGCACTGTTTTTTCGAATTCCGCATAGTTTCGCCGCTAGCGGCCGTTTTGCACCTTTTTTTAGATTTTGAGCTAAAATTATGCATTTGTATGAAAAATTAAATGAGATCAAAGTAGTAGTTGCAGTTTTTCAACGGCTTTTCTTTGGACGCTCTGATTTATCAACAGAATCTGAAAAAAGACGCAAAACGGCCGCTAGCGGCGAAACTATGGGCTCTTCTACGTATCTTAGGGTGAGTGCAGTACGCAGCGTATATGGTAGAGTAGAGCATAGCTGCGCATACTCGCTTATAGAACTCTCAATGGGTTTTAAATGGGTGTGTGCATAACGCAGCTCGCTTTTTCTGCGAGCGGAAAGCGAGCTGCGTTATGCACACACCCATTTAAAACCCATTGAGAGTTCTATAAGCGAGTATGCGCAGCTATGCTCTACTCTACCATCTACGCTGCGTACTGCACTCACCCTTAGACTATATACTTTTTTCCAAAAGCTAAAATCGACGACTCATAACTTTAATAGTTGGTAAGATAGAACCATCACTTTTACCATCATAGATAGTTGGAGGAATTCTGCGTTCATTGGATTCATGAAAATAGGTTAAACGGTTACAAAAATACAGGGTGATAACTAAAATTCCATCTTTGTACAGTTCTGACTGTATTACTCAGAACGGACAAAGATTTCGAGCTAGGCGCCATAGTAACTTATAATCAGCTCAAAAAAATCCATCCAACGACGTATTAAACACAGCTATTGGAGGTGGATACCAAAATTTGCATCCTCGTTTACCGCATTAATATAAATTATGTTGTATATAATTCTAACCTTTTATTTGCATAGAAATAAAATAACATCAAAAATGTAAGGTTAGGTTTTACTCAAATCAGCAAATTTGGTGTTCCTTTTCTGCTTTACTCGCAAGTACTAAAAAATAGAAAAGGAATACGCCTATTATAGCCAAATTGCAGTGATATTGAGTAGATTTCAGGTAAACAAACATAACATTTAGCCCAGTCGTCAGAGCCAAATTTAGACCGAAAGCTCGCACAAAATGTGATCTCGCTGAAAATTGGAACTTAGGTACTTTTTGGGTGTAGAAAACGATAAAAAAATCTTTGCTGCTCTAAAGTGTATGCTAAGTCCACAATTTCGAAAACAAATTCGAAAATTTGGTTTTTGCTTTATATTATCGAAAAATAAAAAATAATCGAAAAACTAATTATATGATGGTTTTCGCCTACATATTTATGACATTAAAATACATGTTTCCTCCAATTTTTATGAAAATCCATCGATTTGTTTATTATTTAATGCACTTTTAGTTAAAAAATAAATAAAATGAGAATTTGGATTTTTTGAGGTTAGGAAATATTTTTAACGTAATCTCGCCCCACCAGTTCGATAACCCTTTTACTCACGAGTATTTTCCTTGTTTTTGTTTTTTCTACGACCAATAACCCCGTAGACATTTGAAAAATGGTGTTACGATGCACTCAAAATGCACTTTTATGCACTTTTCTCGCTATGCTCGCATTTGATTTTTCCAAATTTTTCGGTTTTCGACTCAGGTGCATGTATGAAATGAAAAAAAAATTGTTTAAAGTTCCGGTTACATCACTTATCACCAATTTTTTTGTTCATTTTCACTCTACTACTAATGTTGGCGTCTGTCAAAACCTTCTCAAGGTTGATCGCAGCGCAGGTCTCAATGGGTTCCTCCTCCTCCTCTGGAACCTCATTTAACCAAAGATAAGATCGGATACGCGGCAAATTGTAATGTTTGGGACGGTGTTGAGGATATTCATATGTCCTTTGACTGTATTTGTCCAGTTCAATTAGATCTGAAATCTCAAGGCACTTGTGGCGGCGTATTTTAATATGGAGATATAATGGAGTCAATCAATTGCCTCAATCGTAGCTCTAGTTAAAGAAGAGTTAAGCAAGCCGTCGCAGTCTACTGCACTTGAGGATCTTCGTCATAGCGGTCAGAGAATTATTGGGACACAATTAGAAGAATATCAGGATAGTGGTTGGCTTCACTATGGAACAATGCGCCTTAAACCATTTCCTATGAAGGAACATTAAGGAGACCGTGGATTTCTCAAACATTTTTAACTATGCTCTTATTTTTCGTTCCGAATTCCTTTGGTGTCGTTTTTCAACAAAAGGTGATTTTCTATGACCATTAGTATTATATAAATAGGAACACTCTGGAACCAACACATGAAAATCCACGACCCTGTAGCCAGCTCTGTGAAGTTAGCCCACAAATTTGATTTAAAAATTTGAAAAAAATATAGTCGTTTGCCCATCGTTTGCCCATGATTGCCCAACCAAAATTTTCGTTTGCCCACACAATGATAAAAAAATAGAGCGAAAAATAACTTTTCGGGCTAACTTCACGTTAGAACCACAAAGTTGAAATATTTTGGCTTTTTTCATCTATATCGTTTGCCCATCGTCTGCCCATATTTGCCCAACCTTCAATTTGGTTTGCCCACCTCTAAAAATACAGGTGAGGTTAGGGGACTCCCGTCAGGAACGAAGTTCCTTACGCTTTTTCTTCAACTGCGAATGTAATTCCAAATAGAATCTGCCCTTTCCATTTCTCAAAACTTAGCTTAAATGAAACAATATGGGAGCTTTCAAAAATTTAGCCGATTGCGAATGTAGGGAATAGAAACCTTCCAGAGTCGATTCCGTACATTATCCTTCGAATGCATAATGTCTACTTCCTAGATCGAAACATCCCTTCGATTAACATTGCGAGGTTCTAGGGTCGAAGGCATAAAGGCAACCTTTTGCGTTACAATTCATTCCAATATGAGCAACCTTTTTCAATACCATTCATTTCATTAAGAAGGCATGAGCATCTATCTTCGATAATGAACAAAGGAGAATTTAGTTTTTTCTTGCCGGTTGCCTGCTTTGCATCAAACTGGAAATGGATACTGAAAGTTTAAGAATCTGTCATTATGGTGTCTTAATTTTTTGAACTAATGATGATATTCCCCATGAACTCTTCTCTCCCGATTCAGAGGATGTATACCCATGGTTTTATTGTACCAAGTACACAATCTAGCGCAATAAATCATCATCGAATCAAGACGACATCATATATAGTTCAAACGTTATGAGCACAACTGAGTGATTTTCTGCTTGCACCGGATATGTTTTAGGTCGCCACTGTGTACGACCTAGTCGCAAGCAGGAAACCGGCTACCACAGTGTTTTTACGCTTATGCCTGACACTGCATTACCATTTCTTTCGTTAGGTATCGGTTTCCACTGCTTCCAATTCTACAAAGAAACACTGCGTTCTGATTTCGTGAATTCGTAAATTGCCTACTGGGAAATTGCCTCCTGGGATCGATTCTCGCACGCATACACGCAAATCATACCGCATTTTCTTACATGACGATTTCTACATATTCATTCTACCCGCAAGCCGCGTTAAAGAACGTCGTTCCAAAAAATAGCACAACTATAAATAAGGAGCTTATTTTCAAAAGGTGACATGTCCTCCATCCATTTTTTTTACAGCAATGAGTAAAAACTGTCCATTAAGGTGGATTTACATATCTGACATTTTTCCGTCGTGCCGGTCTTTTTTTCCATTTCGACCAATCCGAAACAACCTCTGCGACATCTTACCGTCACGGCGAAGAGTTAAATAAACTTGAACTTTTCTGTCGCAGGACGAAAAAGCAGCCTGACTGAAATTGAACTTTAATTTGTTTGGTTTTTTTAAAAATAAAAGTCCTTGCCGATTTCTTTTTTTAAGGAGATTGTTCACCTACATCTTTTCTTATTGTCACTTTTTTTTCAAATATGTCCATAATAATAAGATTTGTAGATTTTGCAATCTTTTTAATTTATATTTTTTAGTTTCTTTCATTTTTACGTCAGTTGTCAAAAGTAACGACTGTTTTTGGCTGCGACAGAATTCGTCGCAAATGTAAAACGCGTATTAAAAATCTGCGACAGAAATGATCAGCTGTGATGCGGCGCGACGGGAAAATGTCAGATATGTAAATCCACCTTAAGACTGGTTAAGTAAAAGATATTTGTTTTTAAAAAATATGCCGACACACATAAAGTATTTTATTATTTTATTGTGAAAAAATCGTAGAAATACATTACCTGGTTATTGTGAAAAAAACAAAAAAAAATGGACATCTACCATAATATACGAATGGACATGTCACCTTTTGATAATAAGCTCCTCAAATACCTAACGCCTTTGGAGAACGGCTGACCCTTGTGCCGGCAAGGCTGGCGTTCTTCTATAGAGCGTCAGGCTTTTATAGTTTTCTCCGTGTAGTGTAGGTTTACTGTGTAGGTTTACCGTTTGGCCATCGTCTGCCTATGTTTGCCCAACCCTCAATTGTCGGGTTGGGCGAACGCGCTGTAACAGTAAATTTACACTATCGGAAGGGGAGTGTACGTTTGCCCTTCCGATACCCAGGTAAAAATAATTATATATATGTAAGCATATATGTAACATATATGCAGCCATATATGCAACATATAAGCATCATGTCATATATCTGTGGCAAATTGCAATAACCAGTTACGTGACATTTTTAAACAAAGTGAGATTTTTTGAGGAAAACGTGTATTTTAGTCTAAATTTTCATTTCCTATATAGTTCTAGTTATAGTAACAGTTAACCTACACAATCGGAAGCGGCAGCAGTTATAAAGTTGACTCTACAACTGCTGATGCTTCCGATACACGGAGACTAGGGTCAACCGGGGAATTGTGACAATTTGGGGTAATTGTGACACTCAAGATTTCCAATATTAAATCATTTTTTTAATAAATATTGTTATAAAACACTTTGACTATAAATACGTGAAAAGTTATTTCAAGTGTCACATTTACCCCAGGGTGTCACAATTACCCCGGTTGACTTTATAAAAAGCTTCTGGGAAATCGATGAAAACTTAAATTTTCGCATTTTTCAGTAAATCTGTTCTCACATTGCGGAACTGCACTCTTTCTATTATTATTATTATCATTTTCGCAAAATAATAATTAAAAAGAATCTTATTTATTACAAATTTTCCGCTATAACCTGAAGAACCAAACAAGCCACAACAAAACCACCTGACTCCTCGTACACGTTCACAGTTCCACGTGACGTCATAAAATCACTACAAACAGAGAGCTGTGTGCCAGCCATATACACATTTCACGGGAGTACACAACCTTTCCCTGCAAACATTTCCATTCGGAAACGATTCGAGAACGACACGCAAAAGCGAGAGCTTGATTCGAACTCGGGCTCGTAAACGACTCGTAAACGAATTCGAAGGCAATAAAAGCGGAGCAAGATATCGAAACCAATGTACTAGGAAAGCTTTTTTGGTGGGTTTTGAAGCTTTTCTCGTACCTTTCGCAAGCAGTTTTCGAGTCGAGAATGGTTCGAGAAAGCGAGCCTCCGAGAAAAGCCAAGAAATTGTTTGCAGGGTTGTAATAAGAGAGACTTTGGTGGCTGGATGCTTACAATACCAAAGAGGTGTGGTCAATTAAATACGTGAGGTGTTTTTGTTTTAAATTGGCACCCAAACCACCTTTGGTAAGATGTGCTGGACCCCCCTCCCCCCACCCATCATACCAAAATTTACCCTATAATTCTAGATATTTTAAAATTACAAATTTTTGTAATTTACAACAAATCGACGAATCGTTTATGCGTTATAGTCCATAACACCGTTATGAAAATCGTCCCCTATAAGTTTTTTGGGTCGCTGATTACGAAAATCAGGGTCCCGCAGTCCTAAAATATCGACGCCGCCCTTAAAAATTCAAAATCACCCCTTTTCAATGAAATACATGTTTTTCAATATTTATTTTCGAAGGTGGTTGATTTATACGAAATCAAGCCAAATTTTATGATAAAGGATAATACTAAAGGGTTAAAACCACCCCATACATCGACTGAAAATATAAAATTTTGTAAACAAATTGTTTTTCCAACTTTATGCTTCAAATTGGATTGAATGCGTATTGTCAGGCAAAAATAACTTATTTTCAACCCTTAAGGGGCTAAATCTAGCCCTACAACATTGCAAAAAAAAATTCTTGAAATTTGGTTAAATAGGTATTATCAGTCAAAAATAGTAGTAGAGTAAAACTACCCCTAGATTAAAGTTGAATTTGAAAAAAGGTTGAAATTTTTTTTCATTTTTTTTTGTTCCCTTTAAAATTGGCTCCCTAAAAAATTGTATAAGACGACGAAAACGGACAATTAAGCTTGGTGACCATAAAGGGTGCCAATAGCATACTCAGTAGGCCGGCTCTCGTTCGATTGCGTAGGTAAAGCAGCATTGGACTTCGTTAGTGCTTATTTGGGGGATTGCTTGTCAAAACAGCACTCGCGTTTGGAATTGTCTATGCCGATGCGGTCGCTTTTGGCAAATCGTTCTCGGATTGTTTCCGAATCGAAATGTTTGCAGGGAGGCGAATATTTAGTTTTACGCGCCTGTGGCGGTAGCATGCATGCCTGTGGCGGGTGTGTGGGTGTGGCGGGTGTGGCAGGTGTGGCATGCGCATTTGTTCGCTATGCGTGGTAGGTGCGGGGCGTGCACGCTTTTAAGAAAATTAACCAACTAAATTATTTTTACTCGGGTTTGAATAGACCAGCATTATAGATAAATATTTTCGGTAAATTGTCAAAGTATACGTGCGAACGTACAAAATTGAAATGACGAGTTGTAAAAAAATTAATGGCCCTTAATGGTTGTCACTTCACCATAGTGAGAAATGTCACCTTTAAAATCAAATGAGAAAAATATCACTTACAAACATCCGTTGAGAACAATTGTCACTGAATTTACCGTTTCTCGATATCAGTGACAACTGTAATCCACCTTATCTCACTGACATGTTACTTTTTTAGAGAACCATAATACCATTTTTGACTCACTTCGCCATTTGTCACCATAAGTTGACAACCATAATAAAGCCGGAATTACACTATTGTGTTGTGGTGTGTCGTGGCGCTCTGTGTCGAGATCTAATTCATATATTTTATATGGGGCTGATTACATTATTATGGTGTGTTGTGGTGTGGCGTGTGCCCGATCTGGCCTTTCTGATTGCCCCACGACACACCACAACACAATAGTGTAATTCCGGCTAAAGGCTGAATGTGTTACTTTTATCAGAAACTTGGATTAAAAATGAGGAATATGATGAAGACTCCGCTAATGTTTTAACATCTCTTTCGGACAAACCAAAAACGCCCGCACAAGGGTCACCCGTTCTCCAAAGGCGTCAGCCTTTTATAGTTGTGCTATTTTTTTAGAGGTGGGCAAACCAAATTAAAGGTTGGGCAAACATGGGCGGACAATGGGCAAACGATATAGATGAAAAAAGTCAAAATATTTCAACTTTGTGGTTCTAATGTGAAGTTAGCCCGAAAAGTTATTTTTCGCTCTATTTTTTTATCATTGTATGGGCAAACGAAAATTTTGGTTGGGCAATCAAGGGCAAACGATGGGCAAACGACTATATTTTTTTCAAATTATTTACTCAAATTTGTGAGCTAACTTCACAGTGCTCCTGTAGCCGCCTTGAACGATTCGTACCATTTACTAATCATATTATCCTTTTTTTGTTATTCTATTGCCTCTGTTTTTGTTAATGTTATGAAGGTATATTCTCGATTTTAAAACTGGTCTAATATAACAGATACTTCTGGGACGCCATAAATATCTTTTCGTTTTTGTAATAAAATTTAATTTTAACTTTTACTACAGAAAATGTTTCAGGATTTCACTTGAACAAAATTTGCATTTTATTGTTTTAGAACTGTGGAAGGAAAAAGCCGCAAGGATTTCCATAATTTACATCCTCATACTCTCTCACAATATTGCAAAATGAAAATTTCGTTGAAGTTACGCTCAACTGTTTGTTTTATTAGCATTTCATTATGAGAGGAGCTGACGAATGATTTTGGGTAATACTTAAACCTATTTAGAATGTTTGAGGGTTTGGCAATGTTGATTTTGAATAAATTTCATCGTGGTGGTGTGGGAGGAATTCTTTTTTTTTGCGTTAAAATTAGATGCTTGTATGTATAATGTTCGAGGGAAAGGATTCTTTTCTATATTGCACAATTGTAGTTGATAATAGATTCAGGTCTTAGGAGCGCTATTCAATAGTAATGGTGGATGAAGTGTTAAAGATAATGTTGATCTCTGTACTAGAAAATTGCATTTCATTAAGTGTGTTTGGGTTGTATAAAACAGTGGGAGACCACCCTTTTATAGATTGGGTAGTGTATTCCGTCCAAAGTTTGTTATGCGATTTCCACCTTCTAGAAAAGGCCATGAGCAGCTCCAATGTGATTGTTTTATAGTCAAACATTAAAATTAACATTATCCTTAATTCATATAATGTTCATTTTTTTATATATATATATTGTAGTTTCAATATCATTCAAATTTATTCCCAAGCATAAACCATCGTGAAGAGCTCATTTCATTACCCTTTAACCTCCAACTATAAAAACTCTCTTCAAAACCTAAATAGATATGAACGATACTCACGTATATCCACGCCACCATAAGGATATGAAAAAAAGTCCTCTTGTTGGGTTTTCTATTTTATAAATGAATTATTAGGTCGAGTGTCCTTTTTTATGCATTCAACAGCATTTTTGTATCTATCTCCCTCCTCCCTCTCTCTCTCTATAAAGGCATTTTGCTTGGATGCTGGTACTTTATTGATTGCGAAATGGGTTTCCACGCCACGTTAAAAACACTGCTGTATAATTCGTCATGGAAAAAAAGCTTTTAAACCATAAAATGAGACGTTCCCATTATATGGATATACTTGGCCATTTAACACATCAAAAATATAGTCACTAAAAGTATCTCATATTCCAAACCGTGAAAACAGCGAATTGAATTTACTGCGTGAACGATTTTTACTGGTACATTCCGTGCATTCCGTGTATAGCGTTATATGAATGTAGATAAAAGTTTGAATTACCTTTCGTGGGGATATGTAACATGTTTTTGAGATATTTTCGTTTTACCCTCGAAATTATCTTGAATTGATGATGTAAAATGTGAATATAGGCGTTTTTACTTCACCCTAAATTACAAAGGGAATGATTTAAAAATATTTGAAAGATTGAATCTGTGATGTCTGTACTTACACAGTATTCGTTATAGATTAAAATGAAAAACGAAGGTGAAGGCGGTGACTTACGACTACTGATACAATTACACTTTCCTTAAAGTACAATCAGGAAATCCTACCCGGAAAAAACAGGCCCGAAAAACGTGTGTCGCTAAGAAGTCTAATGTCAATATTTGATCCCTTCGGATTAATCATACCTGAGCAAACTATAACGGAAAGAAACGGAAAAACCAAGTCGGACAAATGAAGTCAACCTCAATACCCAGATTAGAGTTAGAAGCTGAAGTCTTATGTTCAAGAATATCTACCCATTAGGAAAGTGAACTAGTTCTAAGACTAGTAGAATAACTACTTTCGATGGAGGGATACCTTCAGTTGGATATCTTTTATATGAAAACAACCCACTACTTTTGTATAGGTACAGAGTTGTCCTACAATGGAGGCAATTGCTCCACTCTGCATTACTTCGAATATGTACTTCGAGAACTAATTCATTTTGAACTTCTTGGAGAACTGATTCATTTTGAACTAACCGAAGAACCAATTCATTTTAAAGAACTTCGAGAACTAATTGAATTTGAACTACTTGGAGAACTAATTCACGTTGAAGTACTTCGAGAACTAATTAATTTTGAACTAGTTGCAGAACTAATTCACTTTGGAGTACTTCGAGAACTAATTATTTTTGAACTACTTGGAGAACTAATTCATTTTGAACTACTTGGAGAACTAATTCACTTTGAAGTACTTCGAGAACTAATTCATTTTGTTCTAACTGGAGGACTAATTCATTTTGAACTACTTGGGGAACTAACTAATTTTGAACTACTTCGAGAACTAATTCACTTTGAAGTACTACGAGAACTAATTAATTTTGGAGTACTTGGAGAACTAATTAATTTTGTACTACTTGGAGAACTAATTCATTTTTAACTAACAAGACTACTAATTAAAAAACAAATTATTTAGAAAAATCTTGTGGGCTTACCACTGATATCGTGATTTGAACTAGCTCCTCTCAGGATTACTTTGGCACCACTACTGGAACTAGTCAATTTCCCACTAGTGCTAAAATTGTTGCAATTTTCTAAGAAGTCAGTTTATTCCGACTGGGCATATAAAATTTACACCGTACGTTGACATCAACAGAGTTACCAGAGCCCACCTTAGGGTTAGGGCCGTCCTAAGATATTCGGCGCCCGTGGGCTAATAAAAATAAAGCGCCCTTTTGAGAAAAAAGAACAAACGTAGTAACTGGGGGTCCTATATCAAATTATAGGAAAACTTCACAAAGGTTTCTGGGACTAACGTCCTACTTCAGATGATTTATAGCAGACTTTTGCAGTCGTAGCAAAGCCGTTCAGCGAATTGCTAAGAAAGAGCGCCATATTTAAAATAGAAATCGAACAGCAAAATGCATTTAAAGCATTAAAAAAAATATTGGCAAAAACACCAGTGTTGAAGTTATTTGTACCAGAGGCGCATGCGGAGGTTGATGCCGATGCTGGTAAGGACGAATTCGGCTATTGTCTTGCAGCGGTTCAACAGTTGCATCCAGTGCAATACATGAGTCGTAAGACAAGCCCAGCGAAGCAACGCTTTCACGCTTACGAGCTAGAAGTATACTTGTCATACAGTAAACGCCCTAAAGAAGTGGAAAGTTTACGTTCTGGGAAAGAGGATTAAGATTGTCACCGACTGCAATGCATTCGCCCCGACAATGAAAAAAGAAGATGTCCCACTGAGAGTGGTTAGATGGGCCATGTTTCTAAAAGACATTACCAGATTTACATCGTTCACGTACTAAATTGAGGCACGAAGATGCGTTGAGCAGAATTGCATTACCAATTGTCGATACGTTAAATTACCGAATTAAACAAGCGCAGAAGGAAGACTAATATTTAAGAGCGAAAGATATTAAGATCTCCGCTCATGAAACCTTGACTTTTTATTTAAGAATCCAGGGGGAGGGTTAATTGTCATTCCCACATCAATGGAGGAGGAGATCATTAAATCTGCTCACACGCAAGGACATTTTTCAGCTACTAACAAAGAAGCCTTAATCTGGAAAACTTACTTTATTCCTGTAGAGGACTCCATCCATCCAATGGCGCTACAGCCCAAATCGAGCCTTGGCTTCCTGTAGGGCATTTCTGCAAGCTTTATGGGCCCTTGCAGCATGTCTCCAATTTTGGATATTAAGCATTGCCTCTGAGTCAGTCGTCACAGAGTCTATCCATCTCCTCCTGGGTCTACCTGGGTATATTTCTCGCAATTTTTGATATCATAAGCCGTTTTGGGATGCCATTGTTCTCCATCCTCACTACGTTGCCGGATAATTTTTTTTAAAGTAAAGTGAAGACTAAGGTATTCCAGTTAGACAAAAGATGCATAGAATGCACAAAGGCAGAAGGCAAGGGCGGGAAACAGGAAGGCCTACTAACACCCATTGGTAAAGAGGATCGTCCACTTCAGACATTGCATATAGATCATATAGGTCCCATGAAAGGAATTAGGAAAAGATACAACCATAGTAGTAATAGTGGATGCGTTTTCTAAATTTGTTTGGTTTTACCATACTAAGAGTATGTCAAGCGTGGAGGTTGTCGACTGGTTGAGGTTGCTGACAGTTATTTTTGATAACGCAATAAAGAGTAAATCAGATTTTACAGCCAATCTGTTTAAAAATGAGTGCATACCACAGGCATACCACATTCGTTAATCACTACTGGCATCCCGAGGGAATGGCCAGGTAGAAAGGGTAAATCACATCCTAATACCGTTCCTAACCAAATTATTAATCGCGGAGCCAAGCGCGTGGTACAAGCGCGTTGATCGAGTTCAACAAATGATAAATAATACTGTTCTTACTTTTGTTATGAAAAGATTTTAAATAAAAACAACTAATAACTAATAATAACAAAAATATATAACATCAACAAAAATTGCCGCCCCGAAAAAGGTTGCGCCCCGGGGCTATAGCCCATTTAGCCCTGTGGTTAGGGTGGCCCTGCTTAGGGTAGATTTTGCAATAGACGTCGAGTATCAAACAAAACGTCCGGTAATTCTTCATAATAAAAGCAAGCAGTACACACAATAAGCGCACTCAATGTCAACAGATTCCTTAATAATAACAAGAACTTCATGAATAGGGATAGGGGACACGTTCCGGCTGAGATCTTGTCAGACAGCGGCACAAATTTCCAAGGCACATATCATGAGACGAAGAAGCAAATAGACAACAACCAGCCCAGTCACTAAGTGGAATTTCAACCCACCCACACAGTGGCGTAGCGTAGTAGGGGCGGCCTGCCCCGGGCGGCACCTTTAGAGGGCGGCAAAATTTCACAATAAATAATAATAATATCTTGTAAATATTATTTTTGTCGCACCTACGATTCGGACCAATCGAAATAATCACGGAATTTTGACGAATTGTGACGAAATCGGGGAATCCCCTTTCTTTAATTGAATGTATAATAATGACATCTTGGTCATTGTAGCGACTGGCAACACCGCCTGTACTGACTTGCAGGGATTTCCCGTATTTTATTTTGTGCTTGGATTGTTTATGACTAATATTCAACGAGAATGACTTCTATCATATAAAGAATAGTGTTCAATATTGTATTGGTCGTCTCAAAATAAAGTTCCACTATTTTTTTAAATCCGTCTCGTTGTCGGCAAAAGTCTGGGAGTCTCAGGGAATTTGCGTCTAGGTGTTGTGGCAGCGCTGTAAAATTTCTATGTGCGTGCGTTGATCGATCTGACGGTCAGGCTTCAGCTACTATGGAGACTCCAATCGCTCCTACCGCCAAAACACCAAATAAAGCAAAAGTTGTGTAATCCGGAAAATGTCACACGTTCTTTTGAGCTTCCAAAGGGGTGTTGTTGATCAATTACCTGCCCCGTGGGACCACGATCACAACTGCACGCTTTTGTGGGGTGTTGCAACAACTCAGAAAGGCGATCCAAAACAAAAGGAGAGGAATTGGACAAAAAACCGTCCTATCGCTCTGCTGAATCCAGGAAAAAAATTTCATAACAAAAAAGGGCTTGACCGAATATTATGAAATTATTTTCAGAACATGTTTTCGGTAATACGCGTCGATCGGCAGCTCAATGAAGTCAATATCATTTTTGGTTCGCGCGATATCGTGCAGGTACAAAAATCACTTACGTCATCTAAACAAAGAAAACACTCGACCGAATTTTATGAAAATCTTTTCAGATTGTAACTTCGGTAATACGCTACGACCGGCACCTCAACGAAGTCGGTATCATTGTTCGTTTGCGCGAAATCGTGCAGGTACAAAAATCACTTATACGTCGTTTAAACAAAAAAACGACTCGACCGAATTTTATGAAAATCTTTTCAGATCATATATATTTCAGTTAATACGCTTCGATCTGCAGCTCGATGAAGTCGATATCTTTTTTGGTTCGCGCAGGATTATGCAGCAAAAAATGACCACATACGTACGCACACACACGCATACTTCTTCTCAAATTTTTCTTAAAATGCTATTGGGACCTTGAAAAATGAAAATAAGTTGAAAATTACGATTTCGATTTTCGGACCGATTACAATAACTTCCCTATAAACTGGGAAGTTAGGGCGGCAAAATTTTCTTCCGCCCCGGGCGGGTGGCACCCACGCTACGCCACTGCACCCACATATGGGAGGAATGTGGGAGAGACTTGTCGGTTCAATCAAAACGGACTTATTATACTTTTGGCTGACCCTGTACCTCAGATTTGTAGGCCAAGCAACTTGAACAAGCTCAGTTATCTACTAAGAAACATATAGATTAGACTAGTATGTTCGAGTAAGGTGGCGCGAAATAACTAGACCCACTTTCTCGCAGGAGAATGACACTTAAAATTACGACTCAAACTGAGAGTCGACAATTTCTGGTGAATCAATCAATATCTTGGCAATATGGCTACAAAATAGTTCAGTTCTTATATTGTCCCTATTGAAGGCGTGTTCTCTAGAAAAGGATATCGTGGGCTTAGAGTGTAAACCTGCTAACTAACTTTAATGAAATTTTACAGCGCGTACACAAAACTTCTAATAATTTATATTTGTAGCTAAAGTAAACCCAACATATAGTTGGTTTATTTTGTAATATTGGGCCCTATTCTGTAATTTTTCATAAAATAATATTTTATGTTATGTTTAATTGATAAAACTTCTTCTTCATAAAATAAAAATAAAATATTTTAAAAATTCGTATTCTGTTATGCTTTCTTAAAATTATTTTATGAAGTCTTTTATGAACACACAACATAAAATATTAAAATGTTCTATTACGTTTTGAACAGCTGATCGGTTGAAAATAAAAACAAATAAAATTATGAATGAAAACAAACAAAATCAAAGCGCACCTTGTTTCAGTATCTGACAAAATACAATTTTCTTAATGGGTTTGTCATATTAATTTTTAATTTAATTCAAAATTCAATGAAAACTACTTTCTCGCAAGTGTCAATTCCCGTCTGTTATTTTCATAAAATGGGTTAAAATACCTGTAAAATGTGCTGCTTAGATTATTTTATGTTATGAAGCGTAACACGAAATATTTTATGTTATGACCGATATAATAAAATAAAATTTGTCGGACAGAATAGGATTTTAGAGAATTCTTTTATGTTATGGCATAACATAACATAAAATGATAAAATTTTACTGACAGAATAGGCCCCATTGTATAGTAAATACTATGGTTGAGACTACTACTACTTTCTAAACTACAAATATAAATTATTAGAAGTTTTTTGTCCGCGCTGTAAAATGTCATTTTAGTCGAGTGGCGAGTAATTTACTTACCACTAAACGTCTTAAAACGTTTTAGTTGCTAAAAAGTGTCCAAACACCGTGCATTAGTAAGTAAAGTGTCAAAATGAACAGACGACAAGATAGCAAAGTAAAAATTATTAAATTAATCAATTTGCATGACAAAGACCGAAAAAATAGAACAGGAATCGATTGACTCGACTAAATGATTTTAGTAAATTACTCGACTAAATTTGTTTGTCCATACTGGTTTACTTACTCGCTCGACTGAAATACTGGCATAGTCTGTACCAGCCTTAAGCCGCTGATATGTAACTAAAATTTTCCATAAAAATATCCTGCGAAAAAAGAAAAAAAAAATTACTGCTAAGTATGTACTTTCTCCCTCCATGACCTGTCAAATAATATAACCTCCTGTTTGGGATTCCTATCAGTCAATATTACCATAACAAATTCTTTACGACACCAAGTGCTAAAACGAATATTTAGGGGGTGTTTCAGTGGGTGCCGATAGGAGATAGGACTTAGGAGCATTGAACTACAAATTTTTGAGGATGATAAAAATGTGTTGTCAGTCGCTGGGTTGCTGTCAGAAATTACTCGAAATTTTCAGTTGTAAAAGCTAAAAGCAGACATTTTATAGGGAAATTATTGATTTTGTTGAATAAGCATTTTTATTTTGGTAACTATAAATCTTACGTTGAAGGAATTGATGGAAAGTTTCGTTTTATAGACCGACAAGCACATGTAAATTTTTTGTATAAACCTTTAAGGTTAAAACATTTCTTGGTATAGGTTACAAGGTTTACGATGGAAAATATTGTTAAGCCCAAAGCGTAAATGGTTCTAATCTGGAGATTTAAAGTTAGTGAATTCCATCATATCTTGATGAAAACGTTCACCTTGTTCTTTCGAATAAGCACCAATGTTATTTTTTAGAGACCTTCTGCAACGTATGAGTTTCAAGTTATCCAGCAGAGTTTAAATAAGTTGTTTGTAATTGAGAAAACCATGAAACATGGCTTTGAGGCTGTCCCAGGCTTCACTTTTCGTTAGTATTGAATAGCTGTGAAAATTCGTTAATTCCAATTAATTTTTTTATTTGTGGTCTTATGAAAATAACAGATTTTACTTTGCTTTCTGATAAATTAGGAAAGAAATATTGAAAAACTTCCCAATCTTCACCAAAAGCTTTAAGGAATTACTTCAAGTAGTAGTAATGTGTCAGTTCTAGCGCAGCAACCTTGTCGGTTGTAGTCCAGAATATGAAAGCTAGTAGCTCTAGAATGAACAAACAAAAACCGAAACTTCAAGCTAAAACCGATGACATCAGTGTGCCAGAACCGACTTAGTTATACTATTAGCACTCGTAGATCTCGTCTTCAATCATATATTCATCGGGAACACAGCTTATATTAGATATTTTTTAATTGGACAGTTCTGATCTCAAGAATCACCTTTTGTTGTCACGTCATGGTGCAATGTCTAGCAGCAAGTTTAATCCTCGGGTTTGATTGGGTTTGTGGTTATGGGGAGGCAAAAGGATGTTGCAGGAGATATTGATGAACACTGAATTTTTGAAGGAATTCGGGAATACTGACTGTGAAAGATAGTCCCACACAGTGTGGTATTTTAAGATTTGACCCCCTGGGCCTATAAGATTTGCCGCCCAATAACTTAAGGCATACAAAAGAATAATCACCATTTATTAAATGCTTAGGTTTCAAACGTCAAATATTCTTCGCTTATCCGGGACCGTAGGTAATTTTTTATTCTTTTTAGTACGGAAAACGAAAGTGCGGTGACAAGAAGTTTTCCTAGGCTCAAGTAACCCAATATCTACTGAGGTACGTATATGAAAATGCTCCCTTCAAATCCTTCCGATTTTTTAATGTGACGCCAAGAATTATTTGAAAAGAACACATTCTTTTTGTAGACTATCCGCAAGATTAATCGGGTATAATTTTTGTAGTTTTATCGGGTTAACTCTAGGAATTGTATCTCATTCGCATAAGAATTGCGTCATATGAGATTTGTGCCCCAGAGCTTGTCCCACAATTGTTCCCATATTTGGAAAATGGTTTTTTGGTCACAAAAGGTCGCGAACACTTCCTCAAGACACTCATGGTATAGTTTCTTTTCTTCTTCTTTCTCTTATGAGCGCTTCGGTGCACAGAAGAACTTTTTTTCTTACCAGCCTCCTCAAAAGCATCAAAAGATTCCTGTTTGTTCTCTATAAAAGTGATAACTGATTCTAAGGATGTGCAAACTAACTCTACTTCTCTGTCGGAACCTTTAAGAATTTTGGAAACCATATAGGTTTTTGGTGACCCGAGTCCCTTTTATAGCTTCAAGAGCCGCTATTATTCCGTTCCAATTTTTGTTAAGCCTGGCATAGGCATCGTCCCTAGCTGACCATCTCGTATATCACAAATTTTCTACAGTTCATTTTCAGGCTTAGCTCAAAAGGACTGCAGTAATATTGTACGGACGTTAATGCTAAAAAAAATACGTATACATTTTGCAGCAACCCCAAAAAATTATTATTCATTCAGTGTACGAGGTAACGATTATTAAAGGCTTCCAAAGCTGATCACGCAAGCCGCCCACAGTGTTGTATTGCTCTATTTATAAAGGAACTTTTAGACCTAAACGTGGGCGAAAAGGGGGACTGGAGGGTGAGGGGTTTAGTCAAACGGGCTAGTCTTGCGTTGCGAGTAAAATAATTCTATGACGGTAAGAGGGCGATAATGGTAATAGCGATACAATTTTGTCAAGGCTGCTCCATTCTTGGGTGGCTCAAAGGGACTATGAAGAAGCAAAAGGTGCCATCTCCAATAAGTTTGATAGCGCGGCTTTGCACCTTATCCAGCCGGGCTAAGTTGGCCACGACATTACGCATTGCCTAGTAGTCCAATAAATAAATAGGTACTTTTTCTTTGCAAAAAATACCGCACGCGATTTTTTTCCACCAAACGATTTTATATATTTTAATAAGCTCAAATTCAAAATGGCGTCATCCCCACCCTCTTGCTAAACATACAGTGAAGGAAAACGCGTTTAATTCTATATCTCTCAAAAACTATACATTTTACGACAAAAATGCATATTATATTTTTTGTAGATAAATAAGCCATTTAACTTTTTTGTTTAGAACTTTTTTGTGTAAAGTCAATATCTACGGAGAAATAGTGCTTTAAACTTCATATATCACTTTCTTTGCACTATATTTCGTTAATGGTTAATTCTACATGAAAAAGTCCTGCGTAAGACTTATAGAACACACGATTATCTATAATTTTTGTTATTATCAATTTTTACGTTGGGCTAATATTGCACCAGTTATGGCGCTTTAAGTGTCGAAAACCGTAAATTCAAAAGTAGTTTTTTGCCAATATACAGGATGTGTACCGCTAAGCTTACAAAGCGGCAGGCTGTGGATAGGTATTGGAGAGACGAACAAAAAATCGTTTAGGGGGGGGCGTCAAATCGTAACGGTTTAGGCGCTAGGCCGTTTTGTAGTTTTTTTGGTAGAGTTTTACATATCACCCTGTATTTTTGTAAGCCTATGAGCTATTTTCAAGAGTAAGGTGTCATTGTACGTAGAATACTCCCACCTATCTAAAACTGTAAAAGTCAAGATTCTACCCTATCAACTACTAGAGCAATGAATCATCAAATTCAAAATTTCGGTTTTTTTAACTAAAATTTCAACTAAAACCACCTTTTTATCCAAAAATACGTAGTTAACTAATTTTTTTTTGCAAAATTGGAAAGCTTGGACAATTTTCATTGATTAATGTCTTGACAAACCCCCCACCTACCCCTCCACCGGCCAATACTCTCCCCCAAAATGGGTAATTTTTTTTTGTAATATCACCGCTAAAATATATTTACCCCCGTTTTCAAGGTTGCTGAACACAAAGGGAGGGGGGTGGTCATAATTTCTATTTGGGGTGCGCAACCCCCCAAGAGGGGTTAAACGCACTTTTCACGGTTTCCCTGCAAAAAAAACACTTTCCACCAGTTTTAGAGAGTGCTGAGCACGGTGGTGGTCTTGGGTATCGGTTCCGAACCCCACCAACCCCTCCACCGGCCAATACTCTCCCCCGAAATGGGTAAATTTTTTTGGCAAAATATATTTACCCCGTTTTCGAGGATGCTGAGCATGGGAAAATTAATCGTATTTCTCATCTTGGTTATAATGGTCGTTCTTTCTTCTTCAGCTGAAAAAATATGGTCAAATACCGCCAGTAGGTCTACTGAGTGATTGATACATACTTTTATTTTAATATATAAAGAATTGAGAACATTTATTACGATGCATGAAATTACCCTTAAACAAATTGTTACAGTATTTTAGTTAATTTACTATTTTAACACCAACTCTTTTGTTCTCGTGTTTACTATTTAAAACCAATGATTTCTGCTTCTTTATGTTTATTTTGATACGTTTTTACAGATCACTTAAACTCTTATTATTTATATTAATTAATTATTGGTCATTCTTCAAAATCGTTGCCAGGGTTGAATAAAATAAATTATCGTTCCATGTAGGATGGTAGGGCCCGTACATGAAACTAAATGGAGATGAGGGCTTTATCCACCACCACCGTCCTCGGAAATATATTTTGGCGCTGATATTACAAAAAAAAAATTTACCCATTTCAGGGGAGAGTATTGGCCGGTGGGGGTCGGAACCGATATCCAACACCACCAGCGTCCTCAGCACCCTCGAAAACGGGGGAAAGTGTTTTTTTTTACAAGGAAACCGCGAAAAGCACGTTTAACCCCTCTTGGGGTGGTTTTTGGCCGTTTTGAGGGGTTGCGCAACCGAAAATAGAGATTCTAACAACGCCATCGTGTTCAGAATCCTCGAAAACGGGGGGAGAGGTAGTCTTGTTCCGGCTCAAAGTAGTTACAATTTTCGGGGCTTTTTCCGACTCACACACGCCACTATTATATGGTGGATCACGCGCTTTTGCCTTTTTTTAGAAGCTTTATATTAACTTCGTTTTCTGTGTGGGACAAATGTTGCGATCGATTTTTCGATTACTTCCCGATATCCGGTGATGCTCAGAATTGGCACACACCTTTGGTTCTGAAGACAATGCAATATAGTATATTCATTTTTATGGTACATCCAATATGGAGGCCACAAATGGCGGATTACCATTTTCTTTACAACCCCCCCCCAAACATGGGTATCAAATGAAAGAGCATGACGAGTAGAATTCAGCAAGCTATGTGACGTCATCTTAAATCCAATATGGCGGCCACCACGAACAACCCCTCGATATGGGTATCAAATGAAAGGTTATGATAAGTACAATATGTAGCAGTCGCTACGCAGTAATATTTGTTAGTATTGGTTACGATAATTTTGTTGATTGATTTATTTTTCTTAGTGTACTTACAATTTTGGAGTACAGTGTTACGTCATTGATATTTTAATTTTCACTACTACCTTGAAAATACTTTTATAAAAAAACACAATCACGTATGTAGACACTGTATAGGAAATAAAATATTAGGAAACATAGATACACAAATAATTGTTTTGTAAAATAAAAAAATGTAAATGTGATAGTTGAATATGAAAGTTGGTTTTGTACAGTCGTAATAAAGATTGTGAACTCGGAAGTCTGCTAATAATTTTTAAATCTTTGTAACGGTTTTAACTGATTGTAATTAAATCGTGTTTAAATTCCAATTGCCTAATAATTAATGAACGAATAAATGTTAAAAATAAAAATAAAAGTTTATCACTAACTATTTAAGGACGGGCTAGTTAAAGCTCATCGAGCAGGAGTCTTATTTACGGAATAGCTACTTCTACCCCGATCACAATACAATTACCTGTGTTGGTAAGATATGTGACGGCATTTTAAATCCAATATGGCACTTAAATAGTTATAACTTTCCATGAACTCGTTTCTTGTTCATCTTGTGATGCTTCTGTTATGGTCTTTACTTGTATGGGCTGTTTATATTTGAATGAAAGCGCGGGGTATTACAGTGTGCTTTGAGGACTAGTCTAACTTTTTACGCTTTTGAAAAAGTGTATACATGTTTTCGTATAATGAAATATCATGATTTAAACTCTACCAGCCCTTCTAGGTTTTCGTCGTACACTGACACCGATTAGTATAATGCACCTAAACGGCCCTTTTCGAGGCACATCAATTATATTATAAGTGCTTGTGTGCGAATTGAGCTACCAGTTTCAACATAGAAAACATATTTTTAAGTTGCTTATATCCGAACAAACCGAAATAAAGTTCGAGCAACTTTGTGCCAAAATTGCGGATCAATGCCGGAAAAATGCTGAGTCCAGCAGGAGATTCGGGTACCCATTATAGTATGTGCCGGAAACGCTTTGGCTCGAACTAATGATACGTCCGCGCCGGAATCGATCAGGAAGTCGATGGCCTGTGGGGTTCTCATCTTACACAGGGTGAAGATGAGGTGGTGGTTTATGGCGGTACTGCCACCAGCGATTATGGTGAAGTACTGTAGAAACTCCGAAGACTTTAGGTTTCCATGCTCTTGCACTGGCAGAAGCTGCACAAGTCGTCGCTTCTCAGAGAGACCATACTTCTCGAGCAGCTGGTGCTTTACGTCCCCCTTCTTGCCGGGCTCTGCCCCAACTGATTTATCATTTATTCCGCAGTCTTTAAAATCAATTGTTCGAAAGAAATACGAGCTCTGAGGGTGAAGTTAGACCAGTACTGGAGGAGCATTTCACGTTACTAACAAGTGAATTTTAGAAGACCTAATCTAACCGACAGATAGAAGAGCTTTTTAGAAAATGAAGGAGAGTACTCGTATATTTTTGGTTAAAAAATTAACTTCTATTTATCTTAGTAAAAAATCGCATTATTTTTAGGATGAACTATAACATAAAGACAAATTCATTTAAAAGTTTCTTAAAGTATATTTATTCAAAAAATAACACTATTGCAATAATCATTCCCAATAAAAGTGCTATTTTCATTCGATTTAACAGATACTTCCTGAATACCTTTTGGCTAACTTTAGATAAACTCCAAACAGGTTTAAAGTAGGTGGATCTATTCATGACTTCGGGCATATAGGAATGTTAAAACGTGTTTTCAGAATATGCCATCTAGAAATTTTGCACTTATTGTGAACAGGAATTTTGAGGAAGAGAAGAGATACCGTCTAGACACTAAAATTCTTTATGACATTATTTTAGGATTGTCTGCCAAATATTACTATGAATCTGTCCCAGGATTTGTTGCATGTAAATTCCTAGAATTAAACACATTGTAAAAGCTGTAAAGACGACATTCTTTGATGGATTTTTGTGTTGGTCCATAGAATATGAAACACTTAAATTCATATTAAAAAATCTGAAGGAGTCCTTCCTACAAGTCCTTCTGGAACATCTCATCCCAATACATTCTTCCTTTTTTTCATATAAAAGCATTATCGAAGGTATGGAGAATGGAGGAAAACCTTTAAACAAATTTTTTTTAGTCATCCGCAAAAAATAATAATAAAAATGACATTGTTTTGGCGTGAAGTTGATGAAAGAAGAAGATCCCTTTATCAGCGAATGTATATTTTTTTGTGATAATTATAATGTCTGGAGGAAAGATTGATGTACTCTCTCAGAGCCTGATAAATGTTATGGAGTGCTAATTGCTGCTCATTTACCATTTTCATCAAATTTAAGTCTTGTAAACCAGAGTAATGGGCTAATGGACCAATTGTGTCTAGATAGTAGGTCTAATTTATCTGAATACTCAAGGCACATCCTGTTATATGTCAGCTTTAACTAAGATATAAAATGACAGTCAACAATATAATCTCTTGGGTTTTATCTTCTTCGTGCAATCTGCACGTGGAGTATTTTTGATGATTGTTTTGCATGGAGGATTCCTTGTGGATGTAAATTTTCTAGATGAATGGACGGACTCAAGTTGTTTATTGATTGTAATTTCTTATTGTTTTCAAAGGTTGAATTATAAAAATCGACTATTACTTTATAGAAGATTTTCTGTTTTCTGAGTTCATTTTCAATTCAACTTTAATTAACAAAAATTCTCGTTTCAATAAAATCCTTTCTGGGAAGAAAATTGTTTCAAATCTTTAGATACATTACGATACGAGTATCAAAAATTAGGACATAAAGGCAACAAGACAGATGTGATTGAGATTGAGCTGAGACCCGGTGCGCCTATGCTGCTCCTCTAAGCCAATGGTAGTAATCAGGTGATATTAATTTTAATATACAGTAGGAGAGTTTGAAAAAGGCAATTTTTTGGTATTTTTGATTCCAAATAACAAAATGTGAAACTATTAGGGATCTGACATTTTGATCGAGACAATAAAAACCATCCATTGACATGGCATTTTCCGAGATATTATTTCTTATTTCCGACCTTATTTTCTGTATTTTGGATAGCTGGGACCTCGCTGAACCCAACGTTTAAACTTTTAAAATCAATCCAAACCTCCAAAAATCAACTCTTCTTAACCATTAACGAAAACCAACTATTCCTATAAAAGTTGGAGTCATTAGATTCAACAGTGTATTCTGTTAAAGTCATGCACGTCAAAAGATTTAAAATTAATGCAAAGCAGCATCCAGCACTTGAAATTCCAGGGCCATTTTCTATAGCTTTTTTTAATTTAAATCTAGAAGTCTGTAATAACAAACTTTTTCGAGAACAATAAAACTAAATTGAAAAATGAAACAAATTTTTTTATCGTTGGAAAAAGCAATGGCAAAAAACCAACTTTTATTATCTCTTAGGCGGCGTTCATACTGACGCGATATGCGATAAGCGACATATCGCACACGATATGTCGCGGCGATAAATTGCTAGGAGGGTTCACACCAGCAGGCGATATATCGGCGCGACCTGGGCGATAAAAATGTGGTGGGAGCCCAATTCTCATTACTTCATTGACAAATATGAGTTCAAGTGAGGAAGACGTTGTAGTGGCTTATTGGTTCTGGCGCAGAATGAGAAAAAAAAGAAAATACTGGGTCCATCCTTACAATCTTATCAACGTGCACCATAGCTCGGCTGTTGTTTCTCGAGAGCTGTGTCAACATGAAACAAAATTCAGGGAGTTTTACCGAATGAATCCTGAAAACTTTAATTTTTTGAAAAGCCTGGTGTCACGAACCCTTGAAAAAAAAGATACACACTTCAGGCAGGCTATTTCTCCAGATGAAAAACTTCTGATTACTATTAGGTAAGTAGATATTAACAGCAGTAAAAGTAGGAATTTTTGTTTAGTGACCCCTGGGTTTTATAGTGATAGAGATTTATGTGTGGGCTCTGGGTCAAAATAAAAGATTTATTCAGTGTGCGACGTTTCGGGTGTGAATACACCCTTCATCAGGCCTTTAATTAAAAAAGAATAATACAAAACGTCAATATATAAAATAAATATACAAATGTCTCACACTTACAATACAAAAAATACATAAAGTATAACAGCACTTATAAACATTTAACACGGAGGAACTTGTATGCACGAAGTAGAAGCTTGTTGTCACTAATTCGTCCTTGCTCCAATCAGCTGCTTATATGCATAGCTGAGGTTGTCACAATCAGACCGCCGGTTAACTGCATCTCTCATTTTGTTAATGTGAAGCATCTCTAACAGCATTCTCTTATTGTAGTGCCTCTCAACTTCCAAAATCTTGACGTTGTTGAGGTCAGGTTTGTGGTCATTCTCTATGCAATGAAGAGCTAGAGCAGTTTTCTGAGAACCGCCATTATTGATGTCAGAGCGATGACCTGACAGACGTTTCCGCAGTTTTTGTTTGGAGGTACCAACATATACAGCTGGGCAGGCTGTCTCTCTTCCGCCTAAACAAACGATCTTGTAGACTGTGTCCGACATGTCCATTTTATCAAGTTTCCCTTTGGTGTTGGTAAACAGTAAAGATTTCAATGTGTTTACCGATCTGAATGCAATCCTTGTGGTCTCTCGGTTGCGTATTGGTGCTGCCTTCATACGATCGGAGAGCGAAGGAATGTAGAGTGCACTTCGATAAGTTACCGGTGAGGGTGGTGGAACATCTTGGGGACGAACGTCGGTGATTCTCTGGTAGTTATTAATCATACTAATGATGATGTTTGTGGGGAAGGAATTGGAGTACAGGGTGTCTTTGATAATATTTACATTTTTGTTATATATTTGTTATTAACAGCAGTAGATATTAATTAAATTTAGCAGTTTTATTTTTATAATTGTTTATAAATTGTACCAAACAGTTTCTTGTGGCAGTGGGGTAATGGAATTGGATTCCGAAGTGGTTGCAATTGCAATATTGCTCGTGTGAGACTGAGTTTCTAAGGCGTAATGGTGTGATGACGAACTCAATACAGAAGGGCTGGAAGCAACTGAATTACTGGATTCCGCATTGATTTCGTCCTCCTCTAACAACTTATGCAAGCGAGACATTGTTTCTATTTTGAAAGTCCTTTTACGACGCCTGCTAAGGTTTTTCATGTCAGGTAAAAGAGAAAGAAGAAAATGCTCTTCAGCATCTTGGTTAGTTTTTTTAATTGATTTCTTCATTTTCATCCATTCCATAAAAGCATCGTCGACTTGGTCTTTTCCCTTTCGTGTTTTGTTTATTGAGCTTGAGCTTTGACGAGCGGATTTTTCGATTAGTTGCCTGGAAGAAGCTCCTTCGGGCATTTCCTCTTCAACAAATGTCTCGCTTCCGTCATTTTGATCTGTATTGGGATCCTCTACTGCAGTATCTTCAACATGAAGATTGCCGGACGTATCTCCTCCTTTTAAATATGCCTGCAGAAAACCTAAATGCTCAGCCAAATAATAAATTTTCTTTGAATTCTGGCTAGCCCCAGACTTTGGTGGTTTCAGCGATCGCACATATGCTGTTCTGATGTTCCTCCATCGCTCTCGACAGCTCTTTTCTAAAGCAAGATTAAATAAAGTAGACATCAATAGTATTTTTTTAAAAATGTTGTTTAATAAAATGAAAACACATGTACATATTACACAACTATTTACGATTTAAAACCCTCAATTTATTTAATGTTTTTTTAAGGTATCTAGTTACTGGAAGTAGTTTTCAAGATCTTTCCTTGCAATTTTACAGAGGTAAATCAACCATCAGTTACATTGTTCATTCGACTTGTGCTGCTATATGGTCCCACTTACAACCGCTGTATATGCCACAACCAAACGAGGAAACTTGGAGGCAAATATCGAAACGTTATTATGAGTTATGGAATTTACCTAACTGTATTGGTTCTCTTGACGGCAAACATTTCCGCATTCAGTGTTCCCCTAATACAGGGTCTACAGATTATAATTATAAAGGGTTCTTTTCAATAGTTCTAATGGCTTTGTCTGACGCAGATGGAATGTTCACTGTAATAGATGTAGGAGACTATGGACGGAATAGTGACAGTGGTGTGTTTCGCAAATCAACACTCGGCAAATTATTGCAGGATAATAAATTGAAAATACCAGAAGCAACTCCCTTGCCAAGCGAGGCAAATGACAATCCTTTTCCGTTCTACTTTGTGGCAGATGAAGCATTCCCTCTCCAGCGTAATATAATGCGGCCCTTTCCAAAAAGAGTATTAAATGATGCCAGAAGAATATTCAATTTTCGACTTTCAAGGGGCAGAAAAAGTGTGGAATGCAGTTTCGGAATGCTAACGTCAAAATTTCGTCTATTTGACCGACCAATTTCTACCAACAGAAGTAATGCTGTGCAGACTATTAAGACAGCCTGTGTGCTTCATAATTTTGTACGCAGACGAGAAGGACAACCTTATGTTCCACAACAATTTAATGAGTGTTCTGTAGTACCAGCATTATCAGATAATAGTACGTTCAGTGAAAACAACAATTTGAACGCAGCAAACCGCTTAAGAAATAAACTAGGTCAATACTTTCTGAAACCAACTGGTGCAATCCCTACACAATGGAGATGTGTCGGTTTGCAAGAACCAGCAATTAGTACAACAAATTTTTGAATACTTGAAATTACAACAAAAAAAAATACAAAAATTTAAAATAAAACTGTAGGATGTACTTCATTATAAACCACCATTTCTTAACTTAAAATAATGTTAGTAAAAAAATAAATAAACAATGTATTTACCTGTGTCTTTTATTTCTGCTGCAATTTCCCTCCATGCGGCACTCGTCACATCTGTCTTGCTATATGCGCCAAGGGAATAGTTCCAGATGCACTCATGTGCTTTTACTAAATTTATGAAAATAATTGAATTGTCGTCTTTTCTTGCCGTCATATTCACTCGAACTGTCGTACCCAAACAGGCAAATAGGAAACCAAGTTAATAGGAGTATTCATGAAAACATGTAAAACCCTAGTAAGCCGAGTAAATGGTACAAGTTTTCCACCTTGTAGATGAACTGTAAAAATTTGTATGGAAAATGAAATACGCGCACTTGGTAAGTTTACGTACGAAGGCTTGGAAGTATTACTTTACGATAGCCACTTCATTTATTTTTTTACAATGACGTCCTAGGGAGGGATGATATATAAGCCAGCTATTTACCTTACCTCTGCATTACCAGTAACACCACCGTCTTCACACGTTGGGTACGAGCGAACGATAGCGCAGATTCCGACACGCGACGGCCAATCCCCAATACTCACGCCAACTGCAAATTTCTTGATCCACACGTTGGACAAGTAGCATTGGGGACAACCTTGGTGCCAACGTGTGGAGCCGCCCTAAGGAGATAAGGAACATTGCCTTACCTTACATCTGCATTACTAGTAAGGTGGAGGTAGCCATACATTTCAAATTATTTATTTACTTTGACATTACTAGACAGTAGAATAGAAGCATTGCAGTAATTGTTTTGATATTTTAAGAGCAAGATGAATGAGGTAGTTTATTTTCTTTTGCCTTTTTTCAGTTGAATGATATAGACATCCACGTCCAGATTGAACTGTTGATCAATTATATCGTTTACATACATCATTTCATCATAAGTGCGTTCATCAAACAAACCTATATATAATGTGTAAACTTAGCTACACGAATTCATGAATACCCTTAATATAAAGTGTATTAATAAATTTCTATACTTAGATATATTAATATCTGAATTGTATTTTTTTTAAATAAACTTGTAATAATACAAAATACTGCGCCAGCAACGAATCGCTGAAGCAACCGGCAAAGAATTCTGTTCCCACCACATTTTTATCGCGCCGATATATCGCCGAGGCGACCAGCAAGTCGCACTTCAAGCGATATGTCGCTTACGATATGTCGCTCTATCGCGCCACTGTGAACGTTTTTTATCGCCTCCCTTTAGATTTCAAGTATTTTTTTGTGCGTGTCGCGTATCGTATATCGTTCGCGACATATCGCGTATCGCATATCGCGTCAGTATGAACGCCGCCTTAATGTCACATATTGCAAAATTGCGTTCATATATTCGAATTAAATGTAACAGATGCTATAGGTTTCATAGGGGAATTAATTGTACAATTATTTTTTAATGTTTAGCGTTCTTTTGTGGCGTGTATATATAAAATTGCGATTCTGCACTTCTTTGAGCTCAGGGCTACACGGTGAAACAGTTTTCAATAATATTGGAGAGTTTAAACTCTGTTAAATGGTGCCACAAAATAAGTGCTTGCCGTTTAATTATATGATCTTCAAAATTAAATTCTTCATAACCAATAACGAAAAACAAAGTATTACTATAAACGTTCGAGACATTAGATTCAAAATACATTTTTTTGAAGTGTGACCAAAATTACCTACCTATATGTGTTTTGTTAAAACCACGAACGTTAAAACATTTAAAATAAATCTGCAATTGCTTGGCCCCTGGCTTCCCATCTGCAATGTCACTGACTCAGGTTTTATTTGTTTACCCAGATGCCAGCCTCTTCCCGTATTGCAGAATCCTAGACTTATACCTAAAAATTAAGAGGTGACGGGTTTCTTTCCTTCTTATCCATTATACATAAATCATCCCACATTTCCGTTTCTCCTTACCATCTTTCCAAAAAAAACCTTGTTGATCAATTCGGAACCGATTGCTTAGAGAGCTTCAGGATACACTATATTCAATGTTTTTCCATTTGTAGCTAGATTGTCAAGATTTTCCGATTTTCCAACTCTTGAAGACCCTACATACAGCTAACCGGGAAATGACACTTATTTGGCAAAATTCTTCCGATTTTGAATAAGTTTTGATCCCATACACCGATTTTAATTGGAATCGGAATACAATTCGCAAACTCATCGGCCATATTGTTGCGGCCATTTTGAATTTAAATTTTGATCATAAAGTCGTTATTTGCTACCTTAAAAAACTTGAGATACAGATTTTCATTGGAATCGGAACACAATTTGCAAATTCGTCGGCCACCTTATTCCGGCGGCCATTTTGAATTTCGTAAATCGGGCTTTGAGGTGCATCATATGAGACCCCCACGGACCTTCATGCAAAAATTCAAAGCTCTGCGATGATTTTCAACGAAGCTCTCCATGACAGCGCCATCTAGGAGTGGCTTTAGAAAGTAATAAAATAGCCTATGTTCTAAGTTTTAATGTAAATAGCACATGGTTAAAATTTCATTAAGATCGGTAATAGTTGAAAAACTGTTATTTTATATCTTTTACGGCTCCCCTCAGGAGTCAATTTTTGCAAAACCCTTTCTTAGAGGATCTCTACTTAACAGAAGAAACATGCACGCCAAATTTTAAGTCTGTGGGTCTAATAGTTCCGGAGATATGGTGATGACCAAGTAAGTGAGTGTTTTTCTCCTATATAATAGATGTAGGATTTCTTTTGTTGTTGAAAGTGGCACCGCAAGTCTCAAATAATCACTTGTAATTGATGCACCTCAAAAAATTCCGTATTGGTGCAGATGCCAATTGCGTTCATTGATTAGTGTCAATTTATGACGAAAGACTTTTTTCATGTTACATGCATAATCATTTTATACTTGGCAAAAGCGCAAAAAGGCAACACTAGTGCACAAAGCACTCTGTAATTCCCCGTATACTATAGATAGTGCATCCACATCATATAGGACGTCCACAGAGAACATGTGTGGAAGTCCCGTCACCTTCCATGAAGAGTCGGAATTTTGTCTCCAAAGACAGTCCTACTTTGTGGAGGTGGTACCGCAACCCAACATGGCCAGTCAGATATCCCACTAACAGCCTAAAGTCCGCCATGTTTAGTGTAATAATGACCATTAAGGCAAAGAGTCTTAGTAGTTATTTAGCGAGTCCTGTGACCATTGGCGTAATTACAGAATTTTTCTGGGGGGCAGGCCCCCTAACAAATCGAACTCAAAGTTGGCGAAATTGCGCGAAATTTTATTAACACACGAAATATGGTTATCGTTGTAACATCAGGCGGCATTAGGCGGTATTTCGTAAAAGCAAGTAGAAATAGTTTTGATGCTACTTTTCCCATTTACAGAATAATTTATATATAGTAACTATATGTAATACCTACATATATTTGGTATATTTTAATACTTGTAGGTAGTTAGTTAGTAGGCACCTTCCGCGCCTATTTAGGCTCTTTAAGCCACCGTAGGAATGTAGCAGCCCACTGTATACTTAATCGCTATTCCTCTAGCGACTGTTCCACTGAAATCCAGAAGCTCATACCTGCACGGCAATATTTTCCCGCAACACAAGACTAGCCCGCTCGGCCCACCCCCATATCCTACAGCCCCCTTTTCGCGCATAATACGGTCTAGAAGTTCGCTTATGAATAGAATAACTCGACTGTGGAACAATCTCCCGCAGTCAGTATTTCCGAACTCGTCCAACATTTTAGAGTTCGAAGGCAAGGTTCATCGCCATTTCCTGGGCACCCCCAGACCCCCTCTAGCCTTTCCTATTCTCCTCTATTCTTCAAACCAAGCTTACTACTAGACAGACTGGTAGTGCAAAGGGTGACTCCTAAGCTTGGGGTTTTCACATAAAAGAAACGTTTTGTGGAATCCATTTGCGTTATAGCCTTAATGATATGCATATAATAGTATTTTTTTTCTTGCCAATTCGATACATTTTTTTTTAGAGAGCGTGGCTAGTTTGGAACATTCAGGCATTCAGTTGGTTTTTCCCTGGGGGGCCATGGCTATTCTGGTGGGCCGGGCCCCCTTGCCTCCCCCTAGTTACGCCAATGCCTGTGGCCGATGCTCAACAGTAGTTTTATTCCCTTTATCCTCTTTCAGGGACTGGAGGGACTGGACCATGAGATGCCACAGAAAGATTCGGGGCCCTTGACCAGGGTCTGAGACCCTACCTCAGCAGCCTCATTCCCCTTGATACCCCGGGGTCCAGGTACCCAGCAGAGCGAGACCATATTTTTCCTTGACTCCAAAACTTCCTCGTCGAGAGTGCCTACCGGTTGGTTGAGCCTACCGCAGGTCTCAATGTAAATATTTCAGGCTGGAAAACAGAGGGTCGGAATTTCCTTTGAAACCGCAGTGCATCAACCATATGGTCGGATACTCGGAAAATCCATATGTCGTTTTACTGTATTTTACTAGTTCCATGGGATCTGAAGTCTCAAAGCAGTTATTACGACGGATTTCCCCATGGAGATGTGCAGTGACGTCATCCAATGATTGCCTCGATATCAGCTCCGGGACAGGTCCTTAAAGCTCCAGTAATGGCTTGAAGATCGCCGTGACCTGTGTGATCTTGTTCCATCACACTCTATCGGCACAAGTAACAGTTTAACAATCGTTTTATATATTCAGTACATCATTTGCCCATGTCTTACACAAAAGCCTTCTACAGGCCTATATAGCCCTATAGTCCGGGATCCCGCGGTCAAAAATATGCGAAATTTAACCGCTTATGAAATGTAGTGAGAATAGTTATTCACTAAAAGTATGAAACATTGGCTCTAGCCCGGGAGTCGAGCGCAGGGCGTTTTGCACAATATTGTTATAAACAAGTAAGAATTGCGGTGCAAATGCGAAATATGACCAACAATGAAACTTTGACAGAAAGTAATTTATGGATAGCCATAAACGAAAAACCATTTCTTACACCTGGAGGACAGGGAAAAATGGCTCTTACACGCTGATAATTATGTAAAAATTTCCGTGCGATTGCGAAATCTGACCACTACAAAATCGAAAGTTTTTTAGAAACTTATAAGGTAGATAAACAGAAAAATAATTTCTTACGGCTGCATCGTGGGGCAAATTGCTTCTTACAAGCATTCGAAAGTGCTAATCACGGTCGCCACGACGCGCATTTTCACCGCATCGACGCTCGTTCATCATTTTCCGTAGGTAGTATGAGTAAATACTATTTAATCGTACGCACTTATAGACATGTACTTTATTAACGACATTATGTAGTTTCCCAGCTAGCACAAATTAGTAGCAATGGAGTTAATCTTACAAGTGAAAGAGTCGCAAGATAAGATATGTAATGCGACTGTAGCTCCATTGCAAAAGCAGATTTTTAACGTTTATTTTGTAACAACTTTGGTCGCAATGAGGCGATAAATATGTTGTACCTATGTTTTAAATGTGTTGTTGCCACAAACTGAAGTTTTACGCAACAAGATGAAACATAATTTAAACATCCGGAAATTTTTTTTTGTTTTAATCGCAATTGTAATATGTATTTGTAACAAAAAAGAACAAACAAGTTTAAGTGTGTTTTAAAAGTCAGTGTCATTATGGAATGAACTGAAAAGACAAAACATTATTCACTATGCACTTTAAAATTGAAACATTGCATGATTTTACACCAAAATTATAGAACGAATGCCATTTTCTTGATGAATGTGGGTGATTTACTTCTGGAAAATTCACGCGCCACCCAAAAAATGAAAATTTGGAAAACAATTGGCAATTTAGAAAATTTTCGAATTCTTAATATCAGTATGGAAATCTGAAAACTATAGCTAAATACATTTTTTTAAGTTCCTAGTGTCATATTACACTAAAAATTATTATAGAAAATATAAAATTATATAGGAAATCGCATTTGATGTTTTCAAATAAAATAGGAAAAACATAAAACAAATGGCGAGCATAAAGTTTTTTGACAGATTTTGTCCAAAGTTCTTGTAAATGAGTAAAAACTTCCCTGCAGCGTTCTTGTAACTAAATGAATTTTATAAATTCGATCCGTCTTTTCTTACGACATTGCAACACATTAATAACCTCACTGCATCGTTTTGAATATTTAATTGTTGTGACTTTATAGTAACTTGATAAAAACATATAGCAACTTAGTCGCATTAAAGTTGCTAACTTGTTACTCTATTTATGGCAGTTACAATACAATAACGTTTGTAATAATGTCAATTTAACTTAAATATGTTATCTTTTTTTGTAAGTTTTATGGAACATTTTTACAACAGCTGCAAGTGTAGTGTAACTGAATCGGATGATTTGTTGCAAAATGCTAATTCGAAACAATAATTTAACCTATGTGTGACTAAATTTGTTTAAAAAAACTGGATTATAACCCAAGTGTAACATATTTTTGTTACAAATCGAAATCTGTGCTAGCTGGGTTCTTTTTTTTATTTTTTATGGGTAAAATATTCTAACGATCATATAATATCAACTCCGGAGAAATGCTCTAGAGGAGGCCAAGGGTCGATTTGGACTGTAACGCTATTGGAAGGATGGTTGGATTATACCTTGGTAGAGAGTATGGCAAAATCGTACCCCTAGATAACCAACCTACGACGGACGTACCTAGTGCTGGTTCCTATATTCTCATATACTAACTTCTTCATATACTAACATCCCACTAATAGTAGCTATGTTTAAGTTGCCAATAGTTATTAATGTAAAAATTATAATAAGGACTATTGTACATAAAAATAAATAGCCTACATATATACTACCCCAATTATACTGTACCTGACGATAATAATTTAAGTTGGTAAATTGTACTTAAATTTAAGTGTGCCTTGTTTGGCAATAAATAAATAAATAAATATTCGATGGGGTCAAATTCACAGAAGCGGTCCTCCTGGTAGAAGGGTTGGATGTTGGGCTAACTACTGAACCTCGTAAAAACACACAGTTAAGAAACCAGAAGCAACGCCTCGGAACTGACGGGAAAAACGGCAACAACATCTGGAAATAACTTTCGGAACATAGAACACGCGAAGTAAGCACTAATTGCAATTGCTGTACCGGCACAATGGAGCTCCTTGCTGGTGACAGCAAGGCTACTGCCATCGTGCGTGGGTAAACATAAAAAAATTTGAAAGACCACATCCTCCCTAGTTTCCTAAATATTTTTAGGGGATGCTAAACCGGCCACACGGTTTACGCTAGCTCGCCGGTGGGGGCGTGGGGTTGTGTGACCGGTACTCTACACATATGATTCACCACTTACCTATTAGTTAAAAGGGAGATCTCTTCATGCCATTCTTGTCCTAGGTTAGCCAAAGGTATTCATCGCTGGAAGTTCCCAACGACTTGGTGGACCTATAAATGTTCAACGCGACTTCGAGAGAACCCTGGAAAGAAAGCAAAACCCAACCATCCTGGATAAATTACCCCCTTAGGCTGTCATGCCTAGTAATACTAGTGGAGTTAAAGAAATTGACACCAAATATATTATATAATAATTACAAGACAATACAATTAATCAACAACAATATGAAGGTAAGTTTGCCTTAACTATTAGATACGTGTAAATCAAACAAAAATACTTTTACAATATAGGTAATGTGGATACAACCAACTATTACCACAAAAACAACAACTTCCATACAATACCGGAAAGAAAAAAAATAAATCGTCGCTCTGGTACCAGTCGATGATTCCTGTTTTTCGTACAACAAAAAAATCACCCAATAATATTTAAGTGGTATCAAAGTAATATAATGCATTACTATTAGAAATCGAGAGCATGTTCGCCCCCACCAAAATGGATAGAGTCAAATATTTTTCAAAAAAAGTATTTTTGTTACCTATATCTCTTGGGTTGTAGGTAATTATTTGCCAGAAGAAATGTGTAAGTTTATTGAATTAAACAATTAGTAACCCAAATATTTTATAATAATGAGTAAATATAGAATAATAATGTGTAAATATTTTATAATAATGAGTAAATAAAGAATAATAATGTGTAAATATATTATTGATTGATATAATAATATCGTAACTATATTTAGCTACAAGTTAGGATTTTACCCGCCCAGTTTTAAATAATTCAAATATTATTAACTTATTATAAGAACACCGGTCGTGATGAGTTTAGTCGTCGTTCTAAATTGTTTATGTTGCACCGGTAAGTCATCAAAATGTCCGCTACTTGGACTTCTGGTTCTAAATCCAGTAGTTCGTCTTTAGGTAAATAATGAGCAAAACCACTGCCCACTTAGCCAGAGCACTAGCACTTCCTTCAAATTCAACTTTCTTCTTCTGATTGTCGTCCGTGTTTAGCAACAATCTGCCCAGCAAGCTAAATTCCTTTCCTAGCTTCTATAATCAGGTATGGCACAAAATTACTTTCTGCCTGATAATTTAGTATAACACCCTTGGATTCAGTGTCGATTCATATAATTTCTCGATCCTGACAAGAAAAATCGTGCAAGGCAAACACTCCTGATTGGGTACAGTGCGCAGTGACGTCTTCGCCGATTCAATTCTGGTTACTGACTTTTTCTTTGTGTTTTTGTATTTAATGATCACCTAAGTAAATTATTTTATTTTAAAGAGTCTCTTACCACCACACGATATATGCGTGTGTCTAGTTTTTGAATTATTTACTTCTGCTAACCCACTCGGAGGCGGTTGCCGTTCGCTTTGAATTAAGTAATTTTACTTAAATCGTCTTATTTTATTTATATGGCAAATTATCCATACGCTGTCTTGATTAGTTCCATTTTCCTTCGTCATAATATTACAGGGAATTTATCCCTTATTTCACCAAAACGCCAACAATGAGGTTATGTGGAGTTTGTTTTCCTTTGAAAATGAATGCACTCCGGAAAGATAGCTTTCTACACCAAAAACTCTCCACTTCCAATTGCACTAGTATCTTTTTCATATATATATTAATTACTTCAATTAACACTTCATCATTCGCACAATGCTGATATTCGCACTCAGAATCAGAACAGTCTTCTCGGATATATCTCTGAACAGCCTTTTTTCTAGTCCCGACTCTCTTTAGCCACGAATCAACACAGACCTTTTTCTTTGGTCACGGCTCAAATCAGACTGTCTGAAAAAGCTATTTTTTTCCTATTCTCAGAAAAATTTTGTTTTCCTGAGCCTACGTGATTCGAAAATTTTTCTGATACTTAAGCTTTCTAAGTGATTACTAATAATTTCTGAATTTCCCGGGAGATGGGGGAATATTTTGAAAGGAGAATTCTTTTATGTAATTAACCGACCGTTACATACCCTCGGGTCCACAAAGCCGACTTGCAAGGCAGTGAGGAGCCGAAAAAAAACGGAAGGTTTTTCAGCCGTAAGAATTAGTGTTTGGCGCCAATGTGTGGCTCGTATCACACCCTGAGATTCAGAGTCTCATGCCCCTGCTGCAAGGATAGCCGGGCATTTAGTATACAATGCTTTGCAAAAAAAAAATCGTTGAGAATTTATTCGTGCTGCCAAAATTAAAATTTGAGATATGGACAGTCTGACGAGTCTCTCGGAGGATAAGTCTGGAGTATCAGAGACACGGCGGCAGGCAATACCACATTGTCCCCCTCCGGGTCTCTACCATCATCCAGAACATCACGTCGAACATGTCACCTGTCGGTCCATCGGGTCAGTCTCCAGCAATACCACATTGCCTTTGACATTCCCCGGTGGATCGCCAGGACAACCTTTCGCCGAGAGTTGTTCCCCAGACTGAACGAAAAGCAGGGAGGTGTAGCGTAATCAAATGTATAGTACATATAGACAGAACCGATGCTGAGGCAAAAGTAGAAATGTTTAAAAGATCTGACGAACAGCATGGTGTAAAATATGAATATTACGTAAATGATGTCGATTTAGAAATAATTTCCTCGAGAATCACCAACAGTCGCTGTACGATGATATCAAAGTGAAAAAAAAAGGTTATGAACAGTGCGCGAAGTCGTATGCATATGGTACTTCGGGAACTGACAGTGATTATAACGAACCGAATGAATCAACCGAATAAACAGTAGACAACGAGAATAGTCTTGAAGAAAATTTAGTACTATCGACTGAGGCGATATGAAAACAATAATACGTAACGAATGTCGCTTGATACTACCAGACTATAAATAAAGTTAACACGCCACTAACCATAAGGTCTGGACTAGAGATGGTTTAACATAAACAACGAACCAGGGTACATCTCTCCGAAATTCAAATAAATAAAACCTATATCCATATAAATACCATGCAGAATATCATGAATGAACCCTTAACTGTTGTAACGCATACAAGTAACTAAATCGCCAACTGGTTGGTTAACAACTACGTAACAATAACTAACATTAACGAAACGTGAACAACGAAGTCAAGAATAAAAAGGTAGCAACGACAAAGAAATAATTAACACCGCTTAAAATAGTTAAGCCAGGACGGTCAACCAGGGTGACTCCCTGTATAAATCGCGTAGGATAAGCGAAATTTGGTAAGGACAATCCTCCCGGATTTCCCAACCTGCTGCTTGGCACGCTTGGCAGAAACATCCTAAATTGTCCGGAGTGGGCTCTTGGAGCAGCTGATTCAGCAGCCCATCAAGCATCTGTCCCAGTTCGCTTCCCAGTGAACGAACCTTCTGGAAACGACGGTACGTTTCTGCCACGAGCAACGTTATCCCGCGTACTTGATATCCAACCGGTGGAATATATCTTTTTATAATTTCCTGCTGATATGCCAGGGTCAGTCGCAACAAATTCCTAAGGACGCTATCATCCACAGGGTTCATTGAATCAACCAGCTCATACAGTTTAGCTCCCGTATGGCAGAAGCTTGGTTCACTTAATGAATGTTGAAAAACAATCTCAACAACGTGGATCAGGGTAAGCGGCTTGTTACTAATATCAGCCAGCATAGTCAATATCCTGGAAGCCATGGTGTCAAAAGCACCTGGGTGTGCTTCCAAACATTTAATAATGTTTAGGGTGTAACGTATGGCGGCACCCTCCATCTTTGTGGACAACCTCCTGGCTTTGACGGCTGCATGGAACGAAACAAATTCTGGGGCGTGCGGGGATAGAAAGTATAAGCGGTGCGGTTTCCTCACCACCTTATGCACTACTGAACGTCCATAAAAAGTTATTGCTCCGGTCACGTCCATCGTGTCAGCGACGTTAACCCGGATAACCAGTGCAAAAAAAAGAAAGTATAGTATATGATAATATATGGGTGTACAAAAATTCCACAATATACACAATAATTAAAAAAAGAGAAACAAGTTAATTGGTCCTTGCTAGACGAGATATAACCAAGACCCGTAAACCGTATACGCCACAAGATCGGGACTAAACAACAAAAGAAACAAATTAACAAAAATGATGACCAAGTCGGTACTACTACGGTACTTGTAGATATCCTAATGAACGAAAATTCCGTAGGCCGACTAACAATAGTTATGCTACTCACAATAATCAAAACCGTACAATAGCTGAAAAAAAATTAAGGTGTAAAATAGTTGTTATTTGTTTTAAAATGTTTTGATGTAATTCAATAAGTCAAAGTTCCAGGATGGTTGGAAAAAAAATCTCTCTCCCCAGGAGTCTCGGTGGCCGAGGTCATCGGTGTCAGTCGGTGGTAGATATGAGACATAGCCAACACCGAATGTCATCGACAACGCCGGAAGCACCACGGGTCTTCATCTACCCGAACGACATGAAGTGTCTGCCTCCACATAAAAGACAAGGAAATCTTCTCCGAAAATAATAATAATTTATTTTGGTTTCCGCTGTCCATCCACAACTGAGCTACACTACGGAAAATCAATCAGCAGTGGGGACAAGCTGGAGAGAAAAACAATAAAAGCACAAGGAAGGAGCCGGATGTCCCTCAACAAAAGTCCACAGGGCGCAGGTGATTAGCCAGACGGTTAAGCCTGTGCGGCCTTCTAGAGGTGCACCTGAAGTGACCACATCCCTTACCATATTTCGACTAATTGTCTAAAGTGAAAGAAAAGAAAGAGAATTTGGGGGGACTGAGTGGATTAAAGAAGTCCACGGGACGCAGTGGGCAGGCGATATGACGCCTGTTACTTCAGACGGTTAAGCCCGAGTTACAACTCAAACGTCCCTCAGCAAAAAGCAACAATCCTGTCCACTGAACGCAGCACTGGCAGGCGGTAGGACGCCTGATACTCAGGATTACGAGCAACAAAAACAGGACAAAAGAACTCCTGACTCAGCCTTCACCCATGGCCAAGCGATCATACGCTTGTTAGCCAGCGGTGCCGGTAAGCCTAGTTCAAAGATGCCTAAAGCGAAGAAGATAAAATGATGCGGGATAATCTAAAAGTGAAAGCAAAGTAAAATTCACACTGAATTTAGACAAATGAGATGAATCTGTAAAAAGAGGCATTGGTGGTGAACCGTACTCAAAGATAATTTTAACACGTTACAGAAGTTGGGGCGTCATTTATGAAATAAATGGGCGCCGGAATTTAATATTGAAAACTTGTGTTCCGAATCGTTGGGATGAAAGCAAACGTTGGGCGCCATTTATGTACCGGCACAATGGAGCTCCTTGCTGGTGACAGCAAGGCTACTGCCATCGTGCGTGGGTAAACATAAAAATATTTGAAAGACCACATCCTCCCTAGTTTCCTAAATATTTTTAGGGGATGCTAAACCGGCCACACGGTTTACGCTAGCTCGCCGGTGGGGGCGTGGGGTTGTGTGACCGGTACTCTACACATATGATTCACCACTTACCTATTAGTTAAAAGGGAGATCTCTTCATGCCATTCTTGTCCTAGGTTAGCCAAAGGTATTCATCGCTGGAAGTTCCCAACGACTTGGTGGACCTATAAATGTTCAACGCGACTTCGAGAGAACCCTGGAGAGAAAGCAAAACCCAACCATCCTGGATAAATTACCCCCTTAGGCTGTCATGCCTAGTAATACTAGTGGAGTTAAAGAAATTGACACCAAATATATTATATAATAATTACAAGACAATACAATTAATCAACAACAATATGAAGGTAAGTTTGCCTTAACTATTAGATACGTGTAAATCAAACAAAAATACTTTTACAATATAGGTAATGTGGATACAACCAACTATTACCACAAAAACAACAACTTCCATACAATACCGGAAAGAAAAAAAATAAATCGTCGCTCTGGTACCAGTCGATGATTCCTGTTTTTCGTACAACAAAAAAATCACCCAATAATATTTAAGTGGTATCAAAGTAATATAATGCATTACTATTAGAAATCGAGAGCATGTTCGCCCCCACCAAAATGGATAGAGTCAAATATTTTTCAAAAAAAGTATTTTTGTTACCTATATCTCTTGGGTTGTAGGTAATTATTTGCCAGAAGAAATGTGTAAGTTTATTGAATTAAACAATTAGTAACCCAAATATTTTATAATAATGAGTAAATATAGAATAATAATGTGTAAATATTTTATAATAATGAGTAAATAAAGAATAATAATGTGTAAATATATTATTGATTGATATAATAATATCGTAACTATATTTAGCTACAAGTTAGGATTTTACCCGCCCAGTTTTAAATAATTCAAATATTATTAACTTATTATAAGAACACCGGTCGTGATGAGTTTAGTCGTCGTTCTAAATTGTTTATGTTGCACCGGTAAGTCATCAAAATGTCCGCTACTTGGACTTCTGGTTCTAAATCCAGTAGTTCGTCTTTAGGTAAATAATGAGCAAAACCACTGCCCACTTAGCCAGAGCACTAGCACTTCCTTCAAATTCAACTTTCTTCTTCTGATTGTCGTCCGTGTTTAGCAACAATCTGCCCAGCAAGCTAAATTCCTTTCCTAGCTTCTAGAATCAGGTATGGCACAAAATTACTTTCTGCCTGATAATTTAGTATAACACCCTTGGATTCAGTGTCGATTCATATAATTTCTCGATCCTGACAAGAAAAATCGTGCAAGGCAAACACTCCTGATTGGGTACAGTGCGCAGTGACGTCTTCGCCGATTCAATTCTGGTTACTGACTTTTTCTTTGTGTTTTTGTATTTAATGATCACCTAAGTAAATTATTTTATTTTAAAGAGTCTCTTACCACCACACGATATATGCGTGTGTCTAGTTTTTGAATTATTTACTTCTGCTAACCCACTCGGAGGCGGTTGCCGTTCGCTTTGAATTAAGTAATTTTACTTAAATCGTCTTATTTTATTTATATGGCAAATTATCCATACGCTGTCTTGATTAGTTCCATTTTCCTTCGTCATAATATTACAGGGAATTTATCCCTTATTTCACCAAAACGCCAACAATGAGGTTATGTGGAGTTTGTTTTCCTTTGAAAATGAATGCACTCCGGAAAGATAGCTTTCTACACCAAAAACTCTCCACTTCCAATTGCACTAGTATCTTTTTCATATATATATTAATTACTTCAATTAACACTTCATCATTCGCACAATGCTGATATTCGCACTCAGAATCAGAACAGTCTTCTCGGATATATCTCTGAACAGCCTTTTTTCTAGTCCCGACTCTCTTTAAGGCCCGTCCTCACTACGCGGACTTAGAATCCACGCGCTTTTGGTCGTACGGCCAGCCAAAAGCGCGCGTGATCTTTTAATTTTCTGAGTCATGAGTGAGAAAAAATCAATTCTCATTTGAAACGGCGTACGCGCTTTTGAAAAGCTCATAGTGTGTGGACGCACAATGTACCTTTTTAACCACAGCCTTTTGTCCGCGTTGTTTGGCCGCACGGCCTTTACCATGGACAAAGTCGTAAAAAAGTCGTAAAAAAGTCATAAAACTCTATATGAAAAAAAAGGCAAAAGCGCGTACGACCCAAGACCGCGTAGTGTGGCCACACCATTAGCCACGAATCAACACAGACCTTTTTCTTTGGTCACGGCTCAAATCAGACTGTCTGAAAAAGCTATTTTTTTCCTATTCTCAGAAAAATTTTGTTTTCCTGAGCCTACGTGATTCGAAAATTTTTCTGATACTTAAGCTTTCTAAGTGATTACTAATAATTTCTGAATTTCCCGGGAGATGGGGGAATATTTTGAAAGGAGAATTCTTTTATGTAATTAACCGACCGTTACATTGCAACAGCTAAATCACTACTAGACGTAGGGAACAAATATTAAACAAAAGAACTCGCCATGCAAGAGATTAGATCGATAGGATACGGGACAATTAACCTTGGTAACTACAGGATATTCTACAGCTGCGCAAAAGAGAATTACTTAAGAGTATTTGTGTTGACTCACTTCTACAGAATTGGCTTGAGAGTTTCCTTTCTGGCCGTTTGTTCCACCACGTCCAATGCTGCTTGACTTACGAAATCAAACGAGAACCCCTCTACTGAGTATGCTAATGGCTCCCTTTATGCAATTTCTTAAAGCTACAATTTTGCTCCCTTTATAGTCTAGAAAATGTGTAAGCGTGCCGTGCTTCGTTTGGACTATTCGGGGGTTTTTTATTGATACGTACTTGTAGAGGACTTTATTTGGAAAAGTAAAATTTTTACTATCAGATGTACCGTGCCTCATTTGGATGCCATACAGTCGTATTGACGCCGTGCTTACCTGTTTTAGGCTAAGAAGGAGCGAGTCTTATTTTTAATCAGACGACAAAGGCTGTTGTGGTCAGATTTCGCAATCGCACGGAAATTTTTACATAATTATCAGCGTGTAAGAACCATTTTTCCCTGTCCTCCAGGTGTAAGAAATGGTTTTTCGTTATTGTCTATCCATAAATTGCATACTGTCAAAGTTTCATTGTTGGTCATATTTCGCATTTGACCGGAATTCTTACATGTATATAACAATATTGGGCAAAACGCCCCTGCGCGCGACTCCCGGGCTAGATCCAATGTTTCGTACTTTTTGTAAATAACTATTCTCACTACATTTTATAAGTGGTCATTATCTTTCAAAAAAAACCGCGGGCTCCTGGACTACTAGTGGCACAGCCGATGACATCTAATCCACTGGTGAACTTGGTACCACACCCAAAATATTTCATGAACACCTAATAACCCAGAACGTTGGAGGGCCATTTCGGTCGCTGGCAAATGTGGCCGAAGGGCCGCACACAAGGAAGGTTTTCATACGACAACTAAATATATTATATTAGAGTTATTAAGAACGTATAGCCCAAGTTTTTAAACCCCACCCGACTAGCATTTAAAAAGGTGATTGCCTCAGGAGCATGCCGAAAGGGGGATTTCCGTTTAGGTTCGTCATGAACACCACACAAAAAAAAATTAGCGATACTGAAGTGAGGTACGCCTTATCAGTTTCTCATAAGGGCCCTATGAGACAAACCTCATTACAAATGAAATTGGAGATCCCCACATCTGTCTTACGTATTAGGAAAGCTTTTTAAAAAGCTTTAAAGAAATATCTTCAAGCTTTAGTTTAACTCATACAAAGCCCTAGTTTTTGTTGTTGCATTGCTCCATATTTCTGGTAGTTGTTTGTGTTGGTAACAGTAAAAGTTGTCATTTAGCACACTCAATAGACCGGTTCTGGTTCGATTACAGAGGTCAAGCAGCATTGGACGTGATTAGTACTCAGTTGGGGGCCACATTGATAAAACGACACTTGCGTCTAATAATATAAAGCTTTCGACACCGGCGCAGTTATTACTCCATATCCACGCCGAAATTCTTAAATGTTTCCACTCGAGATCGGGTAGAAATGATTTTTCTTCAAGGGGACCAAATAGGGCATTCCTTATGAAGAGGCGCGAATAAGGCAACGGGTTAAATGCTCTGTGTGGGCCTTATAGGGCCCTTGACTCAGTGGGGGAAGCCTCATAGAGGCCCTATCTACAATGCTATTCGGGTATAACTCCATAACCAAAGAATTTAAAACTCAAGACAGCTGGTAAATAAATTGACCGATTAACTTTTTACATTTTAACGGTAATCTGTTCATGTGCTCCCCACCCACAATGATTATGTTCCGCCGCCCCTGCGTATAGATCTTACTATTGTAAAGCCTCCCGAATCATTCTCGCAATTCCAATTCTCTGAAGGACTTTCTTCTTGAACAAGGGGTTAAAGTCATTTTGGGTAGAAGTCACGCGCTTAATATGGGAAAATGCTTCATGGGCACTCCGTCATGATCTTCTTTCGATGTCTTTGTCGTTTGCCGTATCCAGTTCGTGTAGACTTTTAGAGTATTGTGCGTCTTGAAACCCACAAAAAGGCTAAACGGCGAAGTGACATAAGTAGGTATGGGGTCGGTTTAGCGTGCGAACCGGAAGCTCTGTGGAGTGTAGGTCAAGGTCATCAATCACCTGTCACCTGTGGTTGACCGCAAATCCCCAAACTACTCACAAATTTGACTTCATGACCAGTGGAACTAGAAAAGAAAACCAGTACAAACATAATCTTCAAGGTAGAATAAAACGGAGCTACATCGGTTTTGGGTTTATAAAATGTGAAACCACAAGCAAACTACTCATGAATTCCATGAAAATCACGATGACCAAATCCAATATTGTACATAATGACTTCTAGCATCTATAATAAGTACTTCATTCAAAACAGAAATTGCAACATGACATTAATTATACCATCGTAAAATTCTACCAGATTTTATTTATAAATTAATTAACATCATCACAACTTCCCTCTTTGTGATATATTATATGTACATATGTATGTATGTAATTCATACCATTTGTTTTAATTCTTGAATTTTCCAGTCATTTGCATGGACAATTTCATGTTAAACAAAGCCATTTATGTACAGAGTCAACAAATACCACCAGGGCATGAAATACCAGAGAGAGATGAAATTCCCTTCAACATCAGCATGAAGATTTATTTTAACCTCCATCAGTTACACCTTCATGTCGTACAAGTTATATGGCATATTTAAATTAGGTGCATGTAGAAAGGTGTAGGTACCTATCAGCAGAGGAAATTATTTTTCATTTTTGCTAGTTTTTCCTGTTGCTGAACATGAATTCAGGATGAAATTGCAAAGCTTGCAGTTAATGTCGTTAAGGGTAGCATGTCAAGTGCAGGGGTCGTATACTTGTAATATAGTCGTTGTGATGTAATAGAAAATTATTAACGTATTCTAAAAATTGAAAAATATCGTGCTTCATTAAAAAAATAAATGGTAGTTGCTAGAGACCTTCTGCTAGAGTTATTCTTTGAGAACATATGCTGTTCAATGTATCGATTTACATTGATATTTTTAGTCAAGGCAAAACAAAATTCCATCAACTAAATTTGATGGAACTTTGTTTTGTCTCGTAAATAATCAAATTACATGTGCAAATTGTCATCACGATCACACAAAACATCCAGACGTAACGCGACACCGCGAACAGATAAGAAAATTCTTGGCGATTTTCATGGTCAGTTTTACCGTGAGAAAATCTCCAATGGTAAACTAAGTTTTGCTGATGGAGATTTTTTCTGACCGAAAATGTTTTCCTCGTGATGGAGGGGGTTTGTGTGATCGTGATGACAATCGTTCTTTATATTATGTAAAAATTGTAGAAAATAAATCAGTTCATTTCTGAATTTAAAGGAAAACAGAAGCTTTTTATTTCAAGAACTCTTTCAGCATTTTATTCTGGTTGCGATACAAGTATCGCAATCAGACCATCACACAGTCTAGGTCCAAGTACCTAGATTGCACATAAAGAAAATAAGGCGAAGAAAAATCGCAACGTTTTTATAAGTTATAATATTTCTGGTCACGATACAAGCATCGTGATCAGGTCATCATCAGTCAAGGTCCAAGTACCTTGATTGAATAAAAGGTAGGAAGGGCAAAAGAGCCTTTCCCTAAACATCTGGTGACCCCGACGTGATCGCCACCAGCGACACGTCTCAGCGATTCACAACAACAACAAGATGTCGTCCCCATCACCGATGGAGACAATGACGATGGCCCAATTGGTCAAAGAAATTGATGGATACGCCAAGGAAATCCATCGGGTCATCAATAACTACAACAAGGACCCCGCAGATCGCAAAACAACAGCAAACTATTTCGCAGATAGGCTAGGGCGTTTAGATTCTGCCTGGGCCCTCTTCGAAACTATTGATCAGGAAATTCGGTCATTGGAACCACCACCACTTGATCATCCGTACTTCACCAACAATATATTCGATAAAACACTGAACCTGTACACCCAGTACAGCGATTTATTCAAAGAAAATATTGCTGAATTCCAACGGACTGAAGGCGCAACCAATGCCCCTGGACCAGGAAGGAATATGCCCATTCAAGCTCATCCAAGCTCATCTTTAACTAGCCAGGGCAACACAGGCGCCAACGTCTCCAATCAGCCAACAGGCAGTAAGCATGTGGAGCCTCCACAACCAAAGGAAGATTACAAGGAAGTTCCAAAGATTACCAAATTAATCCGCAGACATCGTGCTATGTGTAAAGCACTATACCGCCTCCTAGCTAATTTGGAATTAGACGCAAGTGCAGCACTCTCTCGCTCTGTCTATGAACTACGAATCAAAAACATTGATCATCATTGGATCCAAATTGAGGAGTGCCACAACAACATATGGGAGTTGACTGATGATCCCACCATCTGGGGATACAATTTTGAGGACTACGTACAACTTGAAAGCCAAGTACAAGAAGCCCAAGTTCTTCTGTCTACAAAGGTCGAGGAACTGTCACCACCGACCGTCGTAACACAATTTCCAAGTAACTCCCACATGTTACAGCTACCAAAAATTATTCTACCCAAGTTTGACGGAGATTATTTAAAGTGGCGCCAGTTCCACGATCTTTTCTCTCAAATGGTCCATAACCAGAACTTGAGTAATTGCCAAAAAATGTGGTATTTGAAGACCAACGTAGCTGGGGAAGCCGAAAGATTAATAAGACACTTCATGCTGTCAGACGATAATTACATGGCAGCGTGGAAGATGCTGCAGGAACGGAAGATTATTAGTGTCAGCAATACTCAATAAGCTGCTAAATCAACCTTCCAACACAGCCGACACTCCATCAGCTGCATGTACAAAGGCATTACACGATACAACATTAGAATGCCTCTTGGGATTAGAAAATCTAGGCGTAAACACATCAGAATGGGACCCTATGTTGCTAATCATCTTAGTGAAGAAACTAGATAGGAGTACCCATGCGCTGTATGAACAGTCACTCGCCAATCCTAAGGAGTTACAGTCCATGAAGGATTTTCTCTCGTTCCTCCAAACACGTTTCCAATCTCTCGAAGCCCTTGGCAATAAAGGGCGTACCACGGAACAGAGTCATCGAAAGCCCCACACAACGAAGTCATTAACTTCAATAACCAGTCCAGCAACATGCATAGCTTGCAGTAAAGATCATCATCCACTATTTCGATGCAACACATTCCTGCAGATGCCACCAACTGCGCGATTGATGCTAGTCCGGAAGCATGGGATCTGTCACAACTGCCTCAAATCAACGCATAGCACTCCAAAATGCACCCTCAGAGGCTGCACCAAGTGTTCAAAAAATCACAATACACGACACATCAGCCACACAGAAGAAGTGCCAACCTCCCGCAATAGAACACCCTGATCAAGCAGCAACGATAGCCACATTAACAAATTTGAGTAAAGCCGGCTACGTTTTGTTGGCAACAGCATGGGTCAAGCTTATAAATGACGAAGGAAGAGAGGTCGCAGTTCGCGCCATCCTCGACTCAGGATCGCAGGTGAACGTAATTACTGACAAAGCAGTAAAGAAGTTAGGGATGACACCTTCCAATACGGCCCTGAACATTGAAGGCATTGGAACTGGAAAGCAAGAATCCGAAAAGAGAATAAGCGCAGTGTTAAAATCGCGTTTGAACGGATTCTCTACCAGACTGGAGGCATTCGTAATGAAACAAATCGTATCTCCTCAACCCAGCCGACCAGTAAACATAACAACATGGTCAGTTCCGAAGAACATACCATTAGCTGATCCCAACTTTCAACATCCTGGTAACATCGATCTGCTTCTTGGAGCAGAATTTTATCATGAGATCCTGTCAATAGGACAAATAAAACTCGGCAAAGGCCGGCCAATTTTGCAAAATACAGTCTTTGGATGGATCGTGATCGGGAAGATTGGCCAACCAACATCAAGTTCAGCATTCTCTGGGATTTGTACGGAGGAAGAAGCCAACATTAATCGAGCCATCGAACGTTTCTGGAAAATTGAAGAGCATGAAGAACTTAAGAGCAACCAACTGACCGTAGCAGAAAGGCAATGTGAAGAATATTTCAGTCAGACGGTTGCCAAATCACCCTCAGGGCAGTTCATTGTAAAGTTACCATTCTCGGAAGACCCTACTGGCTTGGGCCAGTCAAAGGACATCGCCTTTCGGAGATTCATGGCTTTGGAAAGAAAGCTATCAAGAGATCTCAATTTGCGACTACAATATGTGGAGTTCATGGAAGAGTATCTTAAATTGGGTCATATGGAGGAAATCGACATCAACACAATTTTAACTCCGCATTATTTCCTTCCTCACCACTGTGTACTCAAACCAGACAGTAGCACCACCAAGCTTAGAGTTGTTTTCGACGCGTCAGCAAAGACATCATCTAACATTTCGTTGAACGACGTACTACAGACGGGCCCAACCATACAGGATGATCTCTTTACAATTCTTCTCCGATTCCGACTGCCCAGATTTGTGTTCACTGCGGACATACAAAAAATGTATAGGCAAGTCCTACTACACGAAGAGGACAGAAGATTTCGTCAAATACTATGGCGAGATGATCCCACGAAACCCATCAAGTGCTACCAATTACGGACCGTCACTTACGGAACCTCATCGGCGCCTTATCTAGCGATTAAGTGCCTACACCAATTAGCAAACGAAGAAAGGACCAAATATCCAATCGGCGCAGAAATTCTTGAAAGAGATTTCTATGTAGATGATGTGATGACCGGCACCAACAGCCTAGCCCTCGCTCAAGAAATGCAATCCCAATTAATAGCTATCTTGAAAATCGCGGGATTTAACTTACGCAAATGGTGCGCAAATCATCCTCGTCTGTTACAGCACATCCACCCGTCACATCAAGAAATCCAACTTGACTTTACCGATGAAAAAGACTCGGCCATCAAAACTTTGGGGCTCACATGGTTGCCAAAAACCGATGAGTTCAAAGTAAGAACCAACTGTACAACCGAGCGCAAGGTCACAAAGAGAACAATCGCGTCCGATATTGCACGACTTTTCGATCCACTGGGGATCCTAGCTCCCGTCGTGATAACAGCAAAGATGTTCCTGCAACAGCTTTGGGAACTACGACTTGATTGGGACGCCTCCATTCCAATGAATTTACACACAGGTTGGATGAACTTCCGCAACGGCTTATCATCGCTAGACAACATTCAATTCCCAAGACATGTATTCTCCCATCAAATACCAAGCTGCACCCAATTTCATGCGTTTGCCGATGCATCAGAGAAAGCCTTCGGCGCAGCTATATACATACGTTCCGTCACCAAAGATGGAACAATAATCGTTCGACTTCTTTGTGCCAAGTCAAAGGTGGCTCCCACAAAAAAGGTGACACTTCCAAGATTGGAGTTATGTGCCGCCAAACTAGCAGCAGAGCTTGTTCACAGAGCTAAGGAAGCATTAAAATTAACCGGTACCATCACACATCTGTGGACCGATTCAGAGATAGTGTTAGCTTGGATAAATTCGACTTCAAGCTCATTCCAAACCTTTGTCGCTAACCGAATAGCAGCAATACAAGGAATATCCAACCCGCAGCAATGGAGGCACGTGCGGTCCAAAGAAAACCCGGCCGACATTATATCCAGGGGAATGTCTCCAGAAAAACTCAAGTCGTGTAATCTCTGGTTTTACGGACCCCCATTCCTGCATGGCGACGGGTCAATTTGGCCACCACGATACATAAAGAGCCTTCAATGCAATGAAGAAAGAAAGCGAACAGCATTAACCACGGTCCACACAACTCGCGAGGACTTCGTGAATGAAATTCACCACCAGAATTCATTTCGAAGGCTGCAGCGCATCGTCGCATACATTTTAAGATTCGTGGGAAGAACTAGACGTAAACATCACCAAGAAGCAAAGGGCGCATCATTTACAGCGATGGAATTGGACGAGGCCCTCTTTCTAATCATTAGAAAAATGCAGGAAGGAGAGTTTCAAGAAGACATCCGCCATATATCCCGATACAAGGAGAGCAGCAAAACAAGCTCATTGTCCAGTCTAGCACCATTCCTAGATGAAAGAGGTATCCTCAGGGTAGGAGGTCGATTGGAGAATGCAAACATCTCGTACGACTCAAAACATCCAATGCTGCTGCCGTATAGCCACGAGCTCACGAAGCTACTGATTACCGACATTCATAAGGAAAACTTTCATGTTGGTCCCCAAGGGCTCTTATCAATACTAAGACAACGCTTCTGGCCCGTGAAAGGAAAAACGCTAGCGCGTTCAGTCGTACAGCGCTGTGTTGCATGCGCCAAAGCCAAACCAAAATTTTTAACGCAAATGATGTCCGACCTACCACGCTATAGAGTCCAACCTGCACGACCATTTATCAATGCCGGAGTCGACTTCTGTGGACCCATGTGGATACACCATAGGATAAGAGGAAAGAGACCTCACAAAGGTTATGTGGCAGTGTTCTGCTGCTTTACTACCAAGGCCGTGCATCTCGAAGTAGTAAGCGATCTTTCCACAGAGGCATTCCTGGGAGCACTGAAACGATTTATAAGTCGGCGAGGGCATTGTCGCAACCTCCACTGTGACAACGCGACCAATTTCGTGGGTGCACGAAACCAACTAGCAGAGTTAAACCAAGCCATTTACTCAAATGAAAGCCAGCAAAAAATTGCATCTACATGCAGTCATCAAGGCATAGACTTCCATTTCATCCCGCCACGAGCCCCGCATTTCGGCGGTCTTTGGGAAGCCGCCGTGAAGTCAGCAAAGAATCTTCTACGGAAGACAGTGTCGGGGTCGTCATTAACATATGAAGAGCTGGAAACTATAATGGTAGAAATCGAGGCAGTTCTCAACTCTCGGCCATTGACACCTATGTCCAGCGATCCAAATGATCTTGCGGCTTTAACCCCGGGACATTTCCTGATAGGGGAACCTTTACGGGCACAAGTAGACTCTCAAGCAAAACCACTGAAGACCGGCTTACTGGCACGGTGGAAGCTAGTATCCAGCCTTAAACAAGAGTTCTGGACGCGTTGGTCCAGGGACTACCTACATGAACTTCAGCAGCGATACAAGTGGAAGCACCGGTCCCCAAACGTAGAACTAGGGTCTATAGTAATCCTGATGGAAGACAACACTCCAGTGATGCACTGGCCCTTAGGACGCGTAATCGAAATTCACAAGGGCAACGACGGATGCGTGAGGGTAGTGGATGCACGCACAGCTTCCGGAATTCTAAGAAGACCAATTCATAAGCTCGCTCCACTACCTTGCGACGAACAAACAACCAACGATGAAGAGACGAGCGAAGATACTATCTCAGACCAGCATCCAGAAGGGCTTAGAACCAATATCTCGACCGTCTCAAATATACAAGCTGATGTGTCACCCTCAACAAGTGATGCACGAGAACCAAAACAAAAAAGAGCGCGGAAATCTATAGCCTCATCATTGGTCTCACTATTACTCGTCTGTCTACTAGTTCCAGCTATCAAGGCAAACTCCGTTAAGGTCGTGAGTTTCAAACCAGAATTAGGCATCCACTTTGAAGGACTAGGGACAACAGAATTCACCACTACGGAATGGAACCTCGTGGTATACTATGATCTTCAGCCCTACTGGATAGAATTTTCAGCACTGAAGAACGGAACAAACGGACTCCACCATCTTTGTAACCAACTCAGTCAAAAAATCACCTGCCAAGCTATTGTTAGTCATTTTTACCACGTCGTAAAACAAATTGCCGAAGAAAACGTACTACTATCACCGCAGCCCTCCACGAGTAGAAAAAGAAGAGGAGCAGTTAATATAATTGGCAACATCGCTAATGCACTTTTTGGCGTACTCGACTGCCAATACGCAGAAGAAATGTCATACACTATCGGTGCCATCAAAGAAAATGAAGAATATTTGCTATCAGTACTCAGAAATCAAACATCAATAGTCGATTCAACGTTGAACATTATCCGCCAAAATCAAAAAGAATTTCACCAATTCGACAAGCGATTATCCGAGTTAATCCATCAAGTAAACGGAACTGATCGCCTCAATAGACTGCATCGGCGATTCATTTCGCTAGCTGTTCAGATGTCGTTAATAACCTCTAATATCCAAAGGACTCAGTCTGCAATATTTGAGGTCGCCGTAGATGCTCACCACGGACGCATAAACCCACTACTACTCACACCTGGGCAGGTAAAACAACAAGTAGCGATAATAAGAAATCACATGCCGGTAGGAGTAAAGTTGCCTGTCGCAGAAGGAAACCTTCTCGGATTATATAACTTGATGACGGCACAAGGATATGTGACCAAGGGTCATATACTGTTCAAAATACAGATGCCTCTAACAAATTCAGCAAAGTTCGACTTGTTCCAGATTATTCCCATTCCAGTGCGAGTGAACAACTCATTAGCAGCGATTCAACCATATTCTACCTTCTTGGCCATTTCTCCACATCGTGATCAATACTACCCCTTGACGGGTTACGAACTAAGCTCTTGCAAGATAATTCAGGAGACACTGCACGTATGTAAACAAGTAGGTCCCGTATATCATCGTAAGGCCAATATAAGCAGATGCGAAGTGGAATTTTTGAATAATGCACCAACTTTCGAAGGGTGCCGTTTCAAGAAGCTAGAGTTGCAATCTATCTGGATACCGCTGCCACACACAAATCAATGGATTTATGCCTTCAACGCCCAAAACACAATCAATGTGGCTTGCGATAACGAGGCCTTCTCAGCAACACTACAAGATTCGGGACTGATTAGTATCGCGCCAAATTGCGTAATTAAGGATGGTCAAACGACAATCCAAGGCCATCGGATTTACTCCAACAAAATGAGAACCTCATACACCATGCTGGGCCTTGTAGCAAATGAAACTTCAATAGAAAAAGCCATCCTTAAGGAAAACAGGCATTACCACGACCAAGAGAGAACACTGGACAAACTTCAACAAAAGGTACATGAAATAGATCGTGCCAGCTTACCAAACAAGAATTTAGGACATGTCATCAGTCACAAGGTCATAAGCTACCTTGCACTACTTCTGGCGGTCACCATCATAGCAGTTGGAGCTGGAAGAATCGTCATCCACAAATTGACTAATCGTAAGGTCAGTTCAAAGCCGTGCCCACGACCAAGGAGCAGAATCATCAGCACCACTGAAGTTTGAGATATATTGGACCATGCGCCCAACGTGGGGGAAGATGTTCAATGTATCGATTTACATTGATATTTTTAGTCAAGGCAAAACAAAATTCCATCAACTAAATTTGATGGAACTTTGTTTTGTCTCGTAAATAATCAAATTACATGTGCAAATTGTCATCACGATCACACAAAACATCCAGACGTAACGCGACACCGCGAACAGATAAGAAAATTCTTGGCGATTTTCATGGTCAGTTTTACCGTGAGAAAATCTCCAATGGTAAACTAAGTTTTGCTGATGGAGATTTTTTCTGACCGAAAATGTTTTCCTCGTGATGGAGGGGGTTTGTGTGATCGTGATGACAATCGTTCTTTATATTATGTAAAAATTGTAGAAAATAAATCAGTTCATTTCTGAATTTAAAGGAAAACAGAAGCTTTTTATTTCAAGAACTCTTTCAGCATTTTATTCTGGTTGCGATACAAGTATCGCAATCAGACCATCACACAGTCTAGGTCCAAGTACCTAGATTGCACATAAAGAAAATAAGGCGAAGAAAAATCGCAAGGTTTTTATAAGTTATAATATTTCTGGTCACGATACAAGCATCGTGATCAGGTCATCATCAGTCAAGGTCCAAGTACCTTGATTGAATAAAAGGTAGGAAGGGCAAAAGAGCCTTTCCCTAAACATATGCTATTAAAAAGCCATACACCCAACTGTGTAGTAACTTTCTCTTATAGTACGTATTAACGATTAAGTGGCCCGGAGGCACGAACAGTATTTTTTTTTGTCCAAATGGTAAAACTCTTGCAGTAGATATGGTAAAAGGTACCCCACTCCTCAATCTTTGTAGAGAAATACCTCTGGAGGAATGATATCTCGCAATCTGTTCTGTGATGTAAGGCATTCGAATTAAAGAAATGATATTTATTTCTGGCTTGTAGCCTCATTTAAAATTTCATGTCCCTTGACCTGAAATACAGGTTTCTGGAGGGTACGAAATTCACTTAGCCGAACTAGGGTCTTCTACAAAAGCACACGCATACTCTTAAGCATGGGCTTGTGGACGTTCAAAGCTTTTTCATAAATTAGCGGACATGCTGAACCAAACGTTACGCGGTAGCTTCTCCGCGTCTGCAGCGACGAGGCTTGCCCCCTCCCGGGTGATGGCCAACCATACTGAACGCGCGTTGACCCTTAGTAAGACGGATCCATATTATTAAAACGCGACCCAACGCAACGTGTCGACACCCGACGTGGACCGCGCACATTACCAACAAATCTATGGAAAGTGTACGATTTGATTTCGCTCAACACGCGTCGCATCACATCGGATCGCGTCGCGGTTTTAATACTGTGTTCCCGCTTTTAAACTGGTCTGTTCTGAAGCCTGTTCCAACTCGGGTATGGCCTCCAGGAGGCTTCCATGCACGCAAAGTCCGTTCTGTGGTCAGGAGAGTCTCCGGATAATTAGTCGAAAGGACATCGGTTCTGACACTTTCTGCCATTTGGCAGAAGGTCGACTTTGGATCCGTTCTAGGCTTCACTATGGGTGCATCAGGCTTTTTGTCTGAAGGATTTTCAGCAAGTTTTCGAACCTGGTACCTTCACCCTTTTGCAGGGTTATTGTGGCCTGGAGAGGATCCAGAGGATCTAAACCTTTTCTTACTATGAAGATCGACATCCTTTTCCGTTTCGGGGGCCACGCAGAAGCTAGCATAACCTAGCAGCCTCATCGCGGTAGTAGTCTGCCCCCAAAACGTGCGTAAAACATTTGCTGTTTCCTACGGCAGTCCCTTTTCGGTTCTTTTCTCCAATGGAGCAGAAGGTGCCAGCGCTTCCCAATGTGGACCTGTAAGGAGATCTTTCAACGAACTAGTGATCTCTGCGTATTCCACCATGGTTTGCGGGCTCGGACTGCTCTTATTAAAGAGGGAAAATTACCCGTCCCTGGGGCTATTTCGACACCCTGCTGCCTAGGCTCAGTGATATTCAACAGGTCTTTTTTTTATGTGAAAAAACCAAGCTTAGGTGTCACCCTTTGTTGTAGGTGTTGTAGGGTAGAGAGATGATTAGATGGGGGGTGCCCTAGGAAAGGTTGAACGTTTGAACTCTAAGATGTTGTTCGAGTTCGGAAATACTGACTGCGGGAGATTATTCCACAGTCGAGTTGATCTATTCAAAACTATTCACCTGGCACGTGCTTCTCTTAAGCTGGCTATCCACGGTGCGTGATATTGCGGATAGACGAGGAGCACCATGGGAAGAGTGTCGCCCGTGAAGGCGCAGGCAAGTCTATAGCGGTGCGTAGGATCCACCGCGAACTTCAAAAGTGCGGCGCGAGCTTGTGCGGTGCGATCCGAGGTCGTCCGTATAAACACAGACGAGCATGTCAAAACCAAAGTCTAGAAATAACAAGTCTTTAATCTACATACAACATTTTCACCCGGTTAGTAGTGTGCGTGCATATATGAACATCAGTGGCGTGGCATGCTTTGAATTGTAGGGGATGCAATCTGGCAAAATTTGTGTGGAAAAACTCCGTTCCGCGGATGCACGTTATATATTCAAAAGGAGTATTAAGATTATCTATATTATCATGAATAGAAAAAATAAGTCTTCCATGCAGCGAGTGTGAGCTACTTATGGAAGTTTTTGCTTTAAAAAAAAGTCGAGAATAGCGGTTTGTTTAGTTGAGTGACTAAAGAAATTTGAAACACCTGTGATTGACTGAAAGAAGATTGGGCACTCACGAATCTTGCCACATGATTTCGATAAAACAATATTTAAGCGATGGGCAAAGCAGTGTACAAAAAGAGCATTTGGAAGTTTCTTTAACTCCAACTTCACCCGCCTTAACTGAAGCTCCGTCATAGCAATTGTAACTGGGAACCACATGCGAAATTCTGCATAATATGAGCTACATGTTCATGCAAACGAGCTGCTCTTCTATTATCGGAAATATTTTTAAAACTAATGAATGTTTCTTTCGTGTCACCAGAGGAAGAAATGTATCTCAGAGTGGTTGACAACATAGATCGACAGGAAATATCCGTGGTTTCATCACAAATAATTGCAACAAACTCAAAATTTAGGATTTCAGAAGTAATTTTAATTTTTAGTAAGAGTGCAGGAAATAGCCTTAAATCATTTTGAATATTGTTTGATAATCCAGAAAATACTGAAGCTGATTTTTAAGTTCTGGATTATGTTTGGCCAAAAGTGAAATTAATTCAACATAATTTTCCCGATTAATAGAATCTTGCCCCTGGCGGTGTCCGCGAAAGGCTTGCTTCTGACATGCCAAGTGGCAAACAACATCTATACAAATTTTAATAATTTTCCGGATCTTTTTAACTAACTCATTGTTCTCATAATTGAGGATTTATAATGAGTGTCTACTAGATTTTCAATCCTTTGGCCTCTACCGAATTTAGAAAGACCTAAACCGATTTTAAATGCTCGAACGGCTTTATGAAAATTATTTAAATCATTAAATCCCGAAGACCGTCAAACGTTCTTTTCATTTGAAAATAAATTGCAAGGCCAACAAAAATTTTTTTGTTTTTTTGGACAACAGGTAAGCCATTTCGCGCTATTGTATAATTTAATAGAAAAATGCCTGTTGCATGCATGTTTTATTTTCACTTAAAATATGTAATATTGGTTTCGGTCTACCATTTTCAATTATGGATTTCTTTTTCATAAATGAACGCGAGCCACAGGATTGCTGCAAAAAATAATCCATTATGTAAAAATGCTAACCATAAACATAAACATCACCCATGATATTTAATAAAGTAAAAACAAACTAAAAAAAACTAACATAAATAATATATAAATATTTTTCAATTTATCCAATTTTATTTTCAAACTTACTTTTTAAAACTACTTGCACTATTTTTAACTCACAAAACAAATCGCACCAACTAAATTGCAAGCAAAACATTTTTTTATTTATGTTAATTAATTAATTAATTACTCTAAAAATACTGCTTTTTACTATTTTCTACAATTAAGTCATTAATTTCAAACCACATTGTACAAAATCATTTCCAATTAGATTGCTCATAGAAATGAATTCCCTCCAATCTTATTAGAAAACTTCTCTCCACTCTCACCAAGCCCTCGTAAGTACAGGCCTGGAAGCAGACTTTTTGGTTGTGTCTGTGCGCGGCCAAAATCGTCTGACAGTTGTGGAATTAACATGGCCGAAGCCGTACGAAGCAATTTTTTAACTTTGCTTTTGGAATAAAAAGTGGTAAAATATTGTATTTTATCACTTTTTAGTGCACACGGATTATCAGTGATAAGTTATTTAGTGATCTGAGTCCATAAATTAAAAAAAAATTAGTGGTTAAGTGTATTTTAAGAGTGTTAATTGATTAGGTGACCATTTTTGTTTACATTCGCGGTGGTTTTTTCGTGTTAATTTAGGGAAAAAGTGTTGAATTTGTGTAGTAATGGAATTAAAAGTGAACTTAAAGTAGTTAAAAATTATTCTAGAAGAGTTATTAAAACCATAAGTGCAAGTACTACCACACAACATGAATAACAATAACTTTTTCACTTTTCCTTCACATTTTTCTGCACTTATGTTTTTAATAACTATCCTATAATAATCTTTAATCACTTAAAAAGCACTTTTTATTATGTTACTACACAAGTTCAACATTTTTTCCCTAAATTAACACGAAAAAACCACCGCGAATGTAAACAAAAATGGTCACCTAATCAATTAACACTCTTAAAATACACTTAACCACTCACTTCATTTTAATTTTTTTTATTAAATCACTAAAGCACTAATCACTGATAATCCATGTGCACCAAAAAGTGAAAATATACAATATTTTACCACTTTTTAGTGCAAAAACAATGTTAAAAAATTGCTTCTTATGGCTTCGGCCATGTTAATTCCACAACTGTCAGAAATTTTTGGCCACTTTTCAGCTATGTTAGTATTAGTTGGCCTGGCTGCTTCCAGGCCTGTACTTACGAGGGTCTTGCTCTCACCCAACAAAAAATATACTCAAAACTTCGTATGGATGCAAAATCTGAATTGCTTCCCTTGGCTCTGGTCACAGGAACAAACGTTCGTTGTGTCTTCCCATCTCCACTTCCCTCTTCATCCACAAGCTCCCACCGAAGTGCGTTCCAACGGACAGTCAAGGGAAGCAATTCAAATTCTGATTCTCGAAGTCCGCTGGCAAGTTTCTTTGCGTTTTCGTATACGAATTCAGAGAGAAGGAGGAGAGAACTTTCGCTCGTGGACATATTTTATGCTTCCATTTAATTGGTCATTTGGAGGTAATGAATTTATATCTAACAGTGGAGGCTAGAAAAAGCTGCAATAATACAAAGTTAATCTCAGAATGATAAAATAAAAAACGAAAGTTTTGTAAAAGAAAAGAATAATTTATTGATAAAATTTGAATTTTTATTTTTATTTCCTAAGAAATTGGAAGGGATGCAATGCATCCCTTGCTTCCAAAGACGCCACGTCACTGATGAACATCCCTGCTGAGCACAACTCAACGTATACATCGTTAACTTGGCGAGACAATGCCAGATTCTCAATTGTAATTGCATATCTTGTACGACTTTTGTTGTACTACGACATCCACCAGCGTGGCTTCTTTTTCTTCACTTTGTTGTTACCAGAGCACATAATATTACCATAAGGACTGCAGATGCAGTGATACGTTCTCTATCACTTTGCACATTGGAATGACACAATGGCTTCAAATCTCAAGAGCCACACAGACCGATACGCACCGTTGGAAGAGCCTCGGTGCGGTACGTGGATGTCCTTGGACCGCACCGTGGGAAGCCAGCTTTATATTGTCGAAGGCGTTAGAGTAACGCAGAGTTTTTTGCAGGTCCTGTTGGAGGCTATGAAAACTTCGGAAGTGTTGGAGCGTTGAGAGGCCTTGCGTCCTCATAAGTTTCTCTTGTTGCGCGAGAAAGAAAGATCACCCATGGCAGAGGTCCTCATCTCATTACCTGATGGCTAAGGCCGCGTTGGATAAATGCAAACACCATTGAACGCACAGCGCTGAATAACCGTGACGTGGAACTGGTAGACAAATTCTGTTACCTCGGTAGTATCATTACCGAAAATGGTGGTGCAGAAGAAGACGTCAGTTCCAGGATAAATAAAGCACGAAGCGCATATGCATGCCTGCTCACATAAGGAGATCAACGGAGATCTCAGTTAACACCAAATTGCGGCTGTTCAACTCCAACGTTAAGGCAGTTCTTTTGTATGGTTGCGAAAGTCACCCAATTCATCATATGGCGCCTGCAAGTTTTTATCAACAGATGCCTACGTCGTATCCTAAAAATCCGCTGGCAAGATAGAATTTCAAATGAAGAACTATGGCGCCGTGCCGGCCAAGAAAGAATAGACGACCAAATCAGGCGAAGGAAATGGAATGGGATTGGCCACACCTTGCGACGCGAAAACGAGAATCTAGCCAATCTAGACCCTCGACTGGAATCCGCAAGGAACCCGTCGAGTCGGAAGACCTAGAACAACTTGGAGGAGAACCCTATTAGCAGATGCCGCAACAACCGGGAGATCCTGGTCAGAGCTGAGAGCTGTCGCACAAAACAGAGTCCGCTGAAGGGCAACTGTTTCCGTTATATGTCCCATGATGGGATAAAGGAGCGTTATGTATGTAAGGCCGTGTTCCATGGGCTGCATGCCGCCCCGCAAAAGCTCTTAATGTTCTCTGATTGGCCAGGAAAAAATATCTGTCTCGACTAGGGTTGCCAGGTGTCCGGATTTAGCCGGACATATCCGGCTTTTTACGGTCGAGGGGGCCAAATATATGCATGTCCGGACTGTCCGGCTTTTGTCCGGATTTTAAGCGATTGTCCCTCTGGTCATGCAAGAGTACCTCCAATACGCAGCGTAGCGCAGATGAGAGCTGAAGGTTTGTTTTGCACACAAAGATTTAAGCAGACCAGGTAACTTGCAACGCTGCATCCCGGGCTAATAAAAAAGTAGTCCCGGAGTGAGCATTGCAAATGACCTGGTCATTTCGTGCCAATTGATTCATTTTGGAAATTATTCCTTTCGGGTAGTAAGTTGATGATCTAATCGTCAGCTGCGTGAGTAGTGGTGGGGCTGTTCGTGACAATATGCACATTTTCTCCCCACCCACGATTCTGGTGGCTGGCTCTTGTTTCTGTTATAAGCCTTATCTAAACTATCAATTACAAAAAAAATCAAGCGACCTGAAATGACCATCCAAAATGCAACGCCGCCTCCCGGACTATAATGAAATGACCAGTTTTCGTCCAAGGAGAATGGATGATTGTTTATTTTGTTTAATGAAGAATATTTAGTTTATTTTCATATAAGATTATTAATAAACTATTGAAAATACCTAACTGACTCTATTTCTATTCAAAATGGGTAGTCCGGCTTTTAGGGAAAAATGTCCGGCTAAATGTAACCCCGTGTCCGGCCTTTTTATTTTTGGACCTGGCAACCTTAGTCTCGACACATGTTTTCTCTCCTACACAGCATTGCTGCAAAAATCATGCAAAGAGGAAATCTCTTATCCATGCGGCAAAATCACGGAACTGTCTAGTTCGAGCTTTTGCCGTGTTTCATGCAGTCCATGGGAACGTGCTGCAAAATCGCTGTTCTATCAAGTTGGCGATTCCTGCGATGCCAACTGCGTACTATTTTTTTGCTTTGTACTTGCTGCCTATTTGGTGAATTTTCCCAAAAATATGATTTATTACCCCAATCTTTTTATTTTTGTAGTAATCCATTTCAGTTAGCAGTTGTCACTCACGAAAATTATCAGAAAACAGCTGATTTCTGACAACACGGAGATGGATCCATAGGAACGAGGAGATGCAAGTATGCGGCAAGCTTTTTGCAGGCTCTCACGAAAATTTCTGAATACTACTCGAAGGCAAGCCAAAATCGAGCTTTGGCCTTGCTGCATGCAGCCCATGGGAACGCGGCCTAATTGAAACCGAATTTCGCCTGCTATACGGAGTCCATCGTTAGTAGTAAATGGGCGCGTTTAGGCCCGAGTTATTTTAACTCTGTTAAATTAACGCTGTTAACTTAGCACCGTTTCTAGCATGCCATTTGACAATTGTCATTTTACTGCTAATAACAGGCAAAAAAAATAACATTTCCCATTTTACAAATAATAAAAATCTAAAAAATTAATAATAATAATGAAATCTTCATTCTGTATTGAAATATTTCTAAATTATTTGCTTACAACAAAAAATTACAAGCAAACCTCAATTCATTTTGGCTGTGCTAAATTTTAACTAAGCCAAAAAGCAGAAATAAGTTAGCTAACAGCGCTAAAAAAGTCGCTGTTTATGACGTTGTTAACTTGCCTAGCTCAGTTAAATTAACTTCGGCCTAAACGCGCCCAATCACACCTTGGCCTGCCCTCACCTGTCCATAGAGCAGTGAAGGACAGGCTGTAGTAGAACCGTCAGGCTTGGAGCCAGCGCTCTTTGGTAGTATTTGTCAACAAGCAAGATCATCCCATATGGGGAGAAGGAAATCCTCGACGAATTTCAGAAAAATCGTATCCTCAAAAGTTTACGTTTAGTAGTGGAATCATTGGTCCTTTTCTCATTTGTTCAATGCATACCCCTATAGACCGTCGTTTCTCAACCTTTTTGGAGTTGCAACCCCCTGAAAAGCCAAAAAATGAATTAAAAATTTTTGCGACCCCGTCACTACAATATTGGTTGAAAGATAAAAATCCCAGCATTTGGAGCGATTTTCTCGGTAAGAAATCAAAAATTGAGTCTGATGGAGACGGCAGGAAAAACAAACGTGTTTTATCGGGTTCGATCTTCTTCCGTCTAATCTGTCGTAAAACTGTGACGGTACGGCACCGATGCTTCCGTGATGAATTTTTCACTGACATTATTTACTTTTTAGTTTTAAAATTTGGACAGTGATCATGGAATTTAGCGTGGAATATCTTGCTGCAATTGCATTGCCCTTAGACGAGGGGAAAAGAATTGAAAAGAGAGTGGATTCATCCCATGTGGACTCTTCCAGAAGTGGAAGGAGAGTTCGCCACATTATATAGTGGATTGGTGGGCCACGAAACTAACTTCTACCTGATGAGCCAAAACGCATTTAGTGATTTGCTAAAAAAATCGAGAAGTTGATCCACACGAGTCTATACACTGTACATACGTAGTAGGAGGATGAACTACATTTATTACTTATACGTATGTACTTTGTGGGAAAATACTGTTATATTCCGAATAAAAGAAATCCTACAAAAAAAATCGCACAAAAAAGATTGCAAAGAACAGGTTTGAGTATATTTCAAATAAACTTTACCAAAATTTACGTTGAATTCTTATAAAATTTTCCATTGAATTTAAAAAACATTTGTTTCACGTCCGGGATAAATTAATAAATATCGGTAGCAACGCATTTTTTGCGGTTTTTGCGGACGTCTGAAGGGTACTGAAAACGGTGCCTAACTGCGGTAACGAGATCGGTGCCTAACTGCTGCGGATGTGTGCAACATGCCGCGCTTTTCCCAATTTGTCTCCATGGAATTACATCGTGCCGATATATTTTTCACTGATGCCTCAAGTACTGCACTGATGTCGCCATCACGTCACAGGTAGGTGTGGAACCTTTACCCCGAAAATCGTGGTTAAATTGTTGGCTTTTATACGGTTGTTATTGCATGGTTAGCTTGATTATAATTTTAAAACACATTGTTTCTTAAAATAATTTTTTTGGATAGATTGCGACCCCCCTTATGTCTAATGTCGACCCCACGTTGTGAAACCATGCTATAGACCAGTGTTTCCCAAACTTTCGATGCCTGTGTACCCCTACTATAATTTTCGTAACGCTGAGTACCCCTCGATAAAAAAAATGCATATATGTACTTTAATAACAATCAAAATATATTTATTTTTCTTCTAGAAATTTTTGATTGTCACCTCTTGTCAAACCCCGCATTATTTTTCGAGACTGATTTAAATCCAAAAAAATTTTTCCAAAAAATACGTAGAACTGATATTTTTTTTGCAAAATTGGAAAGTTTTGACAATTTTCTATGAACAATGTCTGGACAATTTTTATCCTACGGCTTTTATTTTTGGAGTTATAAGCAATTGTAATGCTAAAATTGGATCTATTTCGTACTTTTTTAGTACTTTTTCACCTAAGCAAGGACCAAATAAGCATCAAATAAGGCCAATTTCAACATCAAACTTGCTAATAACTTCAAAACTGAAGGCCATATCGTAAAAATTGTCTGGACATTATTGATAGGAAATTGTCCAAGCTTTCCAATTTTGCAAAAAAAAATTTATTAGTTTAGGTTTTAGTTGAAATTTAGTGAAAAAAAACCAAAGTTTTGACTTTAACGACTCATTGCTCTGGAAGTTGATAGGGTAGAATCTTAATTTTGTCAGTTTTAGGTGGGAGTATTCTGCGAACACTGATACCTTATTCATGAAAATAAGTCATAGGGTTACAAAAATACAGGGTGATATGTAAAACTCTAAAAAAAAACTTCAAAACGCCCTATCTCGAAAACGGGCAGAGATAGCCCCCCTCTTTGTGTTTTTTGTCGATCATTTTTTGTCTACTATCTAACATAACCCGCTGGGCAAGCCAGGACGGCACCCCCTGTATATAAAAACTCTGTCCAACAGAAACACAATGGACCATTAGACGCTGAGTGGGATCGAATAACTGACCTCTGGAATGGTAGTTGAGCGCCTTTAATCCTTAGGATAGCAGTGTATTGCAGACCTAGAATTCTAAGTTGGACCTTTCTTTTTTATATCTATAGTAAGCTTTCACTACTTCCTCTAACAAGATTAATCATTCTGAAACGGTTCGTATGATAAAATCTTTTGCTGTTCCATTCAGTAGGTGTAAGAAAAGCAGAGAATTTTTTCAGCTTTGAGAATTTTGTCGGTTGTATCTTAATAACAAAAACCATATCGGAATAATTATAAAAGAAGTAATTGTGTATCATTAAAGATGTACTCTAGCTAGCCAAACTTTCACTAGTAATTAAAGACACGATTCCTTATGTGTAGTCCCCAAGTGCTTATAGGAGAAGTACCAAAAAAGGATTTCAGGATCAGCTTAAAAATCTTATTTTGAATCATTATCAGTCCATAATCCCCAAAGCTTTATTTTCTTGAATGGCAAAAACCCAGTAAACAAAATTTTGCATAAAACATAATAAACCCTTACACAGGTGTTGCTCGGCATTATTTTCAAGAATAAATTTTATAATTTAATAACGAACTCAAAGCAAATTGAAATTAACATGTAATGAAGGCATCACACAAGGTAACGCAGCCCGCACCGTATAATTTTAATAACCACCCCAGAGAGAGAGATATTCCTCCCCTCTAAAAGCACAACAAATTCTGTTTTTTTTTATTTTTCATTTTTGTTTTAAAGGCAAGAGGTGAAGAAAATCCAAGATTACATCTTTTTCTTCGTAAAGACAAGAATACATTATACCTCTCTGGGTGTATCCACCGAAAAGTATTAGCGATGGAAATTTTCTCAGACGGTTTTTCTTTATGTCAGCTCGTTTAGTTTACATCGATTCTCCTTGACGCTGAAATCCGACCAGGTGCGGTGGTAAACGGTGGTGGCAGTATCAACAATTTTGCTATATTTTTGTCAAGGATTTTAACATGAAATTTATTGTGAAACGCCAACATTGTGTGCTGTACTGTAAAATAGATTTCGACTATTTCATAGAATTTAGAGAATGGGAGTTTGAAGACACGTGAATTTGCTGCCATGCCAATGACCTTTAAAATCTTGGAAATTTTAAGTAAATTTCCTTAATATCCAATGCAGTAATAATAATAAATTAACATTTTCACCCAGTGTTATTGTATCTTTTAATAAAGAGGCTTTTGGTGCGTGTAACCCTATAAAAAGTTATAAAAGGCATGGTTTTCACCCCCCAAAAAATCTGGTTGTATACGAGTATGAATTTCTTAAGCTTCTTAAGATTGGTTGAATATTTCTTTATTCTTGCAGAGAGAAAACACTCCCTCTTTGCCTCTATGTTTCTTTATAAGTAATAAAAACGTTCTTGAGAAATTATCAAGAATGTGAATAGTCATTACACTTTATGGTTATTTCCTTGTAAGTCGTGCAATATCTTGAATATTAACAACGTGCCATATTCAGGACTCACAAATTCTTATTATAGCCAGTCCGCCTTATAAGGTTATGGTTCTTCTAACTACTTAAAGGAAATAACTTTAAAGAAAATTTTGCATATGTACAATCATTTTTTTTCTTGCAAAGATTTTTTCTCTTCTTAAAGTCAGACACAGGAAATTAGTCAGATAATAATGTTCGTTAAACAGAGCAATTAAATGAAAGTGGTGCAAGAATCATGCGATAGATATATAAGAATTGAATTAATGTGATAGAAATAGTTACTAGTCCAGGGAAATTAGACATTTTACTTCGGAAAAAATCCGGGAAAGCTGAATTTTGGTATGGACATTGATGCAAGTTACACTATCCATCATTTCGTTAATTACCCCCATACACAAACCGATTTTTTAGGCAACGGGCCCCAGCGATGGGTGCAAACTACACCCATGACATATACTTCCCTGCGACCCCTTGCCTAAAAAATCGGTTTGTGTATGGGGGTAATTAACGAAATGATGGATAGTGTAACTTGCATCATTGATATTATTGCTCTAAGGAAAATGTCACGAGAGTACAGTACAGATGTAATATTGATGCGCCACTAATTCTTGGAAGGATGATTTTTCATAAATCGTTAATGGAGCATAAAAGAAGCTCAACTCTAAATTTGAATAAAATTTCTAGGAGACGTTTTTTGGAAAATTCAAAAAGTTTTTGAAAAGCGTTTTTCTCTGAATCTACGCATTTTAGAGAAAAGGTTTGTAAACAAAAAATGTAGAGGACATTGTTACCTACAATTTGTGTCATAGAGGTCATGCTGTACAACTTCAAATACAGAAGCTAGGTGGCGCCAAAGTTTCCAAAAAAGGGTTTTTTCGTTTTTTGTCCCAGAAAAAATGGTTTTTTTATAAAAGTGTAAATCAGAAAATTGTTCCTCTTAAAAATGTCTACAACATTTATTTAAACTTTTTTTCCCTCCGACTTACCGTTCCAAAGTTATAGCGTGCTGAAGTGTGAGAAACTTTTTGAGTTTTCCAAAAAAACGTCTACCAGAAATTTTACTCAAATTTAGAGTTGAGCTTCTTTTATGCTCCATTAACGATTTATGAAAAATCATGTTTCTAAGAATTAAAGGAGCATACCCCGATTTTCCAGTCCATCTGTACTGTACTACCCATCGATTTGACACTCCGACACTATTTTACGGCGGGTCAAAGGTCACCAAAAGCGATTTTTCGAAAATATCTCAGTAATGCTCACTTTTATAGAAAAATTATGTGAATAAAGTTTGTAGCTTAGGTAATTTCCTACAAAAAATATTTTATAACTTTTTCTTGTAAGAGTAACCGTTTTTGAGATATTTTGATTTACATAGTTTTAAATTTTATGTTTCTCATGAATCGTGCACTCCTTTCCACGCCACCTTCGAGGTAGAGTACCTACATGGTGCGGTTTTTTCACGTGGTGTCCCCAGTAGGCCTAATCCACATTTATTTTTATTTGAGTCCGCTTTCTACAACAACAGTCTTACCTTCCAATAAAGATGTTCTGCAAATAAAACAAGCTTCCGCAATTTTTGTAGAAATTAGCACAAAAATGTATGAAAATTTTAAATAATACAGGGTGTACATCTTTAACCTTACAAAGCGGCCGGCTGTGGATAGGTTTTAGATAGACGAACAAAAAATCGTATTGGAGGGGGGGGGGTCAAATCGTAACGGTAGGGCGTTTTGAATTTTTTTTTGGTAGAGTTTTACATATCACCCTGTATTTTTGTAACCCCATTAGACGGTTTTAGATAGGTGGGAGTATTCTGCGTACACTGATACCTTATTCATGAAAATAGCTAATGGGGTTACAAAAATACAGGGTGATATGTACCTAAAACTCTACCAAAAAAAAATTCAAAACGCCCTACCGTTACGATTTGACAAACCCCCCCCCCCTCCAATACGATTTTTTGTTCGTCTATCTAAAACCTATCCACAGCCGGCCGCTTTGTAAGGTTAAAGATGTACACCCTGTATTATTTAAAATTTTCATACATTTTTGTGCTAATTTCTACAAAAATGGCGGAAGCTTGTTTTATTTGCAGAAAATCTTTATTGGAAGGTAAGACTGTTGTTGTAGAAAGCGGACTTAATACTTTAAGATGGTCAAGTGTTGAAAGAACGGACAGGAAAGATGAATATTTACGAAATATTAATTCTGTAAAAATTCATGTTCAGTGTCGTAAGGATTATACTCGAAAGAGTAACAAAGAGTGGCATCAAAAAGGAAAAGAGAAGAAGCCAGTGCATCTACGAGTTCACCTAATAGTAGAATGCGTTCCAGCAAACCAGTCTTTGCTTTCAAAGAACTTTGTATCTTTTGCGCTGAAGAAGCGAATAAGGATAGAGGACTGCCAAAAAACATAGATTTTCGCCGTAAAATTCATCAAATAGCAGAAAAGTTGGTTTATATTGTTCACCAGTTTGTGGTAATTGGCAGGGTCAATCTTGCTTAAATGTAACGCCCGATAAGGATGATGAAGAGGAAAGCATAGAAATAGAGAAAGAGTGAAGAATAATAATTATTGAAATTAACAACTTTGTTTTAGATAATAAAATAATTATAAGCACATTCATAATAATTTATTAAAAATGAACTTCTTTCAAATAAAAATAAATGTGGATTACGCCTACTGGGGACACCACGTGAAAAAACCGCACCTTGTGCTCTACCTCGAAGGTGGCGTGGAAAGGACTGCACGATTCATGAGAAACATAAAATTTAAAACTCTGTCAATCAAAATATCTCAAAAACGGTTACTCTTACAAGAAAAAGTTATAAAATATTTTTTGTAGGAAATTACCTAAGCTATAAACTTTATTTACATAATTTTTCTATAAAAGTGAGCATTAAGGCCAGGGGACAAATGTTTGACAATGTTTGACAAATGTAAAATAAACATTCGTCAAACATTTGGTGAAGTTTTTGCGAGAAAAATGTTTTCCGAAATGTTTAGTTTTAGTCATGTGCTTGAATGAAGTAGCGTGCAGTGCAGCATCTTTCCTTGTAATTGCTTTGTCGCTTGAGGAAATTTCTGCAAAAAGGAGATGGTGGATCAGGAAAATTTTTGAAAGAAGACGCCAGTATAGTGGCAGTGATTTATTAAATGGTTTAAAAATTGACGATCTTTCCGGTTTTCGAAATTTTGCAAGAATTTCTTCAAGTGACTTCGAATTTTTGGTTAACAAAATCGGACCGAAAATAAAAAAAAAAGATACTAACTGGCAGATTTTTCGCAACTGGCGATTTTTACCATTCGCTAATGTATTTGTTTAAAGTCTCAAAACCATTAATTTCAAAAATTATTCCAGAAGTAGCTGAGGCTTTAATAGATGCATTGCAACCCTATATGGCGGTATTAAGTAGTGACATAGTAAAACATAATATTTAGTGACTGTATACAGTATTATAATATCAGGTACCTACCACTTCAGAAGCTTGGGAGAAAATAGAAGAAGTATTCAACAATCGTTGGAATTTTCCGCACTGTATTGGGGCATTGGACGGAAAGCACGTAATTATCCAAGCTCCGATAAAATCCGGAAGTGAGTACTTCAATTACAAAGGTGGATTCAGTATTGTTCTTATGGCGCTTGTTGATGCTTCTTATAACTTTATTTACGTTCACGTTGGATGTAAAGGAGGACATTCTGACGGAAGTGTCGTTAAAAGTACTGATCTGTGGCATGCTTTGGAAGGAAATATGCTAAATATACCGAAAGAACAACCTTTGCCGGGAAGAACTATGAAAATCCCCTACGTTATTGTGGCTGATGCAGCGTTTCCTCTTCAAGATAACGTTATGAAACCATACCCTGGACAAAACCAAAGAGGCTCAATTAAGCGAGTATTTAACTACCGGTTAAGCAGAGCACGAAGGATATCAGAAAATGCATTTGGCATTCTTAGTGCAGTATTTAGAGTATTGCGAAGACCGATGTTACTTCAACCGCAGACTGTTACATCAGTCACTTTAGCATGCATATACTTGCACAATTTTCTTTAAATCATCTAACAGTAAGTATACCCAACCGGGTAGTTTTGATACAGAAAATTTAGGATCTGGGGAGATTATGCCTGGAAGTTGGAGAAATGAAAACTCTTCGTCTTCATCATTTACGAACTTAGGACAAATACCTAGAAGAGGGAAAGCAAGATCAAATGCAATACGTGATGAATTCGCAAATTTTTTCGTAAGCCCACAAGGCAAAGTTCCCTGGCAAGACAAATATTTATAACAAAGCATTTGGAATAAAATAAATGTATTCAAAATTTCTTTGTATATGTAATTTTATTTTGTTATATTACATAAGGTGTTTGCAATAAAAAAATTCGTTTAATATATTTGATATTCCAAGTTATCTTGATAAAGTCTATTAATATTTCCCATTACTTGCTGAGGAGGGGTGGAGCTGACTGCGTATTTGCAGCCGAAGACCACTGACTACACTGTTCTGACCGTTGAACGCCAGATCTGGATGGTAGAACGCCAGATCTGGATGGCTGAACGGGAACTAATTGAAGTTGTGGATTCGAACCCTTCCTCGTACATTTCCATCTCCGCTTTATATAGTATATTTTCAATATCATGTTTTACAATGCAAACTCTTCTCGGATTTTTCTCATATAACCTTCTCAGTCTATGCTCAAGCGTTTCTGAAAATGTTTTGAATTCATCACGTTGTTTCGTTTGAGCATAGGTGGATTGCATTATGGAATAAGCCTCTTTAACCATAGGGTTCATAATAGGTGCAGATTCAAGTTTTTTAGCTAGTCTCTTTTTCGGTGACAAAAAAAGTTTTTTTTTCTTTGTTCCTTCCGTTGGAAAAACACACTCTTCATTTGATACCATTTCGGCAGCATTTGCTTCTGGATCTCTCACTCCTCCTTCGTTTGCCATTACATCAATGTCCTCATATTTAATTTCTTCGTCAGAATTCACAACTTCCTTAGTCTTTTTCGTGGTCTGCGTGGTAACAGAGAATTATTGAAATGAAGTTAAAGAAATAGACAACTTTTTTACTCACAGTGTTTGAACGTCCTACGCCCACAGTCCCCTTGTCGCCTAAAAAATCAAAATATTTAAAAGCGTACCAAGGTGCTTTAACATCTTTCGCAGCCATTCCGGAAGATTTTCGGTGTGCCTCTTTTTCTCGACGGTACTGCGTAAGTAGTGAATTTAGCTTTTTATTTACTTCCTCCACGGACACTGATAAATCATTCGCAATTACTGTTATTGCATCCGTACGCTTTATTTTATTTTTATAATCTTCACTTGATTTATCCCACAAATTTCGGTGGGTAGAATACAATTCTATTAATTCAATAATAGTGCTTTGTTAAATTTTTCGCTCATGATGAACTTCCGAAGTACTGAACAAATTTCAACAAACATCCGATGTTTTCCATTTCATTTGGATTAAAACAAAACATTTTTAAAAATCCAAAGACTCTTAGATTCGCGTCCGCACATAACAACGACTAATCAAATGTTTTTCAAATGTTTGTCAAATGTTCGTCAAACATTTGACAAACATTTGAAAAATGTTTGTTAAGCCGGTGCCAGACATAGCTTCAAACATTTGAACACTTGTTTGATTGCTATGTGTGCCACGAGACTTTGAATATGCGTTTAAAGTTTGAACAAAGATGTGCACTTTGCCATACGTGTCGGCAAAGTGTTCAAAGAAGTTTTCAAAGTTTGTCGTCCACCAGCCTACTATGGAGAAAAACGTTTGCGAAGCATGTCTGGCAGGGTACGGCAATATGTGTCCAAATGTGTTTTGAAAGCTCTGCATAGGCTTCAAAGAAGTGTTCAAATCTTTGAAGCTATATCTGGCGCCGGCTTTATGTGTGGACGCGGCTATCGAGATATTTTCCAAAAAACGCTTTTGGTGACCTTTGACCCCGCGTAAAATCGTGTCCGAGTGTCAATTTGATGGGGACTCGTGACATTTTCCTTAATACCAATGTCCACACCAAAATTCAGCTTTCCCAGAATTTTTCCGAAGTTGGACCTTTTTTTTTGTCTAATATCCGTGGACTAAAATCAAAATATCTCAAAAATGGTTACTCTTACAAGAAAAAGTTATAAAATATTTTTTGTAAGAAATTACCTAAGCTACAAACTTTATTCATATAAATTTTCTGTAAGAGTGAGCATTACTGAAATATTTTCAAAAAATCGCTTTTGGTGACCTTTGACCCTGCGTAAAATGCCGAAGAATGAACCACTTCGAGTTCATAATACCAAAGAAAAACCTCCAATGTTCCGTATATTTCATCAGAGTGCGATCGGCTAGGACTCCTTTACAACACGTCACCGATCAATTAAAAGAGTGTCAGAGAATTGAGCGTGATGTCCTGATAGCCCTGCACCCACATAACTTGACCTGATTGGGAGCAAACAGCTCATCAAGTGCACGTTGGCAGTCCAAAGCCGATTTGGAGTGGTCCTACAACACTTCATCAATCAATCTGAGTGAAGCTTATAAAAAACCCGCTTCTTAACGTAGACCCCTCTAAAGTTTTCATAGGTTCATGCCAATGAAGAGTACCCCCCAGAACACAATGAGGCCGACAAGGTCAACTTCCACGGGAAAACAACAACAATTTATATGAGAATTGTCGTTGTCGGCCTCATTGTGTCCCGGGGGTTACTCTGCTTGAAATGGGGTAGCTATCTGAACGGTCTACTAAATCCCGTGCTTTTGTCTTTTGGCCAACGAAAAGCTGCAGGATCATGTCTATACATCGGAGGCGAACCCTGAATCCAGATTTATCTATCCATCCAGCTAAATTAGACGATCTGTAGTTTTATCTGTGATAGTTATTAATCATACTTCTTTAATTATTTTTTTACTAGGGTACCTTTATCTTGCAGCTTACTTGAATAAACAAAACCAGATTTCGCTGATATATTTATGTCAGTTTTAGAGTGTCGCGCCGTGAGCTCGTGCATAAATCATCTTGAAACCTTATCATAAATTTTGATTATGTACCTACAAACAAATTCAAAAATAATGCAACAACTTCTCTGCTAATTCTGCATTTTAAAATCAAATCAATCTTTTCTCCTATTATACTTAACCACCAGCAGAAAAGCCCAACTCCAGCAAAATATATTTTTCCACATTTTCATGGTATTCTTGTTTAAATGACAGCAATGCCCTGAAATGACAGAAATTGTATCTCACTTGTGTAAATGCAAGTAATTTATCATTATTAGTAGCTTTGGCATAATTTTATCTAAGAGCTTAATAAAACCTTATCATTATTGCCTCTTTTGTAATTACTAAATGAATTACTTTTAAGCAGAATTCAAGTTAATATTCAATAAAGCGCCTTTTTTTTGGGGTGCATGGGGTTGGGGAGAAGGAAAAGGACAACTCCAAAAAAGGCTCAAGGCAAGCGGATTTATTTGTATTAATGGAGAATTTTCCTTTGAATTTGGATAATTAATTGAAATTGAGTAATAAATTGCTTTAAGTTTCATGAAAATATGGTTTTGTTGTTATTAATAATTTCTTTGTAGTGGTGAATATCGAGGGTTATAATGTTTGGTAGTGCATTTTCTTATTAATTACATTTCATTTGAATAAGTAATATATTTTGGTGATGGGTACAAAAATTTACATTGAAATCTCTTTTTTTGGGAAAACTAAATGATAATTTACATGCGATTGAAGGTATTAAATGTATTGTTTCGACTGCACGTACACAATCAGTGAGCCTATGTAAATAGTTCTTTATAAGTTTACCTTGTGGTCTAATCGCTTTGAGTTATTCGGTGAACCAGAAAATACAGAGCTGATGCAAAAATAGAGCATAAATCACCGATTTTAGTCTAGCTGCAATTAATAGAGGAGCACTGAGAATATCCCGACCAGCTAAGTATTTGGATTTTTTGCCTCTGAAGCTCAAGATCGAAGGAAGGACGGAAGGCCTTTCTATGCCATTAAATAAACTTTTTGAAATAGATGGGACTTGAAGTCACACATGTTGCGCCAGCTCTTTACAGCAGTTGTTGACATACTGCTCGGCCCACTATTGTGAAAGAATATAACACAGGACCATGTCTCGAAGCAAAGTGGGCTTTGTGTACAAGCCACACTGAAGATATGAAGTACATTCTTCTGGCTACAAAAAGCGAGCTAATGGATGGAGAAGATATACGGACACAGCAATACATATATGTACTTCATTGTCTACTACAGCGGATGGCAGAAAGACTATCTGACTACATGATTGCGATACCCAACTTTAATAGAGGAGGTCGATGTCCACATTCTCACCACATATAAAATATAAAATCTGGCAAGTTTAATGACATAATTTTATACACACGGATCTAAATTGAAGTTTAAAGTAGAATATATGATTCGGAATGAATAAGCTTGAAATATACTGCTTTATACTTACAGAGAGTCCACTGCGGTATGATCTATGAGGTGCGACAGCGAGGGAGACCCAACTTCCGTTGGAAGGATGGTATAGACCAGGATTCCCGTAGCTTAGGTATGCTAAACTGGACCACATTGGCACAGAATCGGGACTGGTGGAGAGAAAAGTTGCGAGAGACCAGGATCGGATTCCGCTTATAGAGCGGGTAAAGAAGAAGTAGTCTAGCCCTGTCTACCTAAGGGATCTGCCTTTTAATTAGCCCATAAACGTCCCACAAGCGACAGAGCATCCATATCAGGAGACTGAAAGTCATAGGTGGGAAGCGTCTTATCCGAAATCCGCCATTAGATTGCACATCACTCCCTATACTACGCCGATTAGGAAAGTACTCGAAAGCTTAGTTTGAATACTTAGCTGCGCTTTAACGTTACTCATAACCATTTTCATCAAACTTACTCACTAATGATCAACCTTTAATATTCCTCTCTCAAAATACTGATATTCACTCCAAGATTGTGCTAGTGTAGTTGCGTGGCGTGCTTTGAATTGGAAGGGATGCCAATTCGCGCTATTGTATAATTTAAAAGAAAAATGCCTAGTACCTACATGTTTTATTTTCACTTAAAATATGTATGTATTATTGGTTTCAGTCTCCCATTTCCAATTATGGATTTCTTTTCCGTAAATGAACGCGAGCCAAAGGATTTCTGCAATAATTCGTAAATTATGCAAAAATGATTACCATCAACATCACCTATGATATTAAATAAAGGAAAAACAATCCAAAAAAACTCAAACAAATAAATATATGTATATTTTTGAAATTCTCCAAATTTCATTTAAAACTTACTTTTTAAAACTACTTGCACTATTTTTAACTCACATAACAAATTACGTGCAAAACAATTTTTTATTTTTTTTAATTAATTAATTAATTAATCCAAAAATACTACTTTTTACTATTTGCTACAATTAGGCTATTCATTTCAAACAACATTGTACAAATTCATTTCCATATTCATTACATTTAAGGCAAGTACACATTGAGTGCTCGGCGTTGCGTTTAGCGGGTGTTGGTAGTGTGTACACACCAAGCGTTTAGCTCGGCGTTTAATGAGCGTCAGCAGTATCAAAATGTTCGCTTACTATTTGTTTTATTTTCCAGTAAATACGTTTTTTCTGTAAGAAAGCGCGCGTTAGAATGTACAACAAGATAGCGCCGCATGTATCTCAAAGCGCCCGGCAAGCGCCCGTGAAAAGCGCTCTTACGAAAATCTCGTAGCGCGCTTCACGGCACTTGGTCAAAAGCGCACGTTAGCATGTGTACATCTAGTACGAACTCTTTGATTCTTAAAACGCTCATTTCAAAAGCACGCGCTTCATAGCCTTATGACACTGGCTTTTTCGTAGGCTGAAAATGCTGCCTTGGCTAGGCTGAAAATGACGAAATCTCTTATACTGTGTGATAGAGATAGCATGTGAGAGTAAGAACGATTGTCTGATTATTATAACAGATATCATCATCAGGAGGTCCACAGCCTATTGTTGGCCTTGGCTTCCTCCAGCATTCGCCTCCATGATTCTCGATCTCTGGCTCGACTTTTCCAGTTTCTTATTCCCAACTGCCTCAAGTCTTCTTCGACGTCATCTATATATCTTTTCTTAGGCCGGCCGGGTCTGCGTTTTCCTGACGGTACTTTCTCCAGCACTATCTTTGTCGGGTTCCGTTCCGCACCTCGTGACCAATCCATCGCAGTCTGTTTATTTTGATCACTTTGACAATGTTTGGAATCTTGCTGATTTCATACAACTCTGAGTTGTATCTTCTTCTCCAAATGCCATCAACCTGTATTCCTTTGTAGATCGAACGAAGAATTCTCCTTTCAAATCTTCCTACCAATGCTTCGTCTGCGTTTTTCAATGTCCACACTTCCGAACCATATAGTAGGACAGGCCTTATTAGTGTCGTGTAAAGTGCCAGTTTCGTCTTCCTTGATATATTTCTAGACGTCAGGTGCCTGCGTAGACCAAAGTAGCATTTATTAGCCAGTGCTATTCGTCTTCTGATTTCGGCCGATGTATCATTACCTTTTGTTATAATCGTGCCGAGGTACACAAACTCATCTACTGCTTCTATATTGTAGGTGTCTATAGTTATGTTCTGTCTGCTACTTCTGGCGTTTTTTGTGTACATATACTTTGTTTTGTGCTCGTTTATTTCCAACCCGATTTTTTTTGCGGCTTGCTCAAGTGCTACAAAGGTCTCCTTCATGCTCTCAAATGATCTTCCAAGGATAGCTATATCGTCGGCAAAGGCTAATATTTGCACTGACCTATCGAAGATGCACCCTGATGTGTTAATCGATGCATCTCTTACTGCTTTTTCTAGGGCCACGTTGAATAACAAGCAGGATAGTGCGTCGCCTTGCCTTAATCCTCTATTTGTTCTGAGGGGTGGGGATAGTTCACCATCTATTCTGACTCTACACCTTGCATCTTTCATCGAAATTTTCGTCAGTTCTACTAGGTGATTAGGTATTCCGAGCTGCTCCATAGCATCAAATAACTCATTACGGTTCACACTATCGTAAGCATATTTGTAGTCGATGAATAACATGTGGATGTTTATGTTAAATTCAACAGCTTTTTCTAGGGTTTCTCTGAGTACAAATAGCTGGTCGGTTGTGGATCTTCCAGGACGAAAACCGCATTGATACTCTCCTAATATTCTTTCCACGTATGGTCGTAGTCTAATATAGAGTACACGTGAAAATTCTTTGTACGTTGTGTTCAATAGCGTTATTCCTCTATAGTTGTTGCAAGATAGAGGGTCTCCTTTTTTGTGTAAGGGACACACTATGCCCTCGTTCCAATCATCAGACATTTCTTTCCGTCTCCAGATTTCCACTATTACTTCATGTAGTTTTTGGATAGTTTCCTCTCCGCCTTGCTTAATGAGTTCTGCAGGTATGCTGTCAGACCCTGATGCCTTATTATTTTTTAGTGCTCGCAATGCCAGGCGTACTTCCTCTATGGTGGGGGCTGCTGTGCTGTCATTCTCATCGTCCGCGTTCATGTTCTGCACATTTCGTTTACCAATGTGCTCCTGCTCTGGGTTCATTAGTAGTAGTTCCTCGAAATGCTCTGCCCATCTAGCCAATACTTCGTCCTTATTACTTAATAACTCCCCACTTTTATCCTTGCACATTGTCACTCTAGGCTTAAATTCTTTCCGTTGTTGGTTTACCTTTTTGTAGAAGTTTCTTGCATCATTTAAGCTTGCTGAATTTTCTATTTTTTTCATTTGTTCTTCCCAATACTGCCTTTTTTTCGCTTTGTGCATTCTCTTCTCAGTTCGCCTCTTTTCTTTATACTCCTCTTCAGAGTTTCTTGTTCTGTGCCTACTTAGCATGACTTGGTAAGCTCGGTTTTTCTCCATTGTCACCTGGGCGCATTCTTCGTCAAACCATTCTACTCTTCGTTCTTGTTGAACGAAACCTAGAATATCTTCTGCTGATCCTTTCACTGCTCTTTTTATGTCATTCCATTGGTCGTTCAAGTTTTCATGTGTGTTTTGACCAATTTCATTTATTCTTACGTTGAGCAGGTTCTCATAATCAGCCCTAGTTTGCTCTTCCTGCAATCCTGCCACGTTGTATTTTCTGTCTCTGTTTCCTCTTCTTGTTTTTATTGTCGATATCCTGGCCCTAATTTTCGTTCCCATTAAGAAGTGGTCAGAGTCTACATTTGCGCCGCGGTATACTCTCACATCAAGCACATTGGACTGGTGGCGCCCGTCTATAAGGACATGATCGATTGCGTTGTTGGTTACTCCATCTGGCGACTTCCAGGTTGCTTTTTGAATATCCTTATGCTGGAATTTGGTGAATCACTTAAATTATATTTATATTCACTTCAATTTATTGCTATTCACTCACTGTTATAAAAAGTCTAGAGATTCAGCAAACTGTTATAAAAAACATAGAAAAAAGGACATGAATTTCATTCTTTTCCTATGCTTTTTATAACAGTTTTCTAGACTTTGTATAACACTTAAAATCCAGCCAAGAAAAGTTTGAGTATATACTCCTCTCACTCTTACACATGGGAAAATCTCCTTTGAATTTTTTCTTTCACGTTTCAGCCTAGCCAAAGCAGCATTTTCAGCCTACGATAAAGCCAGTGTCATAAGGCTATCAAAACGCCCAATGGGTACTAGGCCTTAGAAATGAATTCCCTCCAATCTTATTGGAAAACTTCTCTCTACTCCCAACTATATTCTAAGCTCTCAAGCCACAAAAAATAAACTCACATTACTCTTTGGAAAATCTGACAAAACTTCGTATGGATGCAAAATCTGAATTGCTTCCCTTGGCACTACTGGTCGCATTAACAAGCGTTCATTGTGACTCCCCATCTCCACTTCCCTCTTCATCAACAAGTTCGAAACGAAGAGCGTACCTACTACCTACGCACAGTGAAATAATAGTCAAGGAAACCAATTCAAAACTTGCTTCTCGAAGTCTGTTGAAAGAATAATTATTGATAATTTTTAAATTTTTATTTCTTAAGAAATTGAAATGGAAGCAATGCACCCCTTGCTTCCAAAGACGCCACGCCACTTGTGTGGGTTGACACAGTCTATATGCTAGCATAGTCGACATTTTTTTATATGCTACTTCAGTATTCCTTTTTTTTAGTTTTCCTACCATGTATAGGGCTGATGTGTTTTTCTATCTTGCAACATCTTCCTTACAGGTCTCGCTAGCCTAGGGGTTAAGACGTCCGGCTACCGTTACAGAGGTTCATGGTTCGTATCCACTCAGCGGCATGGTCCTTCGACTTTCCATTTTTCCGAACTAGATAACTTTCCTTCTTTCTTGTCTTCCCTCTTAACAAAAAATTTTCACCTCTAACCATAAAGTGCGAGGAAGGCAACTCCTCTTCCATCACCGAAGTCAACGTTCCGTCACGGTAGTAATGGATGGGGAACTGGTGGAATAAAACACGTGTTGGCGTTGTCAGCCTTAACCCTTTTCTCTACTATCTTTCGGACAAGATCTTGTTGTCCGACTCAATGCCAGAACCGTCGACAGTTCAAAGGAGTATTACCCCTGAGGGCTAGGCTTTCACACAAAAAAAGATAAAGTATATCTTAATACCAAATGGAGTAAAAAATCATTTAAATAGTAGAATTAAATGTATGCAGAAGTACCAAAAACCATAACTTTGTACCTTAATATAAACTCCAATTCTATATACATCTGCTGACGTACGCATATAAAAGATCCAAAAAGCTCCAGGTGTAATTGAATGAACCTTTGAAAGCTTATTTTTTCTTCTTACGTCATGAAAGCTTCATCCAGGATTTTGTTTACGTCATTAAAGCTTCATCCATGATTTTGTTTACGTCATGAAAGCGTTTTTGAATAAAAATCATTTCATTTGGACACGTGCTATGTGTTTTGAAAATATTGTTGCTCGCAAATGCTAAATTCTGAATGCTTTTAAACATGAATATTTTTTAGTAATTCAATTAAAAATATCAAACTTACTTGTGTTTGCTCCTAAGATTATATGTGTATTTAAGGTTCTACTTTCTTCGTGTATATATGCATAAAGTATGACCAGGAATTTTTTAAGACTTGAAAGCGAAATTCATCTACTCATATATTTGTCAAGGAATTATTTAATTAAAATGCATTAATTTGATAGAATATTCATTCATTAAGAGAATGTATCGATAATTTGCCACACTTTTAGAAATATTGAAACAAATTCCACTTATTAATTAGTTGCATTTTTCAACTTCCATTTCTATTATCATTCTTAAATGAACAAAATGCTATTTTCTTTTTTCCCTTCTCTTCAATTTTTCCTCAATAAAAAAATATTACTTCCGATAATCAACACTAATTCACTCCCGCAATCCCATTAATCCATAATATTTCAAGTCCTTTCCGTTTTCATTCTTAATTTCCTGCCCTTCCATTTTGTTAGCATCTCCAATGTCCTTCATTATGACCGCGTAGATAACATTCAGAAAACCATGAATGAAATAGGTCACAAATATATCAGTAAAATGAAAGGAATAAGCGTAAGTAGAGTGATAAATTTTCGCGCTTGGATAATTTAGAACTTTCTAATGTCCTTTATGGAGGCTATTTGTGAAGGATTCGGGGATATTTATTTTGAATTTATAAGGATACTTTCGGGGAAGTTTTTCCTTTGTGGTGAAAATTAAAAGTTTGTGGTAAAAGAGGGCGGTTTTATTAAATTCTTAAAGTTTTTTGATATTGTTATGTTAAAATTACATCGTATATTTAAAATTATATAACATATATTATATAGAGACCCAAAAGCAATGAAAAACCGTTTAAACAAACGTTTTTTAATGAAAACTGAAATTGACAAAAAAGGATTTTACACCGAGCTTTGGAAATCCTTATAGCGCATAAGTATTTAATATATCCTTCATTAGCTTCAATAATAACCGTTATTCATGCTTCAATGCGTCTGTACGCACTTTGGAATGCATTCCTGTCCGTGCCGATGAATGCTGCCTCAACCCAGTAGGAAAAAAATCGCTTCGAAAAGCCTTTTAAAGCGCTTTTTGAAGCAGTAAAGCACTTAAGGTGAAACCCCAATGCAGGCTTGGCTTGATTTAGTGCTTTGCTTTGCTTTGGCTTATCAAATAAACCAGTGCTTTTTATGGGACAAAACCAAATGACAAAGCGGCAAAGCCAAAGCAAAGCTGGAAAGACCAATGTTCAATTTTTTGATGCTTTGTATGCTTTCGCGTTCGTTTACTTTATTTTGCTTAGAGAAATAAATGTATGTAGAGGTTTGAGAAAATTTATTTTATAAAGAAATTATTTTTTTGGGAATAATAATAACTATAAATATTTAAGAGTTCAAAATTCATTTGAGACAACTATTTCTATATCCCATTTTAAGAAATTTCTGGTAAATGTTTGAACAGTTAATGCCATAAACCATTTGTGCTTCTTTATCACTCTACACAAGAATTAGGCTAGTCGGTGAGGCATTTTTATTGCAATTTTGGCCCATAGGCCCTTATAACAATGCTGCTGCCATTTTTTTTTAAGATAAGTTTATAATTGTGAAAATCATTTAGAAAACTTAAGAAACAATTGAAAATGAAATCCTGTTGGAATTTTTGAAAAATCGCAATTTTGATCGATTTTATGAGGTTGTTTAGGCACGTACCATTTTATACACGACAAGAAACATCTCATTTTGAAAAAACGTTCGTCTATTCATTATTTGTAAAAAATAGCAGTTTTTTAGATATGCAAGGGCGGATTTTCTAAAGTAAAAATATAACAAGATGTATGTTTATTGATGTCGCGTATAAAAATGTTCGCGTATAGAAAAATTCATAAAATCGCTCAAAATTGCGATTTTTCAAAAATTCCAACAGGATTTCATTTTCAATTGTTTCTTAAGTTTTCTAAATGATTTTCACAATTATAAACTGATCTTACAAAAAATGGCAGCATTGTTAATTAAGGCTAAAATAAAAACTAGATCGTTAATTACTCCAAAAGTAATGAACCGATCTTGTTGAAATTTTTTTTACATTGCCGGGACTACATAAGCACCATCTTCTAGAATTTTCAGCCTTCTATGTGCAGTTTTTTTCTTGTAAACAAATAGTGAAAATAACGTGTTTTGAAAATTTTGGAAGCTATTTGCAAGATCACCCTTGCACCTAGCGACCTCTAACAGGGCTTATTTTTTAGAGAATTTTATAACGAAGAGCTTTCCCAAAACATATGTTATACTAAAAGTTAGCAGGAACGGAGCTATTGAAAGAAATATAAAAAAAGTGCCAATTTTATTCACAATAAGTTAATTAAAAAGTTATGCGGTCAACCAAATTGTGGGCAAACTTAGGGTGTTTAAATACACCCTAAAATGAAGCGATTCCAACAATAATCTCGCCTATGGGCCAATAATTAATTTTTTTTCATTTTTTCCTTCTCGCCGACTAGCCTAAATAGATATTTACATTCGATCCTTTGTCAATGCCCATTCCAAAGGAAAAATTCATAGCCTCTTTCGTGCACTATTTCTATTTCCTGTGCCCAAGAAAAGCAAACTGTAAAGTAACTAAAGCAAAGCGTGTATTTGGGTTTGTTTTGCTTTGGCTTGTTGGGCTTGTTTTGCTTTGGCACGTGGTACCTGAAAAGCTCACCAAGTTCAAGCAAGCCAAGCCTACATTGGGGTTTCACCTTTACTCTCCGTAAGAAGCTTCATGTTATTTTAACATTGCATGTCCGCAGAGCTCAGCACTTTAGCATGTTTCTTAAAAAAGCTTTTAAGGCCCGTCCTCACTACGCGGACTTAGAATCCACGCGCTTTTGGTCGTACGGCCAGCCAAAAGCGCGCGTGATCTTTTAATTTTCTGAATCATGAGTGAGAAAAAATCAATTCTCATTTGAAACGGCGTACGCGCTTTTGAAAAGCTCATAGTGTGGACGCACAATGTACCTTTTTAAGCACAGCCTTTTGTCCGCGTTGTTGTGCCGCACGACCTTTACCATGGACAAAGTCGTAAAAAAGTCGTAAAAAGTCATAAAACTCTATATGAAAAAAAAGGCAAAAGCGCGTACGACCCAAGACCGCGTAGTGTGGTCCCACCATTAAAGTGGTCTGCTGACATTGTGCCGAGGTACCGTTGTTGTAGGAAGCAGAAGGAAGCTTTTACTGCTTTATATTTGCTCCGCAAAGCACTTATATTTTTTCGTACTGGGAATACCGTTTTTAACGACACCACATTAAGGCATTAAGGTAGAAACAGAATGGCACGGAGACCGTGGCGGAGTCCGCCGATCAGAGAGTTTCCCATACATTTAATTTGTCCGCGCCGACTGGGGAGAAATTAAATGTATGGGAAACTCTCTGAGCGGCGGACTCCGCCACGGTCTCCGTGCCATTCTGTTTCTACCTTTAGAGATGAATGCATTCATATTATGTATAAAAGCTTTTCTGAAAGTTTACTGAAAACTATGGAGAAAGCTTTGCATACAAGCAAACCAGCTTTTGTGTTGTTATGTTAGTGCTCGTGGCATTTTTTTCTACAAATACTTGCACTAATCTTTAATTTCTTATCTGCGAGAGTGCGAGCTTTTGTTCACTTATATTGCAAGCCAACGAAAAAATACTCTGTAGATGCAGGAAACTCTCCAGTTTTCCACCTCCGCATGCCTCACTCAGCTGAAAGAGCTTTTGCGTGTGAGTGCGTGCGTCCTCGTGTATAATAGGTCACAAGAATGTTGGGACTCAATTATGATCCTTTCAACTAAGAGCCATTCGTAGTGGCTCATATCTGAGGTGTTAGTATGCCAGAATTTCTTAGAACGAAACAGTAGCTTTGTTTCAAAATTCGAGCAAGGTTCTCGCAAGCAGTTGGCTTCTATTCGTAGCTACTCATGCCTGTGTTGAAAAGTAGGAACGAGTAGAAACCAACTGCTTGCGTGAACTTCGCTCCAATTTTGGAACACAGCTAATGTCAAAGAGTTTATGATCGAGTGGCCTGGGGTGACTTAAGTGAGCTATTCCGGCAGCTAACTAATATGACCACATTACCATCCTTACAGCTGAAGCGCGTTGTTGTTGTTGTAGTAATTTCTGCTTATGGCTTTGTTGCTTTAGCTGTACTTACTGCTGATACTTGATATTGCTCCGCAAATCAGTATTCGGTTGCGGATGCTACGGTAAGCATAACTATAGTGGCTGCTTTATGTCGGTGGATATAGCTGTAGTCGTTGATGTTGCATACTCGTGACGTCGTCCGTGGCGCACAGTGTGACGAGGCTATGGGACAAAACGGAAAAATGTATGGGATTGAATATTGAATGTTAGAACCATAATCCTTGCAAACTAAAAATAATTTTCATGCATTTTGCGAAAAAGGACGAAAAAGAATTCAGGACCAAAAAAGGATATTCTCATTTGTAGATAGCTTAACGGGCGGACTTTCATATACAATCATTACAATTTGTCGATTATATTAACTTTAATGAAATAAACTTAATTATACGTACCAAGTTTGTATGGGAGTATATGAAAATTGAAAACTTCAAATGCGATTTGTAGAAGAAAAAAATTTTGTATTCAAATATAATGTAAAAAATTAATTCCATGTTTCTGTATACAAATTTTATTAACTTATAATATTTATAATCAATATGGATTAAAATCAACATCAATTTCATCGTCTTCTACTCAGAATCTGTATAATCTTTATCTAAATCTAAGATATTTAACACGTCTTCATCTTTCGGAGTTTCCTTCTTTGCCTTTGCCTCGCCTAAAAACTTGATGTATGGGTCCGAAGAGAGGAACAGTCGCTTAATCAAATCTTCATTCGTAGCTATACGACCTGTTTTCCGAGTGTGTTCCAGTCGAAATCGCCGAGCATCTTTTGTACGAGTTTCCTGTGCGTCTTCAGAAAACTTTCCAATTGGTAGAAGGAAATGCTTTATAACGTCTGACTCATGCATAAGTATCTTATGCACAGTTGCAGGCATGGGGTACCAGTCATACTAAGGCTAACGTAGAGATTTGCTGTATCCTTAGTCAGTGCTTCAAATTTTCTGATGTTAATTGGTTTTCCTGATGTTAATGTAAACAAAATCGTCCTGAAATTTTTAATTAGTATACAGCATTAACTCCAGTAATTCTTGCACTTTTCTCCCATTCCAAGAAGAAATTTCTCGCCGTATTACCGTCATTGGTATTACCGAATCCTGCTACTAGAAAACGCTTCCTGAATGGATTTCTTCCTATCATCGATCGCAGCTTGATTATCCTTGTTCTTCCTGTACACCTGCCACTCGAGTTTGTAACTAATATGAAGTAGGCAGACGGTTCCTTTTTTGTCGATCACTGAGGGAACTAAATTCACCACTTGGAGGACGACCACGCTTCGATGGACCGGGCTGTTTGTCTTGATTTTTGAACACCTCATTCTCCATCTCGTCCTCATCGTCTTTGAAAGTGAAACTGAATATCTAGCCAAATAATTAGAATTTTTTTCTTCAAAACGATCCCAATGTTTGCCACATCCGATGAATTTCTTATTTAAATTCAAAAATTCAAATCGTATAATGTCCTGGACGTTCAACTTACCCTCCAGTACAAAACTTTCAGGTATTCGGGTCAAAGCTTTGGTGAACAAATGTTCTACAGCTTCATTTTTCGATGAATTTCGACGCGCTTCCATGAAATCTTTGCCGCTGATTTTAACGACGCATTCTCAAATATATTAAAAAAAAGTTACTTTGCGAGGGTTTGCACCACTATATGTTATTGGAAACTACATTAGTTGTACTAAAATGTGTAGAAGACCATATTTGTACCATATTTTACCATTTTTTTTAAAAGTTTAAAGGAACTTCTGCGATTGAATTGAAAGTGATAATTTTTATATGATTTTTTTAATGTTCAGCAAAATTGTTATATATCAGTCTTATTAAATAATTTTAATGAAATAATACTATACATACCATAAACTGTTGGATTCATTATGATAAAAAATTTACTTTCACTTTGTTTTCTTACAGAACTTGTTGAAACTTCGTACCCAAATTTATAACTGATTGAAATAGAATTTGCGTGCGACCTTAACTACAACTTTCAGTTGGAATTTTTCGGTCCTGAAGGGATATTCCAGGAATTATCACTTTACTTTTGTACATTGGGTATATGTGAAAGAACTTCAGGACATTTCATTGGTATTCGTGAAAAATGATTTATTTCCGATTTTCAATACCTTTCCTCACACTGTGTGGCGTGGGACTGAGCAGTACTGAAGGCTCATCGCAAAATAAATGAGGTTCATAATATCCTTCTAGAGTCGGAAGGACATGAGGAGTTGCCGTACAGTTTTCCTAGCTGTTGCTATTATTGCGGCAGCTACTGATATTGATCTGGCTGCAGCGATACAGGTTGAGTTTCTGTTGGCTAAAGCTGTAGTCTTTGATAAGGTTCTAGGCACATCGCTCAGATGTTCCAGTCGATTATCTTGTGAAGGTTTGCTCCCTCCTGTAAGTTGTTTAAGGAAGATTTTTGATCAAATGTTCTGTAGATTTGATGTGGGATTCCTATATGATCTGGAATACCTTGATGTGAGGCAGCAAATGACGTTGAATAGTATGCGGCTCCTTTTGAAACACCATCTTGAGCAGAAATAGTTGTACACAAGAATGTTCATTGCTTGTGGCGATTCTATTGCTGTTGGGAAATTTATATTTTGTACTGGAAAGTTGGGTTGAGTTGAGTTGAGGTATGTATTCGGACTAATTCAAATATAAATATCGCTGCTTATTGCGCTTTTTCCAGTTGTCGTTATTGGCGTTCGAAAAAATACGTTGCTTCTACCCTACTTAAGTAACCTTGAAATGGTCAAGCTGTTGAAATCAAATGCAGATTAGGTGGGCATTCTGAAACAGAAATAACTCAGTTTCCTTGGATATCCAGGACCAACCGTTTACGACAATGTAAAAAATGTATATTGCTTTAGAACTGTGAAGCCAGATTCTCAAACTCCGGACCTGAAAATCCACTCAATAGAATAGATAGACCATGAGGATCGTCACAAGTGCTGATTACAAAAGCCCGAGGGTAACAGTTTCGGCAATTGACTTTAATTGAAAGTTTCCATGGCAATATTTTTCCCGCAGCGCACCACTTGCCATCTAGGCTGACCTCCACACACTGAAGCGCCCCTAGAACAACTCTGTTCAACAATCTTTCTCAATCGGTGTTTCCAAAACTCGTACAATATACTAGCTTCAAACGTAGGGTTCACCGGCATCAGTTTCTCCACGCTTCAGACTGCCAGTGCCACCTAACTTCGATAGGGAAGGAGGCCTGTCGGACAAGCAGTTCGGCTTTAGAAAGGCAAGACCAACGACTGACGCAGTCAAAACGGAGGTGAGCATGTCAAGATCCGCCATGGAGAAAAATCACTGCTGCGTATTGATAACCCTCAACGTCAAAAATGCTTTCAACGCGACGAGATAGACCAAAATAGTTGTACACCAAAGTGCCTAGTATGAGTAGTAATGGACTACCTCAGTGATAGGCCGCTCATTGTGAATCGCACAATTGGTCGAAGTTGTATAGGACAACGTTGCGGCATTCAGCAGGGATCCGTCCTTAGCCCTCTACTCTGGATCAAAATGAATAATGATGCACTGAAGTCATGTCTCTCCAAAGGACCAGTTGAGATGAGGTTCGCGGATGAGAACAGGGAATAGGTCGTAGGACGAGAATTGGTGAGATGAGATCGAATTGTGCGTGAACGAAGCGATCTGGAAGATTAAAGCATGGCTAGAAAGCGATGGTCTGCAGCTTGCTGAGTACAAAACAGAAGCTGTGCTGATCAGTAAGGATCAAGGAACAGATCATTCACTCACAGCCCGCCGTAAAGTATCAGGGAGTGATGATCGACTGGAGGCTTAATTTTAGGGCACACTTGGAGGGCAAGCAGGATGAAATGTCCGCTGAGAACTGCGGAGAATATTGCCCAACGATGGCGAGGGTAGTTAGCTCAGTCCTACTATACGCAGCGTCATTATAGACAGGAGCGTTGAACAGGACGGATAACAGTAGAAAATGAAGAGCCGCATATAGACTAACCACCCTCCGCACGTGTTGCGCATATAGGACCATGTCTGACGGTGCGGCATGCGTGATAGCTGAGATGATTCCCATAGACATACTAGCTAGAGAAGGCATGCGTCTCTACAATCCAGAGTATGCTTAAGGGTAACTAAAAATGGGGCGGCGGCAAATCCGTAGAAGAATGGCAGAGAAAGTGCGACGAGTCTGCAAAGAGCTCGTGGACCCACCGACTTATCCCATATTGATCATGAGGGAGCCTGGCGAAGTGAGTTACGACCTCTCACAGCTCTTGAGTGGAGTTGGAGGATATAAGAAATAAATGTACGATAACGGGCACGATGTCCAGGAGGAAGCAGAGCATATCCTATTTAGTTGTGCGAGATTCGCCTATCCTAGGGTAGAGGGTGTAAGGATGGCCAAGGCGCCTCTAAGATCGTAGAAAATCCTAGGAGAAATGAGGAGGTGCGTGGGTGGGTGGAAAAAATTAGAATCTACGCCATACAGTGGAAGCTGCGGCTAAAAAGAGCCGGGAGTAGCTGAGAAAGGCAAACAAAATCCAGGAGCATTGACAGCTAGATAAAAAGTCAGTCCCGCGTGGAGAGTGGAAGACTAGATGGTGGTTTTAGTTAGGGGTTGAGACCCACATAATCGGTATACAGGAGCGTGTTAGTAGCACCTCCCAACCGCATAAAAAACCCTCCAGACTCCCGTTTCCCAACCTATCCTATTCTCTTCTATCCTTCTAACTAAGGTTACTACTAGACATTGCAACATGACCCGAACGACGTGACGGCATGGATCTGGATTAAAGTGATCATAAAAAAATATTTATTACTGTCCACTCCTGAAATAAGTACTTCACCCCCAAACAATCAGCATAATAAATGGTGAAACTGAACGGAAATGAGGTATTTTTTCTCCTCTTAAATTTTTCATTTTATGCATTTCGTTATAAAAACAAAAATATGAAAAAAAAATGAAGAACTCAACAACTTCCATTTTTATTGTCTGCTGGAAGTGATAGGCTCTCACCACCATAGTCATTGAAAAGTTCCTTTCAATATTCTCGTCTGGGAGGATTCTATTTAATTTTTTATTAGTTTGCTTCTGTTTGTGTATATTTTTTTTTTACAAAGAGATTGTCCTTCTGTGTGGTGGAAGGGTATTTTTTTTATGAAAGGGTACTTTGGTGAAAAAGGGAGGGGAAATGAGCTGCAATTAGGTTACTTTTTCAGGTCCCTTGATTGGCTTTTATTTTAGTTCTATGAACAGAAAAAAAGTTCGTTTATTAAAAGATGGAGAGTGAATGAGGCTTGGTTTCTGTTCCTGATGGTAGGGTAGGTATACTCGTATTACAAAGGGCCTTTCATATATTCTACATTAATTAAGGACGAGGTTGCTGGATACTAGGTTGTACATGCACCATGTAAAGACAAACATAAAATTAATTCTCTGGAAATTCAATTTTATACAAACAAATCCCAATATTTTTAACTTTATCCCTTTTTGTAATTTTAGTTTTATTAAGCACATCCACAAAAGTAAACTATCACAAATTAAAAAAATCGGAGTTTTAAATACCTCCCGAGATTTGGCAGAGCTTATGTCTGATGTTAATTTAGCTCTGTTTAATCAAGGCACATAGTGAACATTTTAAAACTAAACCCTAAAAAACATTTGTAGTTTACTTAACACGACATTCTTCATGTTCTATCTATAAAAAAATTAAATATTAAAGGAATTCTATGGCATTTCAGAACCCCTCCTTTTTTGAAGGTAAATTAGATGGTGGAAAAAATCAGTGGCTATGTGATTTTTTCAGTTCTCTGTAATTATGTTGGGTTGGTTTTGCATATCGATTTACGCGAAAAGAAATTATTCCAAGGGTGGATTGTGAACCTTGTTGCCGCAGTCCTATGGCTATGTTACTATCATGGCTCTCAGAGTATTTATTTTAGCAAATTCCATTTGTTAAATTTGAATTTATATTTTAGTGTTTTTTTTTCAGTAATTTTATGCAAAGTGGAAGAGAGAATAATATTAGTTCTGGGAAATAGTTTCTGGCGTTTTTTTCTAGTAAAATAAAACGGGTTTTCTTATAGTGTGAAAATGAATTAAGTTCTATTATCGTATTTTTTCATTTTTCGTAGCCCTGTTACTTCAAAGATCTTGTAGTAGTCCAGTCAAATGGTAGTTTTGACGTAACATAATTGCGGAAGTTTTTTTCTCAACGGTTCTTTATGTTTTTTGGGGTGTTGAATCAGAATTTCAAGTGTGCTGCCTTGTAAGAGGTCGGCTTCCCAATGAAAAACCCAAAAACCCTCAAAATTTTCTCACTTTTTTCAGCATTTTGCTTATATCTCGAAAACTATGCGTTTTTCGGAGATGATTACTATATAAAAAATTAAAGAAGACAAAATTTCCTACAAAACGCACTAGTCAACTTTGATTTTCAAATGAGCAGTTTCGGCGCAAAGCGCGCTGAAAAACAGTGATTTTTTGGCCTTTCTGAGAAAACGTAAAAAACGCCCACCTCCACCCCGCACAACTCGAAAAATATACACCTTATGGACAAAAACCCTTATACCGCATTAAATTTCCTACAATCTCATATTCAATTTTCTCATAAGGGAGCAAAGCGAAAATTACGAAAAATGCTTTCTGCGACCAAAGTATGTTTGATGAAAACATTAACAAATTATAATTAAAACATACATTACATAATTTTTTTACGTGGGAGTGGTTAGAATCTACATCGGTCTAGCAGCAGGGAATGTATGCGTCCGCCTATCTAAGGCTTCCATGCCTACGACAGAAGACACATCTGGGGGTGCGCACCCAGACGGTAGTGTCAGATTCCTACTGACTAGACTCACCCACCCAGGGTTTAAATTGCTGCAGCAATTTTAATACTGTTGTTGTTGTCTTTGCTTTGCTGCCAAGAAGACCACAGCAATTTACTTTGCTTTACTTTACAGTAATCATATTTTCAAACTTTTTGCTGTAGGCTGTGAAAGCTTTTTGTTTCATATTGCTGCGAATGCTGTTGCTTACAAATGCTGGGGCATGCTGGTCCGGCTGCGAATGCTTCACATTGACATAAAAAAAATTTTCACCCCTCTACACAAAGTACCATTTTACTATATAAAGTTGGACCTTGAAAAAAAAAATGCTAAAGGAAAGCAAAGCTCTACACAGCAAAGCTTTGAAAAATTGTAAGCAAACAGAAAACATTTCACAGCAAAGTATTTTAAAGCCGAAGCCTTTGCAGCCGGACCAGAATGCTCCTGAAATCATTTAAGTAATTTGAAAGCAACAGCATTCGCAGCCAATGTTCCCTCTAATTTTTTCACTTACTGCGCGGTACAAAATTTATGCGAGAAAAAATATTCAAAACGTATGTAAAAGAGTGCAAGTGGGGGGAAGGTCCTGTGCCTGTGTTTGAAGTGAAATGTTTTTTTAATAATACTCTTGAAAGTTACATTTTAAAGCATTTTAATAGCCCACAAACAAAAAAAGGATTTTTACATTACTGTTCATATCTTTGTTTATATTCTTTCTTTATTAGAGCAGGACTACTATGATTGAACGACGAACTATAAAACAAGAGAAGTATAAAAACAGGGGCTAGTCATATGTTTCGCTCGGTGACTTTACCAACTAAGTGACTACAACAGTTTTCCTCGAGAGACCACTAGGTTCGAATTTTAAAACCACCAGAAAGCCACTAAAATATTTTCCCCGTCACCAAAAGTAACTAGAATATTCCACTAAATGTAAAATTCTTCAAACTTAATGTTTGAAAGGCGCTATTTAAGCGGAAATAAGCAAACTAATCGTTTTTCAACATCGGTGTGCAAATGTGGCAAAATTAGTAATGAAATAGCAAAAATGGCTGCCCAATTATTCAAACCGAGGTACTCCTTATGCGTCTCTGCAGCGCTTCAGACGAAAATTTGTTGGTATTTGTGGTTTCATTCCACTTCAGAAGATGGATTTGACACGTGATCTTGATTGTTATTTGAGTGAATCATTAGGTCAGTAGGAATTGATGTCTTGTTTTGGCTTAGTCAGTGCATGGCCAAAACTAATTTTGTATTCCTGTGTACTTTCCTCTTACCCACTAGTATACTTTCCTCTTACCCATTTTTTCCCACTAAAGGCAAGTCTTAACCACCAGTTCTAGTGTTAAAACCACTAAGATGGTAACGCTGGATTGCAAGCACGGACGCTATGCTGTATACAAAACTTACACAACAGCGAACTACCCTTTACTTTTTTTGTGAAAAAAGGATTTTTGTCATTTTTAGATGTAAATCTTTTATAAAAAGAAATAAAAAAATGGTGAGCAAGCCCATTGTGCGCAGAATTCAAAAACGGCTGCGCAACTCTCGAAAAATTAGTGCGCAGTCGCGCACCTGCGCAGCTTAGAGGGAACATTGTTCGCAGCAATATGAAACAAACAGCTTTTACAGTCTACTGCAAAGTAAGCTTAAAACAGCAGGAGTGGCGCTGATGGAATGATGGTCTTTGGATGAGGGATAATGTGATCAGCGGCTAACCCGACTTCGTTCTTCTTTTCAAAATGTTTCAATGGTTCAGCTCCTACGCTTCCAACGATTTGTGCTGGTGACCCTGGACAACAGGATTTTTTGGAGTGACATTTCGGATGCCCCCCTTTGTGAATGTTGAAATCGGCGTTGTCATGGATCATCTGGCAAAGCGCTTGTTGGTTAACAATCAAGGAAGGGCACATAATTGACGACACTTCAAATCGAGTTGCTTCATTGTACGATGAACAAAACCCCATGGAAGACAGGACATCTATCAATTTGCGAGAACTATATTAACTTCCCAGTAGGAAGTTATTGTAATCGGTCCGAAAATCGGATTCGAAATTTTCAATGTATTTACACGTTTCAAGGTACCAATAGCATTTTAAGCAAAAATTTGAGAAGAAATATGTGTGTGTGTGTGCGTACGTATGTGGTCATTTTTTCCTGCACGATTACGCGCAAACCGAAAAAGATATCGACTTCGTTCAGGTGCCGTTCGAAGCGTGTTCAAGGAAATATGATCTGAAAAGATTTTCATAAAAATTGGTCGAGCCGTTTTTTTGTTTGAACGACTTAAGTGATTTTTGTACCAGAAAGATTTCGCGCGAACCAAAAAAGATATCGACTTCGTTAAGGTGCCGTTCGAAGCATGTTAAAGGACATATGATCTGAAAAGATTTTCATAAAAATCGTTCGAGTCGTTTTTTTGTTTGAACGAATACTGGGAAGTTAATCTTGTGGACCGAAAGGGTCAAAAGCCACATCCCAACTAGTTTTTTGTAAAGAAATGCTGCCAAGCCAATTTGAAAAGATGAGAGGAATGTCGCAAGCCTCACAGTTTTAATCACGATGTGAGGGCGCCTCAGATCGGGCATGGGGAAGAGTTCATTTGGCCGCAGAAGGCATTTTTCGTATTTTTATTTTGGTCCCTCCCCCTGTGAGAAAATTGAATATTAGAGACGTGTCTTGTAGGAAATTTAATGTACTTTCACGTGGTATAAGGGTTTTTGTCCATACGGTGTATATTTTTCGGTGAAGGTGGGCATTTTTTACGTTTTCTCAGAAAGGCCAAAAAACACTGTTTTTCAGCGCGCTTTGCGCCGAAACTGCTCATCAGAAAATCAAAGTTGACTAGTGCGTTTTGTAGGATTTTAATTTTTTATATAGTAGTCATCTCCGAAAAACGCATAGTTTTCGAGATATAAGCAAAATACTGAAAAAAGTGAAAACGTTTTGAGGTGTTTTTCGTTTTTCGTTGGAAAGCCGACCTCCTACAAGGCAGCAAACTCGAAATTCGGATTCAGCACCACAAAAAAACATAAAGAACCGTTGAGAAAAAACTTCCGCAATTATGTTACGAAACCATCGGTTTTTTATACCGATGGACTGGACTATAGCACCAAGATCAATTTTGTGTCAACTCAAAAATTACTGCAAAACTCTGTGCTGAAACGAACATTCCATGGCCGCTGGTGGCGTTAGTCGATCCCCAATCCAAGTGTTTATGTTACGTTATTATGGAGTGTCGTTTAGCGTTAATTTTTTCCCAAATATAGTTTGTTCAGAAGGGTTTTGCTAAGGACATTTTACTTTTGTACTGTTATGGGCTTTTAGAAAATTTCACTTTAAAGGCCAACATTAGTATTCAGTTAAATTATTACTTCTTAACTCTCTAATTTTGTAGGTAGTCTCTATAACACTAATAATTGGAAATGGTTAGGCACAGGCACAAGCTTATAGGCGTATCCTTTCAGTAACAGTAAGATGGATCTTAATGCGGTTTTTTGTGTTCGATTCGTGAGAGCGTCTACAAACTTTGTGACCGGTAGTGATGGATTCAATTTGAAAAAATGCATTTCCTGCAATAAAAATATGCATTTTAGAAGTGCATCTCAAAGAGACATTCTACCACTCGGTAAATATTGATGGATGGGGTCACTGAACACGAAAATAAGACGGCAACACCCCTTTTTAAGGTTTTTTCGCGATGAATTCAATAATAATGAAAAATAATCCAATGAAATACACTTTTCTCAATATTTATTTTCGAAGGTGGTTGATTTATACTAAATCATGCCAAACTTTATGACAAGGGATAATCCTTAAGGGTTAAATTTTTTTTTCAAGTTAATGCTAATTCCATTGTATGCGTATTTTCAGGCAAAAATAAATTTATTTTCAACCCTTAAGGGGTTAAAACTACCCCTAAAATTTGAAAAATCAACTTTAAATAAAAAAAATTCCAAAAAATTTTTTTTTACTATTAAATTAAATAAATTAAATTAAATTAAATCTTACCTTGACCCCGACCTAAGTTCAAATACCATGATTAGATTAAATAATTGGTTTGGCCTTAGGTTTACGTCCAGTTGAAAATTGGTTCCCACGGCCAACCGACCTAATACCTACTTCCGTGTACGGAAACTAAATTGCTGATACCGACGTGATCTTAAAGCCCATTGGTCATAGTGGAAACTCACACAGAAAGATTCATTATAACAACTGCACACGGAGCTATTGGATCGCGAGGCGCACTTTGGCAGTGGTGATAGTGATCGTTTTGAGCGTTGGAAAATACATAGTTCCCCGTTTACTACCTTAGGGGTTCTATGGCGCATTTGAAGCCGTGATGAACGTAGACGTTGTCTGATTTCTGGTTATCGCGGAATCCTGACATTAAGTGGTCGACACGGATCTGGTTTCTTACGCAATCGAGATCTAGTACGGCTAATTCGCTGCAATCACCGAAGCGGATGGCCAACTTCTATTACTGATTCATCTTAAATCTGGCTGAAATGCTAATCCCAATGAATGAGCATTTGAGATTTCTTCTCAATCGCGCCTATGTCACGAAAGATAAAGAATTTCCTTGGCCGCAAAAAGTCAAGAGGCACACCTCTAAGCAAAGACTTCAATGGCAGAAGCTACATTGCAAAACCATCCAGTAGAGGATGCCAGATATAGCGTAACGATTGATGCCTCTAGACTCGCTTTGGAACAATTCAAGGGTCAACGGTGGCAAGCTTTAGTTTTTTATTCTGAAACGCTGTCACCAGCAGAATAGAAATATTCTGCATTCGATCGCGAACTGCGCGCCATCTATGCAGGGATAAACCAGGTGGTCTATACCGAACAGAAACCGCTAGTACCTCTCATACAAAGACCGAATCGGTTTGTTTTCACATATAAGTGAAGGATAGGCGTAGTTGATCCCCAATTTCGCAACATTCTCTTTTTTATTGTTAAAAATTAAAGCCTACATAGTTATAGTCACATTTGAAAGTTATATCTTAATGTATGGATCTTATTAAATTTTATTAAAATCTTTATGCTGTCTCTTTAAAAACAAATTGTTGGTACTATGTTGGTCCTAAATAATAAGGGTTTCCTAAAAAAGTTGTGGTCATATTCCTCTATAAGGGCTAGTAGATAACCTTTAAACACAAAACATCACTCCCCGTTCACCAACTTCCATCTCTTATATCTCACGCAATTATAGAGCCACAAAAAGTTATCTTCTACTTCATACAACACGACTAAAAAGTGGGTATTATTGAAAAAGAAGAAAAAAAAATTTTTATCACAATTTTTTTATATCCTCCCCCACAAAAAGGGTAAAAATGCTCTAAACATGAATATATTTGACCCTTTTCTCAGGCAGACACACAAAGGGAGGAGAATGCTTAAGATGTCTTAGGTACCCACTTGTGAAAAGAATTTAGGCACTTTTTTTGAGGGGTGGATTTGAAGAAAATCTTTTTATATACATCTGCAGCCCTAACATCACAGGGACAACCACAAATCTTTCTGAAGAAAAATACTTAACATGATGTACTATCTTTAAAAGAAGGGTTTTTTTAAGAATGAAGAACGCTAAATTTTCAGTTTTCTTTAAACTCATATTTTCTTTCCCTTTGTGTTGACCAATTTTCGTCTTCTGGGTTTTTTTTTCTTTTGCTTCATGTACAATATGAAATCCAATTTTAAGGGATACCAGCCGAAAGGATTAGGAGTTTTAGTTGCTGATGTCTGCATTTACTTCATGCCCTGAATATATAATATTTTTTCTATATATGGATATGATAAAGAACCTTCTATAATATTTGAAAAGGCCCGGTATACGTCAGCAAATATATGGGATATATATTTTTTTTAAAAAGAAAGAGTAAATATTAATTCGAATTTTCTGGGAGGGATTTTTATGCTGTCGGAAATTGAATAAAGAACTTGGAGCCACATAAGAGGAAAAATATAATATTTTTAACCCTTAAGAAAATACTATAAAAAGAGATAAGCGGTTTGAATTGAATCGTATTAGTCTATTTTTATTGAGTATTATAGAAGGAGTAGGAGTTTGTTTGCTTGGTATTCCATAGGCATTAGTAGATTATATTTGCTTTGGTAAATGTTCAGATATTTGTGAAAGAAATCGAGTCATGTTTATTCTTAACGGGTTTCGTTTATCTTATTACAGAAACCAGTTTAGATTTAGTTTAAAATCCTTTAGTAAACAAAGTGGAGGTGTCATAAGAGAAGGTTTCTAGGTTTATTATAGAATGGTGGTTTTCTTCATATAGGTTACGGCAGATAAAGGTATGCCAGCACATCAGAGGGACAATGGCGGCGAAGACACAAGGATTTGATGGATAATGCCGACTACCATTCAAGAGATCCATGATTCGAATTCACTCCTAAGACAAGCACGCATTAGCAGGGAGGCAGGAAGAGCATGATTATTTTATGCTCAGCATATCTCCCCTACGACTCCGGGGACCCATCACCATCCAAGGAACTCACTATAAACATATGGGTGAATCCTTGGAAGACGGCATATAGGAATTCCAGATATGCGTACTTAGCAGCTTTTCGCGGTGTAGGTAATTGGCAATGTATCGAAGGGTTCCATGGACTCAATCAAATATACGACGGAAGTGGAACTATTCGCGGACTTCCTTGCGGAGGTGGTCACTGCTCTTCACAAAGCTTTAACAAAAGGAGCGTGAGATCTCGGATCAATTAAGAGAACAGATGGCTCCTCCACATGATAGGGAAGAAACCTTACTTCAAGCACACTTCCTAGGCATTACCATTTATTCAAATGAGAGTGCAACTTTTGCATGGCAGCTAACAGCCACACTCTCTCGAGAGTGACCATAGCGGCCAAGGCAGAAGGATGGTACAATAATACAAGGTAGGCTCATAAGGAAAAGCTCTGTTTCCATCTTGAAAAGCTTTCAGGCTTTTACATTAGAAAAGATCTGAGTGACGTCACGGGAAAGCTTTTTTCCTTTGTGAGAAAAGATCCGAGTGACATCAATTACGTGGAATTATTGTACCATGGACAGAAGCACAACGGTGTTCAATCACGAAGGTGGTATAACTATGTGGCTACGAGCTCATTGGTGTCATCGGTTGTTAGCTCGGGTATGAGCTTTATTCGGGACAAGAACCTGTGGGGTGAGCTTTTTTGTGGTGAGCTTTAGGTGTGAGCGCCATCTGTATGAAACTAGTTGAGCTTTGCTGGGTTGGGTTAGTGTCTTGGGTAGGCTTTCATGAGGGAGTGTTTTGGGTGCGAATCGGGGCTTTTGGGTTGGATGTTGTTGGGAGAATTTAATTCAGGTTACAATTCTTGTATGTAACTAGTGTGACCTTTCACATCGCGTGATCTTCCACACTAGGGATCGAATCTGTAGTTCCACTTCGCAGTGGTGGGTTTTGTATGAAATTTTTTGGGGGAATCCATTTTCGCGCGGGGTTTTGGGCGTGGTCTAAACTGAAATTTACACTCTTTTAAACGAAAAATTTATATAAATACCCGAAAAAATGAAATGTGAGAATAATTTTCTTCATTCTGCGGTGATGGAAAGTTATAAGGATTCAACCGAACATAATTTCGTAATGTTGCAAATGAGTATCACAAAATGTCTTAAAGAATATGATGTATTGTTGGATGAGCGTAAGGGTAGAATAGAAGAACTCTACAGCCATGTATAATGGAAATACACCAGCAGCATCATAAAGTTCATGGAAAATTATGAGGCTTTAGTTTGGTGGCTTTATAACTAATTTAATCAAATTTCAAAGACTGACCTGCCTTTCCATCACCGAGGCCATCCGCACTTCAGCACATCGCAATTTGAACGCAATTAAAGCTAAAGAAGCCGCCCGTAGAGGGACAGACGGTCCCCAAATGATTCACCTACCTATAAGATAACACCGGTACTTTTCGCTAGCGCCCCACGCTTTTTTACATTTCGAAAGGTAGGTTGTTTCCATATACTGGGTGGAGCAATAAAAACTTTACATTCAAAATAATTTTTAATTTTTAGTTCATTTTAAAATAAAAGCGTTTTTTTTAGTTTTTCTAAACTATATTTTTTATTTTCTACTTTTCAGTCTATTATATGTCTTCCGGCATATAGTAGTGACCGCCATTTTAGATTTAAAATGACGTCAGACAGCTTAATGAATTATACTCGTCATACACTTTCATTTGATAGATACCCATACCGAGGGCGTTGTAAAGAAAAAGGTAAACCGTCATTTTGTGTTGGCCGCCTTTTTGTGTTGGCCGCCATTTTGAATTTGGAATGACGCCACACAGCTAATAGTATTCGACTTATCATATCCTTTCATTTGATACCCATGTCGGTGGTCGGAGAGCACAATTGTAAATTTTGGCAGCCATCTTAGAACCGCCATCTTGATTTTTTTACAAATTTGTCAGATTGCATTGTCACGCGAACTATACATATGTGTAAAATTTGAAGATGATCGGTTATACGGAAGTGGGTCAAAATCAAGTTGCAAGATTTGTTTATATACAAGATACAAAATACAGGTGAAGCTAATATGTATAAAGCGTATAAAAAAAATTTGGACAATTGGACTAGTATGAAATTTCAAGGAATTAAGTAAACTTCAAGGATAAATATCCTTAGTCCTTTTATCCTTATATTATAATAAAACACTTTTAAAGAATTCAAAATCCTTCTTTATTTCTTAAGACGAAATTAGCTTGATAAATAATGAAATTTCATGAATTTAATGCAACTTTACGATAATAACGCCATTAGCATAATGCGAAATGTCTGTATACTCTTTCCCGTAAACTGAATTACCGAATTTCCTTGAAACAAAATATAAAAAAAATCTGATTAGAAGTTTTTCACTAAATTCAATTTTACGGTATTCACACCCAAGGTGAAATGATCGCACCTGCGAATCCTGCAACGCAAAACAAGTTAAATATTCGCTTTTTGATTTTTGGTCATTTCTTGGTATTTCTTTTTTTCTGTTCGTTTTAAGTTTCTCTAAAATTTTGTTAAGAAAATTTATTTAGAATCAAAATCAACAGCAAACACAAGAAAGCATCGTTGATTAAACTTTTCACTGGTTTCACTTTTCATTTTCATTTTACTTTCTTTTTGTTTTTCGTTTTGTTCGCTTGGTTGTAAAAAAAAATAAGTAAATTCCATTTAAAATTGACCTAAAAAGTGGTTTTTTAAATTTTTTTATCAAAGGTAAAAAATCCTTGAATGAATTTGTGGAGAAAAAAAATTAAATATAATTTTTTTTTGATATTCTTCCTTAAACACACGTGCTACCGTTTAAGAAGTACGGTCGCTTGAAAGTTTAATGAAGCAAATCGCTGGGGGCATAATTTTCAGAAGATAAGTAAATATTTTATGCGAAAATGTGATGTTGAGGTTTTCACTTACATAATAATATAAAACAAAATTCATTAAATGTATTTTTAACTAATTTCATTCAACTCAAGGATTCATTTTGATCTTTTTCATTTTGAATATGTTTTTTGTTGATTTTTCATTCAAAATCTTAATTTTTTCCTCAAATGTTGTTGCTAACTTGAACATAGGTTTCTTTTTTTGTTACAAAAACTCAAACCCATTTTTTTTGTTCACAACACAGGTATTTTTAATTCTAACCTAATAATTAAATTACTGGAACATTATGAGAAAAACCATGTGCATTAATGTTCTTATTTACACATTTATATCTTAAATTTGTTAAATTTAATGTAGAATTTTTAAAGTTGTTTAAATCCTGGAATGGCTGAAAATGGGTTCTTCTTCTTCTTTAACGGCTCTACAACCGGGATCCGGTCCTGGCCTCTCGCAACTGTTCTCTCCACCGGTCCCGATTCTGAGCCGATGTCATCCAATTTGGCATCCCTATGCTCTGAGCGTCCTGGTCTACGCCATCCTTCCAGCGGAGGTTGGGTCTCCCTCGCTGTCGCACCCCATAAGTCTTACCGCAGAGAACTTTCCGAGCAGGCTCATCTTCACTCATACGAGCTAGATGTCCTGCCCACCGGAGTCTACCGAGCTTTATTTTCCTTACAACATCTATGTCGCGATAGCGCTCGTAGATCTCGTCATTGTAGAGTCTCCGGAATCGTCCTTCCTCACATACGGGGCCAACAATTCTCCGAAGTATTTTCCTCTCGAACACCGCCAAGAGGTTAGAGTGCTTTTTGCTAAGCACCCACGTTTCGGATGCATATGTGAGGACCGGCAAGACCATTGTCTTATATAGTAAAAGTTTAGACGTTATGGTTAGATGCTTGGATTTGAAGAGCCTTGACAGGCTATAGTAGGCTTTGTTGGCTTTTAGCAGTCGTGCGCGTATTTCAGGTTCCATGCTATTGTCGGCTGCTACTATTGACCCAAGGTAGGTAAATGATTTTACCACATCAAACTCGTGTTCCTCTACCTTGATTGTGGGACCAATGTTAGGTGTTCTTGCAGACGAGGCCACCATGTACTTTGTTTTGCTTTCGTTGATGTGCAGTCCCAGATTTCCTGGCGCCCGCTCAATCTGGATGAAAGCTTCTTGTACAGCTGTTGATGTTCTTCCAATGATGTCAATGTCGTCTGCGTAAGCCAGTAATTGGGTGGACTTGTGGAGGATTGTGCCCCTTGATGTCACGCCCGAATCTCGGATCACTTTCTCCAACGCCAGGTTGAAAAGGAGGCAGGCCAGACCGTCCCCTTGTCGGAGTCCATTATAGATGTTGATTGGTCTGGACAGTATTCCGGATACCTTTACTTGGCTTGTCACATTGGTCATGGTCAACCTACATAGTCTTGTCAGCTTATTGGGAATGCCGAATTCTCTCATGGCTTTGTAGAGTTCTACTCTGGCTATGCTATCATAGGCGGCTTTAAAGTCTATGAAGAGGTGTTGGATTGAGTTTTGAAACTCTAGACATTTTTCCATAGCCTGCCTCAAAGTGAAAATCTGATCGGTTGTTGATTTGCCTGGGCTGAAGCCACACTGGTATTGGCCTATGATGTTTCTAGCGTATGGGGCCATCCTGTTTTGTAGGATGGCGGAGAATATCTTATACGCGGTACTCAACAACGTTATACCATGATAATTGCTGCACGTTGTGATATCTCCTTTTTTATGTACCGTGCAGAGGATGCCTTTTCTCCAGCCTTCTGGCATCGCTTCCTGCTCCCATACTTGCACAATTAATTCATGAATCGCTTGGTGTAATGTAGGCCCTCCATATTTAACCAGCTCCGCAGGGATGCCGTCTGCACCCGAGGCCTTGTTGTTTTTGAGCCTGGTGATGGCACTGCTAACTTCTGCTAAGCTTGGTGGTGACAGCATAGCATTATCGTCAGATATTGGTGGAGCCTCCAAATCCTCCGTTAGCTCGCCATTTAGCAATTCATGAAAGTGCTCTTCCCATCGCTCAAGATGCCTTGAGGATCGGTGATCAGATTCCCTTCTTTGTCCTTGCAGTATGTGCAACGAGGTGTGAATTGCGTCATACCGCGTACTCTTCGGTAGAACTCCCGCGCCTGGTGCGGCCGTCGCTCTCTGTAGCGTTCTAGTTCACAAACGAGATTTTTCTCCCAGGCTTCCTTTTTTCGTTTGTGAATTCTCTTTTCTTCTTTTCTGAGCTCTTTATATTTCTCTTCGCGTGCTCGTGTTCTCTGAGACTGCTGCATTGCTCGATACGCAGCATTCTTACGTTCAGTTGCCAGCTTGCATTCATTATCGAACCAGTCGTTCCGATCTCTACGACTTCTGCCTAAGATGGAATCAGCAGTACTAATGACAGTATTTTTAAGGCGGGTCCAGCTCTCGTCGACGCCCGGCATCTCGTCCCCAGGACTTGCTCTTCTGAGTGCGAGTTCTAACGCCTGACCGTAGCTGTTTCTGGCCATTTCGTTGCGGAGTGCAGCTGTGTTGATTCGAGCCTGATCAGCGGATACAAAGCTTTTCAGCGTTGTAATGCGCTCTCGGAGCACCATACCAACAAGATAGTGATCTGAGTCGAAGTTGGCACCTCGGTACGTTCGTACTGTCATCAGACCCGAAAGGTGGCGGCGGTCTATCAACACATGGTCTATTTGATTGCGAGTTGCCCCATCAGGAGATATCCAGGTGGCTTTATGGATATCTTTACGCGCAAATCTGGTACTTGCAACGACCAAGTTCTTACTTGCTGCCATCTCTATAACTCGCTGCCCATTGTCATTAGTGTTCTCATGCAAGCTGTGGATGCCGACATATTGCCTGTATACCGGCTCCCGGCCTACTTTGGCGTTCAGGTCTCCCAATATGATTTTTACATCATATCTGGGGCAGGCATTAAGTTCCCGTTCAACTACTTCGAAGAATTCTTCTTTTTCATCGTCCGGGGACTCTTCTGTAGGTGCGTGAACGTTTATGAGGCTGATGTTCTTAAATTTGCCTCGCACACGAAGGGTACATACCCTTTCGTTTATTGCTTTAAAGCCGATAATGGTAAGCTTCATCCTTTTGCTGACCATAAAACCTACCCCGAGCACATGTTTCGTATGACAGCTGTAATATACGTCATAATCAGGTTTTTGCAAAACACCATTCCCCGTCCATCGCATCTCCTGAATGGCGGTAATGTCAGCTTTATATGTTGACAGGGTATCGGCCAGGTGTTGTGTAGCTCGAGTTCTGTACAGAGTTCGTACGTTCCATGAGAAAATTCTTAAATCATTTTGCCTTTTTCGTTGCCGTGGTCGTCGTCGTTTTTTCCAGTATCCGAGGCATGTTGCTCGTTCCGTAATGTTTGTTTTTTACGGGTGAGGTTATTAGCCTCACGCCAACCTTACTTGGAAGGGACTAGCCCGATCATGTTAGCCTATCCTCTCTCATAGGATAGTTACCAGTGGCCACCGCTAGGAGGTTATGATCGCACTTCCACCAGTCCGGAATAGTTACGGCACGTGCATGTTATGCTACATGTTATTCCCCCTATTCCGCTGATGACTGACCACCGAAAATGGGTCAGTAACAGAAATATCAAGGCGCAAAAGAAATGTATAAAAAATTTATAGGTGTGTAGCCCACCCATTCATGAACTAGGAGAACTTGTTCTTTGTAACTAAGCAAAAATCATCCAATTAATCTTGTAATTGAAAATTTTCGAACCTCTTTCTGTAAACATAGAAAGTTTAACAAAAAAGGGGTTCTGGGATTGAACGCTCAACAAATGTGTGAAAAATAATGTTATACTTTAGTTTAACACATAATTTGAACTGATTTATGTGATTTCTAGATTAATACCAAACTCGTATTTCTGTATTAATTATTACAACTCTACAATAGAATTAGAAAAAATTGAGTGTCTTTTGCATTCAATCGGTTACAACTAACGAACTTCTTATTATTTCTTCTAATTGAAATGCCTGATCTTAAACTCCAAATCGTTAAATGGTCGTAATGGCCTCAGGGTCCTTTAGAGTTTCTGGTACAATAAAGAGGTAAGGCCTGAGAAAAGCCAACTGTTAATAAGATCTACAATCTACAGCCATGCCACCGAATTTTACCTCAACCTCATCATTTACATCGGGTGACTTCCGGATACTCTTCGCTGGTATAAGAGTAACTTAGAGGATAGTGTCTCGCGCCTCAACACGAAGCAAACACCGGATGGCCCCTAAAGGCCCATTCAGATCCAGCAACACCAGCGGCAGCAAGCCGTGATCACTGCTCTACCCTAAACCAAATGGACTCACAGTGGCATAATGAATCTAAAAACTGGAAGAAGAAGAGAGTTTGGAATAGCATTTATGAAAATGAAATCATTCATTCTGGGCTTCAAACTAGTAAGTAACAGAATTTGCACGCTTCGCATTAAAACAAGGCTACATAACATCAGTCTCATAAACGTCCATGTTCCCACAGAAGACAAGACGGATGAGAAGAAGGAGCAATTCTACCAAAAGTTAACAAACCCGATTAAGTTAATCCCTTCATAAGATATTAAAGTGGTGCTTGGAGATAAGAACGCCAAAATTGGAAAAGAAGGGAAGCTCCGAGGAGTCATAGGAACAGGCCCGCCACATAGGGGGGGGGGGCAACTGGGACGAATTGCCCCGGTTCCAGGCCAGAGGGCGCCCGAGAATAGTCTGAGACCCAAAAAGTGAAAACGCCATACCCCTGCGCACTAATCTTGAAACCCAAAAAGTCAAGACCGTCATATCGCTGCGCTCCAATTGTCAAGCAAGCACTAATCTAGAACCTGAAACCCAAGCTTGAACCACTCTAAAATATATGTTATGTTTGTATGAATATGGATTCTTCTACTCATCATATTTAAATAGTAAACACTATTTTTCTTGCTTTAATTTCCGAAAAGTCGTCGCTGATATCGTCATATACCTAGTTTATAGCTACTCCAAAAATAATTCGAATTATGGATCATCCAAAAATTTTTGTCATATAAACGGGATAATTCGAATTATGGCTTAAACCGAAATTTTTCGGCTTAAGCCAAAGTTATAAGAATGTAAGTTGAAATCGAATGCGTATTAAATATTCGTTTATACATTAATTCGAAATTTCGGTGTAACTTTAAGATAATTCGATTAAATTTTGCTGCTATAAACTTGGTAATAGTCTATATCAGGTGTGCTCAACCCGTCGATCGCATGAGAATTTTAGGTCGATCGCTTTATTAATTATAAAATTGAATTATTAAATTTTTACAAAAAATTGTAGAAAGAAATCATTAAAAATTTAAAAAATTTTTTTAGTTAAACATAGTATACTAGGCTGAAGAAAAACGAAATGTCACGAAAAAGTTATAACAGGCGAATGTAGAAACTGTTTTATAAAACAAAAGTTTATATTTTTTTGGTCTAAAAGCGTTATATTTAAAAATTTTCTATAGTAGGCTGGTTAGATACTGGTGCCTAATTAAAGTTAAGTAGTTTTTTGAGTTGCGATTCATAAGTATTTTTCATATCGTGCAAGGTGGTCTGTTACAAATTCCTTGGTAAACGTTTTTTGTTCTTTTCTAAATCACTTGGTTAATTAATATATTTTTCAATAGTGATTTTTTTAAGTTTCATTCATTGGTATATTTGCAGTTGTGTAGAGTGATTAATTTTACAGATTATTTGGTAAGAATATTAGCTTTGTATTTGTACTTTGTGCTAACAATTTAAATATTTATACCCAGAATTCATCATGAGTACTCCAATCGAGAAGTAATAAAAAATCCAAAACATTCCGAGTAAAAATAAATGATGGCCTTAGAACGGGCAAATGCCGACTGTGATTGAAACATAGTCCTCGGCCATCTGGCGGTTAACAGAAGGCTCGTTGCAGGACAGTACGGCCGTACAGGGGGCGATTGACGGTGAAACAACGGCCTTACAGTTCCAATAACGGCCATACGACGCACATAGGTCCAGCTTAGCTCGAGAAGCGCGCATGGGGTCTTACGAGTCTTTATTTTCACAGAAACTGATAAATTTGCTGTCCCTATAGGTTTTTTGGGTCGCTGAATCCGAATTTGACGTTAAAAAAAAGTTTTGTCAAGTCATAGATGGCGCTGCGATCGCAAAAACAACATAATAAAGTAATTTGCAATGAAAATGTCGTCTCTAGGGGTTTTTTGGGTCGCTGAATCCGAATTTGATGTTGAAAATGAGTTTTATCAACTCATAGATGGCAGTTAACATTGAAAGTAACAATAAAAACAGATTTACGAAATGAAATGAGAGAAAAAGTATATAAATAGTATCCGAATTCTTACCTGTAGGCTCTCTCTCAAATATTTAGATGTTTGCTCTTTCACTAATAAGAATAAACTGCACTTATTGAACAATGAAACAACAACAATGTGCGCGCTCGCGTGACCCACTGACATGTGCGTTTTCATAATGTAAACAATGTGGACGTTCTCGTTTTTTCCGAGAATTCTTCCGCAATAATGTTCGCGTAGGGGTGTGCATTATAAGTTTTTGAAACAGCCAATAAATTTTGCTGTTTATTCGTTTCACAAAAAAAAATAATATGAATAATTATAAAAAATATAAATGTATATGTGATTAAATATATATGTATACAAATCGGCTATGTTTTGTTCATTGGTTTCATAAGTCAAAGGATGAGTAGAAACACCGAAGCACACGATAGTTCGAGCAATATTGCAAATAACATTTTCAAAAACTGCAATATTTCATTTTTTCAAAAGCATTTTAGACAGCTGTTTCATGTCAAAACTCAAATTTGACATTAAATTCGTGATCAGCGACCTTGAAAACCCTTAATAAGTTGTTTTTCAAGGAATTTAAAAAAAAAAGTCAAAAAACGCAACTTTTCTTTTTTTCTTGACAGCGTTTTTGACAGCTGTCATATATCAAAACTCGAATTTGACAGCAAATTTGTGATCAGCGACCTCCAAAACCTTATATACGCTATGTTCCAGGCAATTATTATAACTTGGATGAAGTGAACCAACGAATCGTTATAAATATCCAAATTATTTTTTCGGCATTTTTAACGTATATTCAAATTGTCACAATAAAAAAATGTGCGAGTAGGAGCGGCTGGATTTAATTTTATTCGAAAGTGTTATGTTAGATCTTTGCAATCCACGTATCAATAGTATCCCAAAGCATCCCAATCGAAAGTTATACTCATTTTAAATTTTACATTATGTTTAAATGGGAGAATTGATTTAACCCCTTTATTTATAATAATTTTACTAAAGTGAATCGTAAACAAAACACTAAAATCCTTCAGATTCTTCGAGTTGGAGGTATAAACATATAAAAAAAGCAACGACAACATTTTTGAACGACATTCAAAATTTTACCTAATGCGCGGTTTTAATATTGTTCTGGACCTATGTGCGACGGTGGTACGGCGGCCGTATGGTTGATATTACGGGTATACGACGGTGGTACAGGGGCAGCAACGTGGATATTCGCTCTCCTATAAGAAAATATATTTCACTGCAATTAAATGTGTGATTTTTTTTCTGTTGTGTTTTTTTTTCAAGCCGTTAAATAGCAAAATTTCCCACTAAAATATAAATCAACAGGCACCACACACTTCACGTACAACAAACCGACGACTGGCGAGCTGGTTTCTCTTGTGCATCGATATCTTTAAGTAGGATAAAACGAAAGAACCATTGTACATAACGAAAATGACGAAGTTCCCATAAAACACATTCAACAATACATTTGGTGCAGATTCCTTATTGGCTCAAATTTCCCGTCGAATGCCCGTTTCTAAGCTCAGTACTTGGCCTTTTAAATCTTTTGGTCAAATTTGGCCATCGTAAGGCCGTATGTGCTCCCATTAAAAATGGTTAAAAACTCTACGGCCATCATATGCCCCTTAAAAAGCCAAGCGGCCGGTGTTCGCCCTTCATCAGGCCGTTTTTTATTTTTACTCGGGATACCATTTTAATTGCGATTGGGAAGAAGAATTTCTATTTATTATGAATAAAGATAAGTGTACTTGTTTAATTTGCGGTTCGATAGTAGCTTTACCGAAAAGAGGAAATTTAAATAGGCACTTTGTTACTGCACATGCCAAGTTCAATCGAGATTTTCCTCCGAAATCTTTGACAAGAAAATCTGAACTACAAAGATTAAAAACATCTTTGAATTTTCAACAATCTATGTTTAGAAAAATTTGCACTAAGCTACGTGTGAGTCGATTGTTTATACAGCATAAAAAACCATTTACAGATCTGCCGTGCAAAGGCCAAAAGACCTATCTGCAAAAAGCTCGTTTCGAGAAAAACGCGTTCAAAGTTTTCAAAATACATGAAACTGAAGCAAATAAAGTAACTGTTCAAAGTGATAACTTTTAATTAAAAAGTGCAATCAGTCTGAAATTTTTTTTAAGGATAAATATGAAAATTTTATATCAAAAAATGCAAACAAAGCCATTTTGACCTATAATGCATATAGGTCATTTGTCCTTTGCACGGCAGAGATGGTGAGATATTTAAGGAAGCATTTTTGGCGGCTACTGATAGTTTATTTGAAAACTTTAAAAATAAAAAGGAGATTGTTGACGCCATCAAAGACATGCAGCTTTCAAAATACACTGTAACAAGACGCGTTGAAACCATGGCAAACGATTTACGATCTCAACTTAAACTGGATTTTGAAAATTGCGATTGGTTTTCACTTCAATTTGATGAGTTACTGATAATTCCGATATGTCCCAGCTAAGCATATTTCTACGCTTTGTATTTTCAGATTCAACAGTAAAAGAAGAATACCTCAAAATTCTTCCTGTGAAAGAACGAACTAGAGGAGAGGACATCTACAATGTTCTGAAAGACTTCATAATATCTGAAAATATTCCACTAAAGAAACTCGTGTCCATTACTACAGATGGAGCTCCTTCTATGTTAGGCTGTGAAAGTGGATGTTTAGCATTTTGTAAAAGAGACAATGATTTTCCTGATTTTCTTTCTTACCACTGCATAATACACAAACAATCATTATGTGGAAAAATGTTGCACCTCGATGATGTTATGTTACTATAAAAATAATCAATTCTATTCGAGCGAAGGCTCTACGAAGAAGATTGTTTCAATCCCTTCTAGAGAGCGTTGATGCACATTATGGAAATTTGCTTCTGCATAATGCAGTAAGATGGTTGAGCAAAGGAGCAATTTTAGAAAGATTTCGGAAATTATTGCCTCACATAAAAGATTTTCTGGTTGAAAAAAATGATCCTTATGCTGAACTACTTGAAGATAAGATATGGTTGCAAAAAGTAGCATTCTTAACGGATATCAAATCGAAATTAAACGAATTAAATCTAGATTTACAAGGAAAGAACAAAACTATTGCTGAGATGATTACCGTTGTTGATACATTCAAAACAAAATTGGAAATGTGGATAGCTCAATTAGATAAAAAAGATCTAAAACACTTTTCAAATCTTAAAGATGAAATTGGCTCAATCATAGAAGTTTATAGTTATGACGAATTCGGTAATATGTAATATGTAATATGAAATTTTTGTACAATTTCAACATAGATTTACAGAATTTGAAAAGCTTCGGCCAATCGCTTCTTTTTTTACTTCGCCATTAAATAAAATAAATGTTGAAAATGTGGCTAAACTAATTTCGGAATTATTCAGAATAGACGTATGTGGCTTGGAATTGCAACTGGTTGAGTTGCAAAGCGACATTGCCCTGAAATCGCGAGATCAATTTGATATATGGAAATATATCAGCATTGAAAGATATCCACTTTTGAAAGATGCTTATCATAGAATACATTCTTGTTTCGCCTCCACATATTTATGTGAATCATCATTCTCTCACATGAATTACATAAAATCAAAATATCGTACAAGGTTAACTGATAAACATATGGACGACTGCCTATGCTTAGCTATTAGCAATTACGAACCGAACTACTTGAAAATTGCTGAAAATATTCAATGTCAAACATCTCACTAATAAAATGTTGTTTGAATGTTAAACTAAAAATCATAAATTAAATAATTCACTTTAAATATTGTATTATGCATTTTTTTTATAATGGACTTATTAAAATAAAATTTCACGTAAGGTCGATCGCTATACGTTAAGAGAAAAAAAAGTAGCTCCTAAGCTTATTTAGGTTAAGCACGCCTGGTCTATATTTTTTGCCAGCTCTCGTTCTATTGATATCATTAAATGATTAAGATGTGACCATACATGATCTTAGATCATTTTATATCATTTTTAATTTACTGAAATCACAGTCACCAGTTGCAACACCGATACCTATTATCACAATTAAAAAGATGTAAGCAAATTGAGGAAAAACAGATTGAGGAACTTTATCAAAGATTAGATTGGGAGATTTGGCTTGCCCTTAAGTCGTCTCTTTACTACCACTGAAGTTGTATAAGCTCGAATTGAGTATTAAGGAAAAAGAGAAAACTTAACCCAGCGGGAAAGGAGCTAGAATGATCCCTAAAAATCTTGGGGCGTTCTCCTTCCCATCCCAGTTCTATATCTTTTTTAACATTGCATGATCGCAGTGGGGAGTACTCCTTTTACTGCTGCTTTTTTAAGAAGCGTTTTTGAAGTAGTCACAAAAGTACTTTCTAACCCTTCAATTTATGTTATAGCGCATGTGGATAGGACAAACAACTGCAGTGTCGAAAAGCTTTATATTTTTGTTTACTTCGTGCAATTGCCTTTTCGTCCTTCCAAACGCGAGTGTCAACAGCGGTTTTACCAAGCGGTCTATATGCTTCTTGACCACCGCATCGATGTTTGCCGTTTTCTTCGTTCCATACAATTCCTTAAAGATCCAATCGGAACATTTTAACAGCGCTCCGAATTCCCTTCCCTTAGTAGTGCTTCGAATTTTTCCCTCTGGCATAGCTTCTGGGTTGATTCTGCCAAAAGAAAGATGAGTACTGAGCTGCAATGCTAAGCACAAGGGCCTGTCTACATAAGACCTATTTCATTCTAGGTTGCAGTGTGTAACTTCAGGTTCATCCGCGAATTAAGAACCGACATTTCGGTATCTATATTTAATGCCCTGGATGAACTTATTTTTACGTTTATACAAATTTTTTTAGTCAAAGATTTTTTGGAATTTCAAAATCCTTACAGGGCCCCCAAACATTTTTTATTCCCAGGCCCCGCAAGCTGATGTGGCGGGCCTGCATAGGAAAGCACAGCCTACACAACGCTACTAATGACAATAGTAGTAGATTGGTTGATTTCAGTAGCTTGAACTTAATGCTCAACTTAAGTTCAACAATGTTACCACACCAAAAGATTAAGATGATGTGGCAGTCACCAGACGGTGTAATGGTGAGTTTACACGAATGACACACTTGTCATTTTTTCGGTCATAATTTGTTATTATCGTTTACACGGTCATAATTAGTGTCATTATTTCTGTCATAAAAAATGACAAAAATTCGTGTCATAAAGTTGTCAGAAATAATGACACTAATTATGACCGTGTAAACGATAATGACAAATTATGACAAGTCGTCATAAAAGAATGAACTTGATCATTCTTTTATGACAGCTTGTCTCTTCTGATTCTGTTTTTCGCAATAATTTCAATAATAATCAAAAATAATGCAATGAAATACACTTTTTACATATCAGACAAAAATAAATTATTTTCAACCCTTAAGGGATAAACTACCCCTAGATTAAACGGGCGGACCTCGTAATCAGGGACGCAAAGAACACACACGGAAAATTATCAAAAAGGTGTTATGTTATATACCCAAACGCGCGTTTTGAATGGACTATAATAGCGGCAATACACGACCGCAATTTATTTTCATATTCTTTATGATCATTTTTATTTATTTTAAGGGGATGTTCTCCTGCGCAGGCCATGAAAATGGGTGATTTTCAGAATTTTTTTTTTGATACATAAAAATAAAATATCAAAATGCGGTTTTTTTGCAAAATGTTTGTTTGATATAAAACTATTAAAATCAATTTTTAAAAAAAAAATGGCATCTCCCTTCAAGCAGCAGTATAGCCGTGCGCGCCGCGCACAAATAACTTTGCGACATCATAGAGGCTCGTAATCTCATCGGAAACAAAAATCGTGCAAGTACCAATTAGTTCAATGTATTTAGGGTACTTTGACCATATTCAAGAATAGCTACAAACTGAAATGGTACAACTGCGAAATTTGAAACATTATTTTCGCTTTTTTTTGGTACTTTGACCGGCTTGAAAAATTATGTATTAATAAAAGTTTTTGAAGTGAAACTTCCTTGCTCTCGTTCCGGGGATTTTGAAGTGATTCGAGCAAGTACGAGTGAATTCAGAAAACAGAAACGAAAACAAGGATAGTTGTACGAAACGGAAGTTGCCTTCTCACTCATTTACAACTGTCACAATTCAGAATCGGCAACAAGAACAAGGACTGCCGTATGAAACGGAGGTTGCCTTCTCACTCGTTTACAAAATAGCGAGAAAAAAACAAAAATCTTGAAACAAATTAAATATGTACAACAAAAGACAAACACAATGAATGCACAAGTATACATACTAAATATTTAGTTTCCACTGTATTTCGTTAAACATTTTGGATTTAAACAACCAAGCTGATGAAGATCACCGCCAGAAGAGCAGCAAACAACAAAACACAAACAAATTTCACAATTCAATGAATGCACAACTAAACTAACAATTTAGTTTTCACTCTATCTCGTTTAACATTTTGGTTTTTAATAACTTAAACTGATGAATTTCGCGAAGATCACCAAGTAGGTGACAGCGACAGCCATGATAGCAATTAAGTGAGGCCATATAAACAAATTCTACCAAACCAGCAGGAAAATATTTACAATTTAAATAAAATTCGTACATAGATGGCGCAGGCATCGGAAAAGTGAAAATTAGGAGTCGGTTATTTAAAAAATTAAGATTGTTTATTAAAGATAAAGTTTTTGTAAAAGCAGCGAAATGTTTTTGATTTTATACACTGTACTGCATTACTTTCAAAATATTCATTATACTATGATTTATCAATTGAGTTAAAATATTATGGTTCTTACTTCCTATTCCCTGCTTCATTCATATTTTAGATTATAACACAAGACACGAGCAAATGAAGAAAAAAATACAGTAATAAAGATCATATAGACATAAATATGTACGCGAAGTTTCACTTCTGCTTTGTGTTCTTTAATACACAATTATGTTTTTTAATAATCAAGGGTCAAGGTACCAGAAATATGGTGTACTAAAACTCGTCAAAATTTGAAGCCGATCCGATAAACGGTTTTCGTGACATCTTGTCGCGAACATTTGAAAAAGAGTATTTTCGAGAAAAACGCGTTTAATTCTGGGTTTGAATTCTTGGATGTTATAGGATTTCGGAAACACAGTCTGCATACGATTGTTGCACAGTCGGATAGTTCTGTTTGCGTGTTCACTTTGGACGAAAAACACATTCGAATGAGCATTTTCAAAGCTGTTTTGAAGCGGAGGAAACGATTATTGTCGAATTATAACTGTAGATGAAACTTGAATCCAGCACCACAAAAACCAGTTAAAACTCTTCAATGTAAGGCATAAATCTGCTACGAAAAAGGTTTAGATGGTTATATCGGTCTATTTTGCATAGCAAGACGCCACCTACTCTTTGAAAGTTTTAAAGAGGTTGGAGCATCATGGGACAGTGTTAACTTAAAAGAGGACTATGTTAGAAATCAATTTTTTACCGAAAAATACTTGTTTCTATGGTAAGTTCAAGACTTTTCAGACTACCCTCGTACTCTATCAAATATCTTGGTTCAATGGACACAGAATCAATAGCATCAACAAGAAATGGCATCTCCTATATCTTTTAATGTATCACGGATTGTGGAAACTGCCCAGACTTTTTCTAACTTCCAGATGGTCTATGAAGCAAATTTGGTGGATCAACTTCTTACCACAGTGTCCTGATTGATGGATGCATTCCCTTCCACCATACACCTCAAGGGTATTTGTTTGTGCGAAAAAACAGTTCTATTTTTTCACAATAAAGTAAAGAGTTTTGTTACAAATATTTGTTTTGAGAATTTGGAATGGTACAGAACAAATAACTTATATTTTCCTTTTAATTAGTCCAAAACCTTCCAGATGTCGTTCTCATCGCATAAAAACAGGGTTTTCCTCCACGAAAACAAAACAACACATCGAAAATAAAAATTCGGGAAAAAAATAAGAAACGAAAATGATTCGAATCCTGTCCGAGGGAAAAAGTCTTCAATTACTTTTGGATCAGCAACTACCCTTAGCTCTTAGGGATTGGTTCTCTCTCGTAATCGGTGGATATAAAAAAATTCCCAGCCTGTGTTTAATGGCGCATTGATGCGAAACAATCTGACAAATGGGGTGCAGAGGAAAGTGGTGGAAGTTTGTTAGGTTTTGCCACTGTGTAAGCGTTTTATGGATATTACTTTTTGGCTTATCTTGGATTATTATTTAATTCATTTCTATTTCTGCTGATAACGTATATATTTTTGTCTGAAACTGTGTGCATGTTTTTTGTTTTGGGAAGCGTTCGGAAAGGGGTGAAGTGTATTTTGCCATTCTGCATTGAGTTTTTCCTGATTTTATTAATTGGATAATCAATATTGATATTAGGGAATTTGTTTTTTTTCTGGGTAAGTAATTCCATGGTAAATATAGATATTATTATATCGTTGAAATTGATATTGGAAAATTCATGTAGCATTTCGTTTTTTTATGATTTGCTATTAGATGATTGAATTTTATCTCACGACACATGCCAAATTAATTCCTTATAAACTTAATCCTTTTAAAAAAGATCTGACTCTGGTTAAATAAAATAATGTAATAGAGTTACATACAATGAAACTGTTCTCTTACTTCTCATAAAGGTATAGGTACATCTTCCAAAAAATAACTAAAAAAGCGGGTGTCTGTATCACGGATACGGACAAATGACGTGAATACGTCTACAAGGTTCTGAAAGAGATCGTTTTTTTTATTGGTATCAAAATGGTAGAAAATAAACAATAAAAAACAAATTGAAAAAACCTTGTTGATCAATTCTGAACCGATTGCTTAGAGACCTTCGGGATACCCTATGTTCAATGTTCTTCCATTTGGGGCTAGGATGTGAAGATTTTCAAATTTTCCTACTCTTGAACAACCTACTTACAGCTGACCGGAAAATGACACTAATTTGGCAATATTCGTCCGCCATATTGGCCCTGCAAAAGTTGTGACCATAGATTTGTTATTTGCTACCTTAAAAACCCCCATATACCGATTTTCATTGGAATCGGAATACAATTGGCAAACTTGTCGGCAATATTGGTGCGGCTATTTTGAATTGATAAGATTTGATCATAAATTCGTTATTTGCGACCTTAAAAACCCCCAGCTACCTACTTTCATTGGAGTCGGAACACAATTGGCAATATTCGTCAGTCTTATTGGCCCCGCCATATTGAATCTAAAAGTTTGGATCTTAAATTCGTTATTTGCTACCTTAGAAACCCCTAGATACAGATTTCGGCCATATTTGCGCGGCCATTTTGAATTTCGAAAATCGGACTTCGAGAGCCATCATGGGAGACCACGCACTTTCATTGGAATCGAAACACAATTGATAAAACTCGTCCGCCATATTGGCGCGGCCATTTTGAATTTGGCAAATTGAAACAATTGACAAATTCAACCATATAGTCCAATCAATCTACACAAACCCATCTAATAATTGCCATCAGGAAACAAAAAATATGGTTATATAGGAAAAAAATTCTAAAAAAGATAGCGTTTTTTTTTATTTTAGAATGGCGAACCTAACCTAAACAATTCCGGAAAGTAAAAAAAACGGTTTTTTGCGAATAACAGAAAAACTTGAGCTCGGATCGAAAAAAATTGTAGGTATTCAAATTATCTTTCGATTGGTATATATAAAGTTATAGGTTAGAGCACAAAACATAGAGAAAAGCGCAAAAAACTGTTAAAAATCACGTTTTTTTAATTTGTTAATAACTTTTCTTTAACGCAACTTAGATATTTGTTATTTAGCAAAAATATTGCTTCTTGCTAGCTGAAAAAATGGATTTATTTTTGTTGCGAAATATGGAACACTTTCCTTGAAATTTCCCTTTTTGTAAAAAAAGGCGTTCTTCGCACCTCTTGGTCTGCGGATTCTTCTAGAACACCGCTCTATAGCTTAAAATTTTCTTCAAAACTTGTACTATCACGTACAAGTAACAAAAAGACAATTTAAAGGTTTTCCAGTGCTTAAAATGGCACCCAAAAACATATTAATAATGAAAAAACAGACTCAAAAAGTTAGTTTTTACAACCGAACGTCTGTTTTTTTCGATCCGAGCTCAACTTTTTCTGTTATTCGCAAAAAGCGTTTTTTTCACTTTCCGGAATTTTGTAGGTTAGGTTCGCTATTCCAAATTCAAAAAAAACGCTATCTTTTTTAGCTTTTTTTTCCTATAATACCATATTTTTTGTTTCCTGTTGGCAATTAACGCTAAATTTACAAGGAGCTATTGTAGATTGATTGGACTAATATTTGGGCGGCCATTTTGAATTTCGGTGATATTTCGGCGACAATTTTAAATTTCATTTTGAAAGTAAACAATAAAATTCTTTGATGCTTCATCTACGTCGTGGTATTTTTTTCGATATAAACAATAGTTTTTCAGCTGCAACTCAAAACTGTATGCCATAATTTCGTTATCATCGGTTTTTGTCACGGAGGTAGCAAATTTACAGATGTATTCACGTCAAAAATTCTGAAAGTGCCAGAGTGGAAGCAAATTTCATCACAATAAAATGGTGAAATTTATCTTCAAAATAGTACGTATAGTGTACTAGCATATGGTACCTGACCTGACCTGGCTCGGGTATAAGTTACACGGTGGGGGACGATATAGCGGTAGGGTTTCGCTGAACTGGTGCACGTAGAAGGCGAGGGGTTAATTGTGTCTTTAAACTTTTATTTTATTTATATTAAATTATCGTTGTCATATTGTGATTAAATATGGTTTAAAATGACGTCACACAGCTTAATGTAGTATACTCGTCACACGCTTTCATTCGATAACCATACCGAGTGGGTTGTAAAGATAAAGGTAATCCGCCATTTTGTGTTGGCCGCCATTTTGAATTTGAATGGCGCTACTTAGCTAATTCTATTCTACTTGTCAAACCCTGTCATTTGATACCCATGTCGGCGGTCGGGGAGCAGAATTAAAAAATTCGGCCGCCATCTTGATTTTTTTACTAAATGGTCAGATTGCATTGTCACGCGAACTATACATATGCGCAAAATTTGAAGTTGATCGGTTATATGGAAGTGGGTCAAAATCCAGTTTCAAGAATTGTTTACATGCTACACACAAAATACAGGTGAAGCTAATATAAAGCGTGTAAAAGCTAAGCTTAGCTTGATATCTGGAAAGTTAAAAGTAAACAATAAAATTCTTTGATCCTTCATCTACGTCATGGTATATTTTTTTTCGATATAAACAATAGTTTTTGAGCTGCAACTCAAAACTGTATGCTATAATTTCTTTATCATCGGTTTTTTGTCAAGGCAGTAAACTTACAGACGTATTCACGTCAAAAAATGATCTGGTGCCAGAAATTGTATATGGCATATATTTAAAGATCGTTGATCGTGGCGCGCGGGCGTCCTGTGCCATAAGTTAGAATGCTCTGGGTTGTGTAACTTTGATATTAAGTTGGGCGCTTGGTAGGGTATGGACGGCGAGCTCCTTGTGTCTTACTTACTATATCCTTTTTCCTCCTTTACTCTGAGGATGACTAACCTTAGTCCATTTGGAGGTTTAAGGGGCACTATATGAAAGGTCCGGTAGTTAAGTCATGTATCTAGTAAGTCAGAAGTAACGATACTATCACAAAACTAAGCCTTACGACACGATAGATAGATGACGTTGAAGAAGACCTAAAGTGGTTAGGAGTTAATGACTAGCCGAGATCCGCTCAAGCACATGTATCCACTAAGGACTTTTGGCTTGATTACCTCTATTGGAACAAAACAGCTTTATCGTTAACACTGAAAGGACGGCTCACAAGTCAAATATAAATCCAGTTTCCTTGCCCAATTTCCATAAACTTTCAATCTCTTCACAGAAATATCTACAAACTTTTACAATTTCACAAACAAAAAAAAATATTGAACTGCAGGGATTCCTTTTTTCCTGCCAAAAAATATTTCATGATAAACGATTTTCCACTCTACCCATAGAGGAAATGGCATCACTCCATTCCAGCCAGTACATGATATACAATAGTTGGGACACATCCCATTATAAAAGCAACAAAAGCACCGAGGATCCCTTGAATGCCTTTGAAATCAAAAGCACTCTTCACTTGGCTATAATAGAAATGTCAGATGCCACCTGGGAAGAAGGAGTCCCTCAGGGCTTCCCTCCATTCTTGAGGAGTCTTATGCACATATATGTATGTTTGATAACAGAAGACATGTCCTCATAAACTGAAACTGAACAGAGAGAAGCCAGTATCATTTCATACTGGTTGATAGCTAGAGCTACTACTGTCATTATCGTCTTACAGAAATAGAGTTTGATAATGAGGACATAGATGAATGTGTCCGCAAAATAATTGGCGTGCAAGGTTTATGGGTTATAAGTGTCCTTTTGGATTGAAGATGAGCATATATGAAAGGTTGTCAAAGGATTGAATTTTATTTATATCAGTTTATATCGCTTTTCTTTGGATGGGAAAAAGGTTTTATAATCAATAAAGTTCTTTCCTAGCCCTGAAATTAATTGATTGTTAGACTATTATATTCATAAAAACAAAGTTCATTATTTATGTTCCTTTAAAAAATGTTAATGAATTGGAATAATATCGTAAAGTTTAAATTAGTGGTGGTAATTGTATCACATATACCACTTTTAATGAAAAAGCTCGTGAAATCGCTTGATTTTGAATTAAATAAATTTTTTGTGAATTTGATTGTTGGTTACAAACAGGAATGCTTTGACAACTATACGTAACGTATAAAGACATCTCTATGTGAAAAGCAACAAGAAAATTAAAACGAGCCGTAACTTGAGTAGCACCGGTCAGGGTTATCCATACAAAATCATGTTCTGACTTGTGTCCGATACTAGCGGGAGTTCCGCATGGAACCCCTATACTGCGGATTTGCCGACAAAAGACAAAAAGTTTATCGACCCATTCGCGAATGTTACCATAATTATCTCAACAGACCTATCTCAACCAAGAGCGGTTGAAAAACTCCAGTGCCCGAGCTGTGAATCATGTTGTCAAATGGACAATATATGGGAAAGTCAAGCTTAAAGCCGGCTCCACACATTGGCGCCAAGGTTAGCCTTAATGCTACTTACCAGCCCATGTGACATTTACTCTGCGTCCCAAAAATTACAACTTACACACATACCTCATAGTCCAAGAGCTGGCTGCAAAAACGTGACCTATCGAGTAAGACGATGAAATGTTTTTGAAATGTTAGATACTCACTAGTGATGAGCAAGACTCGTCTTGCAGTGGTCTTGCATTCTTGCCTGTTTTTGCACATTTAGCAAGACCAAAGCAAAACCAAGACAAGGCATGACAAGACAAGTCTGCAAGATCAAGATAGCAAGACTTTTTGCTCATCACTAAGTGCCAAAAGTCTTGCAGTGATGAGCAATAAGTCTGCAAGAAGTCTTGCAGTCTTGTTCTTGCAGGCTTAGCACATTTAGCAAAACCAAGACAAGACAAGACTTTTTGCTCATCACTGCCACACTTTTGGGACTTAGTGATGACCAGTCTTGCTATCTTGATCTTGCAGTCTTGTTTTGTCCTGTCTTTTCTTGGTTTGCTTTGGTCGTGCTAAATGTGCAAGACCAGGTAAGACTGCAAGAAAGTTTTGTCCATCACTAGTTACTCACAGCACCGAAATCTTGGTCTGCCTGGGCGGCAGGGGCGGATCCACAGGGGGGGGGGGCGATTGGGGCGGTCGCCCCCCTAAAATAAAAAAAATTAAAGTTTTTTTATGAGAAATATACCTAGTAGTAAAATTTTAAACTTTATATTTGAATTTTAAATGAAATTAATAACTAGAATTTTTACTTTCATTTATTATAAATTTAATAATCAAACTTATAAAATAAATTTATAGAACAAAATCGATCCTGTTTTCTAGTATCTATCAATAACACTATGAGCCGGTTTAGACGGTGCGCTTCAGCGCATGTGCCTCACGAACGTTTGGTGATGAAGGGAGGAGTGGGAATGAAGAGAGGTACCACCGCACTTCTCCCTTTATCCACAAAGTTCGTGAGGCACATGCGCTGGAGCGTACCGTCTAAACCGGCTCCAAAGCAACTTGCGCGGTGTGTGCATAGCGCAGGGGCGTTTCCAGCCAACTGGCTTAGGGGGGGTAATTTTAAAAAAGGAAAAACTTGGATATTGTTTTTATTCCATAAATACCAGTTGCACCCTCCCCAAGCCACCCCTTGCTGAAGTTGCCATTTCACCCCCCCCCCCCCTTAGCAATTGGTCAAAAATGTCTGCCACTAGTATTTAACGGTTATTCAGCCCTAATATAACCTACCCACGCAGCGGCAGAATGTTTTTTCAATTTTAGCCCCTTTTTCACCCCACCAACGCCCTAACTCGAGGTTACCAAACGACTGAAGGTTGGGACGAAACGATATTTTCAAGTGCCAGGAAGGAAGAACATCACTTCTCTTAGACGCCCATTACACGATAGGTTTTGCTGTCAGTTTTTCCACAGTTTTGCCTACGACTGACGGAAAACCTAACGTCTAAGGTGTTGACTGACGTAATCCTCCGTATATTTTGATTTCCATTAATCATGGCTGGTGGAATTGATTGCCGCTTGCATGAACGTGTAATGGCCGCCTTACGGCGCTTGAGCAGTTAACTTCATTTTGTTTACATAGGCTGTTTCCACACGAGTGTACACACGACAGACAGAAGTCGTCTGCAATCGTCAATTCCCTTTTGGTGTTCGGTGAAAAATCGTATGAGCTTCTACACGAGGGGACAACTTGCAGGCAACAAATCATACTGGCTCTGCTGTTGTTTGAGATATTCTCTTTGCGAGCAAAAGGGAATTTCAGAAAAAAACAACAACAATGCAAAAGCTGTCCAAGTGTTTGATCAAAAATCGGCTGAAAATATCATTCAAATTTGTGTGCCCTCCCCATCGTCCTCTCTCACCCTCTTCTTCATAAACCACTTTGCAGCCCACTCTTGTCATGTCGTGTGTACGCTCGTGTGGAATCAGTCATAGAGTGCCATATTAGCAGTAGTCTCATGTATCGGTCCCTTCCACGACTCTCCAACAGTCTTGGAAAAATTCACCGTCATAGATCGCCGACTAGATTCGCCATAACTTTACTTGTTTGTTTGAAATATTGGTAATTTTCAAGAATAAACATAAATAACGAAGGAAAATTCTTAGGGGGGTAATTACCCAATTACCCCCCTCTGAAACCGCCCCTGGCATAGCGTAAAACAGCATTTCGTTAGTGCGCATTTGAATACACTACTTCTATTCTCTCTGTCATTGCCCGCACCGCGTTTGCGCCTGTTTCTGTCAGCAGCTTAAGGCCTTTTGGTGATGCAACGAAACGATATTGCCAGAATCGTGTCAATAATAACGGGACACTGGCCAATTGGGCAACATGCAGCCAGATTGAGGATTCCGCATAACACCCACTGCCGCAACTGCGGAGAAGAACAGGCCAATGAGACAACGGAAAATTTTCTTCGCGAATGTGCAGCTCTGGCCAATATCAGACACCGTGTATTTGAAAACCTCTTCTTAAATGATTTGGGGATGTTTCGAAACTTAAAATCGGAGATTTGATCCGGTACCTAAATTTAACGAGATGACTTTAAATCCCTAGCCCTGCTCCTTTCACGCAAAACTTTTTACCAGTGTACCCAACTAAAAATAAAAAACGGCCTTATAAAGGGCGAACACCGGCCGCTTGGCTTTTTAATATGATGGCCGTAGAGTTTTTAACCATTTTTAATGGGAGCACATACGGCCTTACGACGGCCAAATTTGACCAAAAGATTTAAAAGGCCAAGTACTGAGCTGTAGAAACGGGCATTCGACGGGAGCCAAAAAAATCTGAACCAAATATATTGTTGAATGTGTTTTATGGGAACTTCATCATTTTCGTTATGTACAATGGTTCTTTCGATTTATCCTACTTAAAGATATCGATGCACAAGAGAAACGAGCTCGCCAGTCGTCGATTTGTTGTACGTGAAGTGTATGCTGCGTGTTGATTTATATTTTAGTGGGAAATTTTGTTATTTAACGGGTTGAAAAAAAACACAACCGAAAAAAAATCAAACATTTAATTGCGGTGAAATATATTTTCTTATAGGAGGGCGAATATCCACGTTGCTGCCACTGTACCACCGTCGTATACCCGTAATACGGCCGCCGTACCACCGTCGTATGGCCGTTATTGGAACTGTAAGGCCGTTGTTTCACCGTCAATCGCCCGCTGTACGGCCGTACTGTCCTGCAACGAGCGTTCTGTTAACCGCCAAATGGCCGAGGACTATGTTTCAATCACAGTCGGGATTTGCCCGTTCTAAGGCCATCATTTATTTTTACTCGGGTAGCTACAAAACAGCGCACTATAGCGCCAAATGTGCTCTAGCCTACGATTTGGACGGGACCGCCGCTCCTACCTATCCATGGTACAATAATACAAGGTAAGCTCATAGGGAAAAGCTCTGTTTCCATCTTGAGAAACTTTTACCCTTTTAACATTAGATAATACCTGAGTGACGTCGCGGAAAAGCCCTCTTCCCTTTTGAGTTAAGATTTGAGTGACGTCACGGGACCCTTATGACCTTACCTTGTGGTTCTTGTACCATGCTACCTACATACCTACCATAACCAAATTAAAGTTTGAACATTGTTATACTAGAAAAGACAGGTCTGCCGGGTCTGTGCCGGTGCCAAGTGCCAGGAATATATCGGCGGACCTATCTCGTAACATCCTAGGCATAACTTAAACCGAAGACTTGGGCTGGAATGGACATATATTGTATTACAAATCGCCAAACAAGAATCACAATGTCTGTGAGTTATAAGAGATGCAAGTTATTTCCTCCACCAGCAGCCCAAATTTCAATTCACCAGCACTACGTTCATTTATCTGAAGTGGCTCGATAAGATGCAAAAAGGCGTCATCCAAATAATCTTTTACGGTCTTCATAGACTCATTAGCACCGTAGGAATATAGTAGCCTTGACAAAATTTTGTCGCTTTATAATTGGGACCGTTCCAGTGAACCTAAGGTACGCCAGCCTACACTGCAATGTTATTACCGCAGAACCAAAGTAGTCCGCTTGTCCTACCTCCACAACCTGTAGTCCTCTTTTTCGTGCACACCCCGGTATAGGTGTTCGTTTATAAATAGAACCACTCGATTGTGGAACAACTACGAACTCGTACAATATCCCAGATGTCATACGTACAGTACATCGCCATCTGCTTGAACACCCACCAGATTCCTCCTAAACTAATCTGCCCTTTTCTATCCTTCAAACTAAGTTGAATACAAGACATTTACCTGTGATGAAGGAGATGAGATGGATTGGTAGTGCAAAGGGTTATTCAGAAGCTTGGTTTTTTTCATATAACCAAACTGGCAAACCATAATGAAACTAGGTTCCCAAAATTTTGACGGAAAGCGTTGTTACCGGGATCCACGCTTGGTTCTGAAATTCAAGGCAATAGCTTAAAAGGAAATGTATCTAACATGCTTGAAAGTCTTGGCCGCCCTCGGAAGCCTAGGAGTTAAGGCGCCTCACTACCATCCCAGAGGTCCGTGGTTCGAATCCACTGCGCAGCATAATCCTTCGCTCTTTCCATATACCTAGTTAGTTTCCTTCTCTCTTGTCTTTCATCTTTACGAAAAACTCGCTGCCCTTTCTCCTACCATCGGCTGTAAGTGTAATAAGTGCGAAAGCGATCTACTATTTGATTGCCGTAGTTAGCGCTCTGTCACGAAGAAAACCACGTGTTGGCGTTGTCAGTTCTTTCACTTTTCTCTCTACTATCTTTTCGACTAGAGTTTGCTGTCCGACATTAGACTTTTAATGATAGAACCGCTGACAGTACAAAAATGCATAACCTTTAAGAGCTTGTCTTTCATATAAAACAAAATCAAAAAAAGATGTCGAAATTAGTAAGATATATTTTCGGGTATCTCATTTTTAATCTTAAGTTGTTTCCATAGAACTGGACAGAAGTTCAACCGCAAAAACACTATTTTTCTTAACCAGAAAATTCTGTGGTCTTTATAAGATTAAATTTTATAGTAACTTTCAAAGCTGATTTATGCATATTGCTACTTGGGCGACTAAATAGAATTGTTACTGTATAAGAGGAGTTGATAGCTAGCACCTGTGAAATATAAACACATTTTACCCTTTATAAAACCCTATTTCTACGAAAGGATACTATTAAATAACCTTTGGCATCGCACCTTTAAAAAACGGAAAAAGGGGATGACATATAAAGATGTATTATGACACAAGAGTTATATCCTATAGATGGTGAAATGATCCCAAGTCATCTTCGGGGCAAGCTTGCCCCAACATTACAGTTTCAGATTTTCACCTTTTGGGATTACTAGTACAGAAATGGTATATGCTTCAAGACCATCAATCATAATAGCAATAAGGTAAGAAGGATCTAGGAAAATCCAAGGAGAGTTTCTTGTTGCTTTGTTTTTATTGTCAAGGTGACTTCGAAAGTGCTTAGAGATATTTTTAATAGGATAAAAAAACCTCACCCTTTTGCAATCATCTTTTACAATTCTCATTTTCCAAGCGTAACAAAATTTCTCGGGTTTTTGATGACATTTAAATTATATAACATAAGAAATAATTATTTTCAGAGATTTCTTTTCAAGTCAAAATATAATTTTCAAGCCTCTTCAAAAAAGCCACATAAATATCATCTTTCTTACCTCAAGTTTTTTTTTCTTCAACAAGTACAAAAATGAAGCTCTAAAAACTCTTCTTATGCGTGGGGCAATAACATTTAACCATTCCCAAAAAGAAAGTCACAGAACGTTAAAAAAAAGGAAGGTACCACCACCCAAAAAAGAACCCAAAAACAAAATACCTGAAATTATTCAGATCATAGTCGTTGTTCTTGTGAAATTCGCTGGCATGGGTAGAGGGTCAATAAAATATACTGGAGGAGTGAATACGTTGGAGAGACAAATGTATTATATCAATTTCTTGTATTACATGAAACAAAGCAGCTTGGATGTCACCCTCTTTAAGATGGAAAATGGAAATTCCAAAGTGTCTCTTCTTTCCCTTAGGATACACTTGAATTTCTTACCAACGCTGCTGAGTCGGAATATTTGGATACAAAAACAAAATGAAACACAATAATGATGAAAAAAAAGAATTATGCAAATTTTTTGGGTCTCGAAAAATTATATTTTCTCGATTTAACTTTAATAATTTAGGGTACGCAAAAATGGGCTACAAAATTGGTGCAATTAATTGTAAGGTTGGCTTCAATATACAGTAGAAAATTAAAGGGTGTATATTTTCTTGTTTTAATTCATTTGATTTCAGAGCTATCTTAGACAGCTCATCAAGTCATTGGCCCATTATTGATGAGGACGTATACCTCTAGACGCAAAAGCTTTATGTGAAAGGGAGGCGTAGGTATTGTACCATTGTCTTCAGAACCAAAGGTGTGTGCCAAATTTGAGCATCACCGGATATCGGGAAGTTGTCGAAAAATCCTCATACAGGAAAAGGAATAACGCAAATTCCCAATGTAACTGGACGCAAAACATATGAAGATAAAGATCGTACACTAATACATACTGAAAGAGATATCTATCATCCTATCATGAGTAATGAATATTCCAATGGTTCTAAAGGCGATGGCCCAATGCCGACGGCGCGTTATACGCGGCAGGTGCTTCATGGGCGTTGACGTCCGCTGAAGTTTCATTCATAGCGGCAGGATGTCAAAAAGGTTGCTTTGATTTAAATTCATGTATGGATTTTTGTCTATAAAGTTTTAATTTCGACAGTTTTGCAATTTTCAACGCCTGCCAACGCGCGAAAAGTTGAAAGTTGGTCGACTTTTGCCGTCGCTTGACGCCGCTGACGCTGCAAAGTCATGAATGGGACAGCTCGATTTGAATTACACACAATCAAATATCGACGTTAACGCGCGTCAACGCCTTGACGCGCGTAAACGCGAATAAAGTCATGATTGGGCTGTCGCCTTAACTGCTGTATAGTAAGTCCAGGAAAAGTTTAATTCTTGAGTTATAGGCGTTTAAAATATTGATTGGGTTGATTGATTGGTGATGGAGACCTTTCTTCATACCGCAAATAATATGCAGCACCTTAATATGACGCAAACCTTTAGAAACCAATTGACGTTTGGGAATTTCATTCTAACATTATTAATTTATCCTACCCCGTTTTCTTACCTATTTGAAGTAGTACTGCAGATTACTACTTTTAAAGACCAGAAAAATACTAGGAAGGAGGATTATAGCTGACTCAACAAAGACAAACATGTTTCGGTGCTCGGATTGGGGGAGCAGAAAAAGCTCGAAAAGAAATCGCATGCGCAAGCCCAAACGAAGTTTCCACAATCAAAATTTCTCCTACAAAAAATCTTCGATCCTAGCAAATTCACGAGCCTTATCAAAATTTTTTTTGCATGAAAAGCTTTCATCCTAGTGAGGATACGAACCCTATCAAAATTTCCCGTCCAAAAAAGCTTTCATCCCTGCCAAAACACGAATCTTATCAAAATTTCCCCACCAAAAAAAACTTTCGTCCCGCGAACACAGCACCTTATACAGCGAACACACGAACCTTATAGAAAATTTCTCCTACATGAAAAGCCTTCACCCCAGTGAGGATACGAACTTTATCAAAATTCCCCCACTATGCTTTCATCCCAACGAAAACACGAACCTTATCCGAAATTTCCCCTGCGATAACGCTTTCATCCTGGCGAAGACACAAACATTATTCTTAAAAGCTGATGCTGCAAAGTTCTGGGCGTCGGAATAACAGAGGCACATCATATATACACTGATACACGCATTCATAGAAAGTGGTCTAGAACCCGTCTTGCTAAACTATTGTCCTCATTTATACTTTTGATTTATATGGTCTCGTATTAGGTGTAAAAGAAAGTTCTGTCGTTTTTGAACACGTGCACATATATGCGTTTTTAGTCTTTAGCAAATATTCTAATTTTTTGGAATATTATTCAGTTTCCCTAAACCTTTAAAATCGTTAACTAGTGAAGAAAAACTCCACTTAATACACTGTATACTGTATGAGTTCCAATCTTAAAGCTTATGCTGTGTTGTTGGTGGGAGCGCAAGCAAATACTATGATAGCTGATAGAAAAAGAAACGAATGCTGATCGTTATTACAAGCAACTTCAGTGGTGTAATTAGGGTAGGGCAGACGTGGCACGTGCCATGGGCGCCACTGAGAACTTCTAACTTATAGATGCAGAAATACAATCGCAGATTGAGAAAGAAAAAAAAAGTAGCGAGATCTTTCATCTCTCCTGAATCCAGATCAGTTCAGTTCTCTGGAAAATCGTCAAAACTGCAAAGGGTTTCCCTTTTAAATGTTTGGCTTAAGCTATTAAAGTTTTTGTATAAGCTTTAAAAGCTTTTTTTAGGCTTCAAAAGCTTTTGATTAAGCTTTTGTTTTACTTTTAAGAGCTTTTATTTATGCTTTACAATTTAAGCTTTAAAAGCTTTTACTTAAGATGCAAATGCTTCAAAAGCCTTTATCTTGCCAACGTTTGCATAATTTTAAAAGCTTTTCTTCAAGCTTTAAAAGCTTTTGCTTAACCTTTAAAAGCTTTTATGTAAGCTTTCAAAACTTTCGTCTAAGCTTAAAAACTTTGGTTTAAGCTTTGAAAGCTTCTCTTTAAACTTTGAAAAGTTTTCTTTAAGTGAAGAAGGGTTCCACGACATTGGTCCAGACCTCAGAACCTTTCTGTGGCAACTTATGTTCCACCTCCAAGTCCCTGAGGACTGAACCTAACCTATTGGGAATCAGATGCAGGTCTTAATCAGGCTAAAGAGCTAATCCGACGAACCTCTGCCTTAAGGGGCGCTATCACTCTGAGCAGGGCGTACCCTAGGCTCTTAGTGGGATATCTGACTTGCCATGTGGGCTGCATTGTCACCTCCACTATTTTTGCTCGTCATTTTGCTCGTCTGGAGTAAGTCACAAGACCCTGCAACTATTTTGCAAGAAAATTCCACCATGATAGTGCCTTGATGGCAGCTGGGCGCTTCGAAAAGATTTTACTGTTGGACCCTTTTCAAGGTTGACCCTAGCGCAGATCTCAATGGCATATATTTCAGTTTGGAAAGCAAAAGACCACCTACCAATTACAATCGAGACCTTGGAGTTGGGGCTTCCGACACCAAACCCTTTACCACGTTCCATCTGGAGGTTTTGTGGACTCATAGCGATTCGGAATAATCGCTTTGAGTTTCCTTTGGAACCCAGTTCCCCAACCATATGGTCTGATAGGTGGCGAATTGAAATGTTTGGGATACCGTTGCGGATATCCATATATTCTCCGTTGAGTGTATTGGGCCAGTTTAAAGAGATCTGAACTCTCAAGGCACTTATGACGTCAGATTTCCATATGGACAAGTACAATTGAGTCAATCCAATGATTGCTTCCATTGCAACTTTGGGGCTGTATTGCATAGCTCTAGTAATAGAGAGGCAAGCAAGCCGTTGCCGTCTGCTGCACCTGAGGATCGCCGTGACTTCTTAACACTTGAGCCACCAGACTATAGCGGCACAGAGTAACAACAGGTTTAACGATCGTGTTGTACAACTTAGTGACTTTATTGCTGGAGTAGTCAAGGTAAGCGTTCGAGTTGAATTTTTTGTCCAGCATTACTTCCAGGTATTTGACTGAGTCTGAGCAGTGATGGATTTACGCTTAGGCCTGCGAAGCCCGAGCCTAGGGCGGCAAAATTTTAGGCGCGGCAAAGTTTTAGAGGCTGCAAAATTTATAGAACGATTAAATTTTAAAAATCAATTTAACTTAGGTTTGCTCTGTACTCTGAAGCACTCTGAAAAATGGAGAGATCCAAAGTCGTGCCTGTCGTCCCTTGAGTCTATAAATGGTTTTCACATTTTTCGTAACGATCGCCAAGGTCGCACTGGTGGTAGTGTTGCTAAATTTCTTAGGGACTACCTGAAATGGTAACTCTATGAACCTTGGTATTGAGTTTATTTGTATTGAAGTTTCAAATGGTTCTGAAAAACTTTTACATTTATTTAACCAACAACGAAAATTATCGACAGTTAATTGGTTGCTTGTTATTTATTTCGGTGAATACTAGACTAGATATATCAGTAAGTATATCAAATTTGGCACAAAAGGTTTCTAAACCAACGCAAGGAGATTGGAATGAGCTGAAACGCTTACTCAAATATTTAAAGGGCACTGCGGATTTTTCATTATTGCTTTGCGGTGTTGAAAACAAAACTGATCTTATCGGATATGCTGATGCAAATTGGGCCCAAAAACAGGGTTGATCGAAAATCAAATAGTGGATACGTTTTCAAGTTATTTGACGGTGTGATCAGCTGGAGTTGTAAGAAACAAACATGCGTTTATTTGTCATCAACTGAGGCTGAATTTATCGCTTTATCTGAGGCGTGCAAAGAAGTATTATGGATCCGTCGAATATTGATGGATTTCAATCAAAAAATTGACAAACCAACACCATTGTTCGAGGACAACCAAAGTTGCTTGAGGCTAATTGAGGAGGAGAAATTCTCGGGCCGATCAAAGCATTTCGATGTACGATACCATTTCGTTAAAGACTACATTGATAAACAGGTGGTCAAATGTGTGTAATGTCCGACTGAAGAAATGGTGGCAGATTTGTTAACGAAGCCTCTGTCAGCGACTCGCATCAAAATATTAAGAAAAGATTGCGGTGTTATGAAATCGGAATAAGGAGGAGTGTTGACAGTGTATTCTCGATTTGTAGTTTTGTTAGCACATTAGCATTGCCTTTTAATTTTTTATCTAATTGTCAGTAATTAAAATAATTTTGTTTCAATTGAATGTTTAAAATAAAATACATTTGTTTTTAATCCAGATTTAATTTGAAACCTTTGAGCCAACAACTATTTCTGCGTAACTCATTCTAATAGTGTGAACTTTCAAAAGGGGTCTTTTTGAATTTATTTCTGACAGGACAAACAGAAGCACGTGTTTCACTAAGGAATATTTGTTTTTGTTTATTAGTTTTTTATATTTGCCTTTATAAAATCACATTTAAAATTTCATTTGAAAAAAACCCAATTCTATTTGCTAGCAGAACTGACTTAAAACTACTACTGATAGCGATGTTAAGAGCTCAAGTATCTTCGCGTAAACATGGTCAATGTTTTCTATCCAAGCAAAATTGGTGCAAGAAATCGATTATGAGGATATAATTGTAGTGTTCACCCAAATTAATAAAGCTTATAATAAAATATTTTCATTATTCGTAAATTAAATATTTTATTATAAAAAGTATCACTACAAAGCAAAAAAGGCGCCATATCGGACGGGGCCTAGAGCGTAGTCGAGCTTAAATCCGCCACTGAGTCTGAGTACTCAAATGTCATACCAGGGATACAAATAGGACTTAGGTTCAATACGTAACGTTTGGAATAAGGAAGCAGGACGATCTTATTTGGATTGATTGTTAGGCCCTCCATAGTACACCATCTTTGAACTTTTCGTCGTGCTGTTCACATGAGCTCTGTAATGGTCAAGTCAAACTTCCCCGAGACAATGATTGCAAGGTCATCGAAACCAGATTCGTGAGGTTTGGTCAAAAGCTCAATAAAAAGCAGTGATCAGAGTAACGGGGATAGTACTCCACCTTGTGGGCAGCCTTTGACAGTCTTGACACTAATTGTGGAGGTACAAGAAAAGTCACATCCCAAAAAGCATGGCATTTATCCACACAATTGTGTGAAGATCCAGGTTTCTGAGTAGACATAAAATCAGACCCAGTGTTATCGAAAGCATCCTCGATGTCAAGAGATATCCTTTCTTGGCACTCTTTCAATACTTTAATGCTTTGATAGAGGTCTGCTTATTACATGATGTCATTTGCATCTTGCGTTATACTCTTTGTGATTTTGTTGGACAAATGCTTGCTGGTAAACATTGCAGTTAAAGACAAAAAACGACAAAGTGGTTGGCAGCATAAAGTAGTCTCTCTGCAAGCTCTGGCCCAACCATTAAAAATTATAATCCAGGAATAACGAATACATGATTTTATCAGCTCCATTACTAAACAGAAGAATTTCATATATAGAAACACAAACCACTACATAATCGCTGTCATTTCAGTTCCAACTTTAACCCATCCCTTCCCTACAGAAAAATGAATCCTCTAAATTCCACATGGAGTAAATTTATGAATTTCCTTTTTTTTTTGCAAATAGAAATCGCTGCAGATTTTCTATATCTAAGTTTTTTTTATTCAACTTTACTACCCCATTGTAATGGGGTAGCGTTTTCGTTGTTTCAATAAAGTTTTTGGCGACATTTCAGTACAATGCACTGCAGAAGATATAAGGGATTCTGCAGTTAACTCCTGTGCATTTAATCAGACCAGACGGTCTGGAGCCGGAAAAATGCATAAAAGGATAATAAAGGATTCGTTCTATGTATGTATGTATATATGGTTGGCTTTTCGTGAATGATGAAAATCAATATTGAGTAAATTATGGAGGGTTGGATGAATTCTTTTGTTGTGAGCTTTAGAAAAGGATGATACTATAGTACAATTTTATGTAACTAGGATGAAAGGATCGAGTCTTTATAGAAAGTTTTTTGATAATAAAGAATATCAGAAAGTAGATACAGCTTTAAAGATTGCCACAGTGGTAATCGTACGTTCAAATTTTTATTCACATAAGAAGAAAATTGTAGTTCTAATTATGGGAATTGCAAAACGCTCTCCTTTCAACTGGTTTTTAGTCCAGTCAATTAGGACTTAAAAATGGCTTCTGATCTAAGAAAACATATCGTTCATTTTTTTTCTTGGAATTGGTTTATTTTGGTGTTTTAAAAGCAATGTTAAAAATCGAGAACGATATCACCAAGTCATAAAAAATTCTTCAAGGTCAAAGGCCACGAAAATGAGTTTTTCTCAAATAGCTTGTAAATTATCGGTTTTACCTAAATTTTGGCTAGGTAAACTTTGTTCGTGAGATAAATATGCATAAAAATGTCCTATACAAAATTTATGTGTAGAACCAATGGTTTTCGAGCAATTGGGGTGACAAGCTGCGGAGCAACGCATACGCCACTAGTCTATACGAGTGCATTAGTCCAATCAATCTACAATAGCTCCTTGTAAATTTAGCGTTAATTGCCAACAGGAAACAAAAAATATGGTTATATAGGAAAAAAAATTCTAAAAAAGATAGCGTTTTTTGTTTTTGAATTTGGCATGGCGAACCTAACCTAAAAAATCCGGAAAGTGAAAAAAACGCTTTTTTGCGAATAACAAAAAAACTTGAGCTCGGATCGAAAAAAATCAAATTATAAAGTTTTAGGTATTCTAATTATCTTTTGATTGATATATATATAAAGTTATAGGTTAGAGCACAAAACATGGATAATTTTAAAAAACTGTTAAAATTCACGTTTTTTTAATTTGCTAATAACTTTTGTTTAACGCAACTTAGATATCTGTTAAAACGGATTTATTTTTGTTGCGAAATATTGAACACTTTCCGTGAAATTTCACTTTTTGTAAAAAAAAGCGTTCTTCTAAAAACGCTCCTCTTGGTCTGCGGATTCTTCTAGAGTACCGTTCTAGAGCTTAAAATTTTCTTCAATACTTGTACTATCACGTAAAACTAACAAAAAGTCTATTAAAAGGTTTTCCAGTACTTAAAATGACCCCAAAAAACATATTAATAATGAAAAAACAGACTCAAAAAGTTAGTTTTTACAATCGAACGTCTGTTTTTTCATTATTAATATGTTTTTGGGGGTCATTTTAAGTACTGGAAAACCTTTTAATAGACTTTTTGTTAGTTGGACGTGATAGTACAAGTATTGAAAAAAATTTTAAGCTCTAGAACGGTACTCTAGAAGAATCCGTAGACCAAGAGGAGCGTTTTTAGAAAAACGCTTTTTTTTACAAAAAGTGAAATTTCACGGAAAGTGTTCAATATTTTGCAACAAAATAAAACCTTTGACCCTCCGTACCTTAAGTATCCGGTCAGTTGGCTTTATGGACTTTTGGGAAATTATTTGCGATCCCAAAATAAAGAGAATTCCGCTGCAAAATTTTCAGTTGAATTTTTTAGAGGTTTATGTATAAAGTGACTGGGCTAATATACATATTCCTTGTGCGGAAACTTTGAAGCACATTTTTGCTTAAACTGTTCGTTTTATGTAAAAAATGAAAGATAATTTTTTTTGGGGAATATCTTTCATTTTCATAATAACTTTAATTGGCCGCCGAGCTATAGAAAGCGCGATATTCGCAAAAACCTGTATTTTATGAACTTTGACCTTGAATAATATTTACGCCTTGGTAATATCGTTGTCGACTTTTAACATTTTTTTAAAACACCAAAATAAACCGATTTCAAAAAAAAATGAAGGATATATTTTTTTAGATCAGAAAATACTAATTTGACTGGACTATTTAGTTTACAAATTTATCGTTACTAGTATCGCCCATTGGTCGAAATTCGACCCTCTCTCCCTACTCTTCTCTCAATCCGTTCCGTGAAAGTTTGACGTCTACGCATTTCAAATAACTCAGTAATAATTTAATTGAACTATTACCACTTTTTAATTTCTCTATCAGTTCTAAACAAAAACAAAAAAAAAATGGTTTTAAAAAGTGTAATTAAAAACTACATTATCATCTAAAATCGCATCTTTGAACAAAACTTTCTTCATTTAAAAAACACCATCGCTTACCATGATATTTTGATAATAATTTCCACTTTCTTTTCTTAATTATTTTTTTTAATTAAAATTTGCCGGGACGGTAAAAATCTCCACAGAAAGAAAAACCTTTTCAACATAAGCGGAATGACGCTGACAATCGCACTACGGCAAGAAAAGTGGCAGTTTTGAGTTATTGCCGCCAGGTGACTGTTGGCACTTTTCTTGTCGTACTGCGATAGTATATGCATTTATTTCTAATCTAATTTGTGGAAACAAAAACAAAAACAAACAAAATTTTGAAATGCCGTAGTGAAAAGGAAATACGGCAAACTTTCGCTAAGCAATCTAGGCTCATGTCGATTCACAAACCTCAATAATAAATTTTTATATTCGCCTGTTTATATGCTAACCGTAATTTCTACCTTATACATATTGTTGTTGTCCTTTTATTATTTTATATTGGGAAATGCAATACTCATTTCTGAGTGACAGAATTGAGATAAATGAATAATTCTTGTTTTGTGCACATCTTTACGACTCCGACTTCCATATAAAACCAGTTTGAGGAAAATCGGTTTAGTGGAAGTCGGATAAAGTGCTGTACAAAAAAAGTGCTTGCGTATTAATATATAGATATCTTGAACCATGCCTGAAAACTCAAAAACAGCGTTTTTTAAACGTTCCAATAATCAAAATTATATTAATTTCACCAAAACCAGAGGCAAAACACTAATTTGCATGTTATGAAATTTTAACATATCCTCAACCTTTATGGAATGATTTATGCAATGATGTATGGAAATATCCACCATCATTGGTATGGAAGCCAGATGTTTATTTTGTAAATTTTATTGCTGTATCCTAATCAGATATGGATTAGCAGTATACGAAATGGAAACGACAATCAAGGGCTGATTACAATTTTGTGGTATACGAGTACATATAATCGTCTATATACATATATGTATAATACTATACAAAATGAAACGACCAAATTATTGTCATGATGATTTAATTACAATTTGTTTGGTTTTTAGTGTTTTTTAACGGAGAGAGATAGTGTGGATACGAAAATTGAAATTTAATTATAACTGGTCGAGTTAAACCAGTTAGAGGGAAAAACTACTTAAAAGTTGCTAGTCAGAGGGAATTAAAACATGAACCAAATTTGGAACCAGACTATACGAATAGGACTTTGTAGTTCCGTCAATCGAAGTGTTACCAATTTCATGCTGCTGTAGCTGCTGCACAACTGATGACAGCAAGGTCATATTTTGACGATCATTAGCCTATAGAGGCTTAGTGTTCTACATTTTAATTGAAAATAAACATTTCAAATGGAATCATAATATTGAGATTGCCTTGTCCGCTGATTCTGTAACTAAAACGTCCCCTCTGCTGCTATCTTATCTGGAATACATTTGTTCATTCCAAATTCAGCCGAATCTGTGAGGCCTATGTAGGCAGAATAGATTGTTTAGTCGGGAATGCAGCTACGCAACAAAAGTTAAAGAAGCTGCCTTTAGAGATATCAAGAGTTTCCCAAGTGAATCGTCATAGCACGGAATTCCTCTAAATCCACCATTAGGAAAGTGGCAGCAAAAGCTTCTGGTCCTTGGGTACTTCCATCAAGCATAATTTTACTATGTCCACTACACCTTCCTTTATCTAAAATTAGGGGAGGGTTAAAAGACAAAGGCCGAGTGACAAAGTGGCCAGCTGTGGATAGGCTATGGATAGACGAACAAAAAATCGTACGGGGGGGGGGAAATCGTGACGGCTTCGCAGCTAGGGCGTTTTGAAGTTTTTTTTAGAGTTTGACATATCACTCTGTATTTTTGTAACCCTATAACTTATTTTCATGAATGAGGTATCAGTGTACGCAGAGTACTCCCACCTATCTAAAACTGTAAAAACCAAAGTTCTACCCTACCAACTTCCAGAGAAACTTGCTCCCTCGGAAGTGGTACCCGCAATGATGTCGATGTTTGATGACAGCCCAAAAGCAGTCCTTGGGTGCATGACACCCGTATATTTACTAGGACTGCTACTGCCTCTTCTAAAGGACTGAGGGCAATCTGTTTACATGGACCTCCACCAGTTCCCATAATTTCTTTGTTATTATTGCTATATGTAATATTACCGTTTGTTATTAATTCCCGCCATTATCCTACGAAGTCAGCTTAAGCATAACTCTTCCAACGCCAAATAAGCTAAGCGGCAATTACAGCAATAAAGTTCCCACAGGGGCCGTCAGGGCTTTCCAAGCAGTTAAAAAAGCGGGTGTCTGTATCACTGATACGGACAAATGAGGTGAATACGTCTACATTGTTCTGAAAGAGCTCGTTTTATTTTTTTATTGGTATCAAAAAGGTAGGAAATAAACAATAGAAAACAAATTGAAAAAACCTTGTTGATCAGTTCTGAACCGAATGCTTAGAGAGCTTCGGGATACACTATGTTCAATGTTATTCCTTTTAGGGCTAGGATGGGAAGATTTTCAGATTGTCCAACTCTTGAACAACCTACTTACAGCTGAGCGGAAAATGACACTAATTTGGCAAAATTCGTCCGCCATATTGGCCCTGCAAAAGTTGTGATCATAGATTCGTTATTTGCTACCTTAAAAACCCCTAGATACAGATTTCGGGGATATTTGCGCGGCCATTTTGAATTTCGAAAATCGCACTTTCATTGGAATCGGAACAGAATTGACCGTTTTGCATTTGGACGGCCGTTTTGGATCTGGCAAATTGGCATAATTGGCAAATTCAACCATATTTGGGTGGCCATTTTGAATTTCGGCGAGTATTTTTTTTCAATATAAACAATAGTTTTTGAGCTGCAACTCAAAACTGTTTGCAGGAAGCAAACTTACAGATGTATTCCCGTCAAAAATTCTGAAAGTCCCAGAATGGAAGCAAATTCCATCACAATAAAATGGTGAAACTTATCTTCAAAATAGTATGTATAGTGTACTAACATGCGGTAGCTGACCTTCGATCAGGTGTAAGTTACACGGTGCGGGACGATATAGCGGTAGGGATTCCCTGAATTTTTGCACGTAGAAGGCGAGGGGTTAATTGTGTCTTTAAACTTTTATTTTATTTATATTAAATTATCGTTGTCATATTATGATTAAATATGGTTTAAAATGACGTCGCACAGCTTACTGTACTATACTCGTCACACACTTTCATTCGATACCCATACCGAATGGGTTGTAAAGATAAAGGTAATCCGCCATTTTGTGTTGGCCGCCATTTAGAATTTTGAATGACGCTACTTAGCTAATTGTATTCTACTTGTCAAACCCTGTCATTTGATATCCATGTCGGGGGTCAGGGAGCACTATTAAAAAATTCGGCCGCCATCTTGGAACCGCCATCTTGATTTTTTACTAAATGGTCAGATTGCATTGTCACGCGAACTATACATAATGTGCAAAATTTGAAGTTGATCGGTTATATGGAGGTGGGTCAAAATCAAGTTTCAAGAATTGTTTACATACTACACACAAAATACAGGGGAAGCTAATATAAAGCGTGTAAAAGCTAAGCTTAGCTTGATATCTGGAAAGTTAAAAGTACACAATAAAATTCTTTGATCCTTCATCTACGTCATGGTATTTTTTTTCGATATAAACAATAGTTTTTGAGCTCCAACTCAAAACTGTATGCCATAATTTCGTTATCATCGGTTTTTTGTCATGGCAGTAAACATGGCGAAGTCGGTCGTTTAGCGCAAATGTAAAACAACGTTGTATAACGAAATTACAACTGCAGCGGCACTGCGCCGCGAAGGCGAAGTCGGCGGTCAAGCATGCAAAACGTCATGTCTCAATAGAAGTTGCTGTTGCAATTTCGTTATACGTTAGCTGGCGTCCAACTATGTCATAAATCGCAGTTGCAGTCAGCCGTCGCAGTCGCAATTCTGTTTTGAGCTTTACAGACGTATTCACGCCAAAAGCCTAGTATGGAGTTCGAACGGAATTCCGTTCCCCATATAAAATACTCGTAAAAAGATGCACGGAATTCCGTTCACCAAATTTTTCCGTGCCCTTTTTGTTTTATGAGTACGCAGTTCAAACGGAAAACTATTGGTAATATTTAGCTTGTGCAATTTTCTAACAGGTGGCTTGCAGGGAATTTTTTCCGTTCATGTTTGAACGGAATAAATGTTAGACAATTATTCCGTGTTGTGTGTTAGGTAATTTTGACAGGATGACTGAAAAACTGCTATTGCCGTCAGTTCGTGGTTTTTTAACAGTCAGCCGTTCGCTTTTCCTCAACTGTTAGCAATTCTCCACGGTATTCTACACGCAATTTTTCCGTGTAGAAATATTTACCAAAAATGCTGAACGGAATTCCGTGCGAACTCCATACTAGGCTAAAAGGCGGGGACTTATTAGCTAGACAGAGCTTTGGATCTGGCACGATTTTCATACATCCAGATGTCAGGACACTTGTTGCCTTGGTCACCAGACACATGGGCGTAGCAATGAATTTTTGCTGGGGTGGGCCAGATTTTAAACCACCGTTACCGACTGACTGATGATAAGCTTGATCAAATATTTTCTTTTTTCAACTATTTCTGTGTCATGTTGCCTCACAATTCTATCCTGTATGCTTCCTCAAACCATCGAGAGTTTGAAAGAAACATGCATTTCCGTGGACTGCTTATGTATCAAGGATTTCCGATGCTCTTGTAATGCTTCTCCTATTTTTTTCCAATTATCATAGCCGCTTGTAACAAACTTTTCGTTTTGAGCACGTAAGTTCTTTGTACAGAAGTTTTTGCAAACAAAACAGTAAACTTTGTCTTCATTGACACTAGTACGTACACATGCGAAATTAAAGCCGGATTCAAGCCAGCTTGGATCTTAGAAAAATCCATGTATACGGAGACCGAATTCAAATAGGATCGAGCGGAATTCGATGAAAAAGCGAAACAACAGTAAAAGGATACGAAAACTACAAATTGTAGTTTATGTTCATTGCTTTTCGATTACGTTTGAATCCATTTAAACTTCAATTACTCGATCTGACGATGTCAAATACGCAGATTCTCACTTTCAATCTTTCGATCTCTGGATCGTTCGATTTGGTCATGTATACGTGGTAACTATACTCAATCCAAGAACATTCTTCATAATATTTTGAAGAAAAGCATCTCTATCTGTCGCCAATTTTTTTTCTCGGAAAATCTAAAATTGGAGTCGATTGGCCAGTATGCTGCCTTACGCTGCCTGATCTTACCACTAAAACCATACATCGTGTGTTAACACAAACTTTGAGGAAAGTCAACTAACGGTCTGATTATGTTAGAGCCGTGATAGATGGTAAGATAGCTGTGACAAAAGCTGTGACAAAGGCTGTGACAAAAGCTGTGAGTAGCGCAAATAAAGCAGTCTTACCAGTTTCTGACAGAAGTGCAAACAGAACGTTGACAATAGATATGACTGAGGAATCAAAATCAATCTTGATACTAACGATACTAGCGGAGAAAAGTAACCCAAGCTTTATCGCAACTCTTGTCGTTGGTCGCGACCAAAGCCTGAGTCACGGCGTTGCTCCAATATAAACAACTCTATTGAAAACCTTGTATTACCTCCGCTCCGCTAGCATCGCCGCTCTACTCGTTTATCGCAGCTCCAACATAATCAGACCTAAATCTCGCAATTTGGTCGCGCGCTGTTCTAAAAGGGGCCTGTCGTGATTTTATTGCTTTTCTCGTTAAGTGACCCAATTTTCCAGGAAACAGATATTAAAATATTTTATAACTCCCCAGAATTCAAATATTTCTCACTAACACATCCAATCGCTCAATTAGTTTTGATCGTCTAATTCATTTCATAGAACGTTTTTTTTACTTTTCTCATCTATCGCACGGTATACAGAAACAAGGTAATGTAAAAGACTGTATATCGTTTTAGTGCGACGTCACTCGGCGACCTCTTCCCATATAAAATCGAAGTTGTTGTTGTTGTTTCTCCATTAGTGCTGACGTCATTCGGAGACCTTTTTCTACGATATTCGAAGCTGTCAGTCTCTTTTACATTACCTTGTTTCTGTATACCGTGATCTATCGTGCCTGTCATGAGCTACACGGTATCATACTGAGGATCAGGGTTGGCCAACCCGCGGCCCTTCGCAGGAAATTTTGAGGCCCGCGAGATTCAACGCGATTTAACAAAATATTTTGCACAAGAAGGTTCCAACACAGGAAAAAGAAAAAAATGTAGCTAGCTCTCTTTAACGTTCCTATTGAAACAGTTCCAGAAAATCTGCAAATAGAACTACTAATTGATTTACAGGGCTATAATGAATTAAAAACCATTTTCAGGCCTCATATTTAAAAATTGATTTTTATAAGAAATATGTTACACAAGAAAAGTTTTGTAATTTGAAATGTCTGGCACAAAAAATTGTGAGCGCTTTTCCCGAATAAAAATAAGACTCGTCTGTTCTTAGCCTGAAACAGGTACGCACGTCGCACAGCGTTAAAACGCCTGTATGATACTCAAAACAAGCACAATACGCCTGAGTAAAAATTCCAATAACTACCAATAAAAGACGTACGGAATAGTCCTTTTCTAGACTAAAGGGAGTAAAAACTGAAGCTGTAAGAAATTGTATAGGACGAAGAAAACAAGCATCGTGACCATAACGTGTGCCGTTAGCATACTCAATAAACCGGTTCTCGTTCGATTGCGTAGATCAAGCAGCATTAGACGTGGTTAGTACTTAGTTGGGGGACCGCTTGACACGACACTCGCTTTTGGAATGGTAGATTTTAAATAAATTCATATCTGCAACAGGGGCGGGCATACCTCTATAGCGGAAGCATTTTTAGATGTTCATGTGTGGCAGGCGCATTTGTTCGCTATGCGTGCTTGTTGCGCGCGCATATGCTATTAAAAAAATATAAACAACTAAATTATTTTTACCCGGGTTGGTTCAACCCACATCTGCGAATCGCTATTTTCGAAAATGAAATTTACAAAATATAAATAGCGCTCGATATTCTCTGACAAAAACCTGCAACCCAGCTACGAAAAGTGCTAAAAATGTACCAAATATAGGCTATTTTAACATCAAAATTGCTTATAATTGCCGTAACATAAAAATTGTCTGGAAGTTATTCAAAGGAAACAATCCAAGATTTATAATTTTGGGAAAAAAATTATAGGTATTTTTTCGAAAAAAAGGTAGTTGAAGTTGAAATTTTTGTTAAAAAAAACCACAATTTTGACTTTGGCAAGGTGGAACCGTCACTTTCACAATAATAGATAGGTGGGTGTACTCTGCGTGCACTGGTACCTTATTCATGGAAATAGGTTATAAGGTTACGAAAATAAAGGATGATATGTAAAACTCTATCAAAATTTTTTTTTGAAAGGGCTACACCTTTACCATTTCCCCCAACCCCCACTCATACAATTTATTGTTTGTCTGACCAAAACCTATCGCTTTGTAAACTGAGTGTATGCACGCGGCCCGCGATATCATAATGCATTCTCAAAGTGGCCCGCGATAACATTTGGGTTGGCCACCCCTGCTGAAGATGATAGGCCCATATAATTTATTTATGGTTGTATTCTGCGTTATATGTTTCGTATGTATGGTCGCATCAAAATTTGTTTTTCTTGTGTGAGATACTGGGTCCAAAGGTACTGCAACCATTCATTTGGCCTATTGTACTACAACCCTCTACCTCATATTTTAAGGCCAGGCCGTTTGAACAAGTTCAGCAGTCTGCCTAGTAGCTTGTCGCTTATACTTGCATGCTCGAGCAGCGATTCTTCGAACAAGAAAACCCAGCTCCTCCCTATTGCGCGGCATTCACAGAGGACGTGGAGAGCAGGCGCAGGGCGCAGTGCCCGGTAATCAAGCCAACAAGTCTTCTGACATCAATTCTACTACGCCCCAATAAATCTTTGGCCGTGTTAGGAGAGGGCCCAGGAAGGAACCGCTTAAAGTTGACCAGTCCAGGCGTGGACCTCCAGCGTTCATATGTTTCATCAAAGTCCGATCGGCTAGGGCCTTTGCAGCAAGCTGGTAGATTCTCCGATAGCCCGCTCTGGATCGATGGATGCAATGTCGGAGCCCTCTTTAACTAGGGCATCCGCTTTTTCATTTCCTTTTAAGCCCCGATGTCCCGGGACCCAAACAAGGGTAACTTGATTGAGAACTCCCTGCTCCTCAAGAGCACGTTCGCAGCCCCAAACTCATTTAGACTTGGTCCTACGGCCCTAATTGCCCCTTGGCTATCAGAGAAGATAAAAATCCGTTCTTTTTGGTAGACCCTCCTTAAGTTCTCATGAGTGCACGCCAGTATAGCGTACACCTCTGCTTGGAAGACAGTTGCTAGGGTGCCTAAGCTTATCGCTCTGCTGAATATGGGGCTTTCGCTCCAGATTCCGGCGCCACACCCCCTCTGTTTTGGAGCCATCCGTGTGCCATACTATTTTTTGTAAAATTGTTTTAAGCCACGGGTTTTTAATAAGTGATTCACTTTTATTCTGGGGTGGGCCAGGAGGATTCTGGGGTGGGCCTGGCCCACCTGGCCCCTCCCCTTGCTACGCCCATGACCAGACACTGTGCCCATAATTACATCAGCATGGTCTGCATCGACTAGTCGAGTCTACACTATATGTCCTCTTCCACTGTCCACGAAAGCGATGAGTATGGTCTCGTTGTTCGACGTAACCTTGCATGATTCAATTTTGAGTGAGAAATGTGGTATACGGCCTGAATCTGTTCAGGCGATCTGGTCTACAAATCTGTGATACAGAGGCTTGTAACGATAATAATAGTCCAAGTTGCAGCCGCAGTATTAATTGGTCCCGGGACATCACCAAAAGAAAGAAAGAAATATAGTATATGTAAAGTTCGACATTGCTTCCGTAAGAGGTAGGTTTGTTTCACAGATTATCGTAAATCGTAGTCGTAAAATCTATGTCACAGTATCGACGTGGTATGGTATTGTCGCAGGACCCAACTCCAAGGTCTCGTTTGCAATAGGTCGGTGGCCCTCTTTACGACTAGAACTTGTTCTCTAGATCAACATTTCACGTTAGATGAAGCAGTCGGCATTACAAGGGACCATGTTTCTAAGCTTCTATCTTTCAACTAAAAAAAATTAATGAGTTACCTGTACCCACTGCCTAGTTAGTGCCGCTCCTTTCTGACTAAACATGAGACAAAGCATAATGATGAGGTAATAAATTGAAACTTCATGGCGACGTTTCCGATAACTGGCGTCAATTGCAAATAAAGTCTCGAACCATTGATCGCAGCGACACAACTAAACGCTTGCTTGAAAGGTGACAGGTGACGGGTCGAGTGCTACAAATTGGTGTAGTGGTTTGAAAGTGCTTTACATAATAAAAATGGAGAAATATAATGAAAATTGCGGTATATTTTGCAATATTATTACGACCAAGAGAAGAACACTGTTCTTTTTTAGATACATATTTGTTGAGTTGTTGTTTTACAGTTCATCATATGTCTTTCAACCCATTGTGGACATTTCTTTGGTAAACTGGTTAATATTGAACTTATTAAATAAAAAGTTAGACAAGCAAATTCAACACTTATATTTCTTATTTTTTTTCATCGAAAAATCCATTAGCACCACTTCAACAGAACTCCTACCATCTAGTATATGCATTAGTATCCTTTCATCAACCCCACGAAAAATTCCTACAATACACTTCAACTACAATTTATTTTCAACAAAAAAGACGTACCAAAACCCTCACACTATACATACCACAATAGCACCATCTCGTAAAGTCATTAAAGTATCCAATTCAGCAACTGCCAAAACAAATTACACCCCCACCTTATGGTGGTAGTTCACTATACGGTATCCGTAAAAGTGGGAGCTGCTCCGACCATGAGGACAAGATAAGTAACTAAATTAATAATTGGTCCTGGAGAAGTAGTAAAGGCCCGACTCTCCATGTTAAACTCCGGACCTGATCCAGAGGCAACGTTTATAAATCTCGAAGTCGGCTCGGTTACCATTGAACCACAAAAGGATAGCATTTCGGTCACGTAGATCCTCGGGTGGGCATAAAATGTGCTGGACTTTATCTTTATTTTATCAACGAGAAAATCCTTAATATCCCATGAGGATACGTGATTGGGTTTCTGCTGGAATTTGTGACGAGTGATAGGATAAATACACCCAAATGTATTCACTCACTGGCTGATATCTCGTACTAAATATCCTTTGATGAAATTAAGGGATGCTTTATAGAGCATAAGTTGAGATAATTTTTTAGTTTATTTGTGGGAAGTTTCCATTTTTTTCTGGGGTTGGAAGGAAGTATTTAGTTTGGATTTTCAGGGTTTATTAGGTGGAAATTTTTTAGTATTTATTTTGATGGTAATTTTAAGCTCTTCGTTGTATGATGTTAGCTAGTGATGGTGGTTGTAATCGCTTTGAAGATGTGTGCGCTACCGTGCTAAAAGCATTTGCTGATTAAATGGAATAGAATATAATCGAGGTCAATTTTTTCCATAACATAAAACTACCATCAGCTAATCGAGTAATATCGTGAACATTTTTGGGCAGAACCATCTTAAGTTCAACGAAGCATAAAGTTGTGTGACAGAATTTGTTTTACTCTTTTAGTAACGCTCTGTTGCCTGCCACAAGCTGAATGAAACCATTGTGATATGTTAAGAAAATATATTTTTATTTGTAGGCGGATAAAGCACATTTTAACATAATTACATAGAGGCAAAGCAGAACTTTGAACATTTTAGTGAGGTATCGAGTATCACATAAAAGGGCCTCTTTAAATTTTCGAGAGTGCATGCCAATATGACAACGACTGTTCTATACTATCCAAAAAAAATGGAGCCAATAATCAATAGAGACAGACACCAGACAGTACGGATTTAGACCAAAGGATCTACTGGCGGCCGAAGCATCCATCGTTTTGGTGAGCCTGGTCTGGTTGCTTTGGATATCTCTAAGTCTTTTGACAGAGTATGGTAACCTGCTCTGTTTTAATGCTCCCTCCAAGCTATTGGTATAGACTTAGTTCTAAGGAACTGGATTGAGAGTTTTCTTTCTGGCAGTTCAATGAAGGAAGTATTGAACGCCGCACAGTGGGGCAAATAGCTCATTTTTTGTACAAACAATAATTCCCAAGCCTGAAGTTAATGAAACTTCAAAAATTTTTTTTTAAACTATTCGTTATAAAATTGCCTTCAATCCTAGCCAGCCCGAATTTTGACATTTCAAAATTAAAGATGGCTAATCCAATATGGCGAACATAAATTTGTAAGTAAATTAAAATTTTATCAAAAGATTCTTTCGTCTTCGTCAACACTCTCGAACGGGCAAAACGATGATGCACAGGCCTTACGATGTCTGCAACCGATCCAGTTTCTTCGAATTTCCGTATTGTGTTGGTTATTCCTTGCTGAATAGGCCGATTATAACGATCATAATCTGGGCGTAAAACGCGAAATGTGGCCACCGGAGATACACCATTTTGATATAACAGTTTAACAATTTTATCGCGTTGTTCGATGGTCAAACAATCCATATTGTAAAATGGCAAACCTTTAACTAAACAAATACCACTTTGGTTGACGTTTATTTTTGACAGTTGTCAAATGGCAGATCTATACTTTCCCAACCATGAAATGGATGACCCTTTACTTCATTGTAGCGTGAAGCAAGGAGCGGTCAATGAGGCAGCATTAATAAATTATCGTTGATTTGAAGCTGTGAAGCTTTAGCCGTGAAGTATGCAGCGCCGAATAGTAAGCCATACACTGAGAGGAAAGCGAAACGCGCCACTCTTAAGGAGTTAATCGCGGGTTTTCCTTCCGAATTGCGCGTCTTTCTTCAAAAAGCTTTTTGCCCACACACTACACATTCTTTCCTGCGGGAAAGCGCGCAAGAATTTGAGCTTTCAAAGGAGATGAAAAAGTGAATAGGAACTGTTGTTGCTTTGACCCTTATAGTGTGGCGTGTGGAATCTGTAAAATTATGAACGATCCAAGTGCCACTCCGAATTCTTTTTCAAATTGTTTAAGTTTTATTTTTGATGAAATATGTACTATTAAAAAATTTGTTAGATCTTTCTAACCCGCCTTTTCAAGGAGATTAAACCACCCCTAAATCGAAACATAATAAAATCAATATTGAGTTTTACGTTTTGAGTTTTAAATATTAAAAAAATGGTATTTCATCGGATTTTTTTGATTATTATTGAAATAATCGCGAAAAGCCCTTTAAAAGGGGTGTTTTTTGCACTTTTAAGGGTGGCACTGTAATTTGCAGACAGCTGGAATCCGATTTTCGTAACAAGCGACCCAAAAAACATAAAGGGGAAGTAGTGGTAATCTCAAACCGTTGTTCCGTTCAAAAACCCAACCGCCACGCCATCCGACAGTATTGCGCTTGTGTACAATTTCTAGTGTGTGGGTGAGGAGGAAAGGAAAACTGTCCGTTTAATACACATGATTTTTCGACGGTTAGAGTGGCGTGCCATATCATCCACACACTTACGCGCAATCATCTGCAAATTAGAAATGCAAAGGATTGCGCGCGGGCTTTCCTATCAGTGTATGGCGGCCTAATTTGTTTTGGGCCTGAATTCGAAAATCGCCTAATTTTCTTCTCTCATTAAAAAAAAGTTAAAATTTGATATAATTTTAAATATAAAAATATTTCAAATGGATTTTAGCGCCCTTTGTTCGTGTGGCGCCCCGATGCTTTGCATCTTCTGCTTCATCGGTTAAGCCGGGACTACCTACATAAAAATAATTAATTTTGAACGACTCTATTCCTGATTGCACAGGTTCATCTTCGCTTTCGTAAGAAAATGTCTTTTATTTCTCCTTGGTCTTACCCTATTTTCTGCTGAAAAATTTGGATCAATTTCAGCCAACTCCTTCGCATCTGTCAATACACTATTCAGACATTGCTCTGATCTCATATCTTCTAAAAATATTATGACACTGTTAACTAGCTTTACAGCTGCCTGAATATTTATTAATTTTTTCTGCAACTCCTTACTCACGAGATTAATTTGAAATAGGATATTGCACCATGCAACCAAACAGCATAAGAATTTATAATCGGCAACCTTTTTTGCAATGCCAATGGCTGTGTTTTGGGCAAAAGCATCAACTTTAGGGTCTATAGTTGCCAGGCGCGGATCTAGAATTTTGTTTTGGGGGGGGTGGGGTCACGGAATTAAAACGGGCGGAAAAAAATATGAGTGTGCTTAAGACCACACTTTAGAAGTAAAACTTTTTTGCCCAACAACTGCCGCAATTGTTAAAATATTAACCAGCTAGTAATATGCAATCGATTTAGTGAAATGTTTGTCGGATATAATAGTACGCTCTCAGAAAAGTCAGGCCAACGACAGATGCAGGAAGTTTGGTGACGAGCCTACTGTGGGGCTTGATACAAGTGCAATTTGCAAATATCAATATTTATGAATTCCTATTTACATTAAAACCTAAAAACGAAGAAAAGGTTTGATGATAACTGAAATATTGTCGATTGAAGCTGGTGTAAAAATCGCGTAAAAACTGCAGGTTCCATATGTCTGGGGCTTTTGTCAATATTGGATCTGTTTAGGCGTTTCGCTCCCACGAACGTTTCTCACGAACTTTGTGGAAGAAGGGTGAAGTGGGGTGGTACCTCTCGGACGCACCGTTTCTGATAAAAAATTAATATTGAAATCGCCACTCAAAATCATGGCAATTTCGTTGAAGTTTCGACCTAGTAAATTTGAACCTTCAGAAGTATGAATTCCATTATTTCGCGTAAAGTTTTATGCGGCGATACATAAATAACTACCATCAAATTCATTTGTCCCTTTTCTGCCATAGATTTGCCTACACACATTTAATGGTGATTTATCGTGATTAAGCGATAGCGCTTTTGGTATGTCCGTATGAGATGTTAAAACATTGGCGGAGTCGTCATCATATTCTTCATTTTGCTCGCGCTACAGGCATGCACGCTCCCGCTACATTCCAGAACATTTATAAATGCATCCGAATCGGCATAGACCATTCCAAACGCGGGTGTTGTTTTACCAAGCAGTCCCCCAACTTAGCACTAATGACGTCCAATGCTGCTTGATCTACGCAATCGAACGAGAACCGGTCTACTGAGGTATTGGTACCCTTTATTTATGGTCGCCAAGACAATTTGCCGTTTTCTTCGTCCTATAGAATTTTTTAAAACCCCAATTTTAAAGGGAACAAAAATAAATGCAAACAAATTTCCGCCTTTTTTCAAATTCAATTTTAAGGTATGGTGAGTTGAAGAAACTTTATTTTTGTCTGATAATATCTAGTCAATCAAATTTCAAGCAAAAAGCAGGAAAAAAATTCTACAAATTCTTTGCCATTTGTTTTATAATTTAAAGTTGATTTTTTATGCGGCGCGACACGCGACAGCGACTCCTTAGTGACAAATTGTATTTGCGATTAGAGAATTTCATACATTTTAACTTTTGACAGTTGGTGCGACAGCGATAGCATTGTAATCCAGCCTTAAAGCCTGGGCAACAACGTAGCAAACATATGCTAGAAAATATCAAGCGAGGCAGAGAGTTTATGTGAACTGTTGCACACACAGGCTCGAGTTTCTTCGCCTAGTGCACCGACCTTCCCATTTCCTAGCGTTATACGAAAAATCTGACGATCAGCTAGGCCGCGCCTAAAGAAGTTTTACTTCAACGAAATTAACAAAACGAACAAAACTAGCCGACTTTTCTGGTGGATTAAAAACAAACGTGCCGAAATGCACCTATAGAAAGAGTATGCACCTATAGAAAGAGTATAGATCAATCGGTTGTTGACCTTGAATGTCACTTTTTTAAGGTCGTTTTTTTAATTTACAAAAAAGTTGGGTCAGTTTTGGTCGTTTGCTTATTTTTTGTTTTTGGTTTTTTTAGTTGGGTCAATTTTGTTTTTTATACAGCGAGTCTTTTGGGGGCGGGGTCAGGACCCCCATGACCCCCCCCCCTTGAATCCGCGCCTGATAGTTGCTGCGTAGACAGCAACATACACCTCATCGATATGATACCGCATAGATGCGAGAGCGTTTATCCTGCTTTCCAACCGAGTATCAGAGAGAGGTTTTACAGTCAAATTTGTGACATACTTCTTCAATATACTCCAACTGTGAGTAGATGCAGAAAAAAATACATAGATATCTTGAACAATACTGAAGAAGTTCACAGCGATATATTTTAAAAGAGTTCCCGTGGGAGTTTTTAGACTTTGCGTTCCCGCTTACGGAATTATTATTGGTTCAACACAAGGAAAACTTCCTTCAACCTCATCCTGGCACCCCTTTGCCGATGGCGCCCCAAGCGGCCGCATGCTTCGCTTGTGCCTCGGGCTGGCCCTGAATTTAATTAAACCATTCAAGTTTATAATCCCATGCCAAGTTTACAGTACAAAATAACTTTCTTCTGAGTTCTAATTTTTCAAATTAAATGCTTGGCAAGTTCTTCTACTTGTTACTACATTGCGATAAAATTCAGCTAAAATCTATTTTTAAAGAGTAGGTACTGGCACGTGTATACCTAATGACTGTCTTGACTTATGTTGAGTGTCAAATTATGTTTCATTGGATATAATATTTTAACCACTTAGAAAAATCGTTGAACCTTCTGAGTTGGTGGTCTCCTGTCTTTCAAATAAGTTATAATGACTGCCTACCAATAACAATTGACATTTCACATTACTTCGAAACTTTCTTTCTTTTCCAAATAATTTACCCTCCAGAATCAAACCAGCCAAAAAATATATATTCTTTTCTAACTAATAAACTTTGATTTTCTAAAACTTTTCTAACAGATTTTGGGAAATTTAGTATCATTCCAGCTGACATCTTCATTCATCAAGATTCATTGGATGATTTGTAGAGCGGGCTGCACCCACATTCATTTGTCATGAAATACAATTTATTTTCAAAGAAATTCATCCAGCAAGAAAAGGGATCAAGATAAAACTTCTATAATTTACTACCAGACAAAGGATTCCAGTGTTCAAGAAGGACATAATGACATTTTTCCTCCATTTTTTTTTCTACCAACGCCTCTCTTTATTTCCCTTAGACTTAAGAAGCCACACGTTGTCGTGACGTTCTTTTGTGGACGAGTAGAAGGAAAAGAATATTGAATGTTTTGTATTGTAAGAAAACAACAAAAAAAAATATTGGAAAAAAAGGAAGAAAAAAAGAAACTTTCAAGGTGAATAGAGAGTTTCGATAAAGAAAGAAGGAAGATTGCTGCCAGACTTTCTTTACTTTACCGACTTTTATATACATCCTCAATCAGAAGCCACTTGTTGAGTTCATCAGTCATGTCGATGTATAAGAAAACGTTATCTAAGGGATATTATACTCCTTTTGCTTGTGAAAAGTCCTTTTTAGTAAATGCACAACAACAAAACAAAAAGGTAAAGTTCAAGGATTTTCCCTTGGGATTGTTAGCGCTTACCATAAAACTTTTAGGTACTTTTTTATGTTTTCCTTGTTGTTATGGGAGTATCATATCTGTCATACATATGGGAGATGCTTTACAAAACCGGAAGTTTTTAGCATAAATCTTTTTGAATGGATTTTATGATGTTATAACTTTGTTTGCAACTAAATATCGAGAGGTATAGACTTAATTTTTATACATTTTACACAATTTTTATAAAAAATACTTGTCCTTTTTGTAAATGGGACGATATTCTTATACATCAAACATGATTTACGACAAAATAAGACTCATTTTTTAAACACTATTAACTTTCCATTTTTATATAGCAGAACTTAATAGAAATGATAGTGCAGCAACAACGTCAAGAAAGCTTGGAACCATGAAAGAGCTTTTTTACTCTGACGTCATAAAAGCTCTAGAGCAAAAGCTCTGTGTATTGAATAAGATGAAGTTATATAAAAATTCACTTTTTCACGCTTATTAAGCAGGTATAAATTAAGTATGTTCCGTAAATTGTAATATGTTTGAGTGGAAAATGATTTTATATTTTGGATAGCTATCATAATAAAATCATAATAATATTCATAACATACTGAAATAAAACTTGTGCATCATATTTTTTTTACAATTTTCAAATCGTTAGTGGATAGTTTTAATGAGGTAACAACTGTAATTTATTCTAGAGTTTCTGTGTAGTGGTTTTTATACCTACATATTTAAAGAATTATTTTGAAAAGATTCGCTGCAGTGAGACGACTAACCAAGTAATAAAAATCGAATGTTAAAAGCTAAGGAAGCATTTTGAGCAAAATCGAGCCAATCCCTAGAAAAGTATTTTCAGAATTATTTATATTGCACTACAAAGAAAATCCATCTGACGGCTACAATTGCTGATGTTAAGAAGGATGAAAGTGCGTACATTTGCTGTCAGAGCATATGCAAGTGGCAGATTGATAGTGCCACGGTATACAGAAACAAGGTAATGTAACAGAGACTGACAGCTTCGAATATCGTAGAAATTTCGTGCCGAGTGACGTCAGCACTTATGTAGAAACAACAACACAACTCCGATTTTATATGGGAAGAGCGTGCCAAGTGACGTCAGCACTCAAATGACATTTCTCCATTACATTACCTTGTTTCTGTATACCGTGGATAGTTCAAGACTACTTCAGTGACTTTGACCTATGGTTTTGCTTCTGGGCATGGCGTTTCATAACCAAATACCAAAATTAGCGAGTCGCTATGGTATCTATGCTCGGTCGAAGACGAAATTCTTCATGGATTTGTAATTTCAGCAATAAGATCCATCAAGCCGCTGCAATAGAGACATAGATATATATATTAATAAGCAGACGGTTTAAAAATTTCGTCAAACAGTTAAGCGTTGTTAAAAGCCATGCACTCATCAAGAAACTTAAAATACATGCAATGACCTCAGTTTTTACTGAGAGATTTACTAATAGCTGTGGTTTCAGCAGAAAATATACCCTTTTCCGACCTTGATTGAGTAGGGGTTAACGAATCCGACTACGACTTCAAAAGCCTGTGTTAAATTCCACCCAGTGGCATATCAGAAATGCCAACGTATGAGTAGACGCTATTGCCAGCCCCCCCCCCCCCCCCGGATTTCCGCCTAGGCCTATAAGGCCCCGGCCAGCCTAGGGGCGCCACCCACCCAGCTACCTCGACAACCTCTGGCAGCAGGCGGAAATAGGATTATAAAAAAAATAGCACAAAAACTCCAATTGGCGACTTATTGCCCAATCTTGCAACAGCCAACACTGCACCGAACCAGGGGTCTGCTATAGATGCTATGGGAAATTTTGCTGTCGAAACTGAAGCCAAAATCAACGGTCCTGAAGAGTCTTTCTCGGACGAGATGGTCTACTCGAGCTGACACTTGCCGCAGTCTATATTGCTCCTGGGATGAGATCATGGCAGCTATTCAAACAATTGCCAATGACACAAGTGAACAACCGTCTATGCGCTCTGAGGCTTCAGGTCTTCTTAATTCATTAGACTCCATGCAAACTTTATTTCTGGCCCTTCTCTGGAATGACATCCTGGAAAGGTTCAACAAAGTGAGCAAGTCTGTGCGATCTGTAAAAATCGACCTGGGTATAATCGCCGAACTTTATCAGTCCTTGGTAACATACCTAGAAGACTTCAGGAAAACCGGTAGTACCTTTGATCATTATGAGTCGAAAGCTATTGAAAAATCCGGTGAAAATAGCTATGCATACGACATGCGGAGGAAACGCAAGCGTAAAGTCCAGTTCGACGAAGTCAAGGAAAACGAGACCGAACTTTGTGGCAGGGACACATTCAGAGTTACTGCTGTCAGCTCTTGTCGGCAATGACTGTTCTTATGATATGTACATGTTGACTGTTTTGCTCACACTGCTTAGCAGCTCGGCGGTAGCTGTCAGCAGCTTCTGTTGCATTTCAACTGCTGTGGAACAAGTCAAGAAGCGCAGTCGTAGCTGCTGGAAGTGATTTTAGTTATTTTTTTTTACAAGAGAGTGCAGTGTTAAATTATTTTTTTCAAAAATAGCACCAAATTTCTTTTGATGAGAATGAAAAACTTACTGAACTTGTTCAGGCGCATCAATACGCAATTTAAACATACTTTTTACACCTCGTCTTTGATATAATAACATTAGTTCCATAAAATCATGTTCTTCCTCCTCCTCAATTAACAAAAACGTTGCAATATCCATTATTTTTCAGTAATTTTTTCTTAACCTGTTGACCCAACAATTAACTGCCGGCAGCCGTGCAAAAGTTTCAACCAAACTACTCGACCGCGCTGTTCAGTTGCTGCAGTTGCTGATAACCGCCGTAGGCAACTGCTGTCGACAGCGCCCAGCGAAACCGTACCTTTAACGTCATTATAGACAGGCTGATTGCAGAACTACGGAGACGCGGATCAGCTAATGAGGAGTTGAGCAAAAAGTTTGATTTTCTTACGCAACTACATCGTGTGGAATCTAAAGACATCCGTGAAGGAGCCAGAAACCTTAGAATCTTAGAGCTTTCTATCCGGGGGATTTGGATGAGATTTTGGAAAACGAGTGTCGGCACCTGCGAGCTCATTTGTCGTCTGATGAGGTTATAGAGTTATCGTTACTGAACTTATACAAATATTTATTGGAAAAAGGCTTCTAGGCCAGTTAATTGAGATATTTAGTTCAAAAAAAATCCTGACACTGATATTTTTTTTTAATTTGTTCATTAAATAGCGTACTTTAACCTCATGAAAAGTTATCACTCGCCGGGTTGGGGGAACCCCTAAAAAACGACCCCTTAAAAAAAATTCCGTTTATGACTAATATCTCTTAAACGGTAAGTATTATCATAAAATAATGTTTACAAAGTTTGTAGAATATTCTTCGTTTTTCAGCATTGTTCCCATACTTTAAACCTACATATCTTCCAAACGGAGTCACTCAACTTTTCGATCTTTATATCAAATAAAAGAATACACATTTACCTAATGAGCCTAATTACGTTGCTCTACCATAATTAGTCTAGGAGTAATTAAAGTTTAAGTAAATTTTAAAAAAATACATTTGTTTTTTCGTAAACACCCTGTATTTTAGTGGGTAGTAGGGATAGCCCCCTCTCTAGAACAATTTTTTTCTCCAAATACATCCAGGAATCACCTCTGAAAATATTAGCCACGAAGTCCAACAAAGGATTTATTGAACGTCTGATGACCTATACAAGTCGCAAATGAGTATTTTAAATCTTTAAAACGGCGATATCTCATTAATGGCAATTCGTACGGGAAAATGTATAATATATTTTTTTGTAGACAATTGCATAATCTACAAACTTTGTAAATACTATTTTATGATAATACTTACCGTTTAAGAGATATTAGTCAAAAACGGAATTTTTTTTAGGGGGTCGTTTTTTAGGGGGTTCCCCCAACCCGGCGAGTGATAACTTTTCATGAGGTTAAAGTACGCTATTCAATGAACAAATTAAAAAAAAATATCAGTGTCAGGATTTTTTTTGAACTTTTAGGAGAAAATATACTTCACCGCCTGGGCTATTCTTGGACATTTATCGAAACTTAGGGATTGCAATCCGAATGGTGTTGTGTACACTAGCGTCAAACTGCTCGGCAGAACAGTCATTTTCAGCGCTAAAGAGGTAAAGAATTACTTAAGATCTACTATAGAAGAGAACAGGCTAAATTCACTCTCTATAATGTACAGCGGCTCTCAAAATTATTGGCACACCCACGAAATTTTGGGATTTTCCAAAAATTCTGAACTAGCCCTTTTTTGGATGGGAAATTGATAGGCACCTTCCAGGTAGTCTATAAATTAATAATTTAAACACGGAAGTTTTAATCAATAAAATTTGTTAACATAGTCTAGTTTTTTAATATCTTCCTTCGCTGCAAAATTTCTTGGGTGTGCCAATAATTTTGAGAGCCAGAAATAATGCAGTCTATAGACTATGATGATGTCATCCGTTCTCTTTCACAGAAGAAAGTTCGGCGTTTAATTCTATAAAGTTTATATTATTTTCGATTTTTATTTATAATAATTAGAGTCTGTTAAAATTATATTACATTTTCTGTATCTGCACTACTCCATTTTATTTGCTAAATTTCCAAAACGGCTTCGGGATGAGGGGCCCAAATGTCAAGTGCATAGGGCCTTGGGTCTCTAAGACCGGCCTGGCTATTGCACTTCAATTTAAGTCTACGCAAATCCTTCATTGGTTTTGTGTGTAAGTCGATGGTTCAGTTGGTCAATTTTCATTTGTTACCTGTGACGAAAAACTAACGACTCAGTTTTTGTGATATAAAACTAAAAACTAAATTTTATATCATTATTAATATTTTAAAATCAATTTATCTTACAATCTACCTCACTAAATTTTAATACTGCAAAAGATTACATTATTTTTACCTTCTTATCTTTTCCTCCAATTCTATTACGCGGCAGGAGTTGATTTTTTTGATCCTTTAGCTAGCAAAAAGAATTTTCCGTTATGACTTCAGAAAAACCTTCCCATACCCTTATACACTATGGATTATTTTTGCTTTCAAAAAGGGGAAAAACCTTTTAAATTCCAATTACTGAAGGTTTTCCAGAACATCCTTTACGCTCTTTATGTAGTTGCTCTTTACCTTGGAATGGAGCCAAAGGTCTACTTAGCATCACGAAGGTAAATTAAAACTTGCTCTACGTAAATTTACACTACTGCAAGGGCTAGCGAAGGTTTTAGTTGTTGTTGTTGTTTTTTTAAATATTTAGTGATGATGTCCTGGATAATAAATATGGGAGTAGAAGGAAATATGGGAGTTTTTTTTTACGAAAATAGTAGAGTAGCAAATTGTTTAATAATAAATTATTATAAGAAATATTCTGGCTTATTTCAAATTTTCGATATCATAAGATAAATAATTTGTTAAAGTTTTTTGAGTGTGTTTTTTTAAATTAAATTAAAATTTTGCTTTAATATTTGTTCAGCATTAAAACTTCATTATCATCATTGGTAGCCTATAATTGGCCTTAGCTTCTTTCAGCATATTGCCCCATTCTGCTATGGGTCCTCAGTAGTGATTTCCAATTACGTACATATGTATATGCCGATGTGTCTGTAAGATTTTTTAGTCCTTTTTCTGTGACATCTCATTATTAGGACTTTTTTATGAAAAAGACTCGAGTTCAAAGGTAAGCTCCTTTGCATTGTCCGATATTATCTCAGTGGTGGACAAAAAAACCATCTCGCTGAAGTGAGCAAAATCCCAATATTCTTCGTTTTTAAGCATTTTATCCATACTTTAAACCTACATATTTTTTAAACGGAGTCACTCAACTTGCACCCATATTAGAATATTACAAACATTTACAAAAAATAAGTAATGCGTTCATCGCAACGCTTGGTGATGAACGATATTTTTTGCCTTTCCGTTAGGAGAGAAAACGAATAGCGCCGATGATTTACCTACTCTCGAGTACACCACGTATAACTGCCCATGTAAAAAACATGGCAATTCAAGGTTTATTCCACACACTTCCAAAGATTGGCCTGGTGATTGAAGAACAGGAAACTGGACACGCTTAAATTCAAAAAAGGTATAGAAACTAGAACTCGAATTTCGAGTGCTGGGCCCTGCTAGTGTATATTACTATCGAAACAAAGCTCTCTATGACAGCGCCCCCTAGGAGTGAATTTTGAAAGTAAGCACCTGTTCACGCAAAAATAAAAACACGAGATTAAAATAAAACACCAGATTGCAAAAATTATAAGATATAATTATATTGACGACAAAAGGAAAATCTTTACACAGATTCACAAATTTTATATAGACGGATTCTAACGTTACATTAAATTTTCAATCAAATTACAATACGAGAAATCACACACACGGGACGGGACACGGTTGTATTGCACGACGCACCAAACTTTTTCAGAATGACCGCCGTCCTCAGATTTTTGTCACTCGACACATCGATGGTTGTTCCGGGTGGGTCATCTGGTCGTTGCCTGTGGTAATATTCAGGTCGTTCATTCACACTTGATGCAATTGTTGACCGGGCATTCGCGTTGAGCAATTCTGCTGATTTTATTAATTGCTTCATAACGCGAATGTATGTCAATTATTTACCTGGGTGAATGAACGCCTGAACAACACCGATACCTCAATTTGAAAATTTGTCCGAAAAATACACAATTTGGTGCTCTAAAAACCCTAGTAAATACATTACACACATTTCCTATTTGCTATTTTCATTTCGGCTTGAGACGAACAGAAGAGGCAAAAAAAATGTCCAGCATATACCCGAGTAAAAATAAATGATGGCCTTAGAACGGGCAAATGCCGACTGTGATTAAAACATAGTCCTCGGCCATCTGGCGGTTAACAGAAGGCTCGTTGCAGGACAGTACGGCCGTACAGGGGGCGATTGACGGTGAAACAACGGCCTTACAGTTCCAATAACGGCCATACGACGGCGGCCGCATGGTTGCTATTACGGGTATACGACGGTGGTACAGTGGCAGCAACGTGGATATTCGCCCTCCTATAAGAAAATATATTTCACTGCAATTAAATGTTTGATTTTTTTTTCGGTTGTTTTTTTTTCAAGCCGTTAAATAACAAAATTTCCCACGAAAATATAAATCAACACGCACCACACACTTCACGTACAACAAACCGACGACTGGCAAGCTCGTTTCTCTTGTTCATCGATATCTTGAGGATAAATCGAAAGAACCATTGTACATAACGAAAATGATGAAGTTCCCATAAAACACATTCAACAATACATTTGGTGCAGATTCTTTTTTTGGCTCAAATTTCCCGAGGAAAGCCCGTTTCTACAGCTCAGTACTTGGCCTTTTAAATTTTTGGGTCAAATTTGGCCGTATGTGCTCCCATTAAAAATGGTTAAAAACTCTACGGCCATCATATGCCCTGTTCCATCCGTCACCTAAAAAGATAAAGGATACAACCTGGAACCGGAATCCAAAATAAAACACAAATTCAGCACACGAAAAAAGAGCACAATTTATTATTTAAATATAAAACAAAATTTGACCACTAAACTATAACAAAACACTTCACAGAAGCAGTCAGGGGGTGAAAACAACGTCCGCCAAGAAAACATTATTGTTCCAGAAAAACTAAATTTATGAGTTATATAAAGAGTCAACATATTAAAATACTTCCCTTCTTGAATAAAAAACCAAAGGAGCGTCCAACAGCCCAAAAATAAGCGATCCTCAAGTAAATCCTTAGCAGTCAAAATCCCGTCGGCATTCTGAAAATATTGAAAACAAAAACAATCAATAACGTTAAAAACAAGTTCCACAAGGAACACTTACCTGCCAACACTACATCAAACTCCGCCTCCAGAAGAGCCCCACCAGCACCAAAGGGAATAACTAAAAACAAATCACATTAAAACTTGATAAATAATACGATACGAAATCATACTTACCCAACCACCATGACAGCTCCATTTGACGTCTAAAGGCGTGAAGGAGAAGCAACTACATGAACCGAAAATTATGTACACCAAATCAAGGCTCCCCACCAATTTTATTGTTAGAGATGCAGATAAATACCGGCAGACGGCCAGAGTTCCGACAGATCACTTCAGATCTTTAAGCGAGTTTGAGCTTATAGATAAAATAAAATTTGAGTTTGAGAATTTTATTACAAGTGATTTCAATCGTTAAATAAAGGGATCGAGTCGAGTTCCCTTTATCACATCCACACTGACGAGCTTGAGTCAGTAATCATAGAAGATAGGAAAAAACCCGAGTTGAAGGTTTTTTTCCTTTATCCGATCCGAGATCCGCTGACGAGCTTGAGTCAGCATCTCCACCATAGAGGTCGTGGGACCCCAACAAATAATCATTGAAATTATAATTCCAGACATCACTTCAGTACATCTACCAGCCAGCACACGGCGCATCAGACTCCAAACCAAGAGTTCAGTACATCCAGGAGCAGGAGAGAGTAGAAAAAATCAACATTTACAAACGAGGCAATTTGACGGCAATTTCACGAGCAAGATAATCCATACATCGGGTAACTTAAAATAAATTAATACCGTGAAGGAAAGTTTAAAGGGCACAAAATTAATGTAAAAAATAAATGAATTTAAATCAGTGAATTATATTGAATATTAGAGGCAGAATTGTAGAAAATTTGAAGTTTTAATAAAATATACGGAAGAAATTGATTAGTGAAAAGGTTTATCTTTTATTTGGATCACACCCTTCCGGCACCTTTCTCTTAGAGTCAGAACTTAAATTGTTAGTTTTGAACAAGCCCCTTAAAAAGCAAGCGGCCGGTGTTTGCCCTTTATAAGGCCGTTTTTTATTTTTACTCGGGTAATCAGACATGCAACAGATGTTACGGTGTTTTTTTAAAAGAGCTTCAGGATAAACTATATTTAATGTTCTGGCGCTTTTTTACATTTAGGTTGGTAGGTTGTTCCCATATACTGGCTGGGGCAATAAAAACTTTACATTCAAAAATTTGTTTACTTTTTAGTTCATTTTAAAATAAAAGTGTATATTTTAGTTTTTTTAAACTATATATTTTATTTTCTACTTTATAGTCTATTATATGTCTTCTGCCATTTTGTGGTGACCGCCATATTAGATTTAAAATGACGTCACACAGCTTACTGTACTATAAACGGTCATATACTTTCATTTAATACCCATGAGGGGGTTGTAAAGAAAAATGTAAACTGCCATTTTGTGTTGGCCGCCATTTTGAATTTGAAATCCCGCCACACAGATAATAGTATTCTACTTGTCACACCCTTTCATTTGATACCCATACCGAGCGCGTTGTAAAGAAAAAGGTAATCCGCCATTTTGTGTTGGCCGCTATTTTGAATTTGAAATCCCGGCACACAGATAATAGTACTCTACTTGTCACACCTTTTCATTTGATACCCATACCGAGCGCGTTGTAAAGAAAAAGGTAATCCGCCATTTTGAATTTGGAATGACGCCACACAGATAATAGTATGCTACTTGTCATACCCTGTCATTTGATACCCATGCGGGGGTCGCGGAACACAATTGCAAAATTCGGCCGCCATCTTGGGACCGATATATTTGCGTAAGTAATGGACATCACCAATCGCTTTCTCGTACCCAGAAACCTCTAGGTATACATTTTCACCATCGTTACTGTGTTCGATTCCTTCCGACACACTACACAGATGCCATAATCAATACTTACCATTCTTTCCAGCTGATATCCCAAACTTCTGTACCCTCTTATTAGTGCCGCAAGTTATCTAAGGGATTTTCACTGCTTGTTTACGATTGCTCTTTTAGCTGCAGCCTGCAGCCCTCGGTAGTATAATAAACACCTTAATGCAATTGCAATACGCGTATTTCGTGTAGTATTTCTGTCCTCTTAAATCGCAGCTTTAACCTCTTTTACACGACAAGAAACCAATGGACGAAGCCAAAGTTCGATGTAAACTTGGTTTACGAACATTTTCAGCAATATTTTCAAATTACTTCTTGGTAGCACTAGCTCATCGTTAGTACACAGAATAATAACACAAGTCTCCCTCCTCCATTCACAGCCAGCCGGACTAAATATCCTATGGGTTTTGGCACCCGGCTACCATCGTACAGGTCTGTGGTTCGATTTCACGCTGCTTCATAATATTTCCTTTTTCATTTCTTGCCTTCCGTCTGTCTCTCCTGCCCTCAATTTTGGGTCAACTCTGCTGGCATAGTCTGTAAGCACAACAAGTAAGTAAAGCATATCCGGTTTCATGGTCGGCGTCAGTGCGGGACTTGACCTTTACATAAAAAACCAGACTTGAGATCCGCCGGAGCTTGCGATTTCAGGGGTATTTTTTTAATATTACAATTTTTTTCCGGTCCGTCCGCTTGTTCTTAATATTTCATGTACGTCAACATCTTTTCTTGGGGCACTTTTTCTCAATGTCACATTTTACCTTGATTTTTCTTATAACCCTCATCAAAAACGCGAAACATCTTCCCCTAAGTAATCTCAATATTATTAAGAACACCAATTTCGGTTGAAAATTCCTAATAGGCATAAGCCAGTCGCACCGCTTTTCTTAGGCTTACAGAAAGACCGCCTCTCTCTCAAAAAAAATGTCAATTTTCTGTACTTATATAGTACCTACCAGTTTCTTCCCTTCTTCGTCTCTTCTGAAATAATTGACTTAAATCGATTTAATTTTAAATTGAATAATAAAATATCTTATGCCTGCTACCGGCGACACACATATACGAGTAGACATTTTTCGCCGCCGTTGTTGTATTTCTCCATCAATTTCTCTGGATCATCTTCGCATTTCACCCAGTTCAATTGTTGAATCCGCCCACAACGCAAATTAAATTCCAAGATTTCTTCCTTTACACAATAGAAGCGTGTCGGCAGCCAAGAAATGCTTATATTGGGAATTTTACAGAAAAGACAAATATTCTGCGTATTTGCTGCGACTCCACTGATTTGCTGCTCTACCAAATGTGCTCTGTTATACAGCTTCTTTACATTATGCTTTTCTGTGATTTTTCACGGTAAAAGGTAAGAGACGACTGAAATTTAATAAAGTCAAATATTTACTGATTTTAAAGTAAAGGTATCTTTAACAATAAAATAATATTCCATAGAAAATGAAGTATTGCATGGCAGGAGACAATTTTTAATATATTTTTATTTCGAGGAATTTCAATGTTTATTGTTTGATTCAATAATGGAGATATATTTTGCATGTTTCGTGTAATAAATCTCACAACCCAATTCTTATTCCCTTGAATTTTAAAGTTGGAAGTTGAGTTACAAGGTTTCTGAGTTAAAAAATAACAAATGAAGCTCCTTCAGTATTAACAACGTAGCATATCTGTGGACTGGTTATCTCCTTTGGAAAGGGCAGTCACTTTCATGAAAACAGGTTATAGGGTTACAAAAATACAGGGTGATATGTAAAACTTTAGCAAACAAAATTCAAAACGCCCTACCGGCTAATCCGAACCTTTCATCAGGTACTGTTATATGTTTTGGTACTCTCCTCGTGTGACGGCTGATTTTGGTTCTTTGACAGGGTAAGCGGGATCTTGCCCACTCCTTAATATCCCTATTCATGTGGGGCGACGTATTTTCTGGATATAGCCTTTCTAGTAGCTTTTCCGCTACCGTGTGATGAGTTGTGCTCAATGTCGAAAACCTTTTTCTTTAGAGTTTTTGAAAGGTATGGCCTGATATGACCTGTCGATACATCGCAGTATGTTTTGGTCTCATTGCCTGTTAGTCTTATATTGCTCACTCTTAAAAATGCGTCTGCTGGGGCGGCGGAGTCTAATCATTGTGGGTGGGGAGTACGTGAATAGTTAACGTTAAAATATATAAAGTTAATCGGTAAATTTTTTACCAGCTTTCTATTGAGTTATGTGGTTTTAAATTCTTTTGTTATGGTGTTATGCCCGAGTAGCATTTTGAGCTAAGGAGTACAGATAGAGCCCCTATGAGGCCAGACCCACTGCCTCATGTGGACCCCGTGTGGATTACCCTATAAGGCTCACTCAGGGCATCTAACGCCTTTCCCCATTCGCGCCTCGTCATAAAGAATGCCCCATTTGGCCCCTTGAGGAAAAATTATTGCTACCGGATCCCGAGTGCATTTTGAGAATTTCGGCGTGGATATTTAGGTAATAACTGCGCCGGTGTCGAAAGCTTTATATTTTTAAACGCGAGTGTGGTTTTACGGCACCGCAACTGAGTAATAATCACATCCAATGCTGCTTGGCCTCTGTAATTGAACCAGAACCGGTCTATTGAGTATGCTAAATGACACCCTTCACGGTCACCAACAAAGTCCCTTGATAACCAACGCAACAACAAAAACTAAAGCGTTGTATGAGTTAAACTAAAGCTAAGGGTATTTCTTTAAAGCTTTTTAAAAAGCTTTCCGAAAACGTAAGGCAGATGTTGGGATTGATTGCCCCTTTTCATTTGTAATGAGGTTTGCCTCATAGGGCTTCTATGAGAAATTGATAAAGGCATACCTCCTCGCGGATTTTTTTTGTGTGGAAATGCCCCTTTCGGCATGCCCCTCATTTGACATGGAGTCCTCATGAGGAACCAACAGGTAATTATTTTTTCGGCATGCCCCTGAGGCAATCTCCTTTTTAAATGCTAGTCGGGTGGAGTTTAAAAAGCTTAGGCCATACAGTTAATATAATATAATGTTAATATAAGTTCTTAATAGCTCTAATAAAACATATTTAGTTTTCGTATAAAAAGCTTTGCTAGTGTGCAGCCCTTCGACCACGTTCCTTCGTCGCCACCAACCGAGACGGCCCTGCAACGTTCTGGGATGAAATATTTTGGGTGTGGATTTCCCCACCCAAAGGGAAAGCGTGTGCACTTTTACACGTCCGGTTACCAAAAAAATAAACAAACTTGAAAATAAAACAAACTTTTAATTTAAAGACAATAATATTTATTAAGACCGAAATGTACGAATGCCGAAACTGAAGTGAAGTTTTTCTTTAACAAAGGTTTTCTGGTGTTTGGCAAAATTGCTGACATAAGGTCTGTGATTTTGCAGTGAGAATATGAAACAGTTTTTCCATGAGAAAGTCTAAAAGGAATTTTTTGGTGTACAATTTCTGACGGAAATTGTCTAGACTTTTTGGAATTTAGAATTTACTAATATTTGTTAAATTGAAATTAATATTATGTTATTTGACTTATTGATAATTATTATTAATACATAGTAGAATGTATTTGAGGGCGTAACTCCCGCTCCGCCGCCCCTGACTATGTTGTGTTTCCGAGTGATGTGCCGTATATCTATCGTATATTGGCTGACGATGTCTAGGTGCCTTCTGTTGCCTCGGTGATTCTTTCGATGATTTCTGTTGAAATACGTATGTCAGAGGTTTGTGATCCGTTAGAATTGTAGTTCTTCCTTCTATCATGTGCTTAAAGAAATTAATTGCCTTGAATATCGCGAGTAGTTCTCTATCATAGGTGCTATATTTTCTCTGGGCTTCTGTAAGTCTCTTTGAATAGAATCCCAATGGTTTCCGTTCATTGCCGATGACTTGTTCAAGAGTGGCACCTATTGCTTCATCGGATGCGTCTGTAGTTAGATATAACGGGTTGTTCTCCGCTGGATGCGTGATTAACATACCATTGGCCAGTTGCTGTCTACATTGTTCCAACGTTGCCTCAGTTTCTGCCTTCCATACCACTGGTCTCTTATCTCGTTTTTTTGTTCCCGCGGTTAACGCGTGCAATGGGGCTTGTATCTTTGCTGCATCCTTGATGCATCTCCGATAAAAGCTTATCATGTCCAAAAACCTCTGTAGTTCACATATTGTTTTCGGTTTTGGGAATTGCATGATGGCTTGCACTCGATGTGGAAGAGGTTTTATACCTTCACTGGTTACCTCATATCCAAGGTATTCGACCTTGTTCTTTCCCCATTGACATTTGCTCGTCTTTATTATAAGTCTAAATTCCTTGAGCCGCTGTGCTACTTCTCTTAAGTGTTTCAAATGATCCTCTCTCGATTGCGATGCCATCATAATATCATCAACGTAACTGAAACAATAGTCGGCACCCCTCAATGTCATGTCAATGCCAACGATTGGGCAGCATTAGTAAATCCAAAGGGCATCAGGTTGAATTCAAACACTCCAAATTTCCATTTCCATTTGTATTTGAAAGTATGCACGTTCTAGATCCATTGTTGTGAGGTATGTGCCCCCATGCAGTCGATGCGAAAAATCTTGGATGTTCGGCACTGGATACTTATCTGTCAAGGTGATCTTGTTCAATCGCCGATAATCTTCACAGATTCTCCAATTTCCATCCTTCTTCTTGAAGATGGGCTAACTATTCCTTCTACTTTTCTTCTTGTCGTCGAATGGGTCATAAATCTTCTATGGGGTCATCATAATGTAGACAGTGTAGTAAGATTTTCAAAATAAAAGACTAAAAAAACACAATAATACAACACCACAATATTTATTTTATTTTAATTGCTAATATTTTTGTCAGGTCCAATATTATTTTTTTAACACAATAATCGTCAAATAATACTAATAATTTATCCCAAATTCACGACAATACTAAACTTAATTAAACGCTTACTACGTGACCGACGCCAATTAAATTCCCGATTCGACCCTAAGGAATTTTATTGTCGAAAAGACTAACTTTGAACTTTCAAAAATCCTCAAGCGTTGGATACTGAAACAAAATAACTATTTTTACCCTACATAGGGATTTCATCATACGATTAGTAAATCATCCCATGGGTCAACTCAAATCACCAGATCCTAAGAACGTTGTTACGTTGTTGCCGGTTTTACCTAATTCTATTGTTCTTTTCCTCGGTTCGAGTTTTTTATGACTCTCGGCAACAACAACACATCGCCCTTTTACATGGAAATGTCTGGCTGCTTAAGGCCCGTCCTCACTACGCGGACTTAGAATCCACGCGCTTTTGGTCGTACGGCCAGCCAAAAGCGCGCGTGATCTTTTAATTTTCTGAGTCATGAGTGAGAAAAAATCAATTCTCATTTGAAACGGCGTACGCGCTTTTGAAAAGCTCATAGTGTGTGGACGCACAATGTACCTTTTTAACCACAGCCTTTTGTCCGCGTTGTTTGGCCGCACGGCCTTTACCATGGACAAAGTCGTAAAAAAGTCATAAAACTCTATATGAAAAAAAAGGCAAAAGCGCGTACGACCCAAGACCGCGTAGTGTGGCCACACCATTAAAAAGACCTTTTTTTTCTTCTCTATCGAGTTCGAGTTTTGATATAATTTTTGTATTTGGCATTGTTGCCGAATTATTTTTGAATATTTATATTTCCTTAAAATTTAATTACTACAATAACAAATCACGCCATAGAAAAACATTTAATTTACTTTATTAAAATTTCACACATTTTAATATTATGTAACTCCTATGATCTAATAACAAACAATTGAGGGGCCTAGATTCAAAAATGATCAAGTCCATTTTTCACTTTTTTGAATAAAACCAAAAAAAATAATACACAGCATTTCATTTTTCAAAATTCAAGAAGAAAATAGTAGTTATGATTGTCGTCGAATGTTCAATTTGCATACCACTTTTTGGCGATTTTTTCTGATAAATTACCGGTTTTATCGTAAAAAATTGATTGGACTTGACTAGTTTTGAAACTCATTATAGGGACTTGACCACTTTTGAAACTAAAACCGTTGGACTTGACCAGTTTTGATTCAATAATGATGGGCTTGGACAAATTTGAAACTGAATTATTGATTATGACGAGTTTTGACAGTAAATAATTGTTTTAGAACAGGTATATGTGAAATAGTTTAAACTAAAAATTAATAAAAATATATCTATAAATAAAATATATATATAAATATAATAATATATATATAAATATAATAATTTATATATCAACATAAAAATTTATCTGTCGAGAATTAACACGTTTTATTATTTATAAATACAATTTTTGACACTTTTACAAATTTGACTGTTCGAACAACTCTTTATACAAATTGAGATCATGATTTTCACTCCAGTTTTCACCAAAATGTTTTTCCAGCAACTTTTTCACGTCCTTCAGTTTTTTAGTTTTAACTGGAACTCCAACTTCTTTTCTTTCTGGATCAAAATCACGGAAATTTCTTCCTCTGTTGAACACCGACTTATCATCACCGTTGTCTGCAAGATAGTCATATTCTCCGCGTACTGTAATTTTGTTCCTGTTTTTAATTACGATCAGACGTTTGATTTTGCTTATTTTGAAGTGTAGAAACTTGGCTTCCTTGACGACATCTTCAGTGTCTGACTTCCAGTCGAAGACCTTCCAATCACGTTCTACTTGAAGAATAGTTGTGTTATTCATTGCCGTGAAGTACGTCGAAGGTTTGACGACTGTTTCCATTTTTCGGATCTTCTTTTCGATGACTCCAAACACACGGATCCGCTGGTAAAAACGAGTGACCCTTGACGGGATAAATGATTTCTACTTTTTTTACATTACGTGGTGCATCGTTTCCTAGCCAGCTCGTCACCATCCCAAGCAAGGTTCGATTTTTGTTTTGACTGGCGCGACCATCGCACATCAAACGCACCGTATGCAAGTCAGTACATCGATGAATTACAATTTTGGTGTTTTCTCATCCTAATTTAACTTTTAAAAACAAGATTTTAGATATTGTTCATTTTAAAACTGAATAAACGGACTTGAACACTTTTGAAACTGAACTCGCTGGACTTGACCAGTTTTGATTTTCATTACTTTTAAAAATTAACAATTTCAATGAAAAAATAAAGAAAAATTTTTTTTTTCACCCTAAGACTTCGTAGACAGTTAGAAAAAGGAAAAAAAATTTTTTTGGCGAAATATCTCGAATTTTTATTTTTTTGGACTTGACCACTTTTGAATCTCAGCCCCTCAATTACAACGTCAACGTTTACTTCAAGGACTAGAAAGGAACTGATTTGGAAAAATATTTTTCCATTATTTAACGTTAACCTATGCAAAGGCTACTTGCTTCTAATACATAATTTAAGCCCAAAATACATTCGGAGCTGCATACTTCACGCCGCACGCTTAATGAAGCTGAAGCCGATGGAAAGAAGTCACTGCAGTTACATTCGAAGCTGCAAAAACCAACGGCAACTTGATGGAATTGTTGTTGACATTAAATGTACAGACACGAAAAAGCCTTTTACATATTTCCAAAAAAATTTCAAATTGTCAAGATATTGTGTACCGTACAAAACAATCAAAATGAATACTTTTTATGAAAACATTTTTGACCTTTTTTCAATTTTATTCAGTGCATTATGGCGGCCGTTTTTACAATTCCGTTTTCTAAAGTTGACAGCACTTACGCCGCATACTGCAAATTTTGTAAATTGCTCGAAGCTGGCTTCATACTTCATTGCAGCGTGAAGTAAGAAGCCGTCAATCTGGCAGCATTAATGAATTCTCGTTGATTTGAAGATGTGAAGCTTGCGGCGTGAAGTAAGCAACGCCGAATGTATTTTGGGCCTTATATTGTCAAGTGTTAATGTTTTTAGGTGTTTGACATGTGGATGGCTCTGTGGTAGCTTTTGTGTCGCCACAACTCAGTGCAACAGTACGCCATCTATTAGACAAAATTTAAACGAACTGTAATTAAAGACCTAGAAAAGCTTCCAGATGATGTTTTAAAGAATGTTCGGGAAAATAATAGTCCAGAAATAGGAATAAATATCTAGAAATTGGGAAAGAAGGAGCATTAATATATGTAGTATAAATGAAACCGCAAAGAGAGTGAGTCAGTCAGTTTTGGTTAAAAAATCGATAACAGTGTTCAAGACGAGAAAAGTGTACCCAGCGGCGAAAAACGTGTAATTAAGTATTAAATTAAAAGGCAATAAATACGAGTTATTAGAGAGAGATATTAAATTTCAAGTGATAATTAGTGAACTCTAGGAATTGTGTTGGTTGGTTGTCATTGAAATTTTAATAAAGAAGTTTTGTGTGAACACCAAAGTGTATTCCTTAATTAATCCTACGAAACCATTAAGACGAGAAAGCGTAACAATAAATTTTAATAGAAGACTTCCAATTTAAAATTTAAAGTCATAGAGCTCAAAAGTAAAGGTCACCCCCTTCTGGCAGAAGTCTTATCTACCCTATCTTCTTATATCTTTCAAAACTCAGCTTAGTACTGGGCATTGAATCAAGACCTGCTGGACTGGTAGTACAAGGCATGATTCTTAAGCTTGGTTTTATCACATAAAATAAATCCGTTGTGTAACATAATGACTTTTAATTGTAAAAACTTGTTAAAGCCCTGCACCCAATGATACCGTCCACGGCTTCATCCAACGCCACCATCAGAAATGTACAAATACATTCAATGTAATCGCCTGCAGTGGACGATGCTTATATGACGGTGATTACACTAGACGTAGGAAGGAACGTGCCCACGTACGTTCTTCCCCCTTCATGATCACATTACAAAATTAGACGAAAGCGACTGTCACTTTGATTGAAACGTTTGGAATCGGAGAAATATATTTTGTTTTGATTATGTTTTCAATGTTTGCATAATTTATTTTGCAAAATAATGGAGAAAGAATCCGGTTAAATTCATTCGGGTTTTCCACCTTTTTTATGACTAAACTAATGAAAACCTTATGCAAAAACTGTTTTTGCCAACAAAAACAATTTGAAAACAGTTTTGCCGGCGAATATTTTTATTTAAGATCAGGAACTAAAATATATTCACTCAAGGGGTGATGGTTATTAAAAATTTAATTCATCTTCAGTTGCAATTTTATTCCCGCATTTTTTGTTAAATTTTGAAAATTCGAAAATTCAGAGGATAGAAATCAGCGGATTTAACTTATTACCAGCTCGGAACTGATATTAACTTTATCCGTGTACCGAAAATCGCGGTCGGTAAATACGAAATCTCCACGATATTTATTATCCAGGTCGGTGAATACAGGCCTAAGAAATTCTTAAAACGTTTCAACATTTGAGGAAAGGAAGTTAAATAAATAAAAAAATAAATAGTTTAAAAAAACTAAACTAAATTTATTTTTTAAAAAAAATATACATACGGAAAAACCAGACACGAATACATTTCAATTCTAATAAAAATTTTCTAACTACAATTTCAATTGTTTTTGCAATATTAATAATTTTCTATATAAACCTAAAACAATATTTTTAAAAACATAAAATAAAAATTCAAATTTACAATTTGAATAACACTAGTTTAGTTTAATTGTAAAATTTTAATTTTTTTCTTTAAATCTTAAATAACGAATTTAACTCCTAACGTCAATTTTAGGAAAAATGTGAAACAGTTGAAAATGATACAATCACGTGGCTTGCAATAACCAATCAAAAACTGTTCCACATTCCGTCACGAACAAGAATTTTAATTTTCGTTCGTCATTTTCCTTCATCACCTCCACTTCCCCCTTCACCGTCAAACTCGTGACGAACGTTCGTTCCTACGTCCAATGTAAACACCCTCTATGAAATTCTTTATGTTGGATCTGTCGCTCACAGCCGCGCTTAGCCGCTCATGTAGCCGAAGCGCGTAGCCGCTCGAATACGCTTCCAGTGGACGACCAGCCTAATGCTTTTTATTATTTGTTACGTTAATACTTTCTATTTACTTGCATTGCAGAATGCACTCAAGCTTCAAAGCAACTGATATAGTGCAGAAGACATTTTTATCGAGGAATGCTTTTCACCAGAAATGGATATTCTAGAGGATAATATTGATACCATCGACGAAAGCTTTAGTACATGTATACAAGTGACAGCACATTAGGAAAAGAAATTCCGAAAGAAATGTCAGAAACAGATAAATTTTTGGCTTCCGTTACCAAAACTGCGGAGCAATTTGATTTGATATCCCACTTCTTTAAGTACGCGGAAAAATTAATGCGTGAAGCGAATATTGATTTCGACCGTAGGATGCAAGTACAAAATGGTATAGTGGAAATTATTACCAAAGCAATGAATAATAAATAACTATATTTCTCTAAAATTGACAAATGTCAAATATAGACAAATTTTTCCACTTCTAGTCCAGTCAAATTAGTAAATGAAGTTGCATTTTAAGAGGTACAGAATTTTTTTTTGGCATTTGTTCGGGTACATCTGATAATGATAAAACGTGGGGTCGCAGTGGCTTGGGAAAAGCCGCCATCTTAAATTAAAAATGGATTCTGTTCATGAAGGTGAGTGGAATTAAATCGAATATGTATAATCGTAAAAATATTCATTGCAGAATTATTGATATGAATTTAAAACTATATAACAGGGGGTTTTCGAGGTCGCTGATTACGAATATGATATTATTTTTTCGAAAAACAAAATGGCAGATCCAATATGGCGGTCACATGAAAAAATGCATATTCGTGGATGAAATTCGATACCCGGGGGTTTTCGAGGTTGCTGATTACGAATTAAGTATTATTTTTAAATTTTTTTTGTATTTGCCGGGGCATATCGAGTATCGGTTTTTTCCTGCGTTTTAATGCTTTTCTTTGTTGTTAAATTGTAGTTGAAGCGACTAAATTTAACGTTTTTTTATGTTTTCAGGAACCCAAAGAGTACTTCAATTAACACGAAAAGAGATTAATTAAAGATGCTCTTTATACTGAATCTGCTGACGAATTAGCTCTCACTATTGAGAAGCACATGACGCTCCAATTGGGATTCGCATACTTCATGACTGAAGAAGTGAAAAAAAATTTTAAATACGTCATGTACAAATTGCGTACTTTATGGAAAGAGGCTCGCCGGAAAAAGGAGTGGTTTTTCAACAAGAATGCGGATAGGCTGAGCGGTCAATTGATGCTATCGGAGGACGGATCTTCTCAAAGTACTGCGGAGACAAAGGCAATCGGTGGTCAACCTTCTACAAGTTTTTCGGATAGCAGTAAAGGCCCAAAAGGCGAAAAACCGAGGAATTGAGAAAAGACCACAGCCTAGAAGAACTCTTATGCTACGCGGATGAGCCGATATCAATTTTATATATGACTGTCCGCCATATTGGATCCGCCATTTTGTTTTTTGAAAAAATAATGTCAAATTCGTAATCAGCGACCTCGAAAACTCACGGGTATCGAATTGCATCCGCGAATATGCATTTTTTCATGTGGTCGTCCGCCATATTGGATCCGCCATCTTGTTTTTTGAAAAAATAATGTCAAATTCGTAATCAGCGACCTCGAAAGCAGTAATCAGCGACCTCAACAAAAATTCTCATAGTTTGCGCAGCCCCCGAGAACGAAGTTATGGTTGGGTTAGTGTGATGATCGCTGCAGTCGAAATTATTTTGGGATGCACAAGTCAGGAACTTCTCTGCGACCCCTTGCCTATAAAACCGGTTTATTGGAATTATTGGAAGTGTTGATGAAAGAAATGATACGCTGTGTAATTTGGTTCATTGATTGACATTTTCAAGGTTAGTATATATTTGGAAGTCGAGTTCAATGATCCCAACAAAAAAGTACAAACCCATTATTTACCTCTTCCGTTGTAATCTGCCAAATATTTATAAAAAAAGTTTAAGCGCCGCCGTTGCGAGTCGAACTCACGACCCTTTTTTCGATGACCCTACATTTTTCTCATTGCGCTATCAACGCCTTTGGGGTGCGATAGACGAAACCGGTAGTTATAGTCTTCTGCTTGAATTAGCGTGAACTAAATATATTTGTATGAATAAATTAAAATTTTAAAAAGTTTTTATTGTTTATTGTATTAACAAATGTCTTTATTTTGTAGCACAATAATACGCAACTAAAGGCAATGGCCCAATGCCGACGTCGCGTTATACGCGGCAGGCGCTTCGTGCGCGTTAACGTCCGTTGAAGGTTCATTCATAGCGTCAGGACGTCAAAAATATTGTTTTAATTTAAATTCATGTATGGATTTTTGTGTATATACTTGTTAGAAATGTGATTTTTTTAAATTTCATAGCCTGCCAACGCCAAAAAGTTGAAAGTTGCTCGACTTTTGCCGTCGCTTGACGCCGCTGACGCCACAAACTCGTGAATGGGATAACTCGATTTGAATTACACACAACCAAATGTCGACGTCAACGCGCGTCAAAGCGTTGACGCGCGTAAACGCGAATAAAGTCGTGATTGGGCCGTCGCCTTAATGCAACTAATTTTTGTTCGTTTGAAGCTTTGAAATATAAAAGCCCAAGCAGCAAAATCTAATCTAGGTTATTTTATAACTTTCGTTTTTGTTACAAACAGGTTACTTCAGCGTTATAATCTAACCGGATTACCTTCTAACTGAACACTAACTTAGTTTTTAAGTTAAAATATTACTTATTTTTTAAGTTAGAATATAACTTCAAAATTTCGTTGCTACTGAGTTACTTCCGCACTTATTTTTAATTTGTAATACTTTTGGTTACAAATATACACAAACTTAACCATGCAAACGTGTTGTGGTTTTTCAGAGGATAGAAAAAAACTCGAAAATAATGTATGAGTATATTATAAGTTAGAAATATGTTCTGATTAAACATGTAATTTTGTAGGTTAGAAATATTCTTCAAAATAACGTATGATCATATTATGAGTTAAAAATGTACTCTCCTATAACAGTTTTGGAATAAACTCGAAAATAACCTGATGATTGATTGAAATGAAACAAAGCACTTGAATATGTGAAAAGGCCAAACAACGTCGCTGAAAGTGAGGAAAAGAGAAGCAGTATTTCGCGAAGTAACGGAATTAATATAAGGGTTTATATCTAGTTCGAAATATAACTCGTTATTAATGCATTGGTTAGGACGAGTTAGAAACATACCTAAGCGTAACATAAGAGTTCCCACAGGCGTAAAAAGCGAATCTAAGTACGATTAATATTTTTTTGGAAAAAGTAAACGTGAGTAAGTTTTTAATTTCTATTAATTCTATATATTTAAAGTCTTTAATAAAATAATTATTTTTTTAATTTTCTTATATTTTTAGGTAAAAAGGCTCTACAGGTTTGGTGTAATAGGACAGGAAGAGCCATCTACAAATATCTTTTTAAAACGTTTAATTTAGTAAAAACAATACTTGTATTTTTATTATTATTATTTAATTAAACATATACTTTCTTTACTTAAATTCATTTCATTTTTTTCACTCATTGCATTATTATCTATATAACAGTTATAAAATATCAAATTTGTAACTTGAGATTTTGCATGATAAGTAAGATTTCTGTTACAAAATTACTTTTCGGTTAATTAAGGGTAAGTATGTACTATCTCAAAAACGTTTTCTTCATATTATTTTGTAACCAACGTTTAAAAAAGGTTGATAATGGTGGTTTTACTAACGTTTGCTTCAGGTTATTTACTAGGCAACGTTTACATCTGGCTAATGATAGAAGTTTTAGAGCCGTTTGCTTCAGGTTATTTTGTAACTGCTAAGTTGTGTAGAGATATATTTTAGAAGTTCTATAAACCTTAGACATAGGTAATCTAATAACTAGAGTTATAAAATTACTGACCATTTACGGTTTAATAAATGTTTAGGAAACGTTTTACAAACGTTTTACTAAGTTATGATGGTTAAAAAACTCTGGTTAGTTTCTGGTTAATTAACCGGATTCTAACCAAATTGTGCTGCTTATATGCCCGCATTCATAATTCCATAACTAAAATTTTTAGCTAATTTAAGCCCATTAACCATTTTTATAGAAAATCAAGTAAATTAAGTTAAATAATCATTTTCATTAATCTGTTGTAACTTCCTGCCATTCTTCCCTTCTACATACAAAATTCTCAGAAATCCGAATGCTCCATCTAAATTTTTGTAAATTATTCTAGTTAAGAAATTGACTGTCTCAGAAATATTTTGTGCAATTTACATTTAATAGTAAAAGACCTTTTAATTGCTTTTAAACTCGTATGCACTCCTTGCTTTATTATACCTTTTTGGAAGCAAAAGCTTTGAAATATAAATAAAAGTGTTGAGATCAAGAATTGAACCCGGGTTTTTTTAGAACGTTAACACTCAACCAACTCGTCCATTTCCGAATGTGCGATTCTTAGATTTCACTTTTTTTTTGTAATATTTCCATCTTATTCTCTCTTTTCCAATACAGATCTTCCATACGTTTCGCGAGACGAAATTGTACCTTGCAACGATAAGCGTCACAGCCTTGAAAAATTACTCTCAACGCGCGCAAAGATGTTTCACATCAAAAATTCGTGCAGTACATTAGCCTTGGACCACCTTGAACTAGGTACCTAAAACATAATCCAATATATTAAATCACAAACAACCAGGCGCGTACGGAGGGGGGGGGGGGTTACTGCGGGTTAAACCCCCCCCCCATTATTCCAATAATAATAGGAAAAATTATAATTAATAAATATATCAACTTATTAACCAATTAAAAAAATATTCCGAATACCGATGTATAATATATGGTGGATTCTTTTCAAACGGGATAGCAAAAAAATAAATATCTCTCAAACTTTGGGAATATGTTCGTGCACTCTATGTGATATACCAAAAAATTTTTTAGCGCAATTGGGTGCGCCGTTTCGGAATTACAACTGTTATTGAAAAAAACGCGATTTTTCAAAAATCACATATTTCTCATTTATTTATAGCTTTCGACAAACTCTGACTTTCGGGATGGCCATATAGATTTTTGTAGGAAATTTTCCGTCTTTTCAGATGAAATTACGCAAAAAACAATTGGACGCATTTTTGGCCAATTTTTTTGCCTTTTTTGGCCAAAATTTGAAAAAAAAGGTTTTTAAATTTTTTTTTCGTGTCACCAATCGATTTTCTGACTCAAAAACTACGCGCCACCAAGTTTTCAGAGTAGTTCCCTTCTTTTCGGTAAAAAAATTGTAAAAATGCCCTAAATCAAAGTCTAAAGTCTTGCGCACACCACGAGACCATGATTTTTGGAGAAAAACAAGACATTTTGTGATAGTGTTGAGCCGGACTTACACGAGGCAGTACATTTTTCCCTTACACGATGTAAATTGTACTGAGGCCTCAATTATTTTAAATGTCCCGGTTCAAAAATAATGTCCTATAGGTATATGAGCCGAGAGTGCATCGAGAAAAATGAATCGAGGTGTGATTGTAAATTTCTTCCTTCTTTTGCGGCAGTAAAATATCCAATTTGAACTGCGGCGAGGTGAGCTTGTAAACATGAATGGGAGAGACATTTTCTTATTTCTTTTGCGACAGTAAAATATCCAATTTGAACTGCGGCGAGGTGAGATTGTAAACACGAACGGGAGAAACATTTCTCACTTCTTTTGCGGCAGTAAAATATCCTATTCAAACTGAGTCGTGGTGAGATTGTAAATACGAACTGGATGGAGAGACATTTCTTACATTTTTCGAGGGAGGGAAGTTTTGTAGTGAAGTGATAATTCTTACATTTTTCGAGGGAGTGAAATTTTGTTCTTGAGAGACAATTCTTACATTTTTCGAGGGAGGGAAGTTTTGTCCTGGAGAGACAATTTTTACAATTTTCGAGGTAGTGAAATTTTATAGTGGAGATACATTTCTTATTTCTTTTGCGGCATCAAAATTCCCAACTTTAAATTAGGCGAGGTGAGATTGTAAAATATAAATATACTTTTTGGAGGCATAGTTTTCGTACCTACTCTGAGACAGTTTTATGCATAAGAGAATCAAACCCATAATAAAAGCTTTACATTGGTATGTATTTATTTTCTTTGTTTCTTTAATTTGATTGTTTTTGTCATTTTGGGGAGGGACTTAAATTAAGCTAGCACCTTTTGTAATTTAGTTTGCGAATTAAGATTTCAGTGATTTTTTTATAGACAAAAACGTAAGTAAACAAAATTTTTTTTTTAAATTTTTTCGTAAGGCAGTTTAAAAAAAAATTAACTACTTACACGAAAAAAATGTAAAAAAGCATTATACTATTTTTTTTCTCCTACATACGTATGACACGTCTGCATATGTATTTATTTTTTGACCAACATTTATAATATTCATTTCTTTTTTTCTGTGATTTGTTCCTTAATTTAATATATTAAGAATGGCTGAGGAGAAAAAGACATCGAGGGCATGGGAATATTTTGTGGACTTAAAAAATGATAAAGCTAAATTCAATTTCTGTGCTAAAGTTTTGTCTTACAAAGTTGGCGGTGCTTACAATCTAATTCGGCACACAAAGAGCAAGCAACCTCATGTTTTCTCTGCAATTTGTGAATCTCAGGTTGTAAACACCGATAGCATCAGAAATGCTTCGCTTACTTCCACTTCAACATCAAATGCACCGGAACCCGAAACATCTGAATTTTGCACGCCCTCCACCTCATGTACTAATAGATATTTATCCTCCGTGCACCTCGCCTCATTTCAACTTGAGAATTTTACTGCCTTAAAAAAAGTAAGAGAGCATAAACCCACCAATGCGACAATCACACCTCGCCTCATTTGAAGTGAGACATTGTACTGGTTCAAAAGGAAAAAGAAGCTTCTCTTACAAACTCATTTTATAATCGTGTCCTACCCAACACTATTTTGTGATATTCGAAAAATGGTCAAAAATTATTATTTATGTTTCTTCACAATTTTCAATAAAAATATTGCGATGAAAATATACCTATAGGTAATTATTTTTATAGTGAAATAACATAAAATATAATATAAGTACATAGTCCTATTACATGAGAAATTTTTTTTTACCGAATATGTGTACAAAATATGTTTTGTGAACCCCCCCCCCATGGTTTCATCCTGCGTACGCTACTGCAAACAACAGAAACTTGATTTTTCTTTACTTACATAATTGTCGCAAGCAATCTTAATTCTGGGGATAACGGTTCTCTTATTGAAAACTTTTCTATCCGATTTCTTATTAACTTTAACAATCCGTAAAATAAGTTACCATCCATCCTAGTATATTTGAAAAACTTCTCTGGGTCTTCTTTTAATATTGGCCAAGTTGTTGCAAAGAAGCCGTGCGTTGACCTTTGCTGGTATATTTTGTGAACCCAATAACGTCTCTTATCTCGTATCTTTTTTTTCACGTTGTTCTCTTCTCCAATTAATTGCTCACTAGATAACACACTGAAGTCCATTTTATAATATACATAATATGTATAAATAAAATTATTAAAATTGTTTGTTAAGTTGACATTGCACAATTTCTGCCGGCTGTGATGGATTCATTGGGCGAACATGTCCGTCATGACGTTACTTGAAAATTTAGACGGTGATGTTGACGGTATCATTGGGCGCTATGCTTAACTGTAAACACTTTTTGTAACATAGTGACTTTTCCACTGTAGTTATCCGTCATGTAAAATATTGTATATTGTTTATTGGTCCTGGTAACAGATTTGTATAAATACCAGTGTCTAGAATAATGTTTGTTCAGTTGCAAAACAGGACTTAAAGTGAGCACTGATTAGCACCCCAGGTCCCGACACGGTCTCACTGCGAGTCATTTCATGTTTTTAGAAGGTACCAATTTAAATAAAGAAGCTATTTTAATCAATTGTTATAATTATTTGAAAATCAATTGATACAGTGGCATGGACCTTGTGCGTGTTAAAATAAACCATCAAGTATTGTGGCTTTTTGTTGGGATCAAATTTTAAATTAATTCCTTAACTCAATTTTCTCCACTAAAAAGTTCAAACTTTAAAACTTCGCAGAATTCGATTTCAATCCTTGAATAAAAGAGAGACGATGGAGGCAACATCAGTTGGATTTGGCATCTTAAATGTTGAAGTATATCCAGAAGGTATTCTTACGAAAACTTTGAGACGTGACTAGAAAAATTCATTTCATTCTCAATACCCTAATGAATAGGGTAGCAGCGCGGCGGTTTAAATTAGGAGTATTTCTACTGAAAACGAAAGATTAATGAATTGGAATTCAATTTGGCATCTTTTATCCGCATTTAAGTAAAACCATCCCCAATATAATTTGGCTGGTATTAAAGAGATTCCTTAAAAATTTATTTTAATCTGCAGCATCCCTCGTTTATCCTGGAAAAAGTTACAATATGCAATTCTATTTATCTTCCGTCATCTAAATAAATCATCCCCCAAAAAGAAAGCACCACAAAATATCCCTTAAGGGTCCTTGATGATCATTTAACATTTTCCTTCTACTTGAAATTAGCCCACTTCAAATGGAATCCTGCCTTAATTCCAGCACTTTGTTGGTTCATCCATACCTTGATCCTCTATTGTTTTTGAAGGATAGAATAAAAGCCAACGAAAGTGATGGAATAGAATTTCAAGCACAAAATAATACAAGCTGTGGGAGGAAACAGGAAATGACAGCGGAAGCTTATCTTCGTTACTTACAGGACACAAACGAATGCTAGATGTTGTGTCAATGGCAAATGATTGCTGCGAGACTCGAGTTGGGGAAATCCTATAAGTGGAGCACCATCATTATTTTTCGTTGATGGTAAAAGTGCCGGCACAATTGATTTTTGATGAACAAGTTTGTACGAGTTTTTTGTTTTTTTAAAAACACACATATAGAGGAAGTAGGGAAGAAACTGTTTAAGATGAAGTGTTGTGGAAATTTATTGAGCGATTTCAAGTGACGAGTTTTTTTTAAAATATATTGTCCCTCCACTTTATTTTTCAATAAAAGTAGAAGCGTGAGGTATCTCTGCATCTATCAGTAAACCTCACGCAACAATTTTAAAACTATTTTAGTAAATATGAGACAGGTTGAAGCCTCGGTAGCCTAGGAATTAATACGACTACCATCTCAAAGGTATGTATATGCAGGGGCGGCGGAGTATAATAATTGTGGGTGGGGAGCACGTGAACAGATAACCGTTAAAATGTAAAAAGTTATACGGTCAACCAGCAGGGGAGTGCAGATAGGGTCCCTATGAGGCTAGCCCCACTGCATCATGTGGAACCCGTGTGGATTTCCCTATAAGGCCCACATAGGGCATCTAATGCCTTGCCTCATTTACACCTCGTCATAAGGAATGCCCCCTTGAGGAAAAATCATGTTGAGAATTTCGGCGTGGATATGTGAATTGGAATTGTGGATATGACAATTGCGCCGGTGCAACACGAGTGCCATTTTACCCATGCGGTCCCCCAACTGAGTATTAATTTTACTTCAAATACTGCTTCACCTCTGTAATTGATCCAGAACCGGTTTATTGAGTATGTCAAAAGGCACCCTTCACGGTCATCAAGCTTAGCATGAGTAAAACTAAAGCTTGACGGTATTACTTTAAAGCTTTTTAAAAAGTAAGGCAGATGTTGGGATTACCCCATTTGATTTGTAATGACGTTGCCTCATAGTAGTCTAAGAGCCAGAGCCGAGATTTTAACTTCATCCGTAATATGGATAAACTTTACGGTAATATCTTCCGAAGGTAAGGGTGATAACGATCCTACGCAGGCGGACAGCTCAATAGGGGCGGAGGCTAGAAATAATGGGTCAAAGTAACCCCTTTTTTTTTAAATTAACCTCATCGATATAGTGCACGAAAATTTGCAGAAAACATAGATCAAAATAAACTAAATCCAATTCCAAATGGGCGGACACGTAAGTTGGGGCAAAACGGGTGGCGGACAGGGGTGAAGTACCCCTAAATTTATGAAAGAAAACGTCATCAGTAATATGTCCGCCATTTACACTACCCAATTGTGTACATTTAAGACACAATATGCCAAAAGGGCGGACAGCTAAGTAGAGGCGATCAGCTGTAAAACGAGGTTACATGAGGTACTTAAAGAACTAAACTTCCAATGAACGAAATATAAAAAAAAATTTTTTAACTACGTGCCAGTCGATACACCCCACTGATAATGGCACCTTTTACTAATTTGGGTAAGGCGAACTCAATAAAAATAAAACCAACCCTCTAACTTTATCGGAAACTACCCCAGGACAACCCTTATTACTAAAATTGAGGGCTTCGCACTTGCTTATGCAAATAACCTCCGACATTTTGGATGCCGCATCATCAGTAATATGTCCGCCATTTGCACTACCGTATTGTGCGCCATTTAGGACACAACATACCAAAATGGCGGACAGCTAGGTAGAGGCGAAGCTGTAAAACGAGGCTGTTTGAGCTGCGTATCCGAACATGTTTTTGCGTATCGCAGGCGGAGGCGTCCTACACCTGCGAGTAAGTAATATAATTGCCGTTCTCAAACACGTTTATACATTACTGCAATATTATTAATGTGTGTATTAATTAATAATAGTCATTAGTCCGCAATAAATACCTAGTACAGTACAGCTGGACTGGAAAATCGGGGTATGCGCCCAAAAATTCTTGGAAGGATGATTTTTCATAAATCGTTAATGGAGCATAAAAGAAGCTTAACTTTAAATTTGAGGGAAATTTCGAGTGGACGTTTTTTGGAAAACTCAAAAAGTTTTTGAAAAGCGTTTTTCTCTGAATCTACGCATTTTAGAGAAAAGTTGTTTAAACAAAAAATGTAGAGGACATTGTTACCTACAATTTGTTTTATAGAGGTCAGGGTGTACAACTTCAAATACAGAAGCTAGGTGGCGCCAAAGTTTCCAAAAAAGTGTTTTTTCGGTTTTTGTCCCAGAAAAAATGGTTTTTTTACAAAAGTGTAAATCAGTATATTGTTCCTCTTAAAAATGTCTACAACATTTATTTAAACTTTTTTTCCCTCCGACTTACCGTTCCAAATAGGGAAGATTTTTACCTATTATTGCCCTTTTTGGGGGGCGAATGGCTAACAAAGACCTCGGAAGGTGGTGGCACCCGATTTGTCACTTCTGCCAAAACCCGAGAAGAGTCACTGCAGACGAACACCTAGCAGCTCTGTTAGCAAGTCCTAATCCCACCTCCCCGCGGTGCCCCCTGGGGTACTTCTTCGGAAGGAGCTAACGGGAGACGGTCGAATGGCGAGTTCTCTGCGCCACAAAACAGAGTTTTAAGTCGGTTGGGCTGAGGGTTAGCAACCCGCTCCCATAAAACACACAATTGCTACGAATCGGCAAACATTGCCTCGGAACCGGACGGACAACACGACGACGACCTTTGCTTTTCGAAACAGGACACGAATCGGATCATGGAATGTGAGAACTCTGCTTGCTGATGGACGGCTGGATGAAGTGCTCAACGAGATGAACCGCTATAAAATCAAGGTCATGGGACTCAGCGAGACCAGATGGCCCGATGCGGGGGAACATATCTGCCCAAACGGTGAGTCCTTCTTATATTCTGGGAGAAACGAAACTGAAAATCGTAGGTATGGCGTTGGCGTAATACTCACTAAGGAAGCCAGGTCCAGCCTCATTAGCTGGTCACCAGTTTCTGAGAGGATTATTACCGTGCGCCTACGTACCAGGCTAAGAAGTACTACGATAGTCCAATGCTACGCTCCAACTGAAGACGCAGACGATGACATCAAAGACGAGTTCTATATGCGACTGAATGAGGTTTTTCGCTCTATTCCAAGGGGAGACATCATTGTTTTGATGGGTGACTTAAACGCACAGATCGGCCCCAACAACACCGGCCTTGAAAACACAATTGGAAATCAAGGCCTAAGCCAAGATACCAATCACAATGGTGAACTTTTCGTTGACTTTTGTAGTTCCCATCAACTCATGGTAGGTGGAACTTACTTTTGTCACAAGAAGATACACAAGGAGACCTGGGTATCGCCCGATGGTAGAACGAGAAACCAGATAGATCACGTGGCCGTCAGTCGCAGATGGCGAACTATTCTGGAGGATGTCAGGAGCTTTAGGGGAGCAGACACTGGAAGTGACCACCATTTGGTAGTAGCAACTATCCGCCTAAAAATCGCTGCAATCAGAAACGTCCAACGCGATGCCATAAACCGTCGACGGTTTAACGTAGACCTTCTGCGTGAGAGCACCAAAAAGCGAGAATTTGCTGGCAAACTGCAAGAAATCTTAAACCAGCAAACCGTTTCTGACGACACAAATATTGAAGAGCTGTGGAGCACAACAAAGGGCGCTATAATAACAGCAGCGGAAACAAGCATAGGTTATGTCCAAAGAAACCAGCAGCACTGGATCTCGGACACAACCTGGCAAAAAATTGAACGAAGAAGGGCCCTCAAAAATAACGTGAACTCTACAAGCGACCCGGAAAAACGACAACAACTTGAACGGGAATACTCCCAATTGCACCGGGAGGTAAAGAGAAGTGTCCGGCGTGATAAAAGGCGGCAGATAAATGAGCTCGCAGAGAAAGCGGAAAACGCGGCAAACACAGGCAACAGTAAGGTGCTGTACCAAATCACTAAACAGCTATCGGGAAAGCACTCTACTAAAAAGCATGCCGTAAAGAGTGCGGATGGAAGGCTGCTGTGCAGCGACGAGGAGCAACTCCAAAGATGGAGAGATTACTTCTTCGCCGCCCTGAATGGTTCATTTACACAGGAACCTCAGGAAAACAACAGCAACAATGCACAGCCAATAAGAATCACCACTCGTGCCCCATCCAAGACTGAAATAGTAACCGCAATTCATGCAATGGCCAATGGTAAAGCAGCTGGAAAAGATGGCATCCCGCCAGAATTGTTGAAAGCCGACTCAAGCCTCATAGCAGATGCGCTACAGCCAATCCTGGAAATAGCATGGAATACCTGTACCTTTCCGGAGGATTGGACGGAAGGTATCATAGTCAAAATACCAAAAAAGGGGGACCTAACAATATGTGACAACTGGAGAGGCATCTGTCTATTATCTACTGTGGGCAAAATCTTGTCCCACATATTACTATCAAGGATAAGAGAGGCAGTAGATCGAACGCTTAGAAGACAGCAGGCTGGATTCAGAAAAGGCCGCTCCTGCATAGACCACATTAACACCTTGAGAATCATAGTGGAGCAGTCTACTGAATTCCGATCCCCCCTTTACCTTGCTTTCGTAGACTATGAGAAAGCGTTCGACTCGGTTAATAGGAGCTTTATATGGCGAGCTCTTCGGCAACGTGGACTGCCGGATAAAATAATAGAATTGATAAAAGCTCTATACAACAATTCCAAATGCAGAGTTCTTCACAATGGAAAACTCTCCGACAGCTTTGAAGTGAGCTCAGGAGTACGGCAAGGATGCCTACTTTCGCCATTACTATTTCTTATAGTAATAAACGACATCCTTGTCAGCGCTCTAGATACTAGAACAGGTGGCATACAATGGGGATTGTTAGACCGCCTTAAGGACCTCGACTACGCGGATGATATCTGTTTGCTGGCCCACAGACACCAGGACCTCAGAAACATGTTAAACAATTTGGCAACAGAAAGTAGTTCAGCAGGCTTAAGGCTAAATCCGACTAAAACCAAAGAAATGCGGATAAATGCAAACACCCTTGAACCAACAGCGCTAAATAACCGTGACGTGGAACTGGTAGATAAATTCTGTTACCTCGGTAGTATTATTACCGAAAACGGCGGTACAGAAGAAGACGTCAGTTCCAGAATAAATAAAGCAAGAAGCGCATATGCATGCCTGTTTCACATATGGAGATCGACGGAGATCTCAATTAACACCAAATTGCGGCTGTTCAACTCCAACGTTAAGGCAGTTCTTTTGTACGGTTGCGAAACATGGAAAGTCACCCAATTCATCACAGGGCGCCTACAAGTTTTCATCAACAGATGCCTACGTCGTATCCTAAAAATCCGCTGGCAAGATAGAATTTCAAATGAAGAACTATGGCGCCGTGCCGGCCAAGAAAGGATAGACGACCAAATCAGGCGAAGGAAATGGAATTGGATTGGCCACACCTTGCGACGCGAAAACGAGAATCTAGCCAAACAGGCCCTCGACTGGAATCCGCAAGGAACCCGTCGAGTCGGAAGACCTAGAACAACGTGGAGGAGAACCCTATTAGCAGAGGCCGCAACAACCGGGAGATCCTGGTCAGAGCTGAGAGCTGTCGCGCAAAACAGAGTCCGCTGGAGGGCAACTGTTTCCGCCCTATGTCCCATGAGGGATTAAAGGAGCAATTAGAATTGCCCTTTATGACCTTGCGGTGACCTTGAGAATTTTTTGTTATGCTATTTTTTTGTTGCTTCATATCAATAGATAGTGTTAACAAAATATTAAATAAAACTTTATGTATAGAGTCTTAGTTTTCCTTTTGTTAATGCAACAATTCCGGAAAATTTATTAAAATCGTTAAAATATTGAATTATTTTTAGATACAAAAGTACGTTCCACAAAATCCGAAAAAAATATTTACTTTGTTTTTTCAGCATGCTGAATCCGAAAATTTAATTATTTGGATGATTTTCGGACCTTCCAGTTTTTATTGACCTTTTTGACAAAGAATGTCCCATTGCTGATTTTTTTGTATGGTGCACATGAGGAATCTTAGGTCAATCCCTTTTTTGGCATGCGCCTCATTTACCACATGGGGCCAACGCGCTGCATGAAGCAATACCCTGTTTAAATGCTGGTCGGCTGGAAGGCGGGAAGAAATACTTCGCATCATTTATCGATGGTAAGTCAAGATTTATATTTGTGTATTTGCTTAGTCGAAGAGACCAAGTCTTCGATGCATTTAAGTTTTTAAGATTTATGTTGAGAATTACACTGGAAAGAAGATAAAGGACTTACGCAGCGACAATGGAAAAGAATATAAGAGCGAAAGGTTCATTGATTATTTGAATGAAAATGACTTCAAGAGACAGCTTACGATACTACTTGTTGAGATGGCACGATGCATGTTAATTGACTCAAAATTACCTGAGCATATGTGGGGCGAGGCGTTAATGACAGCGATGTATATACGAAATAGAGACCCTACGAAGTTCATTTACCAAATGACTCCATATGAAGTATGGTATGGAAGAAAGCCAACAGTCAGCCAGGTCTTTGGATGCAAAGCTATCATCGTTTTGCCCCAAAGGAAGGGAAGTAACTTCAATACGGGCTTTTTAAATGAAAATTGATTTTTTTCTCAATGTAGATTAATCAACATTCATTAAATAATTATTTTCTTTCAGATTAGTTTTTATTTTAGGATCCAAAACTAACGATTCAGAAAATTAAAAGGTCTTTCCGCCAAAGCGCGGGGGATCTAAGGGTGAGTGCAGTACGCAGCGTAGATGGTAGAGTAGAGCATAGCTGCGCATACTCGCTTATAGAACTCTCAATGGGTTTTAAATGGGTGTGTGCATAACGCAGCTCGCTTTCCGCTCGCAGAAAAAGCGAGCTGCGTTATGCACACACCCATTTAAAACCCATTGAGAGTTCTATAAGCGAGTATTCGCAGCTATGCTCTACTCTACCATCTACGCTGCGTACTGCACTCACCCTAAGAATACGCGGACTTAGATCCCACGCGCTTTTGGCGGAAAGAGGAGGACGGCCCTTAAAAGAGCTTTGAAACAACAGAATTGACGTTCCCGAAAAATTTCATAGAACTATGCAAAATTAGCTGCGATTCTATCCAACCTCCACCCCCTTTCGGCGGACTTTCACAGTCTGGTGAAGTCTCCTAAGCTCTCCAAAGATTGGTAGTACCTCTGTCTAGTGATGTGAAATTTTCAAAATTTAAATCAATTTTGGAAATCGATTTTTGTTTTAATGAAATCGATTTTTTATAAATTAGCCTTAAAAAATCGATTTTATAAAAATCGGTTAAAAATTACATTTATTTGATAAAATTTTTATTAAATTTAACAAAACAAAAAAAAACGAATTTCAATGCATGAAATTCATAAATAATTCACTATATAATAAAAAATAAAGCCATTTAAATAAATAATTCATTCTTATAAAAAATAAAGGCATCCAGGCAGGTTTGGTGTTTATTTGGTACTTTTCGACAAAGCTTAGGTGAAAAGGTAGTAAAAAGGTACGAAATAGTGCCAATTTTAACATCAAAATTTCTTATAACTTCAAAAGTAAAGGCCGTAGCATAAAAATTGTTTTAACATTATTCATAGGAAATACTTCAAGTTTTCTAATTTTGGAAAAAAAATTGTAGATTAACTACGTATTTTTTGGAGAAAAAGGTGGTTTTAGTTGAAATTTAGTTAAAAAAAATTTTTTTGACTTTGAACTAACATATTCGACTGAGGTTTATGATATTGATATCATACATTAAAGAATGTACATTTCTCTAAAAAATGAGCCTAATTACGTTGCTCTACGATAAATAGTTGAGGAGTAATTAAAGTTTAAGTAAATTAAAAAATTGTTTCAAACGTCTTCTCTTAAACACCCTGTGCCCGAGTAAAAATAAAACTCGCCCGTAGCTGGCATGCATCAGGTACGCACTAGCAGGCACGGCGCCACAACTAGCACGCCTAGCGAACAAATGCGCAGTGCACATTTTTACTAGGGTGTCTCAGTGGATAAGTCCAATAGCCGCATTCTGTAGAACAATATTTTTCTCCAAATATACCCAGGAATCATCCCTTAACGGATTAGCATCTTAGTCAGGAAAACCCTGTATAGTGAGAAGTAAGATGCAATTGATGATTACGATTCTCTAAAAAAGAATCGATTATCGAAAATCGTATCGGCTGGAAAATAAACGGAGAAACCCGATTTTTTTACACGAAAAAATCGATTTTGTCTTAAATCGATACAGAATCGCACATGACTACCTCTGTCAGGTATCTTTCTTGACTGAGGTAATGGCTTTCTTGTACAGCTTTATGCAGTGCTTATAGAATTTTCGCGTTCCTATTATACAAGTCTTTCGATTAATACTAAAAGGATCAATCTTATAAAAACTTACAACAAGGAAGTTAACTTCAGAAAACCGTTCAATTCACGAATTTTTGTAATAAAACCACTACATTTTGATGTTGACATAAAACGCCTACAACAATGTGACTCATTCGTGATATATTTCAAAGGTTGTATTGATTTCCTTCGAATAACATTGATTGGATTTCGTTACATATAAAATACATATTGTTTTACTGGTAACAACAAACCGTGTATGACTTCATCCCTATTCACGCTGCCGTATAGTAAATCCACAATATTATTCATGTACACGTGTTAGCCACAGAAAAAGGACGAAAACAACCATAAAATCAACAACAATAAAAATTCCCGTCACCCAACAGAATACAGCATATATATTAAATTTATTTAAGGCTTGCTTTCTCATTGTTATTTTATCAACTGCCAATACTGGGTGACTGCTCGATGTCTAAAGGCTAATATATTATTGCTTTACCATCTATAAGCACATCTGTCAACCCCCCAGGAAAATTGATCAATATCATAACTAATCGACAGATTTCGAAACAAGAAAAAAATATGACTATAGCATATAGTAACTTCTGAGATTCTATCCGGCAGCAAGCTGCGTGTCAAACTCACCCCCATGCGGCGCAGGGGTGGAAAGACGAATTTGTTATAAACTTCGCAACTCTTGACATAAACAACCTGTAAACATCATGGGGATTTTGCGGCAGAGCTTTAATTAGTTTCAATCTCCAGCTGTCACGTTCCCGTATTAACTCTTATCCTGAAAATATTATCCAACTCAGCCAGCAGCGGCACAAAATGAAATCTCTAATTATGTACGGGTCAACTGCCACCCCTAGCGCCATGCCTTGTGCCTGCCTGGACTGGTGAGATATAAAATTGTGCCTAGTCGAGCTTGTATACATGCGAAAAAATCTGACAGATCGGGGGTGCTATATATACATATACACCACTATCAATATGCTGCTGTGTGCCAGGATGGATACGGGCGGTGCGACAATAAGGGATGAATTCCAGCGCTGATATAAGCCTTTCATAAATACATATCCAATTCGATTTATCTGGATTATTTTTAGATTGGTTCCATTGTGTCTTGTTGTTAGCAAAAAGGAAACTGGGCTCTTTTCAGCTTCTATCTGTATATGCATGTACATATGTGAACAAAACAAAAAAAATCCTTTTTAATTTACGTCCACACCCAAAATACCAGCGAATAATGACAGTGCATAACAAGTCCTTCCTTCCATTGAAGGAGCACTCAAAGAATGCCTTCAATGCCCATAGAAAGAGGATCGGACGGAAATCTTAATTGTTGTTCATTTTCTGCCAATGTATTCTATACATAGACCGAAACTATGCTATATTGAAAGCATTTCCATCGTGATTTGCAAAAACATCCTTTTTGGGAATGTTAATGCGATTTTGGCATGACTTGAGCGTATTGGAAAATATTATATCTATTTTTTTTCGTTTCGTGCATTGAAACGCGATAAAACTCTCTTATCGGCGTGTGGTAATAATAGAAGAAAGTGAGGCCGTCAGGATCCATATTTTGTGCATCATTATTGTAAATATGTGTCTATTCGATGGATTTTTTTATACCGATTCCGAGTGTGATAAAAGCGGATTGAACAAACCGAATTATATTCTGGTGGAAGTACAGTGGTAGGATATGGGAAGGTATAGTTAAGTGGTTTTTGTTAGAAGGAAAGCCCAATCTAGAAGGATGAGTGTGAATAGAAAAGTTTTTGCGGTAGATACCTACTGACTGATAATAAATTTGAAATATGGGTTTTTCCCTTTTTTTATCTACGATGATTGGTTAGTTAAATCACTACGCATACTACCTATAGACACCTAGAACAAAAACTTGTGCACGGTTTTTATCTTCTCTTTCCCTCATCGTTGGCTATCACTGCTCCCATAGTATCAAAATCTACTTCAAAGTGCTAAATTGGTAGTAGGTTATTGTGCATGATTTTGATGAGTGAAACATGGTAAGGAGAAGAATTTTGGCGCGAGGAACATTTTACTATCTACAATGCGTGGATTCAGTATTTTTTCCTATTATGCGCATTCGAAGAAAAAACAGGAGGAAGATAGGAGATTCTTATAAAAAGGTGACATGTCCATTGGTATATTAAGGTAGATGTCCATTTTGTTTTTCTTTTTTTTCACAATATCATCTGAACCCTCGGTTGGTGGTCCGATGATGCCAACCTCGGCTGAACATTAACCAGGCAGTACCCAGGGACTCTAAAAAAAAGACTGGCTCGCCGGGCGGTCGTGGAGTTGGAAGACTTGGGAGGTACCATCTAAACTCCTGCACCACCACTTACCTGAGGGTGAGCGTCACATTCAGGGAGAATGCACAGGACAATCTGAGGGGACAAAGGAAGGGGCCTACTGGACCCCGGGACGGGACCAACCCCCCCCCGCGCTAGCCAAATATGCCGGGCTTTAGTAGCCCATCATTAACAAAAAACTAATTGCTACTGACTGTAAACACCACAAATGTTCACTTTATAACAGGTATAATTTATTTAAATAAGGGCCAAAAACAATCGGGAATTATAGGAATGAAACAAACAAAAATCTCTTACTTCACATGGTATTTTCTAACATCTCCATAAGAACAATATCATTTCCATTCGCACACGGAACACCTCGTGCACCCAAGATTAATGAAACAACTATCAATTACCCGAAACCCGTACTGGTACCAGTTCGCATTTCCGTTGCACAAATTCAAATGCAATAACTTATCGTTTTAACAACACTTAATCAAACTACCAAAAAAAACAAAGACTACCAACCAAGACATATCCAGATATCCTCTGTTATCAATTAAATATAAATGATTAATTGGAAAATTGTAATAATTGTAAATAATTAATTGTAAATTGTAAACAATTAGTTGGAAAATTGTAACAATTGTAAATAATTAATTGTAAATTGTAATAATTGTAACTAATTAATTGGAAAATTGTAATAATTGTAAATAATTAATTGTAAATTGTAATAATTGTAAATAATTAATTAGAAATATATAAATTTAAAAGAAAAGTTTAACATCCTAGGTGGCGGAAGAATTATCCTTCGTGTCGTATCCTAGTCTGACTTATCTCGCCAGGACATTCGCGATAGGCAGGATATCCTACACTTTAAAAAAAAATATCTAAATTCACAGTCCAAATGTATAGTAAAATTACAAATCGCGGTATGAAATTAATTTACTACACAATTATTGTAATTTTATTATAAGTTTTGTAATTTCATATAAAGAAATTGAGAATCTCCAATACTGCATGACGTAAATGTTGATTACATGAATGTGACCTAAATTTTACACAATGTTGTGTATTTTTCTAAATCGTTTATGTATGAAAATTACAATATTTCTTAGTATTATTTGAGGCTATCAGTGCAAAAGTGGTGTAACCCCAGACGATGTAAACCACCGTTGTAGTCAGCTTACACCCTTTTTTCTCTATTACTTCGCTATATTTGTTTTGTCTAACAGTTATGTTATGTACAGTTATGTTTTTGGAAGGCAAAAAGTAGCTTACTCCACTATTGTATTGAAAGTTCATAATGTAAGGAATGTATATTACACCAAAACCGCAACAAGATTAAATTGTGGGTTACACCACTTTTGCGCTGATAGCCTCATTTATCAATGTTATGTGCTGAACTTTGTACTGTAATTTTACAGTAAGAGGCGTAATTTTAAAACTTACATTTTCAGTAAAATTACAAATTGTTCATTGGAATCTAAGGTTTAAATTTTCCTTCTCATAGATATAATTCACAGGTAACAATGGAATACTAAGCATATATACCCGATTGTTCTTAAATTAAGGTCAGACCTTTGACTTTGGTCAGGGTCTGGGCAGTTCTTGTAACAGCCGAGAAATTTTTGATACATTTTGATGCTTAGGGCCGATTCACAATTAAAGCTTCAAGCTGCAAGCTCCAAGCTTCAAAAATTGGGATAAAAGGGTTTTGTACATTCACAGCTTCAAACTGCAGTGCTCAAATAAAGCAAAACTCAGCTGAAGCTTGTAGTTTGAAGCTTGCAACTTGACGCTTGGAGCTTGAAGCTTGAAGCTTTCATTGCGAATCGGTTCTTGCATGGTGAGCAAAATGCTATTTTTAAGTTTTGGAAATTTAAAAAACTATGAAGTGAAGGATCCAATACTGATTGTATTTTTACATCCCACAAATAATGTATATTTACTACACAGTTGGTAAAAATACGTAAAGTAGAGTGGGAATAGTCCTAATAATATATATTGCAAATTTACAAAACTGCTTGTGAATAAAACTTCCAGTATTGTTTCTGTAAAATTATCCTAGAAATTTTTTACAGTGTAATAAGGTTTAACTGAAGCACTCATAAGTCGGATTGACTCCGCCTGTCAGGAACTTCATCGTACCCATTGACTTAAGCAGTCCGTCGGGTCGGTCGCATCTTCTACGTCCCTCTTACGTGCGGTAAATCCGGAATTTCTCAACGTACAGCCAGAACTACCAGAACCAGAAATACGACTTTCCAAGGGGGTCTCTAATTCCGGGGTCACGACAATTCCGCTAAATTTAAATTTTTTTCTTGTACTCCAATAACCATAATTTAATCCTGCTTGTGCAGGTCCACAATCCTGGGTCAGGGCTCCACCTTAGGGGCTTCCTCAAGGGGTATCTCCGGTTCTCAATTTTAATTAATATTATTATTTTCTTTACATAACCCCAAAAAAACGGTTCTCAACACAAATCTAAACTTAAACCGGGACTCGACAAAAAATCTAAATTTTTTCTTCGTTCGTGACTTTTTTTCATAAAACACTTTTCCTTTTCTTTTTTTTCCTGCTCTCCTCGGCCTATTTTTCCCATCCCAAAATTACTGTCTTTTTTCCAACAAAAAATTTCTCATTTAACACAGTATTTTCTATGTTCCAACAAAATTTGTGATTGTGCAGTGGTTCCACGGTATTTCTAGCAGGGGGTAGGCCCGCCGTTACAACAATAACCAGTTAATGTATTTCTACGATTTTTTCACAATATAATAATAAAATGCTTATAGGACTCGGGCCTCTTCACGTCTCTTCTTCCAGTCGCCTCTCCGGTATAGTAAGAAGGTTTCGTATATTTTCTAGCACGTATCGACCTACTTCTTCTTGCTTCTTTTTCCTGATGGACTTTTATTCAAAACCATGGCTAACATTCTTTCTTCAGAAGGTCGTGTAGCTATGTTTATTTCTTCATATGTTCCTTTTAATGCACCACTCGTTTTCGTTAACCTTTACAGGACCAAATATTCCTCTTCGGATTTTCCTTTCGAACATTTCGATCTGATATTGGTCAATGTCCATGCCCCCGCCCCCAGATCCGTAGCATAAAACTGGGCGGATTAATATATTTTATATATTTTCACTTTGCATTGTCTTGAGATTTCTTGGTTGTTTCCAGTGCTGTCTCCAATTTCAATTCTATGATCGTCAAGGCTGATGTTTCGTTGTCAGTCCTTTGTTTTTGTCTCATTTACTCTTAGATTGAACTGTCATTATTGGTTCCAAAAGAATGTTAAAAAGTATTGGTAAGATGTTATTGTCACAGACCTGATTATTAAGGTAAGTTGATTGGATTGCAACCTCATAATCTCACTCACTCTTTTACTCTTCTGCCGTTGCACTGCCAGCGAAGGCGACAACACCCGGAATTCGAACACCTCATCCTGTGACAAGAGGGCTAAAAAATGCCATCCGGAAGAGTAAAACATAGCACTTTAAGAGCAGACAGCAATCCGGCAGCGTGAGCCGTAAGTGCCTCTTACCGTACCTCTTTTCAGGACGGTAAGTGGCACTTTTCAGACCTCTCCAAGTCTTTACAGTCTTGCTTCGAGTTACTGTACAGCCCTGTTTATAGAACAAAAATCAGAGGTGCCGGTTGCGGTAGTAGTTTCCACTGACAATATGGCAGACAACAATAAGTTTTTAAATAATGTGGGAGAAGAAACCGACGAAGAAGAATATTTTACGGATGAAGAATTGAAAGAGGAAGCGAATATAATCATCGGCGCACTCGTGACGAAAAGGACGGTACGCATCTCGGGCAGTAAGAAGGCCTTTACGGACGAGAGCCTTCTTAAGGTCGACTCACACACATCAGCCACGTCACGTCTCAGTTACGTCAGCTCCGAGAAGCATAGTGGAACTGAATACAGTCATCATTTTGACTGAGCCTTGACGGCGACATTTCTGATTCGGAGAAGTGACTGAGACGTGACGTGACTGATGTGTGTGAATCGACCTTTACTGCCCTCGGTACGTAATGTACTATGATTTCGTTGATTAAGGGTAAGCGCTTCCCAACGATTACCTGCCGTGTAATGCTGCAAGGCATGGTGAATACCCTGGTCCCACAGCACGAGCAAACCTACCTGGAGTATCCACGTTTACACAAACGTCCTAGAGATAAAGGAGGAAGAAACTGTGGAAGCCGCGAAAATGATTGCCGTTGGAAAAGCCTCTATGCTAGACAGTATACCCAAGAGTGGCACCCATCGCCCAAGTATTCACAGCGTGACTAAGGGGATAAGTGCTCCTGAGCAATCAGTCCACAGGCCACTATGCACTATGAGTAAGCTTTTGGGAGATAAAGACGTGGCACCAGAACTCTGGTCTAAAGCGGCCCACGCACTTTCAGTTTAACTGCGTAGTTTATCACGTGTGACGTCATGTCTGACCGATAAACTTTGTGAACTGTGCAGTTTTGAACTATTTTCACACAGTCCTCACACCTGAGATTCTGGACCCTCTTTTGCTCCGATAAACTGCGCAGATCAGGCAGATTATCGTTCAGTTCTCTCAGTTCCGTCCATTCTTGCCATTAAAACTGACCAGACTGAGCAAAAAACCCGTACAACGAACTTACGAACCCACACACTTTCAGTTCAGTTTATTGTACAGTTGACAGTTCGACTGCGCAGTGTGTGGGCCGCGTAAAGCTAGCTGAACACAAGGAATTAGTGCTGATTATCAAAAGGAAAAAGAGTGAACACCATAGCCGCGCTCCAAGCCCGCTCTTATGTAGAGGAAAAACCATCGACGCCTTTTTATCCCGAAAATGGTTAGTTCGGTCATATTGTGTGCACCCGCAGTGTATGCAGCGGCTTTAGACAGTGTCAGCAATAGGAAGAAAGTAGACTCCGCGTATGGCACAAGTGCCCTTAGAGAATGCTGCACATACCGACCAACGCCCAATAAAGCAGCGTGTGCAGGGACGGATTGCCCCCCTTAGCGGCCCGACCATTTCGGTAGTGTTCGGCCTTTCGAGCAAATACTCCACGGTCCGTGCAACAATCGCACTGCACGATCTATATCACGGTCTGTGCAGTACCTTCTCGAGTCTATGCTAATACGCACGGGGCGCACCTTACTAATTTCTTCTCTACTTTTTCACTCGATCGAATTTTTGTAACGATGTTGTGTCAACCCCTTCATATATTTTTCGTTCCGAATTTGTTCAGAAATCGATTGCGAATTCGGGAGAAATATACGAATTTCCGTAACGAATTCGGTAAGAAATCTTAAAATTTGGTTTGCTGGGAAACTGAATTATAAAATAAATTCACAAAAAGGCCACTCGCGCACTTCACTCAAAGACTCACGATTTCACAATGAAGTTTGACAGGAATGTTCCGATTTCTTTCCTACTTCTTTAAGAAAATTTGTTACCGGCTTCTTTGTGACATTGTTGCGAAATTGTTTTCCGAATTCTTTTTGAACTAGTTTCGACTAATCGCCACATACAAAGCTTTAGTTTTTGTTGTTGTGTTACTTCCGAAAACCTTTCGACTTGTAGGAATTCGGAAAGTTTGGTTTGCTGGGTAGTAGCAATGGAGTTAATCCACTGACATATAGAATGGACTGCTCATCAGGAAATTTTCATGGCACCAATTCGTTCCATTGCTGGCCAACCTTTTTTCACTGACATGTAAACACGTCAGTTACTTTTGTAAATTAAAATTGTTTATATTCGTTTTTGGACAATGGAAACAAAATAAATTTTTCTTATAAAAATAACAAATGCAATTTTGATGTGATTTCCCTTTTATAATGCATTTTTTCATTAATTACAAATATTTATGTTAAACCATGCGAGTTCTCTACCCCTGTTTCATTTAAATGTCAGTGATTCCGGGTCTTATGGCGAAACTAGACAGAAATAAAAAAATCACTATACCTATTTTTTGTAAATATTCTGACATTAGTTCAAAGGAAAAAATGAAATCAGGTATGCCAACTTCCATATCGTGCAGTGAATGCACTGAACTCTTAATACGAAATTGAAAAAAAATTTGAGTTCTGTGACAAAGGGGGCTTATGGATGAGCGAGAGGACACTTTCTACACTTTTTGGTGCCATGAGTTTATATGGGAATAATGTCTGATGAGCAGTCCATTATTATAATGTCAGTGAGTTAATCTAACAAGTAAAAGAGTCGCAAGATAATATATGTAATGAGACTGTAGCTTCATTGCGACTGAAAAAGCAGATTTTTAACGTTTATTTTGTAACAACTTTGGTTGCAATGAGGCGTTAAATGTGTTGTAGCTATGTTTTAAATGTGTTGTTGGTTGTTGCCACAAACTGAAGTTGCACGCAACAATATGAAACATAATTTGAACATCCGGAAAAGTTATTGTTCTTTTAATCGAACAAATTTAATTTGTATTTGTAACAAAAAAGAACAAAAAAGTTTAAGTGTGTTTTAAAAGTCAAAGTCATAATGGAATGAACTGAAAAGACAAAACATTCACTCTGTACACATACTTTAAAATTGAAACATTCCATGACTTTACACCAAAATTATAAAACGAATGCCATTTTGTTGAAGAATGTGGGTGATTTATCTCTGGAAAATTCACGCGCCACCCAAAAAATGAAAATTTGGAAAATAATTGGGAAATTAAAAAATTTTTGAATATTTAATATCAGCATGGGAATTCGTTAACTATAGCTAAATAAATTTGTTTTACCTCCTGGCGTCATACTGCACTGAAAATTGTTATAGGAAAATATAAAACATAGCAAATCGCATTTAATTTTTTTCATATAAAACTGCATGGTGTAGGAGAAACATAGAACGACGAAAATATGGCGAGCATATGGAGCTTTTGACAGATTTTTTTCCAAAGTCCTTGTAACTGAATAAAAACCTCCCTGCATCGTTTTGAACATTAAGTTGTAGTAGTAACTTGATAAAAACACACAGCAACTTCAGTCACATTAACGTTGTTAACTTGTTATTCTATTTGTGACAGTTACACTATAATAACATTTTTGAGATGTGCTACTAAACGAAATGTTTTAATAACTTTAATTTAATTTTAATGTGACATCTTTTTTTGCAACTTTTATGCAACCTTTTTACAACAAGTGCATTTTTTCGTAACAAAATTAAAACTGTAGTGTAACTGAACCGGATGATTTGTTGCAAAATGATAATTCGAAACAATAACATAACCTATATGTGACTAAATTTGTTTAAAACAACTGGATTACAACCCAATTGTAACATATTTTTGTTACAAATTTAAATCTGTGCTAGCTGCCCAGCAAACCAAATTTTAAGATATCTTACCGAACTCGTTACGAAAATTCGTATATTTCTCCCGAATTCGCAATCGATTTCTGAACAAATTCGGAACGAAAAATATATGAAGGGGTTGACACGACATCGTTACAAAAATTCTTTTCGAATTCGTTACGAAATTTAGTCAAGATTTAGCAAAGCTTTTTACCCCTAATAAAAGCTTCAGATTCATAGGTTTTTTTGCTTTAAAATAAAATAAAAAAGGACATGGCTAGTGAAATTCATATAACTCCATGATAATATTTTAATATATTTATTTTATTATAAATTATTATTAATTATTATAAATTATTATAAATATATAATTGAATATATGATAAATTCATAAATGCACTTGCGCACTTCACTTAAAAGACACACGATTTCACATGGAAGTTGTTTTCCGAATTCTTTTTGAATTAGTTTCGACTAATCGCCACGTACAAAGCTTTAGTTTTGGTGGTTGTATTTGTTCCGAAAATCTTCCGACTTGTATGAATTCGGAAAGTTTGGTTTGCTGGGTGGGTACTGAAATAGTTGGTGTCGATACGATTTCAAAATAACGATTCTTTTTCGAGATCTCGAGATATCTCGCGAGATCTCGAATTGTAGTCTTGGTCTCGTATCGATTTTTAATCTGGAGGTCTCGTCTCGACGAGACGATTTCGAGACAAGTCTCGTCTGGTGTACAGCACTAAATGTAATTGATTTATAAAAGTCCCATAAGCATATGGCAGGAAAAGGATGGTACATCCTGGCAGAGCCTTCATATCAGAATAAGACATTATGGTGCGTCCGGTGCCCAGAGGAGGTCGTTAAATGACACTGCAAAAACTACCCACTAGCATGCAGCCCTCGACCCGATGACTTTACATCTTGGGTTGGTAGGCTTTTAAGTGTGCGCTTCGTGTCACCTACTGCATTCGTTCTTTTCCCTTCCCCTAGTCACCATTTGAAGGTCATAGTAGGGGATTGTAGCCCAGGCGGTGAAGTATATTTTCTCCTAAAAGTTCAAAAAAAATCCTGACACTGATATTTTTTTTAATTTGTTCATTGAATAGCGTACTTTAACCTCATGAAAAGTTATCACTCGCCGGGTTGGGGGAACCCCCTAAAAAACGACCCCCTAAAAAAATTCCGTTTTTGACTAATATCTCTTAAATGGTAAGTATTATCATAAAATAGTGTTTGCAAAGTTTGTATATTATGCAATTATCTACAAAAAAATATATTATACATTACCCCGTAAGAATTGCCATTAATGAGATATCGCCGTTTTAAAGATTTAAAATACTCATTTGCGACTTGTATAGGTCATCAGACGTTCAATAAATCCTTTGTTGGACTACGTGGCTAATACTTTCAGGGGTGATTCCTGGATGTATTTGGAGAAAAAAATTGTTCTAGAGAGGGGGCTATCCCCCCTACCCACTAAAATACAAGATGTTTACGAAAAAAATGTATTTTTTTAAAATTTACTTAAACTTTAATTACTCCTAGACTAATTATCGTAGAGCAACATAATTAGGTTCATCTTTTAGGTAAATGTGTATTTTTTTATTTGATATAAAGATCGAAAAGTTGAGTGACTCCGTTTAGAAGATATGTAGGTTTAAAGTATGGGCAAAATGCTGAAAAACGAAGAATATTGGGATTTTGCTCACACTTTAAACCTACATATCTTCTAAACGGAGTCACTCAACTTTTTGATCTTTATACCACATTAAAGAATACACATTTACCTAAAACGTTGCTCTACGATAATTAGTCTAGGAGTAATTAAAGTTTAAGTAAATTTTAAAAAAATACATTTTTTTTTTCGTAAACACCCTGTATTTTAGTGGGTAGTGGGGATAGCCCCCTCTCTAGAACAATTTTTTTCTCCAAATACATCCAGGAATCACCCCTGAAAGTATTAGCCACGTAGTCCAACAAAGGATTTATTGAACGTCTGATGACCTATACAAGTCGCAAATGAGTATTTTAAATCTTTAAAACGGCGATATCTCATTAATGGCAATTCTTACGGGGTAATGTATAATATATTTTTTTGTAGATAATTGCATAATATACGAACTTTGTAAACACTATTTTATGATAATACTTACCGTTTAAGAGATATTAGTCAAAACCGGAATTTTTTTTTAGGGGGTCGTTTTTTAGGGGGTTCCCCCAACCCGGCGAGTGATAACTTTTCATGAGGTTAAAGTACGCTATTCAATGAACAAATTAAAAAAAAAATATCAGTGTCAGGATTTTTTTTGAACTTTTAGGAGAAAATATACTTCACCGCCTGGGCTACAATCCCCTACTATGACCTTCAAATGGTGACTAGGGGAAGGGAAAAGAACGAATGCAGTAGGTGACACGAAGCGCACACTTAAAAAAAATATCAGTGTCAGGATTTTTTTTTAACTAAATATCTCAATTAACTGGCCTAATTGGGGGTGAGAGGTTGGGCGCGTCATATCCGTAGATCCGCCATCAGGTTGCACATTACTCCCAACAAGACGGCAGGGGCGTTTCCAGCATACTGGCTAAGGGGGGTAATAAATTTAAAAAAAGAAAAAACTTAAATATTTTTTTTATTCCATAAATACCATTTGCATCCCTCCAAGCCATGGCAGTGGCAGACTTTTTTTTCAAGTTTAGCCCTTTTTTTACTCCACCCCCTCCACCCCACCAACAACACCTTAACTCGACGTGGGTCCACTTCTCGCAAAAAATTTCATATTTGAAAAATGCATGAAATTACTTGAAAAGCTAATATATACCAAACGGCAGAAGATTTGGACGATACGATTTTTTCAAGTGCCAGCTCCCCTACGAAACGGAAGAAAGTCATCACTTCTCTTACGGCGCTTGAGCAGTTAACTTCATTTTGTTTACGTAGGCTGTTTCCACACGAGCGTACACTCGACAGACAGATGTCGTCTGCAATCGTCGATTCTCTCAGGGTTTGAAAGCAAAGTAAACTTAAAGCAAAGCACTGATTTTTAAACTTTTTTTGCTGTAGACTGTGAAAGCTGTTCGTTTGATGTTGCTGCGAATACTGCTGCTTTCAAATAACTTGAAAGCCATACTGGTCCGGCTGCAAATTCTTCGGCTTTAAATACTTTGCTGTTAAAAGCTTACTGTTTGCTTACAGTTTTTCAATGCTTTTCTCTCCAAGGCTGTACGTACTTTGCTTTCCTTCAGAATTTTTTTTAATGATCCAACTTTATATAGTAAAATGGTATTTTGTGTACAGGGGTGAAAACTTTTTTTTATGACTGTATGAAAGCATTCGCAGCCGGACCATCATGCCCCAGCATTTGCAATCAACAGCATTCGCAGCAATATGAAACAAAAAGCTTTCACAACTTGCAGTAAAATGTTTGAAAATATGATTGCAAAGTAAATTACTGTGGTCTTCTTAGCAGCAAAGCAAAGTCAACAGCAATAGTATTAAAATTGCTGCAGCAATTTAAACCCTGGATTCTCTTTTGGTGTTCGGTGAAAAATCGTATGAGCTTCTACACGAGGGAACAACTTGCAGGCAACAAATCATACTGGCTTTGTTGTTGTTTTAGACATTCTCTTTGCGAGCAAAAGGGAATGTCAGAAAAGAACAACAATGCAGGATCAAAAATCTGCTGAAAATATCGTTAAAATAGCTGTGTTTATTGAGACCGAAAAAAAGCAGAGCAGCTCAAGGCAGCTGTCAAAAAACAATCAGGCAAGTTGGAGCAATTCAGAGCAAGAAATCTCATGAAACACTTTTCGGGCAACAATTCTCAAAGTGAATTGTCAGAAGCTCAATCTGTCAGTTTCTAAAGTGGAAATTTTAATTTTAGTTTTTAATCTATTTAAAATATTAAATTTAAACTCTTATTGAGGTCTGGCGTGTAACTGTAATTTATTTTTAACAGTTTTCGATTAACTGTTGCCGTTTTGTGACAGTTGACAAACAGCTGATTGCTTGCCCGAAGTTGCTCTACCAAAAAAGATAGAGCAGAAAACCGTGCGCTAGCTCAACTTAGAGCAGGCTCATCAAACACAAATCAGAGCAACTTCAGGCGAGTTAGAGCAAGCGAATTGCTCATGAAACACCTTTTCCTGAGATATCTCAACCTAGCTCAACCTAGAGCAGCTCAATAAACACAACTAATTTGTGTGCCCTCCCCATCGTAGTCTCTCACCCTCTTCTTCATAAACCACTTTGCAGCCGACTCTTGTCGTGTCAGCCATAGCTTGCCATATTAGCGGGAGTCTCGGGTAGGTATAGGTCCTTCCACGACTCTTCAGCAGTTTTGGAAAAATTCACCGACATATATCACCGACTAGATTCCATAACTTAACTTGTTTGTTTGAAATAATGGTAATTTTTAAGAATAAAAATAAATAAGCGAACGAAAATTCAAAGGGGGTAATTACCCAATTACCCCCTTCTGAAACCGCCACTGCAAGACGCCAGCCGACATTTCTCTTAATCTGTTGAGTTTTCCGTTGCCTTAAACTTCACCTACTAGTCTTATCATAGTCAATACAAATTTACATAGGTCTAGACATCTTTATTGAAGCGTTGGTCTAGACATCTCTATAGGATAATTAATAATAAAGACATTCATTACTACAATTACGAATGCACAAAGCTATTCTCTAGCACACAATGCCTGATCTAAGAAATATCCACGGAAGACTCCAGCTGGCAGCTCATTTAATAGTCAAGCTATTGTGAAACGATGTTTCAAATTCGCAAATAATATCAAGCAAGCGTTTAACCTTTGAATATTACCTCTGCCAACACCACACAGTGCTTTACCAACTAAGCTATCGTAAGCTCAAAATAAACAATTTTATTCATACCTTAACACAGCATGGAGTATCTGAAAATTGAAACCCGAAAAGCATCTATGGCATTCAGAAACTGCTTTCAACTCATACGAGGTTCTGCTGCTGGAGGTGTTGTGTGCTTTAGTTGGCAAATTGCCACCATAAAGGTGCAACAATTATGGCATTAAGGGATTTAAAAAATTCGCAATATTCTTTTTCTATTGCAAAAATTGTAAATTGTGCAATTGTAAAGTTTTCGGCATGGCCAGAGATGCAATGAATATTAAACTTGTGAAAAATGTACGAAGGAGTCGCTTAGGAAAATTTTGCAGTAATGTTCATAAGCTTATAATATTAGATAAGAGAGATAAGAGATCTTTCAGAAGTTTATTGTTAGATGATATTTGAAAATCGATAAGGACCTACTAGCTAGAATTTTATCACCAATAAAGCGCTTGAGATGGTGAAGCTCTATGATCTCTGTCACCTTTTCCTCAAAATCAATACCAAAGTAAGGCTTTATCAGTGGATACAGTCAACAGTTTTGATTCCATAAAAGGGTCTATAAACCCTATCACATTTCATTAAAAATTCTGATTCAGATTTTCACATAATAATAATAAATCGTCCACCATTTAACCTAGTTCACAATATATTTATATGTAACTTTTCCCCGAATATAACTTCTCCACACAACACATAGGCCCCTTTTTAACGTTTTATTAATGCGTAAAGGACATCATAAATGGCATGTCACTCATAATTCTGATTAAAGAGGATTAAGGAGCACATCCTAACGTGCTGCTACAGAAAGGGCTACTACCTAAATATCACATCTACCAGGGCGAGATTGGGCCTCATTTTTATCAAATTGTCCCGTGGATTATTCTCTCTATATGGCAAAACTCTTTTTATGTGTCATTGGGTTTTATATACTTGAACTCAATTTAGATTTTCATTTCATGGAGCCAAGTCAAAAGTGTTAAGGCAGCGAGTGGGGCTGAAATAGGGGGGATGTGTTCCGAGATTGATAACGAAAAGGGATGAGGTACTTCCACCAGATTTATAGTAGGGATTACTTAAAGGTTATTCGTTGCACGTTTAATGTATAAAAATCATGCTCATAATGAAAAAAATTGATTTTTCTTTTATATGGTCTCAAAGTCACAATTTTCTGTCATCCTTATGTATGTATATGAAAACAATAAATTTATCTTATTATTATGTTAGAGCATGAAAATCATGAGTGATTTAATCAATGAAGTTAAAGGTTATTACAGTCGTATAGGGGAGGAAATTACATTCAACTTACATAGATTTCACTAAAAATTCACCTATAAATTTGAATTTCTACACTTAAACTTGTGTTTGTAATACTTTCGATTTTCCTGTTGAAAACACAGCTTTCTTGACCATTGTCGTCATCACCCATATTAGGAATATTCTTTCTACATCACACAAATTAGAAAAACTCACTATTTTAGCTTTTTTCATAAAAGAAGGGTTTATATCAAGGTTTGTATCTGTCCGATTTCATCACCCATACTACTGTAGCTAGAAATTAAATTACACCTTAGACGATTCAACGAACGAAGCCCCGTTACAAAAATTGTTGTATTCATTTTTGGAACATTCCTGGGCCTCAATCGAATTTTGTATTCCGCTTGCCATTTCATTCAATATAACCCCCAAGAAACACAATCTTCTATCGATATGAGGTATCTGGATATGCATTAGTGCATAGTTCCTCCGTTTATTGGAAAATAGGAAGTTCTGCAATACTTTAATAATCTTAATACTAAAATAAAGCTTCATCGCGACGTCATTTAGTTCTGTTTTCTATACAGAACTCCTAATAGTAAAGTAATGCTTATGACACACATGGGGTATCGATACCGCGGTATTGCGTATACCCAACTTATACCACATGTCTGTCACCTTATACCCAGTTTATACCCAGGAAAACAAGTGGTTATGAACTGGGTATTGATACCACGAAAATTTTGTGGGTATAGAGTAGGTATAAGATCTCTTCACTGCGGACAGCGCCACCTGTGTGCAAAAATCGAGCAAAATCGTCTAAATATATATTTTTATAACAAGATATCTCATCTTTTTTTTCTTTTTCGTTCCAAATTTTTAATTTGCCTCAGACCCAGATTTATTTCCTCTTGTTTGGCAAGGAATAAAGCAATTAAATGTTCCATTTCCATATAAAATTCAATATGCCACTTAACACTCAAAACTTTAAATTTAACAAAATTCGCTTACTAGATTTGAAAATTTTTTTAGTTGCCGACAAACGCCAACCTATACCCGCGTTCATGTGTGTCAGGGGTTCTTCAATACCCCGGTATTCGCCATATCTTGGTATCGATACCTTGGTATCGATACCTCATGTGTGTCATAAGCATAAGAGACATCTACTTAAGAATTCGATGTTATTCCCGAACAAAAGATCTCCGAATTTTTATCTTCCCACCCAGAGTGTAGAGTAATTGTTTAGGGGGCATCCATAAATTACGTGAGGTGATTTTGGCGATTTTTCGACCCCCCTCCCCCTTGGTGAGATGTCGTGAGATTTGGCTCGACCCCTCCCCCCCTCAATCTCACGAGAGATTTTTCAAATTTTAAAAAATGTCTAGGATTTACACTATTATGCGTATTTTTAGTGTACGTACCTTAATCGGTGCTGATTGCGTTGGATTTATTTAAAAAAACATAATTTGTGTTGAAGAACAGTATACCACAAAATCATAACAGCACCAACTCGGCATGCACCCAATATAAACTACAATACCTGTGGATTACCATTTAGCAGGTGATTCTGCCTATCCTTTGGAAACCAACCTCATGGTGCCTTAGCCAAGGCGCGCACTGAAGTGGGATGTCGGTGAATTGGCTTTGGCATGGTGATTAAGTTGCAAGAGGTATGCCAGAGGAATGGCGGCGGAATGGCATCGAAGTGGTTTAATGCGCACCGAAGTGGCAGGCACCACTTCGCGACATCGACATGTGGTCGTAGGACGATGAAGATGATGTTGCATTTGTGCAAATTATTAACCTTAACAATAAAAAAAAACAATAAAGAAAAAAGTGCATTGGGTCCATCCACTGTGTACAAAAATGCAAAATACGGCATTTATAATGTTTATAAAGGTGATTTACACCTGGAAGAAAATAAGTATAAACTTTTTTATAGAATGAACAAGGCCACATTTTGTAAATTACTAGAAAAATTGCGACTTATGCCCTCGTACGTGTTTTCCCCAAAAAAAAAAATAAAAACCCAAGTCGGCCGTGAAATGGCATCCCGCTTCAAAATTAAACTTGGCGGAGACTAGTGGCAACCAAATGCTGTCAGTCCACTTGCAAAACACCACACCACCGCCACTCCATCTCGATGCGCGCTGCCTCCCTTGATTTCGTGTGATTAAAATATTTCACTAGCCACACCACCGCCACGCCAATTTCTCATCACCTCAGTGCGCGCCTTGCCAATGATTTCTTAACAAGAGAACAGACAAATTTCAATTCTAGTTTGAGCTCAACTCGTGTATTTCTAGAGCAAGCATATGGAATATAAAAAAAAATTAGAATTTTACAATATATTGACATACGAAGGTTGACTTTGGCATCCACTGATTCGTTTTTAGAGACTAACGACTTGACTGTTTAAATAGTAGAGCGAGAGCCATTTATGATTCTGACAAACTTCGGAGCATACTTCTATAGATGTCATCTTTGGGTAAAAAACCTGTGACTGAATGACCCAGGGGGTTATCCTGGAATGCGATTCGAAAGTCATGAAATTCGGAAATAAGAAAATGGTATCCTCCACCAATGCGAATTCGAATTAAATTTGTCCGCCTGTTATCGGATTTCAGTCTGCGAGTAAAGCCATTGGCCGCATGCGCTGCATTTATTTGTGTGTTTTAAAATATTCTAAGGGCCTGTGTGAATTCTATGACTAAAATTTAGTGTCGATAATACAGTAGGGGTATTCACGCTTAAGTGTATCATTGTAAACAGTGTAAAAATACAATACAAATTTACAACGAAGAGTGAACGCTCCTTTTTGCAACCTATTGTAAATAATCGAAGAAGAAGAAAATTTGTGTTTTGACAGATAGTCAAAATGCCGCGGAAAAGTCCGAAAGAAATAATCCTTGACGAAGTAATGGAAATTGCAGGGACGGAAATTGACGAGATTGATGATTCTGGTAATTTTTATTATAATTTCCATAAGTTTCGCCTAATAAATATCAAAATTTTCTAAGATGAATTTTTTGTAGTATGAGTTTTAAAATGTATAAATAGATTTAAATAAATTAATTTAAAATTACCGTTTTTCGCTCCATTTTGAACATATGTCAAATATAAATACAATGATACAATACCTGATACAACACTTTTTAGTGTAGTAAATTTACAACACCCTTGTAAATAATTTTGTATGAAAAAGTGTTGTATTCTTTTACAATGGTGTAACCAAATACAACCTTATACAACGATACAAGACTGAATACAACAAAGCGTGAATACCCCTAGTATTTAGTCTTTTGGCGAGTAGACTAAATTTTTCGTCAGTTGACTAAATTGTTGTTATGGTTACAATTTAAATTTTTGAATAACTGACAGAATTTAGTCATCAAAAGAATTCACACAGCAATTCCCTACATTATCCACAAAAACTGCAAAATTTAGTTTAGTCATCAATTTAGTCACTATTCGCACAGGCCCTAAAAACTCTTTAAATATTCTTGAAACAATTTATTGTTCGCATCAAAATGTCAAATTAAGTTAATAAATGAAGTTGCCTGGCTGAAAATAATTTCTTTTCGAAGATTTATCAGGCATCGCTACTAGCTTCCGTTTGCTTCCTACTTTCGTATTGCCTTAGAAAAGCGGAGTCTGAAGTCACAGCCAGCTTCTCGAATAGACGTTTGAGCCGCCTGTACATCAGGATACAGATTCAAGAAGTGCGGATCTGTTAGACTTCCATTCTTCACAACTCTCGATAATAGCTACGATCCATTGGGACTGGTAAACTACTCAAAACTGCTGCTAGCTACTCGCAACTACCCTTGTTCTTGTTTTTGGGCAGATACATTTTATTGGTAATTGTCAAAAATCGTGTTCCATTGGTGATGTACCCGCAAGTACTTGCGAGTAGAAAAAATCGCCCAATGGATCGCAGCTAATGATAACAAAAGGTTTTCAAAATCTATCTTGGCCTCTAGTAGGTATGTCAGAGCAAATGGTCGTCGATTCAAAATTCGACTCCTGTAAGATGCTTAGATAACTAATTATGTCGCCCGCTGCAAATATCTGCTTTTTGTAGTGACAATGCACCGCAGATAGCATGTGTTCTGACTGATGTGAAAAGAGCCGATTCTTAATATAATATCTATGATTGCAGTAGGATTAGGTACGTTATGCACTTGAAATACATAGGAGGGCATTAGATTCCAGGTTTTTCAATTGGGCTTCTAGGCCTTTTTGTTTTGTTTAAGCTTAGACCTCCGCCCCCCCTTTTTCATCGTAGGGTCGCAATCTGTCCAAAAATGGTCGGATAAGTCAAAGCATACATTACTTTCGCAGTTTTTCCCAGACCATTGTATAAAATGATAAGAATTTTTCATCACGTCATACACTCTTCATTCCCAGATATTTAAATTATTTTCTTTACTTTTTTTGGATGTTCCAGTTGGATGGTATTTAAAACAGTGAACAAATACAGTGTAAACGGCAGTGCAAAATTTTTATACCCAATTGCTATTGAGTCGAAATATAGTAATAGTATCACGTATACTTTTTATGTAATGGATTCATTATTCATTCTCTATTTTCAATATGTATTGATAAAACCTTTCACCAAGATTTTCGTGAATGAAATCTAAGTGCGGGTTCAAAAAGACGATTTTAAAGATTTTCTCATTTAGAGACATTGTACTTAAAATTGAAAAAACAAAAAGATATTAAGAAATATTGCAAAAAAAATTACAGAAAAATCGAAAAATACCCATTTTGAGGGCTAAAACGCCCTAAAAAGTGGGCTTCTCGGGGTAGAAAATCGGTAGACTTTATAACCCCTTATTAAGAAGCCTAAAAAGAAGCTCTCTGCCAATTTTCAGCCTGTACCTAATTATTTCCGCTATATCGCTTTTTACGGCTTAATTTACCTGTACTATTGATTTAACCCAGTTTTCTCGCAATTTTGCACTGTTTCTTGCGAAAAAAAATTACGTGATATTTGCGGAGACCCTCCCCTCCCCACGTGAGATTTGGTGAGATTCGGCTCGACCCCCTCCCCCCCTAAACACCTCACGTAATTTATGGACGCTCCCTTACGTATGATTTCAACGTTCACAATGTAAATTGGCTAAAGTACGCAAATGGCATCAGTGTTTCTGGTAAAACGCCGATCTTCCACCGACGTTTATAATTTACATCAATTTGTAAACTATCCAACAAGAGTTGTAGAGAGTTGCAGACCAACTTCAGGGGCTCTGGTAGAATAATTTACAAAACCATCGCCTGGAATTTTTCTTACATCCCATCGAACACGGTACTTCGTCATCTCGGAGACTTGATCCAACTCCTAGTTAGCGCTAATTTTTCATATCCACCTACAATCCCAACTAACACAGTTCCTAAAAGTAGGAACTGCCTGGCATTATGGGGAAATCAGCTGGTTGGGGGTTATTCGTTATCCCACAGACAGGGATTTGTGTTTTCGTAGAAAAAACGCTAACTCTATCGCTCTCTGTGTCATCAGAGCTATACAGGCGGGAATGCGTTTGCTAACACCTCATTCAACCAAGTTTATAAAGATTTAGGTTGAATAGATGGTTTAATCGGCAATCTATGAACACAACAGCGTTGCCTGTACAGCGTTCAGACGTTCTCCGAATCAATCAGGTACAATCAGGTTAGTTAAATCATCTTTTGATAATAGGCCTCAAGGCCTCGGGTGCATACCCCTACCGAATAATTTTCAGATTTTCGTGCCTGTTGCGGGAGCGTGCATACTTTTGTGTACTTTTTTCGTTTTTTTGCGTATACAATAAAAAGCACTGGATGGATCGCGTTACCCTCAACAGGACATTTGTAGAGAATTTAAAAATCTACAAAATGGTTTTTGTTAGACCCTGATCCGACCATTTTTCGCCGCGGAACGCTGAAAAGCCAATATTTTTCGTTTTTCAGCATTTTACCCATACTTGAAACCTACATATCTTCTAAACGGAGTCACTCAACTTTTTGATCTTTAAGAATACACATTTACCAAAAAGGTGAGCCTAATTTTGTTGCTTTTCGATAATTAGTCTAGGAGTAATTGAGGTTTGAGTAAATTTTAAAAACATTAAATTTTTTTTCGTAAACACCCTGTATTTTAGTGGATAGTGGGGATAGCCCACCTCTCTAGCCAATTTAATTTTTTTTTCTCCAAATACATCCAGGAATCACCCCTGAAAATATTAGCCACGTAGTCCAACAAAAGATTTATTGAGCGTCTGATGACCTTATATACGTCGCAAATGAGTGCATATGAGTATTTTAAATCTTTACAACGGCGATATCTCATAAATGGCAAATCGTACGGGAAAATGTATAATATCTTTTTTTGTAGATAATCGCATAATCTACAAACTTTGTGAATAATATTTTATGATAACACTTACTGTTTAATAGGTATTAGTCAAAAACGGAATTTTTTTAGGGGGTGGGTTTTTGGGGGGCCACAAATCGAAAAGGTGCGCTTACAATATTTTAGTTTTGACTCAAAATGTCTTCTTTTAGGTCAAAGAACATAGTTCAACAGAAAAACCCGGGTTACCTTTCGAGCTCATAAAAACTTACTTCAAGCTCACCGTGTATTGCTGGGCCCAGGTAATATATGGTGACGTGTAGGTCCTTCGATGGCGTAAATCTCACTTTTTGTAAAATTGGACCAGTTGACTTGACTGACCAGGAGAATTAGGAGATCTGTATGTTGGACTCCGGTGGTGGCATAGCAGAAGCTCGCTGTTGGCTTATGGTGATGGGTGAGAAAGTGTTGATCCATCTTTGACTAGTGAGGCGAAAGCTTATTTTTATAGATTTTTTAAATTTGGAGATCGAGCTGTTGACTTATATGGTGACTTGCCTTGGTCTCTTGTAAACTTTCTAAATTGGAAATTTGCATGCTAACTTTCGGAAACGGCACAGTACAACCAGCTTTAAACTTTTAAATTCTTATTAAAATTTTTTAGTGAAAGATTTGAATTGTCACAAACTTAAAACGTCAATCCCTTCGTGTGTCTTTTCCATATACACTTAAAACAATTAGTGCAGAAAGGCAAACTTTTTGGCATAAATTAACACTAAATTGCACATTAACACATTCCTTTGCATAGAAACGATTCAAGAACTAATTAAACACAAGAGCGAACATATAGACAATTTATATCCGAAACTTATGCAGATGGGAATTGCTTACTATAAATTGAGTTAAGTAGACTTGTTCAAAGAAATGTTACCATGTTAAGTTCTCTGGTAATAGCTAGCAGCAAGAAGGCATTGAAACTTTTTCAATTACATATTCAAGTTCTTTTTGGATGGTTTTAAGAAAAGGTGAATTTAGTTTTACTACTCCAATATTGTATCTGAAAGTACAAAATAGAATCTAATCTAAAGTGGGTTTTTCTTTATCACTAATCCAACAATGTTACTTTTAAGTGAATCACATGATTTTTTGGGTTAAAAAAAGGTTTTTTCTTTCCTTTTCTAAATAATCGAGAGACTAGTGTTATGGGGATATCCTGAAGCTTTGAAAAGAGCAAGGACTTGAATTGAATTGATACAATCGATAGGGAAAAGGATTTTCGAATTGAATTAAGTTTGTCGTTTTGCATTAAGATTTATTCTAAAGGATATCTTTTAGTTTTTTGTTTAATAAAGTTTCTGATTCACTGAATTGCTCACTAAATTATTAATTGCGCCCCAATTGCGTTAATACTACTACTATAAAAATGGAATAAAAACGAAACATTTACCAGTCATTTTTAAAATTTTTTTTTGTAGTACATTATTATGAATGTGAAACATATTAAAGATCTGAAACTAATTCAGGAAAAAAATCACACCAATAAAAAAAGGCGCAACAGTACACGAAAATTAGTACATTAGGGACTGCAGGCCGTGAAATTCCATCATCAATCAAGCTTCTGAACAGTTTTTTTGCGGGAAAACAAAAAATAAAACATTAAGAAGACTTTCAAAAACTCATTTATCATCAAGACTAAAATATCATCAACAATGAAACTAGTGAATTCTGTGCTTTTTTTTGTATAAAAAGCGAAAGAAATTGTAAAACATAAATACAAATCCTAGGGGCGTAGGGACATTCTTAAAGCAAGAAGATGTAACAGTATGGTTCAGTGGACATCTTTTGTAATATAGTATTTCTTAATTTTATTTATCATGTCTTGTGCCAAGCTTAGATCGAAGGAAAAAGAAAAGAATAGGGTAAATTGAATCCAGAGGTGTTAAAGAATATAATTTATCTTGTGATTGAAAATTTGGAAGTAGTATCAGTTCGGAAACAGAAATGGTGGGTAGGTCGTTCACGGTTGTATTTTTACATTGAATACATATGCATATATTAAGTGAAGCGTGCGTTAAAATGCTGTCATTTACCCCGGACACAATGAGGCCGACAACGAAAATTCTTATATAAATTGTTGTTGTTTTCCCGCAGAAGTCGTCGTTGTCGGATTCATTGTGTTCGCGGGGTTAGCCTTCGATGAATGTGATCCTCCAGTCCCCTTAGTTTCATTATTAAGGCACCAATCGTAATAAACTATCTTTCGCAGTCTCCCTAAAGGTGCGTGTACACTTGCAACAAATATTGCGCAACTATTGCTGAAATAGTTGCATGTGTCTTTACACTACAATAAAAGTTGCGCAAGATAGTTTTGCTGCAAATGGTTTTCAAATCTAGTGCAACACAACTTGCCGCAATTTGTTGCAGCACTGTTCACACGTATACAAGTAATCTTTCGAAATTTCATTTAGTCACTTCATTACGTTTATGATTATGTTGAAAAGTTGCGTCGAGGTTGAGTTTAAATTTCGATCACCGTATATGATGTTGAGTTGAGTTCGCTTTGGGTTGAAATAGAATTAAACTGACATCAAAACATAACCTAAAATTTTTGTGTGAAACTCTCATTTATAGATACGATAGCCTCTTTTTGTTAATTCTTTTTTTATATTTTTAAATATTTCTGATTTCCAATATCTAGAGCCGGGGTTCCCAAACTATGTTCGGGGAACACTGATCTCTACAAATTTACTCCTGAGAAAAAATTATTTTTATTTTTGTTCTTTAATATGAAGTTCCAGAAAAAAATAGGAGTAAATATGCACTAAAACCGGAATCATTTTTTTTCATAAATATTTTCGGTATAAATATTAATTGCATTTGTTCCGAAATTTCTCTCATAAGAAAAGTAATAAATTTGTCTATTTTTTAAAGTAAAAATATTCGGTATAAGTTTTAACAGTGTACGGTTTATAATCTACTTTCGTGGTGGAGATTTGCGACTCTCACTGCGCCACTAGAGACTCTTATACCGTAAGTGTGTCTCTGTATACTGAAAAGAAATCACTTGGTATACAGAACATTGAAACTCAATATCTCAATTGAGAAAAATATCGCCTCAGTATATACCCAAGATTTTAACTAGAAAATAGTTTGAACATAAACCAAAATGATACTTTAGAACAAAACTTTAATTAAAATGTATGGAAATCAAGCAAAAATTGAAGCTCAGTACACTAATTTGCTCGAACCTGCGCAGTTCGGCCAGTGAAGCCGGGGTATTAAGTGATTTTTGGTTAAATTTAACAGAAAAGTATTCGAACTTGTCAAAACTAGCCGTTCATGTTTTACTTCCTTTCACAACTACATATGGTGAGGCTGGATTTTCATATTATGCAGCAACCAAATCGAAATACAGAAACCGACTGAACGCTACCCCAGATATTCGAATTCGGCGGTCTAATATTGAGCCTGACATTAAAAGAATTTTCTTAATAACTGCCATTTTGAAATATTCTTTTGGTGAGCTTGGAAACACATTTTTCTAGACAAGTTGTTCTTACTTAATTATACGGTCGTTATACAGGTGTTTATGTGCCTCATCTTTCTATTTTAGTCTGTTAAATGTCCCAGATTATTACTAAATCCGCTGACGCAGCCACACAAATTGCCCCTTGGCATACGACATGATAAGTTAGCACGAATCTCAAGAAGCTCCAGGATTGTGTTCTAATTATTTTCTAGTTTTTGGTACAGCTTATGATTTAAAATAAACCCATTTAACTTAAAAGTTTCTTTACCTATTTTTATTGTATTATTTTTAGTCTCAATTCAGTAATTTTTGGATTTTACTTTTTACAAAATTCTGGTGAAGTAATTTGTTATGCATACCATATTGCAAGCGCCATTTTGAATTTTTTAATTTTGACAACAAATTCATTATTTCCGACCTTAAATACTCCCAAATAGCGATGTCCAGTGAAATCGAATCGTAATTGCCAAAATCGTGCAGTCATATTGGCGCCGCCATTTTTAATTTTCTAATTTTGACCACAGATTCGTCATTTGTGACCTTAAAAACTCCCGGTACCGATTTTCAATGGAATGGGAACACAATTGCAAAATTCGTCCGTCAACTTGGAACCGCCATCTTGATTTTTTTTACAAAATTGCCAGATTTCATTATCACGGGAACTCAGGGCGGTATTCACAGTCGCTACTTAAGCATGGACTTAAGAATTTCTTAACTAAGTTCGCCTTATTTAAATAAGGCGTACTTAAGATATCATGTATTCACAGTCATGTCTTGAGGTGAACTTTGTTAAGCAATTGCTTATTGAGAATTTGTAATTTTAAGGAAATGCTTGAGCATTTCCCATGTTTTTTTCCAGTAATTCCATATTATTTTGTCGTCTCCAAGGTTACTTAAGAAATTCCTTTTATTGTAGCATGCGCAGTATTGCACAATATATCTTTGATATTTAATGATGTTTTGGAAGATAATAAATATGAAGATACTGCTGATGATGACTTTCATCCTAATTTTCTAAATGCGAATAATAGAGATGGATTTGCGGTACGCAATGCGTTTGTTGCTCGTATGTTTGTTTAAATAATTGCCAAATATTGCGGGAAGGCTTTAGATGCGATTCAAATGTGTTTAATACATTTATAAACAGAAATATTGCAAATTTATAAAGAATATTTATACAATATAATAAAGTATATGAAAATTTCTATTATTTTTTCATTTTATATTAAGTATTTCATTTAATTTTTGTTTAACAGTTAATAGTTTAAATTTCGACTTGAATTGATGATAGTTTATTGTTTTACTTGTCTTTACTACTTGATTCTACTAGAAGTAATTCGGAAAGAGCTGCTGATGCAATGTCATAAATTCAAGATGTTAAATTTGAGGAGTGAAACTTGCGCTTGCATAATACCTCAAACATACAAGCAGTTGCAATTCTGGTGCAATAGGTAAGCTCCGATTATTTATTCCAGCTAATCCTTCATGAATTTTTGGCAACTAGCGTACGGATCTTTTTTAAATCTAACCCGCTTTTTAAATTCATTGTTATCGTAAAACTCAAAAGGATTTTGTCTGTCACGCAAAGATCTACGGATAAATCTACCATTATCCTCTTCATCATCATCCACGTCACTAATACCTTCAATATCAGTAACCGAGGAAAACAAGTTCATTTTTTCACACTATTATTGAAAAATCATCTATAAGCAATTGCTTAAGTCACCTTTGGAGACGACTTAAAAAATAAATTAATTTTAAGGGTAAATAAGATCGTCTTATATGACAATTTGCTTAAGCATCAACTATGAATACTTATTTGAATAAGTTTTGCTTGATTAAGTTCATGCTTGAGCATTTACTTAAGACAGTGCTTAAGTTGCGACTGTGAATCGAAAGGACACATTAAGCACGTGCTTAAGCACGAACTTTGCAATAAGCACCGACTAAGAATACCGCCCTCAGTGTGTGTGCAAAGTTTCGTAAGAATCGGTTCAGTAGAAGTATTTAGTTGAAAAGCTGTCGCAAAATTTGACGCAAAAATATAAACAAACAAATATACAAGGTCAAGCTAAATAAAAAAATTACAAATAAGTGTTCCTCTGGAATCATTAATTTTGCGAAGTGTTCCTCTATCTGAAAATTTTGGGAACCGCTGATCTAGTTTCCAACAAAATGTTGGAGGGAATTTTGTTCCTGCATGGTTTCTAGCGAAGTTTTTGTTTCCTGATGCTCCCAAACAATTCTCTTAGCCATTGTCAAAATTAAATTTCCACTGTTATTATTTAGTTAATATAAAAAAATAAACGCAATACAAAACACCGAACACAAAACTTACACCGAAGGCAGACCACTAGAACAGTGCCGATAATTTTTGAGAAAAAAAAAATTCTTAGCAGTATATGGATGGCGGCAAAATTTAGGATAAATTGTACATGAACGGGGAAAAATCGAGAGCACCGCTACAGATAACCGGAAGGGGGTGGGGGTGCCAAAATGTGTGTTTTTAGGGTTGAAACGCGGTTTTTTACAATTTCTGGCAAAAGTAGACGAAAAAAGTTGAATGTAAAAGTTGTAGATAATTAAAAAATCTATAACTTTCATTCAAAACATTTTTCGCCATAACCTCAAAAAAAGGAGAAAAACGATAAAAAACATTAAAATCCAATTTTTTCATTTATCATTTTTCTCTTTCCCAAAAGTGATTCGATTTTAATGAAATTTGGTGAAAATGTTCATTTTTATGTTTTGTAAAAGCTGCAATTTTTTTAAAGCGATGGATAATTTTGTTTCTTTTTTATCGAATTTTATTTAAAAAAAGGGTCCAATTTTCAATCAAAAAAGTTGACGGACAAAATTTTGATTTTTCAACTTTTCAGGACGGCTTTTTTTTCGTTGAAACCTCTACTTTCAGATGGTGTAAAAAAATTATAGGGTCACAATAGAAAAGCATCGATAAAAATTCGAAAAACCAAAATCTTCCTTTTTCAAATATCGATTTTTCCGTAAACTTCACTGATTCTTTATCTCTCTTTGAAATAAAGTTTTGTAAACTGTAAATTTAATGTAACATATTATAACGGAACTTCATGTAACAGTTTCAGGTTTGGACTGCTGAAAAAATATTGTTTAAACAACTATTTCACAAACCGAAATCGAGAAAAAAATAACATTTTTAGGCAAAACAAATTTTTCTATGCCTTCCTGGGGTATATAGTTTAAAAGAAATTCGATTAGCATTCATAAGAATTAATTCCTCTTAGCTTGCTTAAATCTATCTGCTGCAGTTGTGAAACGGGTTGCGATAGTAAAAGATGTGGCTGTCGAAAGCATGGAGTAAAATGCTCAGTTTTATGTTCTAATTGTACCGGGACCAACAACTGTTCTAACTGTGAACTTCAACCAGTAGAAGAACTCAGCGACTCGGAAGAGATTATTGACAATGAAAGCCGTGTTTTTTTAATGAACTATATAGTTCTTCCCCATACAAATCTGAAAACCCAGCTTTTATCGAGGTTTTTATCCAGGTCTTGGGACATTTCAAAATTTCCCTTTCTTTTCGGAATGTAGCATACTTACCGGCTGTCGGAAAAACGTCATTTAAAATAAAAACAACATAGAAGTGACGAGAGCAAATTTGAAGGCATGAGGAAACAAATAATTTATTTTTTAGAAACTTATTCATTATTTTCTTGAGGGCAATTCGTGTAACAGTTGTTTACTGACACGCAACTTCGGATTAATTTTAATATATTTAAAGCACTGAAGATGGCGCTTAGTGAAATTTCCCTTGTCGTTTTTTTAATGAACTGGATCAAAGACCTATATAGTTCATTAAAAAAACACGGCTGAAGATTGCGATGAGCTTGAGGACCTTCACCAGGTCGAAGACTTTATTGAAGATTCTCAAGAGACCGAAAAATATGTTGAGTTTCATGATGAACAGCATCTCTCCAAAAAAATGAGATATGAATAAATTGTTTTTATCATATAATTAAACGGCAAGCACTTATTTTGTGGCACCATTTTACAGAGTTTAAACACTCCAACTGTATTGAACACTTTTTCACCATGTAGCTTTGAGTTCAGCGCGAAGTGCAGAATCACAATTTTATTTATACACGGCACAGTGTTTTCTTATGGGCAATTGTATGTTGCGGCCAGTAGAGTTCATTCATTTGATGGATTTCGATTTTATATTACTCAAACTGCAGAGCAGGGACTTCTATTAAATGATGATAGAAATTACACCAAAAATGTTGTGTACAGAGAAGTATTTGATTCTTAAATTAAGATCTTTTAAATGTAATATGTGATATTAAGAGATAATAAAAGTTGGTTTTTTGGCATTGCTTTTTCCAACTATAAAAAATTTGTTTCATTTTTAAATTTTGTGTTATTTTTCTCAAAAAATTTTTTTATTGAAGACTTCTAGATTTAAATTCAAAAAAGGTGTAGAAAATGGCCCTTGAATTTCGAGTGCTGGGTCCAGCTAGTAAGTTTTAATGTATAAGTCACCATAATACGTATATTTTTTTTGTCTAAAAACGTTATTTTTTTTCTCGATTTCGGTTTGTGAAATAGTTGTTTAAACAATATTTTTTCAGCAGTCCAAACCTGAAACTGTTACATGAAGTTCCGTTATAATATGTTACATTAAATTTACAGTTTACAAAACTTTATTTCAAAGAGAGATAAAGAATCAGTGAAGTTTACGGAAAAATCGATATTTGAAAAAGGAAGATTTTGGTTTTTCGAATTTTTATCGATGCTTTTCTATTGTGACCCTATAATTTTTTTACACCATCTGAAAGTAGAGGTTTCAACGAAAAAAAAGCCGTCCTGAAAAGTTGAAAAATCAAAATTTTGTCCGTCAACTTTTTTGATTGAAAATTGGACCCTTTTTTTAAATAAAATTCGATAAAAAAGAAACATAATTATCCATCGCTTTAAAAAAATTGCAGCTTTTACAAAACATACAAATGAACATTTTCACCAAATTTCATTAAAATCGAATCACTTTTGTGAAAGAGAAAAATGATAAATGAAAAAATTGGATTTTAATGTTTTTTTATCGTTTTTCTCCATTTTTTTGAGGTTATGGCGAAAAATGGTTTGAATGAAAGTTATAGATTTTTTAATTATCTACAACTTTTACATTCAACTTTTTTCGATAGGAGGTCTTGTTTTGCCAGAAATCGTAAAAAACCGCGTTTCACCCCTAAAAATACACATTTTGGCACCCCCACCCCCTTTCGGTCATCTGTAGCGGTGCTCTCGATTTTTCCCCGTTCATGTACAATTTATCCTAAATTTTGCCGCCATCCATATACTGCTAAGAATTTTTTAGTTTTTTGGCCTCTCAAAAGCGTTTTGGCACTGGTCTCACACCCATGATAAACAAACAAAACAAATTTCACTTCATCCCAATTACAACTCAACCCGCGTATAAGAGGCGAAATTTCAACTCGACCCAACTAGGAGAGCTGGGTTGAGTTGAGCGGACCCAGTTTCAACTCGTTGAACCTATGACGGGGTACATGTTAAAAATGTCTTGACAACAAATAAGGTGTGTTGCTGCTACAGTTGTGATTACTTTATAAAAGAAAAAATTAAAATTAAATCACGGCAGCGAAAATAATGGGCCAGAACTGGATTAACGGCCGGCAAAATTTAGGATTCCACCAACTTTTATTCAAAGAGTTGAAAAGTGAAGATCGTAATTCTTTAAAATTGTTATGAGGATGTCTCGAGAGAATTTCGATTATCTATTAAATTGTGTATCACCTTTAATCGCGAAAAAGGTAACGAAAAGGAGAGCAGCTATTTCAGCCAGTGAAAGACTACTATTGACTCTCAGGTTTCTTGCTAAGGTAGGTACATAATAATAAAAGCAGAATTTATAAATCTTACTTGTTTTATTTTAAAAATATAAAAATTAAAATATGAAATCATAGGTACTCATACCACTCGCGTTAAGCTATGTGCTATGCCTCCAAACAAAATTGCTTTTTTCCTTTCTTCTTGCGCAAGACCGAAATAGTTTTCAAACTGATTGAAAGCCTGCAATACTATTGCGCAAGTCGGATTTCTCTTGTCCAAACTGGCAACAAAATTCTTTCGCAAGAACTTTCTGCAATCTTACAGGAGTTTGCGCAAGCAGCTTTCAAGTATGTTTACACTTGCAATTTCAATTGCCGAAATTAACTTGCGCAATATTTCTTGCAAGTGTACACGCACCTTAACACTACTGCCACGCTGCGAAATTACGTCCCTTCTTCAGTAGCTTGGGATTAGGTTGCCGCAATAGGGGATCAATCGTCGGTACCAGAAACCCGTGCCTATGAACTGTCGCACCTTGGAGACGGACTTAGCGGGCGGGATATAAGAATAGTTTCTACCTTCGCCGGGTTGACCTGTAATCTGTTTTCTCCAACTATGTGTTTGTGGAGGCTGGACAATAGCACGCACGTCTGTTAACTCCATAAAATTACCGCACGTCAGGCAACCCCAATCGAGTTCGCAGGACGAAAAAGGAAGCAGGAAGGAAACCAGACTTGCAGCGAACGTGGACGTTTTCGGTCGATCAATTAATTTTTCCGTAGATATTATTTATTATATATTTTGTTCAAGGATTACTTCGGTCGTTTTATGTTGTCATTAAATAGAAACAATTTGTTCTTATAATAAATATCGTTATTTTAACTACGATTGTCAAATAAAAATTAGCCTATTTTACCAACCGGACATTTTCAATCCCACATATGTACCCTATGCTTATGAGACATATGAGGTATCGATACCAGGATATGGCGAATACCGCGGTATTGAGGAACACCTGACACACATGAACGTGGGTATAGTTTGACGTTTGTCGACAGCTAAAACATTTTTAAAATCTAGTAAGCTAATTTTGTTAAATTTAAAGTTTTAAGTGTTAGGTGGCATATTGAATTTGATATGGAAATGGAACATTTAATTGCTTTATTCCTTGCCAAACAAGAGGAAATAAATCTGGGTCTGAGGCAAATTTAAAATTTGGCACGAAAAAAAAAAGATGAGATATCTTGTTATAAAAATATATATTTAGACGTTTTTGCTCGATTTTCGCACACAGGTGGCGCTGTTCGCAGTGAAAAGATCTTATACCTACTCTATACCCACAAAATTTTCGTGGTATCAATACCCAGTTCATAACCACTTGTTTTCCTGGGTATAAATTAGGTGACAGACATGTGGTATAAGTTGGGTATACGCAATACCGCGGTATCGATACCCCATGTGTGTCATAAGCACTAGATACCGTAGCTCTGTCCTGTAGAATACGCATTTCTCGAAGCTCAATATCGTCAAGCCGGCTTGCCAGAGCTTATCCAACACTTCAGTCGAATGCCTGCGTGACGATAATCACGTCGCCGAGGTTGATGGATACTCGATCATCCAACATTACCGCCAATTCCCTATCTATTAGGCGATAGTACCAGGTACCAAGTACCTGGGGAAATCGTCAGACCAAACGGCATCCTATTGAAATGGAACAGTTCTCTCCGCTGGATGGTGAAAGCCGTGTATTGCTTCAATTTTTCTGCCCTTCGGACTTGCCAGAATACCGAGTTTCTAAAGGAGATAAGTAATTAGCATCCCGTAATTTGTCGAGAGTGGCGGATGCGGATACAAATACAAAGGGTAGAGGATAAGCATCCTTTTTTGTGACTTTATTCAATTTCCTATAATAAACGCAGAAACGATACCTCCCATCTTTCTTTTTCACTAAAACTCTCGGTGAAGAGCACCGTTATAATACCCTAGACAGACTAGCACCCGTAATCCAGATTATGACGTCAATATGACGTAGACACCATTTTGCTTCCATATCTTTTATATGGGTCTACGTCATTCTGACGACATAATCTAGATTAAGTTTCTAGTCTGTCTCAGGTATTAGACGGTTCCACTACCCTCGCTTTCAGCATTTCGTCCAGCTGCTCGTTAATAATTTCCTGTATCTCAGACTCAGGTGACATCGTGTAGTAACACTGTTTAATGGGTGGCGAGTCGGTTTGAATAGAGTCCAAAGATGTGTGCCAAATTTGAGCATCACCGGACATCGGGAAGTACTTGAAAAACGGATCGGAAGATTTGTCCCAAACAAATAAAAAAGCTTGTAAAAAAAACTTTAATCGAGTTGCGGGTGGTTTAAGCCTGGCACCCTAGTGTAATCTTAATGTACACATTCCAACCTTCATTTGATGTAAATTTTATTAGGATATTTTATGACGTCACCAACACCAAAAATCGTAACCGGAAGTGACGTCAAAATTCCATGACGCGGGCGAAATTAGGTTATATAAAAGGTGGCTCCCTTTAGGTCTGTGGCAATACTACTCCCTCACAAAATATTGTTAGGATATTTTATACCTTCATTTTTATACTGCCGGCTCTTGGACTATCAAGCTGCTGACAGAAACAGGCGCAAACGCCGTGCGGGCAATGACAGAGAGAATAGAAGTAGTGTATTCAAATGCGCACTAACGAAATGCTGATTTACGCGACGCACACACCGCGCAAGTTGCTTTACTTTCTACTCTTTGCGCGTTGCCGCTGCGTAGTGTCAAGAGATGTTTGTGTTTTGAGTCGTGTTTTGATGGTGGTGGGCATATGTTTGGAGTCGTGTGTTGGTGTTGGGTGGGATAGCAAATTTGTTGGATTTTATATTTAATGAAAATCTTTATTTTTCCAAATTATAGTAATTAAATTAGCACCTAAAACAAAGACAAGTCCTATAGGATACAAAAATTTTATGTAAATCATTCAGGTTTTTCAATTTTTTTCCTATCACGTCCACTTGTCACTTTGATTTCGTTGTTGTGTTCAAAGTCTGAGCGCGCCGCCGACACCGCAACATCATGTCAGTGAAAAGTCGAAACATACCGCGAAGCCAATGTCCGCACGGCGTTTGCGCCTGATTCTGTCAGTAGCTTCATTCCTGCAGCGCCCGAACGAAAATTTTTACAGCTGATCGCGGCGCGCAGCTCACACTCGAGACACGTTCATGGCCTGAGGCACAACCTTCTATATTACAAGCCATGAACAAGGAAAATATTGAGAGCGAATTTCCGCTCAATCGGACCACAACTCGGTGAAATCACGTTATGTTGTTAGTGTAATTTGGAGAATTTGGGAGAATTTGGTGGTCCGATTCTCTCAATTGAGATTCTTGTTCATGGCTTGTAATATAGAAGGTTGTGCCTGAGGCCTTCCGCACACTTGTCCATAACATCAAAACAAAAACCGGTTTTATAGGCAAGGGGTCGCAGGGAAGACAGTTTTTCTTCCATAATTTTCCATCATTTGTTCGCCATGCTCAAGTTGTTTTATAATAATCTCAGCAAATGTTTCCGACTTCTCATTTTAGTACATTTGATTTCAGGGACCTTCAATGTGATGCCGTCATTTTGTTTACCAAAATATTTAATGATGACGGGGATTTTTAACTGACGTGATTTCTAGCATCGGTAGATACACTTATCAATGCACCATCTATTAGATTGCATTTTAATTCGGCAATCGTTAAATATCTCAACGAGTTCTTTACAATAGCCAGCGCTTTTGTGCGATAACATGTCATGTTTTTTGCCGATTTGACTCCGAAAACGTTCATTGGTTAAGGGAATTACTAAAATCCAAAGAATTGAATGAGATGTGGTTATTAACTGTATGGTAAACTATTTCACCTTGGGCTGCAGCTAAGTCTAGTTGTTCCAAGAGCTTGGGTTGTCGAACTAGTTTTGTCATTAATATCGGAAACATCCTTATTTGCAATAGAAATGTTTGTAGAACAAATTAAGCATTGAACTTCCTAGTCATATTTTCCTCTTTTTAGCATAGGATATTTGTTTTGCAATTCCCTGTTATACGTGCATTTACGCTTTCGCATTTTGTTCTGAAAAGAAATAGATTAGACTTTGAGTTTTTTGATAACTAAAAACCCTACTCGCAGCCTTATGGGTTCCTTGAACGACTGGACGAAGTTTTTCTTCGTTTCGGATCGATGTATACGTTCGATATAATTTCTTGGAAATATTGAAAAGTTCAGCTCCTGATTAAGTGGTTAATTATTGTGAATTGTCACTGGAACTTTCATACAAAACGGGGCATGCGGTCATGGGGTATTGTTCTCACGCCGGGGTTTGGTTGGATGCGGTTTACGAGTAAATTTTTAACTAATATTTGTTTGAATTGCTCATCATTCAATTAATCAGTTTTCACCGGACAATAAAAAGTTTTACCCGGGCACTTTTAAAAACCCCGCCCGGCCGGTCCCCGAACGCCCTTCAAACAAGGACAAATCCGGGGGACGGATGGCAGCCCTAATTCTGAGGAAAAACGGTTTCTTATGCATAGAATCCTTATATCAAGAATTTTTTTTGTTTTGTTCAAGTTTTTTTTGAGATTTTGAATTGATATTGGAAAGTGAAAGAAAGAAAAAAAAACAATATAATCTAAAAGGTCGGTTAAAAAGTTCTTGTATGGAAAGCGTGGATTCTGATGAATCTCGAGTTAAGCAAAGGAAAACGGCGGAAATAAAAGGCCAGCACCTTTTTCCCACGTCACAACGCGAGAGATAGATATAATATGTACAGAGATAGAATGAGTGATAATTTGTTTTCTATTAAGGCTAATTTTCTTTGAACCTAATAAGATCGGCTGCGACTTCATCGCGTTTTTTTTTGGTTAAGCATTTTGGTGGAGAAGTTTTTTAAAAAACCAAGATGAAAAAAAAGTGGATGAGGATCTTGTCGATTAAGTTTTAGTACAAAAATTAGTTTTATCTTGAGAAATTTATAAATTATAAATAATGAAGAATTTGTATTGATTTCGTGAAGATTCTGGCTACCGGGAATCGTGTAAATTTTTTTTTTGAAATATGACAGTGATAGAGTAAGGATTGGTTGATTAATTGCACGCTAGAGCCACAATGGCAGACAAAAAATGCGAAAATGTTGATTAAAGAGACTCTTGGAATGGGGATTCGCAACCGGAATACCTTAAAGGCTGGGGTCTAAGGATAAGCGCTGGAGAATTCTGAAGAGTTACATAAAATATCTACTAGGAATTTAAGTAAATGAGTAATAAATTTTAATTTTATAAATAGCATAAAATGTAAATGAATAAATAACATGAATTTAAACAAATAAATAACCTAATTTTGAAAGTAATAAATAACATGATTTTAATAAAATAAAAAAACATAAATTTTAAAATAACTAAATTACATGAATTTGATTAAAGAAATAAAATAAATGACGATGATTGCTTAAGCCCCTAAATAGTGTGACCCCCGGAATTAGGATGCCCAATCTAAGGTAAGTGTCCTCCAACTATGTCAAATTAACCGTTATCGGGCGGCCCTTCCAAGGTGGCCGTTGACCAGTGACCACTTTCTCTCTTCTTCACCTTTTACTAGCCCCCTCGTTGGCCCTGGACGATTTTCATCCCCCTTATCGCTTTTCATATTCAGGTATAAGCACGAGTTTTCCTTCAGTTTAACTGTCACTCTTACATCCTGGCACCACGAACCCCACCCCATCCGGCGAGCTAGTCAGTGAACCGCACTTCGTGCTGCAGGCGGCTGCAATGGATGTAATTAGCTTTCGCGGTACCCTCCCGGCGGTTGAGCCTTCCGAGCCACCTGTTCTTTAGGTCCCCCTTCCCCGATTTTTTTTGGGACGATGGTCCATTGGCCTTTAGGCCAAACTACCCTCTTTTCTTCGTGCTCCGGCACAACACTTACCCCGAATGTTACAAAAATGTTGGTGTTTTAATTGCCCCGTTCAACATAAACACTACAAGCCCAAGCCGCGAGAATTTGCCAGGAGATGGAAAGGGATGCCCAGGACCCAGTATTCATTTTAAAATCAGATTTCAAGCTGCTGTAGGTAGCCTGGTGAACAAAGACTTCTACTACCATCTCTGAGGTTCGTGGTTCGATTCCACTCATCGTCTATAAGCATAAAATAAGCAAGGAAGCCACTTCCTCTTCAAGCGCTGAAGCTTAAAATTCTGTCCCCGTAACATTGGATGGGAGCAGCTAGAATAAGACCGCATGTTGGCGTGAATGATTCTTTTACTCTTCTTTCCATACTATCTTCCAGACTAGAGCTTGCATGACATTCTTTGATAGAACCGTCGACAATTATTGTCTATTATAGAAAAGACACTACCTCGGCCTTAGCCTTAGGTTGGTCAAATTTGGTGGTATGGCGTGTATAAGAAGCTTGTATGGCGGTAGAAGAGGCTTTTGCTAGAGGCTATGACCGGATATTGGTTTTAGGACCGTATAAAGCAGTAAGTAATCAAATCCCGAGTAAAAATAAAACTCGCCCGCAGCTAGCATATGGCAGGTACTATACAGGCGATTTCGTGCAACCCCGTGGCGGGCGAGTTTTTTATTTTACTCGGGAACAAAACTAGCATGCACACTTCCGCCACAGGCATGCACGAAATCGCCTGTATTGCTTTAAAAAATTGTAGAGGACGAAGAAAAGGGGCAATTATCTATATCTATAAAGGATGTCAATAGCATACTCAGTAGAAAGGTTCTCGTTCGATTTCGTTGGTCAAGCAGCATTGGAAGTGGTTAGTGTTTAGCTGGGGGACTGCTTGTTAAAACAACACTCGCGCTTGGAATGGTTTATGCCGGTGCGGATGCATTTATAAATGTCCATGCCTGAATTTTTAGATTTTCGTGCTTGTGACGGATACCTGTGGCCGGAATGTGCATCCCTGTGGCGGGAGCGAGGATACCAGTAGCGGAGGCGTGCGTACTTTTGTGGCGCGCCTATTTGTTCGCTGCGGGCGCGTGCGTGCTAGTAAGAAAATTAACCAAATAAATTATTTTTACTCGGGTTAGATCGCCATACAAAAAATTACTAAGATCTCGTTACTGTAAGGTTTTTCAAACAATTTCTACGTTGCATAGGGAACTTGAAACCATGGAATTTGATTTTTTCAAGTTACTTCCGCCGAGGAGTGATTTTCTAGGAATTTTACTCTCCTTTCATGCTGTCCATTGTTATCTTGTTTTATCTTGTCTCGCTCATAAATCTCACAGTCTACGTTCGAGGTAATGACTTCTCAAATCTCAAGTCAAAGAGTTCTCATGCAATCTGCCATAATCTCAGGTGAAACAGAGTGAAAGCTTAGATAATTGTTAAGTACAATTTCTTTTAAGTTCTTTTAGCAGATCATTTTACGGTAATTAATTTCCGCTTAAAGTATAAAAGAAGAAGCCCTGCAGAGTTAAAACTCGACCCTCTATTTCAAATTCACTCTATTGTATTTATTTTTATGTCATTTATTTAGTTTAACTTAATCTGAAAATTTAGTAACCAATTGACAAAAAATCAAATAAAATCGACACCCTTTAAGCTGAGTTGTTGAGGAGAGGTACATTAGTATAGATCAATCACAATATCTAAATCTGTCTGATAGATATGCATCTCCATTTCGTCTAGCTTCATTCCAACTTCAAAATAACTTTAAACATATTAATTCTTATTTCCTTTCTTTCAATTTATCTCCTTTTCTCTGTTCGAATGTGTCCCAGTCAACAAAAAAAAATACTGTTCAATCTCCAACAGTTCAGCAGACATTTTATCGAGGAAGATTGATGTTTTCAGCTCCCAGGGCAAACTGCTGAGGTTTATAACCTTTTGGGTGAATTACATTAGAAATTTTTATGTCTCAAGCTTTAAGCACTTTAATCTAAGAAAGCACAACGGCAAACAACTTCTCCACTTTCAGGAGAAATATTAAAAAGGTGGGGGAATACAATTTTCGAAATTACATTGAGGGGAAATTGGGAAAAACTTTAGCGAAAGAATTTCAATGCGTTTTAATACAGGCGAAAAGTTCTTTTCCTTTGCATCTGATGGATTTATGGATTTATCTTCGGTTGTTGTATGTTCCAGTAACGGCGAATTGATTATGGCCGGGAGATCTAGCTCCTCGCACACAGCGGTCTTATAGAACATATATAGTACGATGATAAAAGAGTGACTGAAATGAATTAGTTGATTTGGTTTTCAAGGATATTCTCTGGCTGATTGTAGAGATTACTGAAAGGATATTAATGGAGCGAAAATTAACTATCAAGAAAGGGTTGATTAACCCTTGTTCAATGGGCACAACTTTTGGCAGATTTCATTCGGTTGAGACGTACAGACATGTATATTTTTAGTGAATAATTCATGAAGGTGCAGCGATGTTTAAGCAATGAGGTCTGATCTAAGAATGTTTGATGTTTTGAAGTGTTTGGTTAAACATTATATTGTTTTGCTGCTTTTATTGCCTTGTTTTTACTCTATCAATTAAAAGAAAATTCTTATATAATGTTTACTATCAAGTACGGTTTTAGAGGCGTCAGTTCAAAGGCATCAATCTCAAGTGTACTCTGAAATTTTTAATTCGAAAAAAAGTATCGCCCAAAGACCCAAATTTTATGTTTCTAAGGAAATGTCCTGCACTGATTTTTTGGAATATTAGAGAACATATTTCTGGTCCTCACTTTATAAACTTTCTTAAGCATATTTTTCCATTCAGGTCTGTTTTTCCCATTTATATTCCAGGTCTGTGTCTTCTAATATGGCTCCTTCAAAGCACCTTCGGTCGACCTTTGTTTCGTGTCGCGACTAGTTTATTATCAAATACCATCTTTGGCACTCTGTCTTTTATACTTACTATTAAGCGAAGACTTGCCTAGTCGACGCAGTCGGAGAAAATAGTGCAGGTTGTATTGAGCAGGATGATACACCTGAGGTTATGCAAGAAAAAATCCTAGTCTGGATGGTATATTTCAGACTCAAATGAACCCGGCGACTACAGCCCAATATGACTTCTAAATTCCGTGCCAAACTCTATTTAAATATTTTGATGATTTAAGCAGTAATGTGTCGCCATCTGTTCGCGATAGTTTGATCATTGGACCAGAGGCGCCGGAACAGGTCGAAGCTATGTGTTTAATTCGAAAGGTTAAAAAGGGGGTTGGGGAAAGAGGAGGGAAAAATGGTATATTAGATCTCCAAAAACTTCAATCTTACTGTGCACATTCAACTTCATTTTTTATAAATATGCATAGAAATATGTTTGAACATTATGCAAACAAAATTAGCTAACTTTTTGCAAAGACTGCAGCTCATATTGAACTTCGCGAAATAAATTCGTTCATCAACAATTCAGGTTCGATTTCATCAACTTCATCATGATAAATATGCAGCATTGTAAGACTGTTCAACCTACGTTGACCAATCGTCGTCCGAAGGTAGCTTTTCAGCCGTTTTAATACTAAAAAACTCCTTTCTTTGTACACGACGAGCCGGGAGTTGTCATGAGAAGCCGGATAAATTTGGAAAATTCTGGTAAAATATTGATCGACCAATCATTTTCACTCCCATTTGCTTATAAACGCATCGGGAGTTTCACTTTGGATTGAAGATCCGGGAGTGAAACTCCGCTTATAAACATGGTAATTATGTATAGCTGCACTCCTCGCAGCATTTTCGCGCGCTCATTTAAAACTTTTTAGAGGAAAAACCATAAAAAAAGACAACGAGCTTTCCATTAGCTCTGGTTGTTTGGGTGAAAAAGCTCCACTTTCAAACAACCAGAGCGAATGGGACACTCGTTGTCTTTTTTTATGGTTTTTACTCTAACACGTATTTTGCATGCACGAGTGCAGTGCAGCCTTAAATAAAAGAAACAAGTTAGGCAAATTTTTTGAAGACCTAAAATAGAAAGGGGATCTCATGTGTTGATATTCAACACTTGGGAGACTTCATGTGTTGAATGGTCAACACACACAACAGGTGTTCCGCCGCCCCTGCATTGGACGATCTGTATTTCGCTTTCAAGCTTTCAAATTTTAGAGGATAGTGTAGCAGTGCGACATTTATTTAACACTAGTAAAAAACCCGCGTGCGTTGCAACGCCTTTAAATAAAAAAGTTTATGTGTGCATTGTCCGCGGTAGGAAAAAAGTATATTGAAAACAGCAAAAAATCTGGAAAAAATGATTTTGGATACCATATAGAAATTTAGAATTACCTATAAAAAATATTGTAATAATTCCTCTCGAGCGTTCTCGGATTCGTCAGGGATTAATTGGAACAATTTGTTTCTTTTTAACAACTTTAAATTCAAAGCCAAACTTCTTGCACACATGTGTTCCTCCTTCCTCTTCTTGGCGGTTCATTTAGACCCGCCGCACCTATTCAAGTAGGTGCCTCTGAACAAGACACTTCTCGGTGAATTGGAATTTTAACTTTCTCTTTTCTTCCATTTGGAGCTAGAATGTGAATATTTTTCCATTTCCCAACTCTTGAACAACCTACATACAGCTGACCGGACCAGATTGCTCCCGAAATATAAAATTTATAAGTTTTGATCATAAATTCTTTATTTGTTACCTTAAAATCCCCCAGATATCAATTTTCATTGGAATCGGAACACAATTGGCAAACTCATCGGCCATATTGGTGCGGCCATTTTGAATTTATAGGTTTTGACCCCAAATTCGTTATTAGCTAATTTATAAGCTTTGATAATACATTCGTTATTTGCAACCTTAAAAACCCCTAGATATCCACTTTCATTGGAATCGGAATACAATTGGAAAAATTCGTCCGCCATATTGGCGCGGCCATTTTGAATTTATAATTTCTGATCATAAATTCGTTATTTTCTACCTCAAAAAACCTCAGATACCGATTTTCATTGGAATCGGAACACAATTTGCAAATTCGTCGGCCATATTGGCGCGGCCATTTTTAATTTATAGGTTTTGACCACTAATTCGTTATTAGCGACCTTAAAAACCCCTAGATACCAACTTTCATTGAAATCGGAACACAATTTGCAAATTCATATTTGGGTGGCCATTTTGAATTTCGGTCATATTTCGGCGGCCATGTTGAATTTCGAAAATCGGGCTTCGTGGTGTTTCATTGAAGACTCCCACGGACCTTCATTGAAAATTTCGAAGCTCTGCGATGACTGGTGCGCCTGCTATAGCGCACACATACATACATACATACATACATACAGAAACTTTCTTTTATTAATATAGACATAACCTTCTATACCCAGTAGGAAAAATATCGCTTCGAAAAGCCTTTTAAAGCGATTTTTTGAAGCAGCAAAGCGCTTACCTTCCGTAAGAAGCTTCATGTTATTTTAACATTGCATGTTCACAGAGCTCAGCACTTTATTATGTTTCGTAAAAAAGCTTTTAAAATGATCTGCTGAGATTGTGCTGAAGTACCGCTGTTGTAGGAAGCAGAAGGAAGCTCCTACTGCTTTATATTTGCTCCGCAGCAAAGCACTTGTATTTTTTCCTACTGGGTATTTACAAGCCATGAACAAGAATCTCAATTGAGAGAATCGGACTGCCAAATTCTCCTAAATTCTCCAAATTACACTAACAACATAACGTGACTTCACCGAGTTGTAATCCGATTGAGCGGAAATTCGCTCTCAGTATTTTCCTTGTTCCTGGCTTGTAATATAGAAGGTTATGATATAGATTTTTGGTATGTGAGTATGGAGGCAACCCATATGGTGAACACCGCGGCCCACTCCGTTGAAAGAGTCTTTGGAGAGGAGCTTTTGGAGTCTAGTTGCTTCCTCGCTTTTGGAGCATCTCAGCTCCTTGTTGTAGGCTGTTAGGGTGAACCTGTATTCTTCCCATTGTCCAGCATGTTTTTCCCGATTGAATAATTACCTAACTTTCCTACGCATTGGAACCAATGTGTCGTTCTACCAGGGTACTTTACTCGACGACTGGGAGAAAGAGACAGTATGTCCTCCTGATGGGAGGAGATCGGTACCTCAGTAAGTTGCGTGGCACCAATCTCCAGTTCACACACTGAGCTGATAGAAGGCGCGAGTAGGTCTGATTTCGAGGTTACAAGCTCCTGAAACTAAGACCAGTTGGTTTTCTTAGTAACCAGGGAAGTGGCGCGGATATGTCGAACCTGATGTGTGATATGAACATCGCCAGATGGTCCTGAGGTTTGTGCGAGCGCAGCTCCGCCGTCAGGTGGCCCGTTGGCTGAACTGTCGGCATTACTGCAGTTCTTGGTGCTCAAGAAAGCACTGGAAGGTGCCGGTGCAGACACTGAAGATCAGAATGAAATGGGAAAATCGATACGCGCTCTTTCCCATCAAGCTTATCAGCCATGGAAGCGATAACAAGCCATGGAAGTGATGTCCACCAATATTACTAAGTGGAGAATATTTTCCTTTACTTACCTCTGGACGGCTTTCCAGTTTTCGACGGAAACCCAGTTTTGGGCGGCAACAGTCGCCAGCACTTTCTCATTGTTTAGTGCAACACTCTAGGGGTAGTAGCCTCATATCACATGCGTATGAGAGAAGACCTTCTTCCACTTAGAGTCATATAAACAACACTTTTGCCCTTAATGTCGGAGAGGTTACTCCTCACTGCGGTGCCAGGGTTTGAGCAGACTAGCAGTAACCAGCCCCGTTCTTGAGAAGCTGCCTCCGAAAACCTGCTTGACTTCGCCGCCTGCCTTTTCAATGGCAATGTCAATTATCCTGCAGCTGTGCTAATTGGTCCGGTTTAATGGGGTGGGGTTGACTATATCCATCCTGATGAAGCCAAATCTGACACTGCTTACCACCTAGCTAAAGCTGGGGCAAACGGGCCCTTTGCCTATCTTGGTCCACTTCTGTTCTGCTCTGAAACTACAGGGCGACAGGTATCGGATATTTGTTACCAAATACCCCTTTGACCGCGCTTCTCTCAGCTTATCACGATCTTAGATTGGGCAAATTTTTTCGAAGAGAGTTAATTTTTTCTAAGAGAGTAACGTCGGGAGTGGCGGGTCAGCTTATAGAGACGTCCATAAAAAAAAAAACTCCAAATTACGTTTTTATTATTTTAATGACAATATTTTAATGAAATTATAATAATTACACCCGAGTTTATTGTCGAGAGGAGAGGAAGAAGAGGAAATCAGGTTAGTTGCGGGGTACCGCCGGATCAATGGTCCCGTGGTAACCCGGTTGGTTAGCGGTAGTCCGTAGGTAGCAACAAAATCTTATCCACTAGTAGTAGTAGGTAGCAACAAAATCTTTTCCACTTAGGACCACATAGCGTAGTTGGTAGTGGATTTCACAATTGCTATACTTGAAAAGCTGTGTTGAAAATAGAAGGCACTTTATTAATTTCTACAGATTGACAAGTGTATGCGAAATTTTGACGAAAAATTCAACGATTGTTATCAACTGAAGATCATATTCGATAGTTATATGGTCCTAGCCCAGTTTGTCCTCTTCTTCAAATTCAGATTACCACTAACCGTTTTCTACAAAGTGTAAATTTGGGTTTTGAGAATAGAAAATAGATTTAGGCCTATTGTAACCGTTAAATGAAATTCGCAAAATGAGTTACAGACCATGCTGAAAACTGCTTAAAAGATGAGGTTTAATTAAGTCCGATATTTGTTAGCATAGGTGAATTTCGTCAAATGGACCCTATTTCGACATTCCTATCCTATTCTCTTCTAAGCTTCGTATGGTCTGAACATAACGTCTTGGTAATACAAAGAGCGATTCCTAAGCTTAGTTACTTACTTTATTACTTAAATGTACTAGCTTCAGTGCTAGATTTGTATCAATCTAGAGCTCCATAAGTACATTAATTCTTTATCTGAGAATGTGTAAGACAACCTTAAAAAGCCTTAAAAGATAAATTTCGAGATGGACTCTTTGTACAATCGTGAACTTATATTCAAAATGGCTGAAAATACATTTATCAATACCCTTAACAAAGCACACTCTATATTTATACGATACTAGACTAATCTACATCCGATATTAGACTAATCCCCTAAAATCATAATTAAGCCCCAAAAAAATTCCAATTTCAAATATCGTTAAAACTTATAAATAAATTTTGCCCTCTTCATAAAACTTACGATTAATCAACACAATTTTAACAAGTTTTCATCATTTTCAAAAAAAAAAACTGAAGTCCTTAAAAGCCACTTTCAAATACTTTCCACGAAAAGTACCCAATTTACATACAAAGCGCACATGAGGACGGATATCAGATAAAATGGATCTAATCTGGTACGGATAGGACATCTCTTCATCTGAGTAGGGTCTTAAGGATTTTCAAACTTTGTTTCCGTATATTTTAGATAGAGATAGTGCCTTACCAAAAAACGTCATGGTCAGGTGCGCTGATATACATCATGGGCGAAGCCCAATAGTTCCAAACTGTTTGTCGGTGGGGATTTTGCTGTTTAGATATAAAAAGAAAATTACCTTTTTTTGCTGAGCATCGATTTGAGATTAGTTTTGATTCCTTGAGAATTTTAGTTAATTTATGGGTAGGTTGACGTTTAATTCTGTAATGTTTTACTATTGTTAACAAGCATTTTATCTTATTGAGAATTTGAGGAAACCGTTGTCATCTTGGCAAATTCATCACAATTGTCGAAACTGGTTTAAAATACTACTTTTTAACAATGAAATAGTCCTGAAAATTTAAAGCTGTATACCACAAAGTAGCTATGGTACTGGGTATGGTAAAGTCTTTACTGTGACCAAAAATTGTGTCACAAAATATTCTCAATATTCTCAATTTTAAGTTTGAGGCCAAGACTGTCGGACATGATTTATGGTGGTCAGTCATCAGCGGAATAGGGGGAATAACATGTAGCATAACATACTGTAACGGCAGGCATATCCCCTGCTATACCTTAGAGCCACTGTACAATTACGAATACTGAGTTTTATGGAAAAAGGTTTTTTTTTGGAAAAAGGAGGCCGGGAGAGAGAAAAAAAAACAATTGGGAAAAAAGAAGGAAATTTTGAGAACTCAGTCAATTGAGATAAGAAAAGATTGGAAAAAGAAAAAAGGTTTTTTTTTAAATAACGTATTCTGGTCAATAAGTGCGTTTTGGTGAAGAAAAAATAAATACTTTATGGGTGTGGAAGAAAAGACCCGACCCAGTACAACTATAATAAAATATTGCGGCTCATCCTGAACGTACCGCTCTAAGGACCGCGGCCAGCCCGATAGGACCAGCACCAGATAGCAATAGCGAACATCCGAGCACTAGTCTTGGGTTGGGGATTGTGCGACCTGACCTGCCAAGATATTCCAAGGGGTTCATCTGAAAGCACCGGACTTCACGGTAAAGTGGAAAGGAATTCAACAAACTGTAAGTTTTTAGTCAGTATTTGAACCTAAAGACTCCGTCATCACGGAGGATGTGAGGCCAGGCATCGCCTGAAGAAAAAACAACAGCAAGTGGCGCAATTAGAAGCCGGTAACGAGACATCTTGCCAGTACTGATTTTTGTGTCCCATGCCGTGTTTTTTTAATCTGTTCTATTCTGTTCTGTCCTGGAACATTAAAAAAACAGCAAGGGAAATTTTCATTTTTATTTACATAAATTACGGCTTTGGACATTTTAATTTCTTCTAATATTGCATAAAGATTGGTCTTATTTATCTCTCCATTAATTTTTCTGGTTTTTCATTCAGTAAACAGAACATTTTACTTTATTTGTCAACTGTCAAGTTAAAAAACGTATGTGAGAAAAGGGATATTTAAAATTTCCCTTTGTGCTGGATAGTGTTCTTGATAATTATCGGCGACAAGACTTTTGTATGGAAGCTGTTCTGGAGAGCGTTTAAAAACCTTACTATGGTAAACCACGAGGTAAGCTGTGGTTATGCTGCATCACTTCACGAAAGTTTATGTTTAACCATGGAGGTTTTTGAACGCACTGTGGTTAACTACAGGTTAAAGAAAAATAAAAAAAATAAAAATAAAATTTTCCATAAAATAGTCCCCGCTAATTGCTTGAATTATTTCATTTATTATTTATTTGCAATAATCCCACAAATCCCACTTTAATTTGTTCATGTTTTTAACAGTTGTTTTTATTCTTCTTCTTCTTAACTATCGCTAACCATGCTCCCGAGCAGGGTTAAAATTTAACTACACCATGGTTAACCACGGGAGTTTTTGAACGCCAAAAAGTTATGCTCGTGGTTATGTTGTAGTTAACCACGGAGTTTTTGAACGACAAAAGTTTACCATAGTTAACCATGGTTAACCATAGTAAGTTTTTTGAACGCGCTCCTGTTCTGTCCTGGAACAGATTAAAAAAACACCCCTCCAGTAGAAGCTCTGGGCTAATTGAGTTTGGAGAGCTGACCGTAAAGGCCCAACTATAATGCACGTAAGAAACGCACGTCATCTGGGCGCTCTCATGGAAATTAATGGGTTCGGTCATATTGGTCGTACGTCGGTCATATTTTGTTTCGTTAAGTTTCGTTAAACGTAAAAATGCGAAAAGAACCGCGCTCAACGTACGTTTTTTGAGAATTTGTGGTTAAATTGATGACAGCTGATTTTTTGGTTATTGTTTTGTGGGTTTTAAACAAGAAAGAGCATGGAAAATGTTGTGCTTCAAATTTATGGGAGTGATTTTGATGAGAAATTTATTATAATTGAAAATAAACATGATTATTTTTAATATGCAAAGATTAATAGCCAAGTTTTAATAGTCAATGAGTAATATTTATGTATTTTAATAATTTTAAACTTGTGAAAACTTTCCGTATACACAAACCATTTTACGTTTGACGAAAGTTTGATATTTACGCACGTCGGCTGACGTGCGTTTCTTACTTGCATTATAGTTGTGCCTTTAACCTTAGTGAAGCAGTGGTCAGGCGGAAGTTTTAGTGAGCAGATTCACCGTAGAAGTTCATGGCTATGACCTAATTAAGATTATTTTGATTTTTTTTCCATATTTAAAACTATTTTGACAATTCGTTATTAATTTTTTTTATAGATATAATTTTTATATTAAGTGTTAGCCACGACATCCTAACTATTTTGATTTTGATTCCGATAGTTGATTTTTTTTGAAAGTTAAATTGGTTCCATTTTTGTATGATTTTGAGTATTATTCCGAGATTTGATTTTTATTGATAGTTAAGATTTTTTCCAGTTTTAGGGGTTGTGATTTGCATAGAACCAATGCTGACATGATTTGTTTTTGTTTGTCAATTATAAAAACGTTAATAATTTTAGCAGGATTTTGTATTTTCCTCATGTATTCAAACCCAAATCTAGTCGTAATCGGGTAAGGTACAATACCTTCTGTGTAAAGGCATGCTGATCAGCGGGTCTGCGGAAATCGTAGTTATTAAGTTTTTTTATCTAATTAACTTTTGGTATAGAGTTTTTGAGTTTTTTTGTGGTTATCTGTGTACATGAATTGAATGTAGTTAATCAGTACACGTAAATAATAAATAAATTATATTGAATTTGTTAGAGCATGTGCATTGAGTTTATTTCATCACTGGGAATTTTTTTGGTAAATTTACATACAGTATGATGGCCTAGGGCTCGACGATGGCATAGCGGCGAACAATTCTCCTTGCCCTGAAACTTAGGTTTCAGGCACTTCCCTTCGCACATCGTTTCTCTGCGTCCGCGATGGAGGCGTTCACAGCCAGGTAAGTGGTGGTGCGTTAAAATAGGTGGTATCTCCGGGGTCTCCCCGCCACACGACCCCCCCGACAACAGCCCTTCTCTGGAGGCCCGGGGTACCGCCTTGGTGATTTTCAGGAAGATTTTTTAGCGAATTTTTTGCATTCAAATTTTTTTGTTTTTTTGTATGTGGATCTGAGGTTGGCTTCTTCGGGCAACCAAGCCAGGGTTCACATTACAATACACGTGCCGTATTCCGGACTGATGGAAGTGCGATCTTAGCGGTGGCCACTGGTAACTATCCTATGAGAGAGGATAGGCTTATATTGTGTTATTTTAATCAAACTCCGCTTTGGTTATTGTTCAACATCTTTATTGCTACGGTGTACAATTGCAACTGCTTATTTCTAATCCTAGTTGTACTCTAGAATGCAAGGTTAAAGCATGCAGTGTTACCAGTGCATACTTGTATTCATTTCTTATTTTCTATATACTACATCTCCCTCTTTACTTTACTATAGTAAACAATGGTAGTGTGACTACTATATATTTCAAATTTCAATTTCTACAATGTTATTCTAGTTTCTAATAATTCATTTGTACATTCGTTACTTCAATTGTTACTAGTCTACCTTAGGATACCTTATAAATACTTTTATGTCTATTCTATTATCTCTATTAATTCAACTATGATTTCAAGAATTGTCCAGCATACTGTAGGCAACGTTAAGTTATATTTATTTTACAATTTATACGGTTATTGTTTATATGTCCCGGTGTCGTACGTAAATCGAGTTTCTTCGAAGTAGTGCTCCGTCGTGTTTTTCTACCCAATACGAACGAGGACTGTCATGTATTGCCTTTATCTTCCCCTTTTTCCAGGTTGAACTCTCTTTTAGCCATACATTTTCATTTTTAGAAAACTTGCACCCTTTCCTGCAACCTTTATAATAATAAAATTCATTTCTTTTGTTATTTCTATCTACTACTTTCCTAGCTTCTGTTGCTATTCGGTTTTTAAAAAGTTCTTCTTTTCCTGGTAGTAAAGCTCTTTGTCTTCGGCCCATAAGTATTTCAGCTGGGGATTTATTGGTATTTTTTAAGGGGGTGTTTCGATATTCGAGTAAGGTAAGCCATAGTTCTTCTTTAGATTCCTTACTTTTTGCAATTAATCGCTTAGCTGTCTGTACTGATCGCTCAGCCAACCCATTTGACTGTGGGTATCGGGGACTAGAGGTTACAATATCTATATCAAATGTTCTTCCGAAATTTCTGAACTCGAATGAACCAAAGGGATTGTTATCAGCAACAATTGTCTTGGGTATTCCGTGTACTGAGAACAATGTTTTTAATTTCGTTATTATTTCTCTCGCTGTTTTACTTTTCAGTGGTATTATCTCTAAATACTTTGATAAGTAATCAGTAACTACTAGGTAGTTTTGTTTACTTAATTCAAATATATCCATGCTAATTTTGTTAAATGGTATCTCTGGAACTTCATGTGACATATAAGGCTCTTTAATATTGTTATTTCTAAATTTCTGGCAAATCTCACATTTCGCTACACACTTCTCTATTTCTTCATTAATCCCTGGCCAGTAAAATAATGCTCTGGCCCTGCTTTTAGTTTTTTCAATCCCTTGGTGGGATTTATGAACTATCGCTAACATTTCCTTTCGGAGGGCCGTAGGTATTATTACTCTTTCGTTTAAAAATACTACTCCTTTATCTAAAGTTAAATTATCTTTCAATTTCCAATAGAATTTAAGTTCTTCAGAAAGTTTTGCTTTCGTATTCGGCCATCCTTCTTGTATCGTCTCTTTTAATTTCTTCAAGACTTCATCACTATCGGTTGCCCTTTTGAAAGATTCCATTCTTTCATTACTAATGTTTAGAGAATGCACTACACAATCAATGTCTTCTATTTCAGGGGTGCACTCCTCTTCATCATAATATCTTGATAGCAAGTCAGCTATCAACAATGATTTTCCAGGCTCATGTTTTAACGTAAGCTGATATTTAAATAATCTTACCAGCATTCTTTGTAAGCGTGGGCTTGGTATGGTTGCAATTTCTTTTTTATATAGCCCTATCAGCGGCTTATGATCCGTAATTACCTTTATTTCCTTTCCATAGATGAATAAATGAAATTTTTTGCATGCAAACACTATGGCTAGTAATTCTTTTTGAATTTGCGAATATCTAATTTCAGGCTCTGATAAACTTCTTGATGCAAAGAAAATTGGCCTGTTTTCCTGCATGAGGCACGCTCCCAACCCGAATTTTGATGCGTCGCATTGGATAATTATCGGTTTATTTGGTTCAAAATTTTTTAAGGACGGAGCCTCTATTATTAGCTTTTTTATTTTGTTCAGACAATTATCATGGACTGTCTCCCATTTAAAATGCGTATTTTTCTTTAATAGTTCCCGCAAAGGCTGCGATGTATGGGCTAAATTGGGAATGTATGCGCGCACGTAGTTGATCATTCCCAAGAGCTTTTGGAGATCCTTTTTGTCCTTTGGTTGTTTCATTTTCTCAATACCCTTTATCCTTTCTGGGTCATGCCTAATACCATTTTGCGAGATTATGTGACCAAGATATTTCCCTTCTGGTACCTTATATTGTAATTTTTCCTTATTAAAACGAATTCCTAGACTTCTAGCCCTGTCCATCACTTGTTTTAATATGGCATCATGCTCGCTTTCTGTTTTTGCCGCAATTAAAATATCATCCAAATAAATTATTACACCCGCAATGTCTTTGAAATTTCTTTCATTGTACATTTGGAAAATTTCCGGTGCTGTCTTTATCCCAAACGGTAGGCGCTTAAAGCTATAGCATCCAAAAGGTGTGCTAAAAGTGCACAGTTCACTCGATTTCTTATCAAGTGCCACTTGCCAGTACCCGTCCTTCAGATCAAGTACTGTAAATATTAGTTTATCAGCTAGTTGCTGCGTAATTTCCTCAAATGTAGGCAGGGGGTATGTCAATGGTTTTAACGCTTTATTTAATTCCCTCGGATCTATACAAAGTCGGAGTTTTTTGTTCGGTTTTTCGACTATCACTAAATTCGAGACCCATTCAACTGGCTCATTACATTTCTCGATTATTCCTCTATTCACCAGTTTTTCTAACTCTTCCCCAACGGCTTTTTTTAATGTTAGTGGGATACGTCTAGAAGCGCGTACAACAGGGGTAGCGTTCTCATTAATTTGTAAATTAAGATTATCTTCGAATTTTCCTAGTCCTCCAAATACATCCGTATAATCACGCAATACCGCTTCTTTTGTCATGAACGTGTTCACGATGTTAACTCGTTTAATTAAATTGAAGTCTTCACACGATTCTAACCCTAAAATTGGTTCCGCCCTCTCTTTTGTAACAATAAATTCAACTACTTTTGACGTATTTCTCACAGTGCATTCAAACTTTGCACAGCCTGCAACTTTTAACTCCTTCTCCCCATAACCTAGTAAATTTACTCCCGAATTCTTTAATTGCAATGGCTTCATTGTTCTATAAATTTCAAAAGGCAATACATTCACTTCCGCGCCCGAATCAAGTTTAACTTTGACCAATTTTTTATTTATTTTTATTATTTCATACCACGATTTTTTTTTCTTTAACATGCTATCCGTTATCTCATTTACAAACATTTCATCGTCACTACTTTTATAATTTGTATTTAATTTTAATTCACGCACCTGGTTTGACTGCTTCGATTTGCATACGACAGCGAAAGTGGTTCTTACCGTAACATCTGTTGCAAGTTTGGTTGTATGCTGGACATTTCTTTTTCTCATGAGTTTGCCCACAGTATTTGCAATTTTTTAACTTCTCCCTAGAGCTATAATTATTCTTATTCCTATTGACATCATTTTTTTGTAACCTAAAATTAATTTCATTTTTTCTATTAGTATATGATACATCTTTTTTCTTATTTGGAACGTTAGTTACCATGTTTACTGATGATCCACTTCCTCGCAGATGTTCTGTTTGTAATTTAGTCACCTCCCGCCGCGCGTGCTATTTCAATTGCTTTCTCCAGAGTTAATTCCGTTGTTTCCAGTAATTTCTTTTGTAGATGTTTGTCTGCTGTCCCCATGACGATGCGATCTCGCAGCATGCGGTGTTCCTGCAGGGGCGTTTCCAGCCAACTGGCTTAGGGGGGGTAATTTTAAAAAAAGAAAAAACTTAAATATTTTTTTATTCCATAAATACAAAACAATCAACATCAAAAAAAAATTAAAAGTGCGTGTCAGCTCCGACGATTGTCTTAAATTATATGCAACTAGCTGGAACCCATATAAATCCCACATTTCCGCTTCTCCTTACCATCTCACCAAAAAAACCTTGTTGATCCATTCTGAACCGATTGCTTAGAGAGCTTCAGGATACACTATGTTCAATGTTTTTCCATTTGTAGCTAGAATGTCAAGATTTTCCGATTTTCCAACTCTTGAACAACCTACATACAGTTAACCGGGAAATGACACGTTTTGATCATAAATTCGTTATTTGCCACCTTAAAAAACCCCAGTCACCTATTTTCATTGGGATCGGAACACAGTTTGAAAATTCGTCGGCCATTTTGAATTTATAAGTTTTGACCAAAAATTCGTTATTTGCGACGGAACACAATTTGCAAATTCGTCGACCATCTTGATTTTATAATTTTTGACTGCAAATTCGTTATTTGCGACCTTAAAAACCTCTAGATACCCACTTTCATTGGAATCGGAATAAAATTGGCAAATTCAACCATATTTCTGCTTCCATTTTGGTCATATACGAGTATACTCCATGTTACTCGCTGATAATAGAGTTTTCTATTGGCGACAGAATTTTTAAAGTCGGTTCGGTAGTTTTTGAGTTTATCCGGAATAAACAAATAATCAAATCTTTTCTCTTTATATAATAGTATAGATAGGCAAAGGAAGCAAATGAAGCCATATATTTATTTATATTGATTTGATAAAACATATTACATAAATTTTCTTTCCTACTTTTTAGTCTATTATATGTTTTTCGAAATTTTGTGGTGGCCGCCATATTAGAATCAAAATGACGTCAGACAGATTACTGCATTACAATCGTCATACCCTTTCATTTGATACCCATTCTGAGGGGGTTGTGAGGAAAAAAGTAATCCGCCATTTTGAATTTGGAATGACGCGACACAACTAATTGTATTCTATCTGTCATGCCCTTCCATTTGATGCCCATGTCGGTGGGTCGGGGAACACAATTGCAAAAATCGGGCGCCATTTTGGAACCGCTTCTTGATTTTTTTACAAAATGGTCAGATATTCAAGCAAACACAGATCAAAAATCTGCTGAAAAGATCATTCAAATTTGTGTGCCCTCCCCATCGTCCTCTCTCACCCTCTTCTTCATAAACCACTTTGCAGCCGACTCTTGTCGTGTCGTGTGTACGCTCGTGTGGAATCAGCCATAGCGTGCCATATTAGCGGGAGTCTCGGGTATCGATCCCTTCCACGACTCTCCAGCAGTTTTGGAAAAATTCACCGTCATATATCGCCGACTAGATTCACCATAACTTATCTTGTTTGTTTGAAATTGTGGTAATTTATAAGAATAAAAATAAATAAGCGAACGAAAATTCTTAGGGGGGGTAATTACCCAATTACCCCCCTCTGAAACCGCCCCTGTGTTCCTGTTCACCGTATCCACAATTCCTGATAATTTTCTTCAGGTCCATTAAAAAACTGTCGAAAGGTTCTCCTTCTTCCTGATTCCGTTTGTTGAACAAGAAACTTTCATAAGTTTCATTTCTTTTTGGTTTACAGAAATCCTCGAATGATTTTACTACTTCCTTGTAGTTTTTCCTTTGTTCGCTGGTCAGGTTGAACGAATTAAATACTTCAACCCCTTCTGGCCCAATAGCATTAAGAAAAACCGCTATTTTCACTGCTTCTGCTTTTTTATCAAGTTCTGCTGCCGTGCAGAATATCTCGAAGTTTTGCCAAAAGGTTCTCCAATTTTCGGATAGGTTAGTACCTTCCAAATTTAATTTATCCACTTTTCGGATATACTCCATCGCACTTTTTACGTAAGTCGTTATATATTTGACTGTCTTTGGGGGTCTTCCACGTGGTTTCTTTACCTTAGGTAAATGATCCTCAGCCTTGGAAGCTCTTCCCATTTAACACTAACCACGAGTCTTTAACTTTTTTATTATTTTCAATTTTCAATTTAATTTCAATTTTAAATACACGGGATCACAACTTATTACTGCGCCATGTGTTATTTTAATCAAACTCCGCTTTGGTTATTGTTCAACATCTTTATTGCTACGGTGTACAATTGCAACTGCTTATTTCTAATCCTAGTTGTACTCTAGAATGCAAGGTTAAAGCATGCAGTGTTACCAGTGCATACTTGTATTCATTTCTTATTTTATATATACTACAATATGATATCCAAGTAAGGTTGGCGTGAGGCTAATAACCTCACCGTGAAAAGAATATTATTTCGGAATGAGCAACATGCCTTGGATACTGGCAAAAACGACGAAGACCACGGCAATGAAAAAGGCAAAATGATTTAAGAATTTTCTCATGGAACGTACGAACTCGGTACAGAACTCGAGCTGCACAATGTCTAGCCGATACCCTGTCAACATATAAAGCTGACATTACCGCCATTCAAGAGATGTGATGGACAGGGAACGGTCAGCAAAAGGATGAAGGATGAAGCGTACGATTATCGGCTTTAAAGCAATAAACGAAAGGCTATGAACCCTTCGTGTGCGAGGAAAAATTAAGAACATCAGCCTCATAAACGTTCACGCAGCTACAGTGGAGTGCCCGGACGATGAAAAAGAAGAATTTTTCGAAGTAGTTGAACGGGAACTTAATGCCTGCCCCAGATATGATGTAAAAATCATACTGGGAGATCTGAACGCCAAAGTAGGCCGGGTGCCCGTATACAGGCAATATGTCGGCACCCACAGCTTGCAAGAGAACACTAATGACAATGGGCAACGAGTTATAGAGATGGCAGCAAGTAAGAACTTGGTCCTTGCAAGTACCAGATTTGCGCGTAAAGATATCCATAAAGCCACCTGGATATCTCCTGATGGAGCGACTCGCAATCAAATAGACCATGTGTTGATAGACCGCCGCCACCTTGCGGGTCTGAAGACGGTACGAACGTACTGAGGTGCCAACTTCGACTCGGATCACTATCTTGTTGGTATGGTGCTCCGAGAGCGCATTACCACTCGGAAAAGCTTTGTATCCGCTGATCGGGCTCGAATCAACACAACTGCACTACGCAACGAAATGGCCAGAAACAGCTACGGTCAGGCGTTAGAACTCGCGCTCAGAAGAGTAAATAAGTCCTGGGATGAGATGCCGGGCGTCGACGAGAGCTGGACCCGCCTTAAAAATACTGTCATTAGTACTGATGATTCCATCTTAAGCAGAAGTGGTAGAGATCGGAACGACTGATTCGATAATGAATGCAAGCTGGCAACTGAACGTAAGAATGTTGCGTACCGAGCATTGCAGCAGTCTCAGAGAACACGAGCACGCGAAGAGAAATATAAAGAGTGTAACGGTCGGTTAGTTATCGGAAATTTCTCCCTTTTGATGGTTCCCCCCATCTATCGGGAATTCCAGGATCCACTAACAAAAATTACTGCTCACACAAAAAAAATTGGTAGACAATTAGTTTTTCAAGTAGGCTCGAAAAAAAAATAATTTTTGTTCTGGATGAAAATTTTTTTAGTTTTTTTTTGGAGCTAGAACGTATGAGGAGTGTCGACGAACCACCTCCGCCTGACTCTCGTGGTGAATTTTAATAGTTACAGGACGAAAGTATTCTTAAATAAAGGCACGAGCAAAGCAAAGGTTTTTTTGAGGGCTTTGGTAGAAGACCTGCCCTACACATCATAATAAGGGTTTTCGAACTTGAGGAACCAATTCTTTTGGCAAAATCCAGATCCGAAGCAGTTTTCCCGGTGACGAAAAGTCTGTTGGACCTCTGAAGGCGCTTCCGTGGGATATAGTTTGCTTTTGGGAAGACCTTGTTCCGGCCAAATAACAACACCGGCCTTCCGGACTAGATTGCGGCAGTTCAAAGAAGGACGACCGAAAGAAGCGTTTGTTGTGGTGAATGGGAGAAAAGTAAGGTAAAGTTAGTGAGTTAAGTGAAAAAAAGAAGAGGCTGGAGTAAGCGGCTGGCCCCACCGTGGCAGAGAATCCCATCCTTTTACTGTGGAGATGCCCATAAGGGGAGCTGGATCTGCTGGATTGGTATACTAAAGAATCGAATCGTTTTTATTTGGGAGACCAAGTTTTCGTAGTCTTGTGTCGTTTCGTGTCAAAGTTCTATAGACACTGTTCCTTTTATTAGTACCATCAAAGTACTAGTTAAGTACAGGGGAGAGCTGAAAGCGACAGAAGAGAAACGAAATAATTATATTATATTGACAATTTCTTTAAAAATAATTATATTATATTTACAATTTCTTTAACAATAATTATATTATATTTACAATTTCTTTAACAATAACTACATTATATTTACAAATTCTTTAACATTAACTATATTATATTTACAATTTCTTTATAAATAATTTCATTATATTTACAATTCTAAAAACAAAATTTAATTATAGTATATTGACACGTTTCTGATACATTACCCCTTTTCAATGAGATATTCACAAATCATTTTATCTTTTTTTTACTATAACTTGGTTAACTTACACATTATGTTAAAATATTTATCAACTTTCTTGTGTTATAATATATTGACAATTTCTTATCAATACTTTTACCCTACTTACAAATTTCTATCTCTAAACGTCAATTAATTACACATACTTATAAGGTAGCTACAAATTTTTATGAACACGTACCAAATACTTACCACTCGTCATAACTTGATGTAATTACCCATTTGAATTGGTACTTGTACACTGTTACGTATATTGTACACCGTGATTAATAATAACGGTGAGTTATTTGCTTTGATTCCACTTACGTATTAAGGTTTATAAATGCGTGCGTTGTAAGAGAAATCGAAATCCTCGACTGGTGCCAGAGCGACGGTTTGTTTTTTTCCTTTCCGGTATTGCATGGGAGTTGTTGTTTTATGGTATTAGTTGGTTGCATCCACAATACCGGTATAGTAAGTTTACTTTTGATTGACACTTAGCTCACAGTTACATAACACCTTTTTCTGTTATTAATTAACATTATTTGTGATATAATTAAATTACTGTTAAAATTGTTATCAATTCTTTAACTCTACTAATTGTACGAGGCATGATAGCCTAAGGGGGTAATTTATCCAGGATGGTTGAGTGGGGTCTTCTCTATGGTTCTCTCGGTTGCTTTTGAACATTTACAGGTACACTAGGTCAATGGACACTTCCAGCGATGAGTGTCTTTGGCTAACCTAAGGACAGGAACGGTATGAAGATGTCTCCCTCTCAAATAATAGGTAAGTGGTGAATCATAGGAGTTGAGTCCCGGTCACACACCCCCACGCCCCCACCGGCGAGCTAGCGTAAACCGTGTGGCCGGTTTAGCATCCCCTAAAAACATTTAGGAAACTAGGGAGGATGTTGTCTTCGAAATTTTTTATGTTTACCAGAACACGATGGCAGTAACCTTGCTGACCCCAGCAAGGAGCTACATTGTGCAGGTACATAAATGGCGCCCAACGTTTTTGGCAAACAAGTTTCTTTCAATATTAAATTTCTGGCGCCCTTTTAGTACATAAAATGGCGCCCAACGCTTTTGGCAAGCAAGTTTTCGAGATTTTTATTTCATAAATGGCACCCCAACTTCTGTAACTTACTAAAATTATCTTTGACTATGATTCACCAACAATGCCTCTTTTTACAGATTCATCTCTGTTGTCTAAATTCCGTGTGAATTTTGTTTTGCTTTCACTTTTAGATTGTCTCTTCTTATGTTATCTTCTTCGCTTTAGGCATTCTTGAACTAGGCTTACTTACCGGCACCGCTGGCTAACAGGCGTAATACCGCTTGGCCAGGGGTGAAGGCTGAGTCAGGAGTTCCTTTGTCCTGTTGTTGTTGCTCGTAATCCTGAGTATCAGGCGTCATACCGCCTGCCAGTGCTGCGTTCAGTGGACAGGATTGTTACTTTTTGCTGATGGACGTTTGAGTTGTAACTCGGGCTTAACCGTCTGAAGTAACAGGCGTCATATCGCCTGCCCACTGCGTCCCGTGGACTTCTTTAATCCATGCAGTCCCCCCAAATTCTTTTCTTTTCTTTCACTTTAGACCTTTAGTCGAAATATGGTAAGGGATGTGGTCACTTCAGGTGCACCTCTAGAAGGCCGCACAGGCTTAACCGTCTGGCTAATCACCTGCGCCCTGTGGACTTTTGTTGAGGGACATCCGGCTACTTCCTTGTGCTTTTATTGTTTTCTCTCCCGTCTGTCCCCACTGCTGATTGATTTTCCGTAGTGTAGCTCAGTTGTGGTTGGACAGCGGAATTAAACTAAATTTTTATTCTTTGCGGAGAAGATTTCCTTGTCTTTTATGTTGAGGTATACTCTTCATGTCGTTCATGTAGTGTGGACCTGAGGTACATCCGGCGTTGTCGATGGCACTCGGTGTTGGCTGTGGCTCATAGCTACCACCGACTGACACCGATGACCTCGGCCACCAACGAGACTCCTGGGGAGAGAGATTTTTTTTTCCAACCATCCTGGAACTTTGACTTATTGAATTACCCCAAAACATTTTAGAACAAATAAAAACTATTTTACACCTTAATTTTTTTTCTATTGTAAGGTTTTGATTATTGCGAGTAGCATAACTAATGTTAGTCGGCTCACGGTTTTTTTTGACTAGGATATCTGCGTTGCTGTATTAATCCTGACTTGGTCAGCAGTTTCATTAAGTCTTTTTGTTGGTTAGCCTATATTTTTTCGTACCGTCTGTGCTGGTTAAGTACATTGATTTTGTTAACGGTGACTAACAACCAATTAACTTCTGTCTCTTTTTAATTATTGTGTTAAAACCGGGCTACTATAGTAGGTATACCTGAAATAAAATGGAATTGCGAAGTGGAAAGAATGTCACCTCCCCTTCGGATGGAAGCGATATTCCGGGCGGATCTCAAATTGTCTCGGACGAGATTTCTCCTCCATCGGCGGCTACTCCGGAGCTGGTGGAGCAGTTACAACAAATTAGACAAGAACTCGAGGCGCTTCGGGCTCATCAGCAGATGGCGGGGGGGCCTGTGCCCTCGGTTACGGATCAGTACTTCTCTCCGGTCGAACCTGTGCGTAACGGAGGTAGGATGGACCTGGCGTCCAGCACCTATCATCGCAAGTCTCCGGTTACGTCGTGGAACATAAAATTCTCCGGCGATGATAATATGTTGTCGGCGGAGGAATTTTTGTTCCGCGTGGAGCTGAGGGCTCACGATGAGGGGATCCGGCGATCGGAGGTTTGCCGTAACCTTTCAGCATTATTGTCTGGCCGTGCCGCGGATTGGTATTGGTCCCAATTTAGACGACAGTTCCCTGACCCAGATTGGGAAACCGTCAAAGCTTATTTCATCCGATACTTCCGAAGCCGGGAGTCGGATGAAGAGATCATCCAACAAATGATGGACTGCAAACAACAACACATGACCTTTGATGACTTTACCGCCCAGCTTTTGTCGTTGCACAACCGGATGGCTGTTCCCATGGAGGAATCCCGGTTGATAGGAATGGTGGTCCGGAATTTGAACATACTCTTGGGTTCGGCAGTGATAGGCCACAGCTTCACCAGTATGCCACAACTTCGTGAGACCTGTATACGCGTTGAACGTTGGCAGAAGCAAAAACGGCTAGAGCGTAGGCCTGAACGACAAGTCCATGAAGTGGAATACCCGCCGACGTACCAGCCTAGTCCTTTAACCACGGATGTATCCTCGCAAGGGGTAGAGGAGATGACAACGCCGCGTCAGTTCCAGACGAATCCACGACCTTTCCGTTGTTGGAATTGTCAGCAACAGGGTCATCCTTTTATGGACTGCCCCTCTGAGACTCGTGGTCTGTTTTGCTACAAGTGTGGCAAACCAGGAGTCGTGACCCCAGTCTGTCCCACCTGCCAGGGAAACCGGAGCAGGGGTGCGAGACCGTACGGGAGTCCGCGCCCGAGCTAAGCTCGCCCGTTATTCCCTCGGACATTTCGTATACCAATGTTACGTCAACTATCAGTGACTTTACGTCCACTGATACTCTTCCGTCTTTCCCCTCCGAAGAGGTCAAACTTTCATTTATATCCCGTTGGAAGAGTTATATCTCCACTCGTGCCCGCATCTTTTCGGAGCCACCTTTTGTGGACTCCCTGCATTCTCGGCATGCCCCTCCCCAAATTAGAGCACGAGCTAAGGAGAAGCGACATCTTTCGCAGGAACTTGTTTCTGCTTTCATCTCTGACTTGTCAGATCCTCGTCCTTTTACTAAGGTCACCTTACTTAATGAGGAGGTGAATGGTTTGTTGGACAGTGGCGCTAGTATCAGCTGTCTGGGAAGAGATGCTGAATCCTTTCTGGCCAATCATCCCGAAGTGACAGTCTACACTTTGCACACTGCGTTGCAAACTGCGGACGGGGCTTCACAAAGAATTTGCGGTTACATCAGGGTTCCGGTCTCCTGTGGAGGACGGACCCGTGATATGACCATCTATGTGGTGCCCAGTCTCAGCCAGAGACTGTATCTAGGGATCGATTTCTGGAAACTATTCAGCATCGCTCCCCATTTAGTCTGCGAGTTAAACGCTTCAACTGCATCTGCTAACATGCACGACTTAACGTCCTTGCAAAGCGAGCAGTTGGAGCGGGTCAAGGCCAGGTTTCCCTCTTTCGATGTCTTAGGACTGGGAAAGACCCACCTGGAAGAACACACGATCGACACTGGTGACTCAGTTCCCATTAAACAGAGGCATTATCCTGTCTCACCCGCTATTCAACATTTGATGTATGGCGAGTTGGACAGGATGCTGGCTCTGGGAGTGATTGAGCCATCGAACAGTCCCTGGAATTCTCCAGTGGTGTTAGTTCGAAAACCAGGTAAGGTCCGCCTGTGTCTTGACTCTCGCAAGGTCAATAGTGTCACTGTCAAAGACGCCTATCCTCTTCCGCACATCGATGGTCTTCTAGGTCGTCTTCAAGACACCAAGTTCATCACGAGTTTGGACCTTAAGGATGCCTTCTGGCAAATTCCATTAGAGGTGAAGTCGCGAGAGCGGACAGCTTTCACTGTCCCCGGTCGTCCCCTATACCAGTTTACAGTTATGCCTTTCGGCTTGTGTAATGCCCCACAGCGCATGTGTCGCTTGATGGACAAGAGCATTCCTGGACACTTACGTGAGAACGTCTTTGTCTATCTGGACGACCTGCTCATAGTTTCACCTGACTTTGACTCTCATTTAAGGCTTTTGGACGAAGTCGCCAGCTGTCTCCGTCGTGCGGGGTTAACACTCAATCTGGCTAAAAGCAAATTCTGCGTGACTGAAGTCAAGTATCTCGGCTTCATAATCGGTGATGGGACACTGAAAACCGATCCTAACAAGGTGACGGCCATCACGGAATTCCCGACTCCGAAGTCTCATAAGCAGACTAGGAGGTTCTTGGGTATGACCGGATGGTATCAGCGTTTCATCCCCAATTATGCTAGCGTGGCTTCTTCTATCACGGATTGTTTGAAGACAAAACCTTTTAGTTGGAGTGATGAGGCCCAGCAGGCGTTCGAGACTTTGAAAAAGCTGATGACGGAAGCTCCTCTTCTAGTCACTCCAGATTTTTCTAAGCCTTTTTATATTCAGTGCGATGCCAGCAGGACTGGTGTAGGTAGTGTGCTCTTTCAAAAGGACATGGATGGAGGAGAACATCCGATTGCTTATATGTCCAAGAAATTGAACGGAGCACAACGAAACTACACCATTACTGAGCTCGAGTGCTACGCAGCCGTGCTGAGTATAAAAAAGTTTAGGGCTTATGTGGAGGGACAGGCTTTCACGGTCATTACCGACCATGCAAGTCTGAAGTGGCTCATGGGCCAGAAGGAGCTCAACGGACGTTTAGCCCGGTGGAGTCTTAAGCTTCAGGGGTTCGATTTTACGATCGAACATCGTAAAGGCACCCACAATGTGGTTCCCGATGCCTTGTCACGCATGGATTGCGTTGACGATCTGTCCCTGTGTTTCGATGTGGACTTAAATGCCACGTCCTTCAAATCCCCTGATTATCTTCGTCTGGTTGAACGAATCAGGCAAGCCTCACCACAGTTACCAGACCTGCGGGTTGAAGATGGGTACGTGTTCCAGCGTACATCCCCACGTACTGGAGACTCTGTTGCTGACGACCTAACATGGAAGTTGTGGGTCCCAACGGAACTGACCACGCCTCTCATCGAGTCGGCTCACTTGCCTCCACAAACATCACACGGTGGAGTAGGGAAGACTCTAAACCGGCTAAGATGTAAGTATTTTTGGCCAGGTATGTCCAAACAGGTGCGGGAATTCGTCGCCAACTGTGAGGTCTGCAAGACCACCAAAGCCCCCAGTTCAGTACTACGACCACCTATGGGCAATCCCATGGATGCGTCGAGGCCGTTTCAATTTCTCTACGTAGACTTCTTGGGTCCTTACCCCCGATCGAAGAAAGGCCATACGGCAGTGTTTGTCGTCTTGGACGCCTTCACAAAGTTTACCTTCTTGCATCCCGTGTCCGCTGAGACCACGGCGGTGGCCGTCAAGTTCCTCGAGCAAACTGTCTTTCACACCTTTGGAGTCCCTGAAACCATTTTCTCCGACAATGGTCGGCAATTTACCTCCAAGGAGTTTGCTAAACTGCTGAATGACTACGGCGTACGACATGTGCGCACGGCAGTATATTCGCCTCACCCTAACGCTTCCGAGCGGGTGAATCGATCAGTCCTAGCCGCCATTCGGGCGTACTTAAAGGAGGATCATCGTGAGTGGGATAGACATCTCTCGTCCATTGAATGTGCTCTTCGTAGCGCCCACCACGAGGCAATAGGCATGTCACCGTATCAGGCCCTTTTTGGTGGCCATATGATCCTGCACGGATCAGCTTATCCAGTCCTGAAGAAACTAAACGTTTTCCAGGAGATTGACATCGCTTTCTTGCCCTTGACGGACAAATTGCAGAAACTCCGTGAGCGGGTCGCGGTAAACTTAGCCGCCGCGCACACCAGGCACACCTCCCGGTACAACCTACGGTGCCGTGTGGGCAGTTTTCGCCCGGGGGATGAGGTCTTCCGGAGGACTTTTTGGGTGAGTAACCGAGCTGGTCGTTTCAGTGCCAAACTGGCGCCCAAGTTCGTGAAAGCTCGAATACGAAGAGAAATTGGAACCAGCTTGTACGAGCTGGAGGATTTGGCTGGTAAAAGCATAGGCGTTTATCACGCCAAAGACCTGCGTCCTTGATTGAACTCAGAAGCAAGCGCTCCTCGGAGTAGCCCTAAGAAGGCATCTCGCCGGCTTCACCGGTTATTAATAGGGTGCCGTAATCCGCTTAGGTAGCTTCCCTAGCGGATGGTACACCTCCTTGCTTTTCGCTCAGTCTGGGGAACAACTTTCGGCGAATGGTTGGCCTGTCTTTCCAACGGGTAATGTCAAAGGCAATGTGGTATTGCTGGAGACTAACCCGATGGAACGATAGGTGACAATTTCGACGGGAATGTCTAGATGAAGGTAGAGACCCGGAGGGGGACAATGTGGTATTGCCTTCCGCCGGATCCCTTCAACTCCAGAGATCCCCTCCAGGAGACTTGTCAGACTGTCCTTTTCTCCAAAATTTTAATTTGTGACATCACGACTAAATTCTCACCGATTTTTTCTGCAAAACCTGATAGACTAAATACCCGGCTAGCTCGGTAGCTGTGGCATGAGACTCAGACTCTCAGGGTGTGAGACAAGCCACACATTGGGGCGCAAACCTTAAAACATACGGCTGAAAAAACCTTCCGTTTTTTTTTCGGCTCCTCACTGCCTCGCAAGTCGGCTTTGTGGACCCGAGGGTATGTAACGGTCGGTTAGTTATCGGAAATTTCTCCCTTTTGATGGTTCCCCCCATCTATCGGGAATTCCAGGATCCACTAACAAAAATTACTGCTCACACAAAAAAAATTGGTAGACAATTAGTTTTTCAAGTAGGCTCGAAAAAAAAATAATTTTTGTTCTGGATGAAAATTTTTTTAGTTTTTTTTTGGAGCTAGAACGTATGAGGAGTGTCGACGAACCACCTCCGCCTGACTCTCGTGGTGAATTTTAATAGTTACAGGACGAAAGTATTCTTAAATAAAGGCACGAGCAAAGCAAAGGTTTTTTTGAGGGCTTTGGTAGAAGACCTGCCCTACACATCATAATAAGGGTTTTCGAACTTGAGGAACCAATTCTTTTGGCAAAATCCAGATCCGAAGCAGTTTTCCCGGTGACGAAAAGTCTGTTGGACCTCTGAAGGCGCTTCCGTGGGATATAGTTTGCTTTTGGGAAGACCTTGTTCCGGCCAAATAACAACACCGGCCTTCCGGACTAGATTGCGGCAGTTCAAAGAAGGACGACCGAAAGAAGCGTTTGTTGTGGTGAATGGGAGAAAAGTAAGGTAAAGTTAGTGAGTTAAGTGAAAAAAAGAAGAGGCTGGAGTAAGCGGCTGGCCCCACCGTGGCAGAGAATCCCATCCTTTTACTGTGGAGATGCCCATAAGGGGAGCTGGATCTGCTGGATTGGTATACTAAAGAATCGAATCGTTTTTATTTGGGAGACCAAGTTTTCGTAGTCTTGTGTCGTTTCGTGTCAAAGTTCTATAGACACTGTTCCTTTTATTAGTACCATCAAAGTACTAGTTAAGTACAGGGGAGAGCTGAAAGCGACAGAAGAGAAACGAAATAATTATATTATATTGACAATTTCTTTAAAAATAATTATATTATATTTACAATTTCTTTAACAATAATTATATTATATTTACAATTTCTTTAACAATAACTACATTATATTTACAAATTCTTTAACATTAACTATATTATATTTACAATTTCTTTATAAATAATTTCATTATATTTACAATTCTAAAAACAAAATTTAATTATAGTATATTGACACGTTTCTGATACATTACCCCTTTTCAATGAGATATTCACAAATCATTTTATCTTTTTTTTACTATAACTTGGTTAACTTACACATTATGTTAAAATATTTATCAACTTTCTTGTGTTATAATATATTGACAATTTCTTATCAATACTTTTACCCTACTTACAAATTTCTATCTCTAAACGTCAATTAATTACACATACTTATAAGGTAGCTACAAATTTTTATGAACACGTACCAAATACTTACCACTCGTCATAACTTGATGTAATTACCCATTTGAATTGGTACTTGTACACTGTTACGTATATTGTACACCGTGATTAATAATAACGGTGAGTTATTTGCTTTGATTCCACTTACGTATTAAGGTTTATAAATGCGTGCGTTGTAAGAGAAATCGAAATCCTCGACTGGTGCCAGAGCGACGGTTTGTTTTTTTCCTTTCCGGTATTGCATGGGAGTTGTTGTTTTATGGTATTAGTTGGTTGCATCCACAATACCGGTATAGTAAGTTTACTTTTGATTGACACTTAGCTCACAGTTACATAACACCTTTTTCTGTTATTAATTAACATTATTTGTGATATAATTAAATTACTGTTAAAATTGTTATCAATTCTTTAACTCTACTAATTGTACGAGGCATGATAGCCTAAGGGGGTAATTTATCCAGGATGGTTGAGTGGGGTCTTCTCTATGGTTCTCTCGGTTGCTTTTGAACATTTACAGGTACACTAGGTCAATGGACACTTCCAGCGATGAGTGTCTTTGGCTAACCTAAGGACAGGAACGGTATGAAGATGTCTCCCTCTCAAATAATAGGTAAGTGGTGAATCATAGGAGTTGAGTCCCGGTCACACACCCCCACGCCCCCACCGGCGAGCTAGCGTAAACCGTGTGGCCGGTTTAGCATCCCCTAAAAACATTTAGGAAACTAGGGAGGATGTTGTCTTCGAAATTTTTTATGTTTACCAGAACACGATGGCAGTAACCTTGCTGACCCCAGCAAGGAGCTACATTGTGCAGGTACAAGAGCTCAGAAAAGAAGAAAAGAGAATTCACAGACGAAAAAAGGAAGCCTGGGAGAAAAATCTCGTTTGTGAACTAGGACAGTACAGAGCGACGGCCCCACCAGGCGCGGGAGTTCTACCGAAGAGTACGCGGTAGGAGGGGCCAGGGAGCTCCCCCCCCCACAGAATGGCCATGGCCACCCCACCGCCCCCCACCCCAGGAAAAAATCACCTGAACGTCGGGATTTTTTTTATGCGAAAGAGTCTAAGCTTAGGTGTCACCGTTTATACTAAAAGTCCGTTATGTCGTTAACGGTGCAATATCTAGTATGTATTAACCTAGCTCGAAGATAGAAAAAAGATATGATAGGTTAAGGTACCAGACTACCAGGTGAACAAAGAGGTGCACCGTCCGCTAGGTGAAGACGCGACCTAAGCGGAACTTTGGTTCCCGATTATTAACAGGTTAAATGCACCGGAGGGTTATTTTGAAATCTCATAATCGTTAATTCTTTCAAACACTCAGTCAACAAATTTTGTTCTGATATTATACCATAGCTATTTCTACCAAAATTGGTGTCCCAAAATTAATTAAAGTATTGGACCATGATATTTTAAAACAGTATCCACTACGAGCTCCAAACACCAGCTCACGTCTGATCAAAAATATCTAGATCACTTATTTTAGGGTCTGGGCCAATTAATATATTTTGGGACAGAATTCACCGCACTTGCTTTTATTCCCAAAAAAAATTGTGTCCTAAAATTTAATCGATCGTTACTTTACTACAATTGATTAAAACAGTCTATAAGCATAATTTTTTACAAGCTACAAGCATTTTCAAGGGTTGTTACTAAGCATCCCTGTACGTGACATTGTCCCAAAAACGATTCCAAATAGTTAAATGCGAAAACGATTATCTTTATATGTACTTAATAGATTCTTCCGGAAGTGCTATTACGAAATGCCCTTTCCACTACTGCCCTCTAGTTTATCCCTACATTTACCTTATAATTGCAATTACTAAGGAACCCCCAAGGGTATCCTTCAAACATTTGCTCATAAGACTAATTCCAACTTGGAAATTGTTTTGCCTATTTTACGAGAAGAAGTTTACATAAAGTGATGTATGTAAATTATGAAGCAAGCATATATACTGGCACTGAGCACAGGGTACACATTCTCTTAAATAAGTTTTGATAAACTTTACGTAATTTACCAAGCAAGCCTTGTCTTTAAAGTTCATTGAGGAGCTGTTTTATAAAATACCTTCAGTGAATGAATGAGGAAAACTTAATTATTACAAGGTAAATTATTTGGTAGAAATTGATGAGGGCGAATGGTTTATTTATATTGTGATTATACACCCTGTATCTTAAATAGAAAATTTTGGTAACGTTTGTAAAATATTATCGAGTCTTGTATTACCAATTGAAACTTTTACTGGGTCTACTTGGTGCACCACCGGACACTATTGCACTATCCAATTTCGCTACAACTTGTAAGAGGGCTGTGCATTTTATAGCCTTGTGTATTTTGTGAAGAGTGGAAGTCCATCAGGATAAACAAGTCCACCTCTTTTTCAAGTACAAAAAACTACTTACGATAGTAAAGTGAATTCCATTTGAAAATGTTGTTGTCCACTGATTCTGATTTTCCTGAATAATCCTCCTAGAAGAGAATCTTTTTCAAAATCATGCTATACATAAAATCGTTGGAAGCTTTTAAACATCGTGTTTAATGCTTATCAAGACTTATGCCATGGGATTAGTTCCTTTGGGTTTTTGGTTAAGTTGTTATATATTATTTGGGTTCATGCTTTCAGCTTAAACTGGAAGATTACTTAAAAAAGAAATAAGGAGATAAATGGGTTTTTGGTAGATTAGCGGGGAAGACTTGTGAAACCCAGTTTTAAAGATAATAAATTGTGCTTTTCGCATTGAGGAAATTAACACTTAAAGAAGGATAGAGATGGAAATATTGTTTATATAACGTAGTATGTATGCCTGTTTGATTTATTTCGTCATTTATTGTATCATGGCTTTGTTCGTTTATACAAATCCTTATAGGCGTTATAAATGTTAATGGGGTCGAATGTTATCTTATTAATACCCTTTTAGGTTGGGAATCATTTTAAGCGATCTTAAATCATGGTTGTCATAACTACGTTGCGTTTGTCAAAATTAATTTCTGAGCCTTAACTACTTTGAAAGTTATACATTAATGTGATAATGTCATATATATATTAATTATTACGAAACTTCTTATTTTGCAATGAAACTTTTCGTGTGTATACCTATCACTGCCATTTTTTTCATTTTAGTGCATTTCATTTAAAAAAGTTATTTATTTTAAAAGTTTTTTTTAATTTATTTTATTAAAATGAATGAAAAAGGTCCTCGCAACCACCCTCAAATTTTACAAGTGTTCACTCCTAGGCAAACTTTAAAACTTTGTTTTATTCACGCCAAAATAAGTGTTCACTCCAAAAGATGGAAATGGTGTTTAAGGTTTGTGTCTTGGATGGAGGTGATCCTGGCGTGGGTCCTGGGGTGGCTCTCATATATGGACGGAAAGTAAAAATTATCACTGACCACAAACCCTTAATAGGAATAATAGCGAAAGAAGTAGGCCAAATACCTTCGGCAAGACTACAGCGAATGAAAATGAAATTATTGAAATATGACTTAATATTTCAACATTCACCAGGGAAAGAAATGTTCATTGCAGATTTGCTATCAAGAAATTTTTTAAAAGAGCATCATAAGACAGAAATAAAAGATATAGATGAAGTACATAGTACATTCAATCAACATGAGCGAAAGTCAAAGAACTCTCTTTGAAATGCAAACGAATAAGGATGAAATCTTAAGGAAACTTAGAAATGTAATAAATGAGGGGTGGCCTAGAAAGAAAGATAATTTAGAAAGTTGCGTACGATATTACTGGAAATTTAAAGATAACTTATATGTAGAAAACAATATAATATTTTATGATGAGAAAATAGTAGTACCAACTACACTAAGGGAATACGTGTTAAGGCAATTACATATTCCACATATGGGTGTAGAAAAGACATTAACTCGCCCACGTACGCTAGTATATTGGCCGGGTAGGAAGGAACAAGTAGAGCAAATGATAGCGAAATGCGAAATATGTCAAAAATCGAGAGCTGGCAATATTAAGGAACCAATGATACCTCATACAATTCCAGACATACCTTATTTCAAGGTAGGATCAGACATTATGTCTTTTCAAAACAAAGATTGTCTTGTAGTTGTAGATTACTTATCAAAATATCTAGATATAATTCCCCTCACGAGAAAAGATGCGAATGAAGTGATAATCAAATTGAAAAACATATTCTCTGTACACGGGATACCTAGAATTTTTGTTACCGATAATATGCCCTTTAACTCATATACTTTTCGGAAATTTGCAGAATAAATTGATATGGAGGTAGTTACTTCTATTCCACATTATCCACAATCAAATGGGCTTGCTGAGAGTTTTGTGAAGGTAGAAAAATCTTTATTAGTTAAGGGAAACCGAGAAAATAGTGACTACTGGGAAATGTTACTTGAGTATTGAAATATGCCTATAAAAGGAATGACACGTTCACCTATAGAAATTATGTTTGGTAGGAAAACCAGAACCTTCGTACCAGAAAGGGAAAGTCTTTTTAGAAGTGAGATGTGTTGAGAAGCAAAACAATTGTTAGATAGGAAAAACGAAAAAGTAAAAAAATTTTATGATAAGAGTGCTAGGGATAAAGAAGAGTTTAGAATTGGGCAAAAAGTTTTTTGTAACGAAGGGAGAAAGTGGACAAATGCAGTCATTGTCGATAAACATAACACACCAAGATCATATTGGGTTGAATTTGAGAATGGAACAAAATTCACGTTTTAAATTTCTTTAAATATATTTAATGGAACAACATTGACATCGGCGCCCGTATCTAATTTGAATTTTATAATTTTATTGTTAATTTTTATATCTTTGTACCAAGAATCATTAGTTTCAAAATTACACACTGTGTCAATAAACAATGTTTCTAGATCTTGCTGAATTTCACGTACCTCTTTTACTCTGCATGCTTTGATGTAATGATTTAATTTTGCACATTTTGCACATTTCTTTCCGTAGGCTGGACACTTTCCTACCATGGGTGCTTGCACAATATGAACATGTCTTTGTATACCTAAAAGAATTAAGCTGATTAAAACTATTTCTATTCTGATTTTTATTTTCCAAACTAAATTTGGAACTGTTACCTAATTTCGAGTACTGTTAATTTGGATGTCGCACCGTACTTGACTGTGCTCTTCTACTTACTGTATGGGCTTCGTACATTCTATTCTTTGCTTTGTGTTGTATTACCATTACTTACATACACTTCGTTCTTTTTGGGTTTGCACCATGCTTCAAATGCTTTTACCATTTCTGAACACTTTCTTTTGTCCGCTTCATTTGCGAAATTAAATGTATTGAATATTTCAATAGCCTGTGGTCCAATTGCGTTTAAAAATGTCGCTGCCTGGACTGCGTCCGATTTTTTCTCAAGTTCTGCTGCAATGTACAAGAAATCATAATTCTGCTTAAAGGCTCGCCAATTTTCTGCTAAGTTGCCCTCTAGATTTAGCGGTTCTACTTTCTTTAATATATCCATCTGTCTGCTACACACGTGTATGTACTTTTGTGGTCGACCTCGTTGCCTTTTTACATCCATTTTAATCGTCTTTTTTGTTGAAATTCCCATATAAAATTTCTATTGTAGCTGCTTTAATTCCATTTAAATCTTCATTTCATAAATTTATTTCCACAAGTTTCCAATTCTATTTACCTTTTCACCATGTGCCGCACAATTTCCACACCTTTTGCATTTATTCTCTTTCTTTTAAATTTCTTCACGATATATAACTTTTATTTTAAATTTATATAATTTCTTCACTATATATTTTCTTTTATTTTCATTTCGTGTTCTTTTATCCTCGTCGCCATGTGTTATTTGTTATAATGAAAAGACTCCGATTACTTTACATCGAACTTTATTGAATGACTCCTCCAGGGCAACTGCCCATTCTACCTATTGTTGGGTCCATCATTCTACCTATTGATGGGTCGCGGACTTTGGACCCTGCGGACTTTGGACCCTGTTCATCATATCTACTAGACATAGTAGGCCTATATATCACCTCTTAGACCTATGTGCTATTGAAATAATTTTTTAAGAAATTTTTCAACCCCTAAAAATTACCCTTAAAGAAATAGTCCAGTCGCCAACCGTAAAAATGGGGTATTACCTCTACTTTTTTTCGGAGGCCACCGATTTTGATGAAATTTTAGATTTAGGCTCTACTTACCATCCTTTTCAAAGTCTACCCTTTTTGGGACACACACACTTAGTTATAAGTTCAGAAAGTATTTTAGCAAATTTATTAGTGTGTATGTGTGCGTGTGCGTGGATGTATATATACTGGCGGGTACTGAACCCCAAACACTCGATTCACCTATGCTCTAAAAAAGATTATGTATTATTATTATTGTATTATATTAAAACCCTTATTTTTCAGAACGTGAAGAGTCAAAGGGCTTAACAAAGGTGGTACTTACACTATAAAGCAAACTTCAATCCGCTATATCTCCGTCAGTTTTTAAGCTACAGCAAAATATAAAAAACCAAAATTTTTGTTGATGAAAAATCTAAATTTTGTTACTCAACAGTTTTTTACATATCTTCAATAGCTTTTGAGTTTTTTTAAAATAAACGCAGAAATCTGTAAAATTCGTAAAATCCCCTTTTCATTTCGATCGTACCCATTTCGAAAAATACACCCTGAAAATCGCCCAAACTATATAGACCCGATAGTTATCACTAAAATAAAGTGAATCCTACGTGGAAAATGATAAATTTGAATTTAGGTTTAAGTGGTATTAGGTTTATTGATCTTTTTTTTTTAAAAAAATTTGAACGGTACACGTACACCTTCTCTTTGCCATAACTCATTCATTTTACATGCAAATGACTCTTATCAGTGTTAATTTTAAAGGTCTTTTCAAGCACTTTAAAAAATGAGATATAAGTTATCCTCGAAAAATTCATCGATTTCCCGTTATTCGACGTTAAATGCAACGTTTTGAGTATTTGGTTTGAAATAGGTCCCCTACGATCAATCATTACTCGCTTTATTTTATACCTAGAGCATTCATTAAAAAGCCATTTTCTTCGTTTTTTTATAAGCTTTATTTTTAGTTATATCAAAAATTTTGAGAAAACGCTTATTTTTGGACTTACTGACTAAAAACTGTTCGAAAACGTGGGGTTTTTTAATGAAAATTGCAACTTTTCAAACGCTTATAACTAAAAAAATATCAATTTCATAATATACCAATTTAAAATTTTTACAGAATTACAAATTCATTCATATTGATTGAATATTTGATACTTTATTTCATTTTCTTAATTTTCACTCACAACTTTGTTCAATTTTGAAATTTCGAAACTTCAGAGATTAGAAATAGATCGAACTGGTATTAACTTGATCCAAGCCCCGAAAATCGCGGTCGGTGAAAGCGAAATATCCATGATATTTATAGGCGTAGATATATCCATGCCGGTGAATACGGGCCTAAAATGCCCAATTTAGGCAAACAAAAAGTTGCTATTTTAATTAAATATAAGTGGTTTGCTGAACTTGGATTTTTATCACAAAATTTGATGTTTTGTATGGCCGCACTTATCTGTCGATTCGGTCGTAATGCCAAATATAAAACTTAGAGAAAATCCACCAGCTTTTTTTGTCGAATCGATTCATCGACTTGAGAAACCAAATACGACCCCTGTAACGGAAAGTAATTTCGAAATTACAATTTATGCTATACTATGTAAAAAAATTCCAGCGGAATCAATGCCAGCGTAGTTCAGAATTGGCCTGAATATTTTGTTTGAGTGACTATAAAGTAGTTTGTTTGACATACAATACACTCTTATTTCATATAATACTTCATAAATTCATAACTACTTAGAATAAAATCTGTTTTTTTTTTGCAGTCCCGCAAATGCCGCGGATCCGCGGGATTGATGACCTCGATCCCGTAGGCTTGCGGGATTGAGATTTTGATGCGAGATTGGATTCTGTGATCAGAACCTACTCAACCTAAACCCCGGCTTCACCGGCCGAACTGCGCAAGTTCGAGAAAATTAGTCTACTGTGCTTCAATTTTTGCCTGATTTGCCGTACATTTTTACATTTTTGAAGTCAGGAAAAATAAAGTCTGATTTCGACAACAGAACATGAAATCAAGCTTGAAAATAAAAGCTCGCTCAAAACAGAGTAAAAAATTGGAATATTGGAATGTCAGCTGATGTATTTTGGAAGTTCGTTTGACGTTTGTATTACAAAACAATAAGCATACGAGCTTTCAGTAAATAAACATGGATCAAAGAAGGAAATATAAAAGTAGGAAAAATTGGTCTTCCGCAGCAGAAATGTATTTAATTGATTTTTGGCAAGACAATGTTAGTGATTTCAGGAAAAATAAAAAATGGACACATTTAAAAAAAGATGAGCAAGTTGCTGTGTGCAAAGGGGATGATTTTCACATCCCAAGAAATACATAAATGTGAATATTCAGACGCTCACAAGACGATACAGGTAAAGAATTTCTTTTATTTCTATTGTATATAAACTAAAAATAAATATAATTTGTAGATACGAACAGCAAGCAATCTGGCCTTCTGGTGCGTCGCCATCCGAGTGGCCATTATAACGAAAAATTCATGAAATACTAGGAAGTTTCAAAATTAACAATGTGGAGAAGTTAGTGGAGGAAAGCATAACTGCCAGTAAACAAATGAAAAATTCAAAATTCTACTTTTTTATGTTTTTTTATTTATTAAATAGCTTCGCCAATAACAGAAATTGTGGATTACGAAGAACCAGATTCAGCAGAATCATCAGCAGCATCATTTGCGTGAACACCTGCTCCTAAAAAAAAGAAACGATGATATTCAAAAACAATTGTTGAACGAATTTAAAAAACCAAAAGGAAATAGAAGTAGAGGAAAATTAACCCTAGATAGCTAATGTTCGTCAAAATGACGAACATCCAATAAATATCTCCCTCTCCCTTTCTAAATTTGTGCTATTTATGATTTGTGATTTATTAATAAAAACTGAAATAAATATTATGTTTTTGAGTTATTATCTTTTACTTATATCCTAGATGTCCTACTAATACAACAAACCTGATGAAAAATCACAAAATTTCACTAAAATTCACATTTAAAAATTTGTCGTAAAAAAGTCGAATGGTTAGCTTTTATGATGACTTCAGGAACATTAGCTATCTAGGGTTAATGAACGGTTATTTACAATGGAGGAAAAAAGGCTTAAATCTTTTAGAGCAATACGTTAATAATAGTAATGCTTTTAATAATATGTTACTGCAATATTTAAACTCAAAAAGGAATAATGATTGATGTGTACATAACAAATTGAGGCTGATTCCAAAAACAACCTTTGTCCAAAATTACAATTTTTCAGGAGAGATAAAAAACGTTCTACCACTATCATGATTAAAAATATATATACTACAATAGTTAGACATATTAGGGATGGTATTATGCATAAATGAAATTAATCAGTAACTTAGATCATTCTAAAAAATGTAGCCATTGGTTTTTTTTGTAGAAACAATGAGTTCATCGGTTGTTTTTGTAGAACCACCATAATTTACATCATACATAGATAACTGTAAGAACCGTTTTTACCATTTTAAAGACCCCGTTTCAAAGTATTCTCAGCAGCCAAAAAATTAAAAATCAAAAAAGTGGACAAAGGTTGTTTTTGGAATCAACAGCGCCTCAATTTTTAAATAATATAATATTTTCCTATTTACACTATTTCTTGAATTGTTGTTTTGTTGATAAAGAATGTTTGTTTATTTTGATTATTTTGTTATACTTTTTGGATATATAATTTATAATGAATGTATTTATGTGTTATTATAATTATGTATATATAATGACACATAGGTAATATAATGAGCTGATATAGAAAATAAAAATGTGTTTTTATATATTTGTGGAACTTGCCTATATGCCTGCATATTGCATCACGAATTGCTACGCCTGTAACAGCAAATTCGCTAGCAACAGCTGTACCTGGCTGTTGTCGTGCTGTTGTTCTTCGTACGCTCTAGTGTTTCGCATCCAAACATTATTGATGGCGTCATTATGCACATTGAGGAAATTGTGCAGCACGCAGCAACATCTGATTATCGCCGATGTCTTATCTTTCCGTTTGTCGAGCCCTTTCGCTATTCTTCTGAACCGCGCTTTCAGATGTCCAAAAGCATTTTCAAAGACTCGTCTACTTTTGAAAAGCATATAATTGAGGTTCTTTTCCATTTCTGTTAAACGAGTGTTAAACGGAAATGGTTTCATCAGTACATCTGAAAGCCTAAATGCGGAGTCTCCAATAATAAGGACTGGTACATCTACACCATTCATTTCTTTGGCCATTTCCTTCATTATAGGATTTTCAAGAGATTTTCTTAGTAATGGTTTTTCGAAAATACTGGAGTCATTGCAGCGGCCTAGACTACCAACGTTAATATAGAGAAATTAATATTGTTTTTTGTTTGAACGAATACTGGGAAGTTAATCTTGTGGACCGAAAGGGTCAAAAGCCACATCCCAACTAGTTTTCATTTCGTGTTCTTTTATCCTCGTCGCCATGTGTTATCTATATATATAAAAGTGAAAGTATGTCTGTAAATGTTCAATAGACTCCGAAACCGCTCATCCGATTGGCCTGAATTTTTGTATATAGGGGTTTTCGGGTACGGCGGGTGTTCCTACGAGGTCTATTTTGCTCTATCTCGAACACTTCGGGTGGCTGTAGTGTACCGATATCCGTAAAATTCGAACTTTTGTATGGGAGGTACTCTTCGAATTACTGCTAAAGAGCTCAGATTTATATTATTTTGGTTTTTTCCGAAAAAAATACGATTCCCAAAGTTTCAGATCGATCAGTCCAAATTTAAAATGGCGGCCAACACAAAATGGTGGATTACCTTTTTCTTTGCAAGCCATTCGGTATGGGTATTAAATGAAAGGGTATGACAAGTAGTATCACCTGATTACTACTATTGATTTATGGGTGCAGCATAGGCGCGCCGGGTCCCAGCTAGTTTGTTATAATGAAAAGACTCCGATTACTTTACATCGAACTTTATTGAATGACTCCTCCAGGGCAACTGCCCATTCTACCTATTGTTGGGTCCATCACAGAGCGATGTTGGACTTTGGACCCTGTTCATCATATCTACTACACTTAGTAGGCCTATATATCACCTCTTAGACCTATGTACTATTGAAATAATTTTTTAAGAAATTTTTCAACCCCTAAAAACTACCCTTAGAGAAATAGTCCAGTCACCAAACGTAAAAATGGGGTATTACCTCTAATTTGTTTCTGAAGCCACCGATTTTGATGAAATTTTGGATATAGGCTCTACTTACCACCCTTTTCAAAGTCTACCCTTTTTGAGACACACAAATTTAGTTATAAGTTCAGAAAGTATTGTAGTAATTTTTTTAGTGTGTATGTGTGCGTGTGCTATATATACTGGCGGGGTATCGACCCCCGAACGCTCGATTTACCTATGCTCTAAAAAAGATTGCAAATCGTAAATTCTTTTTTTATTTTATTTAATTGCACATCTTTAGCAGCTGCGTACAAAAGTATTGCGAAAACCCTTCCATTCCAGCTTCTAGAATATCTTCTATTTTGGAGATACTGTTGTGAAATGTATATTAAACCTGTATACCAAATGTAGCATGTATGTATGTATACGTGATATACCGTAATGTGCTCACAAGAGCTCCGAAAATCATTTGCTCCGAAAATTAAAAAAAAAAGTCGTTCGGTTTTTTACTGTAGCGGGGTCAATTTTCAAGCTACAGTGTCCATTCTAAAACCATTTTGTATGTGATTTCACGGGCTATAAAACTATGTTAATTGTATTATATTAAAACCCTTAATTTCCAGAACGTGAAGGGTCAAAGGGGTAAACAAAGGTGGTACTTACACTATAAAGCAAACTTCAATCCGCTATATCTCCGTCAGTTTTTAAGCTACAGCAATATATAAAAAACCAAAACTTTTGTTGAAGAAAAATCTAAATTTTGTTACTCAACAGTTTTTTACGTATCTTCAATAGTTTTTGAGTTTTTTTGAAATAAACGCAGAAATCTGTAAAATTCGTAAAATCCCCCTTTCATTTTGATCGTACCCATTTCTAAAAATACACCCTGAATATCGCTCAAACTATATAGACCCGATAGTCATCACTAAAATAAAGTGAATCCTACGTGGAACATGATAAATTTGAATTTAGGTTTAAGTGGTATTAGTTTTATTGATCATTTTTTTTAAAAAAATTTGAACGGTACACGTACACCTTCTCTTTGCCATAACTCATTCATTTTACATGCAAATGACTCTTATCAGTGTTAATTTTAAAGGTCTTTTCAAGCACTTTAAAAAATAAGATATAAGTTATCCTCGAAAAATTCATCGATTTCCCGTTATTCGACGTTAAATGCAACGTTTTGAGTATTTTGTTTGAAATAGGTCCCCTACGATCAATCATTACTCGCTTTATTTTATACCTAGAGCATTCATTCAAAAGCCATTTTCTTCGTTTTTTTATAAGCTTTATTTTTAGTTATATCAAAAATTTTGAGAAAACGCTTATTTTTGGACTTATTGACTAAAAACTGTTCGAAAACGTGGGGTTTTTTAATGAAAATTGCAACTTTTCAAACGCTTATAACTAAAAAAATATCAATTTCATAATATACCAATTTAAAATTTTTACAGAATTACAAATTCATTCATATTGATTGAATATTTGATACTTTATTTCATTTTCTTAATTTTCACTCACAGCTTTGTTCAATTTTGAAATTTCGAAACTTCAGAGATTAGAAATAGATCGAACTGGTATTAACTTGATCCAAGCCCCGAAAATCGCGGTCGGTGAAAGCGAAATATCCATGATATTTATAGGCGTAGATATATCCAGGCCGGTGAATACGGGCCTAAAATGCCCAATTTAGGCAAACAAAAAGTTTCTATTTTAATTAAATATAAGTGGTTTGCTGAACTTGGATTTTTATCACAAAATTTGATGTTTTGTATGGCCGCACTTATCTGTCGATTCGGTCGTAATGCCAAATATAAAACTTAGAGAAAATCCACCAGCTTTTTTTGTCGAATCGATTCATCGACTTGAGAAACCAAATACGACCCCTGTAACGGAAAGTAATTTCGAAATTACAATTTATGCTATACTATGTAAAAAAATTCCAGCGGAATCAATGCCAGCGTAGTTCAGAATTGGCCTGAATATTTTGTTTGACTGACTATAAAGTAGTTTGTTTGACATACAATACACTCTTATTTCATATAATACTTCATAAATTCATAACTACTTAGAACAAAATCTGTTTTTTTTGCAGTCCCGCAAATGCCGCGGATCCGCGGGATTGATGACCTCGATCCCGTAGGCTTGCGGGATTGAAATTTTGATGCGAGATTGGATTCTGTGATCAGAACCTACTCAACCTAAACCCCGGCTTCACCGGCCGAACTGCGCAAGTTCGAGAAAATTAGTCTACTGTGCTGCAATTTTTGCCTGATTTGCCGTACATTTTTACATTTTTGAAGTCAGGAAAAATAAAGTCTGATTTCGACAACAGAACATGAAATCAAGCTTGAAAATAAAAGCTCGCTCAAAACAGAGTAAAAAATTGGAATATTGGAATGTCAGCTGATGTATTTTGGAAGTTCGTTTGACGTTTGTATTACAAAACAATAAGCATACGAGCTTTCAGTAAATAAACATGGATCAAAGAAGGAAATATAAAAGTAGGAAAAATTGGTCTTCCGCAGCAGAAATGTATTTAATTGATTTTTGGCAAGACAATGTTAGTGATTTCAGGAAAAATAAAAAATGGACACATTTAAAAAAAGATGAGCAAGTTGCTGTGTGCAAAGGGGATGATTTTCACATCCCAAGAAATACATAAATGTGAAAATTCAGACGCTCACAAGACGATACAGGTAAAGAATTTCTTTTATTTCTATTGTATATAAACTAAAAATAAATATAATTTGTAGATACGAACAGCAAGCAATCTGGCCTTCTGGTGCGTCGCCATCCGAGTGGCCATTATAACGAAAAATTCATGAAATACTAGGAAGTTTCAAAATTAACAATGTGGAGAAGTTAGTGGAGGAAAGCATAACTGCCAGTAAACAAATGAAAAATTCAAAATTCTACTTTTTTATGTTTTTTTATTTATTAAATAGCTTCGCCAATAACAGAAATTGTGGATTACGAAGAACCAGATTCAGCAGAATCATCAGCAGCATCATTTGCGTGAACACCTGCTCCTAAAAAAAAGAAACGATGATATTCAAAAACAATTGTTGAACGAATTTAAAAAACCAAAAGGAAATAGAAGTAGAGGAAAATTAACCCTAGATAGCTAATGTTCGTCAAAATGACGAACATCCAATAAATATCTCCCTCTCCCTTTCTAAATTTGTGCTATTTATGATTTGTGATTTATTAATAAAAACTGAAATAAATATTATGTTTTTGAGTTATTATCTTTTACTTATATCCTAGATGTCCTACTAATACAACAAACCTGATGAAAAATCACAAAATTTCACTAAAATTCACATTTAAAAATTTGTCGTAAAAAAGTCGAATGGTTAGCTTTTATGATGACTTCAGGAACATTAGCTATCTAGGGTTAATGAACGGTTATTTACAATGGAGGAAAAAAGGCTTAAATCTTTTAGAGCAATACGTTAATAATAGTAATGCTTTTAATAATATGTTACTGCAATATTTAAACTCAAAAAGGAATAATGATTGATGTGTACATAACAAATTGAGGCTGATTCCAAAAACAACCTTTGTCCAAAATTACAATTTTTCAGGAGAGATAAAAAACGTTCTACCACTATCATGATTAAAAATATATATACTACAATAGTTAGACATATTAGGGATGGTATTATGCATAAATGAAATTAATCAGTAACTTAGATCATTCTAAAAAATGTAGCCATTGGTTTTTTTTGTAGAAACAATGAGTTCATCGGTTGTTTTTGTAGAACCACCATAATTTACATCATACATAGATAACTGTAAGAACCGTTTTTACCATTTTAAAGACCCCGTTTCAAAGTATTCTCAGCAGCCAAAAAATTAAAAATCAAAAAAGTGGACAAAGGTTGTTTTTGGAATCAACAGCGCCTCAATTTTTAAATAATATAATATTTTCCTATTTACACTATTTCTTGAATTGTTGTTTTGTTGATAAAGAATGTTTGTTTATTTTGATTATTTTGTTATACTTTTTGGATATATAATTTATAATGAATGTATTTATGTGTTATTATAATTATGTATATATAATGACACATAGGTAATATAATGAGCTGATATAGAAAATAAAAATGTGTTTTTATATATTTGTGGAACTTGCCTATATGCCTGCATATTGCATCACGAATTGCTACGCCTGTAACAGCAAATTCGCTAGCAACAGCTGTACCTGGCTGTTGTCGTGCTGTTGTTCTTCGTACGCTCTAGTGTTTCGCATCCAAACATTATTGATGGCGTCATTATGCACATTGAGGAAATTGTGCAGCACGCAGCAACATCTGATTATCGCCGATGTCTTATCTTTCCGTTTGTCGAGCCCTTTCGCTATTCTTCTGAACCGCGCTTTCAGATGTCCAAAAGCATTTTCAAAGACTCGTCTACTTTTGAAAAGCATATAATTGAGGTTCTTTTCCATTTCTGTTAAACGAGTGTTAAACGGAAATGGTTTCATCAGTACATCTGAAAGCCTAAATGCGGAGTCTCCAATAATAAGGACTGGTACATCTACACCATTCATTTCTTTGGCCATTTCCTTCATTATAGGATTTTCAAGAGATTTTCTTAGTAATGGTTTTTCGAAAATACTGGAGTCATTGCAGCGGCCTAGACTACCAACGTTAATATAGAGAAATTAATATCTGTATGATTATTAAATTAATATGTATATAATAAATATATTTTTATATTCAAATTTACCTGTAATCAACTAGAGCTAATAAAACGGTTGAATACCAGCCCTTATAATTATTGTAGTAATCTACAGCATCTTCACTCCTTGGTTTCACTTGTATATGACAACCATCTGTAATATAACATTTTTAAAAGATTATGCTTTTGTAATACTTTTCTAACTAGTGTGAAATACCGATTGCACCGAGGCACTGACGAAATCCCTGGTTTTCAAAGCCCTAAACACATTCCTTTACAGTGTCTTCATTCAATGGGAAAGAGTTCAAATATTCTGGCTGCAAATATTCCACACTTCTTTGCAAAAACACCCTACTATAGATTCAACCGCTGATTTTCCAACACCAAAAACGTTGGCTACACTTCTGTATTCTGCAGAAGATCCCAACGTATAAATCGCTATCGCAACCTTTTTTTCTAATGAAATGGCCTTTCTATAGTTGGTATCTAACCGCTTCATATCTTTTAATTTTTCGCATAACAGTTTAAAGTTTCCTCGTGTCATCCGAAACTGCTCTTTGAAAAATTCATCGTTGTTTTTCAATACAATTCTTTCCCAAAAATTACTAGATTCACGCTGGATATAGGAAAGCGTTATGAAAATGATTTGTACGTTTATGCTAGATACTTTTTTCCAAACCCTTTTCCGTCTACGAAATTTTAAAATTTGATTTAAAATCATTGCTTGCCGTCTTCGTAGGGAACAAAGATATTTAATATGACGACGTCACTTCCTTCGCAATGCCCTTATATTGCTAGACATTAACTCGCACATAATAGCACTTTCTTGGCGACTTTTAATAAGCGAAAGTAAAACTTGTTGCTCCATTTTTACACTGTGGCGAAACTGAAACAAGTGCACCTCAGCAAAGAAGCTTTCAAATGTAATACGTCACAAAGGAAGCTTTCTGAACTCAACAATGCCGGTGAAGCCACTTACGCCGATTGAAGTGAACTTGATTAAACTGAGGCCGGTGAAGCCGGGGTATAAGAATAAATGATATTGGTCAAAACTCACATGAGGACTTGAACGATCAATGGAACGATATAAAAAGAAAAATAAAGGGAACAGCAGAAGATGTTCTAGGTTTTGTGCAGCAAGAACGAAGATTAGAGTGGTTTGATGAAGAATGCGCCCAGCATACCAATAGGCCCAGTGACCGCGGAAGTGGGGTTGCACGGGTTGCGGTCGCAACCCCTGATAATTTCGCGGGGTGGCACCGCAACCCCTGTGTTTTTGAAAACAAAAACGCAAAAATTTGAGTTATTTTTTAAAAATTGTAAGAAAAGTATATACATTTTTAAATTCGATAGTTGTACACAACATTCAAAAACAGAGAAAATTCGTTTACATTTATTCTTATACCGAATTTAAAATTTTGCTATTAAATTACAAATAAATAATTTTTCATAACCATTTTATCCAAGATTATGTGCGATCGCACCATCGTCGAATCTTTTCAATTGTTTACAGATCAGCGGATTTGCAACTAAAGGTTTTTTTCTTCAAAAAACCTAAAAACCATACAAAAAATTTAAAAAACAGCAATTTTATGATATCCAAAGTGAGTCTTAGAGCATACTTAAAAGAATCAGGACCGACATGGGAGTTTTTTTGGCGCTGTTTTGGATATAAATTTAACATACATACCTTAAACTACCTAATTCCGGAATTACATTGAAAAATAATGGCATAACTTTCTCAGTTCTCGGCTATTTTGCAATGCAAAAATTCAAATTTCAAAACTCAAAGTTACGCAAAGTTTTAGCATATCCAATAACGAACAAAACATGTCGAACAAACTTTTCGCCTAGAAGCCTTCGTTAAGAGATATTTATCAAGAAAGTTAAAAAACAGGGATTTTTTTGTGAATTTTTCAGTTTTTGGACTCCCATATATTTTCCAGGCATTCTTATGTTTGCCTGGACTATTGTACTGAAGTGCATTGACTGTATGAATGAAAAGTATATTTTTGTTAATAGTCTTAGCCTTAGTCTTAGGCAATTGTCGCATCGAACAGAAACAGAATTCTGTGATTTTTCTGTTGCCAACAACAGAAACAGAATTCAGTAAACTTGCAGCAGAAACAGAAACAAGTACTTTTGACTTGTTTCTGTCGTTGTCAACAGACAGAAATGACAAAAAATCAAATTAAAGCCGGGTTGAAGATCCCACTTACTTTCCATTGTCATCATTCTTATTTTGGAAAAAACCAAAAAAAAACTTGTCGAAAAAAATTTGAATAAAATTCCGAACTCACTAAATCAATTCGAATTTAATACCTGCATCGTTGGGCATTTGATTCTTACGTGCTTCCTATCGATCGCACCACAGCAATTAGCAAAGTTCCATTTGAGGAAGAAATCATCGATGATTTGTTATTTTGCCGTTGGTGTTGGTATCGCTCTTTCGAGAAAATGAGTTATGATTGAGCCAAGACATTTCTCGACAATTGTTGAATGATGGACTCTATATTGAAATGCCAAAGACCTTAAAGTTTCACCAGTTGCCAAGTATCGCAATGTCATACACAAGTTGTAATGCGGACTTATTGGTTTCGGTAGTCAAGTTGTGGGCATACATTCAAGATCTTATTTCAAAACATCCAACAATTTAGAAAAACAAAAGGGCTGAGTCGAAAAATACTGTCTGAACTTCGTATTATCGCCGATTAAATGTCGATCAATCAAAATGTGCACTGCACCTTCTACGACTATTTTTTCGGTACAATTTATGAGGACTTTTTCTGTTTTTCTTGAGCAAAAAAAAGAAGAGCGACCAAAGCTCGGAAATTGTCGTCAAAAATATAATTTGCAGCATTATATGCTACAATCCGTTCAGAATAATTTAGCATTTTTAAGGAAAAAACAGAACTGCACTTGTACAAGAAATATGACTTTCTGTTTCTGTTCCTTCTTGCAACCGATCAAAAAACCGCAACAGACAGAAACAGAAACAGAAATTCGGTTTCGGTTTCTGTTTCTGCTTCTGTTTCTGTTTCTGTTCCATGCGACAACAACGCTTTAGGCTCATTTTGATATCAATAGCTCCAACCTTAGTCACTCAGTTTAGAAAATCTGTTAGTTCAAAGCCAAAATTTTGTTTTTTTTAACTAAAATTTCAACTAAAACCACCTTTTTCTCCTGTAAGAACGGCCAGTCAGAAAAAAGAGTTCCCATTTCATGTACGGCAGGTATAAGAAATTTAATGAAGAAAATATGGGGTTTGTTAAATTACCGTATGTCTGCCAGCCACTGGCTCTTAGACTACGAAAATTTATTTAATAAATTATTGAAAAATATTGTTTAATGAATATTAAACACCCCCCCCCCCCACCGAAAAATACTCGCAACCCCGGTTAAAATAAGGTTCCGCGGTCTCTGAATAGGCCTTCCGCACACTTGTCCATAACATCAAAACAAAAACCGGTTTTATAGGCAAGGGGTCGCAGGGAAGACAGTTTTTCTTCCATAATTTTCCATCATTTGTTCACCCAAACATTTTCTGGTTTCACCGTCCATTACACTAACACAATCATGTTTTCGTTCTCGGCAAAGCGGCTTCGCTGTGCTTGCACTCCACACTACTCCATAGGCATTACAATCATTACACGAAAATGATGGAGAAAAGTGAGTTCCGAGTGTATTATTGAACTCATATTAAAACCGGTTTGAAATTATGGACAAGTCTGCGAAGGGCCATAGGCTGTGGAGCTCCTGATGATGTCTCAAAATAGTCTTCGATGTAAAGGATTTTTTTGGGCCTCTAAACCTTCCATTTGATTCCATTTAATATTTTAATTCTATTTAAATAAACAAATAATTTCAATACCAAAGAAATCAGCAAACTGTTTCTTACACATCAAGGTAACCCTTAATCAAAAATTAACTAAAAACATTTTTAACAAAAACACCAGAAAAAAACTTTTTTGTGTTTCATCTGAAAAAACATTTTTTTTTTATTTTTGCATTAAAGTAATTACGACCCGCTCCACCACTTAAGCAGTTTCATCCTTAACCCTTTAACTACAAAATTTCTAAAAAAGGGTTCGAAAAAGGGTTTTTTAGGTGAAATAAAAAAACATAAAATGAAGGCTTCTCACAATATATACGGGAATAGGGAGACCAAGAATAAAACTTTGGGCTTTGGCTTTCATTTGCAGAAATTGACTGGTTTTTATCGAGAATCCTTTTAAATTCAAATTACTGGAAGGATCAAAATTATATCAAACATTTCTTTTGCGATTGCTTTGATTGAGTTTCTGGGAACGAAAAAGATTTTATTTATATAGAAAAAAAATATACAATAGATGAAGGTAAATTTGATTTTTTGTTTGTCGTTTTTATACCAACCATTATGATAGAGAACGATGGACTGACGAAGTTAATTGTTATTCGAGTTCTTAGAATATGAATTTATCTATTAATGAAGAATGAAAGTAAATTGTTTGAATTCAAAGGAACTTTTAGAAATGTTCTTTTGTTTTCTTTTTGTTGAATTATAAAGTATTTACTTTAATGAAATTATTATCCTTCAATTATTCTAAAGAAATACTTAAAATACTTTGAGACGAGTTAAATTATTTAAATTAAGTTATTTGTTGTGAATATTATAAAGAAATCATTCACGTATTTTTATGGAAATTAAACTTAAATAGAAGTATTGATCGGGGTTGATCTTACCTTAAATAAACACCCTTTGCATTTTTGAATCCGTTATTCATTTTTTGGCGTTGTAAATTTTGTTAAAATCACTTATTTTATTTGAAAACAAAGTTTTGTTCTCTATTGACTAATTTTTTTATATTTTATTACGAAGTTCTGTAATTTGATCACAATTATTAAGGCCCCATACACAAACGATACATCCATCCAAATGACCGCGTGCCACGCCAAAACCTCACCGTGTGTAATAAAAAAAAATATAGTTTAAAAAAACTAAAAAATACGCTTTTATGTTAAAATGAACTAAAAATTAAAAAATAATTTTGAATGTAAAGTTTTTATTGCTCCAGCCAGTATATGGAAACAACCTACCTTTCGAAATGTAAAACAGCGTGGGACTCTTAACCTATATTCTTATTTTATTAATACCGGAACTTTTCGCTAGCGCCCCACGCTTTTTTTACATTTCGAAAGGTAGGTTGTTTCCATATACTGGCTGGAGCAATAAAAACTTTACATTCAAAATTATTTTTTAATTTTTAGTTCATTTTAACATAAAAGCGTATTTTTTAGTTTTTTTAAACTATATTTTTTTTTATTTTCTACTTTTTAGTCTATCATATATCTTCCGCCATTTTGTTGTGGCCGCCATAATAGATTTAAAATTACGTCACACAGCTTACTGTTATGTATTCGTCATATACTTTCATTTGATACCCGTACCAGGGCGCTGTAAAGAAAAAGGTAAGCCGCTATTTTGTGTTGGCCGCCATTTTGAAAATGGAGTGTAGCCATACAGCTAATTGTATTCTACTTGTCATACCCTTGTAACCCTTGTTGGGGGAAGACATTTGCAAAATTTTTTACAAAAAAGTCAGATTGCATTCTCCCGCGAACTATATATATGTGCAAAATTTGAAAGTGTGTTAAAATCAAGTTACAAGCCATGTTTACATACAACATACACATGGAGGTGAAGCTAATATAAAGCATATAAAAAGATCATAGACAAATTATGAGCAGGATCAATAGTTTTTGAGATGTTAAGTCGGTAGTGTATGAACTCTCAAAATCATCGAATTTGCACTTAAGCATTTCTGGCTTGTGCAATATTTTCAGCTAATTTTAAAATGTGTTGGCCGCCATTTTGAATTTGGAATGACGCCACGCATCACAGTATTCTACTTGTCATATCCTTTCATTTGATACCCATACCGAGTGGGTTGTAAAGAAAAAGGTGGTCCGCCATTTTGTGTTGGCCGCCATTTTGAATTTGGAATGACGCCACGCAGCAAAGTATTGTACTTGTCATATCCTTTCATTTGATACCCATATCGATTGGGTTGTAAAGAAAAGGGTAGTCCGCCATTTTGTGTTGGCCGCCATTTTGAATTTGGAATGACGCGAATTGTACTCTATTTGTCATACCCTTTCATTTGATACCCATATCGGGGGTCGGGGAGCACGATTGCAAAATTCGGCCACCATCTTGGAACCGCCATCTTGATTTTTTTACAAAATGGTCAGATTGCATTGTCACGCCAGCTTTACATATGGGCAAAATTTGAAGTTGATCGGTTATATGGAAGTGGGTCAAAATCAAGTTGCAAGATTTGTCTACATACATACATACACACATACATACATACATACATACATACGGCTGAAGCTAATATAAAGCGGTAACATACATACATACATACATACATAAATACATAGATACATACATACATAGATACATACATACATACAGGTGAAGCTAATATAAAGCGTATAAAAACATGGGATGGACTTGTGGCTTTGAGTCACCGATTTAGATATATTCCCAAGTGTTACAAAAAGTATCTGTAATCGCTTTATGTGAAACACAAACAATGTAGCAGTAGATAATTCGTTAGATGTTTTATTTGCTTACACTAATCCACAAGATCAAATGACGACAAAGTGCACGATACTTTCCAAACTTCAATTACAGCGATATTGGTAGGTGAAGAATTAATGGGTGTACCTGGAATAAAAATTTCATGAAAAAATAATAGTAACTTTTAGCGTAAATCGGCACAATGTAAAAACTGATGTTCCCGAAAAGAGACTTGAGCAAGGCTGATGACAATGACATATTTACATAGTTCAAACAAAAAATAAATATTTAAAAACCGACTTTAAAAAAAACCAATATCGTGATGCACAAAAAAGGATGAAATAATTGTTGGTAGTTCTTTACAATACTAATCCAATCAGAATGGATCTAGAAAGAAGAATCACTTTTGAAGACGGTGCCAGGTTGACTTACATTGTACTAACTCTTGCTTCGAAAATTGTTTTCATTTCTTTGTTGGCCTTATGCACTTAATACATCACCCCGAAAACAGGTGTTAGCACAGTCTTCAAAAGTGATTCTCCTTTCTAGATTCATTCTGATTGGATTAGTATTGTAAAGAACTCCAACAATTATTTCATCCTTTTTTGTGCATCACGGTATTAGTTTTTTTTTCGAAGTCGGTATTTAAAAGTTTATATTATTTCGTACTGTTTAGTCCGTTCGTTTTTTTTCGGGGGCAATTTAAAAGAAATTATTTATTACGATAAGTATAACACGCCGCCGTCGATAAGAATCGAGGCAGTAGCTAAATAGTTTTTGCAGTATGCGTATTTTCGGAGTAATTTAAATAAAAACTTATTTAAAATGAAACAAAATTCCCCGAAGGAAATTAAAAAACAAAATTTAATCAAATTGATTGTGAGAATATAAAGTCGATTGAAAATAAATGCAACAGCCCGAAGAATCGAACTCGCAACCGCCAAACGAGAGGCAGGTATTTAACTCGCTGTGCTACGAGAGAGTGTTACTATGTGTTGGCTAAATATGTAAATAGGTCTTTTCAGAAATTCGGTTAAATAGTTCTCCAATTCAAAGGATAATACTCTTACAGTCTACATGATAGTGATGGACAAAAAAGTAACTAACTAACTAAAGTACCTAGTTCCTTATTATACTTTAGGTACCTAGTTAGTTACTTGAAAAAAATATAGTTACTTAGTTACTTTTTATTTTGCTAAAACTTGACTAGAAGTACAAATTATGAATGCTAAATTGCAATTGTTTGGTGAAAAAATTTCTCTCTTGCTCTTGTAGCTGTCCTTCAACTCTAAAAATAAGAAGAAGAATTAATGGCAAAATTCCGTTTAAAGATTTCGTCTCTATTGAATAGCAAACCTTTTTGAAAAACTCGTTAATACATATTTTTGTCACCAACTATAAAAATCTGAACTAAAAATTTAAAATAAAGACCAATATTCAATTCAGAGTAAAATAAAAAAATTCTTTATTTTCAACAAAAATAACAAAAAAGATTTTTATAGTTGGTGACAAAAATATGAATTAACGAGCTTTTCAAAAAGGTTTGCTATTCAATAGAGAAGAAATATGACACAGGTACCTGGTAACTAACTAAAGTAACTACCCAGCAAACCAAATTTTAAGATATCTTACCGAATTCGTTACGGAAATTCGTATATTTCTCCCGAATTCGCAATCGATTTCTGAACAAATTCGGAACGAAAAATATATGAAGGGGTTGACACGACATCGTTACAAAAATTCTTTTCGAATTCGTTACGAAATTTAGTAAAGATTTAGCAAAGCTTTTTACTCCTAATAAAAGCTTCAGATTCATAGGTTTTTTTGCTTTAAAATAAAATAACAAAGGGCATGGCTACTGAAATTCATATATGTAACTCCATTATAATATTTTAATATATTTATTTTATTATAAATTATTATAAATATATAATTGAATATATAATAAATTCAAAAATGCACTTGCGCACTTCACTTAAAAGACACACGATTTCACATAGAAGTTGTTTTCCGAATTCTTTTCGAATTAGTTTCGACTAATCGCCACATACAAAGCTTTAGTTTTGGTTTTTGTATTTCTTCCGAAAATCTTCCGACTTGTATGAATTCGGAAAGTTTGGTTTGCTGGGACTCATGCCTCCGGTACCGGGTACCTATAGGTATCCTGAATTCCTAACTTCAATAAGAAAGGAAATATCAAAAAACCAGCCGTACTAAAATGCACTTTTTCTCGACGTTGCTAGCTCTCGTACTATAAGCACAAGGATTTAAAGGAAGCATTTTCTTATTCAGAAACATGTCCTTATACTGCAGTGACAATTCGTAGTGCAGAACTTTCGCTCTCCGTACTCAAAAAAAGGGGTGTCCACATAGAAAATATACATCGATGTTTTATTTCGATGCAATACCTCGAGATTGTGCATCGATATTTTCCGATGCATCGGTTTCTCAAAATCGAGTGCTGTTCAGCCCTAAACGTCCTGAATTTGAAACCTAAAAATATATTAAAAATCGTACTACCATCATCACCGTGATAAGACACCTGAAACGAAACAAGGTGAATAAAACACACAAATTTAGCAGTTAAAGCTCATTAGTTTATATTTAATTCAAAAAAAGGATAACAATAACAGAACACTTAGATTCATCGTTAAAATACAACATTCAATTACGTATTCCACTACACCAAAATATAAGACTAAATACTAAACTTAATCACTAAAAATCCTCTGATAGGAATGACGTCTTCAAACTCCTAAGGTTGTGATCCTATCTAAAAGAAAAATTGTTGAACTATAAATCTTAAAATAAATTGAAAAATACTTGCTTAATTAAAATAAAACAAGCGAGGATCCGGCTAAAACGAAATATGGCAAAAGTTCAAAATCCCGTAGGCAAATTGACAAAACCTAGAAAATAAAAAACAATTTACAAAAATCCAAACAGGTTCCACAACTTAATTACCTGGCAACACTAGAAGTCGACTCCGCCTCCTGAATATCCCACCAACTTGAAAATATCACTAAAATAAATAAAGTTAGTTAATGATATCAAAATAAGAAAGAAACAAACTTACCATTAGATGTCAACAACTCCATTTGACATATGAAGAAAAAAGAGACGATCAGCTGTTCGAGTGACTACATAAACCAAATTATATACGTCGAAAATCAAAGTTCCCCACCAATTTTATTGTTCGAAACCAAAATAAATACCGACGCATAGTCAACGCCAAATCAGATCACTTCAGATCTTTAAGCGAGCTTGAGCTTATTAGATAAAGTAAATTTCGAGCTTTGAGATTTTTACTAAAAAAGTGATTTCAATCATACTCATAAATAAAAAGACTGTGTTGAGCTCTGTTTATTTCATTCCTAAAGGATCTATTGACGAGATTGAGTCAGTATCCACAGAAAAACAGAGTTGAAGTTTTTCATCCTATCCTATCCCAGATCTGCTGATGAGCTTGAATCAGCATCAATAAATCATAGAGGTCGTTGGACCTTCATAAACACTAACTCAAAATCAATTTTCTCAGCACAACCAGTTTACAAGCGAATTTACGTGTATCACTTATCAGTATCACAGCGTTAGCAGGAAATTCCACAGAGGGCGACGCAGTGAAGCAGCAAAAACACAACAAAAGCAAGGCAAGATCACATAAATCAAGTTCAAACTCCGACGAACAGGTGGCGTTTAGTCAATCAATAATAAATCAAAGGTAGTTCATAATTTAAAGGCAGTAATTTTCGGCAGTTCTAAGATTAATATTATTGAATTTAATATTGAATTATACTGAATTAGATACTAAGAAAACAAATTGTTAGTCAGAAATAAATTAAAGATTGAATTATTCGAAAGTTATCTTTTATTGAATCACACCTTTCCGGCACCTTTTATTTTGTCAGAATTAAAGTGATAATTCTGTACAAGTGCTTTTTCTAACATTGCATCAGTAAGCTGCCATGGACGATTTGAGCTGCTTTAGAAAGTAAACGTTCAGTTGGAACTAAAGTTCCCACCATGATCAACTATTTGTAAGTAATTGTATGAAATTTAGGAAGCTGAATTTTAAGATCATTCCAAATTTCCAATGGGTTCTCATGGAGTCTTCTTATTGGATAACGCAAGTAAATAGACAGTTCGTCAGAAATAACATCGTCAGACTTCGCCGTTTTCCAGCTCTTGTGGACTAATTTGTATTGATCTTCTTCCCACAAAGAAAAGTTCTCTTCTGGCTTGTCAGAATGATCTGAAGAATCAGATTCCCTGGTCCCATTTTGTGCTTTAGTTTTCTTCATCAATTCTTTGACTTTTGCGATAGCCAAAGAGCAAGCGATAGAGTCTGTAAAATGCATTTTTTTGAACCTTGGATCCAAAACTGTGGCTACAGCGAAGAGAATCACTCTCTCTTTAACACCCCTTCTCTTATCTCTTTAGGGAGAAGCGGCTGAACTTCTTTGGCAAGATAATTTTCGAGTCTAACGGGTTTAACTTTTAAAACAACGTTTATTTCAGTTTAGAATAGATTCGATGTTTTTTGAAAATACATCGATGCATCGAATGAATAAATAGAGAGTCGATGTATCGTATTGTAAATATCGAGTGAATGCGATGGATCGATGTATATCTAATATCTCTAGTCAAAAATAAAAGAATAAAAAATTATCCACGTTCTCAGATAAGCGAAGAACGTTTGACATTTTGAAAACTAGGTATTAAATAAATGGTGATTATTCCTTTGTGGACCTTTTTTTCATTATTAAAATATTTGTGGGTTTTTTTTCGTTATTTTATGGGGCGGCAAAACTTATAGGCGCAGGGCGCCAAATCTTAAAATACTAGGGTAGAGCGAGTGGAGCGGGCGCTCTAGGCGTCAGGTGGCAAGGGCGCCAAAATGAATGTGAAAAAAAATTTTGAGAGAAAAATAAAATTTGCAATACAAGTTGATTTTTGTAAAATTTGGTTATTATTATTTATTTAACACCAGCTTTCGCCCGCAATCTCGTCCGCGTCGATTTTGCCTTGCGGGGAAATTTGGCACCTATGGAGAACTTCGCCACATTTTCCCAAAAAGGTCATTAATTTGCCAAAAAAGGTCATTAATTTGAAAAATTGGCGCCCACTATGAGCTCAAAAATTCACACTTTTGGACACCTAAAAAATTCCGGCTTGAGACGAACATATAGGCAACATTAAAAATGTGTGTGATGTTTTAATAGCAGCGACACTAGTAACACTGATTTGATCCTCAAAAGGGGCTGTGCAGCATGCTATATACAGGGTGTTTCAGACCTATATGTGTCATGGATCTGGCATGGCCCATAATTAACAAGACAATAATTTCGGGAGAAGGAAAAAAAGGCAAGAAGAAGAAAACGAGCTACGAGCGGCGATAGAGCTCTTTGAGGCCTACAATTAGAATGATAAAATAAAGTTTTTACTCTATCAGGCTCTCCTTCGATTATTATCGGTTCAAGTTTTCGGTCTGACCAATTAGTCAGATCAGAGTGAAAAAGTAGCCTAAGCAATCCATTAGCGGCTCCCGAGCTTTGAGGTCCACAATTAGAATGATAATAAGAGTCTCCTCTCGTCTTCCTACGATCATCGGGTCAAGTTTTTGGTCTGATCCGATAGTCGAATACGATATCCGAATCCGATAGTCGGGTCGGAGCGAAAAAGTAGCCTAAAACATACCCAATACTACTGAATCTTCCCGTGAAAGTCCCGTCGCAATCGGATTAGCCGTTTCCGAGATTAGCCCGGACAAACAGACAGACAAACATTTAAAAACACTTGAATTTGAATTAGAAAATGACAATTATATTGAAATCACAGAAGACACTCCAACTCGTATCTATTAATACAGAAGATAAAATTAAATACAATTTATGTGACGTGAAAGCGTTAACAATCTCGCTCCACCCTGATCAAGGGCTAGGGCCGGCGCTGCTGACAAGGCAGGTAATATTTTGTCGCAGTATTTTAAAATCCCGCTCTTGACAACTGCTCTGTCTACCTGACTTGGCAAAACTTTTGACAGTTTCTTGTTCCTTTAATTGTTCAAGTTCGTATTATAACTAATATCGAATTGTAGCCCAATTTTCCAGAGAATCCTTCTTTTAAAAGTTTCTAACTAGTCACCTTTTGTAGTTGTTAAAGTCCATGTTTTGCATATTACTTAACCAATTTTATATATATCTTACTACAGATCATAAGCATAGCACAACATTACAATAGAAAACGATACTTTAACACGACTAAATACCATCAAACAAAGAAAACACCCGTTTTTCTCACATGTTCAAAGTAAATTGCTACCATATATTAATTATAACATGAATAATCAAGAAATATAATACGTATCCTGGCTGTGCTGCTGATGTGTTTCCTTATGATAAGCTCAACTAGCCCTTATGGGCGTCTGTTTAATAAGAAATGGACAACTCGTTTGCATATAAATGATTAACAAGAGAACGTGACCATCTTACGTAAATATATCGACAAAATATTTTTCCGAGGAAAAAAGGACATTCAGGATCTTTTTAGCTCCTATTATATGTAAAGGTGGATTTTGATGAACAATTTATTTTAAGAATGAATTTAGCCTTTTGTTTCCGTTTTTTTTTTCGTAGGAATTAAATTAGTAATTCTATTAGGCTTTTATGTAAGGAGATGTTTTCTTTAATTTAATAAGGAAATTAAGAATTTATTTGTATAAATTGAATATATGTATGAGAATAGCACAGTTTTATTAGGAGTATAATTCTTTAAGTAGTCGTCAGTAACAATAGGATTCTTTGTGTGTACTATGTTTGTGCACAATTATTCAATATCCATGTGGGTTTAGTAAGAATATTTCCAGATACATTAAAACTCACAGCTCTAATTTTACAAATGAATTTACGTGGTCGAGGTGGGATTTTGTTTTTTATAATATAAATTGCAAAGTCTATAAAAAAATTTTTTGTGCATTTACCCTGGGGGTGAATGCCATTCCTTCTCGGGGCTGAACATTTTTTCATTGAAAATAAGACCGGAAATAGATAGATTGGCTAATTCTTTTGTTCTATAAAGTTTTTTCTGAAAGCCAATACTTTTCGAGTTATTCGCGAGTGAAAATGTCAATTTTTCAACCAAAATAACCACGTTTTTAGGCGGTCATTTTTAAAGTATTTATACCGAATCAGTTCGATAGTCTATTCATTCACGAGTATTTTCTAATTTTTTTTATTTTTCTACGACCAACAGAACTGGAGAAATTAAAAAAATAGTGTAGCAATGCACTCAAAATGCATCAAAAATGGACATTTATGCAATTTTCTCGTGCAGCACAGGACCGATTTTGCAGAGATTTTTTTTTCACTTTATCTTAGCATATGTAAAGAAAAAGAATAAAAAAATCCAACTTCCCAACTACATCATAAATTCGCTTTTTTTGTTTAATTCCCCTCTTAGGCTAGTGCCAAAGCGGATTTAAATGAGGAAAAAAATAAATTAATAGCAGGGAGGGGCCAGCAATGAAATGTTGTTAAGGTTATAACTAAAAGAAAAAGAAAATTTTAAACTCAAAAAAAAAGGGAAATGGTAAAATGGGGATGCTATTTAGGGGTTAAAAACGATTTTTTGCGATTTGCGGTGAAAGATGACCTCCTAGTGGAAAATGTTTAATACAAAGTTGTAGATAATAAAAAGATCTAAAACTTTTGTATTTAACATATTTTGACATAACCTCAAATTTTCAAGAAAATGGCGTAAAATCGTTTTTTCAGTTTTTAATTTTTTTCTCCCGTGTTGCGTTAAATAAGCATGATTTTTTTTTGTTTGGAAAACGGATATTTTCCTAGAAATTAACATTTTTCGAAAAAAAAACCCTTATCTGAAAATTTTAAATAAATAAGAAATAGATTCGTCGATTGAACTTTGTCTATTATAACTAGCTTGACATTTTCGATGAATGTGAACGGCTGTTAATTTTTCCATTATGGGCACTTTCGAAAATTCACCAGTGGTAGCTACCTTTTTGGTGGCGCTACCATATTGGTAAGGTGATCAGGGTTAGTGTGGTTAATTTTTACCGAGTGGTAGATGTGGTTAAGTGGTGGATTTTCGAACAAAATTTTAACATTTAAATTTTTTCATGTACAAGCGTTTGTTTTTAATTTTTAAAACTACAATTTTTTTTATAAATATCTACAAATTTACTGAATGAACTTTTACATTTAATATGCAGTTTGCTTCAAATTCTGTATATTTGCAGAAAAACTTTTAATTACTCCATTTATATGACATCTTTCGAAATACCCACTCTGAAAAACTCTGAACTCTAAAAAAAAATTTCGACCACCGGCGTACCTCCAAAAACGTAAATATTTTCCAATCTACCACTTCAACCATCAAAAGAATATGGTTCCTGTGGTGAGACTGTGGTTACCTTACCGGTGAATATTCGAACATGGTGACTGGTGACTTATGGTAAGTGATCAATTTTCGAACATGGTAAATTAACTTCTGGTTCGACCGGTAGCTACCATGGTGAATTCTCGAAAGTGCCCTATTTTGTATTTGTGGTCAAATCTTTGTTTGCTCGATCGAACCAAACGATTGATAGATAGCACCTGCTTTGATTTCATACAAATCATTTGGATCTTCTTTTTTGGAAATAATACGGGGTCCGTCCATATTGTCAATCTATAATTTTTAAATTAATTAAAATAAATAATGTATAAAAAATCTCCCAAAACCATATTGAGTACGATGCTGTAAAATTTTATTAAGAAACTGGAAACATTTACCTAGTCACGGCGTAATTCAATTCAATCGAAATTGTTATTTTATTTCTTATTTATTTAAAATGTTCAGGATGGTTTTGCCACCCTTTATGTAATTAAATTTATTTAAGTTCTGTCATTAATATTTAATCCCTCATTAACAGAAAAAATTAAAATATTTGAAAAAAATTGAAAAAATCGGTTTTTCTTAATTTTAAGCGGTTTAATGAAAATAAAGTATCAAAATGTGTAGACTATTAGAAACTAGACATTTCAATGGTTAAATGAGCACTTATTGAATATGAAAATTCGAAAAAAAACATCAATAAAGTTGTCCATGCAAGATAAGGGTATTTTTTTCGAAAAATGTTAATTTCTGGGAAACTATCCCTTTTCCGAACAAAAAAAAATCATGCTTATTTAACGCAACACGGGAGAAAAAAATTAAAAACTGAAAAACCTATTCCCCGCCATTTTATTGGAAAATTTGAGGTTATGTCAAAATATGTTAAATACAAAAGTTTTAAATCTTTTTATTATCTACAACTTTTGTATTAAACATTTTCCACTAGGAGGCCATGTTTCACCGCAAATCGCAAAAAATCGTTTTTAACCTGTAGGGACATCGTTCCACTACTCCCGCATTTTGCTTGCTTTAAAAAAATGACTGACAAAAAACCAGTCAGCTAAGTAATTAAAATAAATTAGTTTTGAGTAACTTGTCAGAAATAATTACGTGTGTTTTCCTACCAAAAATAACATATTACAAAAATAACTTAAATCTAGATATAGATAAACTAATCAGATATCAGACCGTGCTTTGGAGTGTTTAAGTTATTATAGTTATAATTATTAACAATAAAAGTGTACAGATAGCAATATAAATAAAAGTACCTATTCATTCAAAGCAGCAAATTTTATTAGAGATATTCTGTGAAGAGAATATGTATAAACCCCTAAATAGCATCCCCATTTTACCATTTCCCTTTTTGTCGAGTTTAAAATTTTTTTTTCTTTTAGTTATAACCTTAACGACATTTCATTGCTGGCCTCCCTCCCTGCCAATAATTTTTTTTCGGACAAGCAAAACATAAGGAATTGATTCCAGTCACAAAAATTTTTTTTTAATATGTTAGTTACATTGAATGCTATACGAAATGGACATTTTCTACCTTTGGCAACCGCCGCTACGTAAATTATGGGCCATTTCGTGAAAAATCTACCATTTTGGTCGTTCTTTCTAAATATAGATGAGAATTTCTCGGTATGTGTAGGTCTAAAGAAAAAGAAAAAAAATAATCATTCAAAAAATACTCATTCATTATGATATTACCTATCAGCCGTTAAAAAATGAAATTTTAATCTGCACACGTAAACACAAAAAAAATTAAAAACTGAAGAAACTGCTAAATTTTGGTTTTTTAGTTATAACTTCGGATGTTTTGAGTAAAATTTTATGAAATTTTCAGAAATTATACTTTATAATGTGAGTAAAAATTTTAAGTCAAAATATCTAACATAATTCTCAAAAATTGAAAATCGATTGGCCAATAAATTTTGTGCATCGCATCGTATGAGATTCATTTTTATTTTAAGTGTAAGTGTTTTATGCACTTTATGATGGTGAACAAGAAAAAAATTTTAAACCTGAAAAAAGTGGAAGAAATCGAATCGAAAATTGTTAATTTTTGTATTTTTTTGTCAAATTTCTAGAAAAATCCCACTTTTTTTTGATAAAACTAATTTTTTTTTGTCATACTTATATCAAAAAGGAATTATTAATACACAAAAAAAGAGTTTTATCAAAAAAAGTGGAATTTTTCTAGAAAATTTACGAAAAAATACATAAATCACGATTTTCGATGCGATTTTTTCACTTTTTTTCAAGTTTAAAATTTTTTCTTGTTCACCATCAAAAACTGCATAAAAAAAGCTACATTTCAAATAAAAAGGAACCTCATTCGAAGTGATGCACAAAAGTTATTGGCCAATCAATTTTCAAATTTTAGGTTAATTTTTTAGTCTTGTATTAGATATTTTGACTTGAAATTTTAACCAGGCATTTTTCACATTCTAAAGTATAAGTTCTAAAAATTTCATTAAATTTCAGAAAAAACATCCGAAGTTATAACCAAAAAATCAAAATTTGGCAGGTTTAACAGTTTTTATTTTTTTTGAGGTTATGTGTGCTGTTGTAAAAATGTTTTGTGTCTTTTAGTAAAACACGATTATAATGTTTCAGCTTTATTTAACAACTATTTATTTACAACTGACTTGTACTTGTTTTTGTTTTTCATTATCAGACGATATCCGCCTACTATAAATAAAACTAAGCCCAACTGTACAGTACTATTTAGTACTATTTTTTACAACAGTTCGTCCATCCTGACTTAAAATCGCCTCGATTTTCTCCTGTCTGACAATGATTTACATTTTTTTTAAAATAATGTACAATATAATCTCTATTTATTAACAAAACAGTTTTTTTTTTAGCAACTAACATTTTGTTTCCACAGTTTCATGTGACTAGGCTCTAGTACTCCAGAGTAAGGAAGTTGCGTTTGTCCTTCCACATCTTTGACTAAATACCGATCATTTGGTAAAACTTTAAAAACGACGTAAGGCCCTTTAAATTTTGGAGCTAACTTTTTATTGACGCCCGGAGTACTAATGTGATTAGTAATCATAACATAGTCACCGAGTTTATATCGTCTTGGGGTTTTCCGAAATTTATCATAATAACTTTTGGCGTATTTTTGAGCTTCTCTAATATTCTCTACAGCACGCATCCTAATTTCTCCTAAATTTCTTTCCTGCTTAACACCGATCATTTCTTTAAGAGGATCCCGGATTTTCCCTCTCTGATTAACTCCAAATAGCATCTGACTGGGAGTTTTCTTTGTTGACCTGTTTACTGAATTATTTATGGCAAATTCTACGAGGGGTAACACCTTATCCCATTCATTCCCTGATGAGGACAACTTTGCTAGCATTGGCGTTAGGCTTTCGTTGACTCTTTCAACTTGTCCATTGGCCTGGGGAGAGCCAACAGCTATTTTAATATGTTGGATGTGGTTATCATCCATAAAAGTTTTAAATTCTGCTGACGTAAAGCATGTCCCTCGATCTGAAACTACCTTAAGAGGACAACTGTAACTGTTAAAATAATTTTTCAAACATGTAATTACTTCTTTTGAATTTGTGCTTCTAACTGCGTAAAGTTTAACGAATTTCGTAAAGGCATCTATAACTACTAAAATATGTCTTTTCTTTGACCTCATACTCCTTATGGGACCATAATGATCTATATGAACTACCTCAAACGGTAATTCACCTTTAGGGATGTTATGTAAGAAACCCTCTTGCCGTCCTCTCTTAGTGGAGAACGCAATACACGTAAAACAGTTCTCTATGGAAAATTTTATTTTATCCCTAGCTTTAGGAAACCAATAAGATTTAATAATGCCGGCATAACATTTTTCCACACCCGCGTGACCTAACATTTCATGGTAAGTTTTAATTATTTCAACTTCCATTTCCTTTGGCACATAGAATAAGATTCCTTCTTTAACTTTTTTATAAACTAAGCCATTCCTCATTTCGTACTTATCGCTTTCTCTAATTTCTAATTCTTTTCTAATTTCTCTAATATTTTCATCTCTAGTTTGACAAATAGCTAAATTCTGTTCTAATGTATTTTCTTCAAGAACTAAAATATTTGTATTCCTACTTAAAGCATCTACATGATTCATTTTGCCGCCTGATCTATGTTCTGTAATATAATCATAATTTTGAAGTTCTAAGGACCAGCGGGCAATCCGAGGATTAATTTCCTTTTTATTCAATGTTAAGATTAAGGAATTGCAATCAGTGACTATTTTAAATTTTAATCCCTGAAGGTAGACGCGGAATCTCTTTAATGCGTAAATAATAGCTAAAGTCTCCAACTCATAGCTATGGTACTTTGCCTCGGTAGGTGTAGTGCGCTTTGAAAAATAAAATATTGGATGGAATTTATTATCTGATTTTTTCTGCATCAGCATTGCACCATAACCTATTGCACTTGCATCACAGTGCAGTTCTGTTTCATCTGATGGATTATAAATGGCTAAAACTGGAGAATCTAATAATTTATCCTTCAATGTTTCAAACGCCTCTAGTTCCGTTGGGCCAAAACTAAATTGGGCTTCCTTTTTTAACAAATCATAGAGTGGTTTTGAAATCGAAGCAAAGTCCTGGATAAATTTTCGAAAATAAGAAGATAAACCTAGAAAGCTATGGACCTGTTTAATATTTTGCGGAATAGGGAATTGGGAAATTGCATTCAAATTTGATGAATTTGGTTTTATTCCATCTTCACTAACTAAATATCCTAAATATTCTATTTCTTTACATATGAATTTGCATTTATCTATACGTATTTCTAATAAATTCTCATTCAGAACTCTAAATATTTTGGTCAAAATTTCAAAATGTTCCTGTAATGTTTCTGTTGCCACTAAAATATCATCTATATAAACTAAAATTTTCCTCTCATCAATTAGCTCGCTAAATACTCTATTAATATAGTCCGGGAGGCAGCGTCATAATTTTTGACCTCATTCCTACAAAGCTAATATTTACTATACTTAATGTTAATACACTGTAAATTAGGAAAGTGAAAGTCTACCGAGCTTTTAGCGGTGGGTTCAATAATAACAAATTATCGATTATGTAAAAAAACAATATACCAATACCTTATACCTACAAGACTGGAACTTCGTAGAAAGACTGAGAAAGGTTGAAAATGAAGGCTAGTGATAGTCTACCATTTTGTAAGCGGTGGTATCAAGGGTCTACCACCCACGCAAAATGTGGTAAAAATGACCCCGATTACCTTATTCCTACAAGGTTCAAATTTTTTTATAAAATAAAGTAGCTTGTAAAACAACAAAAAAAGACAGTCTACCGCTTATCTAATGATGGTAAAGCCTCGGTAGACGCCATGGAATGTACGATTAGTCGAGCTTAAGTGCTCTGAATTATTGTAAACACCCATATTAAAATTGATTCTACAAAGGTACTTTTTGTTGTACAAGCAGTTAAAGTTAATAATTATTAAATACTTGTGCTACTTTCAATAGGAGCTGGCTAAGCCGCCGGTAGACGAGGCTCAAGTCGTAGCGCGCGAAAATAATGGTAATATTGCCATTTCGAAAACAATCCTAATATTTCATTTTAAGTATAATATTATAAGCACAGACAAAATAAATTAATATTTTATAACTATTTTATGTTAATTCATATTATTTTATTCATCTTGTTTTTATTGCATTGAAATTTAATGATGCATCTCAACAGCTTGATTAAAACAAATTACAGCAAGTATATGTTCAAGATTTTTTTAAATTATATACGCTATCTTCATCCTCATCTTCTTTGTCTTGACTACGATTACGAAATGGCAAGCAGCGTATCGCGTAAGTGATTCAACATCATCTTATTACTAACGTGAAGTGGCGTACACTGCTACTTAACGCTCGCAAATTAAACTTGTCGGGGAGTAGTGGCAATCAAGTGATGTCTCGCCACTTGCCAGATGCCACACCATCGCCACTCCACTTCAATGTGCGCTACCTCATTTGATTTTACGGGAATAGATTTTCCACTTCTCATTAGACCGCCACGCTACTGCCACGTCACTGCCACACCATTTTAAGGGCACTATCCAGTGATTTTTGGTCTAAAATCGAGTTTTTGACAATTTTTTTTATTGCATATTCTGATGGACTGAAATGTCCTCTATCATTTAGCGTTTTCAGATTTTAAAAAAACGGCGTGTAACATGTTTTTTTCGTGTTTTTTCAATAGCGTGCACGGCGTCAAAAACGTAGAAACAACGGAACGTCACACTTCAAAGACAATTATCTCGAAAGTTTTTTTTTCAACTTTTTATAAACTTCTAAGCGTAATAACAGCGCGAGTTTTCAACCGATTTTAATTTTATAAAGTGGAAAATGTTCGAAATTTAATATAGAACAAATTTGACTGGTGGATTTTTGATTTATGAAAAATTCACAAAGTTATAAACAAATATTTAAAAAAACTCGGGAAAACCACAATTTTTGGCCCATTTTTGACTTTTTGGCACATATTCTCGGATTGTTGATAAACAAAAGATGATATCAAAATTCTACCAGACAAATTTGTTTATTATTAATTACCGAACATTTTGACGCCAACAAAATTAAAATCGGATAAAAATCCACGTACTTATTATTCGTTAAAGTTGACCTATTTTCCAATTGTTATTTAATAAAAAGTTGTTACAAATCGTAATTTTTTTACAACCGACCACGATTTTGTTGTTTACTTGATAGCAGCTATATTTAAACAAAATTTCATCAAAATCGGTCTATTAGATCAATTTTTAGCCATTTCACTGGATAATCCCCTTAAGGAGTATCCACACATATCACACATGTGTGAACGAGCCCGTGCCCGGACACGGATATGCGTGAACGAGTAAAGGAGTATCCACACATATCAGAGTTCCGTCAAGGGTTCAAAAAAATATCGGTGCGTACATCTTATATGAATCGTTCACACAAGTCCGTGTCCGGGCCGGAGTAAAAATCAAACGTCCCGGGCACGTACCAGATACGTGTGGATACTCCTTTAGTGGGCGTAAATAGTCATTCAATTTTACTTTTCAATTGTTTATATTTATGAATAAGATAACTTACCTTTCCTATAATAATTAATTTTATTTATTTTGCAACTATTTATGCAATAAAAATAAGATGAATAAAATAATATGAATTAACATGAAACAGCTATAATATTAGTGTATGTTGTCTGTGCTTATAATATTATACTTAAAATGAAATATTAGGATTGTTTTCGAAATGGCAATATTACAATTATTTTCGCGCGTTACGACTTGAGCCTCGTCTACCGGCGGCTTAGCCAGCTCCTATTGAAAGTAGCACAAGTATTTAATAATTATTAGCTTTAACTGCTTGTACAACAAAAAGTAGCTTTGTAGAATCAATTTTAATATGGGTGTTTACAATAATTCAGAGCGACTTAAGCTCGACTAATCGTACATTCCATGGCGTCTACCGAGGCTTTACCATCATTAGATAAGCGGTAGACTGTCTTTTTTTGTTGTTTTACAAGCTACTTTATTTTATAAAAAAATTTGAACCTTGTAGGAATAAGGTAATCGGGGTCATTTTTACCACATTTTGCGTGGGTGGTAGACCCTTGATACCACCGCTTACAAAATGGTAGACTATCACTAGCCTTCATTTTCAACCTTTCTCAGTCTTTCTACGAAGTTTCAGTCTTGTAAGTATAAGGTATTGGTATATTGTTTTTTTACATAATCGATAATTTGTTATTATTGAACCCACCGCTAAAAGCTCGGTAGACTTTCACTTTCCTAATTTACAGTGTATTAACATTAAGTATAGTAAATATTAGCTTTGTAAGAATGAGGTCAAAAAATATGACGTTGCCTCCCGGACTAATAAACCTTTGAAATACCGACGGAGCATTGCGTAAACCATATGGCATCTTGGTATACTCAAACTGCCCTAACGGCGACACTAACGATGTGTACTCGATAGAATCTTCTGCCATTTTAACCTGATGGAATCCACTTTTGAAATCTAATATTGAATAATATCTTTTCCCATGTAATTCGGATATATGATCTTCTATCAGAGGCAATGGATAATTATCTCTAACCGTAATTTTATTTAATTGGCGGTAATCAATACATAGCCTATACTCACGATTCTTCTTCCTCACCAATACTATAGGAGAACAGTATGGTGAGTCACTTGGGCGAATTATTTTTCTTGCCTCCAAATCTTTCAAAATTTTTTGTAGTTCCCCTTTTTCATAATATGATAACCGTCGTGGTTAACAGTGAAATGGAGTATCTTTGGTTAAACGTATCTCCATTTTGTAATCTATTTTTGGTTTATCTAAATTTTGAACTTTTTCGTAATTCTCCTTGTAAATTTCCCTAAATTCTGCTTTAACTTTTTCACTTAAATTTTCACCAAATTTAATGTTTTCTAAACTTCTATCCGTTTCGTAACATGTATCAATATTCAAAATTTCATCCCCGAAATTATTGATATTTTCTGACAACTCAAAATTAAATTTCTTTAAACAGTCTCTACCCAAAACCAACTTAAACGACATCGTTTCTTTTTTAACCAACAAAAAATTTATTAATTTTTCCCTATTGCCAATAGCCAAATTTAACGGAATCTCAGCTAATATACTAATTTCTTTATTTCCAGCTCCAAAATACCTTTTATTTCGCGTAGTATTTAAAATTTTCCTTTCATTCACCAACTCCTCAGGTAACGCAGCTTCCCGAACTAGAGTAACTGGACTACCTGTATCTAAAAGGGCTACAAACTTTTCATTAAAATCTAAATTACCTAAATTCTCCCTAATGTATACTTCTCTAAAAGCTCCAGGGACGTCATCATCTTGCATAAAGTTAACACTCTTTTTGGATTCAGGGCAGACTGATGAAGGGTGCCCGAAACGTCCGCATACAAAACACGATCCTCTTTCAGGTAGGGGTTTCTTGCAGTCTTTTTTGAAGTGCCCAGCTGCATTACAGTTGAAACACCGTAATGGTGGTTGCCCAATATCCGGTTGTCTAAATTCGCTAACATATTCAGCTTGTTTAGCGTACCTTACCTTATCTAGCGGGTTGCTCCTTTTTATTGTTGTAATTTTTCTTGAAGTTGGGGTGGATGTGTTGTATTTACATAACCTTCCAAAAGCTTCAAATAAATCCTCTAGTTTATTAAATCTCTGAATTTTGGCTTGAGCTTGTAAAACCGGATCCATCATACCATCGATGACGTACTCTAGTACTTCATCTTCTGCCATTCCTAATACATTGGCCAAAATAACTTTATCATGGTAATAGTTATTGAAAAGTTCATTACTCCTCCAAATTCGTGCCTCAAACTTCTTCCGCAAATTCATTCTGCTTTCAATACTTTTAAACATTTTTTTGAGTGCATTCAATATATCCGGAAGAGTAAAAGAAACATGTATTGGCTTTGAATAGTAAAAAGCCATGGCTCTCCCTTTTAATTTAGAAATTACAAGAGTCTTCATGACAGATTCATCCACATCATATGTTCTCATGAGTTCCATAACATGTTCGTACCATGACTCGTAATTGTCTTGGTCAGGATCAAATCCTGGTACCATTTCTGCAATATGTCCAATATGAATCTTGAATTGTTGAGATCCTGCCTGATTTGCTTCGGGCATAATTTCCTTATGTCCAAGACTTAGAAGCTGAATCTCTTTGCGGAGGAGCTCATTCTCACGTTCTAATATATATTTTTCCCTTCTCGTAACTTCAAGTTCCCTTTCCATAAGTTCTTCATCTCTTCTTGCTGATGGGACACCAGTAATAACGTCTGCTTGATCACGTTCAATTAAGTCCTCATTTTCCTCTACTCTTGATGTAGTAGGTGCACTGACTGTTTCACGAAATCTTGCTGTTGCCACCTTATCCGTTAATTTTTCCTTGGCCAACATTCCTTTTAATATTTCCACCAGCTTTGTTCTGGTTTTATACCGACTAGGACTAATATTAACATTCCTGGTTAATAATTCCTGTCGAATTTCTGCAATTGACAACCCTTTAATAAAATCGCTCACTTCCTGTTCGATTTGTCTTGCAGACATTTTTTTCCGCTTTAGTTTTTCTTTAATTTAAATTTCTGGTCTATTTCATCAATTTTTCTCATCTAAATTTTCTTCTGTCTTGACCTGCGACGTGTCTTAGGGCCAAATCCCACTTCTGATGATTGTTGTAAAAATGTTTTGTGTCTTTTAGTAAAACACGATTATAATGTTTCAGCTTTATTTAACAACTATTTATTTACAACTGACTTGTACTTGTTTTTGTTTTTCATTATCAGACGATATCCGCCTACTATAAATAAAACTAAGCCCAACTGTACAGTACTATTTAGTACTATTTTTTACAACAGTGCATATAAAAATTTCATATTATAACCGCTGAGAGCCAATATCATAACAAATAGCCTCAATTTTTTGGACCTACACATACCGAGAAATACTCATCTATATTTAGAAAGAACGACCAAAATGGTCGTTTTTCACAAAATGGCCGATTACTTGCGTAGGGGCGGTTGATAGAGGTAGAAAATGTCCCTTCCGTATAGTATTCGATGTAACCAACTAAATTTGAGACTGAACAATTCCTTTTTCACTTAAATTTGATGTTTGTCCGACTCCACTATAATTATAGCGTCCAAAAATCGCAGGGTAGATTTATTTCAACTTTTGAATACTTTTCCGCTATCTCTCCTGGACTATAGCGAAGTAATAGAGCAAAAAGGGTGTAAGCTGACTACACCGGTGATTTACGTAGTCTGGGGTTACACCACTTCTCTGCGCTGATAGCCTTAATTGATGCCGCCATTACCGAAGGGTATTTTAGTTTTTTTTTTCTCTTCAAAATTTGCAGATGCCTTGCATGGTGAGGTTTTTTTTTGCTTTTTTACCGAAGTGCGTATGGTACTTATCTTTTGAAGAGTCTTTTCGATATCTGATTACGATTTCTATTACCCGCTTGAATTTGGGTTTCCAAATTTTTAATGCGCTCGCTTAAGTTTTCTAATGAATATTTCGAAAATTTTCCTAATCTTTCTGTACTTGTAGAATTTGTGAAACTTGACGAGACCGAGGATATTTTTGCCCTATTAGTTGAATCGTACTCTCTAAAAGTGAATTAGTGGAAATTTCAGCAAATACTTTAGTAGTTCATGAATCCACTAAAAAATTAGTGAACAGGTCTATGCTAACTAATTGAATTAGTAAAGTTTAATTTTTCTATGTATTACTAGGTGACTTGATTTTAGATTAGTTATTGTAAGATTATTTAAAAATTTATTATTTACATGGAATATGTAAATAACTTTTTTTCATTAAACTAAGGTAATATTATATTCAAACGTGTTATTTTTCAATGACAATATTTATAGGTTATTATATTTAACTAATTCAAATAGTCAAAAGTCACTAATTCATAGTTGTAGACATGACACATTTTGAATTAGTGAAAAATGACTAAGAATTAGTGAATTTCCACTAATTCACTTTTAGAGAGTTGTTTCTGTGGATAGAGAGGAGACAAGATAATCATGTTTCGTACTACTTAAAATAATCGATTCTAACATATATTGCGTTTCGATTTGTAAAACCCACAAATCAGCTCTATTATGTATTCCAAAATGGGGGAATCTTTAGGTGGGCTATAGAAGGTGAAAAGTTTCCTTCTGATATATGGGGTGGCCTACTTGGACTGTTTTGATGATTGTCTAAATTGTCAGAGGATGTTGATGCTGCCCTGTTGCCTTCACAGGATTGCTTCATGTTCAGACTTTATTTTCTTATAGTTTTTAACTGATATAAACTTATTGTGATCCTCGACTTAAAGATTTTCTTGGCATCTTGTTCTGTTAAATCGAGCCTGTACCATTGCTTTGGTTTTGTCCTTATTTATTTGTAGTCCTGCTTCCTCAATCGAGCTTTTCAGATCTTCGTGTGATTTTTGTACTGCTTGCAGCGATCATCCTACGATGGCCACATGGTCAGCATATCCTAATAGTCAGCATATACTGAAGCCTGCTTGATACCCGCCTTCGCCTACAATCATTTCTACGAATGTTTTAAATCTTCCTTTAGGATAGACGTAAAAATCTTGTAGCTAACAAGCAGTAGCGCGATTCCTCTGCAATTTTTGCAAGATAATTTGTCTCCCTGGTTATGAATTGGGCATATGACATATTTCTTCCACTCGTCTGAAAGGGTCTCTCCTTTTCAAATCTCGCATATAATCTCGGGTATTTTGAGCGATACATTTAGATACATACATAACATTTCTACATACTTTACATTTCCCCTTCCTTTAATCATTCCAGGTAATATACCCATCGTCTAGTAGAGGAGATTTATTGCCATTCAGTTGGTTTACAGGTTGATTTACCTGAGCCAGTTATGGCGTCTTCCAACTCAGTATGATTTCGGTTATTATTTGTTTGTTCTACTACCTGCGCACAGTCATTATCCTTTTGATTCTCAGTATTTCCCTTCTTTTGCTCATTAACAAAAGTTCGTTGAAATATTCTTTCCAACTGTCTATGATGCATTTAGTTTTTCAATAGATTTCCTTAGCTTACATTTCTTAACAAATCAAGAGTTCTACTTTTCTATTAAAAATCAAACTGCACATCGATAGTTCTTAAAGAACTCTGAACTTATTCACGCAAATGTTAACTCCACCTTTAAAACACTGAAATTTAGATACTGTATAAAAAAATTAAATTAATTGTCACTCTACTTAAAATTCTCTTGAAAATGCCTAAAACATCATCAATCAATGCCAGAGTTACGTACAAATTTTGCTACAAAATTTAACTTAGCCTAATTTCATCAGTGGATAATTAATCCACTTAATTTTTAGCAGCACCCAAAATGATAGAGTATATACAGTCACGTCCAAATGAGCAAATATGTATTGTGCCCCATATTTAACGCGTTTCACTGTTAGTCAAAATGAAGCCTCCATTCTCTCTATAATCATGATTTATAAATTACCTGGCCAATGTTTACTTACCAAGGGCCACTTCTATGCCCTTTGAGAATATGATGCTTTTGTTTTATAAATCAGATCAACTTTTTTTATTATACCACATACATATATTTTCATCCACAAAGGATATACTCATACAGGTGATGACATGATATAAAATATCCTGAAATGTGAAGTGCACTTTTGTTAATTGAATAATCTTGACTCCACAAAACAAAAAAGGCCGGACTAAAATTTTTTTTTCATTTCAAATTTATTTCAAGGTCTTGCCAAGGTGAGACACTATCAGAGAGAAGGAAGGATCCTATAATAATATTAGCTTGTGAAAATCATCAAGCCTAACAACAACGCAACAACTTCTACACCCTAGCAAACATAGGTCGGGCAGAACTTTTGAGCTGATAGGAAACTTACACATGTTTTGTTGCCTCTTTACAAAGGCCAGGGTGGTAAAATTTACTTTAGGTTATAAAGTTAGGCAAAACTTTATCTAAAATTAGAATGGATTCATGTTTATTAAGTTAAAGCTTTCACAGTAAATATTAATATTGTATAAGTTCATTGGGGATTAGATTTACGACAAAAAATCAATCGATGAACCATGAACGAGGTCTTGTGTCGAATTCTGAGAATTCTTACAGTCTATTTGATTTGTGCTTTTCAAAATCAATGTATACAAATATTAATATCACTTTGCATTCTTTAGAATATGTATGAAGGGTTCATAAGTCATTCTATTAATAATATTAGGACCTGTAGAAATAATTGTTCAAAACGTATGATGTTCTATCATAATCAGCCCAAAATCACACCAATTTTAACTGCTCCAATTACTATCTGAAATGTTCTTCTAAATTTACAAACAATACCGGTATTCCGAACCGAATGTAGGGATGGCCGATTACCTCGTGATTAATCGGACAATCGATTATTCGATTAGATTAATCGAAACAATCGCATCGTTTTTTTCCAATCCGATTACATCCTCATTCCCTATAAAAAATAGTTCAATTATAAACTAAGATTAAATGAAAATATTTCGTTATTGATAAATGGGAGATTGGGAGATTTTGAAGGACGAATATCCCAACGTCTACAATCAACCGAAGAAATATTTACCTACACTGTCTACTTCGGTCTCTAGTGAAAGACTTTTTCTGTTGTAAAATTAGTGCGTAACGAGTTGACTCGGTTGACTTGTGATCATTCCCACCAACTTGTAGTGTTGGGATCACTCAGCGAAACTCTGTGGTCAAAATATAATCTTAAGTAATTTGCTTCTAGATTGATAAGTAATATACTCTGTTATCAAAAATTATTATTCTATGATCGTTTCAGATGTATATTTACTTTTATATTTGACTATATTCTATAATAAAAATCTTTATTCTAAAGAGTTGTAAAATTTCTTAATTGCATAATCGTTACCTATAATTTAATTTTGATAATTTTATATTACTATATTACTTTGTACAACAAACAATTAAAAATAACAGTAGAAAAGTGTTTTTATTAATTTTTATTAAAAATTATTCGATTATTACATTAATCGATTATTTTCGAACGATTAATCGATTAGAGATAATCGAATGAACCGGCATTCGATTAATCAAAATTTTTTTAGTAATCGGCCATCCCTAACCGAATGTAATAGAACACTCATAAATAGGACAGTAGCTGAATCATAGTTGTATTAGATTACAATAAAGAGTTGAGAAGATCCAAAAAAAGGTTATGGGAAGCGTTCTGCAAAGAAATAGGCCACTTTCCAGCATCCATGATGTTATACAAAGTCTTGTCTAAGGCAGGCGCGTATTCAAGGGGGGGGGTCACGGGCGTAATGGCCCCCCCACCCCTCCCCAAAAGCGCTCGCTGTTCAAACACAAAATTTACCCAACTGAAAAATGACCAAACAACCAAAACCGACCCAACTTGTTTGCAAATTAAACCCGGGTAAAAATATAAGACTGAAAACAGACTGAAAAATTGCTAATTTGGTAGTGAACAAGAAATGAAAATGCTTTGAAAATGATAGGTAATGTCGACTGAAGATTGTGAACGGAAATCAGACCGAGTTTAAATGGAAACATTTAGACATTTGGATGAATGGAGTAACAATTATTAAAAAATTTCCAAAATTTTTCTAAGTCCAAGAAATGCCGAGTCCCTCCTAAGAATATTCCAAATCTAAAAATGATAAAAATTTCCGCCTTGTTTCGGCCTCTTTTCAGTCTTTTTTTATACTCATGAAGGGGAACTGATATGAGTTCTCAGTGTAAATAATAATTTCCGCATTATTTCGGACAGAATTCAGTGATGGATTTACGCTTAGGCCCGCGAGGCCCGGGCCTAGGGCGGCAAAATTTTAGGGGCGGCAACAGGGGTGGCGGAGCGCGTGGAGATGGATCGAAAAGTGCCCACGCACTTTCGCTTTGGGTGGGGAAATCCACACCCAAAATATTTCATGATCACCTAATAAACCGAGAATGTTGGAGGGCCGTCCCGGTCGCTGGCGACGAAGAAACGTGGTGAAAGGGCCGCACATAAACCACGCTTTTCATACGAAAACTAAATGTATTATATTAGAACTATTAAGAACTTATAACTGTATAGCTTAAGCTTTTTAAACCCCATCCAATTAGCATTTAAGAAGGGGATTGCTTCATTCCCCGTATGTTCCGAAACCGAAAAGAAAGATTCCACATGAGAACCCCATGTGATAAATGAGTGGCATGTCGAAATAGAGCTTTCCCCTTAGTTTCCTGTTGAGCACCATTCAAAAAAATCAGCGATACAGAAGTGAAGTATGCGTTATCAGTTTCTCCATAACGGCCCTATGAGGCAAACCTTATTACAAATAAAATGGGACAATCCCAACATCTGCCTTACGTATTCGGAAAGCTTTGTAAAAAGTTTTAAAGTAAAAGCCTTAAGCTTTAGTTTTGTATTGAAGAGTGTCGTTTAGCATACTCAATAGACCGGTTCTGGTTCCAGGTCAAGCAGCATTGGACGTGATTAGTAAGCAGTTGGGAGACTGCATTTGTAGAACGACACTCGCGTTTAAAAATATAAAGCTTTCGACACCGGCGCAGTTATTACTCACATATCCACTCCGATTCTCAAATTTTTCGGTCTCTTTTTTCCACTACGGATCGGGTAGCAATGGTTTTTCCTCAAGGTGGCCAAATGGGTTATTCCTTTTGATACGGCGCGAATGAGGCAAGGCGTTATATGCCCCGTGTGGGCCTTATAGGGCAATCCACAAGGGGTCCACATGAGGCAGTGGGGATAGCCTCATAGGGGCCTTATCTGCACCTCCAAAATGCTAGTCGGGCATAACCCTATAACCAAAGAATTAAAAGATATATAACTCAACAGACGGCTGGTAAATTAAATGACCGATTATTTTTTTACATTTTAACGGTTATCTGGCAAGGTGCTCCCGACCCACAATGATTATGCTCCGCTGTAGAGGCTGCAAAATTTATAGAACGATTAAAATTTCAATCAATTTAACTTAGTTTTGCTGTGTATTCTGAAGCACTCTGAAAAATGGAGAGATTCAAAGTCGTGCATGTCGCCCCTTGTGTCTATAAATGGTTTTCAAATTTTTCGTAACGATCGCCAAGGTCGCACACGCACTGGTGGTGGTGTTGCTAAATTCTAAAAATGTAGGATTATCGGTCACTCTATGAACCTTGGTATTGAGTTTATTTGTGTTGAAGTTCACTTGGTTCTGAAAAACTTTTACTTGTCAGTGTTTATTCTGCCCCCCCGAAAGCTGATAACTCCACTAAACTGGAGGCGACCCTAGGGCATCTTTCTCATACGTATGCCCATATAGTTGTTGCCTTGCCAACTTACTTTAATGCGACGAAACCATCTCTACTAGATGTTTTCCTTTGCTGCGAACCTAGTATAATTCTCTTTCAAAATCAAATCTCTCCTCCAAGTTATTTGGACCACGACATCCTATTTATTAGTTAAAATTTTCGCGTTGACGCAATTACCAGGAAAACTATAGTGCTTCGTGATTTTAAAAATATTAACCGCGATCAGCCCCTGGAACACTGTGAATTGCTTCCCTGGGATAATATTTTCGCGGAAGAAGACATAGATAATAAAATTACTCTCTTTGAGGAGTCTACTGTCCAGTTTGCACCCTTGCGTACTAAATGCCTGAGTGATAAGTGTAAACCATGGTTCTGTACTAAAATCAAGTCACTTATCGCCGAAAGGGAGTATCAATATCATCGTTTCTTAAATAAACTTCAAAATTGAAAATGAAAATCATACACTCGCGTTCGTATCATTGAAGCGAACTTAGCCATTAACTCCATCAAGCCTGAGGCCACTGGAACTGATAATATTTCACCTAAATTTTTAAAAATGCTTCTTCCGTTATTACTACCTGTTATTGTTGATATTTTCACTGCTTGTCTCACTGTGTCGAAATTCCCTACCGCTTGGAAACATGCTCTGACAATCCCTACTGCCAAGTGTCCCAATCCTCGGATTTTCGTCCAATTAGCATCCCGCCATTTCTGGCTAAAGGTCTTGAGAAATTAACTTCAGTGCAAATGATTGTTTACTGTGAGCAGCGTATGCTTGTAAATTCATGACAACCTGACAACACCATTGCTGTGACACTGCTCTCCTAAAAATCACGACAGACATACGGAATTCTTTAGACTTATCCAAAGCTTTTGATAACGTCAATCACTTCGTCCTTTTTCGCGAAATATGTACACAATTTCGTTTTTCTTCTTCTGCCCTTACGCTCATGTATAGCTTTTTAGCTGCTCGTTCACAACAGGTGAAGATTTCACATTTAATTTCCTTCCCTGCCATGCTTTTTGCTGGCGTTCCCCAAGGATTTATCTTAGGCCCTCTACTGTTTAGTATATAAATGATCTTCCACTAATAGTAAAGCATTCTTACGTTCATACATATGTATGCTGATGATGTACAACTTTTTTTAGTCATACTAAAAATCAATTTGAGTAGTGCATAAATAAACTCTCAGAAGATTTGCATAACATAACTCATTGGTCCTCCTTAAATTCACTAAAATTTAACCATGGGCGTAGCAATGAATTTTTGCTGGGGTGGGCCAGATTTTAAACCACCGTTACCGACTGACTGATGATAAGCTTGATCAAATATTTTCTTTTTTCAACTATTTCTGTGTCATGTTGCCTCACAATTCTATCCTGTATGCTTCCTCAAACCATCGAGAGTTTGAAAGAAACATGCATTTCCGTGGACTGCTTATGTATCAAGGATTTCCGATGCTCTTGTAATGCTTCTCCTATTTTTTTCCAATTATCATAGCCGCTTGTAACAAACTTTTCGTTTTGAGCACGTAAGTTCTTTGTACAGAAGTTTTTGCAAACAAAACAGTAAACTTTGTCTTCATTGACACTAGTACGTATACATGCGAAATTAAAGCCGGATTCAAGCCAGCTTGGATCTTAGAAAAATCCATGTATACGGAGATCGAATTCAAATAGGATCGAGCGGAATTCGATGAAAAAGCGAAACAACAGTAAAAGGATACGAAAACTACAAATTGTAGTTTATGTTCATTGCTTTTCGATTAGGTTTGAATCCATTTAAACTTCAATTACTCGATCTGACGATGTCAAATACGCAGATTCTCACTTTCAATCTTTCGATCTCTGGATCGTTCGATTTGGTCATGTATACGTGGTAACTATACTCAATCCAAGAACATTCTTCATAATATTTTGAAGAAAAGCATCTCTATCTGTCGCCGATTTTTTTCTCGGAAAATCTAAAATTGGACTCGATTGGCCAGTATGCTGCCTTACGCTGCCTGATCTTACCACTAAAACCATACATCGTGTGTTAACACAAACTTTGAGGAAAGTCAACTAACGGTCTGATTATGTTAGAGCCGTGATAGATGGTAAGATAGCTGTGAGAAAAGCTGTGACAAAGGCTGTGACAAAAGCTGTGAGTAGCGCGAATACAGCAGTCTTACAAGTTTCTGACAGAAGTGCAAACAGAACGTTGACAATAGATATGGCTGAGGAATCAACATCCATCTTGATACTAACGATACTAGCGGAGAAAAGTAACCCAAGCTTTATCGCAGCTCTTGTCGTTGGTCGCGACCAAAGCCTGAGTCACCGCGTTGCTCCAATATAAACAACTCTATTGAAAACCTTGTATTACCTCCGCTCCGCTAGCATCGCCGCTCTACTCGTTTATCGCAGCTCCAACATAATCAGACCTAAATCTCGCAATTTGGTCGCGCGCTGTTCTAAAAGTCGTGATGTCGTGATTTTATTGCTTTTCTCGTTAAGTGACCCAATTTTCCAGGAAACAGATATTAAAATATTTTATAACTCCCCAGAATTCAAATATTTCTCACTAACACATCCAATCGCTCAATTAGTTTTGATCGTCTAATTCATTTCATAGAACGTTTTTTTTACTTTTCTCATCTATCGCACGGTATACAGAAACAAGGTAATGTAAAAGACTGTATATCGTTTTAGTGCGACGTCACTCGGCAACCTCTTCCCATATAAAATCGAAATTGATGTTGTTGTTTCTCCATTAGTGCTGACGTCATTCGGAAACCTTTTTCTATGATATTCGAAGCTGTCAGTCTCTTTTACATTACCTTGTTTCTGTATACCGTGATCTATCGTGCCTGTCATGAGCTACACGATATCATACTGAAGATCAGGGGTGGCCAACCCGCGGCCCTTCGCAGGAAATTATGCGGCCCGCGAGATTCAACGCGATTTAACAAAATATTTTGCACCAGAAGGTTCCAACACACGAAAAAGAAAAAAATGTAGCTAGCTCTCTTTAACGTTCCTATTGAAACAGTTCCAGAAAATCTGCAAATAGAACTACTAATTGATTTACAGGGCTGTAATGAATTAAAAACCATTTTCAGGCCTCATATTTAAAAATTGATTTTTATAAGAAATATGTTACACAAGAAAAGTTTTGTAATTTGAAATGTCTGGCACAAAAAGTTGTGAGCGCTTTTCGCGAATAAAAATAAGACTCGTCTGTTCTTAGCCTGAAGCAGGTACGCACGTCGCACAGCGTTAAAACGCCTGTATGATACTCAAAACAAGCACAATACGCCTGAGTAAAAATTCCAATAACTACCAATAAAAGACGTACGGAATAGTCCTTTTCTAGAGTAAAGGGAGTAAAAACTGAAGCTGTAAGAAATTGCATAGGACGAAGAAAACAAGCATCGTGACCATAACGTGTGCCGTTAGCATACTCAATAAACCGGTTCTCGTTCGATTACGTAGGTCAAGCAGCATTGGACGTGGTTAGTACTTAGTTGGGGGACCGCTTGGTAAAACGACACTCGCTTTTGGAATGGTAGATTTTAAATAAATTCATATTTGCAACAAGGGCGGGCATACCTCTATAGCGGAAGCATTTTTAGATGTTCATGTGTGGCAGGCGCATTTGTTCGCTATGCGTGCTTGTTGCGCGCGCATATGCTATTAAAAAATATAAACAACTAAATTATTTTTACCCGGGTTGGTTCAACCTACATCTGCGAATCGGTATTTTCGAAAATGAAATTTACAAAATATAAATAGCGCTCGATATTCTCTGACAAAACCTGCAACCCAGGTACGAAAAGTGCTAAAAATGTATCAAATATAGGCTATTTTAACATCAAAATTGCTTATAATTGCCGTAACATAAAAATTGTCTGGAAGTTATTCAAAGGAAACAATCCAAGATTTATAATTTTGGGAAAAAAATTATAGGTATTTTTTCGAAAAAAAGGTAGTTGAAGTTGAAATTTTTGTTAAAAAAAACCACAATTTTGACTTTGGCAAGGTGGAACCGTCACTTTCACAATAATAGATAGGTGGGTGTACTCTGCGTGCAGTGGTACCTTATTCATGGAAATAGGTTATAAGGTTACGAAAATAGAGGATGATATGTAAAACTCTATCAAAATTTTTTTTTGAAAGGGCTACACCTTTACCATTTCCCCCAACCCTCACTCATACAATTTATTGTTTGTCTGACCAAAACCTATCGCTTTGTAAACTGAGTGTATGCACGCGGCCCGCGATATCATAATGCATTCTCAAAGTGGCCCGCGATAACATTTGTTGAAGATGATAGGCCCATATAATTTATTTATGGTTGTATTCTGCGTTATATGTTTCGTATGTATGGTCGCATCAAAATTTGTTTTTCTTGTGTGAGATACTGGGTCCAAAGGTACTGCAACCATTCATTTGGCCTATTGTACTACAACCCTCTACCTCATATTTTAAGGCCAGGCCGCTTGAACAAGTTCAGCAGTCTGCCTAGTAGCTTGTCGCTTATACTTGGGGATTCTTCGAACAAGAAAACCCAGCTCCTCGCTATTGCGCGGCATTCACAGAGGACGTGGAGAGCAGGCGCAGGGCGCAGTGCGCTGTAATCAAGCCAACAAGTCTTCTGACATCAATTCTACTACGCCCCAATAAATCTTTGGCCGTGTTAGGAGAGGGCCCAGGAAGGAACCGCTTAAAGTTGACCAGTCCAGGCGTGGACCTCCAGCGTTCATATGTTTCATCAAAGTCCGATCGGCTAGGGCAGGCCTGCACAACATACGGCCCGCGGGCCGGTTGCGGCCCCCCAGCACTCAGTCGGCGGCCCGCGAAGCTTAGTGCTAACTCGGTGTTGGTTGTGGTTGAAATAGTGAATTATATCCGATCCAGAGCACTCAAACATAGGACATTCCGAGCTTGCCTTGAAGAGGTTGATGCCGACTACTGAGACTTATTACACCATGAAGAAGTGAGATGGTTGAGTCGAGGAAAAGTGCTTCAGCGTTTCATTGCCCTGAAGCAGGAAATATCAAAATTCCTTGAAAACGAAGCAAACGAGTTCCCTGATCTTAAAAATTAGTCTTGGAATTATGACCTCTTATTCTTTTGTGGTATAGCAACCAATTTAAATGGCCTTAACGTTCAACTTCAGGGAGCAAATCATCTTGTGTTTCAAATGTTTGCTGCAGTGAAAGCTTTTCAAATAAAAATTAAACTTTTCAAAACTCAGTTGATGAAAGGTGAAATGAATCACTTCTCTACGTGTGCACAATATATTCCTCATAACAAGCACGTTATGTTTGGGAAAAAATTTGCAAATCAAATTAATCTTTTGATTAAAGAAGTTGAGAGAAGATTTACTCTGTCTAAAGAAGAAGACATTCAGTTAAAATTAATTGAAGATCGCTTTTCTTTGAATCCAGAAGAGCTTCTAATTTGTTTTCAGTTGGACGTTATTGAACTGTAGGGTTCGGTAGTTTATCGAAATAAGCACAGAGAGAGCAGCATGCAGGAATTCTACAAAAATCGAAAAATCTGGACGGTAAAAACTACAGAATCTTATTGAAGTTGCATTGAAAACTTTTTGTATATAACTTATATAGGTTTTTAAGTTCAAATTCGATCTTTTAAACACCAAATTAAATTTTTTTCAAACCTTATTCAATTTTATCGAGTTCAATTTAAAGTTTTTAAAATGAAATTCAATTTTTTAGAAGTCAAATTAAATTTTGTAAAGTTCAAACTCAATTTATTAAAGTACAAATTCAATTTTTTTGAGCCCAAAATCAATTTTTTGAAGTTCAAATTCAATTTTTTCAAACTCAAATCCAATTTTTTAAAGTTTAAATCAAATGTATTAAAACTCATGTAATAAACAACATACATAATTAAAGAAATTAAAAAAAAAATATAGTATGTCCCGATTCAGCAATTTTATAACGCACCATTTGCGTTTTGTGTATTTTTGCGTTGTCTAAAACCAACCATGCTCTCGTGATGGTAGGCTCAGATAAATTAAAAAAAAGTTGTTGAAGAAAAGATGTAAAAATGTTCGTATTAACTATTGAGTTTGCAACTGCTCCTTTATATAAAAACCCCGGGTATATTCATGGCGGTGCGGCAATCAGACAAACGTTTCGTCCTACTATGTTAAACCTTATATCGCCGCCTGATTGCAAGAACTAGGTAACTCAGAATTCTGTAAAAAATAAATTTCTCTAGTTACCTATCCGTAACATGATAATAAATGCGGTATTTTCATTTGTCCAATTTTTACCCTGACTAATAGATGTTGCTAGTTTGCTTTAACAAGTTGCCAGATCTTTGCATTAAATACTGCTTGATATTGACTACATGAAACTATAGATAACTCAAAATCACAAAATTTGGAGTTACCTAGTTCTTACAATCAGGCGGCGATATGTAAAATTGAATTTGAACTTCAAAAAATATTGAACAAAATATTGTATATTTTTTGGTTTTCCTAAAAGCGTTTTTCAACCTATCCTATTTTTTTACGGCCCGCGGCTTCTTTCCGTAAAGTATTAAGGCCCTCGTCTCAGTTTGAGTTGTGCACCCCTGGGCTAGGGCCTTTGCAGCAAGCTGGTAGATTCTCCGATAGCCCGCTCTGGACCGATGGATGCAATGTCGGAGCCCTGTTTAACTAGGGCATCCGCTTTTTCCTTTCCTTTTAAGCCCCGATGTCCCGGGACCCAAACAAGGGTAACTTGATTGAGAACTCCCTGCTCCTCAAGAGCACGTTCGCAGCCCCAAACTCATTTAGACTTGGTCCTACGGCCCTAATTGCCCCTTGGCTATCAGAGAAGATAAAAATCCGTTCTTTTTGGTAGACCCTCCTTAAGTTCTCATGAGTGCATGCCAGTATAGCGTACACCTCTGCTTGGAAGACAGTTGCTAGGGTGCCTAAGCTTATCCCTCTGCGCCCACACCTGTCTCTGTTTTGGAGCCTTCCATGTGCCATACTATTTTTTGTAAAATTGTTTTAAGCCACGGGTTTTTAATAAGTGATTCACTTTTATTCTGGGGTGGGCCAGGAGGATTCTGGGGTGGGCCTGGCCCACCTGGCCCCTCCCCTTGCTACGCCCATGAATTTAACCCATCTAAATCTCAATGCATCAAGGCGTCTTTTTGAATTTATTTCTGGCAGGACAAACTGAAGCACGTGTATCACTAAGGAATATCTTTTTTTGTTTATTAGTTTTTTATATTTGCCTTTGGGTTCTGCTTGGGTTCTACTGTCAAATAGAATTGGGTTTTGCAAGTCAAATTTTAAATGTGATTTTATAAAGGGCATTTTCGAGAATTCACCATGGTAGCTACCGGTCGAACCAAAGGTTAATCTACCTCGAAATCGATTATGAGGATATAATTGGAATTTTCACCCAAATTAATAAAGCTTATAATAAAATATTTTCATTATTCGCAAATTAAATGTTTTATTATAAAAAGTATCACTACAGAGCCAAAAAGGCGCCATATCGGACGGGGCCTAGAGCGCAATCGAGCTTAAATCCGCCACTGACAGAATTCCGTCTAAAATTCATTTTTCAGTCTCTTTTCAGCCCTTTTTCAGTTTTATATTTTCACCCGGGAAAAAAAGACCTTAAAAAAATGACCTCAACGTCAACAACAGATTGATCTATACTCTTTCTTTATGTTTTGATTTGCAAACTCTGAGGTTAGCTGCACTCACAAGAAAGGGCGGGTCTTCATCAAAAACATTAAAGGGCACGTTTTCGTAGAGCAAGTTTGTTTTTAATCCACCAGAAAGTTCGGTTAGTTTTGTTTGTTTTGTTAATTTTGATTTTGTTTTTTTCTTCGTCTTCTTAAATGACGCTACAGTCCTTGCAGGACTCGGACCTTTCGAAGTCTTCTCTTCCAGTCGTCTCTACGTCTTGCTAGCTCCCTCCAATTTGTTATAAGAAGTTTCCGTATATCTGCTAGCACGTCATCCATCCACCTATTTCTTGGTCGTCCTACTCTTCTTCTTCCTGATGGTCTACCATTAAAAATCCTGGCTAGCATTCTATCTTCTGAAGCTCGTACAACGTGTCCGAGCCATCGCAGTCTATTCAATCTTATGTATGCAGCTATAATTATTTCGTCATATAGTACATATCTTGAAGTTCTTCGTTTGTCCTAATGCGCCATTCGTTCTGGTCCAAATATTCTTCTTAAGATCTTCTTTTCGAAGGTTTTAAGCAGCATAGAACTGGGCGGATTAATGTTTTATATAGTCTGATTTTGCATTGTCTCGAAATTTCTTTGTTTTTTAGGACCGGGACCATGCGAAATAGGTTTTATTTGCGGCTACGATGTGTCTATGGATGTCGTCCTTTATCTTATTTTCTGCAGTAAGCATTGTCCCTAAATAGATAAATTATCTACAATTTCCACACAATGATCGTAAAGGCCGATACTTCGCCCTAATCGTTGTCCTCGTTTTGATACGATCATATACTTTGTTTTTGTGTCAGGTACTCGTAGATTGGGCTTTGCTGAACTTTCTACAATTTTGGAAAAGTTTCCTTTACATCTTGCTCTTTGCGTCCAATTATGACTATGTCATTTGCGACTGCGAAGGCTAGTACCTAAATGTTCCTTGTGAAGATGCTATTTGCTCCATTAAGTTGTGTTTCCCTCATTATTGCTTCGAGAGCAATGTTAAAAAGTATTGGTGAGATCGCATCTCCTTGTCGCAGACCTGATTCTTGAGGGAAGTAAATTCAGCTACAGCCTCTTATTCTTACTTGTGTCCTACAATCTTTGGTCATCATTTTGCATAGTTCTATTAATTTTTTCGGGAAACCCATTTCACTAATCTTGTTTCACAGCTCTGTTTTATTCAGCAGGTCATAAGCATTTCTGTAGTCTACAAAAAGAAAATGTACAGTAAATATATCAATGCTTTCTTCCCAGCATTTTTCAAGTATTTGTCTCATTATGAAAATCGGTCTGTTGTCGATCTGTTGGTTCTAAATCCTGCTTGGTAATCACCTACTTTATCTTCTAAATGTGGTTTCAGTCTATTAAATAAAATATGTGAAACCACTTTGTAGGCTGTGTTCAACAAAGACACATTGGTCTGTAGTTTTTGCAGCTCATCAATTCACCTTTTTTATGGACTGGGACTATTGTGCCTAAAAGCCATTCTTCTGGCAATTTGCTGCTTCTCCATAGTTTTACAATGGGACTATGTAAGACATGGCATAACTTCTCCTCACCATTTTTCAAAATTTCGGGGGGTGTTTTTTTTTGTTTTTTAGGAGTAAAAAATTTTTTCCCGCCACTTTTAATTCCGTGACCCGCCCCAAAACAAAATTCTAGATCCGCGCCTGGTCTAAGGTCACCCAAACGGCATTGTCTTTTCAAGGCTTTTGAGAGGTCCTTTACGGAGAACACCAGGGATACCAATACCATAGACCTATTAACGAGCACCATAGACCTATTAACGAGCACTAATTTCCCGGGCAAGTAACTGCCACTGGATTGGGCTTAGAACCTAACGCTGGATCGGAGGTAGTTTTTGCCCACTGGTCCTACAATATAAGCAAAGGCCTGGAAAACAGGATCCTTATTGCGGGTAAAATCGTATAGCCCATTGGCGTCTTCAACCCTGCTGCATCTATTCCGGTAGCTTTGCGCTGGCCCATATTTCAAGGTGCTGGAGAGATGCTAGGGTGGTCTTTATTCCTAAATCGGGGAGAAGATCATATATAGAAGCAAAATCCAATCGACCACTCAGCCTCTCTTCCTTTTTCCTGAAAACCATGGAGGTTTTAGATAGAGACTGTTCTACAAATACTGACGTCCTAGTGAGAGATATCGAGAGGTCCTTCCGGGTCTCTGTGCCTTTGCAAAAATATCGTAAATGCGTTTGACATTAGCTGTGTTCCTTTTCTACTCCGTACTCCGGAGTAAAAAATTAAAGGAAATAAAATTAACTTTGTCGATGTGAGTAAAACCTATATAAACCTCTGTGAGAGCACGAGTAGTTCCAAGTAAATACGAGTAAAAAATTACAGAAAAGGAACACGGCTAACGTTACCTTTAACGCGATCAATGAAGCCGCAGCAAAAAAGGGCATTAAACCGATATCATGTTGCCAAATGCCAATTTTTATTTATCGACAGAAGTCGGTATCGACTCGAGAAACCAAATACGGCCCTAGGACTAGGTGCAAAACCGCGCCATCAAACTCATTGGTAATAGCACTTTTGCACCTCCATACTCTTTAAGAATGTAGCAGCCCTCTCCAAATTTTATCGCTTTATCGCTATCGTGACTGTTACACTGAAATTAAGAACCTCCTGCGTGCACGGCAACATTTTTCCCGCAACACCAGACTAGCCTGCTCAGCACACGCTCATATAGTAAGCCCCCTTTTTCGTACAATGCGATCTAGAAGTTCGTTTATAAGTATTAAGGTATATATTTCCGAACTCCTATAACATCTTAGAATTCAAACGTAAGGTTCATCGTCACCTACTCGAGCACCCCCGATATCCCCTATAACCTTTCCTATTCCCTCTTTTTTTCCTATCTATCTTTCAAACTAAGCTTACTACTGGACATTGCACCATGACCTTAACGACATGACAGGCTGGTAGTACAAAAGGTGATTCCTAAGTTAGTTTTTTCACATAAAAAAATAAACAACTATCATCGTCTCCATATCTGCCGTCAATTTGTAGGGTAAACTGCGGCCTGAAACAGAGGTTAATGTTTTGCCTATACACGACGGTCATAAGGCCTATGATCTCGTACCATCTATAGAACAGTGGGTCAAGACCAAACTGTGAAGCAGCAAAGTGTGGACTGTCTCGGTATCACGGAACCTGAAATAAATCAACAGTACGATTGAGGCTATAGAACCTCTACTGAACCTCCCCGCGCTAGTAGTGAAGAAAGAGGCTCTATAGGACGCTGTGTCTACGGGGGTTATTCTCATTTAAGCCAGAAGACCTTGTGGATCATTTATAGATTCTAAAGGAGCTAAACCTAGAGCCAATGTTCTCATTGTCCGTTACCACTCCTGCCACTCGGGACTTCGATAAACCGTTTATGATGATTATCGGAATTCGGTCAGAATAGCAGCACGACAGGCTCCTTTTTAGAAAAAACACGGCCTTTTGATTTACGGACGGTTCCAAAACCGATAATGGTTAATACTAGGCGTCTATTGTCCAACGACCAAAATATCCATGGACCATGGGACTACATCCACTATTTTTCAAGCTGAGGTCAGGCCATCCGCCATCCAGGTGTGTGCCAAGACTTGTATTTATAGAGCTCCAAATAGCTCTAACATCGTTCTTTTGTCGGATAGTCAATCTGTTCCGATGGCCATTAAATCCCGCAGGGTGCTATCAAAGACTGTCCTAGATTGTCTCCTATCTCTGAAATACCTTAGCAGGAAATACAATTTTACCCTGATGTTTGATGTGGATTGCGGACCACAAAGGCCACATTGGTACTGAAAATGCGTGGGTAAAGTAACGAAAACTCGTCACCTGTTGGTTCGGAACTTTTCTTCAATATAGCCAGCTGCCACATAAGATCGGCCATCAAAAATTGGGTCGACCAGCTATTTCGTCATTGCTAGACAAGGACCCAGGGCGCTCGTCAAACTAAAAGATTCATTCAAATCGACAAAGCTAACGCGGACAAACTTTTAAATTTCAAGATGGCGGCTAAAAAGAATAACAAAGCTTCTGACTGAACTGTTCGCTCAGTTAACATCTAAGCAGAATACCGGAGCATTTGCTGTGCGACTGTGGGGCTACAGGGAAGAGGATATTGAGTCTCCTCCATTGGTGACTTCGCTGCTGCCAGTGAGATTTGGGATATGAATCCCATATCAATTTTAGGCTATATCAAGAGTTTTACCCTGGTTTTTAACGACGGGGTTATCACTATAGGCGAAATAAAATAGGTCGCAGCGCCTGCTAAGACTCCCCTTAAAGAATAAATGAAGAAATAACGCGAGAATTCCATAATCAGCGTAAGGATGATTTATCACTCGGCCTCAGCCTAGGTCCTGTTCCTCGCTATTGCGGGTCAATATCAAACAAAGTGAAAGTCAGACTCCGCCTCCTCGAGACAACTCTGCCGGAGTTACGAGACGATCCAATCCAAACCGCTTCTAGTTTACCAAATCAGATGTGCACCTGCAGTATTCGGTGTATTTCATCAAAGTCTGATCGACTAGGGTCCTTGTTACCATACTGGTGGATGTCCAATACCGTTTTCCAGATCGATGAAAACCTAGATCCTGACTAGATGATAAGCTCGCAGCATTTGTGGAGAGAAGTGGAAGTGATGAAGGCCATCCACCAGAACCTTAAGTAATGCGAGGCAAAGAAATGCCAGGAGAGATAGCAACTATAGTTAGCTGATCCAGCCCATTATGCAAAGGCGTAAGCCGGTCACGCGGGGAGAATGGAAGATAAGAAGAAGGTGGTTGTTTTCACCAATAGGCAGGGGCTTTTCGATAGAATGCTGGTCCACCATGTGACGCATCTATGGGCACGATGCCTTCTTTTTAACAAAGGAAGCACAGACAGAAGGTCGATGGGAAGAAAAAAAGGCCCCAATGGCCCAGGACCTACATGGAGACACAATTGAGAATACTAAGCTCATCAGGGACGTGTTAATACCCTCAAATTAATTTGGACTTGAAAATACGGAACTTTATCGCTCTGTTTGCCATTTGATTGTCGAATAAAACAAAAATACGGTTATTAGTGTAGACCCTTCTTAAATTTTCATAGGGACATCGAAAGACCATAGCTAGAGTGACCAAACTAACGCTCTGCTAAATCGCGGGCCCCAAACTTGTCTCTGCTCTGCTAAGTCATGCGTTTCCTTATGAGTCCACTCTATGGTATCTTAGAGATATCCCAGGATAGCCTCTCTTGTATATTCACGAAAGGAAGCTTAAACTTTCAGATCTTCAAGGGTATGCAATCGAATGGGATTCCCTTTTTCTGGGATATTTTTCATAACCCTGACAATCGTAGAGTATCCCCGATAAAGACATTCGTCCAGGGTGGCCATTCGAACTCAGTACAGTTTTCTAGTGAGTTTCTCTACTTCAATATAAAGCGGTATCAAATTAAGTACAGTCTCCAGCGCTGACGTTTGCTATATGCGTATGGCTCCGCCTCCGGTGCGTGATAGAAAGGTAGACTTACGATGGTAATGTATACGTAATACTTGGTTTTGATGTTAGACCCCATGTAGATCCAAACGCTCCGGCAGAATTTCACAGAGAGCTTCAAGACTTAATCATCGAATTGCCCAGTGCTGCTACCAATGAAGTTTGAGTTCTAGTATCACCGCTAGGAATCTAGCGTGTTGTGAGAAGTCTAGCTTTGCCAGTAAAAAGCAGATGAGTTCAGCGTGGCATTTTTCGTCGCATGGTGAATGGGTCTTGATTTACGCTAAGTCCTATACTAAGGCACCAGCTAAAGACCATTTCCCCTCTTACCACGATGACAACATCATTCGCTCAACCTTGTATGAAGAAGTTTCGAGCACCAAGTAGCTCTAGAACCACAAGACACCATAGGATAGGGAAAATAATTTCTGCCGGTGGACATCCTTTTGCTATGATGACCTCGAAAAGCAACTAAAAATTTAATCTGTGATAAACATATTGGCTTCCAGTCGTAAAAAGCTGGACCTTATCTTTTGGAGCCTTTACAAAAGTGTAAAAGGATGTGCTGTCGAAGAGTTGCTCAATATCGAGAAAACCCGTCCGCGCAATTCTTTTATTTAACACTGCTTCTTCCAGTTAGAGAATCAGATTGTGAAAGACCATCTCAGAAGACTGATCGAAGCGATGCATTTGTGCATTTTTTTTATTTGTCTAAAACCGTACTGGTTGTCGTGGAAAATTTGGATGGATTCAAGTTAATTCACAAGTTTTCTATTGACCTTCAGGATTTTGAAGAGAATAAAAACAAGTGCAATTTTTTGGTGTGCATGTGCATGGGATGAACCTGAGTTTCCAAGAGTCTGGGTAAATTATGGAGAAGTATGATAGGGCGAAGAGGTTGTATAGAGATTTAACAATAGATGAAACAAATCTCCATAAGGGGTATATTGTCAGACTCAGTGGTTTTACTCACAAGCACCAAAATATCTGTCCTTAGAGTGTGCGGATCGCTCCAGGGCAGAGGTGTCATAGCAATGACGGGAAAAGAAAAATTCAAAGTGAGCAAAGGTGCTAGTAAATCGGCCTTGGATTTGCTGGTATAACCTTTTACTTCTTGTAAATAAAAGTAGCAATTGTGGGAATGAATTTATCTAAAAAATCTTGTTTCTCTATGATATTTCTGGATAAGCATCATCTTTCAAGGAATCTTTTTGATATTAGAGTTCAGAATTTAAATTATGTGTGAAAATAGGACGTTAAATTAAATAACCTTTAAATATTAATAAAGTTATTTTGAATTATGCTTTTTATTCAACCTTATTTTATATTACAAGCTTTCCATTGAATGAAGTGCAAGTCGAAGTGAATACTATACTTATAAATTAAGATATTTAACACACAGCTATGAATATCTAGAAAGAACTTCTCAATGTATAGGAACTGTTTTATTATAAGTATAAAGAAAACTTCAATTCGAATTAAGTTACTTTCTACCACTGCATAACACTGGTCAATCTAAAGAAACATTTTTTGTAGGTAGAGAGATGTACGAAAAGAACAGTGCATATTCAAACACAGTTTCTGTAACTATCTATCGGAAGAACACGTTTTAAGACTATATGAATAAAATACCTTATAAATTACAAAAAAAAACTTATGGCTCTAGCTTGACAACAGTCGGATTACTCGTAGATGTCGAACTTACTGGCATATGGTTGACCATAGTAAACTCTGTAATTCCATGATCATACTTGCCCATTTCAGCCTGAAATATAATATTACTTATAAGATGCTGGGCGCAACTCTTTGCCCTATCCGTTTTAAGATTTCGCAGTCTTATAGCGATATTTCTTGCGAAATGATCAAATTCATCTTTGGTTGTGTAATGTGTCTTAAGGAAATTGTACGCTTCTTCGGTTGTCTTATCAGCTCTTCCCGTATATAATGAATTTTGATTCATTTTCCTTACGTATCTTCTTTTTCTTCGTGTGTTTGTATTCTGTATTTGTACACTTTGTACAGAACCATCGACTATGCATTCAACATCAGCAACTGGTGATTGTGAGACGTAATCTACTGTTTCAGAAAGATTTGTATGATGATCATTGTCTTCGTTATTGCGATGTATATCATGATCTTCAATATGTACCATTGCTGGTTCCATTTCTTCATCTAGTTGATGTTCTGGTTGATGTTGGGTTTCTTCCTCCTCTTCCGGTTGTGGTTCTTCGATTTTATTATCATTTGGGAATACTGTATCGCATTTCATGAAGGCTTCTTTAACATCGAAACTGTTGTAGTTACACTAAAATCAAGAAGTTTTTTTGATTAGAATTAGATTAGGAATTAAAATATATTCGAAAATAAAAAAAAATAGAACCTCTTTTGAGGTTGTTCGTGTAAGGTATCTCCTTTATAAAATAAATTAAATGAGGTGCGATAAAATTTAAAATAATTTTGTTTTGAATTATAAAAAATCAATGAAGAATTCCAATTAAAATTATTTGGAAAATTCTTGTACAAGAACGTACCGCATTCTCTCTCATTACTTATGGTGGACCACTCTATATAAACTTCTCTCAAACTTCTATAGAATTTTATTTGCTTAGAAAACACCAACATTTCTTTGCACTGGTAAGTTTGCGCATAAGAAAATTCTATAGAAGTTTGAACAAAAGTGAGTATCGTGTGAACCCACCATTATGTGCGCTCATCTTTATATGGAAATATTTATTAGTTTTTCCCAGTGATGGGAACCAAAAAGAACCTTTAAATCGGCTCTACTAACTTGAAATCAATTCTGGAACCTTTTTTTAAAAATTCTTATTTCGGTTCTTCCGCAGAGCCTTTTTTTAAGAATCAAAATATAATATGGAATTCGTAAATGATAAAGTCTCAATTTAAAATTTCGGTTCTGGTTTGGTAACGAAACCAAAAAATAAAATTTTTCTGGTTCCGATTCCCGACTTCACAGTTTTTATTTATTTAAATGCAGCCTAAAAGGCACTCTTGCTTACAGAAGTACGGAGAATTGCTTTTGACTGACAGAGAGAAGTAACCGTTATCATTATATGGATGATATGAGTTCTTTATTGCTTTACTGGAATTTGAAAAAGAATGAATTATACCTTAGCTTGGTAGGTACGCTGAAATAGTACACGCCGTTCCAGCTACTCAAGTCAGAGTGGAGAGGTGCTTCTCTGGTCTAAAATTTATAATAACTGATCACAGAAATAAGCTAACACCTACTAATCTTGAAAATATATTACTCGTACGTTTCAATAAATCATTCGATTATGACATTGAATATTAACTATCAAGAGATAAAAATTAAATATGTAAAAATTATGTATAAATATTTTGTACCACTTTATATGAATTTTTATATTTTGGTTTCAAATAAAAATTCGGTCTTAGTACCAAGATGAAAAAAATTCCAACTCTTATTTGAAATGAGTATGGAATCGATATAAAATTTTTATTCGGTTTTGGATCTGGAAACGGAATTTTTACAATCTGCAAAATCGGTTCTTAGCGTAAGTGAAACCGAAAGGAACCGATATACCGAAAAAAAAATTTTTAGGTTCCAATCACTGGTTTTTCCTAATGAAACTTAAATTCCAATCTTCATATGATTTCGGAAAAATTAACAATCATAACTAAAGGTTTAAAATTTTGGTATTTAGATAAGTATATTATTGACGTGGTTGTAATAAAACAGTCTGGACTTAAACTCTTCAGAAAAATGGTGTATTTATCATATACAAAGAATCTTTAACTGACAAATTTATTGTCCCTTTTAAAATTTACTACTTTGACGACAAGTTAAGAAATAAAATCTTTAATGTCACTGCTGGCAGGAAAAATCTCTGGTCCTTAGTAATTTTCATTATGAAAAATCCTTTTATTTACAAGGGAGAGGGGGCGACAACAGAAGTTCAAGTGAAGGTCGATTTATTAGCATTTCTGTTCGCCTAAAACTTGCCACTGTTATGCCGCCTTCTGTCCTAGAGTCCTTTAGTTAAACCTCTCCGTAAGCTTTTTGCTCAGTCATACTTCTTCTATCTAAACTCTTGAAACTAGCTTATGTTCAGCCGATTAAAAAATGTATTTACCTCTTTAATGAGTCTGGCCTGGTTGCTCTAAGCACTTTCAAGGATTTCGACAGAGTAAGGCACCCCGGGTTACAATCTAAAAGTCCTACATTCAATCTCGTCTCAAATGTAACTCGTTTATCTCGAACGCAAACGGACTTAGAGTCGCTGAACAAGGTGCAAAAACGGCCCATTAAACTCCTCGGTGATGGCAACCATCCACTGAAATTAACGCCCTACTGCCTGCAGTGAAATAATTTTCCATTAATACAAGACTTCAACTTACAGTCCTTCTTTTCACGCACAGTATAGTGTAAATGTAGAAGTTTGTTTATATATACAACAACTCGACTATGGAACAATCTCCGGCAGCCAGTATTCCCGAAATTATACCAAACCGCAGAGTTTAAACGTAAGGTCCATCGTCTTTTTATTAGCACCCCAGACCCCGAATATATCCTCTTCTATCCTTCAAACTAATCTTACTACTGGGTATTGCACCAATTGAAAGACCCAATAGACTAGTGATTCCCAAAGTGGTCCATATGGCCCCCTGGGGGTCTATGGGATGATCCAGGGGGTCCGTGATAAATAAAAATTTTTTTAGGGTGCGCGAAGAACTACCGGGGGTCCGCGAAACAGATTGAAAGTGTTCATATAAAAAATTAGAAAAATTAAAACGCGATGTTTCCCGTGTGACCACGTGGCGCGGACGAAATCGAAAAGCAAACAGCTTTATTTGACTGACTTATTCGCCAAATTTGATGAAATAAATTTAAAGTTACATGGTGATCAATTAAATTTTCCCAAAACTAAAAATATTAGGTATATCTGCATCTGTTACAAAACTTTTGTTATACAAACCGAATTTGGGCAGAGGAGAATGTTCTCAGACGCTCGCAGGTAGAACGCTCTTTACCTATATTCTTATTTTATTAAACTTTTCGTTAACGTCCCACGCTTTTTACATTTGAGTAAGTTATATTTATAAATTTTACCAATAACTTCATCAATTTCATTCTGAGCTTGATTCTGAAAGGTAGGTTGTTCCCATATACTGGCTGGAGCAATAAAACTTTACATTCAAAATTATTTTTTACTTTTTAGTTCATTTTAAAATAAAATCGTATTTTTTAGTTTTTTTTTAACTATTTATTTTTATTTTCTACTTTTTAGTATATTAAATGTCTTCCGCCATATAGTGGCGGCCGCCACTGTATTCTACTCGTCATGCCCTTTCATTTGATATCCATACCGAGCGGGTTGTAGAGGAAAAAGTAATCCGCTATTTTGTGTTGGCTGCCAGTTTGAATTTGGAATGGAGCAACACAGCTAATTTTATTCTACTTGTCATACCCTTTCATTTGATACCCATGTCGCGGGGTCGGGGAACACCATGGCAAAATTCTCCCGCCATCTTGGAACCGCCATATTTATTTTTTTTACAAAAAAATCAGGGTCCATTTTCACGCAAACTATGCAAAATTTGAAGTTGATAGGTTATATTTTCTGCTTTTTAGTTTATTATGTCTTCCGCCATTCGGTTTTGACCGCCATTTTGAATTTAGAATGATGCAACACAGGTAATTGTATTCTACCTGTCATAGGGCGCGTTTAGGCCCAAGTTACTCTGTTAAATTATCGCATATCATTTGACAGTTCTCATGTTACAACTAATAACAACTAAAAATTATAACATTTCTCATTTTATAAATAATAACACGAAAAAAAAAATTAATAATAATATCTTCTGCTGTATCAAAATATTACTAAATTATTTGCTTACAACGAAAATTCGTAAACGTCAACTCCTTTTGACAGTTAGAAGCTGTGCTCCATTTTAGCTAAGCCAAAAAGGATAAATAAGTTTGCTAACAGCGCTAAATAAATTTACGTTTATGCCGTTGTTAACATGCCTATTGCAAAAATGGGCTGCCATCTTGGAACCGCCATCTTGTTTTTTTTTCAAAATGGTCAGATTGCGTTATCACGCGAACTATACATACATCCATATGTGCAAAATTTGAAGTTGATGGATATATGAATAAGTTCCGGCTGGGTGTCGAAAAGCTTTTATTTTTGTTCGCCTTTTGCAATTATTGTTTTTTCGATTTTTTCCAAGGGCGAGTGTCGTTTTTCCAAGCGGGCCCCGCACTAAGTACTAGCCACGTCCAATGCTGCTTAACTTCTGTGATCGAAAGAGAAGCGGTCTATTGAGTATACTAATGACACGATTTATGGTCATTAAGATAATTGCCAGTTTTGCTTGTTCTATAAAATTTCTGAAAACTCCAGTAAGCTCAAAATCAGCTCCCTTGAGCAGCGCTCCCAATTTTCCCCGCTGGAATCTTTTAAGTATTAAGTACCTATGTACAGGTCTTAAAATAAGTGTACGAAAAACAAAATCATTGAGAATTAATACTGCAAACCATAACTCATAAACAGTAAAACGATAGAAAACGTGAAGGAGGCGAATTACCTCGGTTGTATAATTACTGCAGAAGCAGCTGCAAGGAAGAATATTTAACTAGGATTAAAAAAGCTAGAGGTATTCTACAGATTATGGAAAGTGTATAAATCGCCACAAATATCTAGGAATGTAAAGTAAAATATTTTTGTCCCCTGCGTGTAATCCATATTATTCTATGGTAATGAAACCTGGTCATAAACCAAGTGGATATAAACAAAATAAAAGTTCTCGTTAATACATCTTTACTCGCTGGTGCCTCTTGGATAACCAATCGACGACGGACGTACCCAGTGCCCGGGGTATACCTGGTCCAAACTATCCGATGGGGTATAGTTCACGGATCCGGTCCTCCAGGTTCGGAAGTTGGGCTAAAGGTTCACAACCTCTCGTCGGAACACAATTTTTGTTAAGGAATCGAGAAGTCCGCCTCGGAACAGTCAGGATTTACGGCAAAGTCCTCAGCAACGTCCCAGGATTAATGATTTAAGGAAAAATGATATAAAATTTGCAACATGGAGAATATTATAGACCTGAAGCAATGGCAGAAATGATAGATGAGCTTAGACCATATAGAATACTCATCGCAGGCTTACAAGAACTAAAATGGACTAGTAAAGGAGTTCTAGAACGAAGAGACGCTACGATATTCTACAGTGGCAATAATAACTCCAGAAGAAACTTTGGTGTAGGTTTCTGTGTACTGAAGCCTCTGATCAAAAATGTAATAGGGATCGGATAGCGACCCTTACAGTCAAATCCAGATTTCATAATATAACATTCATCACAGTACACGCGCCTACAGAAGAAAAATCAGAACAAGAAAAGGATGACTTCTATGAAACTCTAAGAGTGACTTATGACCAAGTTCCTTCTTACGACATGAAAATCGTATAAGGCGACTTTAACGCTAAAATTCCCGTTGCACGAAGAATCAAACAATAACGGAAACAGAATGGCCGAATTCACTATCGCAAGAAGTCTGACAATAGCTAGCACCTGCTTTAACCATAAGAATATACATAACAGAACATGGACATCACCAGATGGCAGGCACCATAACCAAATCGACCTTTTCTAGTTAACACTAGGCATGGAGGTAGCATACTGGATGTAAGGAGTTTCCGAGGAGCGAATATAGAAACCGATCACTACCTAGTTGTTGGGAAAATGAAGGCGAAAAACCTAGCGACAAGACATAGAAGAAACAATGATAGACAAACAGAGTGGAACATAGAAAAATTGTATGAAAGAATGTTAACAGGAAAGCTAGAGGAAATAACGGAGTCTAGAAATGGAAAATGATCTGAACCTGATGTGGAACTCGATAAAAGAAACTGAAACAGAAACAAACAACAGTGTATTAGGTAAACAAAACCACGAAAGAAGGCGGCACTGGTTTGATGATCAATACAAGAGAAGCATTGAAATAAAAAACCAAGCAAGGCAGGTTTACCCAGCAAGAATGACCAGAGGAAATCACGAAAAATAGGTAGCAGCACGAAGAGACACGAAAAAGTTATTAAGGAAGAAAAAACGTGACTACTTCTGAAATAGAAAAAGTGCCATTAAGCAAAACTACAGCAAAAAAGACGCTAGGAATTCCTACAAAGAAGTCAACATGATTAAGTAAGAATACAAGCCCAACTGCACCATGGGAAGAAGAGAAGATGGTACTATAGCTAGTAGAATCGATGATATACCCGAGGTGAGGGAGAAATACTTGAGAGATTTCTTCAAAGAGACCATAAACCTAACACAGGGAGAAGCAGACAACCGTAGTACAGATGACCCAGAAAACGATACGCCAGATCCTACAATAGAAGAAGTTGCAAAAGCCATAGCCAAACTGAAAAATCATAATGCTACAGGCCCCGATGGCATACCCACGGAAATCTTAAAAATGGTGAGGAGAAGTTATGCCATGGCTTACATAGTCTCATCGTAAAACTATGGAGAAGCAGCAAGATGCCAGAAGAATGGCTTTTAGGCACAATAGTCCCAGTAAAAATAAAAAAGGTGAACTGATGAGGTGCAAAAACTACAGAACAATATCTTTGTTGAACACAGCTTACAAAGTGCTTTCACATATTTTATTTAATAGACTAAACCACATTTGGAAGATAAAGTAGGTGATTACCAAGCAGGATTTAGAACGAACAGATCGACAACAGACCAGATTTTCATAATGAGACAAATACTTGAAAAATGTTGGGAAGAAAGCATTGATATACATTATAGTGGCCCTTATTTATATGGGCGATTTTTTTGGAACGAAGTTCCTTAACGCGGCTTGCGTGTAGAGTGAATTCCTAGAAATCGTCACGTAAGAAAATTCGGTATGATTTGTGTGTATGCGTGCGAGAATAGATCCCAGTAGGCAATTTATGAATTCATGAAATCAGAATGCAGTGTTTCTTTGTAGAAATTGGAAGTAATGGGAACCGATAGCTTTGGAAAGAAATGGTAATGCAAAGTGTCGTGCATAAGGGTAAAAACACAGTGGTAGCCGGTTTCCTGCTTGCCGAACTCGCGCCTAGGTCGTATACAGTGGCGACCTAAAACATACCCGGTGCAAGCAGAAAATCACTCATCAGTTGTGCTCGTAGCGTTGGAACTATTACATGATGTCTTCCTCCGATGATGATTTGATTGCGCTAGATTGTTTACTTGGTACAATAAAACCAAATAAAATGGGTATACATCCTCTGAATCGGGAGAGAAGAGTTCATGGAGAATATCATCATTAATTCAAAAAATTAAGACACCACAACGACAGATTAACTTTCAGTATCCATTTCCAGTCCGGCAAGAAAAAACTAAATTTTCATTCCAGTAAATACATCAGCTCCGACAGCCGGCACCGACAAGTCTCAACCTGCCGCGACTATGTTATTTGCCCAATTAAAAAACATGTGTTAATTCAAAATGCTTATAAGCACGCATCGGCGCCGACTACCGGGAAGCCGGAAACCTGCTTCCCTGTGTTTTTATTACACTAATGGAGCCCCTATACTATCAATAATATTGTGCAATATTTTGATTTGCGCAATATTATTGACGGTCTGTGGGTGATATTGAAGGATTGTCTTGTCTGGAGCAAAGAAGGAAACTGTCAGTATTTTGCTCAATATTATTGCACAATAATCTATATAGTCTAGGGGCTACTTAAGGAACATGCACACTTTTTCCTTTGTTCATTATCCAGAATAGATGCTTATGCCTTCTTAATGAAATGAATGGTATTGCAAAAGGTAGCTCAAGCTCATATGCCTTCATATTGGAATTACATTCGCAGTGGAGGAAAAAGCGACGGGGGTCCCCTGACCGCACCTGTATTTTTTTACATTTTTGGTGGTGCCAACTCCTAAAATGGTTCTCTATACCGAAAAAAAATCCTATAAAAATTACAGCTGAATTGGTACAGTCTTACTAGTGCAGATAACACGGAAAAAAATTTTTTTGGTTTTGTATTGTTAATAACAAATACTAAATTGAAACCTTTTTTACAGCTAGCGATTTGAAAAAGGGCATAATCGGCGAGTGACGTAAACTTTACGTCCCAACCCTTTTTTTGAAAATATTGACCGAAAAAAAAAGAAAAAATACGTGTCCGCTTATTTTGTATAGGGTCTGCGTAAAAAAAAATTTAAGCAAATCAAAATTGTTGATTAATAAAAGTTTTCTCATAAAATAACAAACTTTACCGCGTTTTCGGCACGTGTTAACTTCAAACAATTGAGATAAAATTTTTAATTATTATTTTTTCATAGTAGAGAACCATTTCAGGGGTTAGCATGTAGAAATTTCCGACTTTTAAAAATAAGGGCCACCCTTATATACATCTTCTTTTTTACCCAATAGAAATGCTTACGACTTGCTGAATAACAGAGAGTTGTGGAACAAGATGAGCGAAATGCGTTTCCCGAAAAAATTAATAGAACTTATCAAAACGAGGACAACGATTAGGGCGAAGTATCAGCCTTGACGATTGAAGTAGGTAGATGGGTGACGTGCTAGACGGAAACTTCGTATAACAAATTGGAGAGAGCTAGCAAGACGTAGAGACAACTGGAAGAGGAGACTTCGAGAGGCTCGAGTGCTGCAAGGACTGTAGCGCCATTTAAGAAGATTAGAACAGAACACCTTACGAAATTAAAACAATGCATTAACAAAAACAGCCCTTGAATGGAATCCGCAAGGAAGTAGAGGTGTTGGTAGGCCGAAAAACACCTGAAGAAAAACAATAATGAAACAAACTGAAAATTATGACAAAACCAGCAATGAAACTATACGAAAAGCTCAAAACAGAGTCCGATGGGAAGCACTGTGGAAGCCCTAATCTACCAAGAGGAGTAAAGAAGGATAATAATATAAACAATTTTGAATGGTTAATTCGAAGAGAAGATGCTCTGCTTATACGAATAGCAATAATACCAAAAGCTATACCTTTGGAAAAACACTAAACTATTCAATAATTTAAATAAATTAAATTTTAATATATATTTTATTTACATAAAAAATACCACAGCAACGCATGGCGAATCAGCTAATTTCCTGATAAAATCTTTTTCTTGATAAGCTTGCATTCGACATGAGCATAATTAAAATTCTTATCTAGTATAATATTGTAGTTCGCAATTCTCTATCTAACGATGAAAACACAAAAATAAGAATAGATTTTCATAAGACAAGGCTGCTAATTTTTACTACATTTCTTCTATAAAAGCAAATTTATAAATATCTCACGTAAAACATTTATCAATTATTTTTAAATTATTATATAAAATCTTGGCACAAAAATACACCATCAAAAAAACACGTACTTTAAAAGAAGTGTAGTATAATTTCTCACCCTGACTGTATGAAATAATCTATTGTATTGTACATGAAATGTCCCCCGGATTATTCATCGGTTTTTATGATTAAAATATAATTCGTAATCGAAGCTTTTTTTTACTTGAATATATTTAAAACTAGAAAATCATGGAAATTTATAATGAAATGAAAAATAATAAAAAACAAAAATAAAATCTAACAAAAGTCACCTTTAAAAGATGGTACTTACCCCAGGTTCCTCTCCATATGGCAACTCCTCAAACAGCAAAAATTTGAGCGCATTATAAGCGAACCATTTGGGAATTTTGTCTTCATCACCGTCATCAACGTGAATATTCCGCAACTTCCAATACTCCCGCCGGAATGAGGTGCGCAGCGACTTGATTTTCTTTTTAATATCATCAATGGAGCACGAGTACTTCTGGGCCACCCTGCGTAGGACAATCTTTTTCCGGCCAAGATTCCGATACTGGGCTAGCCGCGAGTCCCATAGAATGGGATTCTTTCGGTAATCCTCGATAAAGCTCATCACGGTTTCATTGGACCACTCCATTTTCAACACGGCACACAACTGAGGAGACTGAACTGCGTGCAGGTATTCCGTATCAGCTCAGCACAACGTTCCAACTGCCCCAGCGATTCAACAACGTCAGTTCCACACCATAAACCGCAAAAAAAAATCAATATCAGCGCTCTGTACCTTAGTCAGAGCGGGACAAACGGATGTGCCTATGCTGAACGAGCTTCAAAGTGTTGGTTTCTTTCTGTTCCCAAATCAACATGCTGAAAACACATGGTGGCATCACCATACCCTGTATCGGGGTATATACAGCATACTCTCGTACACACGCCCAGGCATAATTACATGAAACGAGTTCTGCTGAGATGACGGAGGCTGGCTACAATCTGTGATTCCGAGATCCGAGGAGCAGCAGCCGGCAGCATCAGCCGCACCATCATGTCATCATCACGAGTGGAACTCATGCCCGTGGGCCAGCAAAAGTTGCATGTGAAGTCAACATAATCGCCCCCAGGGGGTAGGGTCGTTAAGGGACGAGGGTGGGGATCTTGGGTGTTGGTGATGACGAGCAGCAGAGAATGAGCACAACAACAACAAAAAAAAACTCTTGATGATGATGACCGATTGCTGCTGCTCGTTTATGTCTAGTCATTCTGTGCCTTTCCAAGCAATAAACAACACTAAGCGTCGGAAAAATTGATTCGCATTTGCTTGATGCTCGCTCAGGTAACTTTAATTACCTTTAATATTGATGCAAAGTTTCCTAGAGAATAACAGATTCATTCTTTATCGAGACCTGTTACGATAATAGTGGAGCGAGACTCATTAGCGAACGAGCGTTGGTCACAGCTGTGAGAAAACATTCGGAGTGATAACACGAGTGGATGCATTATGTATGGACCAATTTGTCATACATAACATTAAGGTAACAACAAACTCAAGCCTTTTTAAATTTCACATCAAATACTCGACATCTAAAAAAAATACTTTCACTATAATAGTAACAACAACAACAAACTGCCAAAGCTCTCAAAAGGTAAAAAGCTTTTAGTCATATCACCCTACGTACCTGCCTGCATTAGTCATCGAATTACAGGCATTAAAGTAAACACGTGCGCTTGATTATATCATTGAATTTAAAATTGAAAGAACTTGAAGAGACTTGTTGTGTTGAGAGACTTGGATTTGTTTTGTTTGTAGTATCGCTTTAAAAAAACTTCAACAAAAGCGGAGACCGGGCGTCGCATGAGATCCAAGTTGAGTTTGAAATTGGCAAAATCGAACAGAATGTTGATCAATGTGTAGATCGGTGTGATCTATACAACTTTCCACGTCGTTAAACAATAATTATGCATCAACATAGTTTTGTCATGATTTGTGTAAAATGTCATTTTATACTTAGCGGAAATTACTAGATAGATCAAGACTAAGAGTGGTTGGACAGAGTGCCCAATTTGGATGCGGCCAGTAAATGTCAGCATACAACTACATTCAAACGCCCTGTGCGTGAGCCCCCTTTCAAATGCTCTAGCTCATCCCAGTTTCTCAGAATTTTGACGACTTTTTATGGTTTTGTAATTTTCAACTTTTTTCTCAGAATTTCTAATCGTTTTTTAGTCGTCGGGGTTTTCTGAAGTTTGAACAAGACGACTTTTCAATAGTTTTTATTTCAAAATACATATTTCAGTTGAGGGTTTTCAACCATTTTTCGGAGGATTTCGACCGTTTTCTACGGTTATTTAATATTGTTAAAATGAGGATTCTTGAGAATTGACACAATAAGAATTCAAAACGTAATATTATGGATTTAATTTAAATTATTTAATTATTAAATAACCATAGAAAATGGTCGAAATCCTCTGAAAAATTGTTGAAAAAACTGAAAAACTTCGGAAAACCCTCAACTGAAATATTCTGCGACACCCTAAAAAACTATTGAAAAGTCGTCTTGTTCAAACTTCAGAAAACCCCGACGACTAAAAAACGATTAGAAATTCTGAGAAAAAAGTTGAAAATTACAAAACCATAAAAAGTCGTCAAAATTCTGAGAAACTGGGATGAGCTAGAGCATTTGAAAGGGGGCTCACGCACAGGGCGTTTGAATGTAGTTGTATGCTGACATTTACTGGCCGCATCCAAATTGGGCACTCTGGGTTGGAAGATTGACAAAATAGCGATCAGTGAAGATCGTTTGATATTATATAAAGCAATACAAATTATTAGAGAGTGCATAGCATTTTCTGAATGTTTTTTTAATAATATTTAATTTTGCATTACTGAGAACAACGATTTCTTCATATAACAGTTCTATAAGGCCAGGAATTGCTTTTTGTACTACCGGTCCTTCAAGTCGTTGGTCACGTCATGGTGCAGTGTCTAGTAGTAAAGCCGTGTCCACACATAACAAACATTTGACAAACCTTTGACAAACATTTGAATAGTGTTTGTTATGTGTGGACAGTGGACGTGAGTCTTGGAGTCTTTGGATTTTTAAAAATGTTTGGATTTAATCCATCAAATCATCGGATGTATGTTGAAAATTTTTCAATACTTTTGTGCAGACCGATATTCATCACGAGTGGAGAAGTGGGATAAAACCACCATAATTATATTGCAATAGTATTCTACCCCTCGGAATTTGTGGGATAAGTCAAGTAGCGGCTATAAAAATAAAATAAAGCGTACTGATTTATTAAAATTAATTGCAAATGATTTATCAGTGTCCGCGGAGGAGATCAATAGGAGGTTGTGACAAAGAGGCACCCAGAAAATCTTCCGGAATGGCTGCGAAAGACATTAAAGCGGATTCAAAGAAAGAAGATAAAGTGTTGGGTAGGACACGATTACAAAATGAGTTTGCAAAAAGGACCTCTTTGTTCTTCTGGGCCAGTGTCAATGTCATACTTCAAATGAGGCGAGGTGCAATTGTAATGCCAAAATGACAAAAATAGAAAAAAGAAAATAAATACCAAAAAAGAGCTTTTTTCATGAGTTTGATTCTAATATGCATTTAACTGCCTCAAAGTAAGAAACCTATGCCTCCACGATATATATTTATATTTTACAATCACACATCGCCTGGATATTTTACTGTGCCAAAAGAAATAAGAAAGAAGAAATCCATGTCTCACGTATTTACAATCACACCTCGCCCCGTTTATCTCGATACACGCTCATATACCAGTAGGACATTATTTGTGCACCGGGACATTTCGAAAAAGTGAAGCCCCAGTCAGGCCCGCCACATAGGGGGGGGGGGGCAACTTGGACGAATTGCCCCGGGCCCCGAGAATAGATTGAAACCCAAAAAGTTAAAACCCAATATCCCTGCATACTAATCGCCTAGGGGCCCCGAAACTATCTTGAAACCCAAAAAGTCAAGACCGCCCTATCCATGCGTTCTACTTGTCAAGGAAGCACTAATCTAGAGCCTGAAACCCAAGCATGCAGCACTCTAAAATATATGTTATGTTTGTATGGATATGGATTCTTCTTCTTATCATACTTAAATAGTAAACACTACTTTTCTTGCTTTAATTTCCGCAGTCGTCGATGACATCGTCATAGTCTACATTTTTTCCAGCTCTTGTTCTATTAATAATATCATCGAAAAGCTTTATATTTTTGTTCACCTTGTCGACAGCGGTTTTACCAAGAGGTCCCCAACCGCGTCCAATATGCTGCTTGACCAACACATCGAACGAGAACGGACCTCTGTTTGCCGTTTTCTTCGTTCCATACAATTCCTTAAACATCCAATCGGAGCATATTAACAGCGCTCCGATTTCGCTTCCCTTATAGGCCATTGATTATGTCCTAAAAAACGGGGCAATAAGGAACTAAGACGTTCACGGGTTTTTATTGCAGGAATCGGTCAATTGGTCATTTACGAAGAAAAAGCCGCGGAGTGCTATTAAATTAGGGGGTGGAAATTGGAGATAGGGGTGAAAATGAACCCTTTTCAGTGTTTTCAATATATCTCGCAAACGAAGAAAAATTTCGATATACTTTATATAAAACTTTTTGTAGAGAATTAAATTTCCCAGAAATGGCTAATTTAAAAAATTTTGAAAAATTTTTTTTATGCCAAAAATTGTGAAACAAAAATAAAAAAAAAGCCAAAATTTTGATTTTTTTTTAGTTTTTTCCTTTTTAGCCTATAACTTTTTTTGGGTCAGAGATAGGTATAGGTATTGCTCTATAGAAAAAAAAGTAGACAAAATTTACTTTAAGATTCTAGGTCGAAAAAAATTTTTGGTTAAAAATTGACCGAAATATGGCCACTCGAACATAGCTTTTTTTTTCAATTTTTATCCGTTTTATACAAACTAGTAGGAGGACCCAGTACTCGAAATTCGAGGGCCATTTTCTATACATTTTTTGAATTTAAATCTAGAAGTCTTCAATAACAAAATTTTTCGAGAACAATAAAACAAAATTGAAAAATGAAACAAATTTTTTATAGTTGGAAAAAGCAATGCCAAAAAACCAACTTTTATTATCTCTCAATGTCACATATGATATAATTAAACGTGGGTTCTTTCAAATTTTTGGCATTGTATTCAATTATTTTATAATTATTAGCCGTTTATAAATAAAATTGTGATGCTGCACTTAAAGGTGAAACAGTTTTCAATATAGTTGGAGTGCTTAAATCCTGTAAAATGGTGCCAAAAAATAAGTGCTTGCCGTTTAATATGATATTACTTTCATTCTCATGTTGTTGAAAAAAATATTATTTTACTCAATAAAAAAGGTATTTTAAGTTTATTGGTTGACAATACTTAATTATTGCAACAAATGTATGTTACCATAGTGCTATTATATTTCTTCAATAACATTCTCAAACTGTATATCGATATCATCATCTATATCTTCATTAATATCATCTTCTGCAATATCGGCTATTTGCACATTATCACAATTGATCCCCATACATTCTTTGCAAAATATGGAACAAGTAATTTGTAATTTTCTGCAACCACAGTTTCCATGGCAACCTGTAGTGCAACCACAAGCCACTTTTTTTAGCAAAATCTCCGGCGCAGAACGTGTTAATTACAATTTTGTTTAAAAAACACCATGGCCACTTATTGTAATAATTGAGTATTGTCAACCAATAAACTTAAAATACCTTTTTTATTGAGTAAAATAATAATTTTTTCAACAAAATGAGAATGAAAGCCATATTTGTATAAAACGGATAAAAATTGAAAAAAAAGCTATGTTCGAGTGGCCATATTTCGGTCAATTTTTAACCAAAAATTTTTTTCGACCTAGCATCTTAAAGTAAATTTTGTCTACTTTTTTTTCTATAAAGCAATACCTATTGTATCTCTGACCCAAAAAAAGTTATAGGCTAAAAAGGAAAAAACTAAAAAAAAATCAAAATTTTGGCTTTTTTTTTATTTTTGTTTCACAATTTTTGGCATAAAAAAAATTTTTCAAAATTTTTTAAATTAGCCATTTCGATGGGAAATTTAATTCTCTACAAAAAGTTTTATATAAAGTATATCGAAAGTTTGCTTCGTTTGCGAGATATATTGAAAACACTGAAAAGGGTCCATTTTCACCCCTATCTCCAATTTCCACCCCCTAATTTAATAGCACTCCGCGGTTTTCTCTTCTTAAGTGACCCATTGACCGATTCCTGCAATAAAAACCCGTGAACGTGTTAGTTCCTTTCTATATGACATAATCAATAGCCTATTAGTAGTGCTTCGAATTTTTCCCTCTGGGATAGCTTGGATTGATTCTGCAAAAGAAAGATGAGTTCTGAGCCCTAGACCTAAGTACAAGGGCCTGTCTACATAAACCTGTTCCATTCTAGGTTAAACTATGTAACTATGTAACGTTGTACTGGTGGTCTGTTGTAGCTGGCAGCCATTTGGAATTTGAAAATTTCTGATTATTCTCGAGCTGGTTGAGCCATTAGCTGGAAATGTTCGGGGAGCCAGCGGAAGATGCAACCAGCGCTGGTAGCCAGCTAAGTGGAAACCCCGCTTTAAATACCGACAGCTCGGTATCTATATTTAATGCCCTGAACGAACTTATTTTTAAGTTCCCACAATTTTTTTTAGTCAAAGATTTTTTGGAATTTCAAAATCCTTAAAGGGCCGCCTAAAATATTTTAGCTCCGGGCCCCCCAAGGTGATGTGGCGGGCCTGGCTTCAGTACAATTCACCAACGTGTAAGGGACAAATGTACTGCCTCCTGTAAGTCCGGCTCAACTCTAGATGATACTGACAAAAATCTAAACGAAAGGGGATATTTTATAACAGTGGATTCTGAAGTGAGAGATCAGGAAGAAAATCCTGTCGAAATTGTGGCAAATGAAGAATCTTCCTACAGAATCGACACAGGAAATAACAAAAATTTCGGAAAACATTTTTCTCGAAAAAACTTCTCCAAATGTATGACGAATGTTTGTCAAACATTTGTCAACTCCCTAGACAAATGTTTTTTTGCAAACGTTTGTTATTTGTGGACCGACCTTAAGCTGTGGAATGAGCGAAAAATTGGAAAGAAAATTAGCTGCACGGCCCAATTTGGTGTTGCTGGTATAAGATTGCCTTGGATGTAGGAGAACGCTTATTTCGGTGGAGCAATCGCTAGGATAGCGTAGGTAGGAGCGGCAGATCCATCCAGGCCGGATGCTGGGACCCCACTCGCGCTGAAGTGCAAGTGCGCTGTTTTGTGAAAAACTTTTGCGTAAAAAAAGGCAGTAAACTCGGAGAGGTTTTAGATCGAGCCTGTGCCTAGGAACTATTCTGAGCGTGCATCCTCCTCCAAATCCTTTAACAAAAAGTTTGCAAGATCACGGTGGCCGGAAACAGGCAGCCATAGAGAAAGTGTTCGGTTGTCTCACCATCCTATTCCGTTCCACAGCGATGACAGTGGGTGTTGTACGGAATTTTCAATGTGGCTGCATGATGGCCGTAAGTCAGTCAGTCTCCCGTAATTATGGCTACGATTTTGGCGATATCTTTGCGTGGCATTCCCAAGAGGTCATGCGATCTCTGATTGTTGTAACAAGGCAAAATCTTCCTAGCCTTGACCAATAATGGAGCCAGCTACTGAGGGAAAGTGTCCTTACGACGTGTCTGTACATTTTCCACCAGTGTGCCTGCGAGAGTTGCCTGTAGCCTGACAAATTCACCTGCCTTCTCCTTGCGCTCGATGTTTTGGTAACCTGTTACCCACTCAAGAATGACCATATTCCTCCCGTCCAGGGAATAAAGCTCCTTCTGGCAGTTTCGGACAAGCTTGGAAGTACACTGGCCCTGCCTAATGCCTTGATGGCCGCTTGGCTATCTGATAATAGGATTACCCTGGGTCTGGGACTATATTGCGAGTCAGGCTTGAAAGATTGCCTGGAAAACACTGCCGAAGTTAGGTAGGCGGTAGCATTCTTTGAAAGTAAGCGAGTGGGGAAAACTCCAACCTCTAAATCCGACTCGGATTTGGATCCATCTGTGTACAGGAAAATTGTTAGGTTGGAAATCTTTCTATTTCTCTCTGGTAGGGATCTTGATATTGAGGTCACTGCCGAAATTTAATTTTGACCCCTGGGGATACCGGCAGAGATAGTTTGGTCTTGGCATTTTACGCCATCTAATACCACCTTGATTGAATGATGAAACTTCTCCCTCATACCATAGCTACTTTTGGGATTAAAAAGAATGTAGTTGAAGGAATATTACTGGTTATTCAAAAAAATTGAAGACGCGATTCCACACATTTAACGACCCCGCATTGTGTACGTAAGAAGGCAGATTATTCCGAACTTGAAGCGAATGAACAAAAAAAGATCTTTGTCCAAATAAGAAAGAGACCCTTAGCAGTATAAATAACGTTCTTCTAGATGTACGTCCAATTTGAAGATATTAACCTTACGCAGTCGTTGAAGGCCACATTAAGCTTACCACGGCATGCAGCATCAAGTGAAGGAAACACTAAGCTGGCGTAATTAAAGTATGGCAACACTAGAGATTTAATTATGTATATCTTTGAGCGAGACCCTAAGGGCAGGATGGAGGCGTATAGCCACAGACGCCGTAAATTACCATATATTTTAGATAACGTACGAGAAATATGATCGCAGCAGGTAAGTTATGAATTCAGATGAACACCTAGGTTTATGACTCGCGTTTGATAAGGTAGGCATGTGTTCATAAGAACGATAGGTGGAAAACGGTCGGTACCTAATTTACTCCTATGCATTGGAATGCAACAGGATTTAGAGGCATTCAGCTGTAGACGGTTGGATTCAGACCATTGATAAATGCGTTTGAGATCTGCACTTACATCCGCAATGCAGTTCACAACCCGTCCAAGGCGGCTGTTTAAGTAAATCTGAACATCATCTGCATACATGTGGAGTTTGCAGCTTGTCACGACACTGCTAAGATCATTTATGTACATAGAGAAGAGTAATGGCCCTAGTATGGAGGCCTGCGGAAAGCCGCACGTTATTGGTAAGGGATCCGAAATCGAGTTATGCAACCATACTTTTTGGGAACGATTCTGCAGGTAACTAATCCTCCTAATGCTTTCAATTCCGATATCGCTGCTGAGTTTTCCAATCTTGTATCTACTCTTTCTCACCACTATTGTTGCGGGTGACTTTAATGCTGATCTGCTCAAAATCAATACTCGTGCGAATGCCCTTAGATATTTATTTGAGTCATTGGACTTGCATATTCTAAATCATCTACCAACATTTCTAAATTGTCAAAACCCATCCTTGCTTGATGTCCTAGCTGCTACTTGCACTGATGCAGTGTTAAAGCATCATCAAATTCCCCCCCCCCCCCTGCCTTTCTAGATCATGACCTATTATCCCTTTCCGTTCGGTTCTCTCTTCTCGGGCCCTCCGCGTCTAGTTCGTATACTTTTAGTGACTTTAGTAACATCAATCTTGATTAACTATCCGAAGCTGCCTCCGCCATGCCTTGGGAGGCTATCTACCATACTACTTGTGTTGACGCTAAAGTAAGTTTGCTGACTCTATTTACTCAATCCCTCTTTGATCAATGTGTGCCGCTGGTCACAAGAAGCCGCAGGACATCTTCGCTCTGTCCTTGGTTTTCTTGCGAAATCCGTGACCTGATAAGTCAGCGAGAGTGCATGTACAGGCGTTATCGCCAGACTAGGAACCTTAGATATCTTAATGCCTATAAACTGCTTCGCAACCTCGTCACTAGTAAGGTCAAATCACGAAAACGTAGATTTTATGCACGTAAGCTTGATCCTTCTTTAAACTCCAAGCAACTCTGGCGCAATTTTGGCTCGCTGGGTATACACGCTACTGCACCTTCCCCTTTTGATATCGATGTAGACCTTCTAAATGCCTCATTCATTCAATCCCCTCCTGCTTCCTCTGTCTCCCGATCTTCCACAGTTATTCCGCATATTACTGATGGCTTTAACCTCCGTTGCGTGGACTCCTCGGAAGTTATTGAAATACTCCTCTCCATTTCCTCTAACTGCATCGGTTATGATGAAATTTCTCCACGCTTTCTTAAGCTCCTCGCCCCTTAATTTTGGATATCGTCACGCATGTTTTTAATTACTGCCTGACTACTTCCAAAGTTCCCTTGTTGTGGAAAAAAGCCATAGTGATCCCTTTACCGAAAAAATCTTCTCCTGCAGATATCTCAGATTTCCGTCCCATTAGCATTCTTCCTTTCCTTGCTAAAGCCTTCGAGAAAATTCTTTACATCCAAGTCCTGCGCTACCTTGAATCTAATAGCTTTATTTCTGAATATCAATCTGGATTCCGTAAAAATCATAGTTGTGAAACCGCTATTCTAAAGGTAACAACTGACATTCGCTCTGCGCTTGATAAAGGCGAGGTTGCAATATTAGTGCTTCTGGATTTCTCGAAAGCATTCGACACGGTGGTGCACACGATCCTGCTTTCCACACTAAGTCAGCGCTATCATTTCTCTTCTTCTGATACACGGCTTTTCTCCTCTCTACTATCTGACCGTTTTCAATGTGTTCGTCATAACAATGTTATGTCCTCTCTCCGACATGTCCCTTCTGGTGTTCCACAAGGTTCAATTCTTGGTCCTCTACTATTTTCTTTATATATCAATGATCTCCCCTTTACTATCGGCCACTGTTCCTTTCATCTGTATGCTGATGATCTCAGACTGTATACTTCTTGCCCTCCTTGCCAGATTGATTCGTGTATTTCTGACCTGAATAGCACTCTATCTGGAATAAATGAGTGGAGTGCTCTCAATTTCCTTAAATTAAACCCTAAAAAATCACAAGTACTTGTACTTAGTCGTAGCTCTACACTTCCCGATAGAATTCCACTCATTTATCTGGATAACATTCCTCTTCCTATTGTTGATCGGGTCCATAATCTTGGTATTGCTATTAATGCCAAACTCACCTGCTGTGATCAAGTCTCACTAATGCTCTCCAAGATTTATGGGACATTACGTAAGCTCTGGCTTTATGGTAGTCTCCTATCGCCCACTATTCGTTCAAAGCTTGTAAAAGCTCTCATTCTCCCGCATTTCCTCTGTGGCTCACTTATTTACATTGTGTATGATTCATCCTGTCGTCAACGACTTAATGTTGCATTCAATGATAGCTTACGCTTTATCTTCCACTTGAGAAGATCAGATCATGTATCATCTGTGCGGAAATCACTAATAGGCTGTGACCTCTTTTGTTTTTTCGATGTAATGGCACTAGCTCTTCTCCATAAAGTTTTCTACGATAAAAGTCCTTCTTACCTTTACGACGTCCTTACCCCTTTGCAAACCTTGAGATCACTCAAATTCCTTATTCCAGCTCATCTGTCCCGAATTGGTAGTCGTTCCTTTTTTGTGAATGCGATTAGACTCTGGAATGATCTTCCCTCTTCTTTACAAAGAATTAGCACAGTCACTATTTTCAGGAAACAAGCTTCTCTTCTTCTATCCACCTCTTCTCCTTAGCTTTCTCTTCCCTCTTAACTCTAGTATCTTCACTCGCTCAATCTGTTTTCAATTCTTTTAGATATTAAGCTTAGGTTAGATATTATTCTTTTTGTTTAAATTCAAATTATAATTGTACTCTAAAAGATGTAAGTCTTGTGTACTTCCGTTTGTTTATGCATAAATAAAAATAATAAAAAATAAATAAATAAAATAATAACTACGGATTAAGGAGGTAGCAGAGGATGTAAACCTCATGTGGGTTGCCAATTTGGTAAATAGGCGCATGTGGTCAACACTATCAAATGCCTTACTGAAATCAAGAAGAACGAGGAAAGCAACATAACCAGAGTCAAGAGCCATTCGGAGCTCAGTAGTAACCTTCAAAAGTGCAGTTTCACAGCTATTGCCTTTGCGAAAACCAGACTGTGCCCGACTCAATAGGAACCTCGTCTCACAGTGACTTTCAATTTGCCATGCCATTAGTTTTTCTAGTACCTTACCTAAAAAACATAAAATACTTATAGGACGATAATCGGCGAGACTACTTGGGGATTTACATTTAGGTAGTGGAATTACTTTCCCTTTTTTCCACTGCAGCGGAAAATGTGATTGCATGAGGCAGCATTTCAAAATATGTGAGATCTAGGGCAGAATTACAGGAAAAATTAGCTTGAGAAAAATGGGTACAATAGGCCAAGCGAGTGGCCGCGGAGTGGACTCAACACCTCCCCAAAACAAGAAGAAGAAATCTTAAGCTGATAATTAAAAATGGGTTTTAGGGCAAATACGCACTCTCTATATATGTACAGATTACTTGCAATCCCGAGCCTCCATATGCTCGCTATTAATCAAATATAATTTTTTACACGTGTTTCGATGCAGCTGGCAATCTCGATGTGTTGCGGACCAACCTTTCTCTATCCATACTTGATTATGACGATTAACAAAAATGTCTTATCTTAGAGAATATTGTTGGCGTGAAACTTAGTAAAGCCAGATTCGGGTGTTCCATAAGCACCACCTTAAGCATTGTCTTCCGAAAACCCGAAGCTTTTCCATGTAAGAGGGGGTATGTTGAACCATAACCATAAGTTAAAATTGGCCTGACCAAGGCTTGATCATCTTGACCCGTGGGTTTAGATGTCTGCTATAAAAAAGCCTTTTGGTCATCTGAAAGGCATTGTTTGCCTTGGTAAGAGCAGCACTTACATTTTTATTGAAATAAAAGCATTGGTCCACCCAAAGTCCAAGGTATTTCTCTTCCAATTTATTTTTTAATGCTTGTCCAGCATTATTCAAAATTTTGAGGGTTTTCCAGTTTCTCCGCACGTCGCGAGAAGCTCTGTTCAGGATCGATTCGCTTTTGCTAAAATGGATTTTCAACTTCCAATCATCACTATACTGTTCGATTGCCCCGAAGTCATGTTACATGAGCTTCTGGATCAATCCAATGTTCGGTCCCGTCCTATATACAAACTTTTGATGTCGAACTTCATCTGAGGTCGACTCATGCCGTATCTGACAAGTTTGGCCATCGATCAACACTGCATCGACTACGTTCTCAAAGTCAACCAAGCATGTTCCGGTAACACTGGAGTTTCATAAAATTCCAAGGTATGTCTGATACCAGTTTGGACGCGGCATGAATGGTGTCATATACCCCCCCCCCGCCCCCAAAATCCGAACTGGTTATCGAGAATTATCTTCTTTCTTTAACCCATTTGGATAATGATCTTTTAATCACTATTTCAAAAACATTGCCGATATTCGAAAATCGGAAGCAATGTTATTGACCGGAGATTGGCACTTTTTTTTTGCCATTACGTTTTTTAGTTGTTGGGTACGCCACTGCCATCTTCCAATGGCTTGGTAAATGGGCTATGTTTAATGCATTCGATCTCATTGCTGGTCAGATTTCTGTTCGTTTTCTGTATTTCCCTTTCCATGGTTTTCTAGAATGTTGGCCAGTGCGTCTCCCGGTAGGAAAAAGCATGCACTTCGCAATTTTCAAAGAGTTCCATGGAATCGCCAGGGACTTGTATAGTTATCCTTGATGGTCACTGACGTTAAAAAGTTTGTCTTGTTCGTTTCCAGACCAATCCGAGAGTCTAATAAGAATAAATCCAAAAAACACTCAAAGCTTGAATATGATGGCACATGGCGTGGTTTTAAATCACCGACCAACAAGTTAAAATTTTGCTCCAGCTCCAATTGAAGAGATTGAAAGAGCGAGTTAAATTCCTCTATAAATAGCCTGGGTTGCAAAGTTTGCGATGGGTACGCGGCAATTATACATACAACTTTAGTTTCTGCCACTAGACAGGGAAATGTGTACAATTACTACTATTACATGACGGACTGAGGACTTGACTTGAACTTGAACTGACAGTTCAATTCGCGGCAAGAGCTTACCTAATTGAGAGCTTGACTTCAAGCTGGCTTCATTATTATTATTTTGCCGTGATGGAAGAAACCCTTTTTCTCATTTATGTTCAGCTTATATAAATAAAATAAATTTATTAAGTGAACTCAGGGCCCATGGAGAATATACAAGGAGACAAAACTCTTATGGGGAAAATGACAGGAAATGGATGGGTAGAAGAAACTAAACTTCTAGTTCATTTTTGGCCACAGATGTCACCCTTGTCCGATGTACCCCACATGAAATTAATAAAAATTCATTGGAAACATCAAAAATTGATTAACTACGAATAATCGCATTGATATAAATTGAATTTAGAAGCTGGTAAACAGCTGTAAGCTGGTAAACGTAAAATATATTAGTAATAAACGAACTTTGCCATGAACCGGATAAATACAATCGGCCATGTTTTTTGGGGTACATTTGACTGCAGCGCCACCAATAATCAAACGAAAATTGACAACACGTAGTTTTGTCTCCTTGTATAGCCTCCATGTCAGGGCCGTAGCCATAAATTTGGTCCGGGGGGGACGTAGTTAGAAATGTTCGTCGGGGGGGGGAGGGGGTTACATGAATAATTCTATTATTGAAGTAGAATTAATTAAAGTGAAAAACAACTTGCTTATTTTCAATCAAATGACCAAAGTAAAAAATTCAACTTTCGAAATTTCTTTGCTCCCATAATCTCGAGAACTTCATTCGGATCAACACCTAAGCCCCCATGGATCATCAGTACGGCGAGTGCACTGAGTCTCTCATTTCCGTTTAGTTTTAGTTTCATATGTAAGTTTTGATTCTCTTCAGTGTCGAAAATGATCTCTCCACACTTGCCGTTGTGTCCGGAAGAGTCGTCAAAACTGTTAAAAGATATTTGATTGTTGGAAATCTGCTCGGGTCACAAAAATCAAACACTGCTGATGCCAAATTATGTGATTTTCCTTGCAGTCGAACTGACAAAGGAAGCGTGAAACTTAAAAGTCTGTCACAAACCAAGAGACTAACGATGAACTCGCTTTTCTGAACTGCTGCAAGTAAGCAGACCGCTGTTTCTGAGATGATCCTAGATTTCCCAGAAAGGACCCCAACCTTTTCCTAGGGAAAACGGCTTTCGGGTAATTTTCTTGAAATTTCCCCGCCCAAAAACCACCTCCAAGGGGCTAGAGGGATATAACAGATTTCTGAATGTAAAACAATTTACTCTTGTAGTCCACCAAATGGCTGCCCAAAACAACCACCCCTTTGACCCTTTAACCACCGACCATCTAACCCCTCCTCTCCTAGGTCCCCTCAACCCCAACTGTCAGTAATGCAGAGTACTCACCTTTCAATTCATTCATTCTTGATTTTTTTAAAAACCAACAATACTTTTTTGTCCTTGGGCGCGTTTCATTCCGACGATTCAATTCGTTCGTAAACAGGCAAGGGCCTTTTACATCCCAAACGCAAAGTGGAAACGCAAATTGGAGCTCTTTTATCGCACAGAAATTTGTATGTTTTTCTCTCGGTTGCACGAACGTGGATTCCAGACAGAGAGAAAGCATACAAATTTCTGTGCGATAAAAGAGCTCCAATTTGGGTTTCCACTTTGCGCTTGGGATGTAAAAGGGCCTTAGTATCAAAAAATTGGGTTTGGGTTTGCGGGTTTTGGAGATTAAAATGTGAAAAGTATAGATTTTCATATTTGCATATTGGAAATTTTAAAAATTAGGGAAACGGGAAAATTGCGAAAATGCAAATTTAGGTATTTGGAAAATTCTGCGTGTTTTCAATTCGAAATTGGAAATTCAAAATTTTTCGAATTTTTTGACATTCACAATTCTAAAAATTCAGAATTTGCAATATTGTTACTCAGAATTTCGGGAGGGGCCCTCCCTACAGGGCTACGGCCCTGAGTGAACTGCACAGGAAGTGAATTGCACAATCAACGGAGAACCAATTTTCAAAACTTAAGCGCTGAAGCAGGGTTACATGGCTTTAGTTCAAGTCGATCCGACAAATTTTTCGAATCTACTTGATTCAAGCTGACTTGAAGTCGATCCGAGCTTACATCACTTTTAAGTCGACTTGAAGCCGGCTTCAAGAATGCATGTAACCCTAACTTTACTGAATGGGCGCTTCTAACAGCCGAAATTAGACAGATGCCTTAATCTTTAAGCTATTGAGACCAACTTCTTTGCATTCGGCCAACATCTCAAAAAAAAGTTCTCACTAGAAAATTGGGTAAATATATTTTTTTTTAATTTTAGCATTTTTGGCGACATGTACTGCAAACATTTAAATAAATTAACCTCGTATTTGCTTTTATACAACATGCCTAATTTTTTGTTAGATGCTTGTTTTTACAATTTATGAAAAAGCATTACCTCCAATACCTAATTACCAAATCATAAACTGCATAATTTTAAACATCCAAAAAAATCCATAATAAACACTTCCATTCACTATCCTACATGAATGAGTATACATTACTCACTTGCCTCCATAATAAAGTACTTTTGAAAGCCCTTTCCCTTTAATCGACAAAAAATGTTCTTTTTAGGAAAATGCCCAAGGATGTAATGATTCTGTCTTATCAGATTTTTAAAAGCTTCAGGCATATCCTTCAGTATCTATTAAGCTGAAATTTTGTATATGTCTCCTGTCCTGTATCTTTAGTTAAGGCTTCCATTTGGTAATTGATTTCTCGATGCGTATGCATAGCTTTTAATAAGAATGGCTATAAATCTACGGCTAGAGTACTGAATATACGCGTGTGTATATAAAAAACAGCTTGTTCTGTGCTTGGGATTTTTAGATCAGGACACATATACTTCTGAAATCCTTTTACTTTCAGTTTTTTATACTTTTTCTTCTTCTACACAACAATAACAAAAATCTGTATTTTTATGAATTTCGTGACCTAATCAAAAGCTTTATTGGTAAAAAGTTCTTTTATCCTTTTTCCAAGCTTCCTCCTGTGCTTGTTTGTACTATATCCCATGGTACAAATCTATCCCCGTGTTCTTCTAATGAACTGGGTTTTGAGAGCTTTTGAGTTCCCATACAAAATCGGAAACCCAGGTTTTATCTGGGTCTTCTGGTTCTTCGATTTTGTATGGGAACTCAAAAGCTCCTCAAAAGCTCTCAAAACCCAGTTCATTAAAAGAACACGGGGCTTATTGCATTGAGAAAGCTCATCAAGAGAGGTAGCTCGTCATATACAACATTCTATTTATTTAGACGAGCTCCATTGGTAATACAAAGCTTTCTAAAAAATACTTCTACCCTAGTCCAAACCCCTTCATAGTCCTTGAGTTGTTCTAAAAATATTTTATTACTGTTTATTACTAAAAGTTCTCAAGCTTGAAATAAAGCTTACAATTTCCAATTTGATAAAAACCATTTTCACAACAATTCAAGCTGCAGAAATACAGAGCTTTCGAAAATCATTTCGGAATAATGAACTCAGCAGTTTCACCGAAAAAAAGCTCAGTAAAACCAAGAATTGAAACCTCGAAACCTATTCCGAAAATGCATGAATTTTCTCCTAATTTTTCATTATTTTCCAGTTCGAAAAAGTTTATATCGCAAAATGGTTTGTGTCGTATTCAACCAGAACTTTTTTTCACTCAGGGAAGTATTTCTGGGAAAATTTATAACTTTCGGAAAACTTGAGATTGTGAACTTTTATGTTTTAATAAATAGGGTGTTTGGAGTGACGAATAGAGGGACCTCTATTCTATGGATATTTTTAAATTTGAATTTTTAAATTTGAATTTATGAAAACAAATTGAAAAAGTTTAACTATAGCAACAGGGAACTACACATCAGCACCAAATTGTAAGAACATCACAACACCATGGACACACTGGGCCTGAATGCAGTAGACAAGGGCAATATACAAAAACAGGTCTAATAAAATAGTTAATAAAATTCATATAGAGGGAAATAGATAAATTAAATACTGATCAGGAGGGATTTAGCACGGGGGCAAAAAGGAACAAAACAATTCTGTTCAAATGAAGAAACAAGTGAAAAATGAGGAATGGCAATAGATTTAAACTTTTGGAGAAAAAGGCGGTCTCTAAAGGACCCAATACACGAAATTTCGACTGCATACGAATTGTTGTTTTGGCGTGGCGTGGTCGGATGGAGCGCTCGTGTATTGGGCCCCTAATATCCTAGCTCAGCCCCCAACCAAAACGAAAAAATCTAACAAACTGGTGCTCCCCAATATATACATGTTAGGGATAAATGCTGCTACTATTTTTGAACTGTGCAGAGCGTATAGAATTTTTCAAATGTAGTTAAACCGAACTACGCCAAACCCAAAATATTTTTAGATGACGCAATGAAGATGATGCCTCCACCAAAGAAAAGTGAAACATATATTCTGAAAGCCCTCACAGTTGGGGTCTTAGCAAATGAAATTGAGAAGAATCCAATGAATAAAACTGTTTTCATTCAAGTTTTTTGTGTGGAAAAACCAAGCTTAGGAATCACCCTTTGTACTACCAGTCTGTCATGTCGCCCTGGTCATGGTGCAATTACCTTGTTTATACGTAAGTCGAGTTTCGGCTTAAGATAGGATCTGGCTCCGTATAAACAGTCTTAAGTCGAAATTCGTCTAAAGCTTATTTTATTTCAGCCTAAGACGTATAATTGTGTCTGTATGTGTGAGGAGTTCTCAAAATGGCTGATTTTAGTCTTACATTAAAAGAATAATCTCACTCTATTCCGGTTATTGATTAAGATTATGTTAATGCATAATATAGAACGTAAATTTTCAATGTGTGAAAAAGAATCCGAATCTGTTTATACAGGCAATTCGTCTTAAACCGATTTTAAGCTTAAAACCGTCTTACGCATAAACAAGGTAAATATCTGGTAGTAAGCTTAGTTTGAAGGATCTAAGAGAATAGGATAGGTCAGAGGAGGTTTGGGGGTGTTAGAGCAGAGGACGATGAACCTTATGCTTGAACTCTTGTATGTTGTACGAGTTCGGAAAAAAACAATGTGGGAGATTGTTCCACAGTCGAATTGTTCTATTTGAGGCTATCAGTGCAAAAGTGGTGTAACCCAGACGATGTAAACCACCGGTGTAGTCAGCTTACACCCTTTTTTCTCTATTACTTCGCTATATTTGTTCTGTCCAACAGTTATGTTAGGTACAGTTATGTTTTTGGAAGGCAAAAAGTAGCTTACTCCACTATTGTATTGAAAGTTCATAATGTAAGGAATGTACATTACACCAAAACCGCAACCAGATTAAATTGTGGGTTACACCACTTTTGCCCTGATAGCCTCATTTATAAACGAACTTTTAGACGTTAGTGTGCGCGAAAGGGGGTTGCAGAATGTGAGCCGAGCGGGCACTTCAGTACGTTCCTGATCAGCTGGTTGGTTTAGCAAAACGGTAGACCGATCAGATTACTGATACGGCAGTGGAAATGAATGTATAAGAGTTTTTATACATTGACTCTACGAAACTGCATAGCAGTAATGAAACAACAATTGTGATGCAATAATACATCCAAAATAATATTTTTATTGAAGGTTAACTAAATTCGGTACATTCACCTTAATTTATGATTTTAAACAACGAAAACTGAAAGTTCTATTATTTTTGCACCGTTGTTACAAGATTCGCCGAGTATTTTAAAAAACGTTAATTATTTGCTTATTGTACAACGAAAAAATTCTGGGTAAAAAAACTACGATATGATCCGACGCAAGAGCATGTTTTCAGATCGAGAGGAAAAATGTGACTGAATTTGGTGTAGAAAACAGTGCGGATCTACTGTTATTTATCGTGAATTTTGTAATAACGGGTCAGTACAAAAAAATTATATTATAATTGGTGAGTTGACAGCAATTGATGTTAATGCATTATTTACAGTAGGATAAAATGGTTCCAGGCAGTATACCTATTTCACAAGCAACCAACAAGGAGCCTGGACTGATGACCTTCGCCGACTACAATCCAACTTCAACGAATTCGTTATAGGAGGCGACTTCAATTCAAGGCACCCACAAGGGAGGGACTCAGAAACAAATACAAATGGTAAAAACTTAGTACAATGACGCGACCTTCCTATACTAGAATATTGTATACCCTGGAAGGAGCACCACGTTCCCAAGAGGATCCTCCTATCTGGACTATAGCCAGGGCCGGATTAAGAATCTGGAGGCCCCTAGGCGGAAACTGTGGTGCGGGCCCCTCAAAAAAATTTCAAATCATTAAGTTCATTATCACCTCACAAATTGATTGCCAAGCAAATCGTTTCCACGTCGGTAAAGAGTAACCATTCTGATGAATAATCAGTTATAAGGGGACTTGCTTAATAAACAGAACTGTGGTATAGACCTGGAGACGTCATCTACAGGAAGTTCGGACACCTGCAGCTGGGCATTGCCAGGGTCATCCTCAGACTCAAAAAAAGGCTACATTGGCTAAGAGCATCACACCAGGCGAAACAATTCGAATTTTGGACAATTGGAACGATTCCCCTTCACCCGAGCAGGTTATGTTAGGTTTGGCTGTATTTTTATTAACTCCGTCAAATTTCCCTTCGACCGAGACCATTCCAATATAATAACCAAGCTAGGGATATTTCAAGAGCACTCCGTGATATGAAACACTTCTGCTAAGCAAGCCCCTTGGTGTTTTGCCTTCTGTAAAGGAGGAAAAATGAAACAAGGTGAAAAGAAAATAATGATTAGAAACTCTGAACCAATTTTTGTTTGGTCGTTGGTCAAGATTACGAAAATATGATTGAAAATTTAAGAATTCTGCCAACAGGGCAAAGTATCTTTATGTTATAGTACTCTGGCAATGGTTGAAATCAAAACTAGTACACGAGTTTTTCAAAGATATGCTACTGGATACGCACTCTACTTAAACTCGTACGACGAAACTATACAAATACGCCCGTGAATCTGTAATCTGACAGTCATCGACGACATTCTCTATCCTTTGAGGTTATTGAAGACTGCTGTATAAACAGAACTCTCACTTACCTTTTGTAGCTATCATTTGTAATCCAATATATAGTTTGGAGCAGTCTAATTCTGATTGGATTGTTGAAATTTTATACAGGTATTCACCACAACAGAACACAACAGAGATTTGTGTAGACAAGAGAAACTAGGACCACCTATACTCTATACTCCGGGGGAGCTGAACTACTTCGCGTCGTCGTTGCGTTGTAGAAGCTATCTTAGGAAGGTTAGAACACAAATTCGTGCAAATACAGGAGTGACTCAATGGCTCATGTACGCTTTTTCCCTTCTTTCATAAATTTTAAATATTTAATAGCTCAATATTACTGAGTTGAAAGGAAGTTTGCGCCCCCAGCTGGCCGAAATCGTAACATCTTGCCATGGTTCTTGCATAGTTTGGAATAGTTTGAGTTGTAATATTTGGAAGTAACAATTTCTAAGATCATTTTCAGTAGAAACATAATCTATGCGCCTGCGCGTCAAAGTCTCGTGTCATTTGTGTTGGACTGCATAAAATATTTTTGTGTGTGGTGCGGGCCGCTAGGCGAGCGCCTATGTTGCCTATGCTTTAATCCGGCCCTGACTATAGCACAGCCAACCCCAGCCCTTTTATAAACACTATAGACAAATTTCAACAGGATAAAGGAGCCTAACGCCAGAGTACATGGAATGACCCTCACCGCAGGCTTTTAAAACCATTGGGCTGGCGTACACGGATCATTAGGTCAACACTAAAAACCGATTTTTAAGAGAAGGGCGAAAGGAGGGGCAAGCAAGTTAGTGTAACTTTTTGAACAAAAATTGTTGGTGTGAAAACTAACCCATTCCCAAATGCTTCTGAGGAACTAATAAGCGCAGGAGAACTTATGAAAACAAAAAACAATGAGATGGGCTGTCGAACCATGTATTGAAGAGCAGCAAAGATGTTGAAGAATTTAGACCGATTTCGCTCCGAAGAAAATACTCTAAGGAATCATATTAAAAAGACTAGAAGATTGCTGTACAGAAAACGATATCATGCCAGGATTCCAATTCGGCTTCGTAAAGGAGCCTTCATCGGAACGGGCGCTGCTACTCCTCTTCTTCTTTTTTTTTGTTGACATATTGGGTCCAAAAGTACCGCGGCCATTTGGTTGACCTATTGTACTACACCCCTATACCTCAGACCGCTGGAACTAGTTATCGCTTCCAATTGACTGTTCAAGCTTCCCGGGTTTCCGACCCCCTTCGGTCTGTTCGGAAGGAGTTCACAAAAACGGGCTCGAGTATGCTCCGTGGGCTACCCAATTCCACTCCGGCCCTCCTTGCCTTGGCCCTTCAGAACCTTAGGGCGGTGGCGGTCTGGGTCTGCTAGTTGTCCCAGTAGGAGGCTAAATACGATTCCATGCTGCCAATCCTGCTACTACTGAAAACTCAGAGAAAGTAAATGCACAGTGGCATGCGCCGTAGACTTAAAAAAGGCAATCCACAATGTTTATCACCTCGGGGTGACGATAGTTGAGATGACCACCAATTTGACGAGTACCAGCAATAGCAATAGCACAATCGCTTTGGATCGGCCGGGCAATCCGAATCCAGAAGGAGAAGTTAGTTGGTACGCTCATGGCAAAATCGCCCTGAATGAGAAAGCCGGTACTGCCCATAAGCGGGACCAGTCGAAAAAAGTACTAGATAATTGTTGACGCATACAGCAAAGGGTACAAAATCAATCCAACCCTTCTGAGTCGCAGGGGGACAGAAAAGACTTTCGATTCTCTCTCGATCGAGCGACCGCCCAAAAAAGCTCAAATTTCCCAGGGTCCCTCCAAGAAAAAGCGGATTCGAGCCAGGTGCAGAAAGGTTGCTGAGCGAAGTGGTCAGAGATCACCTGCAAGTGGCCTTGATGGACGGGAGGGCTTTAGGCGACGATTTATTCCCGAACTCTGGGTGGAGGTGGAAACCAAACTATGAAAAATAATTAAATTTTATGAAAATTTGTATTCTGTACATTACATTTTTTAAGTTTTAATACATAAATAGATGCTTTAAAAGCAGAGACTATCTATTGATCTATCTGAGAGTGAGAGGCTTGTTCTTTTTTGCGAAACGAAATTTCCCGCAGTTGAAAAATTCCTTTCGTTTTGCGTAGAACTTGGTTTTATCGTTTGTAATGCTGCTTGCAACAACGCTAAGTTTGGCGGAAGTTTGCCATTGATAGAAAAAAATCGTAATTTCTCTCGATAAAGTTTTGAAGTCTCCATCTGATATCTGAGAAGATTTGTTACTTTCACGAATAAAATTTTCCAGCTGCTTTTTAAGAATTTCTTCATTAAGTACTTTATTGTGCCTATCCTGCTGGTTCATATCATTCGATTCAAATTCGCAATCTTCAATCTCCATTATTTGTGCATTCTCTGTAGATATCTCAACAATAAGATTTCTATTACCAGACGATGCATCAGGTGATTCAGGAAAAAGCCTTACCACCAAGTTTTTAGACGATTTGATGATTTCATTTTACTGGTCATGCTGAAAAATTCATTTTCCACATTTTGTAAAGAGGATGGTTCCTGTAAAAATTTAAAAAGAGACACTATTGATTTATCCCTTTTTTTTCCTATACGAACTGTTAGTTCCTCAAGCAACTTTAAAGCTAAAACAGATTGATTTTTTTCTAGTGCTTGAAACAGAAATTTTAGGACTCCTTCCGCTGTCAATAAGGGAGTATCATTACGACTTAACGCTTCTATTGCTATTCGGGCAGGTTTCAAAACATCCAACATATTTCTGGCGTTAATAATATTATCAATGATCAATAGATAATCCATACTAAGATCTTCTAAAGCCTTTTTTATAGGATCAACTATACGAAGAAATCGTTCTACCATTGACTCTAATGTATTCCACCTGATATTACAACCCAACAATAGCGATAGCTCCTTTTTCTCTGTGGCTTTAACGTAATTTTGCAAGACGCTATTTCTTACCGGTGATTTCTTGAAAAGCTTACCAACTTTTCGAATGTTCTGAATAGTGTTATTAATATTTATATCGGGATCGGGATTGATTATCAAACCGCTTGGAGAAATTAAATGCCGTTCCTGGAAATTACTATTAAATTAATCACCTTCATTTGGATCAAAAGTAGAATTTTCGTCATCGCTGGTTTCTATATTTTCTGTTTTAGATGTGTATAGAACAGACGTAATCTCCAAATAGATAGCGTGATTATATAACACACTAGTTGGGATCCGGCGCGCCTATGCTGCTCCCATAAGCCAATAGTAGTAATCAGGTGATATGAATTTTAATATACAGTAGGCGAGTTTGAAAAAGGCAATTTTTTGGTATTTTTGATTCCAAATAAAAAAATGTGAAACTATTAGGGATCTGACATTTTGCTGCACCCAACGTTTAAACATTTAAAATCAACCAAACCTTAAAAATTCAACTCTTCTTAACCATTAAAGAAAAACTTTAATAGTTGGAAAAAGCAATGCCAAAAAACCAACTTTTATTTTCTCTTATATTGCGAAATTGTGTTCGTCAAAACATGTGAAATTAATGCAAATATTGAAAATCAAACTATTCGCAATATCTAAGGAAAGAACCAATCCTTATTTCTGTAAAATTTGGAGACATTAGATTCAATATGCTTTCATATTAAGTGTGACCAAAATTACCTATGTATGTATTCTTTTGCAAAACTTGCTGGTAAACTATGTTTTTGGTTTTGTTTTCCGGCGCGTAAATAAACAAAAATGATACCTTTCCGGCTCGCTGCCACCCAACCTTAAGACATTTAAAATTAATCCAAATCTTAAAAATTCAACTCTTCAAAAAATATTTATAACCATTAACGAAAAATCAATTATTCCTATAAAAGTTCGAGAGTTTGGATATTGGTTTGTTTGCCTAATTCTGCGAAGTTTGTCTTCAGTCATGCCGTTCTTGTATTTTCCCCACAAAACCGATGGTTCTGTTGGGTATCATGTCGTCAATATAATTGCCAACAGTTGACGAATGTTATTCGGCGTGGATGCAAATGATGAATCAGTAAGTTTCAGATCCCATTGATTGTCGTCTTCCAGCAATTTCAACTCGCGACATGCATCTTGAAATGTATTGAATATTTGACCACTGACTGTTTGTAAAAATTCGAAAGACGTTGGTACATTCAGCAACAACAAACGCAAAAAGAAACATTCACGTTGTTTTGGATGTACTGTGTAAAGTCGTCCCAATGTCTTTGCTTGCAATACGCGTGCGATAGTTGGATGTCGTTCGCCTTGTCTACGTAGCTTCCATTTTTTACCTGATTTGTTCCATATATAATAGCGAGGGACGTCGGTATTTAACAATGTTTTTGCGAATTGTCCGAAAATATCAGGTTTTTGGCACAGTGTGAAAAATTCACTAAGTGTAGTTTTTGGTGGCTTGAAAACTCGTTGGAGAGCATTTTCTTCAGTGAAATATACACGTTGACCGTTTTCAAGATGTACCGCAATCTGAGGCGTAATGCAAAAACTCGACATTTATATATTTCCTTATTAACACTTTATTTAATCGAACCAATTAAAAGCTTTTACGTAATTTTCGGTGGAAGTATATAAAGAACAATGGATGCTGGTATTTTAGAGGTTTCCCAATGTTCAAAAATATTTTTATTTTGTATATAAATTATATGTTTCTTAACTGGTGTGTTTTTGCGTGCTCCGGTAGTTATAGTATACAGTAAATAGTACATAGTATATAGTACACAGTACACAGTACAGTGTAACTGTACACACTGTACATACTGTACACACTGTACACTCAGTACACTCAATACACAAATTCATACGTTGTCACTCGTAAAAATCAGAGTGCTTTTTTAAAGCTAACGGTTTTTTATATGTACATGACAATTAAAATTAATTATTTTTTCGCCCCGCCAACTTAAATATAATCAGTGAAACATTCAAATTCTCTATATTTCGAGAACAGCTTCACTTATCTGGACCAAAACTATCCTATCTCTCAATCCGGAACCAACACTACACATTCCCAAATTTTTATTTAAATCTGTGGGGCGGTTTCGGAGATTAGCGTGAACAAAGCTTGTGACACGTAGTTTTTATATATTAAGAAGAAAGATTTGTAAATGGGCAGGTGATAATTTCCCATATTTTACCTTAACGCTCGCACCGTCTGATGTAGTTGCCACAATATCTTTGAGAAACTCATACCAAACGATTCCAATTTTGAATTCACCATTTCTATAATTTTTTGCAGCGGGGCAGCTTCCTGTTACTGGGATTAATCCTAAATTAATTGAATCTAATTTTCCGAAGTATAAGTGTACATTCATCTATGGTCTGTTTTTGAAACTGGTCCATTCATCAATAGGCAAACAATTTGTAATTCTGTTCTTTTAGCGATTTAATTTTAAAAACTAGTTTAACTTTCACTAAGCAATAATACTTATACACTAAATTCATGACATCCGACGGCTGTTGTGGCAATGAAAATCCCTGCTTTTTTTATACTTTTACGAATGAACTCGCTTTTAATTATACCCAAACTACTGAAACCATCTTTCGCTGCTAATTTAGCCACAATTTCTTCCAATGTTTCAATATCATTATTTGCATTCATGACAGTCACAAATTTGTCAAGCGTTGATGATTTTGCAGAGCTATGGCTTTTCGAACTGCATGTCTGCAGGTGCTACATATTGCTATCCTCTTCATGCTATGATGACCGGTTAAATGACGATGAAGTCCAGTTGCTTGTGATGCTTTGCATGTAATAGATTTTTTACAAAGATTGCAAACAGCTATATCCTTATCCCCATGTTTTTTTTAAAATGTTGCCAACAATTTTCGTAATGTGTCTGCTCCATTTTATGGCTTAAAAACTGATATTAAAATTGAATTATTTAATTGTTTAAAATTTTAAAACAGCCAGTAAATATTAGTTAGTTAGTTAGTATATAATATTCGCACTTCACGTTTTAAATCTACAATATTACCAATGAATAATCAAGAATGACTGAACCACTGAACAACCTAAGCAGACATGTTAAATTGTTTACAACACAAAAGGCTACTTCGATCAAAATAAAATTTAAAAATAAATATTTTCCGTTTAACGATTTTTTTACGAAATATCGATTGTTTTCTACATTGATGGGATAATCAATGTAGAAAACAATCGACATTCAAAAAAAGCGTAGATCCTCTTTCTCCGTAGTTTAAAATTAATTTGATTTAAATAATTTTCTTAATCGAGAAATAACATAAATTCTCGAGAATCGAGAAATTGTTAGTTGTTGAGAATTCCCGAGAATTGAGAATTCTCGATCACAACCTCTACGCGCATCCAGTCACAGCGCTGTGGAGGAACCTCAGAAGAATAGCGTTTCATTCTTTCTCTTTATCAACGAGGAGTTCTTTGAAATTTTGGAGGGGAATGGAAGCTGTCTAAGCTTCGGAATTAGGTATGTCATATCCAATAGAGCCAACCTAGTCCCAACAATATAAAATCCTAAATAGGATTGACTGCAAGAAATTCGGTTCGGACCTGAGAGCACGAGTCTAGGTAATCGAAGATAGGGTCAGGTTACGCACACTTGGCAGTTAAGTGCCGGAAGACTTAAAAAAGATTTCCCGAGTGGAAGTCAGATCATTGATAAGCTTCCTAAATTTTACAGGATGGCTTTAAACATCCGCGGCAGTCAAACATTTAACATCTTTCAATGACCAAATAACCCCCGAACTCCAGGTACACGAGGTTGTGCCTTCAAAACGTCGCAACAAAGCGCTAATTGGGCCTCCGGTCGCACTGGACTCAGCCCTACACCTAACCTAATCCGTAAGAAGAAATCAAAACAAATTTATACAAAGATTTGATTCCGACATCAATCCGCTCCTCGGCAGGTCTTCTTGCATAAATATGTGATACACAATTTCAATTTAATTTCGAACACAGTTCTTGTAGAAGTTGTTACGGCTGATTGCTGCTGGTACTGTAATACTTAAAGTAAGCTCTAACTAGATTTTTTATTGAACAATTTTACATACATAGCGTACATAGTTAGTTATACCTGGTGTTGCTTTGCAATCTTGTTAAAACATTTTTTTTATAAATCTACAAAAAATTTGTTTCAAATCTCGACTCTTCAAGGACTGTTACATTTTACCGTCACAACTCCAATTACTGCAGAGTATCATCGAAACAGATGTAAGTCCAATCGACAAAAAGGACAAGCTCTAGGGAAATATATTGTGCTTGTAGTACACATGTGCCATTGAGATACAATCTGCACTCTATCGAACCAATATTCAAATCTGTTCCTTGTAGCAACTAAAAAAAATCGAAACTTACTCTTAAAAACAAAAAAAAACCTTTTCACGTATGCTCTCTCTCTCTCTGCACTCGAGTTTAAAACAGAAAAACGAAGATTTCCAGATCCTTGAATTCGCAAGTGGCGAAAAGTGCTTTCGCTTCAAATAATAGAGACGTGTCCTGTCCCTAAAAAATTTCCGCTCAAGTGAAAAGTTTTCATTACAAAAAAAAAATATAAAATGTTCAATCCTAGAGACAGGTTTTCCTGGAACTTTTCGCCAAAGTGACTCCTGCCGCAGCTTCAAAAAGTGATGCCACGTGTAGTTTATGTCCTTTCCATTATTGTGGAGCTTCCCATGTGCAAATTGACACCGCCGCTGCCCGTTCAATTTCAGACTCTCCCAAACTTTTATCTCATATTTCACAGGATAAATGCTTGCATGTGTTTTCCCTTTGTACCAATCTCACCGAAAATTTGTGGAATGGCTGCAATGGGGATGGACTTGGGAGGGTGGTCGGTCGCTCTAGATGACCGTCTGGGCGGTGTATGCTGCTACTAAACCTAAAGGATAAAGGATAGAAAAGAAGGAAGGCCATGCGGTTATTTGCACCAAGTTTACTGACCTTCAGCTGGGGGTAGCAATTCCATGGGGGCAAACCAGTAACTTTTTCAACACTCATTAGGGATTTTATGGTATTCCGGATAACAGGCAGCAACAGCTGAATGGCTAGACAAGGATATTCTATGATTGAATAAAAAGGATATATGAAGTTCCATCGGGGTATAGCAAAGTGGAGGGCCGAAATACTGTTGGGAGTTTTAATGAAATTTTGTCCAGAGTTTATGAAAGTTGCGGCTGTTTACATTTCCTCCTTTTTGCAGCGGCAGCATTAGTAAAAGTTTAGGCCTAAATTAATAATTAAATAAAGGATATTATGCCGGAAAATAAGGTTCAAATAGTTAAATAATTATAGGCATCATAATGAAGTGTTCTAATGAAATATTTGTGGTAACATAAATTAAGCCTTGATGTATGAAATGATGATAATATGATGGTGTTCGTTGATGATATTGAATTTTCTAAAGAAAGTTATAGTCAATTTTAATGAACCTTACTCATTTTATAAATGGCCTTCTTTTGACGATATAATTCATAAGGCTTGAAGAAAATTTATTCCTGATGTATCCAAATCATGAATTGTTTATTTAGAAAAAATGGAGAAAAAAGAGCATAGTTCGGCGATTGACCACATCTATTTAAAAGGATAACACCGAAAGTGATCAAAGCCGAGTTGGATGAAGTTTATGGCACATCTGCTCCGTTCGCAACGTCCAATGGAAGTGACTTCGACCGAAATGATTGACCAAATCCATGACAAGCTATTGATAGATCGGCTAGTGAAAGTGCACCAAAATTAGGTGAGGCCACAGGCATATCTTAAGCCTTAAGGGCAGAACTCTATTTAGAACATTAAAAACTAAGCTATTTTCATGATTTTTGTTATACTAAAATAAATAATGCAATTTGTTTAAAAATTTTTCAGTGTATTAAAGGATGTTTAAAGAAACAAAAGAATTTTTTTTTTAATATATTTATTTTTGAGGGAGAAATACATGTTTTAATGTCACCACCACGCGCAGTTTCCCCTGATTGGCGTACACGCTCACGTCTCTAGTTTTCATCTGAAACGAGATATCAAACCCGATTATTCTTCGTAATGGTTTTAGTCGGTGAACCTAAAAAATTGTGAAGAAAGTGTAATTTTAGTTATTTTAGAAGATTTTGAAAAAAAAAGTTCGAAATTTGCTGCAAATTTTTTGCTTTGTTGTTGTAAAAAAATTGCGTATTATTAATTTTTTCACAATTTTTTAGGTTCATCGACGACATTTTTTAATTGTGAATAAGCATGTAAAATTTCAAGTCGATAGGCTACTTCGTCACTTTGTGATCATGCCCGCCAATTCCAAAAACATGGTTTCGAGAAAAACGCGTTTAAAGATTTTGTTAAAATACTGAATTTTTGCTTTTTTTTGTTTTTTTGTCTTGTCTAGTTACAGCGTTTTCATGCAAACAGCTATTCCAGATGAATACAGTAGACCTTCCTCTTGCTGGTAGAACTCATTTCGTTCAGCATTTACGATCCTTCGTACCGCTCGGGTCACTTTTGTGCTTGCTCGTGTACGATGACTCTGCCTCTGTTTTCTATCTTCATCATAGCTGTCGCAGAAAGTTTTGCATTGGTTACCAATAGTTATTTGTAACGATTCCATAGTTCGTAAGACTGCACTACAACCTTCGTTGAATATACTAACAGCCAGAAAAGAAGCGGTTTCCACTACTTTATAGCCACAATGCAGATGTTTGGGAACTAAACGCCAGATCGTTGAATTAAAACTTTCATTTGCGTTTTGCGTGTATCCGCCTAAACATCTGTTTAGAACAGTGTTTGCCAAACTTATTTCGGTCATGGACCCCTTACTATGTATAACAAAAACTTAATCATGCACCCCCAAATCCAAGTCAATTAAATTTTATGATATAATAAAATCTACTAAAAATACTTTAATCTGTTCTCTCTGAGAAGACAATTGTACATTGCTAGGTAAATTAATTCGGTACATATTTTTAATTGTTAAGAAAACAAAAGAAAAAATGCAATTGTGCTTGAAAATATACGTACATAGGTACCTACTTAATAGATCCCAGCGGGAAAAATTGGGAGCGCTGCTCAAGGGAGCTGATTTTGAGTTTACTGGAGTTTTCAGAAATTGTATAGAACGAGCAAAACTGGCAATTATCTTAATGACCATAAATCGTGTTATTAGTATACTCAATAGACCGCTTCTCCTTCGATTACACAAGTTAAGCAGCATTGGACGTGGCTAGTACTTAGTGCGGGGCCCGCTTGGAAAAACGACACCGCCCTTGGAATAAAAAGAAAAAACAATAATTGCAAAAGGCGAACAAAAATAAAAGCTTTTCGACACCCGAAGCTTATTCATATATCTATCAACTTCAAATTTTGCACATATGTATGTATGTATAGTTTGCGTGATAACGCAATATGACCATTTTGAAAAAAAATCAAGATGGCGGTTCCAAGATGGCAGCCCATTTTTGCAATAGGCATGTTAACAACCGCATAAACGTAAATTTATTTAGCGCTGTTAACAAGGTTATTTGTGCTTTTTGGCTTAGCTAAAATGTAGCACAGCTTCTAAGTGTCAAAAGGAGTTGACGTTTACTTGTGAATTTTTGTTGTAAGAAAATAATTTAGTAATATTTTGATACAGCAGAAGATATTATTATTAATTTTTTTTTTCGTGTTATTAATTATAAAATGAGAGATGTTATAATTTTTAGTTGTTATTAGTTGTAAAATGAGAACTGTCAAATGATATGCTAGGAACAGTGTTAAGTTAGCAGCGATAATTTAACAGAGTAACTTGGGCCTAAACGCGCCATATGCCAGGTAGAATAGAATTAGCTGTGTTGCATCATTCTAAATTCAAAATAGCGGCCAAAACCGAATGGCGGAAGACATAATAAACTAAAAAGCAGAAAATATAACCTATCAACTTTAAATTTTGCACATATGCATAGTTCGCGTGACAATGGACTCTGATTTTTTTGTATAAAAAAAATAAATATGGCGGTTCCAAGATGGCGGGAGAATTTTGCAATGGTGTTCCCCGAGCCCGGGACATGGGTATCAAATGAAAGGGTATGCCAAGAAGAATAGAATTAGCTGTGTTGCTCCATTCCAAATTCAAACTGGCAGCCAACAGAAAATAGCGGATTAACTTTTTCTTTACAACCCGCTCGGTATGGGTATGACGAGTAGAATACAGTGGCGGAAGAATATACTAAAAAGTAGAAAATAAAAATAAATAGTTTAAAAAAATAAAAAAAAACGATTTTATTTTAAAATGAACTAAAAAGTAAAAAATAATTTTGAATGTAAAGTTTTTATTGCTCCAGCCATTATATGGGAACAATCTACCTTTCACAATCAAGCTCAGAATGAAATTAATGAAGTTGTTGGTAAAATTTATAAATAAAACTTACTTAAATGTAAAAAGCGTGGGACGTTAACGAAAAGTTTAATAAAATAAGAATATAGGTAAAGAGCGTTCCACCTGGGAACGTCTGAGGACATTCTCCTCTTCCCAAATTCTGTTTGTATAACAAAAGTTTTGTAACAAATGCAGATATAATACTTTCAGTTTTGGGAAAATTTAATTGATCACCATGTAACTTTAAATTTATTTCATCAAATTTGGCGAATAAGTCAGTCAAATAAAGCTGTTTGCTTTTCGATTTCGTCCGCGACGCCGCCATGGTCACGCGGGAAACATCGCGTTTTAAATTTTTCTAATTTTTTATATGAAAACTTTCGATATGTTTCGCGGACCACCGGTAGTTCTTCGCGCACCCCCAAAATAATTTTTAATTATCACGGACCCCCTGGATCATCCCATAGACCCCAGGGGTCCATATGGACCACTTTGGGAATCACTGGTTTAGAAGATCGTCCTTTGAAAGATCCTGGTAAACAGGGAGAAGGTGTTTTTCCATTTCGAAAGAAACAAGTTGTTGCGGATGAGTGTAATTGTCCAGGTGTCCACGTGCTTCCGCCTTACGCCAGGAACACCAACTATCTAGTGTTTCACCGAGACCCGAGATAATCTCGTTATCGTCTCGTTCTCGGTACCGAGAACGAGATGAGAACGATGAATTATATTCTCGATCAGTCGAGACGAGAACGAGATCACCCCTTACGAGATTCTCGTCTCGACGGGATTATTTAATTTCTCATTCTCGTTTTTCGAGACAGTTCGAGACAATATGACAGAATATGACAAATTCGAAGCTCTTTTTTATTAATAATTTATTCTCTAATAATTTATATTTTTATTAATTATTATGGTCATCCGGGGGTAGATAAATTTGTCTTGGAATCATGTGATAAAGCGTCCGGCTTCCATCTCTGAGTTAGTGAATTCGAATTCAGAGAAATCAGTTCTCTTTTCTTGTCAAATCATCATTATACGGGGTTTTATCGAATAGAACAGTGGCAATGATAATTACATTAGCATGTTCCCACAATGCCCATGCCCATGTATAATGGCAACGTCGGTACCAGTAGAGCGCCTGTTCTCTAAAGCATCTTTAATCGACCAGCCACGTCGAAATAGACTCAAAGATGAATCAATGCAAGCTCTATTCTGCATAAACGCATGGACAAAATCAGAATTAGTCAAAGAAATTTGTGAATTTTATACTTATGTTTAACTGGGTATCTTCAAAAACTCATCATTGCCGCATCACTGCTGAATTTAGATTTTGGAAGTCTGCAGCTGAATTCTGCAAGTGCAGTGATGCGGGAATGATGAGTTTTTGAAGTTACCCTACTTATGTAACGTAATTGAATACTTATGTAACGTAATATTGTAATTGTTTTAGTACATAATGTATTGAATATATTAATTTAATAAATATATTAAATATATTATTCATATTTATTTTCTTCTAATTTATTTATTATCCTTTAATTTATTTATTTATATAATTTATTATTTTTATAAATCTCGGTTTTTCGATAAATTCTCGTACGAGACGAGACCGAGACGAGACGAGCAATCCTTTATTGAATCTTGTCCGAGACCGAGACGAGACGATATGAAGATCAAAAGCTCGGAACGAGAACGAGAAAATTTCAAATCTCGCCTCGTCTCGGTCTCGGTGAAACACTACAACTATCCGCTCCTATCGGGCAATATTCGGGTCTTGGATGGTCATCAGTCGAGATGCTAATATGGCCTTCTTCATATCCAAAACTGAATTTTTGTTTTGTATAATTGCTAAACCATAATTTTTTGTTAACTTGGTTATAACACTATCAGTCAGCTTTCCTCTTCCTCCAAGTTTTTCTTTCTTCTTGATATTTCGTAGTCGGCTGCCCATTCGCTTCTCCACGTGTCCAACACATTCGGTTTTGATTATAGTGCAGTCATCGCCATATGGATTTAGATCTAGTAAGCTCTTGAATGTTTTGGAATCCCCGTCTCGAATGTAATTCACATATGTATCTCACTCCGTATTTCTCAAGAGAAGACGCAAACATTTCTTTCATAGCATCTGCCTCCATCTTGCCTACAAAACCTTCATGGTTGATTTGACACTCTACTTGATGTGTTTCGAACCAAACATCATACTCTACACTATCTTTTTTATTGTTCCAAATTGCACATTGATGACAGTACTTGCTTTTTACCACGATATCAACTATTATTCCAGTGAAATATCCAATAAGCCCTGCAGCACCAAATAATGAAGTAAACCCATGTTTTTTCCAAGTACCATCTCCGCATACTCTGAAATCTGTTGCTGGTTGTCCGTTATTCACGTTTGCTAGTGTTTCCTCTTGAACAGCTTTTTCGCACACTAACTCAAAAGTGGATTTAGCCGCTTTATGTATATGTTTCAGGATCATTTCATATGTGCTCGAAGCAAGACCTTGTCCGATATCCATGAGACCGCAGAATATGTTCACACCTTCTCTACCGAGGCCTAGCATTCTCATAACAAAAACTATTCTTCGATTTATTTAATATCCCGTATTAATTAAAGGCCCGGAAATCGACCACATACACATTTCATCACAAGTTTAAATCCTAGACCTCGTACACCGGTTTCTTCGAATTTCACTTTACTTTTACATTTTTTACAAACTACTAACTCTTGCAACGCACCAAAAACAGTAAAAAATTCAATAATCTTGTAGTAATGCAAAGGATTTATTGAAACATTCGCACTACTCGATGTACTTAATTTTCTGGCAGAAGCACTAGGCCCGGGTTCCGGATTATTATTAGCAGGTCAAAAGGGTTTCTACTATGTACCTTTATACTTTCATTGGGATGTACACATAGCGACATCGTCTAAAATTTTCAACATAAGAAATCTATATCGATTGTATTTTAGCATAACGTTCAAAGGACTGTATCTTGCAAACTATTTCGAATTTCATCTTGATATTTTACAGCCATATTTTCCAAGGATAATACTAAGAATTAATGCAAAAAAAATTCTTCGAAAAAAAAGTTCTAAATAGAGTTCCCCCCATTAAGATACAGTGTTTTCAACTTCGCAACAATTTGGTAAAAAAAATTCGGTAAAATGGGTGCTGCGAGTGATCTCTTCTTTTGCCTAGTGGCTTTTCGCTTAGACTTGCAGTTCGACCTATCGCAAGGTACTCACAAGGAACATGAAGTGGGACTCACCCTACTCAAGGCAAAGCCTGCAGGTGGGATTCCCGCCCATTCTATCATCCATAACTAATAATTCAGGACGAACTGTTCCGTAATCAAGCTAACAATTGTTATGACATCAAGCCAACAAGAGACATCCTTTTCCGCGTTAAGACACGCCAATCATTCAGACATTAAGTCAACAAGTGTTCTGACATCCTTTCTACTGCACCTCAACAAGTTCTTAGTCGCGTTAAGAGACCACGTAGGAAGAAACCACTTAGAGTTGGCCAATGTAGGCTCGGACCTCCAGCGTCCGATGTGTTTCATTCAGGTCCGATCGGCAAGGGCTCTCATCACCAAGTTATTGCGTGCCACGATAGCCGATTTCGGGCCGATGAATACAATGGAATTGATAAATAAAAGCATGAGTATGGTATGAGGATAAGATATTGGGTGCGCCAGTGCAAAAACTGCGCACTATGGCAGTCTTCGACACATTAACTTTACATTTTGGCTTGGTAGGTATGCTTCCTCTCACCTACTGCACTCGTTTTCCTCCCTTCCGCGCGCGGTTGTCCAGGTGACAACAATTCCAAAAAGCGGGAACACCTAAAACCCAACACCAAACAAATAAATACCGAGATATAGCTTCCTCTTATGAAAAAATTAACGAAAATTACTTCGAAAGATCAACTGCTGCACGTGTTCAAGAGGCAGAGATTTAATTAATATTATTTTTAAAAATTAATTGTAGTAGGTTTAAGGAGGCCAGAGCGGTTATTCTGTAACTGTGAAAAGTCTAGTGAAAAGTCTTTTCAGTGAGAATTCCAATAAATGCGATTCTGGAACGATGAGAACGTGAGTTTATCTGTCAAATTATTTCATGGTGAAAAATAATTTCTCACCAAAATTTTTCTAGTGAGAAATATGAGAACTTACCATTTTCAAATCACAACAGTTGTGAGAAGTGTGAAAACTTTTAATTTTCAAAAAAAAATTGTGGGAGGAGTATGCCACTCATTTAAATGATCTAGGTGTAACTTTTTAAATTTAAGTAGTAATGTGTAACTTTTTAAGTTCAACGATTTTTTGCAAAAAAAGGGGAGTTTGAAATGTAAAACCATGAATTTTGAGTGCAAACCCAAATTATAATTGCCCACCTTTGGCGGCTTCTTATTTGCTCTATAAATAAAAATACTGTTGCCATTTTAAATGTTACAAAGTCTTATCTACAAAGTAGGCTACTCGAATAAGTACAAAATATGACATAAAACCCCACGTTTGATGTTTATACAAGTGAGAATTTCCAATGTGAACTACATTCAGCTCATTTGTCACTGGAATATCTCACTAGGTTATAGAATCGCTTTGCTGACAAAAATGAGAACTCAAAATGAGAAGACCCGATGAGAATGAGAATGAAAAGACTTTTCACGTTTTCACTTTCTCATAGTTACAGAATAACCACTCAGAAGGCAAAACACTTGTATGTATGTACATACTAATTGTGAGTTAGTCAACAAATGATATTTGAACAAGCAACATTCGCTTTCCGACTATTTATTTTTTCCCGTCACATTTCCATCATTCTACATAATGTTATACATTATATCAAACGTTCGACAAATAAAATAATTCCAACATTTCCTTCTTTAAATTCAAAGACCAGAGCTGGGAAAACGTCCTTTTATACCCATCATTGTGTTATCCATTACTCTAACTCCACTGAGCTTTATTTTTTGTTGAAAAAACACAAGTATGTATGGCATCGGTTGAGCCCGCCAGCACATGGCGAAACAGATTTAACTCCTCTATTAACTCCAATATACTGTATCATCTGCTCTGTTAACTCCTATCGACCAGAAATCGGGAATCCTCTGAGAAAGGGTGAGTGAGCAAGGGATAGCATACATGCAAGAGCCCAGAGAGTTTTGCGACAGAACGAATCAATAACCAATTTATCTATGGCCTTTGAGATTATACCCAAATGGGGCCTAAAGTACCCGACAGTGAAGACCTGGGTCCGGGTCAAAAAACCCATCAGCTGATAACTTTCCTGCCAGCTTATATTGGGTCAACTCATAAATAATTTGGTGTTTCCAAATGCATAAACTGAAGATCGGCGGAAAGAGGTTAAACTACCTGCATCTTATAAAAGTATGCTTTACCCTGGGTTTCCGGGATGTTTCTTTTGTCAACTCACTGTCTTCTGTGCTTAACTTTTTTATAAAGGATCTACTTTTCATTACTAGTCACAATGCGGTCAGGCGGATCCTTCCTGAGACGTTACAGATAGGAATACGACATATGGTAGCCGTAACGCATTGCGCCGGCTAATTAGTAAGAGGGTACCAAATTTCCCCTTAGGCCGGGTTTTTACCTAGCAGACCGTATACTTCCTTGTTCACCTGGTAGTTTGGTACTGCCTGGGTCACAGCCTTTGCTGGCTGGTTAGCGGGATTACCTTGTTTCAGGAGGCATAACACTCCGACGAGGCTGCCTCCCACTAACCCCGACGGTTGTAGCTCAGCGGGTTGATTAAAAAAATGAACTCTTACAAACCCCATGAGTTTAAGCGCGAGCCTCGCTGTCTACTTCTCCATCCTCCAGACTACCCTTAACCTACATATCCGTTCTCTATCTCGAAGCTAAGCTTTTTTTATGTCAAGCTCAGGAATCACCCTTTGCACCACTAGTCCGTCATGCCATTCAAGTCATGGTGCAATGCCTAGTAGTAAGCTTGATCTGAAGATAGAAAAAGATATGTTAGGTTAAGGGTAGTCTGGTGGATGCAAGAAGAGGAGGCAGTAAGCCTCGTGTTTGAACCCTTGGATGTGGTATGAGTTCATTTTTTTAAGCAGCCGGCTGAGCCATAACCGTCGGCCACCTTACTACTACACATTGCCAGGCCGGCCACATCACCTTGCGGGGCTTAGGGCTAAAATAATTTTTGGGGCCCTTTAAGGATTTTGAAATTCCAAAAAATCTTTGACTAAAAAAAATTTGTGGTAACGTAAGAATAAGTCCATTGAGAGCATTAAATATAGATACCGAATGGTCGGTTCTTTATTCGCGGATGAACCTAAGGTTACATAGTGCAAAGTAGAATGGAACAGTTCTTATGTAAACAGGCCCTTGTGCTTAGCACTGGGGCTCAGTACTCATCTTTCTTTTGGCAAAATCAATCCAGAAGTTATACCAGAGGGAAAAATTGAAAGCCCCACTAAGGGAAGCGAATTCGAAGCGCTGGTTATATGGTCCAATTGATACTTTAAGGAATTGTATGGAACGAAGAAAACGGCAAACATAGACCGGTTCTCAATCCATGCGGTGGTCAAGCAGCATATTGAATGCGGTTGGTACTTAGTGGGGACCGCTTGGTAAAACCGCTGTCGACACTCGCGTGCGGAGTTTTTCGCGGTTTCGAATAATACTATTTTATTGTGTTTTTAAAAAGTTGGCTGGCGAGTTTGTTGTATAGCATGAATCTTAGCTGTTCTTCTAAATGTAACAAATTTCATTAGAAACACTATAGACTGAGCCACACTGAATTCGTTCGTAAATGCACGTGTTTAATTATTTCATGCTATTAACGATTCCATATCACATCTTTTTGTTATAAGTGCGTTTTAAACGGTGCCAATAAATCATCTCCGCGCCCACGAACTTCTAATTTACTTTTTTAAGGTTTTTTTGTGAGATATCACTCTTTTTTGTATTCTACTAATTATACCTTTTCATTTGATACCCATGTTGAGGGTGTGTGAAGAAAATGGCAATCCGCCCTCTTGAGATGGCCGCCATGGATCTAACGACATAGCTTATTCTATGCTACTTATTATGCATTTTCATTTGTAAACATCTTACAAAAGCCGCATGTACAAAACGGAACACAAACAAAAAATTTGAATTCGAGCGAAAACTCAAAATTTATTGCAATCGAGAATAACAAAAATGACTCCCTCCATCATAAAATTTCAGGTAATTAACTAGTATACCTAACGCCATTTAACACCTTAGTTGGGACTAACCACTTTTATATGAACCCTTTTTGTTAATCATCGAAATGATTGCTAATGCTAACTGGACTAACTAGTAACGCCATCTCATTGATTGAGCAATTGAAATAACTTATAACGCCATCTAATGGAATAGTTTAGAGTACCCACTTTTGATCAAATAATTAGACTGAAGGAGAAAAAAAAGTACATTTCGAAATGTAAAAAATGTAAAAATAAAGAAAACGAAGAAGGATAGGAAAAAAAACTCTTTGAATAATAAATTATTTATATTGTAGTTATCGGTTACAAATGAAAAATTACTTATAGTGCTTATAAAAAGTTGATAAATCGCATAAATTTTATAAAAAAACACTCTGTTTGCCATGTTCAGGTGTAAATAAGGCTTATGCGCGATTTCTTCACAATGGGTTATACCTCTGCTAACTTTATCCATAGTATATCTAGAGAAATTGGTTTTCTTCACTTTTGCTATCCTTGGGTTAAGACTTATCGAGGGGTTAAAGTTAACTGGCCAATTTTGAGGGCTTATCTCTTGGTTAGTGCCAAAATATTTGTTGTTTACATTTTTTTAAATATTTAATTATATTAAAAATGGACGCACTTATGAATGTTAATGTTTTCTCTACCGATGAGAGCGAAGAGGACAATTTAATGGAAAATATTACATTACAATTAGAAAAAAATACGTTTTCATTCATAAATGAGAACATTAATTTAAGTATTAAGTAGACGTAATTATTTGCCTGTCTCGCAATTACAAACTAAATATTTTTTAAATTAAATTATTTCAACGTTTGACGTCAAAAAAAATCGCCAAATTATAATTAGGCTTTTTTTCAACGAGACTTGCGCAAAAGCCAAGTTGCCGTAGCAATGGTAGGTTAACTATCTGAATGCGTAACTTTGGATTCGCGTGAAGAAAACCGTCCAACATTTAATCGAAGTTTATCATTATTCTAAAGTGAGAAAACCCGTCGATAATTGTAAAGTGAAGAAATCGGGCATTAGTTGTTTGCCCTTACGAACTCGGCAAACTACCGCTTGCCTTGATAGAATGAGAATGAACAAAAAATATAGACTATGACGATGTCATCGACGACTGCGGAAATTAAAGCAAGAAAAATAGTGTTTACTATTTAAGTATGATGAGTAGAAGAATCCATATCCATACAAACATAACATATATTTCAGAGTGCTGCATGCTTGCGTTTCAGGCTCAAGATTAGTGATTGCTTGACAAGTAGAGCGGTCTTGACTTTTTGGGTTTCAATCTATTCTCGGGGACCCCTCTGGCCTGGGGCCCGGGGCAATTCGTCCCAGTTGCCCCCCCCCTATGTGGCGGGCTTGGACATTCCACCATAACTTGAACGACATGACGGACTTGTACGATGACGATTAAATCTGAAGTAAACAGAACAAGAAATCATGCGAAGCTTTTAGTGCTTTAGGGTATATCGCTTACCCAAATATGTTTTTGCTTCAGAAGCATACAGTCTCGTGTATTTGGCGCATTGTGAAAATTTGACGAAAATTGTATAATATAGTAACACCCACATAACACCGCCCTTAAGAGTGTACTACAGTGCACGACTCGATGGTACACGTCAATAAACAATCAATAAATATCGAGGAATTCCTTTTTTTTATAATATTTGTGGAAGAACAACAGACAAAAACTCATTCATGCAATTTTTTTTAAAAGATTGGTTCATGATTGGTTTGATTGGTTGATGAAAATCTGAGCACCATTTCGAATTGAGTTTATATTTTGAAGATTATCGAAAAAATAGCGATTTACATTAAAGGCATGAAGCAAACGTCAAATATATGTATATGGGCAAAGGACTACCAATACAAATAAAAATTGGTGAACGAATGTAGGTTCAATCTAGAACAAAAATTGTTATTTAAAAAGCGTCTAAAACCAGACATGGTCTTTTTGTTTTTTTTAAGTGTGTACTTCTGTTGGTGAACTAAATATTGCTTATATTCAGTAATTTTGGTTGAACTTAAATCACCGCAGAATGTAAAATTCAATATGGCGAGAATTAATTGAAAAACGCTCTAAAAGCAGAAATGCGTGAAACACCGTGGAAAAACTGTGAAGTCCTTTTCAGTTTTGTAGTATATGAATAGATAAACCGTAAGCCTGTTATCAGAGTCAGCCGGCAGCAGTTGCTAGTTGACGACGATCACGGCTACACGTATATTTGTGAATTATGTATTAGGAATAAAGTAATTATTGAATTTAGCCAGAAAGTCTTGTTTAATTTAATGACACCCAAGGATACTATAGGCTTTATACAGAATTATAGTAGAGGGAAATTAAACAAAAAAAAGCGATGTTATGATGTAGTTGGGACGTTGGATTTTTTTTCTTTACATATGTTAAGATAAAGCGATAAAAAAAATTCTGCAAAATACGTCCTGTGGTGCACGAGAAAATTGCATAAATGTCCATTTTTGAGGCATTTTGAGTGCATTGCTGCACTATTTTTTTAATTTGTCCAGTTAAATTTTTAAACTTTTTGACCTTTTTTCATAGTTGGCAAGTAGCTTTTCATAGTTGGCAAAAGGCAAAAAAATTGAAAATAGACATTTTGAATAAAGTAACGAAGTATAAGTATTGCCTATGCTCACAGTAGAAAGTACATAAAAAAACCTACAATTTAAAAAAAAATATTTTACCGTACGATGATTTGGCATAAAATGGCGGCAATTTAAAATTTTTTCGAAAACTGCGAATTGTTACCGTAAAAATCGAAGAATTTTTTTGAAATTTCAACCACGTATTTATAGCATCAAATTACATATTTTCTCCAATTCTTATCAAAATCCGACTATTTTCCAGTTATTTATTTCATTTTTAGTAAAAATAAAACAAAATTTCATACATTTTGGTTTTTTGAGGTTAGCATTCATTTTTAAAGTATTTATACCGAATCAGTTCGATAGTCTATTTATTTACGAGTATTTTCCATTTTTTTTTATTTTTCTACGTCCAACAGAAATGGAGAAATTAAAAAAATAGTGTGGCATTGCACTCAAAATGCATCAAAAATGGACATTTATGCAATTTTCTCGTGCACACAGGACCGATTTCGCAGAATTTTTTTTGTCGCTTTATCTTAACTCATGTAAAGAAAAAACACAAAAAAATCCAACTTCCCAACTATATCGCTATCATATGACAATTTCCCTCTACCATTATTTACTCATCGCAACCTCAATTTTCATGGTAATCAATATGAGTTTTAGGGCATTAAATGCTGAAATTCGAATTTTTCCATAACGTCATACATTAACTCCAACCACCAAAAAAAATGTTATCTATCGAACAAATCTTATTACCCCTTACACCAAGATTGTATCCAACCAAAAGGAAATTAAACTACCTACGCCAGACCATCCCCATGGGTACTCAAACTCCATCACTAGTCAGGCTAAAATTGTATTTAAGTATATCTCTCCAATACACTCCATAACCCCCAAACACAATATCCTCCACAACCGATGACTTAATGTTCTACTAGTTTTCTAGAAATTGGAAAGATGGACAAGTTATGAATACCAAACAAACCCTAATGACACTTGGATAAACTAGATATAAAGATAAAAAAATATTCAGGTTCATTGCCTTCATCAGGACACAAATTATACTATTGAATGAAAGTGGCTTATGCCTTGTGCTAGTCTCGTACATCAAGCCCCTCTCTACAACCGCCGCAAGAAGAAGATGTAAGATGGATCGTAATTCGACCCTCCCCCAGACTGACTTTACCTGGAGGACAAATCCTATGAATAATAAGTAATGACCGGATCCCCCATTTGGCGAGCGCAGGACACAACCTCAATAACTCATGATAGGGATGTCATCGGAAGCACCTCGATTTTCTCATTAAAATTCTCCAAAAAGCAACTGTCAGAAGCACGTAACTTGATTGTGATAGAAATTCGATTCGGGTGGGTTTTTTTCGCTTCCTTCCCTTTTTCGTCCTTTTTTTGCGTTCGGCTATGGAAATTATGCTGTTGATTGGTGTGACATTAATTGGAATCGAAGAGTTTTAACTCAGGTTGTAAGCAGTTTGGTAGGGTCCTGTAATTTATTCTTACCGAAAACGGATATTTATTTAAAACGAATCTAATCTGAGGCGATTCCTTTATTGGGAGAATAATCATTATGGTTTTAATTGGTGATTGATTTATTCTTGAGGGAATATTTAATATAATGAATTCTATTTTTTCTGTATCTTATTTCCGAAATTGAGTTACTAGAATTATGTTGTCATAACAGACAAAGAGTCTCAATCAAACTCAATGATAAGCCACTCAACGGTGATGTCACGAAACTCTATAACGATTAGATTTTAGTGCCAATAAGAAATAGTACAGCAGAAATGCGACCGTTTTTGGTCTATTATGCCGTGAAAAACCTTTTGTTTTGATATAGCCTAAAATTAATTTGGGATTCATATCCCAAATCTCCCTGGTAGTATGGAAGCCGCAATGAAGGAGACGCAATCTAATCCTCCTCGCAGTACCCCCCGAGTCGCTGGGCAAGTGCTCAGCTGTTTTAGGAGCTGCCCCGCAGAACCGACAGCCATAATCAACTACCAGTCCTACATATTCTGCTTAGATAATAATTGAGCGGACATTGGCCAGTCAGGACGAGGTACTCTCTCACTAAAGCGATCGCTGTTTTATGCACAAAATAAGGTCGCCACTAGATCTCTTTTGTCTAAAATGGACTGCTTGCGATATAATATTTGGTTTGATTCTAGATTCGAGTTTGCAGTGTGCGGGCGTGTCCTGTTGCTTAGAGCATCACAAGACCGAGACAAGACGAGATTTTTAAGACTCGTCTCGATCTCGGTAAGTCTCGACCATTTCCAGTCTCGTCTCGACTCTCGGCGGTTCTTGCCCATCCTAATCTCGTCTCGTCTCGTCTCGTCTCGTATCGTCTCTCGAGGCGAATATAAATTTATGAGCCCATCACGGTCTTATACTTATAGACTCAACCTATACGTATCCGGCGAGAGAAAATAAGAGGCAATGTGCATGTGCATGAGTACCACATCCCAGCTATGAAAAAACGGCCGTGCGCGCTTCATCAGATACTTTATTTTACCAGACTTGTTTGCTATTATTTTGCCGACAAGATCTCGAGCGAATAAACTCGTCTCGACGAGAATATATTTGCCGAGACCGAACTTTACTCTTGTCTCGTTTCTCGAGTTGAGACCAAGACGAGACTCTTGAGTTTGTCGAGATCTCGTGATGCTCTACTGTCGCTAGCCAACTCGGAGACTCGGACACGATTTTACGCGGGGTCAAAGGTCATCAAAAGCGATTTTTAACAAATATCTCAGTGCTGCTCACCTTTACACAAAAATTATGTGAATAAAATGTGTAGCTTAGGTAATTTGCTACAAAAACTATTTTATAACTTTTTCTTGTAAGAGTAACCGTTTTTGAGATATTTTGATTTACAGAGTTTTAAATTTTTCGGTTCCATATTACGCCCCCATCAGGTCTTCATTTTTTGCTCGCAATGAAGGCAATTAAAAAAGACACAAACACTCTGTGGAGTTCCTTTAATATAAGAAAATGAAGGCACGGGAACACATTTTCAAATTTTCTTTTTTTCAAAAGTTTAATTTTTTTTAAAGTCGTAATTTCTGAAATTGGGTCCCGTCCAACTGCGCCCAATGCAAGTCCACCCATCTTCCAACCTCATCATCTGCTCCAAGATGTGTTTCGGTGTTTTCCCTAACAGAATCCTGGGCTCCGCTAATCTTTAGACCTACATATATACTCGAATCTCCATAATAGAGGACCCTATGTCGTTATCCAAGCCTTCATATTTCAAGAGATAATCGATGGTCACTGCACTGCATGTATTAGTTTCCACTGTAGAATTCTGCATAGCATAAAAACAGTCCACCTTGGCAGCCTTCCTGAACATAGAAGGCGCTCTTAACAACTTCAGATTGCGCCCCGTCAAATTGCGCCCGGTGCAAGTGCACCATTCACACCTTTGAAAGAGCCGCGCCAGAATATAGCCTTCAAACCACGACCTTTTCTTCTGTTTTCTAACATAAGTAACGAAGCCTCTTCACTAGAATTTGACGCAATCTCTGAAAGTATCTCCGAATTCTTATCCTTCCACCGGAAACGTGAGCTCCTTGTTGCGGGAGATTTCAACTTTCACAATGTACATTGGCTGAATTACTCGAATGGCACCAGCTTTTCGGTCCAACCAAGACCCCTGACGTTGTGGGACACGGAGCCCATCGCCTTAACGTGTTTCTTACATCCCATCCAACAAAGCACTTCGTCGAAGTAGACTCACCCCTTTGTAACTCGGACCACTGCCTAGTCAGCGCTAGTTTCCCATAATCTTCATCTGCCCCTACCTACATAGTTCCTAAAAGGACTGTCTGGCACAATTGGACGGAGTTTTCTTCAAGAAGTGTACAGGTGTCACAAAGTTCGTAACGTATATAAATCCACTGGCCCTGACAATATTTCTCCTATGCTCCTTTACTGGATTGAGAATTTTCTCTCTTGCTTTTCACTCAAGGTAGTACTGGATGGCTTTGAATACAAACCCCACACCATCTCTGCAGGTGTCCCTAGGGCTGAATTCTGTCAACAGCTCTTTTCCTAGTATTTATAAATGACCTTCTCTCAACTCCCTCTAACTTACTTCACAGCTTGGCTAACGAAGGTAGTCTGGGTTACTCCAATGGCTTTGATAATGTAAGATAAGAAATTGACAGAGCTTGTCTACATGATCGTGAACTCATGTTCAACTCAGTCAACATGGACATCGAACTCATTCTTGATTGAAGCCGCAAGAATGGTGTTTAGTTCAGCGCATCAAAAACGAAATGCTGTCTCATTTATAACAAAACCTGCACCCCCCTTTCTCCTGTTTCAGTGGACGGTCTTAAACTAACGACCGAATCTTCTCCCAATATCCTAGACCTACACTAACCGATGATCTGCTTTGGAATAATCACATATTCCAAATTGCTAGACAAGTAAAATAGATTTTATGTCTAGAAGATTGGATTACAAAATTTCCCAATCTTGAAAATACTCCTTCCATCTAGGTAAAACCTACTAGTTTTTAAGAAAGCTAATAGTATTTCTTTGCAACCTTCATTCAGCCATTCTTTGTCAATTAGAAAATCTCAATAATAGAGAAACGATCGGACCTGGTTTTAAATAATGGTATTCTTTGATTAACAATTTGGTTAGTATTGCCTGAAAATTATGTTAGTATAGTATGAAAATTTCACCAAGCTTACATAGCTTCAACCATTCACATGATGCCTTGTAGCTTCTCCATTGAAAATTACTAATATTATTTGCATCCAAACTCATTGAATCAATTATAATTAATTCATGCTTCAGTACTGCAAATCCCAGCTACAACTACACATCTGGGGATAAGGACTTAATCTTGACACAACCTCCAGATAATGTTACTACGAATTGATAATGAAATTTGTACGAAATTACTACAATTAGTGCATCCCTAAATCCCTCATACAAGCAGAAAGGAGTGAGCCGTATACCAAACAACCAATATCGAAATTGTTGAAACAAGGTACAACATAACTCATACCCTCTAAGCCGCAGGACTTTTTATCACCTCTCGTGTATTTATTTCTGTATATATATGTGTACAGAGATTAAGGTATGTAAGGGTAGCAAAACGTTTACATAAAATTGACATGCGTACGCACAAAACCAAAAATGTTGAATCGCATAAACGTGTGTAAGCTCCTGGGAATCAATTACAAGGTATTTGAGGCTTAACAGTAGATGGCAGGCGAAATATTACTCCATAAATCCCATGCAGCTAGGCACTTGGATGTAGAGAAACGTTGTGTCAAAATATGAGGCAAGTGACACAATCCCTTCAAGGGAACATCCGAAAGATTCACCTTTTGAGAAAATCCTTTTAGGATTAATAACTTAAGATTTAAACGGATGTTGCCAATGTCAGAAACAGACGCAAGTACACTTGATTTGGTTTTAGATTTGTGAGCGAAATTTGCGTAGTTAAAAGATGGTTGCGGTTCTGTGAGTTTTTATTTTAAATTAAAAATTATTTTTAGTATTCTTAAAAATGTTTCCATAAATGTCGGACAAAAAAAGGTCTATAATAATAAAACTTTCTTATCAGAGGTAAACTCCTTTGAATTTGTCGACGGTTTTTATCATTGAATACAATATCGGGAAGCAAACTCAAGTCGGAAAAAGTGAAAGAACTGCTTACGCTTTTATTCCGTAAGTTCCTATCCAATCTACCGCGACAGAACACTGACTTTGGTTCGTTCGGAAGATAAGAAAGAAAAAATGTCCTCTGATTTGGATAAGTGGAAAGACGAAGGGTCATGTGGCGGAGTGAACTCGTACTACAGAACAATGGGATTGTCGAGCACTTTAACTCCTAGGCCACTGAGGCCGGCAAATGTTTCCAGGTTTCGGTGGACTGGCGAACTTAAAAGGGTTTTTGTAACCCATACATTGCCGAATTCTTGAGTCCATCTCGGGTAACAGCGCAAGTGAAAATTTATGGAACAACACTTATTTCGGTATATAACCATCTCAATTGTCAATCGGTATCTTGTGGTCAGTCTCCAGCGAAATAGGGTGAACATGTAGTGAACATGTAGTGTATATAAATACGCACGTACCGTAACAATATCGGGCTTGTGGAAGTGCGATAATAACCTCATCGTCGTGGTCACTGGAAGCCAGGCGGGGATTTAAGGGGAGGGGGTCACGGGGGTCATGACCCCCTCCAAAAGCACTCGCTGTTTAAAAAACAAAATTGACCCAACTAAAAAAACAAAAACAAAAAATAACCAAACGACCAAAACCGACCGAACTTTTTTGCAAATTAAAAAAACGACCCTTTTTTTATCTGATAGTGTAAGCTCAGGTGTCACCCTTTGGGCCTTATCATGGTTGGCGAGTTGAAAAAATGGCAGCGCCGTTTATCTTTCTCATTTTTCTTACCATAATTGGCGAATGCATCGACATGACAGTTTTCGACAAACCCTTATCATTGTTGTCGCTTGAAAGTTTTTAGACATTTCTGATAATTAAAAAATTTATAAAATTACATTATTTATTCAATCTATTTAAAAAATATTTATTCAATCTAGTCACTTGACGGTCGTGAAAAACGCAGCTTTGTCTCTTCAAACGCCAACTGTGATACGCCTGAAGGCGTTTTTCCCGACAAATGTCAGTTTTTTCGAAAACTATGATTCCGACAGTCGCCGCGCCATTTCTTACTTCAAGCGCCAACCATGATCAGGCCCTTTGTACTACTAGTCCGTAATGTCATGTCTCACACGTCATAGTGCAATGTCTAGTAGTAAGCTTATCTCGAAGGATAGAGAGATAGGATAGATTAGGGGGAGTCGGGTGCAGTGTCTCCATATGTAAATCGAGCGTTACCGGGTTGCAAGGGCAAAAATACGGCGTTTCTAGACACGGTGAATCTGCTAAAAATGTACCGTGTAATTTTTCGTCAATTTTCTTCAAAAAATTTTTTTGTCAATACAAACAAAAAGAGTTTTATCAAAAAAAAGTGGAAGTTTTGAAGAAAATTGTCGAAAAAATACAAAAATTCATGATTTTCGATTCGATTTTTCCACTTTTTTCAAGTTTAAACATTTTTTCTTGTTCACCATCATAAAGTGCATAAGAAACCTACACTTAAATAGAAAAGGAATCTCATACGATGCAATGCACAAAAGTTATTGGCCAATAAATTTTCAGATTTGAGGTTAATTTTTGAGACTTGTGGTAGATATTTTGACTTCAAATTTTTACGAGTTATTGTCCACATTATAAAGTATAATTTCTCAAAATTTCATCAATTTTTACTGAAAACATCCGAAGTTCTAGCCAAAAAAACCAAAATTTAGCAGTTTCTTCAGTTTTCAATTTTCTTTGAGGTTATGTGTGCAGATTAAAATTTCATTTTTTAACCGCTGATAGGTAAAATCATAATGAACAGCCTCAATTTTTTTCGCTTTTTTTGGACCTACACATACCAATAAATTCTCATCTATATTTAGAAAGAACGACCAAAATGGTAGATTTTTCACAAAACGGCCCATAATTTACGTAGCGGTTGCAAGAGAAAAAGTCCATTTCGTATAGTATTCGATGTAACTAACATATTGAAAAAAAAATTGAGACTGGAAACAATTCCTTTTTCACTAAAATTTGACGCTTATCTGATTAGTAAAATCCGTAAAAAATTTTTTTTCGATTTTTTGAAAATTTGTAACCGAAAAGACCCCTTAATCCACCGGAAAATTCGTTTAGTTTTGTCCGTTTTGTTAATTTTGTTTTTGTTTTTTTATTAGTAGATATTTTTTCCGCCACCTTTAATTCCGTGACCCCCCCCAAAACAAAATTCTAGATCCGCGCCTGCTGGAAACTGTCCTGAAAGGGTTGGGCTAATATAGGCCAACGAGCCAAGATATAAAGTTATGCCGTCGAAGTCCCGCTTTCGCGAAGTCCTTCCCAACAGACCGAAGCCCGGACAGCGGTTAGGAACCCAAGAAGCCAAGAAGCAGACCCAGACACCCGCCGGTCTATCCCACCAGAAAATTGGCAGTACTAGCTCTCATATAATATAGGCTAGGGGGAGCAGTCCCATGCTGGGCCATCTAGTGTGTTGGCTTAACGGCACGGTCAGAAGACTCTTCACGAGAGCAGAGACCCCAGAAGAAGAAAAAGTGATCCTACTACCGGGACAACAAACATACATACTTAGACAGCCGCCGCTCTGCCCCAACTTTCTGGACCCACCAGAGGTTTAAGCAAATGGGGGCCGGTCGGAGCTCCCCCACGTAACACAGCAGGGCTCTGCTCTCGTGACCTCTTTCCAAACGTCACGCCTTAGTTGTCTGGGATCACCGTGGCACTGGCACCTTGTTCAACGAGACCCAGCTCGAACAGTCAAGTTTAAGCGACAAGCCACTAGGCACACAGTTGAACCTGTTAAAGCGGTCGGGCTTGCAAATATGAGGTATAAGAGTGTAGTACAATAAGCCAAATGAATGGCCGCGGTGCGAAGAAGAATAATAAGAAGAAGATCTGCTTTTGGTTGTTATCAATGATGAAGGATATTACCATATACAAAGAAATCTTCGGGTTTTATTATTACTCCAACATCGACGAAAGGGTAAAGAAATCCTCTAGAGCCTTCTACGGCTGTAAAAATACTTTTGGCAAAAGATGGGGTCTTAGGCCAAAGATGGTCCTGTTTATGTACTACACAGCCGTGGTACGCTCAATTCTCACGTATGGGTCGCTAGTATGGTAGCCAGCGCTGAGCAGGACCTGCAACGTCATAAAGTTGGGAAGGGCCCTGAAACGCCAACAGTAGGCGCAACAGGTGCCATGAGGAAATGCCTCACGAAAGCTCTCGACGTTCTTTTACACCTACTCCCTCCGACCATCACATCAAACATCTAGCCTCGTGGAGTGCTCTCAGACTGACAATCCGGGGCCTGCACCTCAAAACCCTACGGACACAGAAATATTTTGAATCTGCTACCGGACGGACTTCTTCGTCTTCTCCTTTAGGAAGGGCTTCTTCGTCGAACTACCCTCAAAAAGAGAATGGAGACTGCGAAAGTTCGATGTACCAATGTTCAACGACGGCTCCACTACGTCAAAGGGCATCAGAGCAGGGGTTTGTCTAAAGACCACTAAGGCCGGGCGCCCACTAAAGTGGTGTGGCAGTGACGTAGCAGTGGCGTGGCGGTCTAATGGCAAGTGGAAAAATTTATTCCCATATAATCAAATGAAGTAGCGTACATTGAAGTGGAGTGGCGCTGTTGTGGCATCTGGCAAGCGGCGTGGCATCACTTGATTACCACTAGTCTCCGACAAGTTTAATTTTTGAGTGGTAAGTGGCAGTGGATGCCACTTCTCGTTAGTAATAAGATGATGTTGAATCACTTAAGCGATACGCTGCTTGCCATTTCGATGTGCGCTTAACATTTTTAATACCACTCCGCCACCATTCAACTGTCGCACCGCTTTGTTTCCATATGGCAGGCCGAAACTACGCCACTGCCACACTACTTTAGTGGGCGCTCGGCCTAAGAGTTCACTGTCATGGCACCCGCCGCACAGTGGGGCAAATAGCACATTTTTTGGACAAACGACAATTCCCAAGCCTGGAGTTAATGAAACTTAAAAAAAATTTTTTTAAACTATTCCTTATAAAATTGCCTTTAATTCTATCGAGCCCGAATTTTGAAATTTCAAAATTAAAGATGGCTAATCCAATATGGCGGACATAAATTTTGTAAGTAAATTAAAATTTTATCAAAAGATTCTTTAAAATTATTGAAATTAATTATTATTAATTAATTTTTAGGTTCCAAAAAAACACCCAAGTAACATTTTTTTATAATTTTCAAGAATCTTGTGATAAAATTTTAATTTACTTACAAAATTTATGTCCGCCATATTGGATTAGCCTTTCTTTAATTTTGAAATTTCAAAATTCGGGCTCGATAGAATTAAAGGCAATTTTATAACGAATAGTTTAAAAATTTTTTTTTAAGTTTCATTAACTCCAGGCTCGGGAATTATCGTTTGTCCAAAAAATGTGCTACTTGCCCCACTGTGCGCCGGTGTACGCTAGTGTCTTTTAAACTAAAGTGCTGGCGATCCTTAAGGCCTGCCACAATAATGAACTCACAACCTACACAAGGATGTAGTATTGTAATTTTCATACACAGCCAAGCCTCTATAAATTCAGTAAGAATAAGCTCCAAGCTGGTGAAGCGATGCAAAGCAGAGCTAGAAAGGCTAGGTAGAAAGCACAACGTTACTCTCGTCTGAGTTCCCGGTCATAGGAACAGAGAGGGGAACGAGAAAGCTAACTACCTAGCCAAGCAGGGAGTCACTCTTCGGGGCTCGGAGATCGAGATTGTCGGCAGCCCAATAGGTGGAGTCAAAAACGCACACTTTTGACTACCACTTGCTGCTAGCCAGCCAAAAGTGGAGAGCACTGGGGACCAGCACTATGTCTAAGGAGAGTTGGTGGACTTATAACGCAGGAAAAACAATGGGCCTCTTAAACAGACCCCGATGAGATATTGCCAGAATCACGGCAATCATCATGGGATATTGGCCCATAGGAGACCACGCTGCCAAGTTGGGCATCTCGTTCAACGTCGGGGGCGGGGAGGCGAACGGGAGAGAAACACTTGTTCACTTCCTATGTAAGTGCCCCGCTTCAGCTAAGATCACTGTTAACTTCCTAAATTCCACAGTATGGCTTTAGGCATCCCTCACACCCGACCAAACAACCACTCAACACAAGGTACACGAGTTGTGGCAACAAACGGCGCCCCAAGCCAGTCGCACTTGAGGCAGCCCTTCACCTACCTGTCATTATTATTCATTTTGAAAAATTATATCAACTGCAGTAGCCGATCCTATCGAAGTAGATATCGATGACTTGACGGAGAATCTGCCCTGCATTTAGTCCCGAGAACATCAGACGGGTATTTTTGTCATTAGGCGTATTAGTAGCTTCTTCTTTGGATCCGTCACACCTTGACCGTGTATAAAAAATATTAACTTAAATGAGTTACTTTTTTGTAACCATGCTAAATGATTTTAAATCTCATATTCAAACTTTAAATTTATTGGATTTTATGAAAGTTTAAATCCTTTAGCCATATTTTATCGAGAAACCAACTAAAAGTCCTTCAGCTTCGATTAAATACTTTAACAAGAATCGTTTAATTTCCAATCCATCCCAGGCTATATCCTAGAGCTTAACCATAGACTAGTCATTTAGCTAAACTTTAAAGTAAATTTTAAAATAAGCTTTTCGCATAAGTATTTAAATAAGGATTAAATTAACCCGTTCTTGAGGTTACTAAAGCGTAAAATGTTTCAATCAAGCTAAAAACTTCTAAAAGCGCCGGTTCGTCCCTTAACCAAAACTTCAATCAGCCCCCAACAAAGAAAGCCATTTATCTTGGGGTATTATGTAGCTCATCAGAGGCAGAGGGTAGAAATCTTTAAATATCGCTCCAACTTCTTATGCAAATCACAAAATATTCAAATTATTCATGAAATTGACAGACTACGATTCTTTATATCAAAATGCAAATTACTCCGCTTATTCATGGTATCCAAAAACCCCACCAATCCAGGGCCCCATTCTATCATTCCATAAAGCACACATATATATATACACACAGAACTCTCGACGTCTCTTTGGTCTTATTAGATTTTTCTTCCTTGAACATATCCTGGCATAGAATAAGATTTCTAAACAAATATTTACATAAACTGTGGACTTCCACTCAGCATCAAAGTGGACCTAGGACACGATTGAGCATCAATTTTGATGTCAGAGCAAAGAGAGAAAGAGATCCATCGACTTAATAAGGACGAAAGAATAAACAATTCTAGTTATAAATTAAGGACGAATTTCTGGTCTAGCGGAATTTCTATTTGGGGAGGAGATTCCTTATTTATTTATTTTTTATTTATTTTTCGCTTAATAGTATTAAAATAATTTTATGACCCATCAACGAATCAACAGCACAATCCACAATTGAGTGCGAGGTGTGCGCCTTCTTCAACAATTTTCACATTTTCAACAACATTTTATATTTACGAGATTTTCATGCTAATTCTGTGGTGGTTATTAAATTTAAAGGTGTCGATTAGTAACGCCCCCAGATAGGATACTTAGGGTACTATACCCTAATGATGAATGCTTCATGGCGATAATAACTTACCATCGGGGGGAAGAAAAATGAGGTATAAAAGTTTTCTGATTATTAACGCCGTCATCATTATATCCGGAAAAAAGGACACAATTAAATACAATTTTTTTGTTCTGTATAAAGAGAACGTCTTCACCGTGGTTTTTCATGTTACAAATGATATCCTTTTTTATTACATCCGCGAGAGAGAGGAAGAAAAGGAAATGTAATCCCCTTGGTAATGGATGAAAGATTTAAGAAACAAATCTTGATTGAGGCTTGTTGGAAATTATTAAGTTTTATGAACCAGACTGGAAAAATACAAATTTCTTGAAATAGAAAATGATTTTATTAATGTAACAAGGTATTTTATTGTGAGAAAATACTTATTCAAAGATAGCAATAAAAAAATTATTATGAAATGATTTAACTAGAAATGGACCTAAATTAAAAATATTATATTCTAAGAATTGTTACAGTTTCATTGTTAGAAACTACTTTATTCATTTTCTTCGGAACAAAAAACAGTGCAGATGCTGATGTGGTTTTGTCATCCATATTGCTATCCCTGGAAGAAGTAATCATTATTTAAAAATAGAAGTAATTAAACCACGGTATACAGAAACAAGGTAATGTAACAGAGACTGACAGTTTCGAATAACGTAGAAATCGCGGGCCGAGTGACGTCAGCACTAATGCAGAAACAACAACAACTATTCCGATTTTATATGGGAAGAGCGTGCCGAGTGACGTCAGCACTCAAATGACATTTCTCTTTTACATTACCTTATTTCTGTATACCGTGTAATTAAACAATTATTTTCGATGCTGGGATAAAACACTATTTCAGATTAGGATTTTTATAAACGGGATTCCTCCTGAGCACTTAGATCTTAGCCATTAGTCTCTATCATTGGAAAAGTCTGTCTAGCTCACAAAGTGATATTTACAATGACCTACAACCGCTTGCGCTACGAGATTATTACGACAAAGGTTATAGGCAAGGCACCTTTGTCATCTCTGAAGTGACTTTTCATAAAATCAATAAAAACAATGTTTAAAAGTTGTTATATTGTTTTGGTTATGGCAATAAGTCATAAAGAGGGGAAACGGGGACAACCTGAAGAAGTTTGATCTACTAATATTCACAGATGGCTCCAAAACATCATCGGCCGTCGTGGCAGGAATCTATCTACCACCAACTCGGACCTGGCTCCTTCCGGCGCACCCGTAGATACTGGTGATCCTGGGGGCCTGTCTGACAATGAACCCCGAAGCTATTTAAGGATGTAGCAGGGTCTTCTTCTTCTTTAACGGCTCTACAACCGGGATCTGATCGTGACCTCACGCAACTGTTCTATCCACCGGTCCCAATTCTGAACTGATGTCATCCAGTTTGGCATCCCTAAGCTCTGATCGTCCTGGTCTACGCCATCCTTCCAGCGGAGATTGGGTCTACCTCGCTATCGCACCCCATAGGTCTTACCGAAGAGAAATTTCCGAGCAGGCTCATCTTCACTCATACGAGGTAGATGCCTTGCCCACAGGAGCGTACCGAGCTTTATTTTCTTCACAAAATCTACGACGCGATAGTAGGTTAGTCGTGCGCGTATTTCTGGTTCCATGCTACTATTGACCCAAGGTAGGTAAATGATTTTACCACTTCAAACTCGTGTTCCTCTGGATTGGGGTGGAGGATTGTGCCCCTTGATGTCACGCCCGAATCTCGGATCACTTTCTCCAACGGCAGGTAGAAAAGGAGGCAGGCCAGACCGTCCCCTTGTTGAAGTCTATTATAGATCTTGATTGGTCTGGACAGTGTTCCGGATGTAGCAATGCCATTCGACATCCAATCAACCAATTTAAAAATAATTTTGGATCTCACCACCTCCAATATTAGTTCTTCTGGTGGAAACAAAGAAAAAAAAACAAATTTTCAGATTATTTGGACTTCTAATTTTTTAGTTATAAATTTTCAAAAAATCGAAAATCCGATAATTTTGACAAATTTTCAATTCTTTAAAATGCTCCAGTTCAAAAACTATTTGACGTAGAAAGCTGAAAGTAGCATCAATTTCTTATGCATTAATAAAGCCGGAATTACATTATTGTGTCGTATTGTATCGTGTCGTGATCTAACACTTGTATTTCCATTAGGCTGATTAAATTATTGTGGTGTGTTTTGGGATGGCGCGCCTAGGGAAATACATGTGTTAGATAATGACACAGAGCGCCACGACACAACACGACACATTAATTTAATTCCGGCTTAAAGCTTTCATTTGATGTACAACGTAGACTCAGGCGCAGATTTAAGGGGCGGTCACGGGGGTCATGACCCCCCCAAAAGCGCTCGCTGTTTAAAAAACAAAATTGATCTAACTAAAAAAACAAAAACAAAAAATAACCAAACGTCCAAAACCCAACTTTTTTGCAAATTAAAGCAACGACCTTAAAAATGACCTTCAAGGTCAACTACATATTGATCTATACTTTTTCTATATATTTTGATTTGTAAACTCTGAAGTTAGCTGCACTCACAAGAAAGGGCGCGTCTTCATCAAAAACACTTTAGGGCACGTTTTCTGCCCTACTCCGCTCAAATTAGGGACAATTAAAGAAATTTTTCCCACAACAATGAGACCGGGCTGTCTAATCATGATTTTCACAACCCGCAGTTCGAAAAAAGGGTTGTTTTTGAGAAATATGTGAATTTTATAGTTTTTTCGCCTTTTCTCTATTTTTAAGAGAAACTATGCATTTTGGTCAAAATATCAAAAGAGCAAAGTTATAAGGCATAAAATTTCCTGAAAATTTTGTCTTCACTGTTTTTTCGAATTCGGCATTGTTTCGCCGGTAGAGTTCGTTTTGCGCCTTTTTTCAGACTCTGTTGATAATCAAAGCGTCCAAAGAAAGGCCGTTGAAAAACTACAACTACTACTTTGATCTCATTTAATTTTTCATACAAATGCATAATTTTGGCTCAAAATCTAAAAATGGCGCAAAACGGACTCCATCTGCGAAAATATGCGGAGTTGGGAAAAATTTTAAAAGTAAAATTTGTAGGTAATTTTATGCTCTCCAACTTTGATATTTTCACCAAAACGCATAGGCTCTCCACAAAATAGAGACTTCACTTGGCACCGGTCTCATAGTTGTGGGAAATTTTTTTTTAATAATTTGAGCGGACTACGTTTGTTTTTAATCCATGAGAAAATTCGGTTAGTTTTGTTCGTTTTGTTAATTTTGTGTTTGTCCCTAAAAAAGCCCGTTTAGACGCTTCGCTCCCAGGAACGTTCCTCACGAACTTTGTGGATGAAGGGAGAGGTAGGGTGGTACCTCTCATCAACCCCACTACAGTGCCGCGGCCAGACAATTTGGGGGATTTGGGGAGAGTCCAAAAAAAATTTCGCTCGCTTCGCTCGTGCATTTCTCTTCATACAAACCCGTCCCCGCGAGAGAATAATAGCCCTTATCCTGATTTCTGTGGCCCATACTCATTTGTATGGCCCATTCTCAATGAAGTAAAAATGCAAATAATGAATTCAAATGATTTTTATTCCAAAATAATTTTTCGCTCGCCTCGCTAGCGGGACCTCAAAATCACGGGGCCCTGTGCAGTTGCACATCCTGCACGTATGCCAGCCGCGGCACTGCCCCACTACCTCCTTCATCTGCAAAGTTCGTGCGGAATGCCCCTGGGAGCGAACCGTCTAAATAGTAGACATTTTTTTTCGCCACTTTTAATTCCGTGACCCCCCCAAAATAAAATTCTAGATCCGCGCCTGCGTAGACTTTAATGTGTCGGCCATAACAATGTTGAATCCTCGCTCCTACCTGTGCCTCTGGGAGTTCCGCAAGGTTCTATTCTTGGCCCTTCTCTCTTTTCGATGTATTTTAATGATATTCCCTCTGTTATCCATCGCTCCTCCTTTCATCTACATGCTGATGATCTCCAGCTGTATATTTCATGTCCTCCTAATACGTTAGTACTCAGTATTTCTGAATTCGATAGTACATTATCCCAAATTAATGAATGTTGCTCTTTCAATTTCCTTAAACTAAATCCTAATAAATCGCAAGTACTACTCGTTAGTCGTCGCTCTTGGCCCACTGACAAAATTCCATCTCTCTTACTTGATAATACTCCCCTTCCTATTGTTGACTGTATCAATAATCTTGGTATTGTTACTAATTCCAAACTATCCTTTTGCAAAGATGTCTCCAAGATCTAGGGCACATTACGCAAACTCTGGCTCTATTCTAGTCTTTTATCGTCATCTATTCGGCTCAAGCTTGTTAAGTCTCTCGTTCTACCACATTTCCTCTATGGTGCCCTTGTATACATATCCTTCGATTCATCTTGCCGTCAGCGTCTCCAAGTTGCTTTTAACGATTGTTTAAGCTTTCACATGCGGAGGTCTGATCAAGTGTCTGGTGTGCAAAATTTCTTACTAGGTTGTGGCCTTTTTCGCTTTATTGATGTTGTGGCACTGGTCCTCCTGCATAGAGTTCTCCGTACTAAAAGCCCGTCTTTTCTTTCTGACTTCCCCCGAGAAAAAATGTAACTCGCCCGCAGATAGCATGCAGCAGGTACGCACTAGCATGCACGGCGCCACAGCTAGTTCGCATAGCGAATAAATGCGCATGGCACGTTATTACTAGGGCCTCACGCCTCTCCAATCCCTGTGCTCAATAAAATTTCTCATTCCCACACATTGCTCCTTAACTGGTAGTCGTTCCTTCTTTGTGCACTCTCTCAGACCTTGGAATAGTCTTCCTAACTATGTTCAAAGAATAGGCACAGCTACAGCTTTCAGAAGGCAAGCATATCTCTTTCTATCATCCTCTTCTTCTTCTCTTTAGTATTTCTAATCTTCCTCTCCTTTACTTCTACATATACTTATCCTTTTTTAGTTAAGATTATTGTTATTACATATTATTTTTATTTTCATTCGCTCTGTTCTCTTAGCCGCGGGAGATCTGATACACTAAGCTGATAATGTCACCTTTTACTAATTTGGGTATGGGGAATTCAAAATAAAACCAACCCTCTAACTTGATCGGAAACTACCCCCGGACAACCTTACTACTAAAATTGAGTGTTTCGCACTTGCTTATAAAAACACCCAGCCCAAAAACATCCCTATCGGAGAAGAGGAAGCCGCCCCCCCAGCAACCCCTAAACTTAATTCGTTTTACGTCTAAAATAAAGATTCACCACTCCAATTGTACATTTACTAGATATAAGACAATTTTTAGAAACCACAACTGCTATCATAACCTATCGGAAACCAGCCTCACCACTAAAGGGTTAGAATTTAGTTCAGAGCCAAAAAAGTGCAATCAGCCAGAATTTATTTCTGGTTTGATAGATGTGTATAGTAATAATTCCTCTTTCGAGACTTTTCTTTTTGACCAGGTTTTATTGGACAGCGTCGAGCCCAGACCATCTCTGCCGGTGTCCCTCAGGGATCAATTTAATCACCCGCTCTTTTCTTCATATTGATAGAACAGAGTACCCTTACTCTTTCGATAATTCAAAAAAAGCGCTTGCCAGATCTATCTATGGTCGTGAGCTCAATCAGCAGAGGCATTGAAATTATTCTTGATTGGGGCCGTAAGAATCGCTTTTATTTCAATGCTTCCAAACCGAAGTATTTCCAATAAAATCTGCAAGATCACCCAATACGTGTAAGTGAATGATGTAGAGCTACTGGCTGATACATCGCCTTACATCCTAAACGAGATAATAAGGAAAAACCCACGATGGAATAGCCACATATTCGTGCAACTATAGGCCCGTGCTCTAACCAGGAAAGGAAGAGCCAAAACCAATTAGCTCTCTTAAGAGTTGATTCTTCCAGCCAGCTGAATTTATAGCTCTTACAGGAATTAAGGCTCAAAGAGTGAAATTACACGGTCATTCACTTGGGGCTCATGTCAAAACTGTCTGTGTATGATTTGAGTATTACACGATGCACTTAATTTTCTGCCTCTTTTTCGTGTAACGATTCTATTGTCTATGTGGTTGTGTACAAAGCAACAAAAATTCTAGTCATTTTCGCAGCCCCAGAGAACAAAGTTATGCTTGTGTTGGTGTAATTTGCTGAAACCAAAAATTTTTTGAGCCAAATTACACGGCCTATCACTTTCCCAGACTCACTTTCCAATCACTTCCAATAAACCGGTTTTTAAGATAAGGGGGCGCAGGGAAGGGTATGTGTTGAGCCTCACTTGTAAACCTAAAAAATTTTCGGTCTCACCGCAAATTACACTAACACAAGCATAACTTTGTTCGCTGGGGCTACGAAAATTATGAGAATTTTTATTGCTTTATACACAACCATATAGACAATAGAATCGTTACACGGAAAAGAGGCTGAAAATTAGGTGCATCGTGTAATACTCAAATCATATACAGACAGGTTTGACGTGAGTCCCAAGTGAATGGCCGTGTAATTTCACTCTTTTGGATTCACAAGTGAGCCCAACACATAAACTTCCCTGCGCCACCTTGTCTAAAAAACCGGTTTATTGGCCGTGTTGATAGGCCGTGTAATTTGGCTCAAACCGATTGGCGCTGCGGCCGTGGCGGCGGTGATGTCCGTGACGAACAAAACGTTTTAAATATACGCACCACCACATATGCTAACATAATGGCGCGGAAACGCCAGGCGGCGCGGAGAAATTAGAGCAATTTCGAATTCTGCCGTAGCCGCTAAGTGATACCAACCATTACAAAATGATTTAGTACAGATTTAGTACAAATTTTTTGTTTGACTATAAAAAGTGTAAAATTATATGAAAATCAAGTTATATCTTGCGATGCTCCAACGACCTTGAAAATTTGAGAAAAAGTTAAAAATGTGAATTCGTTGGGGCACCCGCAATATATAAATTGATTTTCATATAATTTTACACTTTTTATACTTACATCATGTAGCAACATTGGGGTATTTGCAAGATTAGGGTATTTTTTTTGAAAAATGTTTAATTTCTAGGAAACTATCCGTTTTCCAAACAAAAACAAAATCATGGTTAATAAACGCAACACAAGGTATACTCTTCCAAATTTTCATGTAAATTGAATTATTTTTACGGTAGAAAAAATTAAAAACTGAAAAATCGATTTTCCGCCATTTTCTTGGAAAATTTGAGGTTATGTCAAAATATCTTAAATTCAAACGTTTTAGATCTTTTTATTATCTACAACTATTGTATTAAACATTTTCCCCAAGGGGGTCATGTTTCACCGCAAATCGCAAAAAATCCTTTTCAACCCCTAAATAGCATCCCCATTTTACCATTTCCCTTTTTTTCGTGTTTAAATTTTTTTTTGTTTTAGTTATAACCTTAACGACATTTCATTGCTGGTTCTTGCCTGCTATTAATTTTTTTTCGCCATTTAAATCCCCTTTGGCACTAGCCTAACGCGTAAAAACGATTTTCTAAAATAAAATTTAAACAAACGATTATTTAAAAAAAATTGACAAATCTCATAACATAATTTCTCTCTTTTCGCTCACAAATCAAAAATGGCGAATGTTACATAATTCAGTTCGCTCACGAGTGAATCATACCGAAAATGAGAAGTTTGATTCGGCTCTGAGCTGAACCAAACAATTTTTCTAGCTGAATTTTCAATTCGCTTTCGAGTCAAAGATATTTAGGCTCGAGCCAAAAAAAGAGCCAATCCAATTTTTTTGATTCGAGAGTGAAAAATTTACCTACCCTGAGCAAAATTTTAGCATACAAGTCTGGTAAAATAAAGTATCTGATGAAGCGTGCACGGCCTTATTTTCAAAGCAGGGATGTGGTACTCATGCACATGCACATTGCCCCTTGTTTTCTCTCGCCGCTTACGTATAGGTTGAGTCTATAAGTATAAGAGCCGTGATGGGTCCATAAATTTATATTCGCCCCGAGAGATGAGACGAGACGAGACGAGATTAGGATTGGCAAGATCCGTCGAGAGTTGCGACGAGACTCGAAATGGTCTGGAGTCTTTAAAAACTCGTCTTGTCTCGGTCTCGTGATGCTCTCTTCAAGCGGTCTACAAATATGAGGTATAGTGATGTAGTAGAATAGGCAAAGTATAGTTGGCCGCGGTAATTTTGGACACGAAACCTCACAAAGTAAATAAAAAAAGAAAAAGAAGAAGAGCCAAAGGGACATTTGGGGAATATTGTGTTCCATTATTAACTTCAAAGTTTGTTCTTTAGACTTAAAATTAAAATATTATCACTATTTACGAAAATCTTTTATGTTGAATTAAAATGAAATCTCTTGTTGAACGCCTCTTATTATTAAAGAATGTGGGATAGATTGACGAAATGCAATGAAATTATACTACACTCTTTGTGTTACAGCTTATCAACCGGAGTGATTTTGAGTCAATCATTGCAAGACCGACAGTATGAAAATTAAATGTATGTTTTCATTACAATACAACAATTGTTATCTATGTTTGCAAACTGAAAACATAGAAGTATCCCTGCAAACAATTTCTCGGAGGCTCGCTTTCTCTTACCATTCTCGATTCGAAAACTGCTTGCGAAGGGTACGAGAAATAGATTCAAAACGAAAAACGAAAGCTTTTCTGGTTGATTTGTTTCTCCCAAAGTCTTCATGCTGTAGAAAAATATTGAGAGCCGATTTCCCCTGAATGGGACTTCAAATCTCCAAATTACACTAACAACATAGCGTTATTTCCCCGATTTGAAGTCCTATTGAGGGGAAATTTTGAGAGCCTTTGGTTTCTCTTCAACGATTTGTTTGGAAAGTTTGAGCTTTTGACTTGTTTTGCTCGGCGGAGTGATTTTCAGCGCAGAAGCGATTTGCTATCGATACGGGCATGCGATTCGTTATCAGCACGAGAATGCGATTCGATCTCTTGCTCCGCTTTTATTGCCTTCGAATTCGTTTACGAGTCGTTAACGAGTCCGAGATCGAAGCAAGCTTTCGCTTTTGGCAAATCGTTCTCGAATCGTTTCCGAATCGAAATGTTTGCAGGGATATTTCGTCTGCTTATAAAGAAAAAAAAATTTTAAAAATATTTTGTTGGTGCGTTGAATACATATGCGTGGCAGAGTGTAAAGAAAACAAAATTTATTGCGCACTAAACAGTTTTAAATATTTATTTTAAATTTTTTTTTCAAAGCATCTATCTCAAAAGGCAATAAACTTGTAATAATTTTAAAAGCTTACATGTTTCACCATCGGTTAAATATTACCAAAGAAATTTGTTTCACTTCAGCAGCTTTCATTTTCTTAATGGAAGGAGTTTGCTATATACATAAGAGAACATATACCGAAAAGCTTTCACGCAACCCCATATACCTTTTTTTTTCTTCTACCCTAAAATGTTTTTCTATAGCCATGTACCCCTAACAATATTTCAGGGCTACTAACCGCATATAACCTACAGAAATTGTGTTGCTAACGACCATACGATCGGGGTATCCTGGAAAATTAAGCCAAACTCAATGAAGCCGGGTTTACCAATTATCATCGTCCAATTAAACAGTATATACGATACACCCCCATCCAGCCAGCCAGTAAACTATATTAAAAGTTTCTGTTTGTATTATTGAAGTTGATTTAAGGCAAAATGGGGTAACTGGTTAGTTAAATATTGACATAGTATAGAACGGGTGTGGAAGAGAAGGGCTTGTTTCGTTCATAATTAAAGATTGCGTAAATTACGAAACACCCCAAAACACTTTCAAATATCATCCTCCGGGTAACGATGATAAAAACATAATTTTCATATTAATTCAAATTTTGATATTCAGAGTGAGTTAAGAAGATTTGATACCTAATTTTCTATGCACACACACACAGCAAATCCTTTCACAATTTTAAAGCCCCCCAAAATCTCCAACCATCCGTGCTTTAATTATCACAACTTAACGAATTAAATTTACCGTGAGGCTTAGTCTAGGCACTAGGTTTATCCAAACTCAATTTGTATTGTAGGAAGAACGACAGAGATGTAGGGGTTACCTTTCGGACAAATCCCCCTTAGGTTCAACCTTAAAACTAAAGCTTTAAACCCCAGTGGAACAAACACAAAAAAGCTCAAATATTACTTATGGAAACAAGTTAAATTTTTTATATTGCCTAGAAATAAATGAAAAAAAAAACGATAAAATCTCAAAAACAACCGTACGTGGACATAGTCAGAGTGAAAAGGATACCTGCAGAGATGCATTACATATAGATCCTTAGTTAAAGGAATAACCGCAATGCGATGTCAATGAAATAAAATATTTAAATTCGTGCACATTTTTATTTATTCTATTTAATTATTGCTCGATGGGATTTGTGCGCTGAAGGATTTCGAAAAAAGAGATATTTTCCACCACAATCCAATAAATACTTGCATAAATAATATGGTTGAGCTGCGCTACGTGGAATTTTTAAAGGGTTTACGATTTAACAGTTTTGAACCATGAATATTACAACCTGTGGAATTTTAAAATACTTTGAAAGCTAATAACTGAAGTGATTTTATATGGTATATAGGTAAAGTCCTCCAAGAGTTAAGAAGGTGAATGCAATGGGGCAGGATGCTAGGAGTGACTTTAGATCCATTCTGTCATATTGAAGGTACGCATCATATCTATTTTAACATTCGAGACCTAACCCAAACTCTGCAAGAAAAGGTTTCCAAAGTCACATTGTCTTATCCTAGCCAGAACCAGACAACTGTTCACATTGGTGAGTACAAAGGGTTAGTACGTGTTGGCTACTGGTTGTTGCCAGTGACTGGTATGCCAGTACACGCCTCGTTGGAACACTTGTGCTAGTGTACTGTCTTGGATAGGTCACTAACCTAGTGAGTAGCGCCCTTGCCTAGGCGCGGATCTAGAATTTTGTTTTGGGGTTGTCACGGAATTAAGGCTGGAATACAATGTGGCGCTGGTGCTGTAGCACAAGCTGTTAAAAGGAAAAAACGTACACTGTAAAAAATGTTTGTGGTAATTTTACAAAAAAAAATACTGGAAGTTTTATTCACAAGCAGTTTTGTAAATTTGCAATATATATTATTAGGAATATTCCTAATCTACTTTACGTAGTTTTACCAACTGTGTAGTAAATATAAATTATATGTGGGATGTAAAAATACAATCAGTATTGGAGCTTTCTCTTCATAGTTTTGTAAATTTCCAAAACCCTTGTTGCAACTTTTTACCAGAGAGAGACGAAAAGGGAAAACCCCAAAGCTGAAGATTACCGCCCTGTGCTAATGTGCTTGGCCCTGCCTGAAATATTTCCAAGCGCCAAATTTTATTCTTAGTTAATGCCCACTCCCTATACATAAACAATTAGAATTTTGCTCACAATGCCTTGTCTATGGTATCATGACACTGGCTTGTTTTCAAACTAGTTTTGCAGCTAGCTTGCTACTTAGAAAGAAACAAATAGTCTTGCATACAGAAATTCTGTGCACAAGAAGGGCTCCGTCAATAAGTTAGCTAATGTCAATAAGTGGCCGAAAGCATAAATTTTCGGACAGTTAAGTGGAACTTGGAATTGGAACAGTGGAAAAGCTCACGAAAAGCTAGAAAAATTGATCAATTTTTTGACAGTTTTGGATTTTACGGGGTATTTTGACATTTATTTGGTTTGGTTTGAAATTTTCGTGCCTGTGAATTTGTATCAAAGGATATCTTTTTTTAAAAAAAAAAAAAATTAAAATTATTAGCTCTTGCTAATGACAATCTGATGATGACATCAATTGCATTAATTTTTCATTGTCAGAAAATAAGTAATAAAAAAAGTTTTATTTTTGTATGATAAATTAGTTGCGTCCCATCCAAATTCTTTTTTTTAACTTCATTTATAAGAAAATGAATCCCTTCGTCATTCCACATAATTTGTGCTATTAAAAGAAAGAATGTAATTAAATTCAAAATATTGTATTTTAAACTGTCAAACTGACCGAAATTCCCAACAGCTACTATAACTTCCTTTCTCTCCCTATTTGCTGTCTATTTTACAAATGCTTGGCAATTCGGGCACTTGCGATAGCTTGAAAACTAGCCAGTATCATAATACCATAAGCATGTATGTGCGGCAATGCCTATCAAAATTTCTTGGCTGTTACAAGAACTGCCCAGACCCCGACAAAGTCAAAGGTCTGGCCTTTACTTAAAAGCAATTGGGTTTGAATGCTTAGTATTTCATTATTACCTGTGAATTATATCCACGAGAGGAAAAATTTAAACCTTACATTCCAATAACCGATTTGTAATTTTACTGAAAATTTATGTTTAGTAACATTACAGTACAAAGTGTTAGGATTTTTTCAGTACATAACATTGATAAATACATAAGAAATATTGTAATTTTCCTACATAAACGATTTAGAAAAATACACAACATTGTGTAAAATATACGTCACATTCATGTAATCAACATTTACGTTATGCAGTATTGGAGATTTCCAATTTCATTTTGTGAAGTTACAAAATTTATAGTAAAATTACAATAATTGTGTAGTAAATTAGTATTTCATATCGCGATTTGTAATTTTACTGTACATTTGCACTGTGAATTTACATATTTTTTTTACAGTGTAGCCCGCGCGAAGTGCAGCTACATGTAGCCGACGCTGGCGCGTGGTGCTGGCGCTGTAGCTCACTTTTGCCAACTTTTTACTTTTGGTGCGCGCCAGTAAACCAGCCAGTTGGGAATTTTGATAAATGTATAGCCGCTGTGCACTGTAAAAAAAATATGTAAATTCACAATGCAAATGTACAGTAAAATTACAAATCGAGATATGAAATACTAATTTACTACACAATTATTGTAATTTTACTATAAATTTTGTAACTTCACATAATGAAATTGGAAATCTCCAATACTGCATAACGTAAATGTTGATTACATGAATGTGACGTATATTTTACACAATGTTGTGTATTTTTCTAAATCGTTTATGCCGGAAAATTACAATATTACTTATATATTTCTCAATGTTATATACTGAAAAAATCCTAACACTTTGTACTGTTATTTTACTAAAGAGGCGTAATTTTAGAACATAAATTTTCAGTAAAATTACAAATCGGTTATTGGAATGTAAGGTTTAAATTTTTACTCTCGTGGATATAATTCACAAGTAACAATGGAATACTAAGCATATAAACCAAATTGCTTTTAAGTTAAGTCCAGACCTTTGACTTTGTCAGGGTCTGGGCAGTTCTTGTAACAGCCAAGAAATTTTGATAGGCATTGCCTCACGTACATGCTTAACAAGGCATTGTGAGCAAAATGCTAATTTTTTATGTATAGGGAGTGGGCATTAACTAAGAATAAAATTTGGCGCTTGGAAATATTTCAGGCACGGCCAAGCACATTGGCACAGGGCGGTAATCTTCAGCTTTGGGGTTTTCCCTTTTCGTCTCTCTCTGGTAAAAAGTTGCAACAAGGGTTTTGGAAATTTACAAAACTATGAAGAGAAAGCTCCAATACTGATTGTATTTTTACATCCCACAAATAATTTATATTTACTACACAGTTGGTAAAAATACGTAAAGTAGATTAGGAATATTCCTAATAATATATAGTGCAAATTTACAAAAGTGCTTGTGAATAAAACTTCCAGTATTTTTTTGTAAAATTACCACAGAAATTTTTTACAGTGTAGTCAAAAATACCCCAAAAAACATTCGTATTTAATAAATTTTTGGATTTCCTGTAAAGATATTAATTTTCAATGAATTTTTTTTGCATTGCCCCATTTCGACTAACTTAAGCCTCAAACAGAACCCATCCGCCCGTCCGTTTTTAAAGTTTGACAAGACTTAGCGCCACGGCATTGTAGCTACATGGCGTGCCCCATAGAACGCTTCAGCACCAAGAAGAACGCCAGCGCCACATTGTACTATAGTTCCCACTTTAAAGTAGCGGAAAAAATGTCTACTCCTAAAAAAAACGAAAACAAAATTAACAAAACGTACAAAACTAACTGACCGAATTTTCTGGTGGATTAAAAACAAACGTGTCCTGCCCTACGAAAACGTGCCCCAATGTGTTTTTGATGAAGACGCGCCGTTTCTTGTGAGTGCAGCCAACTTCAGAGTAGGGATGCTACGAATGTCCTATACGAATGTTCGGAATTCGAATTTGCGAATGCGAATGTTTAGGAATAGCATTAAAAAAATTTAATTAAATTAAGGCCTCATTTTTATTACTTACAATAGGATTTGAATAAATATTAGAACAATAGACCAGTGTTATATACAGTAATGGTATATTCTCGTATTTAATAGTCCAAGTTCAAGAGAGTTATATTATATTTCCATGAGGCAATTTCTAAAGGCCCTCATTCATATACTCGCCGCCGGCAGGCCATGGCCTGATGGTTTCTCGCCTTGAGGCCAAGTATAACCTCACACTGTCAACTGGATGGGGCCTGCAGTTAAAAAAAATTACAAAAATCTTTAGGATGTGTAGGGTATTTATCGTCAGTCCGTGCTTGAAGATCTGAACTTCTATTCAGTCTGAAATTTTCGTTGAGGCATTTTTGCATTTGAATTAACAATCTGCTACGCTAAACTGTCGTCTTCGCCTGTATGTATGTAGGGAATCATGAGGTCACCTGCAGTCCACGGCCTGTCAGACGTATGTCTCAAGTCCTCATCCCTCAGTCCGACTGAGTAATGAATGACCTTCATCGGGTGGTCTGCTGACCTGGCCTTAAAGGCTACGGCCTGCCGGCGGCCTGTTGTGAATGGGAGCCCTAAGGCCTCATTATAAGGCCGGCTGCACTCAACAATTGCTCACTCGGAACGGTGGCCGGTTCAACGCTCAGACATTTGCGAGCCACACGGTATACAGAAACAAGGTAATGTAATAGACTGAATATTGTATTAGTGCGACGTCACTCGTTGACCTCTTCCCATATAAAATCGAAATTGTTGTTGTTGTTTTCTGCATTAGGTTAACCGGTGACGTCACATTTTTCTACGATATCCGCATTAGCCAGTCTCTTTTACATTACCTTGTTCCTGTATACCGTGTGCGAGCCAGATCAGTCAATTTTTCGTATATTAATTTTGTTTTCCACGGGACACGACACGACCTAAACACATTCGCATTCGCAAAACATTCGCATTACTTGATGCGAGTGCAAATGTCCATGAGAATGTTTAAAATGAAGCAAATCGTTCGCATTAGCGAATGCGAATGCGAACATTCGTAACATCCCTACTTCAGAGTTTGCAAATCAAAACATATAGAAAGAGTAGATATAGATCAATCTGTTGTTGACCTTGAAGTTCATTTTTTAAGGTCGTTTTTTAATTTGCAAAAAAGTTGGGTCGGTTTTGGTCGTTTGGTTATTTTTTGTTTTTGTTGGGTCAATTTTGATTTCTAAACAGCGAGCGCTTTGGGGGGGGGTCATGACCCCCGTTACGCCCCTCCCCCTTGAATCCGCGCCTGCCCTTGCTAGTAGATAGCCCAGGGGACTATTTACTAGCCCTCCATCCTCCACTTCTCTAAACTAACCACTTAACTTGCCTCGTGCGAACAATGACTGGGTTAGTAAACGATTATTTGACAAGTAATTTACGATTCTCTGTGAAGTGATTTCTGCTTTTTTGAAATAGTAGATTACATAACAAGAGCCGAAAGGAGGCCTCCGACGGCCCGAGATATATACCGTATTTTTTTTACAAGTGCCCCGAGCCATATTTATTTATTGGTTAAAAATTTTGAATAACACCGAGTACACGCAGTAAAGTGTCGCGTTTATACCGCTATTTATATTTGTTGGTATGCATGGCTCGGTTGCCTAGTGACAGAGTGCCTGGCAATCTGAGAGGCTCTGGGTTTTTTTCATAAGTTAAAAAACTATGAGGAGCAGGCAGTACATAGTAACTCAAAGTGGGAGGTAAAGATTTGTAAAGACATGCATGAAAAGAGGCACTTTCGGGGCACATGTGAAAAAAATTGTTTTATTTTTACTAGAAAATGAAGTGGGCAGAAAGTGAAACAATTAAGTTTTTAGAATTATACAGGATGTATACCCTTAAGTTTACACAGTGGCCGGCTTTGGATAGGTTTTAGATAAACGAACACAAAATCGTATGGGAGGGGGGGGTCAAATCATAACGGTTTAGCAGCTAGCGCTTGCAGTTTTTTTGGTAGAGTTTTACATATCACCCTGTATTTTTGTAACCCTATGAGCTATTTTCATGAATAGGGTATCAGTGTACGTCTCATTGCCTCTGTCAAACTGGCCGGAAATAGGGGTTGCCAGCCAGTATTTGCAAATACATTTTATTTAATTTTTTAATTTTTTTAGGGCTGGCAACCCCTATTTGCGGCCACTTTGACAGAGGCAACCGTATTCACAGGCACTTAGCACCGGCCCAGACCTGGCAAACCAGTGTTTTCCAGTATAAAAATGTTTACACTTTAATTTGGTTATAGTTTGAAACTGTTTCAGGTCAGTTGCGGAGTACATTCCAAACCTATGCACCACTTTCGTCCAGGCACACCAAAATTTTTTGATGGTCGCTGTGAGTACTAACATTTCAAAAACATTTCATCCTGTTTCTCGATAGGTCACGTTTTTTGCAGTCAGCTCTTGGACTATAACCACGTCCAACGCTACTTAACTCCGCAATCGAACGAGAACCGGTCTTTTGAGTATGCTAAAGACAGCTTTCACGCCCATCAATATAATTGTCTAAAATATGAACAACAGAAACTAAAGCTTTATGAGTTAAATTAAAGCTTAAACTTAAAGCTTTTTTAAAAAGTTTTCCGAATACTTAAGGCAGATGTTGGGATTGCCCCATTTCATTTGAAATGACGTTTGCCTCATAGGGCCCTTATGAAAAAATGATAGGGCATAGCTCACTTCAATATCGCAGATTTTTTCTTTGTGCGGTGCTCATGAGTAATATAAGGGGAAATCCCTCTTTCGGTATGCCCCTCATTTACAACATGGGACCCACAGGCTGGATGAGGCATGCCCCCTTTAAAAGCTAGTCGGGTAGCTCTCATACAATGCTTTGGTCCAAGGAGTTCTGGCCTTCTACCATCCCCGATTTAATCTCTTGGGCTGGTACGTATGGAGCATAGTTGAATGGATTACTAACAATTTCCGGCATCCTAAATTGACGTCGTTAAGAACTTTATCGCCATAGCACCTTGGATAGGATTGCATTATATAAGGCCTTGCAACCCGACAAGGCTAAGTGTACCTGTACCCCTGTACAGGTACATTGACATGGTAAAGAAATCTAATTCGTAAACGAGGTAGCTTCTCTGTGGGCCATTTTTTTTTCTGCAGACTTTTAGGGTAACTTTTTTTAAAAGTTACCAATATATATTTAATTTTGCATACTTTTAGGAACAATTTTTTTATTTTAATTTCTAAATTATGTGAAATTTTTTCGAGACATTCTATTATTAGACCACCCATCCGTGGGAGAAGCCTTTTGATAGCTATGACTTATCTCGCCAAAACTATGAACTCTATTCTTAGAAATGTCTTACTCTCTCTATCACAACATCATCTCTATCGTCTTCTGTGAAAATATTATTATGTTAAAATAGTTCCTGCCAAATGTTCAATCGATGTTCCTTCGCTAATTAAACAAGGACCAAACTTTGCCGCAAATTGAAATTCCATCATCTTCTGCAAGTTTTCTGACAGTCGGACGTTGGTTATCATACACCACATTCTTATGTTTGTGGTTATGAGTGTCATTAGTGCAGGCCTTCCTGGTCGATAGTTATCTTTAATTGATTGACGACCATCTTTAAATCGAGATAAATCATTGGTAGAATTGTGCACGCGAAAGAGCATGACTTTCGTAAGCAGTTTCAAAAGTTTCAAAGTTTTCGAGAATGTTTTCGCTAGTTTTACGTAGAATTTCAATTTCTGCAAATCAGTGGTCACCTATCTCGAGAGAAGTCACATATTTTCCAAACTTCCATAACATATTAAAAAATTTTATGGTCGTAATTTTTACAACTTTTCCGCATTTTGTACGGAATTTTAAAAACAAAAATCGATCACACTACCAATCCCCTAAAAATTCCCTTGGCTACTTACAAACTTTAACCAGCCTTTAGAGATTCCCATGAATCATGTCTTCCGACTGATATATCCTTTCAACGATTATAGACCCTTGTCCTGTTGTTGTCCCTAACAAAGGTCATACATGAAGATGACCGTGGCATGGTTACAGCAATTTCCTATCACATCTTGTGCGAATCAAATCATCGTCAGCATCATGTTGTTATTTCAATTACGTGCCTGACCTGAATCCACTCCAAATAGGAGCTTTGAACGCTTCAAGACATTCCAACAAAGTCCAACAAATTGTTTCAAGAAGAAAAAGGAACAATTTCACGAAGCAGATGAAGAATACAAACACACCTACACATCCACGACCTACACAGTAAATAGAGTCCCGAGCTGCATACTGAAAATATAGAAGGATAGGTGCTAGAGTACTGAGAAAACGGCAGCAGCGTGGAAGAGAACAATATGTGACGAGCAAATTTTATAAAATTGAAAGAAATTGCCACCAACATACATAAATTCTCATTTTTAGCGTGTCAAGAGGGTGCATGATGCTTTTATGTTGTTGGCTTCTAGCCTAGCACAGAAACTAGGCATGCATCTTTGGTCCTGTTTTTTCATCATGTCCTTATAATGTTCTTCCGTGGAGAGTAGGAAAAACAGGAGCGAGTTGGTATTAATCTTAATTCAAAAACAAGAAAAAAAATACAAGACGAAAGAAGAAGGGAATACGTGACTGATCAGAATATATTAGTTCCGATAACTTTAGTATTATGCAAAAGGTGATTTCAGGAAATTTCATTGAATTTTCCATCTTGGTCTCACGTTTTATGTGCTCATGAAAAATATTTTTATTGATCGTCCTAAGATGTCCTTCGTTGAGAATTTAATGTTAATTTTTTTTTAGGAAGTAGAAATTTTTGGCGAAGAAGAGGTTTTAACTTTTGTAATTTGCAATTGACTGGCGGATTCGAACCACGGACTTCTGCGATGGTAGTCAAGTGTCTTAATCGCCAGTTTCCGAAGCTTGAAATTTACAAAGATTACAAAGTTACGCCCTTGGGAGATGGCGGTAGAGATTGCCATTGATGACCTTAGAGTCGTTTCAATAATACGACGATCGCATAATCGGAGGTGTCTGTCATTATATTGTATTTGAAATTCTCGAATGGATGGTTCAAGAGTTTATCATCAGGGGTCTTACGGTGACGTAGGTAGAAGATGTCTCAGGTGCTCGTTGATCGGTTGGACCAGACCATCATTGAATCGGCGATAAAAGTTCACCATCGCTAGCTCGTTCGTGAAACTCTTAATATTCTGGGCAGCATTACGTAAGCCAAATGTCATATGAGTATAGCCGTTAAACCGTAACTAATTCAAACTTATGCACCCCTTCTGTGGCGGTGTTTATGGGACGAGCTCACCAAAGTAAAGTAAGTTTGCTAACTAATGTAACTTTATCTTTCTGGTAACCGGCGGCGGAACCACATCAAGGTGCATACAGCACGCACTTAATTTTGTCTTTAGCTGGTGTGGCTGGACTTATTATTAATCTCGACCAAATCGTTCTGGTACCATTTATCAGGAGATAAAGACTACCGAAATTTACGGCACTGGGCCTGGCAGGCAGAACACTAGGTTTCTCAACAAACGATATACTTGGGGTGACGCTGGATGCTTAACTCCATTAGAGCCAATACATTGGCAATCATATGAAAAAGTCGAATCGTCACCTGTGGGGCTGACGTAGAGACTGTGGATCCACATCGCATCTAAAGTCGAAAACATTTTCATCATCATCATCATAAGGTCCATGATTACACATGTGGACTTAATTTAATGGTATAGAAGCAGGATTAAAAGCATTTCTATTAAATTAAGCAAGCTTCCTGTTAGCTATTCGCATTTCGCTGAGTGCAATCATAGAGGTATCAGCTCGTTACCGCTTCATTTTGTAGTACAGGAAGCCGCTACAAAGGCTACGATAAAGGTCTGCCTTCGTTAATCATTTTAGAAGGGATTCAGGAAGCAAGAGTGCTGTTGGTTTGAATAACTGTAAAGATATAAAAGTTTAAATAGAGAAGACCAGGTTTCCTTGGATCTTCCAAGATATTTCGGGGTGTACTCGTACTATACGCGGACGACTTTCCGATTCAGTGGAAAAAAGCAAAAGTTAGGTAATGCAATAACGAAATTCAAATTTCCGAGAGGTCCCGGTGATTATCGTGCTACAAGCATATTAAGAAGGCCCACACTCATGCCATGAATTCACGCCGTATCCACTCAGGAATGGAAACAAGGCGCGAAATAGGCGCCTAAACTATACACACTCGCGTTCATACTTTTTTGCGGGTGTTCACGGCGTGAATCTGGTGCCGCCTTTATGTTTAGGCAGAGTACTGAGAAAACTAATATCATGGGAATTCGAATAGAAGGGTATAGATCTTTTCAAACGTCGTGACATCTAGCGCACCTTGGGGTAAAAAGCTCTTTAAAATGTTTAAAAGCTCGAGATAATATTTCTTCCTCTCTAATTGAAAAATTAAGCTCCAAAAAAGAAGGCCAAAGGCGCACGCAAAAGAACTGTCAGCAATTCACATATAATTTCTTTGTTTTTAATTATTATAAGTTTAGGGATGAGAAATATTTCGCATAATTATAATAAAATTATGCTTATTATGATGGATAGATTTACTTGGTTGAGCAGGGTTTTTACATGTATTTAAAAGCTTTGCTCAATACATATAAAGATAACTTAACTTTATTCATTCGGCATGCGCGCATCCCTTCCCAAATTATTTTGTTGAGTTTTTTCTGCGTTTGTTGCCTTTTTAAATGAAAAGAGGGGAAATGATAGAACAAAATTTATAAAATTTGGCAACGAGGTGCGCAGAAATGTTCAAATTTTTTGTGTCACGGAGTTTGAAAACATCTATTCTATGAAACGTGGTTCCTGTTGTTGCAGCACAATCACGTTTCCGCAAATTAAGTAATTGTGAAGTTCTGAAGATGTTCACCGGCCTGCGGATATGGCACTTGGTTCTGATGACATTGCTTCTCTTGCGCTTCTTAACTTTAGTAAGGCATTTTATAGTGTTAGCCATAAGCTTCTAGAAACTAATCTAATAGAGATTTTGATCCTCAGCTGCCCCCATAATTCGGGATTACTTACAAAAATTCAATTTCGGATCCTTTACTAATTATCGCGTACGGTGTTCCGCAAGGTTTCATACTAGGACCGTTGGTTTTCAGCATGTATCTACATAAATGGCCTTAGCAGTGACGTGATAAATTGTAAACTGCACATGCAGATGACGTGCAAATTTATTTAAATAGTCCTATTGGATTGCTAGAGAGCTGCGTATACAACAGTAATGTCAATCTTGAGAGTCTCTATCAATGGTCTGTATAGTATACAACCAATTATTGCTGAATGCTTATAAATCGTATTGCATTCCAATGTATAAGACTCTATTAGACTCTTTTTTCCTTCCATCTTTCATTCTCATGAACAAGTACCTACTTACCTTACCAATTACGAGTCAAAAAGCTCCTCTTCCCCTCAAGGCGATGTCATTTGTTTAGATATTCGTCAACTGTGATCACCCATCATGAGTATCTTCGACTAGGTCGTATGACTAGAAGAATATTATTTATTCTACCTAGGTCTGACTAGTCAATAATATTCCTGCAACTCAATTCTTTTTTGTTTTTTCTTTAGTATTTTTCTCTTTTGCTTTGTAAATTGTACTTTGGCCATTGTGCTTTGGCTACTGCTGCTGAAGGCTACGAGAACTTAGGCAGGGCCCATGCTAACAAGCCGATTTTTGTACTCTCTGACGGCCAGGGGACTATAGAAGCAATGAAGTCCCATAAGAAAAGTCCACATTAGTCTCAGATGGTAAACGCGCCTTTATTACAATTACGATGAGTATCAATCCGATTACCCTTATTTGGTTCCAAGGTCATCAGGGCTTCGATAAAGAGAATGGCCTGACCAAACGGTGCCAGAGACTTCATTGCAATGCATTGCATTCATCGGTTTCTAATCGGTTATTCACCAGTTTGATAACGATCGGGTTCTGATGAAGTATATAGTTATAGAAGCTATGTGCCTGATGAACACGAAGTGGTTTTTTCTGTGCCAACTCGAAACATGGCAAGGGAATTGTTGGGCCAAAGAAGAAAGAATCCCAGGTAACTCGTTGGTTTGATTACCGGCCACTAAAATACTACCTATGCAGAATTAAAAGGCAGAAGACTCTTTGTGCATCGTTGTCTGGAGAAGATTGGTACGACTTTGCTCAAACAGACTAATCTAACCAACTTATCTCTAGGCCGGCTGCTGATTGTGTTTAAACGATCTGGACTAAAAATCTGAGGTATGGGGGCTGTCAGGATTGCAAGATATAGTTCTAAGCGCGACCGCACTACTTGTCAGCCCTGTAACTCATTAAAAAAGGAGGACGATAATGGTTATAGATTAGCGATTCTTCTTTTTCTACTTTGGTGGGGTATATGGTATAAAGGTATACAGGTTCAACAGTCTGCCCAATGACTTGTCGCTTAGACTTCCCTGGTCGAAGGAGAGACGCATCTTCTTGAAGAAAAATCTTGCAGGTGGGCTCTTCTGCCATTTCTAACCCATAAATGGTAGTTTTTTTTTAGTTTTTAAAAGCATTTATTTAACTTAACAAGTAGCCTAATATAAATTTAACTAAACGCTTAAAGTTAATTATTCTAACCTATTTTAATCTATCTAACTTACTGGCCCTCAACAGGCACTCTAAATTAATCTATGTCTTAATTTAACTTATGCCTTTCGGCTGAAACTTATGTGTTTTTTATTTTTATATTTATTTATTATTTCTAATCCTAAGAAAAATTTGAAAAACTTTGGTACTATATGTATATAAATTTTTATATTTTGTATAAAACTTGCGCTATTTTATTGTATTCTACTAACTAACTTAACTCTAGCAAATCTATGTAGGCGTGGGGCATCAGAGGTGAATCTCTCTCGGATAACCCCCGTCCAGGCGACGCACAGTGTGTAATTTTAATAAATTAGCTTGAAACAAATAAATTTTTCAAGTGTGCATAAAGTATAATTTCTCTTTGTACTTTAGTAGTAAAAAGTCTAACGTTCTCCAAATACCGACACAACTCGTGATAGTGAGCGCTGTAATATGCATTAACGTGAATTCGCAGGTCACTCCTCTGGCTCCTTCTCCATTGTGCTGCCAGTTCACGTGAACAAAGAACTGTTGCAGCGGCATCTACCACCATAACTGTGTACGGATCGTAATTTTCGGTAAGTTTTCTGATAGCAACTGGAAATAGTGTTCGCTAATCGTTTATTTTTGGACCAAAAGCGACTATTTAAATAGTAAGTACATTAGCTTAGAATTTGTATCATTCTGTAACCAGGGGCGGTTTCAGAGGGGGGTAATTGGGTAATTACCCCCCCTAAGAATTTTCGTTCGCTTATTTATTTTTATTCTTAAAAATTACCAATATTTCAAACAAACAAGTTAAGTTATGGTGAGTCTAGTCGGCGATCTATGAATTTTTCCAAAACTGCTGGAAGGGACCGACCCGAGCCGATTTTTGATCGAACACTTTGACTGCTCTTGCATTGTTGTTGTTTTTTTCTGAAATTCCCTTTTGTTCGCAAAGAGAATGTCTTAAACAACAACAAAGACAGTATGATTTGTTGCCTGAAAGTTGTTCCCTCATGTAGAAGCTCATACGATTTTTCACCGAAGACAAAAGAGAATTGACGATTGCAGACGACTCTGTCTGTCGTGTGCACGCTCGTGTGGAAACAGCCTAAGTAAACAAAATTCTGCCTTTTAGTAGGGGAGCTGGCACTTGAAAAAATCGTGTCGTCCCAACTACGGTATGGCCTGTTTCACACGGGACGACGACCAGCCAACAGAAATCGTACGATATTCATTTTTTTAGGGAAGAGGAGTGAGAAAGTTGGATGGGAAAATCTTTCCTCACCATCGTCCTCTCTCACCCTATTCTCTAAAAAAAATGAATATCGTACGATTTCTGTTGGTTGGTCGTTGTCCCGTGTGAAACAGGCCTATACAGAAACAAGGTAATGGGCGGTTTCACACGAGACGACAGCCAACCAACAAAATCTGCTGTCATCGTCCACTACCTTTTGAAATTTGACAAAAAGTCGTACGGGTTTTCACACGGGCCAATTTTTTCACCTTTTTCTACGATATTCGAAGCTGTCAGTCTCTTTTACATTACCTTGTTTCTGTATACCGTGATCCCAACCTTCTGCCGTTTGGTATATAAGCTTTTCAAGTAATTTCAAGAATTTTTTATAATATGACATTTTTACGGGAAGTGCACCCACCTAGAGTTAGAAGATTTGGGGGGGGGTTAAAAAAGCGGCTAAAAATGAAAAAAAAATTCTGCTGCTGCTTATGGGGGGGGGGTTTGTGAAATGGCAACTTCAGCTCGCGGTGGCTTCGGGAGGGTGCAAATGGAATTAATGGAATAAAAAAAATATTTAAGTTTTTCTTTTTTTAAAATTACCCCCCCAAGCCAGTTGGCTGGAAACGCCCCTGTCTGTAACGTGTAGTGATGGTTTTAACTAATAGCTTCGCCGAGTTCCGCTTTATAATTATATTTGTTTTATACTTGAAACTTTGTAGAATATAAGCCACAAAAAAGATCCTGCGAAAATTTTCGAATTAATTAATTAAAAAATATTTTTTGCAGAATGACCCATTCTATTCCTCAGAGAGTGCTCTTCCATTTGAGGCATTCTTTTACAAATCATTTATTAATCAACATTTTTGATTTGCTTCAATTTTTTTTTACGCAGATCCGGACATGTATTTTTTTTCGGGCAATATTTTCGAAAATAGGGGGGAGGGTAAAATTTACGTCACTCGCCGATTATACCCTTTTTCAAATCGTTCTAACTCCGCTTCTATTCATCGTATCGAGTTAAATGAGGTATCATTTTAAAGGTAATGAAGAGATATTTATTTATATATTAATAGTTGTAAAAGGTGTTTCAAATTAGTATTTCTTATTAACAATTAAATATTTGAAGTTCAGTTTACTATTCGTTCGCGTTTTTTTAAGAAACTTAAAAAAATTCTATCGTATTCCTTTGAAGCAACATATCGTCTAAACGGAGTCACTCAAGTTTCTGTCCTCTATATCAAATAAAAGAATACGCATTTACCTAAAAGATGAACTTAATTACGTTGCTCTACGATAAATTAGTTTAGGAGTTATTCAAGTTTAAGTAAATTAAAAAAAATCGTAACCACCCTGTATCTTAGTGGATAGTGGGGATAACCCCCTCTCTCTAGAACTTTTTTTTTCAAATACATCCAGGAATCACACCGAAAAATATTAGGCACGTAGTCCAAAAGAGGATTTGTTGAACGTCTGATGACCTACAAGTTGCAAATGAGGTGATATGAGTATTTTATATCTTTAAAACGGCGATATCTCATGAATCGCAATTCGTACGGGAAAATGTATAATATCTTTTTTTGTAGAGAATCGCATAATCTACAAACTTTGTAAACACTATTTGAAAGATAAGACTTACCGTTTAAGATATATTAGCCAAAAACTGATTTTTTTGTTTTTAGGGGGTGGTTTTTAGGGATAGCGTATAACCAATTTGCCTAATAAGCTCCTTTTGTGTCTGTATTGTCATATGAGTCCAAGAAAATAAACAATACAAGTGTGTAATTACAATACGAATTTTGTCTACCTAAAAAAAAAACAAAAACTACCTACTGCAATGCAACCCTCGACACAATAACGATACATTTTGGCGAGGTAGGCTTGAAGGGTGTGTTCTCTACTACTCTACTACAGTTGTTAGTTGGTTTATCCAGGGTTCACCACGAGGAGTTGACGGTTCGTTTTTGTAGCCCAAAAAGATTAGCGATTACTGTAAAATGTTAGTAATATTAAAATTATTAGAAAAATACATAAAAAATGCAATTTTACAAATTACCAAATTGAACATTATGTCGACTGCATCGAATAACACCGCTACAAGTTTAACGACTATTGAAAGGGGAAGATTGTGAGAGCATCAGACTGAAGATCTAACGTTCTCAGGTTCAATTCCGAGTAGGTTTGATGTGTGTAAACTTTATAACACATGTAAAAAGTTGAAATAGAAATAAAATATCCAAAATCCGACTTGTATTTCTTTTTATACACCTGACAATTGTGTATCAAAAAAATTGCCAAAGAAATTCTTAACAGTGCGAGTTACCTAAGTTTTTGACTACTTGTACATGTTTGATTCACCTAAGTTTAACCTAACTTTTTTTGGGTGTCTTGCCATGGAGCTTGCGAAGTTCAGTGATGTTATAGCACTTAGTCAATTTATGCCCATTTCCCTTTTAAAGTTTGACATAAGTTTTTCTTTCGCTGTAAGGGGGTAGGATCCAGTATATGTGATCGCAAAATTCTTTCTTGAAATATGTTGAAACTTTTAATGAAACAAGATGAATTGACTTTGCAGGTATATAATATATCAAAGAAATACCTGTCTCAATTTCCAAACAGACGGAACAACTTTAAAATCCTTTAAATTCCCTAGGGCCATACTTTCAGAGATTGGACAAATTTGTTTTAGTTATCGGTTGTCATGTCAAACATTTAAAAAAGAATTCTTAAATTTGATATCCTTAGGGGTTATACCATTTCATTTCTACTCAGTCATGGCTTGTCCGCCTCAAAAGGAGACCTTCAACATCAATAAGGATATCCCCACTTACAATACACGTTTTAACTTACGGAAGTTTCATGACCGATGAGAAAGGGTTGATTGATGATGTTTAACCTCGGCACGAGCGGTTCTATTGCCTCGCCGGCCCCAGAAAAAGGTAGACGCTACTTTGCAATGGTTTGTTTGTGTCAAATTGGCCAAGAATTCAACCCTTCGAGTCTTGTGAATATTTTTCGCTTCGCCTAAGGGCTTCCGACATACCTTTACCCTGGCATAGAGTTGTCCCGCAGGCAGGTTGAAGGAAAGTAGGTGGACTTAAAAGCATTGAAAACAATAAGCTTCTCGATACCCGGAAAAGCCGAACCCGGGCTTAATTTAAGGGAAAAAAACCACAGGTAAACAAGGTGTGCGTGTGGAAATAAAAATGGGTGAAACTGGTCGAAATTCGGATTTACTTAAAATAGAAATTGTTGCTATGGCAGGAGGTGACGGTGGACAGCAACCAAGCGCCACTTTCTCTCTCCCTCACTCTACTTTTTTTCATCCAATTTATTTTTTTTCCGGTGGTGTGTGCTTGTTGGATTGCGCCCGGGGGATTAATTTCGTCGATAACACTATTTTGATTTATTTCCGTGTAAACATACAAACAGGATTCTTCGCGATTTCGGAAATTTTATTGACTGAAGTAAAAATAGGCTGACAATTAATTTTAATAGACATACGGTCCATTTCAGGAATGGCCGCGCTGATAGGTGAATAAACAGCCAAGTGACGACACAGAAATTACTTAAAACGCTAATAACTAATCCAGATTATGTTTTCCTTCCTCTTCTATCTTTTATATCTTCTTTTTTTAAACTAATATTGTTTACTTTAAAATTCTTTGATCGCGACTAATGAGGCTGCGAGAAACAGCAAGAATCTGGGCAATTTATTGCGTTTATTTTTTCGCACACAAAACTGAAGAAAACTAAGAGGATTTCGACTTGCTGCTGCTTTGGGAAAGTTTCTCTTTTGAATTTTGTGTTTTTTAATGGAATTATTTATTGCCATGGCTAATTACTGTGTTTTAATTGACTGATTGGTACGTTTTAAATAAATAACTTCAAAAATAATAAGCGGAAATTCTTATTAAATTTTAACTTAGTCGTACTCTTTTCAACCAATTTCCTTAAGCTTGTTTGTGATTATGAATGATTCTGAAAATTGTTTTCGAGCCAAAATATAAATTAAAATTATATTCAGTTTTGTTATTTTTACCTTGAAAATGTTTACTGGACTATCTCTGAATAAGTCACAATATTTCAAAGAATATTGGGTAAAATGTCGATGATGAGAACTTTCAATTAAAATTCTGTAAAGGGATTTTCTTAAGAAATGTTCAAAATGTTTATTTAATAGTCTTTTGAAGACGGCGTTTCGCCTTTTTTTGTTTATTAACACACACTTTTAAAGATTTTGTATATATGTATGCACAGCACATAAATGGTCCTTAGCCCAGCTGAGCCGAAGGGCCTTTTTTATGTGAAGGTATTAAGCCCAAGAGTCACCATTATACTACTAGTCCATCACTTCATTCACATTATTGTGCAATATCTAGTAGTAAGCTTAGCTCGAAAGATGTAGATAAAGGTTAGTAATTGCTTACAATAGTGGTATTCATCAGACTGACTTTATTTTGAATAAGATTAACAAAAAACGACAGATTTTTCTAGGATACTAAGATTAAACAAAAAATAACATTTATACATGTACATATATAGCAAGTGGGTGAGAGCTATTTCAGTAATACAGGATGCACCTGGGAGTAAGTTTAATTTGCTTTTCTCTGGAAAATCGACACCAACCTTGCAAGCGTTAACCCATAGGCCACCAATACTGGCAAAGGCTGTTTGCCCATTGGAAGCGCTAACAACAAACTACGCGCTCATGTTCAAGCAAACGTAAATAGACGAAAACTAGCGACAGATCCCATATACAGGATTTTACAGTAAAGCCTTGTAGTCGCATAGAGCAGAAACAGAAACAGAATTCAATACATTTGCGACAGAAACAGAAACAGAATTCAATACATTTGCGACAGAAACAGAAACAGAATTCTGTGATTTTTCTGTTGCCAACAACAGAAACCGAATTCAGTACAATTGCAACAGAAACAGAAGCAAGTACGTTTGATTTGTTTCTGTTGTTGTCAACAGACAGGAATGTCAAAAGGTCACATTAAAGCCGGGTTAAAGTACCATTAGCGCCATTATTTTTGTTGTGATCCTAGTCCATGGAAATGGTACTTTAACATTGCAAAAATGCAGGACAAGATTTTATTCTTGGGTTGTGTAGGGGGGGTCGGTGTTAGCTTAAATTTGAGTTTTCGAGTTCCCCACCCCCCCATTTGGCCGCCATCTTGGAAAAGGTGTGCAAATGGTTTTTCCACTATATCTCCGTAACAGTACATCTTACAGAAAATTTATAAACAGACTTTTTGTTTAGAATTAAATTATCTACAATTTATTCTTTAAGCGTTTTGTCGTAAATTGAAGAATTAAGAAGTTATAAGCCTTAGAACACAAAAATTAGTCACAATATTTTCTTTTAAAGGCTATAACTTTTTTTCCTTCAATTTTAACAAAAAAAATAATAACAAGTTTTTTGTAGAGGGTTTCATAACGAATAATTTCCATTCATTCTTTTTTTAATTTTGTTCACTACGAAGGGTTCACAGCGCCCCGAAGGTATCAAAGAGACAGATTTTCTGAATAATTTTTTACGATTTTACCTCCTCCTCTCCCTAGAATTTCTCAAAAACAGGTAACAAGTAATAATAATGTATGAATGACTTTCCGTTTGAAGAAATGCCGATGTTTGAGTAATGCAATAAAATTATATATTACGGTTTTTTATTATTGTTATGGTATGTTTTACAAGGTACGAGATGGTTTAAAATGAAATTCTTTGAATAATAACATGTATTAGTTTCTCCAATTTTTGAAAATAATTTGTGTTAGGGCTGCAAAAAATAGTGCTTCATTCGGTTATGCTAATTATCTAGCAAAATACGGACGTATTCATTTTGTGGGAAAATTTTGAATTATTTTAGTGTAATTTCAAAATTATAATTTCAGTTTGATCTTAGTAAAATTTTCAATTTTATAAAAGTGTACGTGTTATTCAGTTGTGCTATCTAACAAAATTGAAAATATTAATTAAATTAAAAAACCGTAATAAATAATTTTATTGCATTACTCAAACATCGGCATTTCTTCAAACGGAAAGTCATTCATACATTATTATTACTTGCTACCTGTTTTTGAGAAATTCTAGGGAGAGGAGGAGGTAAAATCGTAAAAAATTATTCAGAAAATCTGTCACTTTGATACCTTCGGGGCGCTGTGAACCCTTCGTAGTGAACAAAATTAAAAAAAGAATGAATGGAAATTATTCGTTATGAAACCCTCTACAAAAAACTTGTTATTATTTTTTTTGTTAAAATTGAAGGAAAAAAAGTTATAGCCTTTAAAAGAAAATATTGTGACTAATTTTTGTGTTCTAAGGCTTATAACTTCTTAATTCTTCAATTTACGACAAAACGCTTAAAGAATAAATTGTAGATAATTTAATTCTAAACAAAAAATCTGTTTATAAATTTTCTGTAAGATGTACTGTTACGGAGATATAGTGGAAAAACCATTTGCACACCTTTTCCAAGATGGCGGCCAAATGGGGGGGGTGGGGAACTCGAAAACTCAAATTTAAGCTAACACCGACCCCCCCTACACAACCCAAGAAAAAAATCTTGTCCTGCATTTTTGCAATGTTAAAGTACCATTTCCATGGACTATCCCACCTAGTTTCCATTGTAATCATTTTTATTTTGGAAAAAAACAAAAACAAAAATGTCGAAAAAAAATTTGAATAGCATTCCGAAGTCACTAATTTATATTCGAATTTAATTAATACCTGCATCGCCTTCACTTCCATACAACCGAACATCAAGAGCACTAACTTTGCTTTTAGCTTCCTTCTCAGTGCATGATTACATGTTTCGTAATATTTAAACGTAACATATGGAAGTCTCAGTCTCATACCAAAGAACCACCCAGCTCGCTAAACAAATTTACCATCCCCTATTAATATAAATAAAAAAATTGAGCTTAAAAGCATCCAAAATTAAATATAAATAAGATTTCTTTAAAAAAGTCAGCCTATAAGTATGCAGCTAAAAGTAGCAGCTGGGCAACAGAGAGGCTACGTTGTTAATAGATCAGATTCATGGAAAAAATCGTTACTCTCGTTCTCTACCTATCTTTTGCCATACAGGGTAGGTCCCGGAACTTTTTCTTTCTTTTGCTGGTTTCGAAGGTCTGTTTCAATTCTGCCACAGCCCTACTTCAATGAATTATGCTCAGTGTCACCTATAAGTGACATAAAAAAAATATCGTGTACTTTTATATATGTATTCATATCACACTAATTTTGTGTACTTTCCAATTATCATATTTTTATTTTTTGAATGAGAATAACAAACATTAATTTTTGAACGATATCATCAGAGCACTTATAGGTACCGGGAATACTCTTTGTGATAAATCCATCAGAAATGCAATCACATTTTTTCTATGAATAAACATTGTTTAATTATTTTTCAATTCGCAGAATTTACAATTAAAACTCACGGTTTCAGGGTTAATATTTCAAAAAGGCCTTTTGTGGGAGTATCTATGAAAATGAAATCATTGATCGAAATTTATGCACAAATCCATAGAATTCCTCGATAAATGATAGCAGTATCAAATAAAATTCAGAATTCTTTTTAATTTGTACAAAAAAATTAATTTTTGAGCTTGTTTTATTAATGAAGAGTGCGGGCCATTGAAAACGTATGTATGCAAGGCTGAACTAGTATTAGTATCTACTCAATAGAACACCAATAGTCTTTTGGCTTTTTGGTTTTTTGGGACTGAAAGTACACCGAAAAAAAAATAAAACACTGTGAAAGTTATGAAAACCTATAAAATCGGGTCAAAGATATTTATTCGTTGTTGGAAGTACCTGCAATCTTCGGCGGCTGCACACTGGCAAGTGTCAGTAACAAACAGCATTAATGTAGTAGTCAACGATGATCTAACGCTTTTACGAAGCACCTGAAGCTGGCAAGATCGCCACCAACAAAGTGTGTGGAGGCCAGAATTTGTCCAGGAGTATATCTAGAACCATCGCTGCATACAGAATAATCCCAGGAAAACGAGAAGTAAGTGGTACCGCCTCGGTAATGCTTAGCATTTCTTAAGCGAGGCAAATTCGTTCTACAGCCAACAGCTCTGGTTTTAATATACAATTGTTATATTGCCGGCCCGACTGCCATCCCAGAGGTTCGTGGTTCGAATCCGCTCCGCGTCATGACTCATGAACTCTCGTCTATACATTTTCCCGTCCTAGATCTTTTTCTTTCCTTCTTGTCTTTCCTCTTTACAAAAAATTCCCTGCCATCTCCTCAAAGCATAATAAGCGAGACAGCCATTTCCTGTTCGATCGCTGATGCCCGCGTTCTGTCACGGCATAGTCCAGTCAAATGGTAGTTTTGACGTAACATAATTGCGGAAGTTTTTTTCTCAACTGTTCTTTATGTTTTTTGGGGTGCTGAATCTGAATTTCAAGTTTGCTGCCTTGTAGGAAGTCGGCTTCACAACGAAAAACGCAAAAAACCTCAATTTTTCCCACTTTTCTCAGTATTTCGCTTATATCTCGAAAACTATGCGTTTTTCGAACATGACTACTATATAAAAAATTAAAGATGACAAAATTTCCTACAAAATGCACTAGTCAACTTTGATTTTCTGATGTGTAGTTTTCGCGCAAAGCGCGCTGAAAAACAGTGATTTTTTGGCCTTTCTGCAAAAACGTAAAAAACGCCCACTTCCACCCCTACAATTTCCTACAAGACACGTCTCTAATATTCAATTTTCCCATCAGGGGGAAGGAGCAAAGCGAAAATTACTAGAAATGCCTTCTGCGACAAAAGTATGTTTGATGAAAACATAAACAAATTATAATTAAAACATACATATTAAGTACATTTTTTTTACGTGGGAGTGGTGAGAATCTACATCGGTCTAGCAGCAGGGAATGTGTGCGACCGCCAATCTAAGGCTTCCATGCCTACGACAGGAGACACCGCTGGGGATAGTGTCAGATTCCTACTAACTAAACTCACCCACCGTTTTTTGCATGACGTTCAAGTCCAAACCGGTAAGAGCCGTAAAGGCATTACTTCAGCCTGGCGTCATCAGCATGACCCTTAAAAACCATGCAGCAAAATATTACATGAATTAATAACTTCTGTCGCCTCAGCGGCTTCAGGCAGTGATTCTGCAAGGAGCTCGTCCAGGTCGTCTTCCTCTTCTATATCGAAATTATCGTCCATGTTGAAGCACGATCCTTCACATTGAAGGCACAGTTTCATGCACAACAGTCCTGCTAGCCTACACCCACACCGGCTTAAGCAACCTGTCTTGCATTTGCAAGATATAAGCTGTAGAAGCTTCTCGGGAGCCGGTGGTTTCAGTATGGTAATGGGAACCAACCCATTTTTTGTCAACTTCCACCCCGACTATTCTGGATCCAAGATGTTTCCGATCCATTGCTGCACCTGATGGTAAACTCTGAAGGCGTGTTGTTGAGCAGTAGTTTTATGGGGACGTCTGGTAGACGTGTTTGCTGATTCGTTCTAGGCTGATATCACGTATTGCTTACACCTCAGCGTGTAAAATTGCTCAGCAGCGACTGTTATTTTCTTTGAATGGGCTGAACGATCAGTGAATTTAGTAGTGAAAGTAACTATAGTGGTTGAATAACGCGGACGTAGAGTGGCACGAAAAATATACACTGGGGTGAGTTTGGAGACCTATCATTTTGGCCAGAAGATCAACATTTTCTCCTCACAATTGCGATACTCTTGTGAGCGATTCTACTTTCATTTGCATTTTGTCATCAGCTGGTGATTAGTCTATCCTTGTATTGGGCATACGATAGAAAAATTACTTGTGAAACTCTTGGTGTCATGGTGCTGCTAAACTGTATCTCCACGGATAACTTTTCCGTGGATCTCCTCAAGGGCTCCATGGATCCGAGTACCCATCTGTCCTCCGATCGCCGTGGCATTGGCGTAGCCTGTCATATTATTTTCAGTGCTGTTGACTCCGTAGATGATAGCTCAGAATGTTGTTTTTTTAAGGTACTTCTTTGGTTACCTCCTGCATAACAACAATCCATCTAGAATTTCCTGGAAGATTTTTAAATTTGCTACACAGCTACAGCAGGAATAGCACTGATGGAACGATGGTCTTAGTATGAGGGATGATGCGGCTAAAGCCTGAACCAGATATGACGTGCCGGACCGTAGCCGTACGTACCGTAACGTACGAACATGAGTGTTTATATGGCACCGACCTAAATTGACTTAGTGAACTTGCCGAATGTTCGTTAAATTCTCGAATGGTACGTACCGTACGTACGGGTGCCGTAAGAATGGCACAAAACCTTAGCATCCGTTAGCTATTTAGAAAATCTGTTCACATTTTAACAATTTTTTAATAAATTTGAAGCAGTAAATGACATAAAAGAGATAAAGGAGATATTGAAGGCCTTCTAGATTGTTTAACTAAGAAACTATGACATATGCACAACAAAAATTCAAAGCTTCTCATTTTGTTTATTTCGCAATTTTTTTTTCCGAACACTTCTAAGTTGTTTGTACTCCGTCCACAACTTAAATAAATCAATTAAATCACTTAAATCTTTATTTATTCTCTGCATTTTCACTTTTCACTGCGGTGTCACTGGTCACTTTACACTTTCATTTAGGGCTATCTGTCAAAGTGCCGTAACTGAGCTCAAATTCGTTCAGTTTTCTTACGGTTCGGCACGTCATATCTGGTTCAGGCTTAAGCCGACTTCGTTTTTCTTTTCAAAATGTTTCAGTGTTGTAGCTCTTAAGCTTCCAACGATTTCTGCGATCGTGGTACATCGTTCAGCCGTGCAACATTTTGACCCCAACAGCATTTTTTGGAGTGACACATCGGATTCCCCCATTGTGTGGAAAGTGTTTCGTCCGAGTTTGAATGTTGAAATCGGCGTTGTCATAGACCCTCTGGCAAGCTTGTTGGTGAACAATCAAGGAAGGGCACATAATTGACGACACTTCAAATCGAGGTGCTTCATTGTACCACGAACAAACCCCCATGGAAGATAGGACATCTATCAATTTGCGAGAACTATATGGAGATCGGGGCAAGGGGAAGAGTTCATTTAGGCGCAGAAGGCATTTTTTGTAATTGCTCCCTCCCCCTGATGTGAAAATTGACACGTCTTGTAGGAAATTTAATGTATTTTCACGTGGTATAAGGGTTTTTGTCCATAAGGTGTATTATTTTTAATGTTGTGGGGGTGGAAGTGAGCGTTTTTTACGTTTTTGCAGAAAGGCCAAAAAATCACTGTTTTTCAGCGCGCTTTGCACCAAAACTGCACGTCAGAAAATCAAAGATGACTAGTACATTTTGTATGAAATTTTGTCATCTTTAATTTTTTATATAGTAGTCATGTTCGAAAAACGCATAGTTTTCGAGATATAAGCAAAATACTGAAAAAAGTGGGAAAAAATTGAGGTTTTTTGCGTTTTTCGTTGTGAAGCCGACTTCCTACAAGGCAGCAAACTTGAAATTCGGATTCAGCACCCCAAAAAACATAAAGAACCGTTGAGAAAAAAACTTCCGCAATTATGTTACGAAACCATCAGTTTTTTACACCGATTGACTGGACTAAGAAGTGGTTGGGGATCTGGTAGAATCAAGTGGCGTGTTCCCGAGTAAAAATAATTGATGGCCTTAGAACGGGCAAATGTCGACTATGATTGAAACATAGTCCTCGGCCATCTGGCGGTTAACAGAAGGCTCGTTGCAGGACAGTACGGCCGTACAGGGGGCGATTGACGGTGAAACCACGGCCTTACAGCTCCAATAACGGCCATACGACGGTGGTACGGCGGCCGTATGGTTGCTATTTCGGGTATACGACGGTGGTACAGTGGCAGCAACGTGAATATTCGCCTTCCTATAACAAAATATATTTCACTGCAATTAAATGTTTGATTTTTTTCGATTGTGTTTTTTTTCAAGACTTTAAATAACAAAATTTCCCACTAAAATATAAATCAACACGCACCACACACTTCACGTACAACAAACCGACGACTGGCGAGCTCGTTTCTCTTGTGCATCGATATCTTTAAATAGGATAAATCGAAAGAACCATTGTACATAACGAAAATGATGAAGTTCCCATAAAACACATTCAACAACACATTTGGTGCAGATTCTTATTTTCGCTGAAATTTCCCGTCGAATGCCCGTTTCTACAGCTCAGTACTTGGCCTTTTAAATCTTTTGGTCAAATTTGGCCGTCGTAAGGCCGTATGTGCTTCCATTAAAAATGGTTAAAAACTCTACGGCCATCATATGCCCCTTAAAAAGCCAAGCGGCCGGTGTTCACCCTTTATAAGGCCGTTTTTTATTTTTACTTTTATTTTTAATTCTTTCACACTTCTGTATATTATCTCTACGACTAGAGCTTGCAGCTCTACATTGCAATCAATGATAGAACCGTCTACATAACAAACGGGCATTACCTACTCTTTTATATAACAATCTCTATCTGAGGTTTTTTACGGTAGCAAATAACGACTTTATGATCAAAATTTAAATTCAAAATGGCCGGACCAATATGGCCGACGAGTTTGTGAACTGTATTCCGATTCCAATTAAAATCGGTGTATGGGAGTTTTTAAGGTAGTAAATAACGAATTTATGATCAAAACTTATTCAAAATTGTATGGCCAATATGGCGGAAGAATTTTGCTAAATAAGTGTCATTTCCCGTTTAGCTGTATGTAGGGTGTTCAAGAGTTGGAAAATCGGAAAATCTTGACTACAGCTACAAATGGAAAAACATTGAATATCCGGAAGCTCTCTAATACCGAAGACACACTTGTGGTATAGCAATTGAGATCGCGATATTGCAGTTTTGTCATATTGCAATATAAAAACGTGAAGACACACTTGCATTAGTATACTGAGTTGTTTTGGCTGTCATTTATCTGTCAGATTATTACAAATCGAAAAAAAAAATTGTGCTGCTGTTAAATATGAATAGAAATATCGCCAAATTATGATTAATTTGTATTAAAAATAAAAGTGAAATTTGAAATTTTGAATTCTGATAGATTCATACAGGCAGTGCTGGCAAAATAAAATTTAAAATTTTGTTCTAAAGTACCATTTTGGTTTATGTTCAAACTATTTTCTGGTTGATATGTTGGGTATGCTGAGGCTATACCACGATATTTTTCTCAATTGAGATATTGAGTTTCAATGCTCTGTATACCAAGTTTACACCGTGATTTCTTTTCAGTATACAGAGACACACTTGCGGTTTAAGTGAAATTGCAATTGCTATACCGCAAGTCTGTCTCCGGTATAAGCAATCGGTTCCGAAGTGATCAACAAGGTTTTTTTTGGAAATATGGTAAGGAGAAACGGAAATGTGGGATGATTTATGTATAATGAATAAGAAGGAAAGAAACCGATCACCTCTGAATTTTTAGGTAGTCTAGGATTCTGCAATACGCGAAGAGGCTGGCATCTGGGTAAACAAATAAAACCTGAATCGGTGACATTGCAGATGAGAACCCAGGGACCAAGCAATTGCAAATTTATTTTAAATGTTTTAACGTTCGTGGTTTTAACAAAGCACATACCTATATGTAGGTAATTTTGGTCACACTTCAAATAAATGCATACGAATCTAATGTCTCGAACATTTATAGGATTACTTGGTTTTTCGTTATTGGTTATGAAGAATTTAATTTTGAAGATCATATAATTAAACGGCAAGCACTTATTTTTTGGCACCATTTTACAGAGTTTAAACTCTCCAACAATATTGAAAACTGTTTCACCGTGTAGTCCTGAGCTCAAAGAAGTGCAGAATCGCAATTTTATTTATACACGGCACAAAAGAACACTGTAAAAAATTTCTGTGGTAATTTTACAAAAAAAATACTGGACGTTTTATTCACAAGCAGTTTTGTAAATTCCCAATATATATTATTAGGAATATTCCTAATCTACTTTACGTATTTTTACCAACGTTGTAGTAAATATAAATTATTTGTGGGATGTAAAAATACAATCAGTATTGGAGCTTTCTCTTCATAGTTTTGTAAATTTCCAAAACTCTTGTTGCAACTTTTTACCAGAGAGAGACGAAAAGGGAAAACCCCAAAGCTGAAGATTACCGCGCTGTGCCAATGTGCTTGGCCCTGCCTGAAATATTTCCAAGCGCCAAATTTTATTCTTAGTTAATGCCCACTCCCTATACATAAAAATTAGCATTTTGCTCACAATGCCTTGTTAAGCATTTACGTGAGGCAATGCCTATCAAAATTTCTTGGCTGTTACGAGAACTGCCAGACCCTGACAAAGTCAAAGGTCTGGCCTTAACTTAAAAGCAATTGGGTTTATATGCTTAGTAATCCATTGTTACCTGCGAATTATATCCACGAGAGGAAAAATTTAAACCTTATATTCCAATAACCGATTTGTAATTTTACTGAAAATTTATGTTCTAAAATTACGCCTCTTTAGTAAAATTACAGTACAAAGTGTTAGGATTTGTTCAGTACATAACATTGATAAATATATAAGAAATATTGTAATTTTCCTACATAAACGATTTAGAAATATACACAACATTGTGCAGTATTGTAGATTTCCAATTTTATTTTGTGAAGTTACAAAATTTATAGTAAAATTACAATAATTGTGTAGTAAATAAGTATTTCATATCGCGATTTGTAATTTTACTGTACATTTGCACTGTGAATTTACATATTTTTTTTTACAGTGAACGCTAAACATTAGAAAACAATTGTACAATTAATTCCCCTATGAAACGTATGGCATCTGTTACATTTAATTCGAATATATGAACGCAATTTTGCAATATGTGACATTAAGAGATAATAAAAGTTGGTTTTTTGGCATTGCTTTTTCCAACGATAAAACATTTGTTTCATTTTTCAATTTAGTTTTATTGTTGTTATTACAGACTTCTAGATTTCAATTAAAAAAAGCTATAGAAAATATCCCTGGAATTTCGAGTACTGGATGCTGCTTTGCATTAATTTTAAATCTTTTGACGTTCATGGCTTTAACAGAATACACAGGCAATTTTGGTCATAGTTCAAATAAATGTATTTTGAATCTAATGACTCCAACTTTTATAGGAATAGTTGGTTTTTCATTAATGTTTAAGAAGAGTTGAATTTTGAAGGTTTGGATTGATTTTAAATGTTTAAACGTTCGCGTATTTGGTTCGCGCGATATTGGGCAGGTACAAAAATCACGAACTTTGTTCAAACAAAAAAAAACGACACTACCGATTTTTATGAAAATCTTTTCAGATCATATTTCCTTTAACACGCTTTTAACAGCACCTCAGCGAACTCGGTATCTTTTTTGGTTCCCGCGAAATCGTGCTGGTACAAAAATCACTTAAGTCGTTCAAACAAAAAAACGGCTTGACCGATTTTTATGAAAATCTTTTCAGATCATATGTCCTTTAACACGCTTCGAACGGTACCTTAACGAAGTCGATATCTTTTTAGGTTCCCGCGAAATCGTGCTGGTACAAAAATCACTTAAGTCGTTCAAACAAAAAAACGGCTTGACCGATTTTTATGAAAATCTTTTCAGATCATATTTCCTTAAACACGCTTCGAACGGTACCTTAACGAAGTCGATATCTTTTTAGGTTCCCGCGAAATCGTGCTGGTACAAAAATCACTTAAGTCGTTCAAACAAAAAAACGGCTTGACCGATTTTTATGGAAATCTTTTCAGATCATATGTCCTTTAACACGCTTCGAACGGTACCTTAACGAAGTCGATATCTTTTTAGGTTCCCGCGAAATCGTGCTGGTACAAAAATCACTTAAGTCGTTCAAACAAAAAAACGGCTCGACCGATTTTTATGAAAATCTTTTCAGATCATATTTCCTTAAACACGCTTCGAACGGCAACTCAACGAAGTCTATATCTTTTTGGTTCGCGCGAAATCGTGCAGGAAAAAATGACATACGTACGCACACACACACACATATTTCTTCTCAAATGTTTGCTTAAAATGCTATTGAGACCTTGAAACGTGTAAATACATTGAAAATTTCCAATCCGATTTTCGGACTGATTACAATAACTTCAACTGGGAAGTTAAAAAGGTCCTCAAACTCACCAGTAACAACCAGACGTCATGTCCTCGCCATCGGCTCTTTGTGGCATATCGTAGGCTTGTAGCAGATCTACACCGCAATCTTATAATCGTAACGCCAGCTTAGGCCGCTCAGTTTATTCGTTCTGCCTGTAGCCCTACTTTCATTCAGTCTATTTATTCATTCTTAAATAGAACAACTGAGGACCGTTTTTTCAAAACTCAACAGCTCAAAAAAGTAAAATTTTCAGGCGGAGGTTTTTTTTAAATTACTTTTTAACTAGCAGTTGGATTTTTTACAACTAACCTTTATTTAATTTAAAATAGTAAACAACATTGAAAAAGATAAACACATTATCAAAAAAAACGGAAAACAAAAAAAAATCGGAATGAAGAAATGTCTTTTTTTCAAAAAGAGAACAAATGCTATATTTTGTTTCGGTTTGCTGTATCTGTTCATATATATTTTAGTCCAAAAATTTGTTTAGGTTTGAATACCACGTTGAGTTTTACAATAGACAATTACACTTTTCTTTTAAAATTACTCCAGTTTTATCTATTTCTGCTTAAAATTTTGATGCTAAGAGAAAGCTGCTTTCAATAAGAATCGTTTGATACCCTATAACTAATTTTTCGATTTTTTTACTTGTTGAGTTTTGAAAAAACGGTCCTCAACTCGACTGTGAAAAAATCTTTCGCTGTCAGTACTTCCGAACTCAACATCTAAGAGCTTAAACCACTATCACCATCACTATCTCCCCCCATATTTCCTCTTGTCTTCTCACAACGAACCTCAAACCTGTTGTATTCCTTGGACTATGTTTACTACTAGGCATTGCATCATGATGTGACCAAGAACTTGATGGACTGGTAGTACAAAAGGTGATTCCTAAGCTGAGAGCTGCCGCTGCCACCAAAAAATTGTTAATATTATTATTATATTATTATTTGCATAGAACCAGTGCAATCGTTAATTCGGAAATGAGGATTATTCAAGAAGATAACAATTGACCTACCGAAAAATTGATGGCGTTGACCATTCTTTTGTTAAAACATTGCGTTTGATCCTGCTAACTCCAAGCAAAAGATACTATTTGGCAAACAAAAAATTAAAAAAATAGATATCACAACTCTTAACCAAAAATAAAAAACAAATCCTTAAATCATAGACCCCATAACCATATTAAACCCATATTCATTGACAACCCTGATGGGGGCGGCAAGTTAAGCATAGAACACAAAATATAAACTTTTAGCAAAAATATAAATTCAGATATTCTGTTATCCTTGAACAAGTTCAGAATGCTTAAATAAGTAAGTATAACCAGTGTGAAGGTCTGCAAGGATATACATCACAAGTATCTCTCACCACTGGAAAGTATAAGAAAAAAAAGTAATTAGAAAAGTTGATCCGATATATACAGAAGAAGAAAAATGCCTGCCCACTGAGCCTTGTTTTTATTACCGTAACCTTATTAATCCTTATAAGAATCGTCTCAACCGGAATCAGGAGTTTTATTAAACGAGAAAAGTTTTGCCCTTTTTAAGTATATCCTTGTAAGGAGAAAAAGTCATAAAAATACTTAAAACAACACACTCTCAAGAAACCCCTTAATATCCTTTTTTTTCTCCCCGATGAGGAATATATTCCTTTTTTTTTGTTTCTACACAGTAAAACTTTGGAAAATCTTTTAGGAGGAATTTTAAGAGTGTAGGATCTTGGTGACATTTTATTTTCCTCTCGTTTTGCGTGTTCTTAGCTAATCTAGGATATAACACACACAAGAAAAAGTTTTTATTCATCAGAGGTCTTAAATAAAACGTTCATAATTTAGAGGATCTAAAGGACAAACATTTCTGTTGTCCTTTCATTGTTGAATTCCATTTATATTTTCATAAACAATTTCGTAATGGTTCTAGACTCAGCTTGTTGTTATTAATAAGTCATGCCGGAATTTAATGTCCTTGAATACAATTTCAACTTTGGAAGCTCCAGAATATCCTTGGAAGAGTAGAAGAATTGGTTATGAAATTTTCAAAAAAAAGGGAAATTCCGTTGAATGGTTGAAGGCTGCAATCAACTCCCGCCATTTCTTGGTAGTAAAATAATTTTTCAGATTTTAGTAAATGGAAAAGGATTCATAAAATGGTATGTTTTATTAATCAAGTCCTTTTACAAGATTTAAAAAGTTTCAAAATTATTTGGAAATTTTCAGAGCAGAATAGAAAAAGGATTCTAACAGAAGAAAATACTTCAACATATTTTATTTTTCTCTGTATTTTTCTTCTTGTAAAATAATAACAAAAAATTCTCAATTTTATTTTCGAGACTTCTGCCAAAGATTCCATCACAAAAAAATCGCATTAAATATTGAGAAATATTTGAAACGAAGAAGAAAAAAAAACAAAATTTTGCTGCAGAAAGGATTTTTCCCCCTTTTCGAAATTGTATTGAACCTCGCCTAAATAAACAAGACTCTCAGTTTTTTCTGTTCGTTGTTTCTTTTTTTTGAGCGAAAAGTAAAGAATACATACCTTCCTTAAAAACTTTTATCTACCGAAGTTTTACGAAAGCAAACAATTTCGATTTAAAAGTGGGAAAAGGTAAAAATTATGTGGTAAAGGTAAATCCTAAACCCTTTACTGTTTTGTTGATTTGTTTTTTTTTTTGTTTTCTTCTTCCTGGAAATAAAATTTATTCAAGAGTAGTGAACAGGTTTCTTGTGTTTTTCAATAAGATCCCGATTTTTGTTTTGAGGGATGCCTATGTGGTGAAGCTGGAACTTGAAGGTATTTACATGAGTAAACATCTTCATATAAGTGTCAACTCTTCTTCCGCAATCTATGATAATAGTAGAAAAATAAAATCGAAAAGCATTAAAATTCATGTTCCTCTGTGAAAATTACCAAAGGATTACATAAGGACCCGTAAACATCAACGGAGATTTTAAATATTTCGAATAGAGGATTAAATTTAGCCGCAATCTGTAACATTTTTTAAATGATTAAACAGCAACCAGTGTTTATATATGAGAATTTTTAGGTTTGGCTATGCTATTCAAATAATTCAAAAATCAGTGTAAAGGTGAGTCTTGACTTTTGCCCTACAACATTATAAGAGCTTGATTGTACGAGTATGTAATTAAAAGTCACGCATAAAACCAATTCCTCACATCTCAAGCCACAGCATTCTTGTTGAAATTTGACGGAACAAGTTACTCAGATTTCGAGACTTTACAAAATTCAAGGTCATCAAATTAATCTTGGATTTTATGCGAGCGAGATAAACTAGGTTGATGTTTACGATAAAATTACAATATTATATTATTATTATTGCCCAGATTCTTCCACTAGAGCTCTGTGCCCTTGCGATTGTTAATACATAGTAATTTAGGTCAGAGAGTGAAAATTAATTTGGTTTGGTAATGGGATTTTATAGCTCTAATTGTCTCTTGGCTGTAGGTTAGGATTAATTTTCCATATACGCATTTCAAAATAGCGTACACCTCTGCGAGACTATTCAAGCTGAACGCTCCACTAAAACTGTTTCAAACTTTCAGCCCAGATCACAGCACTCCGACCTGTCTCTTTCTTGGAGCCATTCATGTACCATATGAGTTTACTTTGTGGTTTTTTTACGAGGGCATGGTGACAATCTATTTTCAGGGATATGTGCTTGACCGCCTGTAGGGCCCATGACCAAAAAAATAGACATCGCTGAGTGGCAGAGGGTGTATCATATTAAATTCACCAACCCTTTTTACGATGACGATTGACTCCAGACCAGCACAGACCGTAAAGGCATTACTTCGGTCTAGCGTCATCAACATGACCCTTAAAAGGGTCCTTCGAAGGGTTGCTCACCAGAGCTGGAACAGTGCTGCATGCGAATCAGCGACCTTCCATCTCTTCCTCTCTCTATTGAGCCTAGCGTTTCTTAAGGTTCTGGTGGAAAGCTTGCGGTGCCACTTTCACCTTACTCCACACGTCCTCCGACCTCATCATGTGGTTCAAGATGTTCTCCGGTGTTAGCTGCACATTGGCGGCTGGTGCCTTTGGGATTTCTTCGGTGCTGGTAACGAGGCAGCAGGAGCGGATTTATGGGGAGGGTCACGGGGGTCATGACCCCCCCAAAAAGCGCTCGCTGTTTTAAAAACAAAATTGATCCAACTAAAAAAACAAAAACAAAAAATAACCAAACGTCCAAAACCGACCCAACTTTTTTGCAAATTAAAGAAACGACCTTAAAAAATGACGTTCAAGGTCAACAACAGATTGATCTTTCTATATATTTTGATTTGTAAACTCTGAAGTTAGCTGCATTCACAAGAAAGGGCGCGTCTTCATCAAAAACACATTAGGACACGTTTTCTGCCCTACTAGTCCGCTCAAATTAGGGAAAATTAATGAAATTTTTCCCACAGCTATGAGACCGGTGCACAGTGGGGCCAAATCCAAAAAAACTGGCCAAAAGTCGAAAAGTGTTCTAAATGATCTCAAATTGTTTACTCGGGGGTTTTCGGGGTCGCTGATTACGAATCCGTTATCAGAATTGAGATTTTCAAAATGGCGGACTCAATATGGTGGACATTACCTCCCCAAAAAGTCAAAATCATGGCCGCTGATTACGATTCGTTATCAGATTTTCAATTTTAAAAATTGCGGAGTTAATATGGCTACATGAGAAGTTTGGAAGGCTTCAAAAAGGACTAAAATATGTTTTCCTTATAATGTTGTCATTGTTTTGTATCTAAAATGTTATTAATATTATTTGAAACGTAAATTAAAAGACTAATGTAAAGATTTAATGCTAATATCTGCATTTCTTTCTAAACGAAGAAAATGGCCACAGATACAAAAAAACTATCATGGGAATAATACAAATTTAAATGAACCAGTTGAAGAAAGTATAAGATACCTCTAATCCCGGATCCACACGTTTGTCAAGGCTTGGAAAGCGTTCGCAAATTAAAAACGCTTGCTTAAAACAAACGTGTGAACGCATCACAAACGCTTGCCACAAACTTCCTTTGCAAGCATTCGCAAATTGAAAACGTTTGCTTTGGTTTGGGGAGCATCCACACTCGACCGGATCGGCCACAAGCGTCGCCAAGCTTACACAAGCCAAGCCAAACGCCTTCTCCACACGTTTGAATTTGCGAATGCTTGCCAAGCCTTGACAAACGTGTGGATCCGGGATAAAAATCATCGAAATAATGTACGTACATAAAATACGAACAAAATTAATTTTCACAAAAAAAATTTAATTCAGTCGTTAGGATTTGACTTTCTAGAAATATGAATTTTTTCAATATAAAATATGTCAGTGCATACACACATATCCATACATATATTGATCTTCAATGTATGGGTATATATAGCTAGTTAAACTATACGTGCCTTCGCAGATCAATATAAGCAAACGAGTTGACAAAATACCTTGTTTTTATTTCATTGGGCTCTGGTCTCTTATAACGATCAACCCAATTTTATTTAAAAAAATTAGTAAAAAAAGGCTAGGGGCAGCTATGCGCAGCTATTTTTTTATTCATTTTATAGCTTACATGTTTACCCAACACCTGATATGCGTTAAATCATCGAACACGACAGAACAACATAACTTTTTTATTATAAACCCTCTTTTTTTGTTATTTAATTTTTAAAAATCAGGAACAATCCATGTTTTTTTAACAATAATTCATTCAAGAAATTTATCTTTGATAACCATGGTTGTATTGCACTCACCTCCAGGAGTTGATTCCATTTTGTCTTATTTCAATCGGTGATGTTTTCAGACTTCCACGCCTTTTTTTGCAATATACTTTTTTTCTTAAGCAGAGGTGTATTGCAACTGAAATTTCAGAGCAGATAATAGGTTTACGATTCTTCTGTATGTATTTTCTGACACTTAGGGTATTACTGTTGCCAAACAAATATAGAAAAAAGCCAAGCTAAAACATTTTTTTTCGACTTTTGGCCGGCTTTTTTGGATTTGGCCCCACTGTGCGGTGCCAAGTGAAGGATTCACAACCCGAAGTTCGAAAAAGAGCTGTTTATGAAAAAGATTTAAATTTTAGAGTTTTTTCGCCTTTTCTCTATTTTTAAGAGAAACTATGGATTTTGGTCAAAATATCAAAAGAGAAAAGTTATAGGGCATAAAATTTGCTGAAAATTTTGCCATCACTGTTTTTTCGAATTCGGCATAGTTTCGCCGATAGTGCTCGTTTTGCGCCTTTTTTCAGACTCTGTTGATAATGAAAGCGTCCAAAGAAAGGCCATTGAAAAACTACAACTACTACTTTGATCTCATTTAATTTTTATACAAATGCATAATTGTATCTAAAAAAGGCGCAAAACGGACTCTAGCGGCGAAACTATGCGGAGTTGGAGAAAATTGTAAAAGTAAAATTTGTAGGTAATTTTATGCTCTCCAACTTTGCTTTCTTGATATTTTCACCAACATGCATAGTTTCTCCTCAAAATAGAGAAAAGGGCGAAAAAACTCTAAAATTCCCATATTTCTAAAAAACAACCATTTTTTCGAACTGCGGGTTGTGAATCCTTCACTTGGCACCGGTCTCATAGCTGTTTCCTAAAAACAGCGATTTTTTGACTAATTTGAGCGGACTACGTTTGTTTTTAATCCACGAGAAAATTCGGTTAGTTTTGTTAATTTTGTGTTTGTTTTTTTAGGAGTAGAAATTTTTTTCCGCCAGTTTTAATTCCGTGACCCCCCTCCCCCCCAAAACCAATATTCTAGATCCGCGCCTGCGAGGCAGTACCACCAATCTCTCCTTTTCCGGACATTCTTCTGTATTCCGCCGGGGTTGTACGTATACGATTGGTCAGTGTCAGTCCTCCCCGTTGGTCCTCAGCCTAGCATACAAAAGTTTTGAATGGTCCCGCAGTCCTCATTATTGAAACAAGCTCTAAAATTAACTGTTTTGTATAAATTAAAAATAATTCTGAAATTTGTTTGATGCTACTTTCATTTATCGCGGAATCCTACAGGTAGGTATAAGTTTCGACACCAATGATTGCATTTTCATAGGTATTCCCACATAAAGGCATTTTCAAATGTTAACACCAAACCAAGAGTGTTATTAGTAAATTCTGCGGATTGAAAAATAATTAAACAAATTTTATTCACTAAAAAAGATGTGATTGGTTTTCTGAGGTATATATCACAAAGAGTATTCCTGGAATATGTTCTTTGATGATATCGTTTAGGAATTAATGTTCGTTTTTTTTATTAAAAAAAATAAAAAATTAATATGACAACTGTAACTTCCACAAAATTATTATGTATAATATATAAATAGAGTGGAAGTCGGTTATAGCGACCCTCAGGGGTTTTTCATATTCTGTAGTGCTTTTTTTCAAATAAGTATGTCCTGCTGAACGTAACGCGATTCATCCAGTACTTTTTATTGTACATGCAAAACACGAAAAAAGGCATTTTTTTTGTTGTTAATGATTGTTTAAACAATTCCACATGGCTAAAATTTCGCTGGGTTTTGGATTTTAGTAATCTATAGCAAGGGTGGGCAACCTTTTTTTAACGGGGCCAGAATAAATTTTACGTGTTTTCCGCGGGCCGTAGTAGCCAATTGACACCTTTTTGTGACCTGTAATTTTTATAGAGTTGAGCCGGACTTACATGAGGCAGTACATTTGTCCCTTACAATATGGTAAATTGTACTGAGGCCTCAATTTTTTTTTTGTCCCGGTTCTAAAATAATGTCCTATTGGTGTATCGAAATAGATGAGGCGAGGTGTGATTGAAAATATGCAGTAGACAGACAACGGTTTCTTCTTTCTTACATCTTTTGCGGGAGTAAAATATCCAATTTGAGCTGGGGCGAGGTGAATTTGCAAATACGAACATTGAGAGACATTTGTTACTCCTTTTGCGGCAGCAGCTTGAAATTAGGTGAGGGATTTTTTTACGGGCTCAACATCAAAAAAAGAGATACGTATTCGAGGATTTTTGTTTTTTTCAATATTTTGGAAAATAGAGCGGATCGAAAATTTGAGAATTTGGGCTTGAAGACTCATTTTAAAAAATTCTAGAAAGTTAATTTTTTGTCATTTTGAAGCTAAAAGAAGGACTTTTTATTAAAAAAAAAATTGTTTCAAAAAAATATAGACAAAATCATATTGTTAGAAACAATTAAAATGTTTAAATCGATTTTTAACAATTGCCCCACCTCGTAGCGAGTTTTTAGTATAACCATCGTATTCTATGTCAAATTTTCTATCAAAAACGCATTTTTAATTGATGGATTTTAATACTATTGGAAAAAAAATAATTTATCTAGCGAAGAACCGGAGTTATGAATTTTTAAAAATGAGTCTCCAAGTCAACAATTACCGAACTCTTAAATTTTCGATCCCCTCTATTTTCCAAAATATTGAATAAAACTAAAAATCCTCGAATACCTATCTTTTTTTTCGATGTAGAACCCTTAAAAAAAATTCAAAGTGCCGGTTAATTTTTGTCCAAATCGGTCCGGTTTGTAAAAGAATGACCCATATACATTGTGGAGGCATAGGTTTCTTACTTACGCTGAGGCAGTTTAATGCATATTAGAATCAAACTCCTAAAAAAAGCTCTTCATTGTTATTTATGTTCCTCCTTTCTTTAATTTGCTTGTTTTTGTCATTTTGGCATTACAATGGCACCTCGCCTCATTTGAAGTACAAAATTGTACTGGCTCAAAAGAAAAAAGAGGCACCTCTTACAAACTCATTTTATAATCGTGTCCTACTCAATACTAAATTTTTAGTCTGCATTTGAAGTGAAAGATGCTTTGACCCTACTATCCATCACTCGGTCCACAATGTACGTATTACACTATATATTCATTTTTCTGTCTATTTTTCGTGTAACGATTGTGATGCATAGGTAGTTGTTCAATTAACGCGAATGAGAAAGGGAATTTCACATGGTTCCCGCAGACCCCCGAGAACGATGTTATAATTGTGTTAGTGTGATGGAAGGGTGAGTCTGATAAATTTTCTGGCCCTGAGACTTCCCTGCAACCTCTTGTCTATAAAACCGGTCTGTGTATGGGCATAATAAAAGAAATCATGCATAGTATAACTAAACTCAATGGATGTAAGTTTTAACATTAGTACTAAATTATGTTGCTATGTGCGTTTAATATATTTAAACTAGACGAATCACACCGAAAAATACTTTTTTATAATTTCTTCTAAATATCTCGCGGGCCGGATAGAAACTTTTCGCGGGCCATAGATGGCCCGCGGGCCGGAGGTTGCCCACCGTTGATCTATAGGATACCCCTGAAGTTGTAGTGCAAGAAGTTTGCTCTACAATTTTATAGCAAAAACCGCATTTTTTTCGCTCTATTGACTGGGCTATAGGGGCGAAGGCAAACAAGAAAGGAATAATAACTAGGCAGGAGAAGTGGAAAAGCGAAAAACCACCTGGCTGTGAAAGACTCGGAACTCTGGTCTCTGAATTGGCATTCGGATACCCTGACTTATTGAAGCTGATGGAATTTCTATCTTGATTCCTTTCAGCCGGTTTAAATTTTATAAAAAAATATTTATCATTTTCGTGCTATTAATGGGGCATATTCAAACTCTTCACACCAGTTTTTTTGGTGTCTATTTAAGGTCCAACATAAGTAATTCCTGACATAAATTTAAAAAAAACAAGGATTTGAATACATATTTATTGTCGCAACAAATACTGTCCTTTTATAAATGTAAATTTTAATGGTCGGAAACCACCAAATTAAGACACGCCGTCAACAAACAATGCCACTAAACTTACAAGTAGTGTACAACTTACCATTTAATGTGTAAAGAACTGCCCCAAAATCAATAAATACTACCGTAAATTCAAAAAACCCTGTCCCAAACTCGCAAGTAGTGTCTTTGACAAGTTTTCTTTATCTCTTTTTATCTACTGTCTGATATATTGGATTAAAAAAAATTATTCGACCAAAGGAACGTCAATACCGAAGATCCTTTGACTACATTTAATGAGTTCAGTCAGCGTAAAATATTTTTTTTTGTAACTTTTTAAAAAAGGTTATCAGAAAATTAACCGTACCGGTAAGGAAAAATCGCTGACTATTTGCTGAACTTAATGGAAAAATTGCGAAGTTGTATTAGTTGAATTAAGTCTTTTGGTCAAGATATTTGTTGACAACTTATCAGGTAGGTTCTTACATACACACTGTATAAACTACCAATCTTTGATTTTTCATCATACAGCACACACACATTCTTAATTTTTTATTAAGATTAATGAATTTTCCCGAAAGTTTTCTATCTTTGGATAGTGTTTGATCAAATACTACTACTGTACTAAAGGTATTGAACCTACTCAGCAAAAACACGTCCATGGCCTTAATTCCAACAGGAAAACTTTAATTAGTAAAACTTATACGAACATGATATTAATCTAAAACTGCAGACATACTATAGGTGAGTATCGAATTTCAATCCAAGCAAAATCCTGTAAGAAATTCGAGTCAAATCATTCACAACATTGAGTAGCTAATGACTATACAACAACGACCGACAGAAGCAAAACTTCATATATTAAATTGTTGAACTTCTTATGCCTCCTCAATTGATGTAATTTGTGCTCCTGAACTTAAAGCCTTTTATATATGCGTTCCCATACCCCGTTCGACAGAATCTTCTGGCTCTAGGACTCTAAGAACTTATGATGAATTTATATATTAAATCCCGTCGTATTAACGAGCAGCACGATAAGGGATGTTACCATTCCTTTTTTGGGGGGTGCTAAATATCTTGTGTATGTCAAGTGTCAAGAAAGTTTCTTTTGAAAATTAAAGCCTAGAAGGATATTCAGTACTAAAGTGATTCCCCTTCTTCAATTCTGACAATAAGTGGATAACGATGCTTTCATTATCATCTGCCCTTTTTGGTATAGTCATTCATTTAGTCACCGACCCATCCTCTCTGAATACGTAGGAGTTGTGAATGTCAAGAGAAAGATTTCAAAAGTTATATTAATTAAGTCACATGATTTCTGTTATTAATCATACTTTCGTCCTTTTTGTGTTAATTAATTCTTATACAATATTAATTCTACTTCAGAGCAGCACAGTTCTAAGGAAAGGGATTTTTGTCTATTTAATCCTTTTATTGAAATGATCTTTTTGTTTATTTTATAAATTTAATGTGAAATTTTATTTCTTAGAAAAATTGTTTTATACAATTTGGAATACTGGTAGAAAATTGCAAGTTTAGAAGGCTCTACTGCGAAGTTATTTTTGCAACTTCAAATACCTTATATTCTATAAAGATACCAAACCCTACGCATTACATTCATCGATATTTGGGCTTTTTCCTCATTAAACCTACCAAAATATTATCGCCAGCCCAAATTTTCCAATGTCTTGCAGACGGAAGCACTGGCAATCTTCAAAGCATTTGCTAGACATGCGAAGTCAAGGAGTCAGGGTAATACTGTTATATGACAGCAAAGTGTCTATCAAGGCATAAGGCGCGTTATATATAACGTTAAGTTGGCCGAAATCTGTCAATTGGAGCTCTATCCCTTCGCTGGGACTTAAAGGATCACTCTTCAGTGCACCCGGTATGCACAGCAACATCGAGGGCGACAGACGAATTGGCCAGATTGCAAGTGAATCGTCAATCCTAGTAGGATATTGCCCCTCCGAAATTGGCCCGACTGCCGTGCGCCCGAAATTGCCCCTGCGGCAGACGTGTGAGTAGCCGGCTTAAGACTCCTAGGTCCACCATGTAGTTTCCTTTTCCCAAAAGTTGGTATACGTCTTTGCACAAAATTCCAGTCTCTCTTATAGTCCTTGTAAATTTATTTTCAAAAATAACGGACCCAGATTATTCTTTTTTGTTGGTTTAGATACCATACAATCGGATAACTTTGTCTTCAATTTTCCAAAAAAAAACTTGAGAATAGAATCGTGATTTTTCTTCTAAAAAAAACTCGACTCACTTTTTTTGAACTCTCTCCAAAAACTGCCTCCCAAAAACAATTTTCCTCAAAAATCTTTTTTTTGTCTCTTTGTTTTTTATTCTATTAAATTTTCTCCAGTGTTTGTCCCCAAAAAAAACGGAAAGGTATATTTTCCTAGCAGGAGAATAGGGCCGCCGTTACACTTATGCAAAATCAATTTGTGCAGATTTCTTCTTCTTTTACAATATACCTTATCAGGGACTGCGGACACATATTTTTTTTTATTTAAGGGCGTTGCAACGCACGCTGGCGGTTGCTAGTCCAAAATATAAATTTTAAAATGTTGGTCTACAATTATAAAAAAACCAAACAAAAACGTACGAATTTTCATTAAAACCATTTATTTATTTTTTTTTTCAAAAGCAGTCGAAAAAACCAAGGTTCTTACTTCTCAATGCGCAAGAACCGTTTCGCTTTAGTTAAAAAAAATTTAAATTCTTGTTTTAATGCATTATTAACAATAGTAGTGTAATTGGAGCTCAAAAATATTTGAATTGTTTTATTAACTTCCTATTTCAAATTTCTATAATAGCAAAAAAACTAGCTGGGACCCGGTGCCCCTATGCTGCTCCCAAAAGCCAATAGTAGTAATCAGGCGATATGAATTTTAACATACAGTAGGAGAGTTCGAAAAAGGCAATTTTTAGGTATTTTTGATTCCAAATAACAAAATGTGAAACTATTAGGGATCTGACATTTTGATTGAGACAATAAAAACCATCCATTGACATGGCATTTTTCGAGATATGAATTTTCATACATTTACTACCTTAAAAACTCCCATATACCGATTTTAATTGGAAACGGAATACAATTCGCAAACTCGCCGGCCATATTGGTGCGGCCATTTTGAATTTAAATTTTGATCATAAAGTCGTTATTTGCTACCTTAAAAAACCTCAGATACAGATTTTCATTGGAATCGGAACACAATTAGCAAATTCGTCGGCCATTTTGAATTTATAAGTTTTGACCACAAATTCGTTATTTGCGACTTTAAAAACCCCTAGATACCCACTTTCATTGGAATCGGAATAGAATTGGCAAATCCATCCATATTTCTGCGGCAATTTTGAATTTCGGTCATATTTCGGCGGCCATTTTGAATTTCGAAAATCGGGCTGCGAGGTGTATCATAGGAGACCTCCACGGAACTTCATGCAAAAATTCAAAGCTCTGCGATGATTTTCAACGAAGCTCTCCATGACAGCGCCATCTAGGAGTGGCTTTAGAAAGTAATAAAATAGCCTATGTTCTAAGTTTGAATGTAATTAGCACATGGTTAAAATTTCATTAAGATCGGTTGCACGGTGTTAGGAGCCTATAGCGATCATACATACACACATTCATTTTTATATATATAGATAAATATTTAGCTCCCCCACGACTAGTTGCGATTTGATAATTTTTGTTTTAAATGTTTTTATTTGAGACTAAGGGCGCGCGCACACAGAAAGCGGAGCGGAGCTGAGCTTATCAGCTCTGCGCTAACTTTACATTAAAAACCCCGGTGCTGCGCACTGAGCGGAGCTAGCTCACAGTGTGCGCAGCACCGGGGATTCAAATAAAAACATTTAAAACAAAAATTATCAAATCGCAACTGTCCTTGAGCATTTCTCACGCATTTGCATTTCTTCCATTCATTCTTTCCTTCAAGAAATCGTCGCTTGAAGGTTGTTTGATTTTTCACTCCCTTGCCTCTTCCTCGCAAAAACAAAAGAATACCCATACCAGAGGAGTTATTCTGTAACTATGAGAAAGTGAGAACGTGAAAAGTCTTTTCATTCTCATTCTCATCGGGTCTTTTCATTTTGAGTTCTCATTTTTGTCATTTTGAGGTTAGGGAAAAATGGTAAATACAAAAGTTGTAGATCTTTTTATTTCCTACAACTTTTACTTTTAACTTTTTTCGATAGAATGTACAGTTTAGCCAGAAATTGCGAAAAACTGTTTTCAACCCCTAAAAAACCCCCATTCCTCCCCGGATAACCACTGTCGGTTCGATTTATTTTTCCCTCTTTTACGAGAGCTTGTTCGACAACATCCCACTGTCAGATTGCTGTAACGAATTTTTTTGTTGCTCGAACCCTATTTCTACTGGACTAGTGAGAAATGAGCTGAATGTAGTTCACATTGGAAATTCTCACTTGTATAAACGTCAAACGTGTCATATTTTGTACTTATTCGAGTTGCATACTTTGTTTTACATTTAAAATTCACGTTTTTTGCAATAACCGTTGAACTTAAAAAGTTCCACATTACTTATTTTCAGGGAAAGCGCTATTTTCCACCATCTTTAACGGCACCACCGGAGACGGGAACAATCTATAGATTCAAATCTGCAGCAATTAATAAATATAATATATTAAACTGCAGGACTTAAAGATATACTTATCATTTGCCAAGTCCACATGCAGCTTAAGTAAATTTAGAAGAGCGTTTTTTGCTCCTCGCTCGGCCAACAACTCTTTAAATCCCGACTTAATCCCGATATATTATTAAATCTGCAAAACACTACTTACAAATTTTATTTTCAAACTGCTAGTTTTTGAAAATTAAAAGTTTTCGCACTTCTCACTGAGAAAACGCAATACAATTTTTAAAAATTGTACGTTCAACTGTTGTTTAAATAACCTGTTGTTATTTGAAAATGACAGGTTCTCACATTTCTCACTAGAAAAATTTTGGTGAGAAGTCATTTTTCACCATGAAATAATTTGACACATAAACTCACGTTCTCATCGTTCCAGAATCGCATTTATTGGAATTCTCAGTGAAAAGACTTTTCACTAGACTTTTCACAGTTATAGAATAACCGCTCAGAACAGAAATGAAGCTTCTGACTTTTTTCCCTACATGCGTAAAGCGCTTATGAATAAGATGTACTTAAAAGCTTTTTGTTTCAGATTAAGCTTCGCCTAACGAAAATCAGATGGAGTTTTTAGAAATTGTGGCTGAGGCTTCATTCCGGGCGAAAATTTTGTATAGGCTTTGAGCCTCTATGTGTATATTTACTCTATGGTTATGGTAAATCCAGTCGACGATCTATGACGGTGAATTTTTCCAAAACTGCTGCAGAGTCGTGAAAGGGACCGATACCCGAGACTACCTCTAAAATGGCACGCTATGGCTGATTCCACACAAGCGTACACTAGACACGACAAGGGTTGGCTGCAAAGTGACGGTGAGAAAGGACGATGGGGAAGGCACACGAATTTAAACGATATTTTCGGCAGATTTTTGATCGAAAACTTTGACAGCTCAAGCATTGTTGTCGTTTTTTTCTGAAATTACCTTTTGGTCGCAAAGAGAATGTCTAAAACCACAACAGACACAGTATGATTTGTTGTCTGCAAGTTGTTCCCTCGTGTAGAAGCTCATACGATTTTTTACAGAACACCAAAAGAAAATAGACGATTGCAGACGACTTCTGTCTGTCGTGTGTACGTTCGTGTGGAAACAGCCTATGTAAACAAAATGAAGTCAACTGGGTAAAAAAGGGGCTAAAATTGAAAAAAAAAATGTCTGCCGCTGCGTATGTAGGTTCTATTAGGGCTAAATAACCGTTACATACTAGTGGCAGAAATGGAAACTTCAGCTAGGGATGGCTTGGGGAGCGTGCAAATGGTATTTATGGAATAAAAATATATTTAAGGTTTTTCTTTTTTTAAATTACCCCCTTAACCCAGTAAGCTGGAGAAACGCCCCTGCCGCTTGAAAGATACTAGCGTAGGCCGGAAGGTTCGAGGGCAGTGAACTGTTGATGATATTTAGATATATCCCTGCCCCTGCCCTCTAATATTTAAGAGCCGTCGGTGAATATCTGTAGAACACACTCTGTTTTTCTACTCCCTTCTTGGTAAATAGTAAGGTATTATGACGCACTTTCTTTTCTGAGGAGGATTCTATGTAGGATTTTGAGGTTCAGGACTCGAATTCCTTCAATTCGAAGGCACTGCACGAGACGAAGTGTTGATGTGAAGGTCGAGAGAGAGCAGGTTAAAGAACATAATATAAGGTTTTCACAATGCAATTAGGTTATGATCTAGATCCAATTATGAAGGGCACGTATTTTCGTCATGACCTAGTTCTCACACTCAACCACCTCCATACCTACTATACTAGGTGGCTATCCAAGCGAACAGGCGTGTTTGTTTTTTCCTAGGATACATTCAGGCAGTTTTAGATAACGTCATCTCCCGTTCGATGTAATGACAACCAACTGGAGCATTTTCTAATATCCCAGCCAAGCATGTATCCTCTGGTGTGAGCAGTAGTATATTTTAGCGTAGCACCTATCTTAGCGAGCCACCTATCCTGCCACAATTGGTGTGAGCGTACACTAACACGCACATTCATTCGCTTGGATAATTCATTTTGCCACCTAGCTAGCCACTAGGCGCTTGTCCTGCCACTTATTGGTATGAACGTACACTAAATGAATTCCTAGCCCGAAGGGTGGGTGCTGCAGGCTGTGCGAGTAAGCCAAAGCGGGCTAGGCATATGTTGCACGAGGCAGACGGTTATTTTTTTTAATGGAATAGTCATGTGGTAGGATAATATTTTGCCAGAACTACTACATTCTTCCGGTGGCTAAATGAGCGGTTCTTGGCGGCTAGGCTCATATAAATAAATTGAGTTCAAAACGGGGACGAATCTAGGACTTGTAGATTAGGCCCCGGGTTGACGGCTGATGGAGTAACTTGTTTTTAAGAAATCCTAAGCACTAGGATGCTTGTTTAGCAATTTGTAATATGAGATTATGTGATCATCGGTTAAGGCCTAAGGGTATGCCTAGGATATAAGAAAAGGTATGGCCGGAACGTGCTTTTAATACATTAGCAAGGGGAGTACCGTCGCTAGCAAAGCTGTGAAGCTAGTTGGAGGGGATTGAGAGCACGTCATATATAAAAAGTAGGAAAAGAGCTGGTGATATAATTGAGCCCTGCGGGACACCTGATTAGATAGTGTGGGGCTTTGATTCGATGCCGTCCAAATCTCCCTTGATTGAACGGCCAGACATAAAATTGTCAATTCATTTCTTCAGAACAGAATCCATGTCCATACGAATAGCTGAGAGTTTAGTCAACAGAGCAGGCTACCATATTCTATAGGTTCACCGCTGGCCACCACACCAGCGTAAGGATAGCACGTACCACCACTGTGTACACCCATAGGCCCCAGCTCTTGCCCAAGGTCTTTATAGGCGTATAAAGCAATGCACGCTTTTTTACTCTTTCCTTTCTTCTTCCAGGCTTTGGGTCCAGGATTAGACCCAGATATTTCACCCTGGAGGGAGTGTGTATGACCATTAAATCTAGGGAGGTTGAAGACGAGGACATATGCCATCTTTATCTATCTAGCTAGATTTCATATGGAAATGGAGGTACGGTCCACCATAATAATCTGCATAGAGCGGAGATCATCCAAATGCGAAATATTGCGGAAGTCTTTATGTCCAAGAAAAGGTTGTGATATTCCACTCAATACCAGTTAAAATAAAAGATATTCCAGCAATACTGTAAATTCTTCCAATATGAGACTACAATCACTCCGTTTATAAATCTACTTTACAAAAAAAATTTCTTTGATGTTTTCTTCCTTTTCAAAACTTTTACAACACTTTCCATCTCATCCTGCTGGCAATAACTTTTGATATTTCCCAAAATCATCTTATCATCGTCCTTGGGTTTCCTTACTTACAGAACAAATCTCCATCTTATGCCGCTTTTATGTAAACCCACACACTTTAAACACTTTGACTGAACTTCATCAAGTCAAAATCCAATTTCCATATTCGTTTTCGTTCGTGTTAGTTCAATGTTCTATGGCAATACGCCAAGCCCTCAAAGGACGAATCTCAGTTCCTGCCGAACATAAAAGACCAACTTCAATATTGGTGGTGGTATGTTCGAGAGTTTGAACTGTTCCTGGGTAGTATTGATATTTGTGTGACAGTACTGCCTGCCGCCTTGGGATATATCAATATGAAAATCACATCATTAGGGAAATCATAACCACTTTGGTTCAGCAAGGATCCTTGTATGGATCGAAGCTAATAACTAGTTTAGTAAGAATGTGATTAGCTGAGTTTTAATGTGATTATGTGTAAGGCCTCAAATTTATCGAATTAACCAACCTATCACTAGATACTCAAGCACACAATTGATATTGTCCTCAAAACTCATTCTATCAAACTTTTACAGTATTTGTCGCAAAATTAAAGGATGGAATCGATTGTAGCGCAATTCCGAATGGCGTTTTATTTAACACCCCAGGCGATTGTGAATTATTGGATCCCGATAAGAATGCCGCTTTAATCCATCAACCAAGTAGGGACATAGTGGAAGCAATAAACCTCTGCAATGCATTAACCCAAACCAAAGTGGTTTCCAGTTCACGGAAGCTTTTGTCGCCGGCTCGAATTGATGGCGGACAGTATTTTTTATTTCTTTGGATTTTGTGCTATTGTTGCCGCAGCCACTATTCATCAACTTGATTTGTTGGCGGTTACTTTACAGTCGATTTGTTAGCACCTAACCTTTTTTGATTATATATTTTCTTTTTGTGTTAGTACACAATAGCTTCATTTACTTTATCCTATCGTGGGTCAATTCACATGGCTTTGTTGTCTTAAATTTTTCTGTTTGTTCTGTTGCGTTTCAAATCTTTCCGAGTTTTTTTGGATAAGAGAATTATATTAGGAGATTCATTTAAACATGCCCAATTCCATATACCAAATGAATTCTTTCCCGTAGTACAAATAGCATAATAATAGTAGAGTTTATCTTCTAGCTCAGAAGGTACACTTCTCAGCTGGGCTGAGAAACGGGCCACGCCTATGTGCAGGGACCGAACCGGCCGAAAGCACCAAAAAAGGTATAAGAAGAGAAAACACCACATAACGAGCATGCGATCGAAAATGCAGGCTCCTTCTCGACCCTCCCCGGCACTCCGGTACCGAGCCGGTCCGGTCCCTACACACAAACGCGGTCACATTTACCACTGCACAGTGGCTCAGCTAAGACATGCAAACAAAAAAAGTGTTAAAAACATATAACTTAAAACAATAATAAATGCAATACACAAAGAAGCGTGCAAGGAAAGTCAGTCAAGTGAGATTGAAAAGGCTCCTTTTAAGGACGTCCTTACTAATGCTCACGCTAAAAACATCGATATTTCTATTCACATTAATGAACATGCGATTAACAGGCTCGAATCTGCCGTAATTCGTGTTAGAGGAGTTGGTGTGTAAGAGAGGTGGCCCTCTCAAATTGTATCTACTCTCTCTAAACGACGCACGGCGACTCAGAAAACCTGAGTCAACCTTTCCATTAAGGAGCTGATGAACAAATACAACATCGGCAACCTCACGACGCCTGCAAAGAGAGCTTAAGTTGAGTAACTTAAGCCGAGATTCATATGGTGGAAGAGCTATTGGGTCATCCCAAGGAAGATGATTCAGTGCGAATCGAACGAACCTCCTTTGAACTGACTCAATTCTTCCGACGTGCGAAGAGTAGTGAGGAGACCAAACCTGGGACCCATACTCGAGTAATGGTCTGACAAGAGAGATATAAAGGTGTTTAGTAATCAAGGGGTTATTGAGTTCTTTAGACCACCTTTTTATAAAACCCAGGACTAAACTACCTTTGGAAGCAATATAGTTAATATGGGCAGAAAAATCGAGTTTACTATCAAATCTAATCCCGAGATCTTTTACAAAATTAACACGACGGACACTCTCATTAGAAAAGGTGTAGTTGAAAATTATAGGACTACGACCTCTCCCAAAAGTCATGGTTTCACATTTACTAATATTGAGAACCAGGTTGTTGTTCACACACCAAGAGTAAAAGGTGTCAAGGTCAGCTTGCAAAAGTTTGCAATCCTCGATACTTTTTATGTGACGATACAATTTGATGTCATCAGCGTAAATCAATATTCTACAGTGTCTTAGCAAGGGAACAATATCATCAATTGATAGAATAAATAGCAAGGGACCAAGATGACTTCCTTGAGGAACACCGGATGACGCTTCAATGGTTACCGATTTGGATCCACGAAAAAGAACTTGGTAGGTCCTGTCAGCTAAGTAAGACTGGAACCATACTAGAAGGGCTCGCGGAAAGCCCAACATCCTTAATTTGAGAAGTATAATGGAGTGAGAGAGCTTGTCAAATGCCTTACTAAAATCAGTGTAAACACAATCAGTCTGGCAACCGGAAACGAAGCCCTCGACAGTATGAGAAGTGAACTCAAGAAGATTGGTGGTAGTGGAACGGGCTGCAAGAAAGCCATGTTGGTTCGTTGATACCAACCTCCTGCAGATAGGCGCGATTGCAGAATAGATAATCGATTCAAAGAGTTTCGGAATGACAGACAGCTTCGCAACTGGTCTATAATTCGATATTTCATTCTTGCTACCACTCTTGTGAATAGGTATTATAAACGAATTCTTCCAAAGAGTAGGGAAGTACCCTTTATCAAGGGATTTTTGGAAGAGGGTTTTCAGGGGAGACTGTAGAACCTCTGCACAGGACTTAAGGACAGCAGGAGGAATACCATCGGGGCCAGAGGTGAAGTCGAATGGGAGTTCGTTAATATGTTTCGCGATATCAGCACTGGTAATTGAGAGGGGTAAAATATTAGCCTCACGGTTAGTAAATATGTGACGAAAATTATTGTCATTAGGCTGAAAGTCAGAAGGTGAGAAAGATTGACGAAAAAATGACGCAAACATGTTGCAAATCGCAGGCGACTCACTACTAGACAAGTTCGTGTGCTGCATGGCATTAGGGTAGTTATCAACCTTTTTCTTAGAGTTGACGAACTTAAAGAAATTTCTAGGATCAGTAAACACTTTATCGCTCATACAGCTAAGATATTCTCGATACAGAGCAGAAGAGAGTGAACGAAATCGGTTATAGCAATTTATAAATAAATTGAGACTCGGAGTGTCCTTTCTCTTTAAATAGGTTTTCCATAGTCTATTCTTCTGATTTTTCAGATGCTTGAGCTCATTATTGAACCAAGGTGGAGATGAACTGGGTAATTTTTGGGGCTCATAAGGTACACAAGAAACCAGGGCTTCATATAGTACGCCATAAAATCGTGCCAAGTCGTCATCCAAGTCATTAGCAGAAAGTAGGCTGTTGAAATTAATCAAGGCAAGCTTAGATGACAGCTCACTAAAATTAGCCTTTCTGAAGTTAAAGGCATGGGATACCACCTCCGGACAAGGATTATTCTCGGAATTGAAGCAGTAATTGAGCAAGAGAGGAGGATGGTATTTGTCAACAGACGACATGACTATAGGACTGGGTTCAACAGTAATGTTGACTGAGTCCGTAAAAAATACAAGATCTAACTGCCTCCCCAACTCATTAGTCACCCCACTCATTTGATTCAAGGCGAGTGAGAATAGGGAATTGAGAAAACAGGATTCTTTAAGATTAAGGTTCCCTTCAGGGAGGTAGTTATCGTCATCTTCGACATATACCCACTGAATATTGGGTAAATTGAAATCGCCTAGAAGCAATAGCTCATCGCCGGTGTTCATCATATTCTGGATATGATCAATACAAGAGATGAGAATATCATAGAGGTTTTTGCCTCCATCGTCAAGTCTGCTTATCATATCTGGTGGGATATAGCAGCACAGTAGGAAGAGATTAGATTTTGAAAAGGAAATTTTGAGAGCGACAAGCTCAATGTCAAGGTGGTTAGAGAAACTAGGAAGCGAAATTGGGTTACAATTAAGATGACTACTGCAAGCTAGCAGTACGCCACCCCCACGAGCTTCCGAGTCAGTAAAACGATCCCTCCGAAATACTTGGTAGGAGGAATCGAAGAGCTCAGCATTAAGAATGCCTTCATGGAGCCAGGTTTCCGTGAATGCAATGACATCGAACCCGCTAGCCGTCGATGCCTGACGGATGTCGTTAATTTTAGACCTGGTCCCCCTTACGTTCTGGTAGTAGAGGGAAAGCGTGTCGAGTTTTTTGGCAGCTGCGGAGCGCTCGGTGTGGAAGCGTTTGAATGATGGGTTCGAGTACGTGTACGCGGAACAAAAAGCTTGGTAAGTGCACCTGCAGGCCAGAAACCAGGGTCTAAGAGAGTCTCGGCAATATCAGGCGGTGCAGACAAAACAAATGAAGCAACAGGCTTGGAAACCTTGCTGACTTTTCTGCACAAAACCGTTCCGGGGTCTATAGATTTCATCCTTAAAAATTCACCGATAGTCTCCGTCTTAGTTTCAGGAGAGAATCGCGAGATAAAGATATTTAAAGGTCTCGGTATCGTCACCAGAGGGGTGCACGGTTCCAGAGGAACCGTAACTTCAGGGACAGGGGGATTGACCACAATTAGAGGCGAAGAGATTGATACCGAGCCCGGCCTAGAGATCGACTCTGTCTCTGGAACACGGGGCAGGGAACTCAAGGTGACACCATCCCCAATGGTGGCTTGAAGATTTCGATTCTTCCTGCGACTTTTATGACGCGCATTAATACTAGGCGCAATAGGATTAGCGGCCTTCTGTTGCAAGAGAGCATTGTCAGTGAGAGAAGCAGCCATGGGGCAGGTTGAAGACAGAAGCTGCTCACCATCCTGCGAGGCGCTTTCAGATGTTGCCGCCACTGAGGAGGTGTTTGAGGAGGTGTTTTTCACATCCAAGACGCTCTCCAATCTTAAGGACAGAGCGCTCAGGGCATTGTGATTTTGCGCAGCTGCTGAAGACAGCGATTCAATATCAGCCCTAACGCGCTTGGTATTCCTTTTTATGTCGTCCAATAAAGGATGGATAGAGGTCGAGGAGTTAAAAGTGCAGGCAGAAGAAGAAGTAGCGGCTTGATTAAGGATCGCCGAATGTAAGTCGTCTAACGACTCTAATGCTGTTGCGACTCTAGAAGAAATTTCCTGGAATTTATTGATCAAGCAACCCGAATTGGTCACAACAGAAGCCAGGGTGTCAGAGAACGTATCAAGCCGGACGTTTATAGACTGGACGTCATCGGCCAACATTTGGAAATGAGGGATGTTGCCGGAGAAGGAGTTAAGACGATCCATGACTTTCTCATTACCAACGAGAAAAACGTCAGAGATGTCCTTCATCAGTCTCAGGACATGACAAGGTTTAATGTCAGAGCACTCTCTACACGTAGACCCTATATGGGCAGAAGATTTGCCACTGACTTTAGTATTGAGGCAGGAAGGGTGAAAAACCTCTCCACAAACCCCATCACAGGAAATCCCATCACGAACGATTTCCAAAGAACATACCTTGCAAAACTGATAACCCGGCATTGTATAAAGATAGTTATAATAATCACTATCAAAATAATTATTTCAAGGAAAGCGAACGATTAACCCCTGAATAAACAGCAATAACAAATTCCCAACTGATATTGCAAGCTTTGCAGTTTGAGAACAAGTTACTGGGTCAAAACCGTTGCATACCCTTAGGTGAGAAAAAAAAGCAAAAGAAGCACAAGAACGCATACAACGCTCTTCTAACCTTAAAAAAAAAAATAAACGTCAGTGACCCGAAGCAAAAAAAAACCGAAATTAAAAATTAAAAGTAAATCTCAAAGCCAGTTATATATAAAAAAAGAAAGAAAAAAAAAGGGGGGTTACCCACCTTATCGTGAGACTACACAAAGGACGAAACCTGACACGGAGCACCAGAATACAAAGAGAAAAACACAATGAGACCGCTGTCACAAAACCACAAGTCACAGAAATTTACACTTTCAGCAGGACAATTTCAATAAATTAATTAAATAAACTACACTACACCGAAAGAAAGTTACTTCCACAAAAATTAACTAATTAAAACACGAAAAAAACAATAAAAAACACAAAGTAACGAATGACGTGACTAGACGGCTGACGTTTACGAGATTGACTTAACAAATAATCTTTTATATAGGGCATAATCTTTTATATAGGGTGTTCCCACTAAGTTTACAAAGCGGCAGGCTGTGGATAGGTTTTGGATACAAGAACAAAAAATTGTATACAAAATTGAACTCAGCTTTTTTAATGCTCCCTCACATACACTTCTAGCTGGCCTTTATTACGCCTGGGAGAGTGCTGGACCCTTTGGACTGGTCTGGATTTTTAAATACTGTCATAAAATAGTTGTTTAAACTAGAGTTCGGAAACGCACACTCACGTGCGCACACGCTCAAATCGCACATACTCATGAGTTGTGTGCGCTTTACTTGTTCTTATTATTCACGCACGTGAGCTGTGAGTAATTGAAATATTTCGTGTGCGCACATGAGTCGAAAAATGAGTTTTGAGTCGTTCGTGTGCGCCCATGAGAATTTCCAATTACTCATGTGCGCACACGAACGACTCAAAACTCATTTTTCGACTCATGTGCGCACACGAAAAAAATCAAGTGCACATAGCTCACGGGCGTGTGTAATAAAGAGAATTTTCAATTACTCGTACATCTGGGCAAGGGCCCCGAGAACCGCATTAGCATGGCTGGACAAGGTGCAAAATCGCGCTCTCCAACTTATTGGTAATGGCGCCATTTGCTCTTGAATTGACTCATTAGGCCACCGCAGGTATGTAGCGGCTCTGGTGAAATTCTTTTGTCTACCACAATGACTGCTCCACCCAAATATATATCCTTCTGCTTCCACCGCAATGTTTTTCCCGCAACACAAGACTAGCCCTTTCGGCTCACTCTCACTGTCTACAGCCCTTATTTTCACGCACACACCAGTCTAGAAGTTCGTTTTTTACGAGAACAGCTCGTCTGTGAGACAACCTCCCACAGTTAGTATTCCCGAACTCATACAACATCTAGGAGTTCAAATTCACGGTTCATTGCCATCTTCTCATGTATACCCCACAGACTCCCCTTAATCTGTCTTACTCCTTCCCTATCCTTCCACGTTTCAGAAGTGAAATTTCTTTATTGAGCGATTCGTATCACGAAAGAGACGGAAGATCTGCAGAAGAGAGAATAAAAGAGAGCTATTATAATTAGTACTTGAACTGTTTATTAGTACTTGAAGCAATTAAAAATATCAAAATCAATTACCAAGTACAAGTATTTTAGTAAAGGACTTGAAACATCAATTTCGTTGGTTTAGAAAATTAATTGAAATAAAATACTTCAAGTTATATAAAGTAATTCAAGTACTTTACTAATTCAATTCTTAGCTACGGTATTCAATTCTTATCTAAATTATTCAATGAAATCACAAGACTTCTCTGTATTCACGAACGAATACGAACAACCGCCTACCATACGTAAGCAGATGGGTTGGTGGAGCAATTCCATAGACAACTCAAAGCGGCGTTAATGACAAGGGACAACACTACTCATTGGACTGAGGAGTTGCTCTTTGTCCTATTAGGTATTTGCTCGGCAATAAAAACCGACTTACAATGCACGCCACAGAGCTTGTCTAGGGACCAAATCTGAGGCTCCGCAACATAATTTCCATCCCAACACTTGAGAACCCAATAGAATAGGTACTCAGCATTTTTAACTCGTCTTCCGATTCGGACACCCTAGAGAACGCAAATTACGTTTTCATACGTTCCGATCGTGTTCGGAGGCCTTTCGAACCTCCATATGTAACGGCGGGCATATTGCGTTCACATTGAAGCAGCTTTGAATTTGATTGAATTTTTTTTTGAGAAATTTAAAAGGGGTGTGCAGAAAAACACATAAGATTGAAAATATTTATTCAAAGGGAGGTTTTTTTGAAAAAATAAGAAGAGCAGTCGGGAAAACATAGTCAAGGATTTTTTTTGAAAAAAAGAAAATCGATTGAAAAAAGTTGTATTTTTCAAATAAATTTTTGAATTTTATTTAAGAAAAGTCGGTCAGGAAAAACGATTGATTTGAGGCCAAAATTTGGGCTGAAAACATTGTAGTTGGAAAAACCTTTGGACACCGGGAAGGACCCTTCAAAGATTTTCTGGCAGCCGGAAACCCCAAAAGACGTCCGGAGCCGTATAAATGGTAACAGTGGTGGAGAGGAGAAGGCAGATTAGGTTTAGACAAAATGAACCCAAAGAAATTAGCCTCCCCAACCATCAAGAGAGGACATAACGGCTATGTTGTAATTTTGGATTGAGTATTGTCTGCATCTATTATGATATGTACAAATGCTCCGCAGTTTTTTTTTCTTGTGGCAAAACCAGCAGCTATATAGCGAGGAGGTTCTAGCAGATGAATCACAAGGACCATTAAAATTTGACCAAGTGTTCCTAAGTCATGGTGTTTTGTTATGTCTGTAGGATGAATGCTCGGCAGCCTAAAGAAATAATTTTTGTATAACGTTCTTCATCGAGAAGAGACGAAGTCGGCCTAAGATTCAGATTTTTTTTCTGCTTTTAGAATAAACCAAAATAATAAATATCTGAGCTCACATATTTTTTAGCTTAGTGTCATATATAATCTGAACATTGTTGCCTTAATCACCTATATTATGCCTAAACGATTAGTAGAGTGAAAATGAACAAAACAATTGGTGAAAAGTGATGTAACCGGAACACCTGAGTCGAAAACCTAATAGTTTGGAAAAATCAAATGTGAGCATAGCGAGAAAAGTGCATAAAAGTGCATTTTGAGTGCATCGTAACACTATTTTTCAAATGTCTACGGTTCTATTGGTCGTAGAAAAAAACAAAAAAAGGAAAATACTCGTGAGTAAAAGGGCTTTAAAAAAAGCGACATTTAAACTTTATAAACAGACTCCGGTATATGTTTACTAGAAAGTACATAAAAAACCTACATTTAGGGCAAAAAAGTTCACGCTAGGACCATCTCTCATTAAGTTACAAGGGTTTTAGTATTTTTCGAAAATGATCAATTTTGGCCGTAAAAATGAAATTTTATTTTTGAAAATTTAATAGCATATTTATAACATTAAAATACATGTTTTGTCCAATTTTTATGAAAATCCACCGATTTGTTCATTATTTAATGCATTTTTAGTTAAAAAATAAATAAAATGAGAAAATTGGATTTTTTGAGGTTAGGAAATATTTTTAACATAATCTCGCCCCACCAGTTCGATAGCCAGTTTTTTTTTCTACGACCAATAGAAGCGCAGACACTCAAAATTCACCAAAAATGCACTTTTATGCACTTTTCTCGCTGTGCTCACATTTGATTTTTCCAAATTTTTCGGTTTTCGACTCAGGTGCATGTAAGAAATAAAAAAATAAAAAAATATTTGAAGTTCCCGTTACATCAGTTTAAAATTACAATTTCTTACAATTGCGTATGCTCACAATAAAGTACATAAAAAACCGATAATTTAAAAAAAAATATTTTACCGTACGATAATTTGGCATAAAATTACGGCAATTTTAAAATTTTTTCGAAAACTGCAAATTGTTGCCATAAAAATCGAAATTTTTTTTTGAAATTTCATCCACGTATTTATAGCATCAAATTACATTTTTTCTCCAATTTTTATCAAGATCCGACTATTTTGCCCTTATTTATTTCATTTTTAGTAAAATAAAACAAAATTACATACATTTTGGTTTTTTGAGATAAGGATTTATTTTTAAAGTATTTATACCGAATCAGTTCGATAGTCTATTTATTTACGAGTATTTTCCAATTTTTTTTATTTTTCTACGACCAACAGAAATGGAGAAATTAAAAAAATAGTGTGGCATTGCACTCAAAATGCATCAAAAATGGACATTTATGCAATTTTCTCGTGCAGCACAGAACCGATTTTGCAGAAATTTTTTTTCTCTTTATCTTAACATATGTAAAGAAAAAAAACAAAAAAATCCAACTTCCCAACTACATCACTATCATATGACAATTTCCCTCTACTAGTAAGATATTTATGTATTTAATGTGTAAAGATGCACGTCTTTTAGATATAGAAAAAAATTACACAGATGTACCAAAAAAAATTGATCAAAACGGGTTGTCTTCAGCTTGTTGGGGTTTTAAAAATAAACCAATATCGATCCTGCATAGAAACTAGAAATTCCCATCATGACTTCAACTCCTTTGGGGCGAAAAAAATAGAAGCCTAGAAAGGTGAAGTCTCGCTTTTGATGGCTGTTATTCTGATTCTGCATTTTGATACATTTATACCTGCCAGACAGGCTTGCTACGGTTTTTCTGCAGAAAAAAGAACAAAACCTGGATTGAAACTTGAAACATTTCACCAAAATGAATTATTCCTGGAATATTGATTTCGGATGCTAAAGGTGAAGTGAATGGGGACAGCCCGGTCCATCTCACTTAAATTTTTTGGTATTTCGCAAAAATTCGCTTGATAAATTCCACTTCGATTTGTGTTTCCAAGAAGTACTATTATCTTACATTGTTGTTGTATTTCGTGAAACGTTGAAAAAATGTAAATGAGATGAAACCGTATCCATGGAAAAGACAAAGTTTAAGTCGATACCAATCTATTGCCTTGTTTCTAAGATGTAGATTTTTTTTCTGTACTGCACGAGTATTTAGTAAATGGCATACTTTACTTTAAGACTCATAGCTTAGTAGAAAGGAAGAACATCCGCTGCCGAAAAAATTGTATTGGGTAGGGTTTACGAAATCTCGCTATAAAACTCGTGGTGGATTTTTCGTATCTCTGACATATTATACTTTCCATGTTATCCTAAATTCAACGCATCAATTCATGTTACGAAAGGACTTCAGTTTCTGATTTATGGTACAGAGTCATTTGAGGATGAGAGAGGCATTGATTACTAGTGATTGTAGAGACTCAAGTTGGTGCGATGTATAGGGTGATTTATAAAAATCTAGTCATCATTTTTAAAATGTCTTCGCTATCTGTGTGTCAATGTATCAATAAAAAAATTGGTTTAGTGGATTCCGATACTAAATTTGGAATCGTATTAGCTTTGTTTTAAATGAACTTTGTTGTGAATGAAGTTATTTGGTGGCCAAAACTATTTTTCACAAGTTAACAGATACGTAGATTTTCAAAAACTCCAGCCCAGAGGAGGAGTCTTCTAACTGGCACGAACAGATGGAGGAATTGAAGTTGGAGGAAGGCGCTAAAGGAGGAAAATCTGGATGTCGCCTTAATACAAGAGCCCTGAGCTCGAGAGCGGAACATAAAATGGCTCAGACAGACAGTAAACACATTTGACTATCGCTTGGATCAAGGTGTGTCAAGGATAGATCTTATAAAGACAATCGAAGATAGGGTCAACACTAACGCTATCCCCATGGCGTGTAAAGTATCCTGTCAAGTATTTGTTCCCATTAAAAATGGTTAAAAACTCTACGGCCATCATATGCCCCTTAAAAAGCCAAGCAGCCGGTGTTCGCCCGTTGTAAGGCAAATTTTTATTTTTACTCCGGTATATACCTAGATTTCTTAGTGCCAACAGGAGAAATTGTTTTTGAATGGGTTCAATCTTGTTGCTACTGACGTGAAATATGGAATACCAGACAGAGCATACGTATTCCAGGATTGGGCGGACCAGTGAGCAGAAAAGTGTTTTTGTGAACCAGATGTTATCAAATTCTTTAGCCCTTCTGTAACGGCGCGCCTATTGCCTTGTCGAAATCTGTCCCTTTAAAATAATTGCTAAAAATTTCAAATGGTAAGGAAAAAGTACGTAGTTTTTGGGAAAAATTGCGAGTAAATTTTTTCGGTTGTAAGGAGGCGACGGAAAAAAACAGATGAGGAGAGTTGAAAAAAAGTCAGTTCTGGGCAATTTAGAAAGAGGTTGTGAAAAAACGTTTTTTTGGATTTTTTGAACGAGAAGAAAAATAAAAATTTGTTTTTTGAGGAAAAAGTTGTTGCTGTTCAATTAAGGCAAAAAGAAAGTAGTTTTTGAAGAAAAAATAGCGAGTTTCAATTAAAGCCAAAATAAAAGGCTTTTGTTGGAAAAATAAAAGAGTTTTGGAGAACCAACTGCATCACTAGTCCAGGTTGTTTGAACGAAATTTGAGGAACTGGTTGCAAGTCTGAAGGACCGGTTTCGGTGGATGTAAATGCGGCCGTCTGAAGGACCCTAGCTGTTCCTGTGTATGTAAAGACTGTGTCTGAAGGACACCATTATTGTCCGCAGGGAGTGGCAGTAAGCCCCGTATCACCCAGAGGGGATATTTTGGCTGGATTTGCTGGTGGTTAGAGTTGAATGTAGACTGGATTGTGTGTTGAGGTTCCTGTAAGTACTTTATTAAATTAGTTAGATCCCGTACCAAAGGTGACAGGGGAAGGGTGTGCTTGTCGTCGCCGCTCGCCTACTATTAAATATATAGAAGACACGTAAGAGAGGCGGGCCATATCAGGCATAGGGGACGCAAGGTGGGCACTATCGGGTAGCCCGAATAATTCCCTGAAGAAAAAAGAAAAAGGCAGAGAGTGGAGCTGTCTACAGATGGTAGCTTTGCATTACAATGTTGATTGGAAAACCTTAATTTTTTTTACTAGTTACATTATATATATATTTTTTCTTATTACTGTTATTTAGCTGTAGGACGCATAGCATTTTCTGCTGTGTTAATTATTTGTTATGTAAGTACGATTAGACGTAGTAATAAGGTTTTTAAGGAAGTATTTACACCAAGTTATATGTTGTATCTGTCCGTAATGCTGGTCGATTAATTTATCGGTCGGGATTGCATGTTTACTAAGATTTTGTGAACTGTAGTTAATGTCTGTCAGTTATTGTGTGTTGTTGAATGTAACATTCTGGCGTTGGATTTCTTACAGAATTGTTTGGTTAAGGCCACGTTCACATGAGCTGCATGCCGCACGGCAAAAGCTCTTAATGTTCTCTGATTGGCCAGGAAAAAATATCTGTCTCGGCACATGTTCTCTCTCTTGCACAGCATTGCTGCAAAAATTATGCAAAGAGGAAATCTCTTATCCATGCGGCAAAATCACGGAACTGTCAGGTTCGAGCTTTTGCCGTGCTGCATGCAGCCCATGTGAACGTGCTGCAAAATCACGGAACTTTCAAGTTGACAATTCTTTTTCTTAATTTTCTTTTTTTGTCACTTTGTCTTTATTTATATTTAGTTATTATTACTATTGCACTCGTTAACATAACTTTTTTTTATTTTTAAAGTAATCCAACTCACTTTTTCACTTTTTAAAAATCACAAAACAGCTGATTTTTGACAACCAGCAGATGCGCTCATGTGAACGAGGAGATGCAGGCATGCGGCAATCTTTTTGCAGCCTCTCACGAAAATTTCCGAATACTACACGAAGGCAAGCCGAGGTTGAGCTTTTGCCGTGCGGCATGCAGCCCATGGGAACGCGGCCTAATTTAAAACTTTAAAACTATTGTACCATTATTGAGAAAAGGCCAGCTGATCAGCTTACCTCCTATTTGCGAATTTGTCCTGTTAACTCTAATTTTAGTGTGATTAGTTTAATTTGGATAAGTACCGCATTAAAATAACTGTTTGTTTCACAAAATAAAATGTTTTTGAGTCGTTACATATTTGGTAGAATGTCTCCTGGAAATAAATTTAGTTGAACGAGGATTACTTTTTATTATGAACTTCCACTAAGGCTTTACAGGGATGGCTTAGCAGCGGACGATGCCTCCCGGCTCGTGTTTTGTTTTCAGGAACTCTCCGCCCTCCGGATAAGAATTCCGCGACCGCACTGATGGTGATGCTCACAATAAGGTAAGTGGTGATGCAGGTAGGTGGTACCTCCGGGGTCTCTCCACACCACGACCCTCCGACGAGCCAGCCCTTCTCTGGAGCCCCAGGGTACCGCCTTGTTGTGATGTTTTGGATACTATTGAGTAAATTTTTGTTTTTGGTATGTGGATCTGAGGTTGGTTTATTCGGGCAACCAACCCAAGGTTCTCATTACACTTCTTTTTATAAAACCAAGAGTTTATTAGCTCTGGCAGCAATATTATCGTAGTGTAGGTTAAAGTTTAACTTATTTTCTAGGACAACACCTAGATCTACGATTTGATCAATATGGTTTAATAACTTGTTGTCAAGATAATATTGCTGCAGCTGCACTCTTTCTTTCCGGGAGAGGGTTATTGCGTGGCATCTGCTAGTGTTAAGTTGCAACTTATTAGTGATGCACCAGTCTTGCAAAGCATTGTTTCGTCTGAAGGAGTGATTCATCGGTATCGGACCTTATAAGGCTATATATTTTCAGGCCATCTGCATAAAAGAGATGTGCTCTCTAAAAACAAACCAGTGACTATTCACTGGTTTCCAGTGAAAATTCGCTGGTTGAACCATTGCTTAGTCAACCAATAGGAAACAGTGAAATTTCACTGGTTGAATCAGTGAAATTTACGTAAAAAAGAGAAAAAAGCTATTTTCTAACGCGAGTATCGTTTTCCCAAGCGGGCCCCCATCAAAGCACTGAAATGCTGCTTGCCCTCCGTGATCAAACGAGAGCCGGTATATTGAGTATGCTTAATGGAACCCTTCACAGCCATGGAGATAATAGAATTTGAGTCATATATATTTTTTCACAGGTTAAACCAGCGAAATTAAAATTCACTGGTTAAATCAGTGAAATTTTTACTAATTCAATTTTAGAGAGAACTTTTTACTGGTTTAATCAGTAAACAGACGCAAATGCACTGGTTTTCTAGTGAAATTATTGTTTACTGGATGAAACAGTGAAATTTTTACTGGTTCATTTTTAGAGAGTGGTATATACATATTTTTTAATTTGTGAGACAGATCCGAGATGAAGATATTGAACTAGAGTGGACCAAGATGATTTCCCTGGGGGACACCGGATGCTACTTCGATTTCTTTGGATAAAAATCCTTGAAATTTGACGACCTGAGTTCTACCGCTAACACATGATTTTATCCATTCTAGGGGAGGGCCGGTAATTCCAAATTTGAATAGCTTAGTGTAAGGGTGGGCCTATTCTTACACCTTATAGCCACTTTGGAATTCAAATTTTTTTTGGAAAGAAACACTGGGGAGAAAATTTTTGGAAAAACGAAGGGAGCGAGAAAAACGCAAGGATGAAAGTAGGCAGGGAACGAGAAAAATGGGGACTTTTTGTCTCGACTTGACCGGAGATGGAAGGAAAATTCAATTTGGAAATAAAAGTTTTTTAAAAAGTAAAGAAAGGAAAAGTAAATTTGGAAATAAAAGTTTTTAAAAAAGTAAAGAAAGGAAAATTATCTTCAAGAAGGAGACAAGGTAGGAAAATGAGGTGGGGGAAGGAACACTAAAGGCCTGTTTCACCACTTGCTGATTAAGCTCCTGATAGCCTATTCGGAAGTTATCTGCAAGATAAAAGATTCTGATTCAGATTCTGTTGATAAATCAAAGCGTCCAAAGAAAAGCCGTTGAAAAACTGCAACTACTACTTTGATCTCATTTCATTTTTCATACAAATGCATAATTTTAGCTGAAAATCTAAAAAAAGGCGCAAAACGGACGCTAGCGGCGAAACTATGCGGAACTCGAAAAAAACAGTGAAAACAAAATTTTTAGGAAATTTTATGCTCTACAACTTTGCTCTTTTGTATTTTCACTAAAATGCATCGTTTCTCCACAAAATAGATGAAAAGGCGGAAAATGGCGAAAAAACACCTATTAAATATACCCTTGAACATATTTCGTTAGGCAACCCATCGCCGTTACTTTTGTTAGCATATTTTTTTCATAAAAAAAGATTTCATTCGGTTACTCGATCGATGAAGTTCGTTCTTCTGCGTATCTTAGACTATAAGTATCAAATATATGACATACATATAATAATTATTTTCAATGACCGACATGATTTGTTTGCCAATCATTTATTTATTTAACATTAGTAAGCCATACACTGAGTTTTTTCTTTCGAAAAAACTGTCGGTTGGCGCGTTAAAAAAACTGCCACTTTGCGTTGTGTTTTTGACAAATCTCTTTGTCCAAGTTATTTAGTCGGATTGCGTGTCAGTTACAGACAGTGGTTTTGAAAAACAACAACAAAATGTATAAATTTGATTCGGCGTGTGGAGTGGCTGTTTTTTCAACGTTCCACGCCGTAAACCAAAGAAACTCAGTAGTATAAAGAGAGTGAATTTATACCAGTATAAAATTTCTGTGCTGTTAAAATGACGGAAAATTTAAATGCTGCAGTAGTTTGTGCGATGAAGTTTGCCCTTCTAATTAAAAAGCTATGAAACTTATTGGTTCTGGCAGTAATATTATCATAGTGCAGATTGAAGTCCAATTTGTTGTCTAAGGCAATACTTAGGTCATCAGCGTAGAAGAGATGTGAAATATTGACTCTGAGATGAAGTTATTAAAAAGAAGAGGACCTAGTTGACCACCCTGAGGAACACCGGGAGTTACTTCAATTCCGTTGGACAGAAATCTTTGAAATCTCACAACTTGTGCTCTTTCGTTAAGATATGATTTTATCCACGCCAGGGTAGCGCCAGAAATTCGAAATTTGAATAGTTTTGCAATTAAAATGTGGTGGTCCACTCGTTCAGGCTTTTCTGAAGTCCGTATAGACAATTTTATGGCCGCTCTCCATAGCACAACATAGTTCGGAGATAACAACCACAAGATTTCAGGTGGTCAAACGCCCTTTTCTGTACCCATGTTGTTGTTCGTTAAGGTATGCGTCGATTAAAGGAGCAATCAACCAGCAATCAAGGGGACCGAAATGAACTACCAGCCTGAGTAGAATACCTTTTTCAGATATTCCTACCTCTACATTTTACATTACGATTTTTAGAATTATTAATTTTGTCGGCCATTTTCATAAACACCTAAACAACGATTAAGAGACACTGCACTCCAAATGACATGCCACTTTTAGAATTTTTCCATGTACGCATAGATCAAAAGAAAAACCGTAAAATTGAGTATCGAATGGAATGCTGGAAAAATTGGCGTGTGAACGTTGACCACACGATGGCAAAAAACTGGCAGATTGCGTGGCGCGACAATTGGTGCCGGGAAAAAACTCTTAGTGTATGGCTTACTATTGGCTACTTTATTTTCAGTAACTTTGCAATTCCACCTACATATGCAACGATTGTTTATAACTATCCGATATTTTTAAACTGGGACTCCAAATTAAGAATCGTGGACGTAGTTGCCAGATTGCCTGGATCATGTCATAATCAAGCTATTTATGATAACTCCCGTATTAAGCAAAGGTTGACCGACACTGGCAAATAATAAGTGGCAGATACATTTATCTGCCAGTTAGTTGATCAGGGAGTTCGATGGTGAAACTGAAAAAACATATGAGCAACCTTTATCGATTAGATACTGTTATATGGCAGATAACTATCTGAAACTTTATCAGCAAGCGCTGAAACAGGCCCTAAAAGTTTGAGGAAAAATAGTGTTCGATTTGCAACGTAAAAAGTATGCGGCATTTAAAACAGTGATTGGTCGAGAACAATTCGTTAAATTTCAAGATACTGCTTCGGGAGAAGAAGCGGATACATTATAGGCTAGAGAAGATTTGGCAGAGAAGATCTCAATTAAGTTTAACAGGCTTTGGAAGAGTAACCATAGGCAGCGGGTGAAGAAGAAAGAAAGTGCGGGAGTGCCAGAGGAATCCGGTGTGGCGGAATCCCGGCGATAGGCCTTGCCATTGAGAGGATGTTTAATTGAATTCGAGATCCCTCTTGGGTCCTAATGGTAACCGCCTTGAAAGCGTAAGTAAGTTTTTTCTTTAGTAAATGTGGTGGCCGGTGAAATACTATGTACTATGTGTGAAGAGCTCTTGATATGCAAGAAGCTGCTGGTGTAGAAAGGGGCAAAGATCGCCTGAGAGTGTAACCGGAGCCCGGATTATTAGATACAGCGTTTAAATATTTAAAATAATTTTATAGTCAATTGGTGATATGAAATTTTGTTGGAATTGTTGAGTATGGAAAGTAGGCAATTGATTTTTGTTTTTGGAGAACTTTGAACATACCCCCTATTCTAAATTATGACCAATCATAAGTCATAAGCTCTTGAGACTCGTGCTTGTCATTGAAAGCTTGAGACACTATTTTAGATACTATCAGCTATCAGCTGCTTCTAAGCACCCAGTCACAAGAAAATGTAAAAAAAATCACCTCTAATGGTGAATTTGTATTCGTATAATGAGATAGTCTGGGCCACCAGCCACGGTTCATGTATACCTACACTATTATAAATTATCCTCTATGGGTATCACTTGTTCAGGTAGATTTTGTTTGTTCGATTGTATGTCGCCCAGTGTGTTATAGTTTGTCGAATAAGCCGATTGGCAGTTGTGACGGGTCATAAGTCATAAGTCTTAAGCAAAAATGTAAACATTAATCTTGAGACGAATCTTCTGACAAATCTGCTGTTTCCGATTCTCAGTGAAAAATCACAGCATTCATCACTAGAATTCCACCACAATTGTGGTGGAAATGTGAAATGTCAAATGTTGTGAAATTCTTATGTGAAATGTCAATCATTAAACGTCCGTCAAAATGGAAACAGGTAAATTTTTCTGTAAATAATATGAAATTTGACTGTTTATATCATTTTTAAATCTTTACAGAAAGAAAAAAGTGGTACCAGAGAACTTCTCCAGAGCAGCTTGAGTATTTCCTCGAATTGTGCAGGAATCATCTAGAAATTCGACAAAATAAAAATGACTCCAACAATCCGAAATGGATACAAAATCTTTGGGCTGATTTGGCTGGAAATTGAAATGCCCTTAAAACGCCAACCCGGACGCCCGTGTGAAAAAATCATGTTTTGTTAGTTGCTGTGAAATTACATTTTATTTTGAATTTAGTACAAATAAAACGTCGTGTGAAAAAAAACTCGTTTTGTTAGTTTGCATGTTCTACAAATAAGGTATTTCTTCCATTATTATTATTTTGTCATCCCTGTGACCAGCTCTATATGTCATCACAAGCCTGCGATTGTCATAAATTGAGACTGGAGCACGAGAATACGAAAAAGTCACAACTGCGACTCACTACGCCTTTATGACTTTGTTGTGATTTGTGATATGTCACTGATGATTTGAGAATTGGCCTATACGTTTGTATTATCAATTTGTCAAAGAAATATAACTTTGGCTGACGTGGTTTTGTTATCACTGTAGATAGTGTTCCAAAATGACGGACTAAGGCCAGATGATGGCATAGCAGCGGGCGACATTCTTTCCAACATTCTTTCCTAGGTTCTCCACGTCCGCCCGGATGGGTGCACCCACAAGCAGGTAAGTGGTGGTGCAAAAGTTCAAGGTGGCACGGGCACCTCCGGTGTCTCTACAATCCACGACCCCTCGGCGAGCCAGCCCTACTCTGGAGGCACGGGCTACCGCCTTAGGATAGTCGGAATGGTTTGGGACTTTTTTTTGCAAAATTTCGGTTATTGTGTGAGAAGCCGGGGTTGGCCTCTTCGGGCAAACAACCAAGGGTTCTCGGCACATTAGTTATCAAAATGTGGTGGTCCTCGCGATCAGAGGCCCTCTTGCCATTTAGTCGGGTTAGTGAACAATAGGCCGAAATTGCCCGCGATGCTCACCATAATGTTTGCCCGGACCTGAAAGAAAAAAAAAAGAGCAAAAAAAATAAAGTTCATAATATATCGTAGACACCCACCTTTAATTTAAGTTCACAAATTTTGGAAACAAAAAGGAATCAAACTTAAAGAACTTCTAAACAGACTGACTTGCTCTCTCTTGCAGTCCTTTAATCTCCAAAACAGCTTTCCACGTCTCTTAACTATGTCACAAATTACAAAACATGCATTTTATTTGCCATTTCACGTTCATCTTCATAACTATGCCATCATCAATCTTTGCATAATTTAGCTTCTTTCATGCAGTGTAAGAGGTGCAGAAGCTATAAAATTCACAATCTCTCAAGACCGAAACCATACGAGTAGACACCATAGCAGACATATTCTCTCATCCCTATACTCTCTCTGCCCTTATAGTTATGATATGGTAAAGGAATATATTCTTCTAAAATAAATTTATGTGTTTTCCGTAGTAATTCACACAAGTGAGATTTCCATTATATTTTCACCACTCCAAGTATTATTTTCCACGATCAAGTAGGAAAAGCGAATAAAAATAGAGCAGGGGTTTTCTTTTCTCTCTTATACGTCGCGGTTTCCAATTTGGAATTAGAATACTTTTCCCCTGTTGGAGTGTTTGTTTTGTTGGAAGAATTAGGTGGAGATAAAGCTATTTTCATGAGAAGCTTTTTGGGGTAGATAACAGTATTCTTTGCAATTTTGGAATGTTGGGTTTTCTCCTCCAAATTGTTGGTGGATCTATGCATTTTTGGGATGTCGAAATTACGAAGGCTTTTCTGCTGGAGAAAAGCCACATTCAGACAATAATATCGTGGGTGATTTTAGAAATATAAGTTAGTTAAGAAACGGCTGTAAAGGTACGAGGACGTATAGCAAGGAAAGGCTCTTGTTGATGATGATTTTTTTTGCACTTAGAAAATAAAAAAGGATTGTTTTTTCGTTTTTTTTTTTTGAAAATTACACCTCAACAAAAATATTATAGTGTTTAGAAGTGAACTCTGTTTTTTTTTGGGAGAAAGTGTCGTCTTTCCTACAACGCAACGTTTTACTTCAATACGAATTTCGTATTGAAATTTACGTTCCATAAATCCTTCAGTTAAAGAGTAAAAGGAAAAGTTTTAAATTTAATTTTTTCTGGTCTTTTTGAACTAAGTGGAACTACACAAAAGCTTAAGGGTGAATAACCGCATTTTGTGTAAAGGGTTTTTACATTGTCTCTCTGATAGAGTGTTTAATATGAAACCAAGAGCCAAAACGATGGCAAGTACCAAATTATCGTAAAGTGTAACAAAGTGTCGTGGTGTTCTAGAAGGGGTTTGTTTTTGAAATAGTAGTATTGTATATTACTTAGTGGATTGGTCAAGAGTTGCCGGTGGGGTGGGAGAGAGAGTTTTATTTTATATATATTTATGAGTTCGCGCCCAGAAGGTATTGATACTATACTATATACGATAAGCTGTATAAGAATTATAATGATAAGTGGTTAATTACAAGTGCTAAATTGTAATTTGAAACGAGTGATACTTGCCCAATAAATTTCTTTTTTTTAGTTTTTAGCTATCGTATATACATATAAGAAATAAAGTCAACTTAGTGTAACTAGAAAGAACATAATAAATACACCGCCATAAATATAAAGGGGTTAAAGTGAATTTGGCTGGGATAAAAGTGTATAGTGTCTAGACGTACAATTCTGATTGAATTGAATTGGATATAACTACATCGCCTGAACGAACTGATTGACTCTAAGCGCTGTGCTCATTGAATGATACTACTGCAATAAACCATCTCTAATAATCTGCAGAACGGCTAATATCAAATGGTAATAATCTATAACTAATTAGCAATTTCCTACAATATTTATACTTATATATATTAACACATATCAAGACATTTTTATGGGTCATTTAGACGATATTTGTTGTGTTGTAATTCACAGCACATTTCAATTATCTTCAACGATGGTTTGTCTAGGGTGGTTTTGTTATTTTATTTTTCTCTCTTGTTTTTTTTTCGGGGTTGTAATAAATATATCGATTGATTTTTGCTTACGTTATTATTACGTTAAAAAGAGAAGATTAAGGTAAAGATAAGGTATTTTAATACTTGCTGTAATGTGTGGCATTGTTTGTTTCAAACTTTTGCTGAAGTGCGTGTGGTGGTTATAAGTAATAATTAATAAATTCTCGAAGCATAGGCATGTAAATGTTTACTTAAAGCCCCTATGGTATATGTATGCCATATATAGATAATAAGTATAATATGTACTGTACATACACATCTATATATGAGAAGTGTTTTTAAGGTAAATATCCTTATCAAAATATTTTAACTGGAAATAATTGGATTCGGTAGTCTTTAACATATACAATATTACACCCATAAAGAATAGAAATGCGTGTAAGAGGGCGCTTCTTTTGTGTTGTGTTATTATTATTATTGTTTTTGTAAATTTTGTTAGTCATCATTTTGTTGATTATTATTGTTATTATTAATAATGTTATTAAAGCAATTCTAAGAACGAAACAGAATATTATGAATAAAGGTACTTTTGTTATGCTCGTATTTATATTTTTTTTTGTTTGGTGTATTTTCTTCTCAGTACAGAATTTCTTGTTTTGTGTTGTTTTGTGTCTACTTAGCCTTGGTATGCTCTGGTTTTTCACCATTTTCGCTTGAAAGGATTTTTCATCAAACCAGTCGTTCTTGATGCACGAAACCTAGAACTTCTTCTGCTGTTTCTTTAATTGCTTTTTTATATTGATCCATTGATCGTTCAGATCTTCGTATATGTTTTGGCCATTGTTAATTTCATTTACCCTTGAGCGGCAGTAATTATACCATATATCCCTTGATGGTTAACGGATGTTTCGCAATGATCGCCGGGATCGTATTGACGGCGGTGTTGCTATCTAAGTGAAAGATTTCCCAAATCCTAAAATTGTCTGCTATTCCAAAACTTCTGCTATGGAATTCTTGGTCGTTGAAGTGTCCTGCAACTCGGATAAAATTCTTCTTATATTTGTTTATTGCCCGCTTGGCTTGTTTAATACGGAAAATTTCCTCGAGCTGGAACAAGCGGTAGAAATCACTTCGCGGAGATATACTAATACTAATGTCTTAGTTGGTGGAAATTTTAATGTGAACCTTTTAAAGTCGTGTTGTCACCAGCAGCAATTTCTTTATACTATGCACCGTCTCGGATTGATTACAATCAATCCCCGAGTTTCCTGGATCATGATACATTATATATCTGTTGCAATCTTCCAGTTGTATCTCAACCTGCTAAAACAATTACTTACCGTGACTTTACTAACACTGATCGTCGTGGTCTAGTTGGACGTTGTGAGCTTTTACCCGAGTAAAAATAAATGATGGCCTTAGAACGGGCAAATTCCGACTGTGATTGAAACATAGTCCTCGGCCATCTGGCGGTTAACAGAAGGCTCGTTGTAGGACAGTACGGCCGTTCAAGGGGCGATTGACGGTGAAACAACGGCCTTACAGTTCCAATAACGGCCATACGACGGTGGTACGGCGGCCGTATGGTTGCTATTACGGGTATAAGACGGTGGTACAGTGGCAGCAACGTGGATATTCGCCCTCCTATAAGAAAATATATTTCACTGCAATTAAATGTTTGATTTTTTTCGGATGTGTTTTTTTTCAAGCCGTTAAATAACAAAATTTCCCACTAAAATATAAATCAACACGCACCACACACTTCACGTACAACAACCCGATGACTGGCGAGCTCGTTTTTCTTGTTCATCGATATCTTGAGGATAAATCGAAAGAACTATTGTACATAACGAAAATGATGAAGTTCCCATAAAACACATTCAACAATACATTTGGTGCAGATTCTTTTTTGGCTCAAATTTCCCGTCGAATGCCCGTTTCTACAGCTCAGTACTTGGCCTTTTAAATCTTTTGGTCAAATTTGGCCGTCGTAAGGCCGTATGTGCTCCCATTAAAAATGGTTAAAAACTCTACGGCCATCATATGCCCCTTAAAAAGCCAAGCGGCCGGTGTTCGCCCTTTATAAGGCCGTTTTTTATTTTTACTCGGGTACCCTGGGAAAACATTTTTACATTAACTGACGTTGATGATAAAACCAAGTTTTTAGAGGGGCTTATGCAGCCCTTGTTTGATGAGTTTGTGACTATTCGAACAAAAACTATTACTGAAAAATCCAAGCATTGGTTGTGTTCTGAAATAAGGTCCTTAATTATTGAGCGGCTAAAATTATAGAACCCAAGCGAAATTTCTACTCATGCCGACTTAATCCGTCACTGCCACCGAACTATGAAATAACTTATTTAAGTTAGGGTTTCCATCAAGAAATGAACCATTTACCTCATGACTTTGATGCCGAAAGTCTGAATTCGTACTTTACTTCAAGTAATTCCACCCGTGATACTCATATTCCTCAGTCGTCGTCTAGTGGATTTAGTTTCCGTTGTGTGAACCACTCTGAAGTTCTATGTGCCATAAATCGCATTCCATCTAAAGCCTCGGCAACGATACGAGCGGCGTGCGGCTAGCGGTGAGCGGCAGAGCGGCGATTCTGAGTTTTATTTTGTATTGTTTTATATGGAAAACGCTCGAATCCGGCCACGATAAGAGCGGGGAGTGTTGAGAGGTAGCGCGGCAATACTAAAGTGCCGCTCTACTGCCGCTCGCCGCTAATTCGAGACATTAAATTTTTCTGGTGCCGCTCGAATCGTGGCCGAGGCTTTATGTTCCAGGTAGTGACAACATATCGCCAAAATTTCTTAAATTATTGCTACCTTGCCTATTACCTGTTATAATTCATGCCTTCTTCTTCTTTAATGGCTCTACAACCGGGATCCGGTCCTGGGCTCTCGCAAATGTTCTCTCCACCCACCGGTCGCGATTCTGAGCCGATGTCATCCAGTTTGGCATCCCTATGCTTTGAGCGTCCTGGTCTACGCCAACCTTCCAGCGGAGGTTGGGTCTCCCTCGCTGTCGCACCCCATAAGTCTTACCGCAGAGAACTTTCCGAGCAGGCTTATCTTCACTCATACGAGCTAGATGTCCTGCCCACCGGAGTCTACCGAGCTTTATTTTTTTTACAAAATGTATGTCGCGATAGTGCTCGTAGATCTCGTCATTGTAGAGTCTCCGGAATCGTCCTGCCTCACATATGGGGCCAAAAATTCTCCGAAGTATTTTCCTCTCGAATACCGCCAAGAGTTTAGAGTGTTTTGTGCTAAGCACCCACGTTTCGGATGCATATGTGAGAACCAGTAAGACCATCGTCTTATATAGTAAAAGTTTAGACGTTATGGCTAGATGCTTGGATTTGAAGAGCCTTGACAAGCTATAGTAGGCTTTGTTGGGTTTTAGCAGTCGTGCGCGTATTTCTGGTTCCATGCTATTGTCAGCTGCTACTATTGACCCAAGGTAGGTAAATGACTTTACAACATCGAACTCGTGTTCCTCTACCTTTATTGTGGGACCAATGTTAGGTGTTGCAGACGAGGCCACCATGTACTTTGTTTTGCTTTCGTTGATGTGCAGTCTAAGATTTCCTACCGCCCGCTCAATCTGGGTGAAAGCTTCTTGTACAGCTGTTGTTGTTTTTCCAATGATGTAAATGTCGTGTGCGTGAGCCAGTAATTGGGTGGACTAGTGGAGGTGTTCCGGGATGAACAGTCAAGTTAAAATCAACATTCAACAAAAATTATTCACAAAGTACCCCAAGACTCCATGAGAAATACTTATCTGATAGCCACTGAAGACCTCCGAGTACGCAATCCCAACAAGTTAATTTGACCACCATTGCCCTATAACAATTAGATTTAAGTTAATTAATATTTAGAAATAATCAAACTATTCTATTACTTACCTTAAAACGCTTCACGTCATTATCACTCTTGTACTAATTTTTATTGGCAGTAATTCTTATTTACCACCATCACTTTCCGACGCTTATGATTCAATTCGTCAATTCCTGTTTATGATTCAATTCGGCAATTCCTTCATTAAAGCTTCGTGATAATTCAATTCCGTCGTTAAAACATAGAGGCAAAGATCTAAACCAGTTTGGGACAAATTCAGTCAACCAAAAGCTCGGTGAGACAAATATACTCATATAAGGCGAAAGAAATAGGATAAATTTCTAACTGAAATTCTTAACTTACTAGAAATGAAAGGTTAAACGGTAGTCGAAAATTTCATATGAGACTTGACGGATTCTTATTAGAAATCGGAGGCAGTTAGAAATCAAACTAGAACTCTAAAAGTAATTAGAAATCAAATGAGAAACCTAAAAGTGATCGTAAAAATCAAATATATCAAAATTAGAACCCGAAAAGTGATCGTAGCAATTACATACATGAAATAAGAACGCGGGAGGTGATTGTGGTAACTTTAAGAATTAGAAAATTGAATCGTATTGAATTACGAAGTTCGGTGGTGCTAACAAAGGAGGATGCCAGAAAATGTATGGACTTTGGTACCCACTCCAATAGCTATGTGTAATACGTCGTTGGATAGGGTTTTTTGAGCTGAATATAAGTTACTATGGCGCCTAGTTCGAAATCTTTGTCCGTTCTGAGTAATGCGGTCAGAACTGTATAAAGATAGAGTTTTATATATTACCCTGTATTTTTGTAACCGTATAACTTATTTCCATGAATAAGGCACCAATGAACGCAGAAGTCCTTCACCTATCTATGATGGTAAAACGATGGTTCTATCTTACCAACTTTTGGAGTAATGAGTTCTTGGAAACATGCCCTTGTACTCCCTGTTGCCAAATGTTTTCCCCTGTGCGTCCTGCTGACTTCCGTCCTATTAGTATCTTACCGTTTTTATCAAAAGTTCTTGAGAAACTGATTGCATTGCAAATTGTCGAGCTCTGTGAACGTTATCAGCTTATAAATGCCTGCAAATCCAACAACTCCAAAATCCACATGTACGCCGATGATGTACAGCTGTACCTCTCCATGCCTAATGGTGCTGTTACACGAATGACACACTTGCCATTTTTTCTGTCATAATTTGTCATTATCGTCATACACGGTCATAATTTGTGTCATTATTTCTGTCATAAAAAATAAACAACAACAATGCCATTAATTATGACCAGAGATTATGACAATTGTCATTTTTTGTCATTCGTGTAACTGGGGCATTAGAATCAATTGGTGTCAGGAGTGCGAACACTTTCCAAGGACTTACAAAATGTTCTTCTGTGGGCTTCGGCCAATCGCCTATCACTCAGTCCAGACAAGTTACAATATCTGGTTTTTGCTCACTCTGTAAACCCCAGTCGTGCTTTTCCCAAAGTCATATTAAATGACAATCCCATTCAGCGTGTCGATAGTGCTAAAAATCTCGGAGTAACTCTAAGTCACGATATGACCTGATAGTCCAGGAAGGATAGAAAAAAAGTTGAAATAAATCTACCCTGCGATTTTTGGACGCTATAATTAAGAGAAGAATCGTAGGAATTCAATGAATGTGTTTTGGAAAAAATCGGTCCAGGAGAACAGGTGGAAAAAAGCTAATAATGGTAGCGAAAACACGTTTTTCAACGTTTTAGGTGCGAAAAAATTTTGTTTTTGGAAAACAAAAAATAGTACGTAATAGCGCTTAAAAAGACGAAAATTATGAGTTTTGGACAATTGAAATCTTTCAACAGGTTTATGCAAAAAAAAACCACGAAATACGGCCATTTTTTGACATTTAATTACAGGGACTGTAATTATCGTATAACCTTGTTTCAGGGCTGAAATTGTGGCTTCTGTTAGTGCTTTGAATACTTTTCCGCTATCTCTCCTGGACTATGATGTGACCACATACGTTATATAGTGAGTAAAACTTATTGTCTTCTCAGGAAGCTACGTCTGTATGGAAACTTGATGACTTGTGCTCTTCGATTGCGCTTAGCAAAAGCGCTACTCCTGCAGCATCTAAAGGGGCCCATCATACACGAGGAGGAAAAGATACAATTCAGAATTGTATGAAAGTAGTAAAATTTCAAACATTATCAAAGTGATTAAAAGAAACAGACTACGGATTGGTCATGTTGAATGGCAAGAAAACGGAGACCAGGACGCCCTAAGACACAAAGACGACGTCCAGGAAGACATTTTAGGAATATGAAACTGAAAAAGACGGGCGAGGGATGATATTTTAAATAACAAAAAACTCACTCATTTACTCAGTGTAAATTCTTATTAATTTTTTGTTTTTAGGTTATTTTTTTAATATTTACCCTCTGTATATGTTACAAAACCGTCCTGGTATGCCTTGGTTTAAATTCTGTATTTCAGTGACGACAATAACATCAATGTCAAACGGTGGCGATAACAACATCAAATAAAAAATAAAAAAACAACAAGTGTGGGAGTTAATACGCCACGAGCCCTTTTAGCTTGAAATTGCTGCGATAAAAGACCCTAATTTGTGCGATGTGCTTATCATCAGAAGAGAGTTTACTCTATGCAAAAATCATTAATTAAAGTTTTTTGTCCAAGATCAAGAGAAAGGACCGAGGTGTTCGTTGAGCCAAACTATTGAAGACGTCGTCAGAGTCTAGAAGGTGTACGAGCATTGCATGTCTTTTTTGAGGAATGCATACTTTTTGGGATTTATACAAAAATTTTCCCAGCGATTATTAGGTATATTTGAGAGTATTTTTTTTAGTGTTTTTAATAAACACGAGATTAAGGTTGGCAGTATATGTAGTTTCCAGTCGCAAGGGTAGAATGGCTTTAATAACGCATGTAGTCGGCCTAACCGATTAATTGTAGGATATCTACCAAAGTTCCACTTAGATCGGGTCTTCACATAGCACACGGTACATCACCTTGGTAGTCTGGTACTGCCTTTGTTGACTTAGCGGGATTCACTTGTTTCAGGAGGCATAACCCTCCGACGAGGCTATCTCCCGCAGACCCCGACGGTTGCATCTCTGGCTCAGCCAGCTTAAAAACTGAACTCATACAACATCCAAGAATTCAGACGCGACTTTCACTGCCACCTCTTTGTGCATCCTCTAGCTAGACTAGCCTTAATTTATCCTATCTTTTTACTAACCTAATAGAACGACTGGTAGTATAAAAGATACAGTGATAAACGAGAAATTTTGATTTTTTTTATTTAATCATTCAAATTACACCTATCTTAATATTTTTACTTAAACGGCTTTGATTTCCATGCAATAATTAGTTTTGTACAAATTCGCATCAACTATATCCATCGTGCAACTTGATTTTCCACGCAAGCTTCAAAATACTTGATTAATCAAGCTTTTATGATTTTGACAAATTTCAACTTTAAATTATTTTCAAAGGAGCAAATTATAAAATGTAATTAGTACTTTTGTGTGGAATCTTCTTTCAAAAAGCCATAAATATTTAAATGATAAGAACATAAAAGGGACAGTTGCTTTCAAGTGCTTTTGTTGAAAATGATGCGATAATCTTTTTGTGGAATTTGTGCGGATGGCCTAATTAAAGAACCACATTTTCGTTGTTTTTGTTTTTTCTGTAAAGATGATGTCACTGAAATTACTTTAAAAATTTTGATGAGATAAAACATTTAAAAAAAAATTATTATTATCGTCCTTTATAAATTTTGGGAGCATTGGGCTTACACAAGAGCTTCTCTATGCTATTCTGTTTTGAGTTGTTCTTTTTGTTTCAGTATAGGTTTGGAGTCATGAATATCTTACATCCAACCATAAGGTGACAAGTAGTAAGAGCTAAGAACGAAAAGATCTACTGACATCCTTCTTGTGTGTCTAACATAGCACTGCAAGTATCACTTCGATTTTCATTTATCACCAAGGCTTTTGAAAGAGCATAACAAACAAACACAAAGGTTGGTAACAAAACACAAAGGTTTTGACTCTAAGAACTAGAAAGAATTTTCTTTTTGATCATTCAATGAAGGCGGTATTAGACAGCGCCGAATCTAAACCATGTCCTCATTTTAGCTGGTGTTCCCCAGGATTCAATTCTATCACTGTTTTTTCTCTAAATAGCTGGTCTGAATCCCTCTAACTAGGTTCATAGCTACGCTGATTATGGAACTCTGCGTTGCACTTATGCTTTCGATAATACAAACCAAGCACCTGTCAGATATTGTCTTCATGATCGGCAACTTATGCCTAACGTAATCAAGAGGGACAGGAAAGAGGCCCTGCAATCTTCCTTTCCGCACACAATTACCACGTATACATGACCAAATCGAACGATTCAGAGATCGAAAGATTGAAAGTGAGAATCCGCTTATTTGACATCGTCGGATCGAGTAATTGAAGTTTAAATGGATTCAAACGTAATCGAAAAGCAATGAACATAACCTACAATTTGTAGTTTTCGTATCGTTTTACTGTTGTTTCGCTTTTTCATCGAATTCCGCTCGATCCTATTTGAATTCGATCTGCGTGTACATGGATTTTTCTAAGATCCAAGCTGGCTTGAATCCGGTTTCAATTTCGCATGTATACGTACTAACTGTAATTTAAAAGCTCATTTGTAAATAGAGCAACTTGGCTGTGAAACAGTCTTTCACAATGACCGCGTCTATGTGCAGGGACCGAACCGGTCCAAATTAGCAAAAAAGGTTCAAAAAAAGCCCGCATTTTCGGTCCCGTCCTCGTCCCGCCCGATTCGGTTCCTGCACTTAAACGAGGTCAATGAGTATTTCCGAAGTCGTGCAACATCTTAGAGTTCAAACGTAAAGTTAATACTGCTCGAGAACCGCCAGACCCCTCTAACCTATTCTATTTTCTTCTATCCTACAAACAAAGCTTTCTACTAGACATTGACCCATCATCTTAATGACGCACGGCCTTGGAAACTGGGCTGTACTGAGCCCCAACCCAACTCGGCCATCGTCTCCAGGAAGCCCCCTTGAACCGCAATTTTTCCGTTGTGAAAAGAAATTCCGGATAATCAGTCGTAAGGACACCCATTTTGACACTTTTTGCCATTTGGCAGAAGAACGGCGTTCTAGGTTTGTAACGGCGGGCCTATCCCGGCTCGGAAATCACCATAACGCCACTTTAACGTAATTTGCTGAAAGTTCAACTGGATAACCGAAAAGGAAAGTACCTAGTTATGTAGAAAAAAATTGCAAGGAATTCCTTTTTGGAGCCGTCAGGAGGCGGCGCGGAAAGAATTTTTTTTGTTTTGTGGCGGATGAAAAAAAAACAGTTTTGGAAAAATCAGCAATGGAGTCAGACCGGAGGAGAAAAAAAATAAATTTTTAAAAACCAACTTCAAAAAAAAACAATACCGTGATGCACAAAAAAGGATGAAATAATTGTTGGTAGCTCTTTACAATACTAATCCAATCAGAATGGATCTAGAAAGAAGAATCACTTTTGAAGACGGAGTTTCATTGCACTCTTTCTTGCTTCGAAAATTGGTTTCATTTCTTTGTTAGCCTTATGCACTTAATACATCGCCCCGAAAACAGGTGTTAGCGTGTTTTCGGGTGATAGGTCTCTTCGGGCAGCCAACCCGAGGCTTTCAGCATAGGTTTCATTATGGATGCATCGGACTTTTAGTCTGAACGCTTTTCAGCCGACTTTCCGAACCGGATGACTGGAGCCTTCACCCTTTCGCGTGGATATTCTGGCATGGAAAGGATCTAATCATGTTCCTTGTTGTGAATATCGGCATTCCTCTCCTTCTCGCAGACAATCGCTTAAAACTTTTGCGGACTGCGCCCCCCGCTTTCTTATGGTGGTTTTACTTGACTTCAATTATAGCCTGTTACATATATTCAGATATTGCATCATATCTACTATTTTATGGGTCGCGAAACCCCTCGCAACCTCTGTAAAAAATGGTTTGAAAATGCACAAAATCTGATCCTAGCCAGAGCCGGACCTCTAGAGAAAACGTTCGGTTGTCCCTCTAACTTGTTCCTTTTCACAGGTGCAACAGTAAGTGTTCTAAGGAATTCTGAATTTGGTCGTTTTGTTTACAAATTGGAAAATGTCCGGTGATAATCAAATCCATTCTGGCGGTGTTGCTGCGCAAGTTCATCAAGAAGACGCATGATCTTTGATTGCGCTCTCTGTGTTTTCGAAGATATGATGTGAATTGGTCACCGGGACATTCCACTTAATGTTATTCAACCTCTTCTTTTGGAATTCCATTAGATCAAGTGGAAGGTTCTTTTGAGAAATGGACTAAAGCCTTTGTACTGTGAACAACTTGGAATGAAGTTTTGTATAGTCATATGGGTCATCGGTCATCATTAAATTATCAACACATGCCAAGCTACTGCGTTTACGTTACCCGGTCTTGCTCATGACTCAAAAACCAAAAAAGGCCTGTATCTACTACCAGGTGGGAAAATACCAATCGGCAAACCATGGTCAATGTTGGAAAACGGTGTTGAGGCTAATCTAGCAAAACTGTTCAACACCAGAAAGCGGAGGCAAGCTGCGCAACAGAGAGACGTTTGAAGGAAGAAACTGATGGAGGGCATGGCTCGAATTGGGCTGTAAAGTCATCCAAAAATAAGAAGGGTCATCGAATCTAAAGCATGTTAGAAGCACACCAAATTTAGTTTTTCACATCATGCAGCTAAATATGTCACATCCTGAGTGCAATGTCGGACAGCACTTTCGCCCGTCCAAAAGATAGTAGAGCTGCGTAGTGGATTCGAACCACGGACCTCTAGGATAGTAGTCGGGAGCCCTAATCCCTAGTCTACGAAGCCTGCTAAATAAAAGCTATTGGTTCACATGTACCAGTGTTATGCCAAACTTGATATATTTTTAGGACGTTTTTATTAATTTTGCCATTGGTCCACTTCAATATGATAAAATTGGATGTATATATGTATGTATGTTCCCTAATAATTCCTAAACCATTCAACCGATCGCCACAACAATTTAACCACATATTACTTACATCAAGGTGCTGGTTTTGGCATCGGCGCCTACTTTCAAAAATCACTCCTAGGGGGCGTTGTCATAGAGAGCTTAGTTAAAAATTCGATAAAAAGCATAATAATATACGTTCTACGATGGTGAAAATTTATACCTAGAGGTTTCTGGGTACGAGAAAGAAATTGGCGATGTCCATTACTTACACAAAGATAGCGGTCCCAAGATGGCGGCCGAATTTCGCAATTGTGTTCCGCGACCCACGCATGGGTATCAAATGAAAGGGTGTGACAAGTACAATACTATTAGCTGTGTGTCGGAATTTCAAATTCAAAATGGCAGCCAAGACAAAATGGCAGTTTACATTTTTTCTTTACCAACCCCTCGGTATTGGTATTAAATGAAAGTGTATGACCATGTATAGTACAGTAAGCTGTGTGACGTCATTTTAAATCTAATATGGCGGTCACCACAAAATGGCAGAAGACATAATAGACTAAAAAGTAGAAAATAAAATATATAGTTTAAAAAAACTAAAATATACACTTTTATTTTAAAATGAACTAAAAAGTAAAAAAAATTTTGAATGTAAAGTTTTTATTGCCCCAGCCAGTTTATGGGAACAACCTACCAACCTAAATGTAAAAAAGCGCCAGAACATTAAATATAGTTTATCCTGAAGCTCTTTGAAAAAAATACCGTAACATCTGTTGTATGTCTGATTATATGCTGGACATTTTTTTTGCCCCTTCTGTTCGTCTCAAGCCGAAATGAAAATAGCAAAGAGGAAATGTGTGTAATGTATTTACTAGGGTTTTTAGAGCACCAAATTGTGCATTTTTGGGCCAAATTTGCAAAATTGAGGTATCGGTGCTTACTTTCAAAATTCACTCCTAGGGGGCGCTGTCGTAGAGAGCTTTGTTTCGATAGGAATATACACTAGCAGGGCCCAGCACTCGAAATTCGAGTTCCATTTTCTATACCTTTTTTGAATTTAAGTGTATCCAGTTTCCTGTTCTTCAATCACAAGACCAATCTTTGGAAGTGTGTGGAATAAACCTTGAATTGCCATGTTTTTCACATGGGCAGTTATACGTGGTGTACTCGAGAGTAGGTAAACCATCGGCGCTATTCGTTAATTAAGCATTACTTAATTTTTGTAAATGTTTGTAATATTCCAATATGGGTGCCCTGCTACCTGCTCTCAACATTAAATCCCAATTAAAATAATCTATCTATCTATCTTCTATCTACATCTCGGCCGATTTGGATGTTTTTTTTGTTGTGAAGGTTTGCATGAAGGTTTTTCGTTGATGGTTAAGAAGAGTTGAATTTTGAAGGTTTGGATTGATTTTAAATGTTTAAACGTTGGGTGCAGCGAGGCGCACCGGGTCCCAGCTATCCAAAATACAGAAAATAAGCGGTTCATTGAGACATTTCATCTGTGTATGAAAATTCTTATCTCGAAAAATGCTATGTCAATGGATGGTTTTTATTGTCTCGATCAAAATGTCAGATCCCTAATAGTTTCACATTTTGTTATTTGGAATCAAAAATACCAAAAAATTGCCTTTTTCAAACTCTCCTACTGTATTTAAAATTCATATCACCTGATTACTACTATTGGCTTATGGGAGCAGCACAGGTGCGCCGGGTGCCAACTAGTAAGTCTATAGATGGAAGCACTGTTTTATCAATTCGATATTATTATAATATGCATGTACGTACTTTGTTTTCTTTTACCCTAATCCCATTTTTCAACAGCTTTTATAAAGAACGAACTAAGATGGTAACAGTGGATCTATTGAATGTTGCGCCTTCTCTCTGCATCCAGTACAATACGTTGTAAAACTCACCCTTGCCTCAATCCTCCTGCAGTTAATTTATGTGAGTAGTCTTCTTGAACCCAGTTTGGTAAGGTACTAAGGTAGAATAGCGACAAATATTTTTTGAGGTTTGAGTGAAGATAAATTGTTATTATATCCCTCCAAAAAAAAGTCTTTACATGTGTAAACTAATATGTAAACTTATCAATCTTAACCAAACTCAATGTTTGACAAAAGCATTTTCCACCAGGTAACGAAAAAAAAAATAAAGAGAGCTTTAAAAACTTAAACTCTACAATATTATTACACTACTTAATCCCTTCGGTAATTATCCTTCAACGGCGCTACAATTTATTTACATTATCTGTTGAAATATTTCACGTGTTTTCCTCTGTTATATTAATTTAGTTGCTGTTTACGTAAGTAATTTGGAACTCATATTAATAACACTGACACAACACTTTCCCTCCATCGTTAAAACAAACATTGCATGTCATAATAATACAGACTATATCTACTCAGTCGCAATTTCTGTGTTGATAAAGATAATATAATGGGGATATTTAACGTATTGAAGCATGTTTAGAATCTTAATTTAAAATTAAATTAGTGTTAAACGTGTTTATTTGTAACGTTCAATATTAATATGTACAATAGACATTAGGAAATGGTACATTCTACCGATGGGAGTAGTCTAATGCTACTCTCTCTACAAATTTTTATATTCGTTAAAAATATAAATAAAAAAAAATCTCCTAAAAGTATGTAAAATTTGATTTAACACAAAAATTATATTTAATCAAATAATACGGAAAACTATGCCCCTTAAAGTATGCAGAAAATAAAATAACCGGTAAACAGAGACGCTACGTCTTTAATAGATTAAATAGACGCTACGTCGTGAATAATATGAAAGAGTAAAGGTGTTAAGAACTTTTTTTTGGAATTTTTATTACAGAATTATTATTGATTTTTTGTCTAGACTCCATGTCAATAAAAATGGTAGAGTTAGCAAAAATATACAAAAAAAATTTAACGACATTATGTTCAATCCCTCACTATCCGTCCATTATTTGTGAGCTGAGTTTCAGTCCTTTTCTAACTATCCCTCCCTTATCATTCGTCAGTGACATTTTCTGGCAGATAACAACTCAGGAAATGTAGGACAAAACTTTTTTGTTTACAATTTCGATTTCACTTTTGATTTATCGAAATCTGTCTTCCCTATGTCGATATATATAGTACTACTTACGACAATTCTATAGATAGTATCCCTTATATGGGTGGGAATCATCACAAGTCAGTATGGTGGCACAAAACAGGATTTGTTGTCAAAAAATCCTCTTACAAGTTTCCACTTCACATCATCAACTAAAACTGAAGAATACGTTTTTCTGACACTTTAGATTAGTGTTCTCGTTGTATAATCCCTAGCAGTTCTACCGATTGTGTTGTAGTATATGAAACAACATTGTAGACGTAGAACAAATAGCATCAACATTTTAAGACCCGGTTGAAAATAACTTAAAGAGTTTATTTTGGTTTCTCGAGTCGGTTTCACAATATCTTTGTGTATTTTTTTCTGGTACCATTGATTCGTATCATCCAACAACATCTTATGGTTTGTTGGGATACCCAATGTCAAACCATGGTGTAATCTTTAGTGAGTCCATATATATATCGAAGCTTTTCTGTTTTTATCTCTAGTAAATGTGTTTCCCATTTGTGTAAAATCATGAAGTAGAAATAGAAGAATTCTTGGAATATGGTAGGATTATTTTCTGAGAAAGAAGTGAATTCTACTGAGCAAAAAAGCATTTCCCTGTGAGCCCACAAAGATTTGCAATGTTTGTTACCTATTTTTTTCCATTAAGCACTACCACTTGGTGTTCACTTAGAGGTACCTACTATGACATTTTTCCTGTAATCTATTTTCTTCTTGATCTTTATTTTCATTGTTTTTATATTTTTTGAAAATGCCCTACTGAACGACGTCGTTGTGACATTACCACTTTTATTGGAGGTGATATTTTAATGGAAAAATCACTCCTGTTGAAATTCCTTGACATATCAAAAGAATAAAAAGAAGAAAAAAAAACTAAGAAACAAGTAATGTTAAAATAATAAGAAAACGGGAAGAAATGGGTTAAAAGCAACAAATATAGAAAGGAGATTTTAAAATAGGGAACAAGATTGCATTAAGTGAAAAGGTTTTAAGATATATAAACGATGTAGAAAACAAAAAAGGAAAGCGAGTAAAACTAATATGGAACGCTTCTACAAGATGTTAGGAAACAGCAGAGATAAAAGGGAGATATTTTTCAAAGCAAAATTTTAAAAATTCTCAAAGAAGCAGATTCTCAAAATTCGATGCTGATAGATTTAAATTTATAACGACAAGCCATCGCCTAGTAACGACTAGAAGAAATACCAAAGATACATTGATATTAAACTTCTTTTTGAATTCCTAGACTTTTCACAAAGCATGATCTTTAGAACAAGAACAAGCATTTGGTATTATTAAACTAGTGGAGCACCTGAGAGGTTTGGCCTCAGACTTTTTTAGTGAATGAATTTATATGGTCGAGGTTTGTTTTTTATACTATAAATTTCAAAGTTTACCAAACATTGTTTTTGTGATTTTGATTTTATCATTATTTGAACAAAAAACTATAAAAAATTAATAATTCTTGAGCACATAATTTTATTTTAAATACTATTTTTTTTATGTACATATATGTTGAATTTCATCAACATCTTTCAAAGATACCTGAGTGTACTAAGGGTCGTAAACGTGGAACGGAGAACGGCAGCGGAAATACAACCTCGACGAGACGACCTATCAAACGTTTGAAGACTGTTCCATCTGAATCTGAGTTTGTTAAAAAAAGGAATATCCTTCTTCAAATATATCCAGCCTCTGCGGGTACGGGTACAGGTTTTTCAAGTATAATATTCAAGTTATCTGAAGTTGAACCGGATGTTAAGAAATTTACTAGGAATGAACAATTAAATATTCTTTGAATGTATTTAAAATTCAAAAATGATAATAAATTTCCAGGATGTAATGGATTTATGAATTTATTAACAAATGCACATGACTTTGATATGTCATTGATAATTTTTTTAACATTTATTAATGCAGCTCCAAGTTATTAGTATAACAGAATTTTCACAGCTATGAAAACTTCCGTAGATAATGCTAAGAGTTGAGAACATGCATTTTAACGTGCGATCAACCTTTATATGAAAACGGTTAAGTCCATGGGCATGATCATGGAATTAACTGCATTGGCTTCTGATATAGCTTCTGCTGTGAATTTATCTGATGAAGTATTGGTTGTTGTGAGGTGGGTGACCATGGTTGATAAATTCGAAATATTGAACGAGATTCAAAAAGCCTCTATCTCGTCTGAAAAGGTATTCAAAAATATAACTACACTTAATAATTTTTTTGAAAAATGAAGAAAATATTATATATGTCAATATTATAAGTTTATTAGCTAATTTTAACAAACTTATTATATTTAAATAATAACCAGACCATCAGTCAATCAAAATAGGGGATCATGCATTGATAATGTATTCTATAGTATAAAACTAATTCTATAAAAACAAAAACTTTCAAACTAATTAATTCTTTAACGGATCATTACATACTATTTGTCTCTTTAGGCAAAATTAAATGCACTTATTTGAACAAATGTTCTCCTATAATAGACTATCAGAAAATTAAAAAAAGTGCTTTAAAACAAAATTGGAATAGTATATTATCAATGACTGATCCTAACCAAGCCACAGATGCACTTATACAAATGATATCTTCATGTGTACAAAGTGCTCAAGGCCTAAAAAAGAAGACTCACAGAAATAAAATGTTGCCAAGAAAAAAATGGGCTACCTCAGCTATCTTAGTATCATGTAATAGAAAGGATGAGCTATATAAAATTTGGAAACTAGATCCAAACAATATACAGTTAAAATCTGAGTACAAACTCTATGAAAAAATTGAAATTATAAAACTGAAATAATTAAAAATAGTAAAAATCCTAAAAAAATGTGGAGTACTATTAATGAAATACTTGGCAAAGGGCACAAAAAACAAACTAAAGACATTGAGTGCATCTGTGAAGGTAATGATATTATTTCTGAACCGTTGGAGATTGCCAATCACATGAATCACAAATATAGGTGAAAACTTAAGTGATAAAATACTACAACCCCAAAACGTTAGTTTGCAGCTACCTCAGTTAAATATTAATACTATTTATCTATATCCTACAAATCATGATGAAGTACTTAAAATAATTCAAAAAATGAAACCTAAAATTGAAGGTGTAGATGGTATTCGTGCTAAGACTCTACAAAATCTAGTACAATTTATTCTTGATCCCCTTGTACATATTATAAACACCAGCATCGGCACTGCAAGCTGGCCTGATGCTTTAAAAGAAGGTGATAAACATACATATACCCAGCAACTACAGACCTATTTCTCTAATTTCTAATTTTGCTAAAATAATTGAAAAAATAATATACAATAGATTATACTCATTTATAATCAAACATGAAATATTATCTACAAGTCAATTCGAATTCATTAGAAAAATAGGATCAAATGATGCTCTTGATAAAATCACTAGTTTGATACTTCAAAAAATAGACAGTAATGAATTCCAATTACAATAGTATTTTTAGACCTAGCAAAAGCCTTTGATACTGTTAATCATAGGATTTTACTTCAGAAGCTTAGCAGGTATGGCATAAGAGGTCATGCTCTAAAACTGTTAGCAAGTTATTTGCACAATAGAAGACTGGCGTTTTTAGTAGATTTCAAACTGTCTCAACTGGTGTGCCTCAAGGCACTATCCTTGGGCCTCTTCTCTTCATATTATATGTTAATGATCTTCTAATGCAAATGCCAGCCAACTCTATATTTTCATATGCAGATGACACTGCGGTAGTTGCAACTGACAAAAATTGGAAAGTAGTAGAAAATAAAATCAATCATGCATTAATAATAATATCTAACTGGTTAGCAATAAATAAACTGTCTCTCAACATAAAGAAAACGGTTTATTTATACTTTGGTAGTTATAGCACTAGTGTCCCAAGCACCCTAAATATACATATAAATAACTCTGCTATAGAACAAAAATACAATCATAAATATCTTGGTATTATTTTTGATTCGAATATAAAATGGGATACCCACATCAAATACACTCTAGATAAAACAAGATACTTACCTTTTCTTTTCTAAAGATTATCTAAAATTATGCAGACTAACACTTTAAGAACAATATATTATGCTTTTTTTCACAGTCTTATTAACTATGGCAACATAGCTTGGGGAAGTGCATATAATAACTACCTAAGTTTACTACAAAGACTGCAAAGCAAAATATTAAAAATAATGAATAAGAATAGATTTATTAATACTCATAACCCATTAAATTTAGAACAATTATTCTGTTATAATTCCATTTTGTATCATTACGAAAATCTTAAAGAAAAGTTTGTAAAATCATCTAGTACTACTAGATTTAAATTGATACAAATTCCAGGTAGAAGTAAAACGATCAGCTGTAAAAATAACTATTTAATAGCGATAAGAGTTTTCAATACTTTACCAAATCAATTAAAAACTTTAAGCAAAACACCAAGAAGAAACAGAATAAAAAATTGAATAGTCTCAAATATATAAAAAGAAACTAAATGTAGCGTAAACTTTATAAGCAGGCTAAAATAATAATTATAGAAATATTGGGCCCTATTCTGTAATTTTTCATAAAATAATATTTTATGTTATTTTATGATGATAAAATTTCTTCTTCATAAAATAAAAATAAAATATTTTAAAAATTAGTATTCTGTCATACTTTCTAAAAATTATTTTATGAAGTCTTTTATGAACAGATAACATAAAATATTTAGTACAATCCGCTATGGGTTCTATTACGTTTTGAACAGCTGAGCGGTTGAAAATGAAAACAAATAAAATTATGAATGAAAACAAACAAAATCAAAGCGCAAATTAAAGTATCTGACAAAATACAATTTTCGTAATGCGTTGGGCATATTAATTTTTAATTTAACTCAAAACTCAATGAAAACTATTTTCTCGCAAATGTCAATTCCCGTCTGTTATTTTCATAAAATGGGTTAAAATACTTGTAAAATGTGCTGCTTAGATTATTTTATGTTATGAAGCGCAACAGGAAATATTTTATGTTACAATCGATAAAATAAAATAAAATTTGTCGGACAGAATAGGATTTTAGAGAATCCTGTTATTTTATGGCATAACATAACATAAAATGATAAAATTTTACTGACAGAATAGGCCCCATTATATATTTTTGTTATTTCTAGTTTTAAGTTTGGCTTTAAATATAAGTTTAGCTTTAAAGATATGCGAACAGGCACATAGCTGCCTCTGCAGGATTTACTGTAATTATGTATATATAGGTACTTATATTATATGTAATTAATATGTAAATACCAATTTTCTGGTTAATATATTTACAATTTACATATCAGGACATTTTCCCTATGCTAAAGCTTCACAAATATATCTGCAAGATATGAAAGAATTACAGGATAAAATAGACCCTACGGAGTTTAAAAAATTTACGGAAGGATATTTCACGACGTTCACATATTTTTCTTCCGGCATTGCAAGTGATCAGACTATTGAGCACAAGTTGATGAAAGGAATGAGCGTCGAAGGAGGTCCTTTTAAACGTGGTGTAGTAAGTGAAAAGTAAGTGTAGTATATAAATGGATCAGAAGAGTTATTTATAGCCAAGATATTATTGAAGAGATAGAAAATTTTAATGAAAAATCTTTCAATAAAAATCATCCACATAGTGATTCGACAGATGCTAGAATAGAAAAATATTTTTGGACTTCTTCAAATAACACAGCCCTTTTCCTGATACAAATGCTATTATTTCCATTGCTACCGAAATTACTAGAGATAAAGATATAAATTGTTACGATACCTTTGAAGAAGGTTTGAAGGTAATGAAGAAAACACAGAGACAAAATTTACACGAATTGAAATTATTAAGAAAAGATAAAATAAATCCTTTATTCGCGAAAAATAACAAAATTGAAATGCATGACGATGTGATTATTGTTGATTCATTGCTGCTGCTTCAACGTATTTGTGTATTTGAGCTTAAAAATTATATGAATTATAAGCTCGCACTATATCCACTTGCTCTATTTGAAAATGGTGGTCTGGGAAAGACTAAAAAATCAACTTTTTACGAGTTATTTCCGGAAACAATTAATTTAAAAAGTGTAGACAATGTTCATTACAATGTTATTACATCGTTGCAAATGGCAATTGAATGAAACCTTTAAAAAATCAGGCCTTTTCTGAACTTCGCTGGAATCTATTCCGCTGGAATTTTCTTAAAATGCTATCAATGTATGAAAATTCCAGCGGAATCGATTCCAGCGGAGTTCAGAAAAGGCCTGAATATGTGAGCATTATGTAAGATATTTAAAGAATAATTATAATAGTAACACGTACGTCGAAGAAAATATTTGATATGGACACAAATGTAAATTGTTTAAATAAACAAACATTTTAGTAATAATTTGATTTTTTGTTTAATTTTCCTTAATTTATTTTTTTCCGGGATTACTGTCTCTATATAAATAGATACGTTAACTTAATTTTGATATACAAAAATATTCTACAGCCTAATATGCAATGTTCCCTCTAGTTGCGCAGGTGCCGCAGCCGTTTTTGAATTCTGTGCACAATGGGCTTCCTCACCATTTTTTTATTTCTTTTTATAAAAGATTTGCATCTTAAAATGACAAAAATTCTATTTTCACAAAAAAAGTAAATTTTTTTTGGTTTGCTTTAGTTAAGAGAGGGTAGTTCGTTGTTGTGTAAGTTTTGTAAACAGCATAGTGTCCGTGCTTGCAGTGCAGCGTTACCATCTTAGTGGTTTTTCACTAGAACTGGTGGTTTAGACTTGCCTTTAGTGGGAAAAAAATCGTATCTAGTGGGTTGTGGATTTTTTTGCGGTAAGAGGAAAGTAAGCAAGAATACAAAATTAGTGTTGGCCATGCACTATGCCATAACGAGATATCAATTCCTATTGACCTAATGATTCACTTAAATAAAAATCAAGAGTTTATTGCCAAAGTTGATGAACAATTGTGTCAAATCCATCTTCTGAAGTGGAATGAAACCAAAAATACCAACAAATTTTCGTCTGAAGCGGTGCAGTTTAAAGACGCATAAGGAGTATCTTGATTTGAATAATTTGCCAGCCACTTTTACTATTTCATTTCTATTTTTGCCACATTCGCACAGAGATGTTAAAAGACAAGCAACATCCAAACAGGACTCTTTTCAAATACAAAACAAACATACAGATACTTCCTCGAGAATTTAACTTATTTTTGATTGTAGTCGGAAGCAACATAACACCAAAATTAGGCTTAAATACCACAAAACATTCATTTATACAAATCGAAAACTGTTTAACGATGACCAACTGACCTTGTCCTAATTACCTTTTAATCCTACTGTCCATTTGGAACTAATGAATCTCCAGCTGTAGGAGATCTTAATGCGGAATAAATTGATGGCAGGATTCACAAAAGGACATATTTTTTTTTTTTTAGAAATTTCTAACCTAATTGTATGTGTGCGGATTTTCGTATAAATCATTGCGAAAATACTTCTTCTTCTTAGGATACCATGGTTAAGGATACCATTATTTTTATTCGAGTATTTTCACAAGAAGTTCCATGTAAAGTGAAATCAATCTTAATTAATTAACATCATTTAAAGTTACTATTAACATCTCGTTTTTCGTTTCCAGATGGATAATTGATGAAATTTTAAGAAGAATTTGTAAAAGTCTTGTTTTATAAATCTGTCTTTTCGTGGAAGATATCTGTTTTAAAAATATATCCTGTATTTTTTTTTGTTGGAAAACAAACATTTTAAATCTAGTAATTTGATATTTATTTTGAATACTTTTAAGAGATTTTTTTAGAACTAGAGAAAATAGCTCCCGTAACACAACATTCAAACACAGTGTACTGGTATCCGTTTTTTATAAAATCCCTTATATCCTTTTTTATACACCCTTATTCCACACTCCGACGTAATGATATTTTTTCTCCGAATCCCGAATTTGACATTCCGTACTCCGAATCTTTGGTGCAGAATATCAGAATATGTTACGTCGTAGCGTAAAGCTTACGTCGTAGAAGTCTTCCGACGGAGTGTGGAATAAGGGTGATAGTGTAAATGACACTTAATAGTAAAAACATAATTAAATACGTTTTTTTTTCGCTTAAAAATTGAAAAAATAGTATATAAATAGAAAAAAACCCTATCATTAATAAACATCCACTTAAGCTAACATATTTTCGAAAAATTTTACAAGAAATCTTTCGAACAATTTCGTTTGTATAAGTATTTCGCAACACAACACTTTCGATTTGCTGGAGGCTTGGTAATTATATTACTTGGTGAGTTGGTTGGAGATAATGAGTTGTTGGTGATTAAAGAGGTGTGAAAATGGCCCCGGGAAAAATCTGAAATTGAAAGGTTTTGCGAAAGATTCGTTATTCCATGTTATGAGGTATAATGCTGATGGGGTATGTTTTTTTATTTTAGATTTATGTGATTTGTTTCTGTCTTATTAATAGGTTTACTACAAAGGTCTCGGATCCCAGAGGAAAATTTAAACTTTAAGGAATACCAATTGACCATATTATAGCTTATCTAGACTCTTTAAATGCACGTATCTTAACGTAACCTCAAAATTGCAGCTTTATGAAGCGATGATCTTATCAGGGGGGCTATCCTGGAATGCGATGCGGAAATGGGAAGAAAACGGAAGCCAGGTGCGATGCGATTTAGTTTAGTATCTCTGTTGGGTTGTAAAGAAATAGATAGTCCGCCATTTTGTATTGGCCGACATTTTGAATTTTGAATGACGCCACTAATTGTATTCTACTTGTCATACCCTTTCTTTTGATACCCATGTCGGGGGTCGGTGAGCACAATTGCAAAATTCGGCTGCCATCTTGGAACCACTATCTTGATTTGTTTACAAAATGGTCAGATTGCATTGTCACGCGAACTATACATATGTGCAAAATAGCTGTTATCGCGAAAAAACTCCAGAGGGATGTTTTTTCATTTTTAAGGGTGACGCCGATATTTTAGGGCTGCGGGACTCCGATTTTCGTAATCAGCGACCCAAAAACATATAGGGAAAGAGCTTCAAAACGGTATTATGTTTCGACACCCAAAGCGCGTTTTGAATGGACTAATGAATACAATTTCCCCCAAAACTGTAACCTTTGACTCGGTATGGCCCCTTTTTTCCACTGCCACAGCGGTATGGCTGTTTTATTTTCGTTATAAGGATAGTACGAACTATCATTCCTGAAAATTTCAGCTTTATTCAAATGAGTAAAAATTTTCATCTTTACGCCATTTTCAAAAATTTAAGGGCGCTCACCCCACCGCCCCCGTTCATTTCTTCCTTGGGAGGACCTAAACTAACATTTTGCAAATTTCCAACTTTATTCAAATGGGTATGTCGTCGAGGCCACTAGCTCTTAGACATACAATTTCATATTATTTTCATACGGCATTGTCGTCTTCGCTCTCACCCAAAACCCAGTACGTTGGTTTTGTCTGTTCGGTGTCCGGCAGTTCAAAAACAGTAAAAACGGTTAAGAGAGAAGCAGCTGTTTGCTGTTTTTCGATTTAAGCCAAAAAAACAGCTGCTGTTATAGGAGGTTCACACTGACGCCCAAAACATGTTTTATGAACCAGTCGTTTTGAAAAGCTCAAAAGTGACTCGACATATTTTAAAATGTTTTCAAGTGTCTGTTTTGATAGCTTCAAATGTTCGGAAGTGTTTTCTACCGTGAAATAGAAATTGAATTAATATTAAAAATGTTATTTCCATCTTGTTTTCGATGAAAAACATGTAAACAATGTAAATCACTTCAAATATTTAAACCTCAACTATCAAAAAATCAAAAATGACGTATTCAGCATTGTCTGCAAGTGTTTTATACGTGTTTTTATTTTAAAACACGTCAAAACCGACTTGTTTACAAAAACTCGCTCCATATAAAATATGTGGGTAAAACATATATGTTACCCTGTTTTGCACCGAAATTTGAAAAGCAAACATAAAACATGTTTTGGGCGTCACACAGTGGTTCCAAATGCCGACAAGGTGGCCAAAAGTCCCTAAAATCGATCTTTGATTTGGGGACTTTTTGGGTCTAGTTATGTAGGTTGGTACCTAAGGTATTAGGAACAGCGTTTTATAACTGTCACACTTGCATTGGGGCCCTCGGGAGCCATTGTAACGTGAGCGTCTGGCACACGAGGGCCTCGGCGCGGTACATAGTGAAACGGTTTTTTTTGTGATAACAGTGACCTGGAATCGTTTGAAATGGCTTTTGCTAACGAAAGTAAGTACTTTTAAACGTTATTTTATATTGACAATCAATTTTCTTAATTATTTTAGTAATGTACCATTCAAAACAAGCTTTTTAAAACGTCCCGTTGTAAACGTCAATGTTTAAAATTACCTTACTCAAAAGTCCCACGACATCCCACTCTGTAACAAGTTTTGTCGCATTCTTGAGATCTTTCCCTATAACTTGGAAGTTTCAAAAGTTGCCCCAGTTTGCTCCGATTTGTTTAATTTAAATAAAATTTCATAAAATTCTGGCCATTTTAAAAGAACTTTGTCCGCCATATTGGATCCGCCATTTTGTTTTTTAAATTTTGAGTAGCAATTCGTAATGAGCAGACTCGAAATACTCTTCATACCAAAATCTGACCACTTTATAAAAATTTTGTCCGCCGTATTGGATCCGCCATTTTGTTTATTTTTATTTTGAGTGAAGATTCGTAATCAGCGACCTCAAAATACTATTTGCACGTAATTTCTTACAATTTGAATAACGTCTACATATTTTGGCCAACATTTCGGGATTTAGAACCACTGTGCGTCAGTGTGAACCCTATATTAAACAGCTTTGCAAAACCCTAGGTGTAAGGTACTAAAGGGTTGCGGTCCTCTTTCCTTAAGCAGCTTAGCTGCTATTCCTTCGACTCGACGCCTGGCGATTTGTCGCTTTTTTGCCTTTTTACAACTTCAGGTATCTCATCCAGTGTTGGTGGTTCTATTGAGATAATAACTTGAGGAATTACAAATGCCTCTGTCTGTGGATCCTCATTTACTATGACGGTCGGATACAAAAAGTTTCGAAAATATTCTCTCCACCTTTTTTTATCCTATCAGGATCTGCTAATAAGTCTTTGCAGATGTCCGTTCTTGGCTGAAACTTATTGGTGATCTGTCGAGTTCCTCTGGCCTTCCGCAGACTTGTCCATCATATGAAAACAAAAACCGCTTTTATAGGCAAGGGGTCGCAACGAAGACAGTTTTTGTTCCATCATTTGTTCACCCAAACATTTTCTGGTTTCACCGTCCATTAGGCTAATGTCACATGAGTCTGAATTCAGACTCTGAATTTTTCAGAGTGTCTAAAAATGCAAAGAAATGAATTGTGCCATGTCACATGAATCAGAAATTCCAAACGGTCTGAAAAAAATTCAGACTACTCATCAGTCTGAAAATGTAGTCTAAAATTTGCAGAATTGGAATAAAAATTCGCTCTCTTACATGTTTCCTTATCGCGCCATGTCAGATGAGTCTGAATTTTTCAGTTAAACAAAAGGAGTGCGTCTGTAAGGTTATGCTAAAAAATGACTGCGAAAAATTATTTTCGTGCATTGAAAGCAAAGAAAATTTGTGGAAAATAGACCATCCCGTTTATTTAAAACTGGAATTCATCAGAAATTAAAAAAATTAAATGTACAGGATACAATTTCCTCCTCCAGCCGCCGCGTCGGCCAGGGCTATCATCTACAAATCTTACATTCGTCCCTATCTTAGGTTCATCGCTATTTCCTCATATACCCCCAGACACCCCTTAACCTTTCTTATTCCAGACATCTGGCCATGACGTGAACGATATGACGGACTGGTAGTACAAAGGGTGACCTAGACTTCCACATAAAAAACACTACGGTATATGAAATATTCAGACTCATGTGACACCAAAATCTGAGCTGAAAAAATCCGAGTCTGAATTCAGACTCATGTGACATTAGCCTTACACTAACACAAACATTTTTTCGTCTCGGGAAAGACACTTCGCTGTGCTTACACCCCAGCCTACTTCATACTAGGCATTACAATCGTTACACAAAAATGATGGAGATGGCCTTCCGCACACTTGTCCATAACATCAAAACAAAAACTGGTTTTATAGGCAAGGGGTCGCAGGGAAGACAGTTTTTCTTCCATAATTTTCCATCATTTGTTCACCCAAACATTTTCTGGTTTTACCGTCCATTACACTAACACAAGCATGTTTTCGTTCTCGGCAAAGCTGCTTCGCTGTGCTTGCACCAATCGTTACACGAAAATGATGGAGAAAAGTGAGTTCCGAGTGTACTATTGAACTCATAATAAAACCGGTTTGAAATTATGGACAAGTCTGCGAAGGGCCAAAAGTGAGTTCAGCGTGTATTATCAAGCTCATATTAAAACCTGCTTGGAACGATGGACAAGTCTGCGAAGGGCCTCTATGCACGCTTGTCTAATTTTTCGTTCATTGAAGTCTTCCTGTATCTGTAAGATCCTCCTGTTTAGATATTATCTCTTCTTCTTTCTGCAAGCTTGTCTGCGATTCTTCTTTTTTGCTTGAAGACTTCCATCCTTGTCCTTGTTGGCCTTGTACTCCCGGTGACTATAGTTTATTTCGTCAATTGGGGCTCTACACTCCTCAACAAACCAGTCAATTCTAGTCTACCTGGGGCCCAGCCTAGTGTCTCTTATGCTGCCCCCCTTATGCGGCTTTTTATTTGCTCCCATTTGTTGTTGATGTTGGGCTGTTTTTCTGCCTCTCTCAAGTTTTGTACGGTAGGCATCTCTTCGCTTGCGATATTATGGGAATAAATTTTTCATGGTATCAAAATAATCTTACATTTACATTCTTTTGGTAACTGGACGGATATATGGAGGAGTAAATGGCCGCTCAATTTATGGTAAAGATTTTGTAGTTTGTCCAAGCTGGTAGTTCTAAGATCGTATACTAAAATAACAGGAAAGGCACTGCAGGTATTGGATAAAACAGTATTGGCAGAAAGAAGGATGAAGAATGCGGCTTAATGAAGCATGAACACGATCTTTCTATTAACATCTCAACATAGCCTCACGATCATACAGACAGGCTCTGACATATGCTTGGTTGTATTATCGAACGTGTAAGCTCAACACACGATTCCGCCCTCAGCACGGTTGTGAGTTGGGTTATGTAGGACTAAGAGAAGGTAAAGATCTCTAAACATATTATATCGTACCGCTAGCAGGATTTGGAGTTGTCTTGATTAAACGAGCGGATAGGAAACTTTTAATTGAATTCGTTAGATCAGAATCAATACCAATAACTTGGAAGTTAGATAACAAATCCTGGTGCCTGTTGGTGATAATAAAAAACATCTAGAAGAATCAAGACAAATTCGTCGAAGTGGTTTTTCCCTTTGTTTTATATGATGGGGATTAAGCGTTGGCTTAGCTTAGATACTAGGTTAGAAATATCAGAAGATTTACAGTAAACGTTATTGGTTTAAAACCTTATTGTTTGTCGCCTAAGATTTGGCTGAGTTCCAGATATAAGCCCTTATTTGTTATTATTTCCATGGTTTCAGAAGGAATAGAAACTAGGGAAATTCTTAGTTTCTAGAATAGATACATAGATGATAGTACCTTGTAAGCTAGATCAACGGTGGGCAACCCCGGTTTCTATCCGGCCCGCGACATCTTTAGAAGAAATCATAAATAAATATTTTACGATGTAATTCATCTAGTTAAAATTGAATAATAAACGCACAGCAACATGCATATGTTCATAATTCGGTCCTGGCCTATCGCAACTTTTCTCTCCACCCCGGTCTCGATCCTGAGCCGATGTTATCCAGTTTGGCATATCTAAGCTCTAGGCGTCCTGGTCTACACCATCCTTCCAGCGGAGGTTGAGTCTCCCTCGTTGTCGCAAACCATAGATCTTACCGCACAAGGATTTTCCGAGCAGGTTCATCTTCCGAGCTTTATCTTCTTCACTAAATCTTTGTAGCGATAACGCTCGTAGATCTCGTCATTGTAGAGTCTCAGAATTCGTCCATCCTCACATGGGGGGCCAACAATTCTCCGAAAGATTTTTCTCTCGCACACGTCTAAGAGGTTAGAGTGCTTTCTGCTAATCACCCACGTAATATGGTGTGGATTTATATTCAGTAGATTTCGAGATATCAAAATTGTTTCATGTCAGGCATATGTGAAAACGCTCGAAAATTTCCATCGCAGGAAGCTCAGCCGGCAGAAAGCTTTCCTACACAATATTTCACTTCCCCTTCGCCGAAAGAGGTTTTTTTCTGAAAATCAAGAAAATTGACTGTTTTCAAAAGCGTTTATGAGGTATTAAATCGAACCTCACTTTTCATGAAAATGGGTTGGTAGAGCAAGTCTTCGAGAATAAATAAGGCTCTTCAAAATAACTCTAGCACCAGGCTGCGGTCAAAGAGTCAGCTAAATGCGCATTCCGTGCATTTAGTCGTCCAATGAGCAAAAACCGCTGTAAACAAATTGCACGCGTTTTGTTTAATTTGACTTTGGGTGCCTTCCATTTAGACACAGAAAGACAATTGTGTCCGACACAGCGTGTCGCTCTGTGTCGTTCTGTGTAAGCCCAAATGGAACACATAAGTTCATGAAAAATCCGCCACGGCGCACTTTCCTCGTTTTTATTTTTGTTTGGCAAGTAAATCGTAAATTTTATGTTGATAATTTCTTTAAATTAATTACCCGACATCTTATAATAGCTGGGAATCTTAAAAATGAAACAATATTGTTGTAATTATAAATTAACGATCACATTTCAATTGGCGAGGGTTGGTAGCATTGTCTTAGTTGTGCCCGGCTGTGTCTAGCTGTGTCGTTGATGGAACACTTCTGTGTCGGACACAGTGTAACACTGTGTCTCTCTGTGTCTAAATGGAAGGCACCCAGTGACTGCGAATTAATTGTGCATTTTCGGCATTCAACATCAAGTGACTGCGCATTTAGCTGACTTTTTGACCGCACCCCCACTGTGGGCCTTGTTCAAACTTTTTTCCTGAAACGGCTGTTTTTACATTTTTGAGATTTACGCAAAAAGTTATAATTATTTTTGCATGAAATTTTTATTGTACGTAGGCACTAACAGAAGCCACAAATTAAGCCCTGAAGCAAGGCTCTACGATAATTACGGTCCCTATAATTAAATGTCAAAAATGGCCATATTTCGCGGTTTTTATTTTTGATGTGAAACATCTTTGCGCGCGTTGAGAGTAATTCTTCAAGGTCGGGAACATTTTGTGGGAACGCTTTTTAGGGAACGCTTTATAGGGAACGCTTCGTCCAATCCAATTTTCATTCCGGGAAACGGAAGATCTGTATTGACCAAGACAGAATTAGACGGAGATTTTAAAAAAAAATAGTAGCACCAAAGAAAAGTGTTTATATGCCGCGAGCCAGACATGACGAGCCAGACATAGGCAGAGTGGAACAAATGGTTGAGTGGTTGCCTTACGACGTTGATATTCCAAAAAGTCGCGGGTTCAATTCTTGATCTCTGCATTTGAATTTTATTATTTATATTTAATGGTTTTATTTAGCAACCTCGTATATTTGTTTGTTTGTTTGTTCGGTTCAAATCTTGCGACAGCTTTTTCAACTACTTCTACTTAACCGATTCTTATGAAACTTTGCACACACATTGAGTTCCCGTGACAATGCAATCTGACATTTTTGTAAAAAATCAGGATGGCGGTTCCAAGATGGCGGACGAATTTTCCAATTGTGTTCCGATTCCATTGAAAATCAGTATCGGGGGGTTTTTAGGGCCACAAATGACGATTCTGTGGTCAAAAATATAAAATTCAAAATGGCCGCGCCAATATGGCGGATGAATTTTGCGAATATGTTCTGAATCCATTGAAAATCGGTATCCGGGGGTTTTTAGGGCCATAAATGACGATTCTGTTGTCAAAATTTTAAAATTCAAAATGGCAGATGAATTTTGCAAATGTGTTCTGAATATGTTGAAAACCGGTATCGGGGAGTTTTTAAGATCACATATGACGAATCTGTTTTCAAAATTCGAAAATTCAAAATGGCGGCGGCAATATGGCGGATGAATTTTGCAGATGTGTTCTGAATCCATTGAAAATCGGTATGGTAGGGTTTTTAAGGTGACAGATGACGAATGTGTGGTCAAAATTTGAAAATTCAAAATGGCGGTACGATTTTGGTAATAACAATTCGATTTCACTGAAAATCTCTATTTGGGTGTGTTTAAGGTCGGAAATAATGAATTTGTTGTCAAAATTAGAAAATTCAAAATGCCGCTGGCAATATGGTATGTAGCATTGAGTCGCGTAAGAACTTTGGAAGGGCTATGTATTGAGGAGCTTGATTTTGAGAAATTAACAGGTAAGAAACCGTGCAACAAAGATGCAATGAAAGAGTTGGAAAGGATGAGAAGTTTGCATGATGATACGAGCCAAAAACCAAACTAAAAACTAGAAAATAAAAATAGGTAAAAAAAACTTTAAAGTTAAATGGTTTTATTTGAAATCATAAGCTGTACCAAAAACTAGAAAATAATTAGAATACAAACATGGGCCTTCTTGAGATTCTGACGTCTGGTAAGAAATCTTGTAATAGTAGCCGTGCTGTTTTCTCATGTCGTATGCCAAGGAGCACTTTAAGTCGCTGCGTCGCGTCAGCGGATTAAGTAATTGTCTGAGACTTTTAACAGACTAAAATAAAAACATGGGGAGCATAAAAATCTGTATAACGACTGTATAATTAAATAAAATCGACTTGTCTAGAAAAATGTGTCTCCAAGCCCACCAAAAATATATTTCAAATGCGGTCAGACATCTTGGTCGAAGGTCATCAACAGAAATCGGTGTGTAAAAAATTTACGGCTTTTTTACATCCCAAACGCAAAATTGCTGTGCGAAAAAAGAGATCCAGAGCTGCGTTTCCCCTTTGCGTTTGGGATGTAAAATGGCCTTTATTATTATTAATTATTCAATTTAAAGAAAGATAAAGATCGCCAAAGATGTTTCACATCTTTCACGTGCACTGGTTACACGCGCTATATTTTTTTTTTTTGCAAAAACTTGTTGACCGATTTCAATTGTCCAAAACCCACGTTTTTCGTTTTTTAAGCGCTATTACGTACTATTTTTGTTTCCAAAAAAAAAAATTTCGCACCTAAAACGTTGAAAAACGTATTTTTGCTACCATTATTAACTTTTTCCACCTGCTCTCGTGGACCGATTTTATCCAAAAACACATTCATTGAATTCCTACGATTTTTCTCTTAATTATAATGTCCAAAAATAGCAGGGTAGATTTATTTTAACTTTTGAATACTTTTCCGCTCTCTCCTAGACTATGCTACTATTGATTCAAGGCATGTTATTGATTTTACTACTTCCAATTCGCGCTCCTCTATCTTGACTGTATGCCCAATGTTAGGCGTTCTTGCACACGAGGCCGCCATGTATGTTCTTTGTTTTGCTTTTGTTGAGGTGCAGTCGAAACTTTCCTGCCGGGCGCTCAGGTAGGTACACGTAAACCTAGCTGCTGTAGTAGAAAAGTAGAATTTTCATCTTAATATTTAATTCTTTTTGTATTTTAAAACAATTGTTTAGTAGAATAATATAGAACGAATCAAACTTGAATTTTGTTTTGGAAATAGTCGATCAACTATCTTTTCTGAAAGCCTAATTAAAACCTATGCATGACTATGATACCACCCTGTATTTATATAAATATGGTCAAAAAAATTTCACATTTCGCCTTCATTCTATCATCAACTTAAGAATCCTTACAACTTTTTGAGGACAAATTCACTCTTAATATTAATATCAACACTTAGAAATTTCATTAATAGCATTAAAAATCACATTTCACACAAAATTCATGCCATTTCCTTGTCCCTTTCAATTTAATTGGTTAGTTAATGTTTAAGACACAGCATTTGGGGGTTATAAAGTGTTCCACAAATTTACAAAATTAAATGATTCCTTTTTTAACAAAAAAATAAACATCAACAATTCGCATAAAATTTCTTAATTAATTTCGCAAAATTAAGAAAAATTTTGAGTTGCTGCCGTTGTTCATGGTTGGGTGACTAAAAACTTTCTTGAAAAGAAAATGAAATACCAGAAACATTTAACTCAATGTGCGGGATTCATTTCGTTCATTTATAGGGACACAAGAAAATGTAAACTTAAAGGGGTTCCTTTTATTACAATTTTGAGGGTAGCAGCCTTCATGGCTCTCAGGGAATTATTCAGGAAGAATTATTTATATATACAATAATAATGTTTTAGAGCTTTTGTCATGTTTATATGAAATGTGTTCTTTTGATAGCGAAGAGAAATATGGGGAAAAGTTGGACATTGTTGATTTTATGATTGTTTAAGTTGTGTTAATTGTGTAGTCTATACAATTAACACTGTTTGTCTGTATGTATATTAGAAATATGATAGGACTTTTAAAGGATAAAGATATGCTAAGGACGATTGTATAAAAAGTATTGACAAACAATGTCAGCGTAGTCCATCAGCAATAAACAAGGACTAAAATCTGTCTAGAAGAAGTCATATTGTTGCACGAATTTAATAACAAAACTTTTGCGGCTTCTTACCTTACAAATATAATATTTTTTTTTTGTGATTTGGTATCTTTAACACATGTGTCTCATATAATGTGACGCTTGAACTAGTCACGTGATCAATTTGTGATAACCAAACTAGACTTTGAAAAGCCGTCTAAGATAGCATAGCCAAAGTAGAACACTATAACACCCTAAGAGAATTTCGCATCTTTGACTAATGTGGCAAGCTAAGTAAGTATTCCATTCAGACCTATCTATTTCTATAATGGCCTCCGACAGACAAGTGAAAAATCTTACTTATCTCCTCCCCAGAACTAGCGTTGGATAAAGTGAATTGAGACTGGGATATGACAGAAATAGCCGTAATCCCCTTAACGTTCACTGAAAGCTTGACTTACACAAATGAAATTAACATTATTCGAAAAATAACAAGCGCTGTTCAAGACGCCTTCATCCAAATCGAATGAAAGTAAGTTTATTGTGTCTCATTACCCGACATCATCCAACATTGATCAAACAATGAAGGTAAAGGAGTATGATATTGAAGTTGGGTACTGTTTTACCTACTTACCTAGCCACAAGTAGACCCAGCCAGTAGCGTACGCAGGATGAAACCATTGGGGGGGGGGGGTTCACAAAACATATTTTGTACACATATTGGGTAAAAAAAAAATTTCTTATGTAATAGGACTATGTACTTAAATTATATTTTATGTTATTTCACTATAAAAATAATTACCTATAGGTATATTTTTATCGCAATTTTTTTATTGAAAATTGTGAAGAAACATAAATAATAATTGTTGACCATTTTTCGAATATCACAAAATGTCTTGTTTTTCTCCAAAAATCATGGTCTCGTGGTGTGCGCAAGACTTTAGACTTTGATTTAGGGCATTTTTACAATTTTTTTACCAAAAAGAAAGGAACTACTCTGAAAACTTGGTGGCGCGTAGTTTTTGAGTCAGAAAATCGATTGGTGACATGAAAAAAAAATTAAAAATTCCTTTTTTTTCAAATTTTGGCCAAAAAAGGCAAAAAAATTGGCCAAAAATGCGTCCAATTGTTTTTTGCGTCATCTGAAAAGACGGAAAATTTCCTACAAAAATCTATATGGCCATCCCGAAACTCAGAGTTTGTCGAGAGCTATAAATAAATGAGAAATACGTGATTTTTGAAAAATCGCGTTTTTTTCAATAACAGTTGTAACTCCGAAACGGCGCACCCAATTGCGCTAAAAAAATTTTGGTATATCACATCGAGTTCACGAACATATTCCCAAAGTTTGAGAGATATTTTTTTTGCTATCCCGTTTGAAAAGAATCCACCATATATTATACATCGTTATTCGGAATATTGTTTTAATTGTTTAATAAGTTGATATATTTATTAATTATAATTTTTCCTATTATTATTGGAATCATGGGGGGGGTTAACCCGCAGTAACCCCCCCCCCTACGTGCGCGCCTGGACCCAGCCAGCTTCACATCACATTCAATTAAAATAATAATAATAACATGCTAATGGCACACGTCTCTTGAACATATCTCCCAAAGAGTTTTTATATTAGACAAAGGTGTTACCAGTTATGGGTACCCCAGACCTGGCGATTCACACAAGGCCCTCTTCTTTTTCTTGAACAACACAAGGTTTAATAGTATCATGGGCGAAGGTATTTCGTTTGCGTTTTTATAAAGTTAAAATAGAATAAAATAATTGCATGGTATTAAGGTTGATTCACACATAGCCGTGACGTGACTGCGACTTCAGTGCAGTACCAGAAGCATCAGTGCAGAAAAATATCGGTCCGATGTAATTCCATGGAAACAAATTAGGAAAGGCGCAACATGTTCCCACACACCCGACGCAGTGGGACACCGACCCTCCCTTCAAGCGTTCGTGAACAACACACAAAAAATGTTCCACCGATATTTTTTTAATTAATCTCGGACCTGAAACATACGTTTTTTAAAATCAACGGAAAATTTTATAAGAATTCAACAAAATTTGAATTTTTTTTTTGAAATACACTCAAACCTGTGCAGTATTTTTTCGAGATTTTTTTGTGCGGCTTTTTTATGCGAAATATAACATATATTTCCCAACAAAGTACATACAAATATGTATAGGAAGTAAGAAATCCTTAAGAAGAACCTTAAGATGTAAGGTTGCTTGAATCATGCCCAAATGTATTTCATCCTCCTACGGCATATGTAACTACATAAGCCGTGTTCCTTTTCTACTTTTAAGTACTCCAGAGTGAAAAATTAAAGGAACGCAAAAATTGTCGATTCGAGTAAAACCTAACTAATTCTCTGTGAGAGCAGCAGTAGTTCCAAGTAAATACGAGTAAAAAAGAGCAAAAAAGGAACACGGCTATACTCGTAAATAGTGCAATAACCAATTACATTGCATAAATATAATATACTAGCTGGGACCCGGTGCGCCTATGCTGCTCCCAAAAGCCAATAGTAGTAATCAGGTGATATGAATTTTAATACACAGTAGGAGAGTTTGAAAAAGGCAATTTTTGGTATTTTTGATTCCAAATAAGAAAATGTGAAACTATTAGGGATCTGATCATAAAGTCGTTATTTGCTACCTTAAAAAACCTCAGATACAGATTTTCATAGGAATCGGAATAAAATTGGCAAATTCAACCATATTTCTGCGGCAATTTTGAATTTCGGTCATATTTCGGCGGCCATTTTGAATTTCGAAAATCGGGCTTCGAGTTGTATCATAGGAGACCTCCACGGAACTTCATGCAAAAATTCAAAGCTCTGCGATGATTTTCAACGAAGCTCTCCATGACAGCGCCATCTAGGAGTGGCTTTAGAAAGTAATAAAATAGCCTATGTTCTAAGTTTGAATGTAAATAGCACATGGTTAAAATTTCATTAATATCGGTTGCACGGTGTAGGAGCCTATAGCGATCATACATACACACATTCATTTTTATATACATATATAGATATACATATGGTGGATTTTTTTTCAAACGGGATAGCAAAAAAAATATCGCTCAAACTTTGGGAATATGTTCGGGAACTCGATGTGATATACCAAAAAAAAAATTTTAGCGCGATGGGGTGCGCCGTTTCGGAGTTACAACTGATTCAATATTGAAAAAAACGCGATTTTTCAAAAATCACGTATTTCTCATTTATTTATAGCTCTCGACAAACGCTGACTTTTCGGATGGCCATATAGATTTTTGTAGGAAATTGTCTTTCCTTTCAGATGAAATTACACAAAAAACAATTGGACGCATTTTTTGAAAAAAAAACGGAAACGGTATTTTTAATTTTTTTTTCATGTCACCAATCGATTTTCTGACTCAAAAATTACGCGCCACCAAGTTTTCAGAGTGGTTCTCGCAAAACTGCGAAAATGACAGCGTTTCTACCATTTTCGACCATTTTTCGAATATCACAAAATGTCTTATTTTTCTCCAAAAATCGTTAAAAAAATGGTAAAAGTGCCCTAAATCTCCGATAAAAAAAATGGTAAAAATGCCCTAAATCAAAGTCTAAAGTCCTGCGCACACCAAGATACCATGATTTTTGGAGAAAAACAAGACATTTTGTGATATTCGAAAAATGGTCAAAAATGGTAGAAACGCTGTCATTTTCGCATTTTTGAGAGAACCACTCTGAAAACTTGGTAGCGCGTAGCTTTTGAGTCAGAAAATCGATTGGTGACATGAAAAAAAAATTTAAAAATACCGTTTCCGTTTTTTTTCAAATTTTGGCCAAAAAAGGCCAAAAAATTGGCCAAAAATGCGTCCAATTGTTTTTTGCGAAATTTCATCTGAAAGGACGGAAAATTTCCTACAAAAATCTATATAGCCATCCGAAAAGTCAGCGTTTGTCGAGAGCTATAAATAAATGAGAAATACGTGATTTTTGAAAAATCGCGTTTTTTTCAATATTGAATCAGTTGTAACTCCGAAACGGCGCACCCAATCGCGCTAAAAAAAATTGTTGGTATATCAGATCGAGTTCCCGAACATATTCCCAAAGTTTGAGCGATATTTGTTTTTTGCTATCCCGTTTGAAAAAGAATCCACCATATAGATCCATTGAACCGTTACTACAAAAGTTTCGGAACATTCCAATGCCTTGGATTTCTCTAGAGATGCAAGTTTCTCTTCCAGCCAGCCGCCCTGGCTACAGTCTACAAATCCTACATTCGAGCCCACCTTGAATTCAATTCGTATATCTGGACAAGCGCACAGTGGTCGGAATTCCAAAAAAGCTGGACAAAAGTATAACTTTCAAAGACGTCGGAATAATTTGATACTATGGAATAACCTTCAGGGGGAGTCATTGCGTAGTTTTAGAAAGGGGCAAAGAGCTGGCCCACATGTATCGACTACACCTGCAGTCGAAAGTATGCTATGTCACAGTAGTTTATGCCATGCGCCACAGACCGCTAAAAGAACACTGTATTAAAAGTGCGTGCAAATTTTTACAAAAGTACAAATCGTTGTGTGCAATATGGAGGGTGCTCCTGGAGCTTTGTTGAATATAATTACTCATAAACCAACATATTTTTCAATAGTTGCATGTTTTTAACGTGGAAACAAAACCACCTGTAATTTTTATTTTCTAATCACATCAATCGTACATTATGAAAATAATTGTGATCCCAAAAGATCCCGTCCTGTGTGAAGTTGCAAAATTAGTAGAGTAGTGTCAAGTTTCAATATCAAAACAGAAAACCGTCGGATGTTTTCAGCCGTAGGCTCTGAGTCATTTCTTCTGCCTCATAATAAGTAATTTTATTTTTCAGGAACTCTGAAGCCAGACATATTTTTACAAAGAAAGTTCCTTTCTTTCTCGTACAGAACAATTTAAAAGATAAATTTAGTATTATTGAGGATTAGCGCCCTCGAAAACCCCCATTTAACGAGTTTCATGAAATTTGGCTGATTTATTAAGCAAAACCGTCTGCCATTTTGTATCCACCATTTTGTTTTTTTTGGCAGGAGCGTGGATACCTGTGGCGGAAGCGTGCATACTTTTGTGGCGTGCCTATTAGTTCGCTATGCGCGCTAGCTGCGGGCGCGTGGGGCCAGGAAGAAAATTAACCAAATAAATTATTTTTACTCGGGTAGGCACTACCACCCCGGCTAATGTTACGCTGATGTAAATTCCGGGCCACGAAGGCTGTAGCGGCGGGCCTATTCCCTTACGAAAAACCCACCTTGTCGTAGCCACTTTCAAAAAACAAGGAAATTTTTTTTTGGAAAAATTGGAAGGCCACGATAAACAAAAAGGAAAAAAATCTGAGAAGAAAAAGTCAGGATTTTCCTGTCGAGAAGGGACGGAGTTTTTTGAGAAAAAATACGAATAGCAGTTGGTTTTTTTGAAAAAATACAAAAAAAGTAGTCAGTTTTTTTGGAAGATAAAAGGAGACTTTGTACCTGAAGGACAGAAATTTTGGAAAAAATAGAAAAAGTCAACATTAAACCGAGAATTAACAAATTTTTGTGAAGATAGATGTCCGTTTTACTTTGCTCCAAAAAAGTTAGCGAGCCAATCTCAACCCGAAAGGTTTATCAATTTTTTTTAAATATGTCGCAAAAGTGGACGGAGTTTGTTATACGAACCTAGACGAATACATAATTTGAAAGTGTAATGAGTTCAGAAGAACGGACTCTGGAGTCTGTATATTGTAGCAGAAAATAAGCCTGCGTGGGAAGAAAGTCGGAGGTAAGTTTAGGTTGACCAGTCTGCAGGGTAACGGTTCTTAGCAGAGAGGTTAATAGAATATTCCTTTAACAGTACCCCCAAGAGGAACAACTGGGCAAGCAACTAAACAATGAAAGGGCCAAAAAATTGGACAAGTGGACAATTCTATTTTGCATTGATTGACCTGACCTGAATTTATATTAATGTCAAGTAATTTTTTTCAAGTTTTTATAATTTTTGGATGTTAATAATTTGAATGGTGTCAGTATTGTTACATTTGTTAAATAGAAGAATCTTTTGAATTTGGTTTAAGAATTTTCTTATCATATACTTAGTCCGGGAAAATTACCAAAAAAAACCCACGAAAGGAGACAAAATTCCAAAATGGCTGAAAATTGGACCACAGCTTCCTTGGGACTTTTTAAGAAAACAATTTCGGAATCACAAAAAAAACATGACCGCCGAAGATATCACTTTTTGGCAAAAAAATCACTCAAAACTGATTTTTTCGAAAAAAATTTTTGATCAATCAATACGAAACATTATTACCTACAAAATACACTCTTGAAATTTTTTCGAAAACCTTAACCTTAAGTGTTTTTTGGCCGAAAAGTGATTTTTGGAAACTTTGACCTTGAATAACTTCGAAAGGGTTAGATTTTCGAAAAAATGACAAGAGAGATTTTTTGTAGGCAATAACGTTTCGTATTGATTGATAAAATTTTTTTCTCGAAAAAACCAGTTTTTGAGTGACTTTTTTGCCAAAAAGTGATATCTTCGGCGGTCATGTTTTTTTTTTTGTAATTCCGAAATTGTTTTCTTAAAAAGTCCCAAGGAAGCTGTGGTCCAATTTTCAGCCATTTTGGAATTTTGTCTCCTTAAAATGCAAATATCCTCGGACTAACTTTACTGAATGAATTTGTTCTGGTGTTGGCGTAAATGGTGCTAACCATTTTTCATAATTTTTAATTAGTATCTGTTGATGTGTTGTTTGATTTGTTTTATAACTTATACTATTGGGCTTGACAACAAGATATTGGGTTGTTGAGATAATTAATTTTCAGATGCCCCGATGTAACAGTGCGATTTTCTTAGGTTGAGTTAGGCATTTAATAAATTTTTGTTACATTTTGGTTTAGCGAACTATCTCCGTCACTTTAGAAATTAGGGAACAATGGATTTAGTTTTTTTGTTTTTCTTTGTCATCATGTAATCAGTTCATTAAAGGACAATTTAGAGGAAAAGGTCGAGTGTTTTCAGTGTTGATTGTGTTTTGTTCGTGTACCATTGAAGGATTATTTTCAGGATGATGGGCTAAGGCCCGCTAATGGCCTAGTGGCCGCAATTGATCTCATCCCAGATTGTGCTTTCAGGTACCCTCCATGTTCTAATAAGTACTCCGCGTCCGCCCTGATGGGGGTTCTCAACACTCCACGACCCAACCGGCGAGCCAGCTCCAACTCTTGAGGCCCGGGGTATCGCCTTGATGATTGTCAGGTGGATTGTTTTCGGAATTTTATTGTCCAAATTGTTTTGTATTGTATGTGGATCTGAGGTTGGCCTCTTCGGGCAACCAGCCCAAGGTTCACATCACAAGGTCACATTGGTAATGAAATTGCCGACAGCCTGGCTAGAGTAGGGGCAAACTCATCACCTATTGGTCCGGAAACTTTCTGCACCTTAGCAAACTGCCACGTAAGAATGGCTATCAAGAATAAATCGATAAAGCTAAAGCGGGCAAACTTTTAAATTTCAAGAGGTGGGAGCTAAAAATAATAACAGGGCTCCTGACGGGCCACTGTTCGCTCAATTATCATCTAAGCAGAATAAGGCTGGTAGTTGATTGTAGCTGTCGATTCTGCGGAGTACTTACAGTGATACAGCGAGGAAGAGATTGAGTCTACTCTATCGCGACTTCCCTGCTCCTAGGGAGATTTCGAATATGAGCCCTAAATCAATTTTAGGCTATATTAAAAGCCTTAACCTCTGGAAGATTTTCAACGACGGGGTTGGCACAATAGACCAAATAAAATAGGTCGCAGTGTCCGCCAAGGCGCCCTAAACAAGAGCAGAAATGTTGCGTTAATTAATCGAGATGTTTGCTCTCGGTTTTGCTGTATTTCTCTAGCATAGAGGAATCATCTGTTTTTGATGATGCTACGGCATTTAATGCGAGATCGTTCTTCTGGAATTCTTTATACATGCTATTCATGCTGATAATTCAGCATTCGTAGAATCCATGTGTCGTCTTTGCTAATGCAGTCTTCTTTTGGTAATCAATTTTTTACAAACGATTCTTCAGAAGCTTTTGTGTCTCATGGTTTAATTCGTGTACTGACGTCATTATTGAAGGAATCGTGCGCAAAAAGCTATTCCCCAAATCAAGTAGCAAAATAAATCAACTAAAATTCTTGAAAGTGCCACAACGTACCTGGATGGAACCACCAATGTGCAGTATTAGCTCATACAACAGGTTATTTTTAGATAATGTTTAATTTCTTATGTCAAAAATCTAATTTAAAGAAACTTTCACTGTAAAGTGGCAGTTGTTTGCTAGTCCTTCATACAACTTTCTTTGATGTAATGTAAGTCTAAGCATATGTTAGTAGTTTAAAGAGAAGTACAACGAGTTCAACAAATAATACAGATGTAGATATTGACAGCCTAGAAATGTGACTTAGTTGAGGTAAAAGGCAACAGATTGGAACTGAAATAGATTTCGACAGAGCAATCACTATGTTTATAACGTTGTTATCTGTGTTATCCTAAATAACATCCTGTACTTTACCTCTACACATACTAAATATAAACCGGATCTACTTTCCAAAAATTAGATTACATAAAAGGCCGAGTGGGAATTTGTAAACTGGTCGTATTTTCGAATCCTTTCAAAAGTTATGAAACATTGCTGCCTGAACGAATAACTCATTCCAAAAAGCCTAAATCAACTAATAACATTATGTAGTCACAAGTCGTTGCAAACTTACCAACAAGACGATTTAAATTACAACAGTATCAGATAACGAATCCTTTTGTTCCCAAAAACAGATTCATGATAGGATTATAACTTCATTTCCCTATATAATTGCCAACGAATTTTCCAGCATATAATAAACGTTCAAGGATCCACGATTTCTAAGAAAAGCTTTTAACTATAAATTTATAATCAAATATCTTATCAGAATTGACAAAATTACGCTTAAAAACATGAGATGAATGGAGGCGAAGTTTCCTTCAAAAAGCCTCTTAAAGTGCTCTCCTTCTGTATATCCATTAAAATTTTAAAATTCCCCATTCGTTGCCCAACAAGCCTCCAAATAAAAAAAGGTAAGTTGGTGGAGACTCTGTGTTCAAATTTACTTCCAAAAACTTTTTTTTACAAACAAAAAAAAACAGAATATCTCTGTAATTTTGTCTTTTCTCATCAAAAAGGGCCTCCATTCATTCATCCTCTGTTTACCTCATGAAAGAATCAACAAATTTATTCATGGATGACGATTTGTAACAGGGTGGTGAAATTAATTTGAAAAGATAATTTGCCCCGCTGCGGGGATGACAAGCGGCTTCGAAGAGAGCCTGCCTTTTCAATTTTGCAATGATGATAAGTTAGAATTGAACGCTGAAATGAAGGCAATCAGATAAAGTTGACGGTATAAAGTCAAAATCTGTTTGGAATATTTGTTTTCTTCTTGATTTGGAGGGGGTTGAGAATTATATTGAAAATTAATTTAGATTATGTTTAGAAGTGTGTTGAAGAGTTTGCGCAGGAAGTAAATAAGAGAAGGAGTTGTATACAATGGACAGCAAAAGTCGACCAATGGATGAAATCCATTACTTAGGCAACACTAAAACTGGTTAATAACACGCCGAACCTATTTCGATTCCTAGCAGATAAAATATTGTTTGATATCCTTTAGCTCTAGGTGTATGGCTCTACGCCCCATTCCAGGGGCCCACTCTGAGGGGCCCACTATTCTCTGAGGGCATTTCGTCTCGCTCACAGCTGAGAAGTTAATTGCAAAGAATGGTCTGCACTTCCATCGCCGTGGCTATTCGCACTTCCGTGAGTTCGAGACTCCACTTTTTTTTGGCGATTGACTTTTACTGAAGAACACAAACTCTGGGCGCCTTGGTCTACGCCATCCTCTCCTAATGGTCTACGCTCTACGACATCGAAAATGTCATCAGATTCCATTCTGGCAGATATCTCAAAGTAAAGGGTCAGGTCACTCAAATGAGGCGCCAAGATGTCAGCACTGTACACGTGACGTGACGTTTGTCATTTTGTTTTAGTAGTGTTATGAAAATGGGCGTTCTTTGAAAAATACTCATCGCAAAATTGGTGATTTTTTAGTGTAAATAATCGGCCAAATCAATCTTCAATCCAAAGAACAAAAAGTCGAGTATATGCAAACTAGCCACCAAGTCGGCAGTGGAAATTTGAACGATGTAGTCGTTGTGAACATTTATGTAAATGATATTCTGTTCTACCTATAATTGCACTCTACTTCTACTTTCAATAACAAAAACAGCTTGCAAAAATTGGAAACCGTTTGTGTTTTATTAAAAAAGCAACAAGTAAGCGCGTTTTTTGGATGACCCTTGGCGTAAACACACATGACAGGCTTAACTAAGTTTTTGCTAAGGTACTAGGTTGAGTTAGTACCGTTTATAAATGGCTTAAAGAAAGGGATACGGAATCGGTACTCGATTCTTTACTCATATGAGTATTTGGCTCACTCATCAGTATTCGATACTTTTGACCTAGTACTTTTATCATATCATATCATATCATTACTTATAGAGTGGAATCGAGTACTGCAAACAATTTGCATTCAAGGCCAAATTTAAGTTAACTGCAAGTTTATCTCAGTCAAGAATAATTTCCACATAAACACTTTACGCATATATGTATTTTTTCTGCCTCAATTATGGAGAGTTTAGAGACGTTTAAGGCCTTCCTGCACCCCAAACGCAAAGTGGAAACGCAAATTGGAGCTTGCTCTCTACTTTTCTTTCTGTTGCATGAACGAGGTTTCCATACAAATTTCTGTGCGGTAAAAGATTTCCAATTTGCGTTGTGGGGTGTAAACGGGCTTCTATAGGTTTAAATTTATATCGCATCCCGAGAAAAATCAGCCTGAAACAGTCACGCACAAGGTCAAAACGAATGCATGGCACCCGAAATAGGCACGGTACGTCAGAGTAAAACTTCGACTTTACCAAATGCAGCCCGCTACAGGCACAGACGGAATAGTTAAAACGAAGCACGGTACGTTCACGCTTTTGTAGATTTAAGGGAGCAAAATTGGTGTTTTACAAAGATAACGGTTAGTCATCTTGGTGACCATGAAGGGTGCCAATAAGCATACTTAGTAGACCAGTTCTCGTTCGATTGCGCAGGTCAAGCAGCATTGGACGTTGTTAGTACTTTGGGGGGACCGTTTGGTAAAACGACACTCGCCTCTGGAATGGTTGATTACGAATACATTCATATTTGTAACAGAGGCGTGCAAACGTCTGGCCGGCGCATTTTTAAATTATCATGCCTATAAGGGGAGCGTGCATCTGCGGGCGCGTATATGCTTTTCAAAAAATAAACCAACGCACTTATTTTTACTCGGGGTGTAAGGTACTTAAGTATTTATAATCTGTCGCAGCCGAAAATCGAGTAATGCTTACGCTAAGCTGGTTCGCAGAAATGTCAAAAAAGTACTCATCGATTCTCAAGGAATCGAGTACTTTTGAACGAAAAAGTACTCGTTGAGAAATTTTCTTTCAGGTTTCAGGTAACCTAACCACCCTAGAAAAGGTGTACTTTATACTGGCATGCACTTAAGAAAACTTAAAAAGGACTTATATTAACAAAAGAATTTTTATCTTCCTTGACATTGAAACGACAATCTGAACGATAAGCTTCCATAATGACCAAATTATTCTTGGCTTGTCAATCAGCTAAGTATTTTCAATAAATTTTTTGTGAACTGGTGATTGGAGCTTCCAACGCAAAGAACAGACGGACACGTACAGGCTCAACGACTATCTAACACTCTATTCATCGACCCGAAATCAGCTATAGGGACACTCGCCAACTTGATTAAATGGGCCCTTGAAGTTCGTACTCTTACGAAATATGCCGAACACTAAAATTCCACAGTTCCTTTGGACGATTTCATGTCTTGTAACACATGTTCCTAATTTCTAATCAAGCATCTCAATAACTACAGTTTTTTAGCCCGACAGCCTGGGCTAAAGGTCCTACATTCGTCCTAGGTTGAATTCAACCAGTGTATCTTGGGCGGAACTACAAAAGCGGGTTAGCGTGGCTAGACCTAGACAAAATTCAAAACCACGCCCTCAACCACATTCCTCCTATATTAACTCGTTGAGCCACCGTAAGAGTGTAGAAGCCTTGCTAAAATTTTACTACAGCGACTTGTAATGTTTCTCTTTTATTTATTTGTCCCTCATTGAGTTCAGCTTTTATCTTGGTATTTAATTTAATTTGAGGGAAACAACTTGAGCTTGTTTACACTTTAAATGATTTTTATTATACAAGCTTGTGCACCACGAGCGATTGAGCTAATGCCCATTTAGTGCCCTATTGCAATCAAGACTTGTTAATTAATTTACTTAACAATTTAGATATAAAACTTGACTTACTTGTTAGTAGTTATTGTTTCTACTTTTATAGCTATGTGTTCCTACCTAATTTACTCTGACAACCAATCAGATCATTCGTTTTATCGTCAATATTATTTACATCATCTTTGACTTTATTTGGGTCATGCGGGACGTTTGTTAATTTTCTTGTTGATCAACCTAAATTTTCTTTCTCGGAAGTGAATCTCGATTACATCACTTCTCAAGCACTTACTTCATTTCTTTTGCTCATGTTGCTTATTGTTCTGACCGCATTCATAATTATTCAATCCGGTTCACACCTGTTCTTGTCTTGTTGTTTTATTTCGTCGGTGGATGACTTGCTGATGAACTTGCGGTGTCAAGTTCGTTGTCGAGTTTTGTCTTTTCTTTTATTTGTTTCTTTTGTTTGTGTGCTTGTTGTTGTTGTTCAATTTAGATTTGTGCTCTAGGTTTTTATTGTTGTGCTTTTTTGTGATTGCACTACACCCCCGGCTTCTAAGAGAGGAAATTTTCTTTGCTTCTTTTTTTAGGAAAGAAAATTTTCTTGGCTTGGGTTATTTTCACTTCGCGTTTTTCAGTCTATTCTTGTGAACTTCTTTGATCTTGTCGTCTATCATTATTGTAGCATTTACTCCATTTAACTCGATTACTTTAAATGGTCCCTTGTATGGTGATTCATGTTTCTTTTTCGTGCCTGTCTTTAAATATACCATTTCACCTGGCTTGATGTCTAGTGGACGCGAGTTGGTGTCGTATTCCTCTTTTCTTTTATGTTTTGCTATCTCGAGAAGTTTTTGTGCGGTGGCGTGGGCTTGTCTTAAGCGCCATTTCATTTCAGCGGCATAGTCATCTAAGTTGTATACTGGTGTTGTATTTTCTTCTATAATGGTATCAGGTAAAGTTGCTATCTTTCCAAATAGTAATTCATGGGGGGATATATTCGTATCCGTGTGCGGGGTGATGTTATAACAAAATGTAAAGTATTGTAACCATTCATCCCAATCTTGATTTTGACTGAATGAGAGTAGGTATTCATTCAAAGTTCTATGGTTACGTTCTATTGATCCTAGAGTCTCATGATGATACGGTGTTGAATTCACATGTTTTATTTTTAGTATGCTGCATATCTCTTTAAAAGTTGAATTCATGAATTCAGTTCCCATGTCTGTTCTAATTACTTTGAAGGTTCCAAATCTTAGTATGACATTTTCAATGAGTGCACGTGCTATTGTCGTTGCCTCTTTATTCTCGATTGGTATTGCTATGACATATTTTGTGAGCTCGCATTGTATCGTTAAGATATATCTGTATTGTTTTGCTTGTCTCAAGGGTCCTACTGTGTCCATTGTTAAAATTTCTATACTTGTGCTCGGTGTTTCTGCAATTTCCATTCTTTCTTTAGTGTTCCTTATTTGCTTGTTTCTTTTACATGTCTCACAATTATTTACAAATTTTTTCACCATTTTACTCATGTTCTTCCAACAGTATCTTTGTTTCAATTTGTTAATAGTTCTCTTTATCCCGGAATGTCCTCCAATCATAGGGGAATTATGATATTCTTTTATTTTTTCTATCTGTTCTTCTTCTTGTTGTACTCTTATTAGTGGCGTATATATTAATATTGTTAACTCGCTTTCTTTTCTTTGATGCATCTCATTGTATTTATTCTTAAATTCTTCTTTGTTTATTTCTTTAAATATCATATCATCTGTTGCCATGGCTAATTTATCTATCTTCTTATTATGAGCATATAGCATTAGTTTCTCCAGGAGTAACTCCAAGTTTGCTCGCGGATTATCACTAAGTTCTATCTTTAGCTCCTTTTTATATCTATTTAGTATCATCTTCATGCGCATTTCATTATTCTTTTCATTATTACGTTTCTTTGCTTCATTCTTTTGCATCTTTTTACTTTCTGTTTTCCCATGGGTTGTTATAAATTTTAACTTGGTTATATTTCTTGTTTCTGAAATTGAAATGCATTCCCATATGTGGAGTTGGCCTGTCTCCTTTGGTATTTGCATTTTTTCTTTCTTATCATATTTATTTTTCTTCTCCTTCGCCATGCTTCTAGTGAGTACTTTTATATCTTTTTCTGTTGGTATCATTGCTTTGAGCATCTCTGAATCTAGTTTAATTCTGGATAAGGCATCAGCATTCGTATTTAAGGCTCCTTGTTTATACACTATTTCGAAATCATATTCGCTTAAGTCAATTCTTACTTTTGTCATTTTCGATGAGGGGTTCTTGTGTGTGAATAAGCTTACTAGTGGTCTGTGGTCTGTTACTACTGTAAATTTTCTTCCATACAGGTAGGGTCTAAAATGTTTTATTGCCCAGTGAATACCTAATAGTTCTTTTTCTATTATTGGTTTGTTGACTTCATGTTTGTCTAGTGTTCTACTGGCATATGATATTGGCAAATCTTTTCCAATTTCTCCTTGTGATAATACTGCTCCCAGTGCATAGTTAGATGCATCAGTAGTTAATACAAATGGCTTTTCAAAATCTGGGTACTGAAGTATCGGTGGATTTATTAATTTGTTCTTTAATTCCATGAAAGCATTATTGCATTCTTCAGTCCATTCAAATTCTGCGTTCTTCTTCGTTAGTGCATTTAGCGGTTTTGCAATTTTCGCAAAATTCGGGATAAATCTTCTGTAGTAGTTGCAAAATGCTGTAAATCTTTTTATTTCATCTGCGTTTTTAGGTACTGGGTAGTTCTTTATTGTGTCATGTTTCTTGGGGTCGGTTTTCACACCTTCCTTGGTGATTAGATGTCCAAGATAAACGACTTCTGTTTGTAAAAAGTTACATTTCTGTGGATTTAGTTTTAAGTTGTATTCTCGTAACCTCTGGAACGTCTTCCTTAGGTTTCGATTGTGGTGTTCCAAACTACAACCGAATGTTATTATGTCATCTACATATAAGAATGTTTCCGCGTCTAGTCCAGCTAGTGCTATTGAAAGCATTCTTTGGAAGCTGTTAGTAGATATTTTTAACCCAAATGGTAATCGTTTAAAGTGGAAATGGCCTTTTCCTGTGGAAAATGCTGTGACTGGTCTTGACTCCGGGTGTAATTCTATTTGGTGGAAAGAGCTTGTTAAATCTAATGTTGAAAAATATTTCGCTCTTCCTAGGTTGTCTAGAATATCTTCTAGCCTTGTCAAAGGAAATTTATCATCTAATACCTTTTTATTTAATTGTCTGAAATCCACAACCATTCTCCATTTTTGATCTCCATTATCACATTTTTTAGGTACCACAAGTAATGGTGAATTATATGGACTAATTGATGGTTCTATTATATCTTCTTCTATTAGTTTCTTCACTTGATTATTTATTTCTTCCTTTTGTGATTCTGGTAGTCTATAATTTTTTATGTATACAGGTGTTCCATCGTGTAATTTAATTTTTTGCCTGTAGAAATTGTTCACTGTGAGCTTATCATCTTTTATATGAAATACATCTGCATACTCCATGCATAGTTTAATGATTGAATTTTTTGCTGCAGTATCTATGTTATCAACCTTAAGTTCTTCTAGTAGCTTATCTTGTCTCTCTTGATTTCTTTTCACTTTTTGCCTATTGTCTATTATGTTGTAATTTCGTAATGGTGATATCTTCAAGTTTGATAGTGTAACAGTTACTTCTTTCTCACTTGTATTCAGTAGTTTTACATGGGCTATTCCTTCTGCTGGAATCAAAGAGTTGGCAATAAAGATTCCATCTTGCAGTTCTTGACTTAATACAATGCTGTCTTCAGTGATCGATCTATTCAGTACATGTATCAGTTGACATCTTGCTGGTATTGTTACAGTATTATGCTGAACTGTATCATCCTTGATTGGTAACACAATATCCAAATCTCTTAGTCTTATAGTTAGAGTAAATATATCATAGTCCATTAGGCATTTGTTTCTATATATGAAGTCTCTTCCTAATATTCCATCTGTACCTATGGCAATATCGTTTGGTACCACATGTAGTTTCTGTCTTATAATTTCCCCTTCAATTTGAATGCTGGTATTTATTGTTCCTAAAGTGTATATCTCATTTTCGGTGATGCCTGTGATTTTGCATATTTCATTTTTCTTATAGTTTCCATAATTTATTACCCCTTGTTTTAATATTGATATCTGTGCTCCAGTATCTATTAGAAATTTAACTTTTCTATTTGCATGCTTTATTCTTATTTCTATGTAATTGCTTAAATCCTCTATATTAAATGAGTAAATTTTTGTTGTGAGAACATGTTTTAGTATTCTTCTGTTTCGTCCCTCGATTGATGGGCTTCGGGGACGCTCTGTCCGTTTCCCGAGTCTATTACATTTATTCTTCTTGGTTTATTATGGCTATTCATACTTCTAGTCTGGTTATTGAATTTGTTATTTTTGTTAAATGTTCTGTCATTATAGTTGAATCTATTTTTATTTGCTATATTATTTTCATTATGACTATTCTTGTTTGCGTATCTATAATTCCTATTACTATTATTATGTTGCACGTATCGGTTATTCTGTCGCATTTCATTTGCTCTTCCTTGGAATCTTCTATTAATATTACTTCTAAATTTCATATGTGTATTATTACTCCTAAAATGATACATCTTTCTTTGGGTGTCATTTATCGCCTCTACTTCAGTGGCTATTTTTATCGCTTTTCCCAGCGTGTCTGGCATTGCTGCGAATACAGCTGTTTTAAATGGTTCACTCAATCCAGCTTGGAAAGCATTTAATGCTGTTTTGTCATTAAGTGCTACTATTATATCTCTGTTCGCTTCACTACGCTCAGATATCTGTATATTATTGAGTTTGGAAACTAAATCTTCGATTCTTGTTGCAAATCCTTGCACGTTTTGGTCTCCTTGCTTGGTTCTCGCTAGATCATTTTGTAACTTAAGTGGATTTACTTTTATTCTAAAATTATCTTCTATAAGTTTTCTTAATTCTTTAACGGTGCTTGGCTTTGTATTGGTCCCAAGTTTGTTACGCACTTTTTCTGTAATTCTTGTCTTCAGAACTACATTTATAAGTTTCTTTACTTCTTCTCCATCTTTTAATGTCTCCGCTATTATTTCTATTGTGTTAACAAAATTATTTAAATCCTTTTCTTCTCCTGCAAAGGTTTGTATTAGCTTTAAAGCTTGGAATAAGTCTAAAGTTGTCATGCTGCTGGCTTTAGTGATATCAGCTTTTATTTTGGGATTGCCTTCAGCTTCTGTTTCTGGTTCAGATATTTGATTTAGCTGTTCCTCTATTGTTCTGTTAATTTTTTCTTGTAGAATTTTAAATTCCTTTATTTGTTTCTCAATATTTTTTGTTGCAGATATTTCGTTAATTCTTATTCTGTTCTTATCTAGTTCTATCTTCTTCCTTAATAGAGTGTCTGCTGTATGTATTCTACGTGGTGCTTTTCTGAAATTTGATTCTATTCTTATTAATTCTTGCACTATTTCTTCCGCTTCCTTCTCTGACATTTTTTCTTGACATGGTTGCCTTACAATTGTTTCTATTCCCTACGCTTTTACTATAACTTGATGTTATCCCTATATTATCTTTTTTTTTACTAAAACTTGTCTCTTTTAATTCCTGTTATGTAATTGATCTTTTTCCATTCTGACTCATGAATGTTATTTATGGCATGGATGAAAATCTTCTTAAATAGAGTGGCATATTTTCAATTGCTTTTTGTTGGTCTTTTATTGTTTTAACAAATATAGTCACCATCAAATATAACATAAACATACTAGCTATTAGCATTCCAATTACTGTTATGCCATTCATTTTTGTAAGATTGGATAAAGATAATAAAATTATAAATTATTAATTCGTTGTTATTTTGATTTAAATATTTTTGTTGTATTCTATTACCTTGTGAATTTCATTTATAAAATGGTTTATCATTAATATGCCTAACGCTATGCAAATTATTACTACTAAGACAAATAAACCTATATGCTTTAACTCTGTCATTACTCAAAGTTTAATTCCTCAATTTTCTAACATTTATATCAAGATAGAGTAGAAAATATTTTATTATATATTTTTTTTTTTTTTTTTTTTTTTTTTTTTTTTTTTTTTTTTTTTTTTAAAAACTTCGCTTTTCTTTTAAATCTGAAGAGAAAAGAAGAAAAAGAAATTGTTTACGACCTTAGCGGAAAATTGAGAAAATAAAATGCTGATAAAATATTTTTATTTAAAATATTAATACATGTATTGAATAAATTCTTAAGCTACAGCTACGCTAGTTATATTGGATTTATTAATCTGCTTTCTTACTTTTCTAACAATACAATTATAAATAATGACTACACATAACGCTACTATGCCTATATAACTAATTTCCCTAATGTGCTCTGCAGTGATATAATTTACAACGCTCCCAGATTGCGCATTGTTTACGATTACTTCTTCCTTCGTTGGCGTAGAGCCCATAGCTTGGCTTTTGCTTCTTTTGCTTCTTTCAGGAAATGGTTCTTTTCTTCAGTCGTTGTTGCGATGGCTGCTATTCTCAACGCTTCCCTTCTTTGCTCTCGCAGTCTTCTTTCTAGGCCTCCTCGTGTGGTTACTGGTTTCGGGGTGGGGGTGTTTGGTACTTCCTTCTTGTGGATCTGCGGTTTAGTGGCGTTCTTCCTTCTATATTCCTCGATTGAGATGGGTCGGGGTCCTGCTGTCGGGTCTTTCAACCTCTCCTGTAGATCTCCAAATATTTCTTTAGCCCAGCTGGTTTCAAGATAGTCCTCAAGATTTATCTGTCCTTCGGGATTAAATAGTTGTAGCTCCTTTCTTAAAGATGCCTGGTCCATAGGCAGGATCGCCATGTAATGTTTCTCTTTTATTTATTTGTCCCTCATTGAGTTCAGCTTTTATCTTGGTATTTAATTTAATTTGAGGGAAACAACTTGAGCTTGTTTACACTTTAAATGATTTTTATTATACAAGCTTGTGCACCACGAGCGATTGAGCTAATGCCCATTTAGTGCCCTATTGCAATCAAGACTTGTTAATTAATTTACTTAACAATTTAGATATAAAACTTGACTTACTTGTTAGTAGTTATTGTTTCTACTTTTATAGCTATGTGTTCCTACCTAATTTACTCTGACAACCAATCAGATCATTCGTTTTATCGTCAATATTATTTACATCATCTTTGACTTTATTTGGGTCATGCGGGACGTTTGTTAATTTTCTTGTTGATCAACCTAAATTTTCTTTCTCGGAAGTGAATCTCGATTACATCACTTCTCAAGCACTTACTTCATTTCTTTTGCTCATGTTGCTTATTGTTCTGACCGCATTCATAATTATTCAATCCGGTTCACACCTGTTCTTGTCTTGTTGTTTTATTTCGTCGGTGGATGACTTGCTGATGAACTTGCGGTGTCAAGTTCGTTGTCGAGTTTTGTCTTTTCTTTTATTTGTTTCTTTTGTTTGTGTGCTTGTTGTTGTTGTTCAATTTAGATTTGTGCTCTAGGTTTTTATTGTTGTGCTTTTTTGTGATTGCACTACAGACTGTTCTATCGAGATAAATACTACTCTGCCTCCTGAGATATGTTTTTCAACGAAATACAAGACTAATCCGCTCTACTTACTCCCACGGTGTGAAGCACTCCTTTCGGCGCATACTGCAGTCTAGCTTTTTTTTGTAAACAGAACAACTCGACTTCGTAACAACCCTCTACAGTCAGCATTCCTCAACTTACATAACAACAACATCCAAGAGCTCAACTACTTTAGTTTAAAAGGGCTTAGTGTTTTATTTTAAACAAATGAGAGTTATTAGGGTTTAGTAGAAAGGATCCGAGAATCAGCCAAGCTTGGCTGGACAAGGTACAAAACAGCACTCTAAAACTTATTAGTGAAAGCACCATTAGCTCTTCAATTGACTCATTAAGCCACTGTAGAAATGTAGCAGCTCTGGCAAAATTTTACCGCAATGGCTCCTCCACTGAAATAAGTAACTTTATGCCTCCACGGCAACATTTCTCCCGCAATACAAGACTTCCCCGCTCGGCTAACTCTCATAGGTTGCAGCTCTTATTTTCGTTCACACTCCGGTTTGGAAATTCGTTGTTTAACAAGAACAACTCGACTGTGGAACAACCTTCCACAGTCAGAATTTCCGAACTCATACAACACCCTGCGAGTATTCTGCGTACACTGGTACCTTATTCATGAAAATATGTTATGGAGGTCAGGAATGCTGTACATTACCCTGTAGAGTCTTACACACTCTTAACCCAGCAGCAATACCACCTGACGTCCTTTACCTCAAGGTTAGTGCTTCAATCATGCTGTTGTGCAATTTAAACCCTCCAAAACTGTGCAATGGTACCAGGCTTCAGGTGAAAACTCTGTACAAGCACGTAATCGAAGCCAAGATTTTCACAGACGTCAATAAGTAAGAAACCGTCCTCATTCCCCAAATACCTCTGGTCCCATCAGACTACCACTTTGACTTTAAACGCCTGCAATTTCCCGATAAGGTTTGCTACGCCATGAACATCAATAAGGCACAAGGACAGAAATTGAAAGTGGCTGGCGTGGATCTGAGGAGTGAGTGACTGTTTCTCCCATGGTCAATGGGCCTATTCACACAGTGCATATTCATGGCGCCTAAAACCGGTTTTATAGATGAGAGAGGGAAGGGAGCGGAAGAACTTAAGGAAACATTTTTCTCGCAAAACCAAACGCGTGAAAACTAGCAATGTTCCTGTATAGCATTCAAATTTACTATCCATAATTTACGCCCCGTGTGAGTTGCTAGGAGTTGAATAAAACCGGTTTTACTCACCACACTTATGGCAACGTGTGAATATGCCCAATTGTATGTAACGTGCTCAAGAGACAGTTCATCTGACAGACTTGATCATTCTCCAACCAGAAAAAAATGTTAGAAATGTTGCTTTCACGGAGGTCTTGAAAAATTAATTTGAGGTATTGAAAGAATAGTCTTACTACCTCATTTCTTCCTTGCTCACGAAGCTCCACCTACCCGTTAACGAACTATAAGCGTGAGATTATGTATACTAACTCAGCAATGACTTGGAACCCGGCGGGCTTAGATTAGGGTATAATGTGACATCTTTCCAAGCGGACCATGTCGCGGGTAACACATATAGAAGTCATCTAGAACAAAAAATTGTGCACGGTATTTATCTTCTTCCCTGCAAGCTGAATCTAGTGTTGGATAGGACACGATTATAAAATAAGTTTGTAATATATGCGTCATTTTTATTTTGAGCCAGTACAATGTCCTACTTCAAATGAGGCGAGGTGCCATTGTTATGCCAAAATGACAAAAACAAGCAGATTAAAGAGAGAGAAAAATAAATACCAATGAAGAGCTTTTTTCACGAGTTTTATTCTAATATGCATTGAACTGCCTCAGAGTAAGAGTAAAGGTTGATTCGCACTATACGGAACGTCAACGTCACGTCACGGAACGGCAACGGCACGTCAAAATATTCTTCAATGAGTTTTAAACTACGCGTTCACATATATAGGCAACGTCACGGACCGTCGACGCAACGGCACGTCAAGATTAGTTTGAAACTATATTTTGATGTACCGTGCCTTGACGTGACTGATCTATTCTGTTGAATGTGAACGTAGTTACGGAAGCATTTCGAATTTTTCAAGTATTTATCTGTTTTTGTTCAAACCAATTAAATTAAATACAAATATTTATAGAAGAAATTTATTTATCTCATCGTCATCCAATTCCTTATATAGCGTGTGATATTCTTCTTCTTGTTTTCTTCTAGTAAATATCTTTTGTCCAAAAGTTTTCTTCGTTTTGGATAAATTTAAATTTTCTTCTTCCTCATCCAAAGTTAATGCGATCATTGCTAACTTTCTATTATTAAATTTTGGCATTCCAAATAAGAATTTAAATTAGCAATACGGAGTAAGACGGCAAAACTCACGTAACGTTGACGTTTAAGTGCGAATCGACAGCAAAATTGACGTGCCGCTGCCGTTCCGTGACGTGACGTTGACGTTCCGTAAAGTGCGAATCGACCTTAAAAGAGTAAAAAACCTATGCCTCCGCGATGTGTATTTATATTTTACAATCTCATCTCGCCTCATTTCAAATTGAAAATTTTACTGCCTCAAAAAGAAATAAGAAATCCACCACTACGTATTTACAATCACACCTTGCCTCATTTCCTCATGTATGTCAAAAATAGAAAATCAAGAATGAATTTATCTCGATATATACAAATAGTAGTATATAGTACATTATTTTTGAACCGGGACATTTCAAAAACTTGAGGGTTCAGTACAATTTACCATCTTGTAAGGGATAAATGTACTGCCGCACCTAAGTCCGACTCAGCTCTAGGCCTGGGTCGCATTGCATAGTACCAAAATCTACTTAAACGTGCTAAATTGGCAGCAAATTATTGTCATGATTATGATGGGAGCAATGCTGCTAAGTGAGGAAATTTGGAGGTAGGAACATTTCATGTCCCATTCATCGGCTATGCGTGAATTGAGTAGTTTTTTCTGTTTGTGCGCATTCGAAGAAAAAAAAAGAAGAAGAAAATTAACGCTTGAAGAAAATTAAATTTTGGTGGTTAGGAGAAGATTATGTACTTATCTGATTTATCTGAGGAATTGACACCCATGACTCGCCGAACTATATCCCCCTCCCGCTCCTCTACTTCACGGTTTTACAAATATTCCAATTTCAAATCCTGAATCTGTCACGGGACATCGTGCACTAATGCCTTCAACAAGATTTACACAATTATCTTGGTGTAGTACAGGGGTGGCCAACCCGTCGATCGCGATCGATCGGTAATATCGCAAAGCAAATTTTGGTCGATCGCTCGTGATGTCTTCATTGAATGTGTTACAATTTCAACATGAAAGTAACGCGCAAATGAAAGAGTATGCATGCAGGATTGAGTCGACACATAGAAAAACAGGACCAGTGATTTAACAAATAAAAAACAGTTTCGAATATATACTAGTATTTTACTTATCTACCCATAGTATCTCGTATTGAAACACTGTGTATAAACATGTTATGGGGGTGTATGCCAAACTGGAGGACTGACTATTTACATATTTTATTAAAGAAATAAAATTCGCGTACAGCGGCGAGTCAATCGAAATTTTTAGAAACCTGCCGCAGAACTGAGGGCTTTCTACGCACTACTTTTGAAGACTGAAATCAAATGGTCATGACTAGGGATACGGAATCGGAAAAATCAAACTCACCCATTCTTAGCCTGAAACAGACACGCACAACGTCAAAACGCCTGCATCCCTAGTAAAAATGTGCCGTGCGCGAGTAAAAATTCTGCTTTTCTTAATGCAGCCCGCTACAGGCCCGAAACGAAATAATCCAGACGAAGCACAGTACGCTCACACTTTTTTAGACTAAATGGACCAATTTTGGGGCTTTGAAAAATTGTATAGGTCGAAGAAAATGGACAATAAACTTGCCATTAAAGGCTCTATCAGATCCAAAGCAGAAAGCAGAACCGTCGGCAGAGAATTGTTTCTATTGGCTTACGCTGGTCAAGTGACAAGCAAAGCAGAAGAGAATTCTGCCGCTGCTTTTTCATCTCAAATCCTAATTTTGCTGCTTTGCAAAGCAGAATTTTTTGACATTTCAAATATCTTTCACTTTGCAAGTTGTTTTTAAATGACTAATGGACGCGGAAAATTAAGAATTTATTGCTGTGTGACATTTTACGAAGAATTTATTATTATTAAAGAATAATTTACAAAGAATTTACTGTGAAATAAAAATTCTGCCGTTGCTGCTGCCAGGGCTGGACTGAGAATGAATTTAGGACCTGGAAATTCAAAAATTTCGGCACATTTCAATACATTTTGTTTTAACAATCAAGTAAAGTTCTTTTTTGCTTTCAAAAGTTTTTCTTTAAGCATAATTATGAGAAGAACTATGTGTGTATGTGTAGGTGTGTTTGTGCGCACATCCATAGTAATTTTTTTTTGCACGATATTGGGCGAACCAAAAAAGATATCGTCTTCGTTGAGGTGCCGATCGAAGCGTATTAACTAAACCATGTTCTAAAATGATTTTCATAAAATTCGGTTGAGCCGTTTTTTATTTAAACGACGTACGTGAATTTTGCACCAGCACGATATCGCGCAAACCAAAAATGATATCGGCTTCGTTGGGATGCCGATCGAAGCACATTAACGAAAACGTGATTTGGAAAAAATTTCATAACATTCGGTCAAGCCCTTTTTTGAAAAGACTTCCGCCAAGAGCCAGCCACAAGCACCATCTAATAAACTCGATGGAATGAAACCGGTTCTAAATGAAATTAAATTTTCTGGATTCAGCTTCCAATAGCTTCCTCATGATACATCACTTGTCAACAAAATCCGAGTGCTCATTCTTTAAAACCCGTTCAAAAATTACGTTACCCTTTTCCAACATCACTATTTTTTTCAAACCTTAGACCACCACTTTTTGGACGGGGAATTGTTTTCCACGTCCTACATTTACTGAAAAAGAAATTGGCCTTTTCGGTCAAGCCTGACGAGTCCTTTATCGTTATTTGAACCTATTATCGTTATTTGAACTAGCTTCTCTCAGGATTATTTACGCACCAGTTTGGTACTACCAACCCTTCCAACTTCCTGAGTTATGAGTCGTCAAAGTCAAAATTTTGGTTTTTTTAACTACAATTTCAACTTTCACTACTTCTTTCTCCAAAAATTACCTAGTTAACCTATACCTTTTTTTCCAAAATTAGAAAGCTTGGAATATTTCCTTTGAATAATGTCCGGACAATTTTTATACTAAGCATTTAAAAGTTCTTGTTTTTTTAATTTTTTGTTTCCCCCAACCTCTTTGTCGTTTCGTTGACATTTTGAATTTTTTAGTTCTTTTTTAAATTCCACACAATCCTTATTAAATAACAGTCTGCAACAAACTAATTGGCAATTTCGTAGGAGACCGCGAGATTTGTGCTCTTTAAAGGAATTGTGATACGCTTGAAATTTGAAATTTTTTTATTTTTTTGTGGAAAAATTTTATTTTTTTCAAAAAAAAATTATTTAGAGGAAACATTTTTGATTCAACATTCGGCACGGCCCACCGGGAAACTCCCGGTAGCTTGGTAGGCCAGTCCAGCTCTGGCTGCTGCTTTACTTGAATCTGATTCAACAGGCAGAATTCTGTTTCTGCCGCTGCTCTCAAAGCTGAATCTGATAGTTAAGCATCGGTTCTCGTTCGATTGCAGAGGTCAAGAAGCATTGGACGTGGTTAGTACTTAGTTGGGGACCGGTTGGTAAAACGACACTCGCGTTTGGAATGGTAACGAATATATTCATATCTGAGTGGCTATTCTGTAACTATGAGAAAGTTAAAACGTGAAAAGTCGTTTCATTCTCATTCTCATCGGGTCTTCTCATTTTGAGTTCTCATTTTTGTCAGCAAAGCGATTCTATAACCTAAAGTGAGACATTCCAGTGACGAATGAGCTGAATGTAGTTCACATTGGAAATTCTCACTTGTATAAACGTCAAACGTGGAGTTTTATGTCATATTTTGTACTTATTCGAGTAGCCTACTTTGTAGATAAGACTTTGTAACATTTAAAACGGCAACAGTATTTTTATTTATAGAGCAAAGAAGAAGACGCCAAAGGTGGGCAATTATAATTTGGGTTTGCACTCAAAATTTCAATTTAAAATTTCCCTTTTTTTGCAAAAACCGTTGAACATAAAAAGTTCCACATTACTACTTAAATCTAAAAGCATTTAATGAGTGGCACACTCCTCCCATATTTTTTTTGAAAATTAAAAGTTTTCACACTTCTCACAATTGTTGTGATTTGAAAATGACAAGTTCTCACTAGAAAAATTTTGGTGAGAAATTACTTTTCACCATGAAATAATTTGACAGATAAACTCACGTTCTCATCGTTCCAGAATCGCATTTATTGGAATTCTCACTGAAAAGACTTTTCACTAGACTTTTCACAGTTACAGAATAGGCGCTCTGTAACAGAGGCGTGCATACCTCTGGCGGGTGCATTTTTAGACTTTCGTGTGGCAGGCGCATTTGTTCGCCATGCGTTTTTTTACTTTAGATTTAAGCTAGATAAGTATTTGTAATCTGTCGAGGCCGAAAATCGAGTAAAGCCTACGCTAAAGCAGTTCGCAGAATTGTCAAAAGATTCTCAACAGTTCTCAAGGAATCGAGTACTTTTGAGTAAATTAGTACCTTGAGTAAATTTCTTACGATTCTACTCATGAGTATTTAATCGAGTACTCTCCACCGATTCCGTATCCCTAGTCATGACATCGAGTTACTTTGCATGTTAAGCTCCATTTACACTGACGGTGGCTGTAGCCACATACTCCCCTCTAGCGACAACGATATCGCATTGGAATTGTGATTTCTATTTCTTTATTCGGATTTTGCCTGCTCTATGACGCCCCCTGTTGGCACTGGTTTCTTGCAAAGGTCGGTTTGGTTTAATTTTTGGATTTTGGCGTTTACTTATTTGTTTGGCGTTTACTTATTTGTTCTTCCTGCTGAGCTCCAACACCTCGAACGGACCTTCGTATGGCGGGTCCAAAGATACTCTGACTTTATCGTCTCTATTGAACACGAACTGACCGTTTTTTAGATCTACCTGGATGAAAACGCTTTTTTGCATATGACGAAGCTGCTCTAGGCTTGATCTCGTTAACTCTGTGTTTGAATTCCTTTACAAATTCACGTGCGTAAACATTTTCCTACTTGTCAACGAAAAATTCCCTTGGCAAACGCAATGATGTTCCACGTTTCAATTCGGCAGAGGTTGCTCGTGCGTCTGGCTTAATTGATGTTCGCAATCTTAACAGTAATTATGGCAAGACTGCGTACCAGTCTTTTGTTTAATAGCGCGTGATCGTCACCTTCAGACTTCTGTGGACTCTTTCAATCATTCACTCGCTTAAAAACCTGGTCCTTGTGCTTACCGCCGGATGAGCCAGACAGTGTAGTTTTTCTATGACTAATTGTCGGAATGGTTCTGGAACGTAAGGTCGAATTTTGTCTTGACTGCTGTCGCAGTAGACTTTCAAAGAACTATTGGAAACAGCAAACTCCTTGAGCAGCAGGGATGAGCTTCGTTTTGGGTGTCGTAACAATTCTCCTCATTCGTCGTAATTATACTGGGCCTCGGCAAATTTCTTGAAATTTATTTTCTCTGTTGTCACATTTATATCCTCCTGTCTGGATAATAGATCTGCTAAGTTGTTAGACTTTCCTTCAATGGCTCGTATGTTCGTTAACAATTGGCCGATGAAGTCGAACTCTCGCAGTTGACTTAGTGATGTTTTTCGAAGGTAAGCGGTTTGTGGTCCGTAAATATACTAAATTCTCGTCCTTCCAAAAGATGCCTGAAGTGTTTCACTCCTAATGAATCACCAGAAGATCTCTGTCATCATTATCATCGGTGCTCCACAGCCTATTGTTGGTCTTGGCTTCCTCCAGCGTTCGCCTCCATGATTTTTGATCCCTTCCACGTCTTTTCCAGTTTCTAGTTCTCTGTCATACTTGCTGTAATTCTTTTCAGTGATTGTGACCTTCCAAGAAAAAAAAATCTAATGGTGTTGCAATTCCATCCGCACCCCTTCCTCTACTTAGACTACGAATATAACAAGTCGATCGCAACACATTTTTGTGATTAAAAGGAGATCTTATGTATATAAAAGTTGGGCCCCCTGGTGTAGTACAAAAGGCAACCGCCTCCAAAATGATTTTAGTGAAAGAAAAGGAAAACATTAAAATTTCAATATTATATTCCACAGGGCACAAAATTTATTTGTCGTAAAGAATCTTAAATCTCTACAAAATCCATGTAAACCACCACACCACTTTTAATTCAGGCGAAGGACTAAACCATGTGAAACAAATTTAATATAACAAAATCCCATTTGCGTAGGAAATTGGCTGACAAAAACCTTCTGCGATTAAATTGTATTCCCCGAACGAAATTAAAAATTTACAACTTAACATTTGCTATAAACATACCCATTTCAAAATCATCCAATGTAAAATCCCAATTTGGAAACTTTGCAGAAACAAAAATTCCTGCCTACGTGAGGACAATTTGAAAAAAAAAATTCTGTAAAAAATCCACCTCCTAGTTCCACAGGAGATTTAAATTAAAAGAGGCGAACCTAGTTTTTGGGACAGTTACAAAACTCCTACGTGTCCTAAAATCTTCTACTATATCCCTATAGACATCCTGGACCATCGAATGCAAATCGGGGAAGCAATTTTAAACATTTGCAGATTGCCAAAAAAAAGGAGAAGCGGTTTTAAGATTCCGCCTACGTGTGTATGGTAAGTAATATTGCCAGTGGCCATAGCATGGCCCGTGGGTCCTGGACCATTTGATTATGCTCAATGCTCATTATTTTATCGTGTATAGCCCTAAGTCCTGCCAATAGCTCTACCAATTTATTATGGGTCCCCGAAAAGAGGGAGCAGCACACGTTTCGCAAATATCGGAATAAAATTAAGGAAACGTGCTCGTTCCGTGAAAACGGACATTATGTTTACCACCATTCTCTGTGAAAGGTATAAGCATTGCTGTGAGGCCAGAAGACAGATCCAATATTGGGGCAACCTTTTGGTCCCATACTAGCCCAGAAAAATGAGGCATGGATGGTCCTTTTTTTTACTCGAAGTGGTATTTCGTTTATTTATAAAGAATTTTAGCCATATTTATTCAGGATGTGTTTTTCCTTTCATGGGAATTCGCTCAAAGCTGGCTGATCCCTTTATAGGCCAGCTCTCCTTTAAACAGGGGGATAAGAAATCAAGTCTTATTGTTGGGGGGGTTTTCCTGGGTCCCATAAGAAAATCCGGACAGGACGACCTTTTCTTATTATGATTTTGCTTTTTATTTGAAATTTGAGAAAAATTATTTTATCCTTTTTTGTTGCTGTTATTTTTTTTTTCGTTGATTGATTTCGTCTTTTTGAAGGACTATCATCGATGATCCGGTATGGGCGGTATGAGAAATGCGGTGATTTTATCGAAGGACATCATCAGATTTAATTAATGAAAAATTGTTTTTCAATAAAATCGAATTATGAATTATGCAACACACTTACGTGATGAATGAATACAAAATGAAGGATTTTGTAATCCTTTAAATATAAAAATGGCGGTTGAGAAGCTCCTCAATGAGATTTTCTTTAAGGAATACATGAATAATGAACGAGTTTATTGCATTTCGACCCAGTAAAACTGGATAAGCTTGAGGGAAGTAATATTATTTTAAATGCAAATTTTTAAATGGGTACTTTGAAGGAGACTTTTTTTAGATGGCAGCTATAAGCTCATGGATAATCTTTTATACTTCCAGTCCGTCATGTCGTTGGTCACGTCATGGTGTAAGGTCTAGCAGTGAGCTTAGTTCTAGAGATAGAATAGATTTATTGTTATGTGGAGTGAGAAGGATGCTAATTTGGTTTTGCGGATAAAATGTTGCTGTGAAGTCGGAATAGCGTCAATTTTGGTGGAACAGTGGCTATGATACTAGCGATAAAGTTTTGCTAAGTCTGCTACACGAGTATAGTGACTCCAGGATTTTTGTGTATTTTATCTAACCGCGCTAGATAGGTTTTAGAAGTTGTATTCGAGAACAGTTCGATTGTATAATTATTAAATTATAGCTAGAGCCAAGGTCTGCAGGAGGAGTTTGCATCTCTACCTGTTCTTATTGATTGAGCCAGACATAATCCCTTAAAGTATTATTTACAGGAGGTTCCAGGATTGGCTGTACTATGTCCGGACGTGATCCGAACACGGCAACATCAGCTTATGCTTTAAGGCCCCCACATACTGCTCAAGGTGCCCCTGTACTCACTGGTGAGGGGATATCCAACCCAGGGCGATCGCGCCCCCACCCCCAGCACTCCAAAACCTAATAATGAAGTTTAAATATTAGAAAGAAAAATATAAAGGGGGTTACAAAAGGCAAGTAGATGTTTACTTAGCAACTTCTCTATAGGCAACTTCTCTAAACTTCAATTAGTCACGCAACCCAGGCCTTGTATTTTTTTATTTTAAATTATTGAATCAGTTCAGAGTTTGCAAACCCCTGCCCTACAAGATAAACCCTTATAACCCATCGCTTATTTAAACCACTGAAGCTGAACTGATTTTGGGAATGAAAATTACCCCCTGTTCTAAATTGTGACCAGTCATAAGTCACAAGCTGTTGTGACTCGTGTTTGTCATTGTGGGTATCTACACTTGTATTCCTTCAACTGTTACCGAACCAGTTTTACGACATAATCTAAGTCTACAGTACAAAGCCAGAAGTGCTTAAGTGCAAATTCAATGATTTTGAGTTCATTGCATTTTTAACCGACTTCAAAGTAGTTTTTTTATATGAAATTTTGTACTTAGGGGTTTTTAAGGGCGCTGATTAACAATCCGCCATCAATTTTCCAAAAAAACAAAATGACGGATACAAAATGGCTGACGGTTTTACTTAATAATCAGCCAAATTTCATGAAACTCATTATATGGGGGTTTTCGAGGGCGCTGATCCTCAATAATACTAAATTTATCTTTTAAATTGTTCTTTACGAGAAAGAAAATATCATTTCTTTGTAAAAAGATGTCTGGCTTCAGAGTTCCTGAAAAATAAAATTAATTATTATGAATATGAAGAAAAATTGTATTGCATATTTTTCAGCTAGGTGCAGCTAACTTCTTATTTATTTGAAGCATAAATGCATGCTGGACAATATGCGACCAGTTTCAAGGCGGTGCCTTGCGGAACTTTCGACCTATCACCTATTTTATCAGAGTTATCTGAAGCGCGCCCACATAAATTTATTGCAGCTTACCTTGTTAACAGCTAACGTAATTTGCAATAAAGCTTTCGTTTAGTGACGTTATAAAATTATACTCACACTTTCAAGAGAAGAATCCATGTCCTACTATTACAATGCACTAAAAAACAAAAATTCCACAGCGCTTTGAATACTTTTTCTTACTTAGCGAAATTTCAGTCGCGAGACGCCCACTTTCAGAATGAAATATAACGTATTCCTGGAAAATCTACTTACTTTTAATAGTTCCAAGTGATGTTAAGGGCTTAACTACAAATATTTGGCGGGTCAAAAGTCCCTAAAAAAATAGTTAATTTTGGGACTTTTCACCAGGTTTTCGGGATTCTGAACCACTGTGCGACGGCGCGGCGTGTCATACTTATCATAGTAAATAATTTTTTTTAAATTACCCCCGAAAAAAAGGAACGCACTAAAAAGTATGAAATAACATAAATTTTTAAAAGCCGACTTCATAAAAAAACCAATCCCAAGATGCACAAAAAAGGATGAAATAATTTATTGTTTGTAATATACAACATTAATGCAATCAGAATGGATCTAGAAAGAAGAATCACTTTTGATGACTCACTACATACTTGTGATTGAGTTGTGACTTGTAACTGATTTTAGAATATTGGTATTAGACCCGTTCCACGACTGACTTCTGGGGATGAAAAATTAAACTCAAGCGAGTTGGGCTGTACGATCCACATTTGTATCGTGTCTGAATGTCGTAGCAACACGCGTTTTTATCATATATGAAATCGACACTAGAAGGAAAAAAATTAAACGACAATGAAAAACAAAAGCAATAAAGAAAACTATTTGTATATTTTATACTGCGGTCAAGGTTAATTTTTTTTATACAATAGCATTTAATCATTTTTTTTAAATTAATTGCACTTTGTGGTTTTTTAGTGCATTGAATCTTAAAAGAGCCGTGTCCAACACTACTGGACAAGACTGGGTAGGACAAGATTATAAAATGAGTTTGTAAGAGGTACTTCTTTTTTCTTTTGAGCCAGTACAATGTCATACTTCAAATGAGGCGAGGTACTTTTGTAATGCCAAAATGACAAGGCAAGCAAATTAAAAAAAGAAAGAAAATAAATATCAATGAAGAGCTTTTTACGCTTTTGATTCTAATATGCATTAAACTGCCTCAGAGTAGGTAAAAAAGCTATGCCTCCACAATGAATATTTATATTTTACAATCTCACCTCGCCTAATTTCAAGCTGGAAATTTTACTGCCGCAAAAGAAGTAAGAAATGTCTCTCCAGGATGTATTTACCGTCTCGCCTTATTTTAAGTTGAATTTTACTGCCCTAAATGCAGTAAGAAAGAAGAAACCCATGTCTCTTCACTACGTATTTACAATTACACCTCGCCTGATTTAGCTCGATACACGATACCAGTAGGACATTATTTTTGAAACGGGTTGTTTAAAAAAATTGAGGCCTCAGTTCAATTTACCATCGTGTAAGGGACAAATGTACTGCCTCGTGTAAGTTCGGCTTAGCTCTAGTTGAGAGAGTGTACTTCATTCTAATTATCTGTACTGTCTGTATTGTCTGTACTGTACTGTTCATTCTAATTATCTGTAGTACCGACTTTACTGGCGAATGGCAACATTTTTAAAAATAGACGTTAAATTTAGTAAAATTGCCTTGCCTCCCACGCAAAACAGAGTAGCTACGGCATTGTCTCAAGTCAAAGCCTACAGGTGAGGTCCTCGGCCCTTCCTATTTTCAAAAATTGGTAATTCAGGGCGCAGTATCCGGTAATCAAGCCAAAAAGTCTCCTGACATCCTTACTACTGCGCCTCAACAATTAGTTGGCGGTGTTAGGAAACGGCGCAAGACGGAACTATACTTATGGTTAGACAATCCAGGCGCGGACCTCCAGCTTTCGTTGTGTTTATCAAAGTCCAATCGGCAAGGGCCCTCCTAACCAATGAGTGTCCCAATATGCGGTTCCCAATGAATACGATGTCTATCCTTGTGTAGCCAGCACATTCGCCTTTTCATTGCATTTGAGGCCCCTATGACCCGGGACCCAAATAAGGGTAACTTGATTTAAAAACCACAGGTACGTTGGCAGTCCCTGACTAATTTAGCTTGGCCCTACAGGACCTTATCGCTTTACTTCCGTTTGGCCGTTTGAAATTTATAGAATGTCCCCGCCCAAGACCAGAGCTAAGGTAGTCATTCGTTTTAAGCCTCAGCGTAGCGTTAATGGCGAATTTCGCTCCCTCAAGGTGGAGTGGTACCAAATTGATGAGAGTCTGCAACGCTTCAGTTTTAAACGTCGTTCGATGCAACCACACTAGCGCCCCGTAAGTTACCATGAGCCTTATGGTGGTGGTATATATCCAGTACATGGCTTTCGGTTTCGGCAGGGCTACATAGATATGCGTGTCCTGATCGACGAAATATTTATATGATTGTTCAAGTTGAGCTTAATATTTAGCGTCTGCTGCAGACTCCTTGACGTGGTGCCTTCTGTTTCACCAAATACCATAATGACAACGCCGTCTGCGTAAACGATGGGCCGAAGTTTTAATTGAGTGCGTGGAACCTTTCAATACACCGACGAGGTTGCTGCGAAAGGCTGCCCGTGTCCATGTATCTGGCTTTCCTATATGCAATCACTATTTTCAAGTAGCAGTCGAGCGAGGCTCGTCTGAGACCCACTAGTTACTAACGTAGTTAGCAACGAGTTGAGGAACCAGCGTCATGTCTACAACCTCACGTCTACTGCCGTTGTCGAAGGTAGAATCAGTGCCGTGGTTTAGTCTGCCCAGATTAGAAGATAATCAAAGACCTACTCACTACTTTTGTTTACTACATTCATACGAAAGGCGTCATCGTGGGCGTTCACATCACCTTCTACAATGATTTGCACATAACAGACAGAAATTTCAGACAAAAACATTTCTTGCCATGATAATTCAATTATTTTATTTGCTGATAGACAGTGTCGGAGACGTTCTAACGGCAATGATATCTGAAAGACTGGAGTTGACAGGGTAGTCCCTTTTTATTGAAGACTTCTCCATCTAGAGTGCAATAACGATAAACAAGCTTTAGTCGGGCAGATAGTAGAGAAAAAAGAACAAAAATAACTTCCAAAGCCAACAAGCGATTTTACTCCAATCGCTCCTATTCAATATTACCGCGATCGAACGCTGGCTTCGTCTACGGTACAGAAGATGGCCTGCTCGCTAATGGTGCTTACAAACGATGACAGGAAAGTGAACAGGAAATTACGTCGAAGAGAGAACACATGAAATCTTATCTGAATGGGAGAAGCGGAATACAACGAACCATGGGTTTGGGTGGAATAGAACCGCGAAACTCTGTGATGGCAGTCAACTCTATAAAAACACGCCAAATTTCTGGATATATTTTGGCTGATCATGTTTATAGAATGTTTGAATGGAAGCCGTAAAAAAGCTCTGAATATACTATTAACATCAGAAAAGACCAGTTGGTAAGCCTACAGTCATTGTTGGCCGTTAATGTATCAAAACGATTTAACACAAAAAACTGACGGCATGCTTATGAGCAAAGATGTTTTTGGAGGATGGAGCTCCAGAAGGTGAAAGCTTACGAATTTATGCAATATTGAATAAGAAAATCTTCACCAATTTCGCTCGTTTTATATTCAACTTAAAACAAATCTATTAGCTACAAACCAATGAATTCAAAATTAACAAATCGTGTTCCTTCAAATTCATTCATAACAATTTTTTTTTTATTTTTAAATTTGAAATATTATCAATCATACTAAAGCCCTACTAAAAACGACATTACACTATAAAACACTCAGTAACCAATAGCAATAACAATAGACTTGTAGGTAATGATGAAAAAAAAACACAATTATTATATTTCACTCCGCCATTCACCGCCTAGAAGGCTATTAAACGAAAAATATCCTTACAGGTCCTTTAAAATTTTCATTTCTATGCCAGCCATAAGAAAGGCAACCACCGCAAAATACCATAAAAACACGCTGCTATTGACAGGATTTTTTAAGGCTTGGATTACCGCCTCATCTCAAGGCAATTGCTTGACTACTTAATAAAAATCGTAAAAATATTTTGTTTTTTTTTTGTAAAAAGGTAATCTTTCCACTCATCCTTCTTCCTAACCAAACGCAAAATTTTTTTTGTCGACCCCACTCCTTGCCGTTCCAGTTTGGTGAAATTTACCTTCTTCTAAACGTCCTGTGATTTATTTCATCAACCTCAAGTTACCCCCCCCCCCCCCCCCAAAGAAGAAAAAACCGCGAATTTTACCTGAACTTTACCTAGTCCTGCTACCGTTCACCCCAAAAATAAATAAAAACAAAATCTCATTAGAAAGAGGCACACATACACCGGAAAAAAAGGTGAAATTGAAAAATATATGACAAAATTGGCCCTGATAGGAAGTCCTTTTTTTGATAATAGCAAAGTTTGGGGGATGTGTTGTAGGTAAACAGAGGGTCGTTAACAGCTTCATGAGTTTTTCTCTGATTGAATTGAATTTACACATCTTTCCTCTTCCACCTCCCAAAAAAAGTGGCGAATGAATAAAATAATAATAAAAAAAAAGTTTTAAAGTCAAGCACAAAAATCTCGGCATTTTTGTTTGTTGTTGTGTTGAAAAAAAAAATTTATTTGCTTTATTTATTGTCGACCGTTGTTGGAAAAACATTCCACTCAAAAAAGGATCCTTCGGTGGAGGTTGAGTAAATGAGAGAGTGTAAGTCCTTGGGTAGTTGTTTACTGTGTTATTAGAGATTAGATGAAGCCAACAAACATTTTTTTAGGGAAGTTTTTTCATCTACAATTTACTGATTTTTATGAAGGCATGTGGGGTTTTATCCATTTATGATAAAAAAAATTATTTTTTTTTAGATTGAAGAGAACGATAATGAAATCTCGTCGGTTATTTTTAGAAACTCTCCCTAATTCAACGTTCTTTGTATAATTTTTTTTTATTTTTGTTAAGAGAAGTAATTTATTTTTTTAATAAGGTACCAAACATACGCCCTTAAACCTTAAAAAGTTTACAAAAAATTTTCCTTTGATTAAAGGAGCCTTAAAAGATCAGACTCGGCTAATTATATTTGTAAAAAAAAATTCGATGGAAATTTCTTTTTCTCGCTAAGACACCATTCAAGTTTTTTAAGAGAGATATTTGCCGAAAGAAAATGTACGTCATGATATGGTAAACATTTAAATACTAGTGAAATCATCATCCATATCACCTTGGAAACTCAAGCTATAAGCAGTATGAAATAGCTGGTAAAAGAGAGCGTTCTTATCGTAGAACAACAAGCAACAGTGCAAACAATATTTAGCACAAAAACATAGAAAAATCTACAATATTTTAGGAGTGCAAAGGGAAAAGCGCAATTTTCCTTATAGTCCAGTCATTTTAGACATTCAAAAACTAAGATTTAACAATAATTCCAAAAGTTTTAAAACTTTGGTGAACCTATTGGTGCACCGAGAAAACAATAAATCTAAATTTGCAACTTTCTTCGAAGTCCGGAACATTGTTAAAATTGCAGATAATTGGAATTTGTCGGAATTTTCACCAAAAAAATTCCAAAAGTGCCGCAAACTTGGAGTAGCGCTAAATGTATTATTTTATACGACGTACCAGATTAAACCCGATACCAAATTTAAAGGTACGGAACATTTATTTATTTATTTTTATTTATTTATTTATTTGAGACAACATGTACAAAGATTAAAATCTTATATAATAGGACATTAATTAAAAATTTGGAAGACAGCAAAAATGACAAGGAGAGAAAAAAAAATATGAAGAAAGTTAACAAGAGAAAAAAATAAAAAAAAATTGACAGAAGGAAATTAGAATTACAGTAAAACAATATGTAAAGTAATAAGAAAAAAAAATTAAACTAAAAACAATTATTTAAGTTTAGTATTCATGCTCTAAACAGTCCTATTCGAAATTAAATCAAAAAGATGCTTCCTGAAGATGCCCGCTGAATCGGCACGTTGTAATACCACAGGGGGAGAATTCCATAAAAGAGCTGCGTGGACGAAGAAAGAACGCTGACCAATTAAAGTTCGGAAACGCGGAATAATCACATTATTGTTTCTAAATGACTGTGTGAGCTGCACAAACTGATTGAGATAAGATGCTTTACGATGCTGGAGGATATCATGAAATAGACGCAGAAGTCTATATTCACGATAGTCACTAAAAGAGCAGCCCATAACGGAATTAGAATAGGGCGAGATATGGTCAAAACGGCGTAATTTGTAAACAAATCGAACACAGTCGTTAAAGGCAATTTCAAGTTTACGAGGGCAGGAGGAGTCTAGAGCAGGAAAAATAGAAAGACCATGCATTAGAAGAGGTAAAATTAGTGCCTTCACTAAGTACATACGGACGGTCCTACTGAGCAAGTTACAATGGAACCTAATTTTCGACAGTTGCCCATATGTTTTACGAATGATGGAGCTAACATGATCGCAGCAGGTCATTTTGGTATTCAAGATAACTCCTAGATTTCTTACGTTCTCAACACTCACTAGAGGAACCCCATTGTTTTAAATTAGATATTAATGTTTTTTTCTAATAAACTAACCGATAAAATTCCAAAAGTTCTGCAAACTTAAAATATACATCAGTAAACTGTCCTGAACAGTTGTGCAAATTTGCAACTTTCTTCGTTGAACGGAACATCTTTATTTATACATTTGTTTATCGGTGGTCATTTTTTTGAGAAAGGCTGTCTCAAAATAATTACAAAAGTTCTGAATTTTGGTTGCAAATACTCAGAACATGTATTGTTTCGCATTTAGGAATTTGCAACCTCGTACGCTATCCGGAACGTCAAGCAATTTGGAAAAAGCTAATTTTTGGAATTTTCTATCCAGACAGTTGTAACCCCACCTGAGATCCGGAGCTTTGAGTGATTTGAAAAAAGCGAAGGTTTAGACTTTTTCACTGTTATTCATTTACATATTATCCTCAAAATGTTCAATATTGTGTCTAAACTTTTATCAGTGTATGAAATAAATAAAATGCTAATTATCTCTTTGATTTTATTTTAAATAAAAAGAAAAGAAGGGCAAAAATCAGCGACGATATCACACTATCTAGGAATGATACTTATTCATAATTGTTACAACCCAAGACGAGATGCGCTAACAAAATTCCCAGTGCGTGCCAAAATAATAATATAAATTTTTTCCTTAATCCAGAACGAAACAATATTTTTTGAAGAAGAGGTTTCTGCCAACGAGGAAGAGTTCATTGACAGCGATTCTTTTTCGGTAGGAAGTGGTGAGTGGGAAGCAGAGTCCACTTCTGAAAATAACGACGAAAGGGCATCGTTACCAGCAAAACCGCTTCAAAGGATTTATTAAACTTCTTCGAGTGAACAGCATCATAGTGATCCCGGTGAACCATCAACAAGCGTGACTTATCAAACCGATAACGATGAATGAACAACTGAAAGGAGGGATTTGCCTCAGTTTAAGTTTATAGGAAGTCCTGGTTTGACAATTCCAGATGACATTAAATCGCCAGGAGATTTCTTCGATCTGTTTTTGACAGAAGAATTTTTAAATAAAATTATTGTTCGTGAAACAAATCGATATGCTGGTCAAGAAATAGCAAAGTTTCCATTATTGCGATCCTCCCGGCTGCTGCGAGATTGGAAGAATGCCAACGCTAAGGAAATACGTATGAAGATGAAAGACTAGTTATTTCTAGGCTACGGCTGGGTTTCTATTCTATATTCTATTTATTCCCTTTGCACAGCAGACCAGAAGACCATTTCAGACGAAATAAAAATATTTTAAATTTTTATAATTTAAATATTTTCCGTATCTTGGATTTGGTTGCAAATTGACATTCCTTCCTTAATCCGTAAACTAAGTCATCCACTGCAATTGCAAAACTTATATGACAAATGCAGAAATTCGATTTTTCAAAGGCTAGTCCCTCATTAACAGAAAAAATTAAAAAATTTTAAAAAAATATGTACGTGATTCGAAAAATCAGGTGTTCGGTTTTTCTTCATTTTATGGTGGGACCACACTACGCGGACTTGGGTCGTACGCGCTTTTGCCTTTTTTTCATAGAGTTTTATGACTTTTTTACGACTTTTTTACGACTTTGTTCATGATAAAGGTGGTGCGGCACAACAGCGCGGGCAAAAGGCTGTGCTTAAAAAGGTATATTGTGCGTCCACACACTATGAACTTTTCAAAAGCGCGTACGCCGTTTCAAATGAGGATTGACTTTTTCTTACTCATGATTCAGAAAATTAAAAGATCACGCGCGCTTTTGGCTGGCCGTACGACCAAAAGCGCGTGGAATCTAAGTCCGCGTAGTGAAGACGGGCCTTTAAGCGGTTTAATGAAAATAAAGTATCAAAATGTATAGACCATTTGAAACTAGACATTTCAATGGTTAAATGAGCACTTATAGAATATCAAAATTCGAAAAAAACATCAATAAAGTGGTCCACGCAAGATAAGGGTATTTTTTTCGAAAAATGTTAATTTCTGGGAAACTATCCGTTTTCCAAACAAACACAAAATCATGCTTATTTAACGCAACACAAGGTATACTCTTACAAATTTTCATGTAAATTAAATTATTTTTACGGGAGAAAAAAATTAAAAACTGAAAAATTGATTTTCCGCCATTTTCTTGGAAAATTTGAAGTTATGTCAAAATATGTTAAATACAAAAGTTTTAGATCTTTTTATTATCTACAACTTTTGCATTAAACATTTTCCACTAAGAGGTCATGTTTCACCGCAAATCGGAAAAAATCGTTTTCAACCCCTAAATAGCATTCCCATTTTATCATTTCCCTTTTTTTCGAGTTTAAATTTTTTTTTTCTTTTAGTTATAACTTTAACGACATTTCATTGCTGGTCCCTCCCTGCTATTAATTTATTTTTTTTTCCTCATTTAAATCCGCTTTGGCGCTAGGCTATAACGTTCCGAATTGCGTACGAGGTTGCAAACTTTTAGATGCATCACAATAAATGTTCTGAGCATTTGCAAACAAAATTTAAAACTTTTGTAATTATTTCGAGGCCACTTTGTTCGAAAAAATGACCACAAATGACAAATATTATAAATAAACATGTTCCGCAAAACGCAAAAGGTTGCAAATTTATGCAATTGTTCGGGACATTGTTCCGATGCAGCTTTCGAGTTTGCCAAACTTTTGGAATTTTCTCCGTAAGTTTATTTGCAAAAAACGGTAATTTTTAATAAAAGAAATGATCCGTAGCTTTAAATTGGTAGCAAATCTGATATGTGATATGAAATAACGCTTTTAACACTATTGCAAGTTTGCAGAACTTTTGGAATTTTCTTCGCGACAATATTGCAAAATTTCATATATTGCAATTTTAACAATGTTCCGGACCTCGGCAAAGGTTGCAAAATATTATAGTTGTGGGAAGAACATCCCGACCTTACATGAAAGTATCAAAATTTTGGAATTATTGTGAATTGATTGTCCACACAGACTGGCCTAATGGCGCCAGCAGTAAAGTGCTGAGCAAAAATGTCAGATCAAAAACCTCAAATGACAACTAGGCATCTGTCAACAACTCCGTTTCCTTACATTTGTGAATTTTTACCGGCGTCATATATGTACATATTTTTTGTGCTTGAAAATGTACAACTTTCAGCCAAATAAGCGTCACTTGCGGGAAGTTTTGCTGCGGCTGAGAAGGGTGGTGAATGAAGAAACTGAGGCTTTTATTAGTGAAAGAACTTATTGCGACTGGTGTCAATGCTGCAAAAGGAGTGATTATGACGTTAAAGAAAGAAGAGTCCCGGACCGGCGTATAAGTTTGAAGACATAGAACAAGGCGGCAAAGCGCGTGGGGATGAAAGGAAATGTGCACACCCACTTTCGCTTTGGGTGGGAAATCCACACCCAAAATATATCGTGTACACCTAATAACCCAGAACGTTGGATTGGAGGGCACAACCAAGGATTTTCATACGAAAACTAAATATATTATATTATGAACTTATACCTGTATAACCTAAGCTTTTTAAACCCAACTCGACTAGCATTTAAAAAGGGGATTGCTTCAGGGGCATGCCGAAAGAGGGATTCCCCCGTAGGTTCCCTATGAGAACCCTCTGTGGCAAATAAGAGTCCCCTTAGATCCCTCATGAGCACCATACAAATGAAAATCAGCGATACTGAAGTGCGGTATCCCCTATCAGTTTTTCATAAGGGACCAATGAGGCATTACCTCATTACAAATGTAATGGGACAATCCCAACATCTGCCTTACGTATTCGGAAAGCATTTCAAAATGCTTTAAGCTTAAGCTTTCGTTTTACTCACAGCTTTAGTTTTTGTTGTTGCATATTTCAGGAAATTATGTTGGTGACCATGAAGGATGTCATTTTGCATACTAAATAGGCCGGGCTCTAGTTCGATTTTAGATGTCAAGCAGCATTGGACATGATTAGTACTCAGTTGGGGAACCGCATAGGTATAACGACACTCCCGTTTAAAAATATGAAGCTTTCGACACTTGCGCAATTATTATTCACATTTCCACGCCGAATTTCTCAAATTATTCGGCTTCTTTTTTCCACTCGGGTTCGGGTAGCAGTGATTTTTCCTCAAGGGGGCCAAATGGGCCATTCCTGCTGACGAGGCGCGAATGAGGCAATGCGTTAGATGCCCTCTGTGGGCCTTATAGGGCATTCCACACGCCTTTATAGCGCATATGAGGCAGTGAGTCTGGCCTCATAGGGACCCTATCTGTACCCTCCCCAAAAATGTTGGTCGGGAAAAAACCCCTTAACCAAAGAACTTTAAACCATATATACCACCCTCAATGATCACGCTCCGCCCCCCCCTTGTTACTGGATGAAGGAAGACCCATGTCAACAGCAATAGAAACTTTCAGATTCATTGGGCGTGATTCAACAAGCCATTTCCCATCTTTTAAAAGCCTTGGAAATAATCCAAAAGCAAGGAAATTGGCCGCCATACGAGCTGAAACCGAGAGACGTCGAACGTCGTTTTTCACTTGCAAGAGCTTGAAACGTCCCAGCCATGCATCATCATCAACCGCCAAGCCAAAGAGCCATGGATTGAAGCACATATTATAAGCTGCTGCAACCGGGTGAAACTATCAAAGGCATTTGCTACTGTCAAATGTCGATATGAAATAAACGCAATTGACAGCTTGAAATTGACAATAAAGCCTCTTTTCATCTGGTAGATTCTATTGACTTACACAATGCCGTGACTTTTTTAAATAGACTTTCAAAAGTCTATTCTATTACAGAGTCTATCAGTTTCGCAATCGAGGCCTAAGCTTTTTAAACCCCACCCGACTAGCATTTGAAAAGGGGGTTGCCTCAGTGGCATGCCGAAAAAAGGATTCCCCTCATGAGGACTGCATGTGGCAAATGAGGGTCATGCCGAAAGGGCATTTCCTCATGAACACGACACAAAATAAAAAATCAGCGATGAGGTATGCCCTATCAATTTCTCATAAGGCCCCTATGAGGCAAACCTCAATTCAAATGAAATAAGGCAATCCCAACATCTGCCTTACGTTTTCGGAAAGCTTTTTAAGAAGCTTTAAAGAAATACCCTGAAGCTTTAGTTTAAGTCATACAAAGCTTTAGTTTTTGTTGTTGCATTGGTTCTCGGGGAATTATATTGAGGTTACCGCGAAGGGTGTCATTTAGCATACTCGATAGCCCGGTTCTGGTTTGATTACAGAGGTCAAGCAACATTGGATAGTGCTCAGTTGGGGGGCCGTATTGATAAAACTACCCTCGCTTTTAAAAATACAAAGCTTGCTTTCGACACCGGCGCAGTTATTACTCACATATCCACGCCGAAATTCTCAAAATCCACTCGGGATTGGGAAGCAATGATTTTTTCTCAAGGGGGCCAAATGGGGCATTCCTTATGACGAGGCGCGAATGAGAAAACGCGTTAGATGCCCTGAGTGGGCCTTATAGGGTAATCTACACGGGGTCCACATGAGGCAGGGGGCCTAGCCTCATAGGGGCCCTATCTGTACCCCTTACCTCAAAATGCTAGCCGGGCATAACCCCATAACAAAAAAATTTAAAGCCACATAACTCAATAGTGTTCACGGGCTCCCCACCCACAATGATTATGCTGCGTCGCCCCTGGCTCTTCGGATACATCTATAAAAGAATTAGTTCAAATGTCTACAATGTTAAAATCAAGAATACCAATACCAAGAACGATACCAACAATCGTAACGATTTAGCCGGTTTTGTTAGAGTTTTACATATCACCCTGTATTTTTGTAACCCTATAAAATATTTTCATGAATAAGATATCAGTGTACGCAGAATACTCCCATCTATCTAAACTAGTAAAAGTGACGGTTCCAGCCTACAAACTTCGGGCAGAGGCCAAAGTAAAAATTTTGGTATTTTTTTAACAAAAATTCCAACTAAAACCACATTTTTCTCCAAAAAAATACGTAGTAACGTAGTTAACCACTATTATTTTTTCCAAAATTAGAAAGCTTGTAGTATTTCCTATGAATAATAGTCCAGGAACCAGGGGTTTTAACCTGACACTAAAACCAATAGAAATGATTTTTGGCACACGGGCAGTTTTTGAAGAGTACTTTAAGAAAAAAAAATGTCCTGCACGCGAACACCTAGGGAAACTTCGGAAAATTCCCGGGAAAACTCGGAAAATTCATATTCCATAAATAACTCGGAAGGGGTTGAAAATTTCGATATAATGTATAGAACAAACTTGTAGAGCGTAAAAATCTTCACAAAAAAGGTCTCTACATGTTTTTTCGAAAATTGCTTCCTATGAGAGATATGAACTATAATTGATATTTTCAGATTTCCGCGCGAATAATTCGGGATATCATAAGATTTACCCCGACGCTCGACTAAAATTTCTGTAACTCATAAAAATGCTGAATTTCCTCCAGTCAGGCCAAATTTTTCATATAGTCCACCCCAAAAGAAACTATACGTACATTTGTGCTGACTCGGTCCCCGAGGTGGGAAACTGCTTCTTGGAATTTCAAAATAAATCGGGATGAGATTTCCAAAAAAAAAATTAAAGTCACCGCGAGAAAGAGCAGATTCTCAACTACAGATTTTGACATTTATAAAGCTCTAGTCGATAAGATAAACTCGGGAGACTTATCTGAAGAATTTTCATGCGTTTTTGGAAATTTCCGGGAAATGTAGAAAATGATGAATGAAAACTTTATTATCACGGGTTCTTAGATACACATTCTAAAAGGACAGGGTCTTGGCAATAGAATGACAAGTGGGCTTTTTCAGAAATCTCCTCCTCTTTGATTTTCTTACATCGATTGTAAAGACATCACTCATGAAAAATGAGCGAACTAAAAAACAACAGGTATAGAAAAACTTGATTCACTTAGGCCCAAGATAAATTGGGAATGAATGTTATATCTGATTTGTTCAAGTTTGACTTACTGAATCTTTGACCGAACTTATTGATTAATTGAATTAATTGAATTATATATAATCGTGTGTTCTATAAGTCCTACGAAGGATTTTTTAATGTAGGATTAACCATTAACGAAATATAGTGCAAATAAAGTGATATATGAAAGTTGAAGCACTATTTCTCCGTAAATATTAGCTTTACACAAAAAAAATCTAAACAAGAAAGTTAAATCACTTATTTATCTACAAAAAAGATAATATACATTTTTGTCGTAAAATGCATAGTTTTTGAGATACAGAATTAAACGCGTTTTCCTTCACTGTTAGCTCAGCAATAGGGTGGGGATGACGCCATTTTGAATTTAAGCTTATAAAAATATATAAAATCATTTGGTAAAAAAAATTGCGTGCGGTATTTTTCGCATTACGAAGGCCTTTTTTCGACCTATTTATTGGACTAATTGGCAGTTCTTTCATTCTTCTCTGACTAGAGCTTACTGTATGACAATACGCGCAATCTATTATAGCAAAGTCGACACTAAAGAGGGGCCATTAGCTCTAGGCTTAAGTCTATCTAAAAAATTGCCATTATACTCGTATTACATAAACAATTGAAAATTAACTTATAAAGCATGATAGCCCGAAGCTCCTCAGATAGTATCTCCATCCAATTTCAGTTGCTGACGGAGCCTTTAATATGATAAAAATTAATGGTATTTCCCCTTACAAGAAACATGGAGTTATAGTGTTGATAAAATCGACTAATTATTATCTTTCGTTAAACAAATACGATTCTTATTATTTGATTAAATTGCTTCATATTAAATTTTAGTTTTTTGAAAATACACATAGCACACCCTTTAAAAAAAATATGCTAAGCCCACTTTATTGAATTTGATGAAAATTTCTTCATCCGTAACGCAAATAATATCCCAAGGCCACAAAAGGCGTCACCGGAAGTTTACCTTTAAAAAGACACTTAACGGAATTAGAAAATTGTTTTCCAATTTCCTCACGCAATTTACTTTCTTTTTTGTACTGTGATAAAAATAAATTACAATCCTTGAATTCCTTATAATGAAAAAAGAAATTGGGTACTTTTTATGAACTTTATGTGCTCTAATTGCCACTTTGTAGTTAAAATGCATAGACGTCACCTCTATATGCATGTAAATTGCTTCTTACACAAAGTCAAAAGAACAAAAAAAAACTTAAAAGGTTTTCAAAAGTAATTAAATCCACCTCTCACATGGTGTGACACCAAAAATCAACGACTAATTGCCCTAAATCAAAACCACACCCCTTAATTAGTGGAATCCATTACTAAAAACAACCAAAAAAAATATAAGAATTGCAGAGGGAGTAAAGTAAAAACGAACACGTTTTACTTGATCAAGGATAAAACACAAATTTATCCAAATGGCGTGCACACAAGTCTGGGGTTGTGTGGTACCTTTTGCTCGTTTTATACTATAGAATCCACAAACGACCACATCTTTGGTAAATGATATGCCATTAACCCTACCACAGATAGGTGCCTTTGTGAAAATGTTGCAGTGGTTACGTTCAGAAATCGATATGCACATAACTACTGATCAATAGGCGAAAATATATCAGAATATGAGGGGTTGTAGTAGGAGCACTAACTATGAACCGAGTAGATTCTCCCCACAAAACGCGGATGGCTGCAGCTACCCCTTTAACTACATGCAGCTACCTACTAAACTTTATGGTTGGTTTCTGTTCTACGGCAACGAGCCGAGCCATGCACATTCAACACATAAATACATAAAATCATCATCATAACCCCAGCTGCACACGCAAATATCTTAAACTTGTGGATACGACTTCGAAAAACTCTCGGAAAAAACAAACAACATCGACAAAAAAAATTTAACAAAATTTCTTATCACCCACACCACCACCACCAACCCAACTCACCAACCCCAAATCTGCCAAGGACTTTGGTTCTCATACCTGAGACTTTAGTACTATCTGAAGACCTTTTACACTCAGGTGTTACCCCTTTTTGCCCAAGGGAATTACATTTTTTTATCGCTCAGTCTGGGGATAGGTTAAGCATTTTTGAGTGTAGTTGACTTTGAAAATGGTCAAAATGTGAATTTGCCTGAGTCATGTGGAAATTTTCATGGGGTATTATCCCCGAGACGAAGAATCTTTCTTCTTTGTTTGGGGGCGGGGTGGATACAGCGCATAAAAAGTAGAAGAAAAAAAATATACACACAAAAAGAGTAAAAAAAACGTATTCAACCTTAAAAAAGGGTCAATTGTAAATGCTTGACATATCCTTAATCCCTTTAGAGGACATCTAGACAAGGAATTTTTCAACGATAATTGAACGCTTTAAAGAGGGTCGCTGGAATGGGGGTGGGTGGAGCAGGAGGTACCGAAAGGATATTGATATTAAGGATGTTAAGGGTAACTTCTAAATAAAAACACTTGAAAATGCGAATGGGACCCTTGATAACAATAGACTAGTCAAGTGTGGAGGATGTTGAAAGGTATTTCGTTAACAGGGTTGAACATTTTCTATATTAAAGGTTTCATATATATTTTATATGCTTTATGAGGGGTTAAAAATCTATCAACTATATTGCGACTCTATATTGAATGTTGAAAATTGCATTCACGCTTGATTAGATATTGTTAGAGGTTAATAGGAAGATATCGAAAAACAAAACTAAAAATTAACGAGCATATCCGTTGGTTTATAGTTCATTTCATTTTAAAAGATTTTAGAAACATTCTCGAAATTAAATATTCTTTAATGCCGACCAAGCAATGCTGTTTAGGATACAATAAATGGTACATGTACGCATAAACTTTAACAATTCCGCGAACTTTTAAACTGGCATCACACAAACCGTAACCTATTTCATTGAGCTACAGTTTCCGCAATCAGTGGGGAGTATTTCAACTTGCTTATCAAAATACGTAAACTTTTTAATCTATCGGCCAATAAATTAAACCCACAAGAATCTGTGTACTTTTCAACTGTTCGCCACGTGTCAAAAAAACATTTTTTTTCGAATTGTGTACTTACAAAGTCAATCCAAAAATCCATGAGGATTTTTTCAGTTGATCCATTCTACGAAACGTTTACAAAAGGTCTTAATGATTCCGTGAAGTTATTTCTAGTTTATTATTTTTTTTTCAGAGAGACCCACAAATTCCGTGACTTTTTCAACTTATATACCGAAAAGTAAAAAATAATTTTGAATGTAAAGTTTTTATTGCTGCAGCCACTTACTTAAATGTAAAAAAACGTGGGGCGCTCTTTACCTATATTCTTATTTTATTAATACTGGAAATTTTCGTTAGCGCCCCACCCACATTTAAGTAAGCAATAAAAACTTTACATTCAAAATTATCTTTTACTTTTCAGTTCATTTTAAAATCAAAGCTTATTTTTTATTTTTTTTAAACTATTTATTTTTATTTTCTACTTTTTAGTCTTTTATAAGTCTTCAGCCATTTTGTGGTGGCCGCCATATTATATTCAAAATTACGTCACATAGCTAACTGTTTTTTTACAAAATGGTCAGATGGTCAGAACTACGCATGTGTGCAAAATTTGAAGTTGATCGGTTATATTTTCTACTTTTTAGTCCACTATAGATAGATATATCTTCCGCCATTTTGTATGCCCGCAATTTTGAATTTGGAATGACGCCACACAGCCATTTTTATTCTACCTGCCATACCGTTTCATTTGAAAGCCATGTCGAGGGCCCGGAGAACACAATTTTAAAAATCGGCCGCCATCTTGGAACCGGTATTTTGATTTTTCTACAAAATGGTCAGATTGCATTGTCACGCGAACTATACAAATGTACAAGATATGAAGTTCATCGGTTATATGAAAGTGGGTCAAAATTCAGTTATGTTATGTATGACCAATATGTTTCTATACAGTGCCGGCGGATCATGTCGGGTGGGTAGTCAGATTTAATAATGCAAGAGATGCTTTTTTAGTTCGGGAGGATCAACTGAAATCAATGAACAAACATATCCATTCAAGATCTTCAACAAGGTCTTCAAAAGTGATTCTTCTTCCTAGATCCATTCTGATTGGATTAATGTTGTAAAGAATTACAAAAATATTTTTTCAAAAGTGATTCTTCTTTCTAAATCCATTCTGATTGGATTAGTATTGTAAAGAACTACCAACAATTATTTCATCCTTTTTTGTGCATCACGGTATTGGTTTTTTTTTGAAGTAGGTTTTTAAAAATTTATTTTTTAGCTACTAATACGTTTTAAGGCGTTTAGTGGTAAGTAAATTACTCGCCACTCGATTAAAACACTGGCATAGTCTGTACCAGCCTTTACAGTCTGCATGAGTAAGCATGAAATTTCTCACCGAAGAGTTTTAAGTTACCGATGTGCAGGTAGAGGCCTGTTGAGTCGCTCCGTTTCCAGGAACGTTCTTCACATACTTGGTTGATGAGGGGAGAAGTGGGGTAGTACCCACTTCCCCTTCATCCACAAAGTTCGTGAGGCACGCTCCGGGGAGCGAATCGTCTAAACAGAACCATAAAAGCTTCCACGGAAGCCGGACTACTTTTTCCACCTCCGCACGCCTCTCTTCACAAAAAAGCTGTTCCTTCTGCTCCGCGTATATTTAGGCCCATTTGTGCAGAAGTTAATCTGCTAACAAATAGTGCACGCATGCGTGAGTGAAAATAAAATAACGTTATATTTTTTTCAAGTTGGTGAAAAAGTGAAATTCTAAAAATTCACTTTTTTTGGAGGAATTTGAAAAATAAATCATAAATTCAGTTAAATAGTTCTCCAATTCCAAGGATAATACTCTTACAGTGTACATGATTATGCATGGAATTTCTCACCGAAGAGTATGTAATAATTCTTTACAAGATTAATCCAATCAGAATGAATTTAGAAGAGAAAAAAGAAAAAAAGTCGAACTGTCCGATCCGGGGTTTGAACCCGCGATAATTAGTTCGGTAGACTTTTACGTAGACGCTACGCCAAGTCCTTCTTAAGTATTTGGTGACAATAAAGAATTTTGTGATACCTTTGAAATAATTCTATCTGTTCAAGGTGTACTAATTTTACCAGTTTTTTAAGCTTACCTTCGAACTCCTTTTTCAGAATTTAAAAAAAATTGCAAGGGACCACCGTGGGAAACTACCCTCTCAAGCAAAAAAAGAAAAAAGTAAAAAAGTTATTGCGTTACAAAGTTATGCGTGAACAGGACCAAAAAAAACATACCTACACGTCGAATTGATAACCTCCTCTTTTTTGAAGTCGGTTAAAAAACAAAGAAACACGCTTAAAGGTCGATCCACACATATCGGTGACGTGACGGCGACTTCAGCGCAGTACCGGAAGCGTCAGTGAAAACAAAATATCGGCACGATGTAAATCCATGAAAACTCATGGGAAACGGCGCGACATGGTCCCACACATCCGACGCAGTGGGGCACCGACGCTCTCAGTACCTTTCGGGCTTCCGTAAAAAACACAAAAAACTAAAAACACGTTGCCACCGTTGTTTTTTAAATTATCGCGGACGAAAACCATTTTTTTTGAATTCAACGGAAAATTCCATAATAATTCAACAGAAATTTAGGAAAAGTTTATTTGAAATGAACATTGAGCATTCATACGTAAAAGGCGGTGCTGGGTAAATGTCAGTGAAAAAGTCATCACGGATATGTGTGGATCGACCTTAAAACATAGATTAGGCCTAAAGGGAAGGCATGAAAAAACGCGCCTTTCATTCTACCTCGAAGGTGGTGTGGAAAAAATGCATTCTTTAGTTCATCCACTCTCTTAAAAACTATTGGTCATGCGTAGAATTTGTATATAACCTGTTTTGTAGATAATTTTCGGATAAACAATTTTTCTAATAACTGAATTTAAAGTACAACCAATAGAAAGCGAAACTGATTTGTTCGACGTTTGACCTAGAATAATTCGCTTAGGGTACATAATTTTGTGATGATTATGATTTGTACTTTCTGCACACTATTCGTAATGGTAAAATTAAGATATGTGTAATAAATCACTTCACCAGAATTTTGTTAGAAGTAATATCCTACAATGACTAGATTAAGACTAAAAAGAACAAAATAAGTATATAGATAAGCTAAGAATGAAATTAATGAAGTTTGGTAAAAATTGTAAATATGTCAATATCGCAAAAAACACTCGGCTGCTCTCAAATTCCGGGTGGGTATTTTACAGGTGGGTACTGCTACCCACCATACCCACATTATTCGCCGGCTATGTTTCTATACACACCGGATGGGTTCAATCTTTCTTCTTTTACAAAAGGATCTGCATTAAGAGAAGACTTTGTGCATGCTCATTTTTTGAATTGAAATTTCTATAGAACTTTGTGAATCATGTTTAAATTTCCCAATCGGCGGGAACTATCGTTTTTCCTAATACGTTTCACAATACCATTCATACGTTGTGAGTTAGTCATGAATTTGAATCATCCTGCATGAAAACTCTAAATGACATAAACAAAACCATTTAAAATAATTATGAAACAATCAACTAAAAGGATTAAAATACATTTTTGCTTCAATTTTCTAGGTTATAACAGCTTGAAAATTGTATAGTAATTATAACAATAATATTACCAGAAAGAACTGATAATTAATAGCAATTTATTTTTATCACCATCATCATCATCATCATTATTTTATCATATACATAATCAACAACTGCCCATAGGCATCGCTGTTTTTAATTAATTAAAAATATTAAAACAAGTATGAAAGTAATATTCTCCAATTTCTTTCCTTTCATTTTGCTAATAAATAAAATTTTACATTAAAAATTTCGATTGAATGTTTTTTGTAAATTTATTTTTCGAAATTCAGATCGAATTAATTTCATTTAATAATTGCTATCGTATACAGTGCATATTTTCTTGATTAATGGATTCCAATAAAATTGATTTTTTATTTTGTAAAATTGAGTAATAAAATTTTTTTGATTAAAGGACATGGAAATTTTCTTTGTATACAAATATTTCTTTACGGTTTACATATGGAACATCGAAAATGAAATTTTTTTTGTATCAATTCAATATGAAATATTTCCTTTTAAAAAAATTCAACTTTAGTCCAATAAATTGAATAAATTGATGAAAACTCGCGTCTATATATCACTCAAAATCTATCGTACTTAAGGCGTCCTTTGTGATCAGCGAAATCAACGCTATTAAAATTGAGCTGTGTGTAGATCGACAGTGATTGTAAGATTCCAACTTGAAAATTATTCTTCAGAATTTTTCGAATTACAAATCCTACACATAAATAAAATCGATTTTGCTATGGCCCTCTCGATCGGTACTAATTAGATATTGATTGATGCCTTTTGACTTGACTGATCTTTCATTGTAGATCCCTAGTGATTCTCAGATTCGTATCTGAAAATTCTCCGTCATCATTGTACGAATTACAAATCCTACGCATAAATAAAATCGCTCACTTTATAGTTGAGAAACTACAGTACCTCTGATTGTGCGTTTCGGTTACGCTATGCCTCCCTTGATTGATTCCTCTTGACTTAGCTGATCGTTAGTAATTTAATCGATTGTCTGCCTGGCAGTGATCACGTCTCACCTCATTATTCAGGACCTGCATGATTTCCACTTGGGGGTTGTTGCGATATCAAGTTCATTTGAGACTCGGCTGATCATGTATGGAGTCACCCACATGAATGCTGCTTAAATGCGGGTTTTGAATTGAATGGGTGGACCATCTGGACTGAGTATTCCACAATTGGAAGTAGCTGTGATAGTAGCGATAGAATTTTTGAAGGCACCCATTCCAGTGGTTACTCAGTGATTCTATTTGGAAGAAAATTACGGCTTCCACCAGCGTTGCCAGATTTTTTTTCGGGCAAAGCGGGATTCTGAAACTTTTTGAGTAAAAAAGCGGGGTAAATAGTCAGTAGTTTTTTATTACTTATTCTTTTATTTGAGTTTCAAATAAAGTTTACAATGATGACAGAGCGCCATAGCAAATGTTTTTAAGGAAAATACGTTACGTTACTATACCAATGCCAATAACTGTCTGGTTCTGTAAGTTAGTTAAGTCTTCAGAGAAATATAAATAAGTCATTCATTACTTACGAATTACTCATTTATATTTCTCTGAAGATTTAATTTCTTTAAATTTTCCTTTTCTTCTTTAATATAATATTTACGGAGCATTAATTTCTGGCATCCGACCATTTTAAATTCATTTGGGAAAAAATGCGTTCGGGAAAGCAATTTGAAGTTAGGACACTTAATATTTAGGGAAACTATTTTTAACATATTCTTGGTATAATTTGGAAACTTTTTAAAGAGCTTGTGTCATTTCTGTGCAGTAGTGTCTTTACAATTTCCCATTACTACGTCCAAGGATGATTTCAACAAGTTAAATTATTCATATAAGTTATCTACTGACACATCCCTTGGCAAGTTTAATCAAGATACAGCATTTTCAATCATTTCAAAATTTATTTCATTTTCAGGTTTAGTAATTCCAGTTTAGCCAGCGTCGTATTTTAAGATTTGCCGCCCCATAAATTTGGTCATACATAAGAATAATCACCATTTATTAAATGCTGAGGTTTTAAACGTCAAAGTTCTTCGCTAATCCGGGAACGTAGGCAATTTTTTATTTTTTCTAATACAGAACACGAAAGTTCTACACTGCCATGACAAGAAATTTGCCCAGGCTCAAGTTACCCAATACCTACTGAGATACGTTATTATATTTCTTTATATGGAAATGCTTCCTTCAATTCCTCCTAAGAGATAGCTTGAGTTTCCTTAAACCCTACAGGTAGTATCGGCATCAACGGCCCAACTAGAGTCTTACAAGTAACCGCCGGTACTCTGCAAACATGTACCCTAAGCTCGCGACAGTCCACAAGTCAGACATGGAAGCTCGAGGCGAAAATCGCTCAACTAAAGACCCCCATACACGGTCAAATTTTCAGATTTTCATCAAACCCATGCGCGCAACGAGTTTTGATCGGCCGACCGGCTCACAATCGATAGTTTTGGTTGTACATCCGCACTTCGATGTACATCCAATTTGACTGTGTATGGGGGCTTTAACTAAGCGCCTAGAGTCAATGGGGAGACCTACAAGGGAACCGTTCCAGCCACAGACACATTATAGAAATAAGTAACAAAGCCACAGCCGTAGATACCGCACACAGAGCTCAACAAGAAAGACAGATATATGCATTGACCCTAGCTGACCATCGCGTATACCAGACATTTTCTACAGTTACATTTTCAGGCTTAGCTACAGATACAGTACAGTAATTTTGTGAATGATTTTGAAAAAAGACGTTACATATATATTTTGCACCAACCCCAAAAAGTTATTTTTCTCTCAATGTATTAAGCATTGATTATTAAAGGCTTCCAAAGCTGGCCGTGGCCCCTATGGCCCTAGGGTAAATACGCCACTGAGTTTAGCGACTTCAATTACGCAACTCACTCCGCAATGCTTACGCATTCGAACAAAACTAACGAAGAAATGTAATATTTAGGCACCTGGATTCGAGGAAAGCATCCAGAGTTAATCACATCTCGCTCTAAAAGAAAAAAAGCCAACCATATGTTCATAGTTTAGGGCCGCTTGAAATGAAACGACCGCAACAACAAAATACATTGAGTAGTCCCCGAAAAGCGCGACTGAGCCTGACATTTGATTTTGGGCTAAAAATCGGGACGTCAACGGTGGCTTCCACATTAATTTTTCAGGCGCGGTTCTATGCAATCTCTAGGAATTATAGGGTGGGTCAATTCTTTGGTAAATATTATGCCTAGAATGTTAGAGATATCTAAAACTGATGACACCTTGATGCTAGATAGTCCAGTAAACAGAAACCAGAAGAGGTTCTTACATGGAGTAAAGGACTGAAGTATATAAGTATATCAGTTTTTAAATGGTGAATTATTTCTGCCCCTATTGATCGAGCTCGATTATAAGTTAACGAAGGCAAGGTCTGGATTATATCTTGGCTTAAATAGTAATCTTCATGAGCAAATCTGTGAAGTGGATTAGAGGCGATTAGAAAAAGAAAGATGATGGAATTATACCCTTCTGGACAGCAGCGGAGATACTCTCTTATTTGCCTGAATAGACATTTTTAATCGAAGTCTATAGAAAAGCCAACAGAGCTTTAGGGATATTGAGCAATCAGACCAGCGAAGCAATGCATGCTTTAGTTGATGTAGTATGAAAAATACCAGAAGATTGGTATTTTTTTACAAGCCCGAGAAAATGTGCTACAGACATTCCAAAAGTCTCTGGTCATTATTTTCTTCATAGTTCTGAAGACAATATAAATAATTCCTGTCAGATATTAGTTGTAGGTACCTGCTCAGACGCATTTTTTTAAGACCCTTATGATGGCCATCCATTTGAAAGGGAACCAAGTAACTAAGGAATCACGGTATAACTAGGGTAAACAGGTGATCACGAGCAGCAGTTCCTATATCGTCGCGTGAGAATTTAAATGTCGTATGTAATTTTTTTCGATTTTCTGATTTTTATTAAAACTGGGATTTTAAACGCAGCTAAATATATTCCTCTAACCCGTTTGTCAATATGTCTTATAGTTTCTGTGATATTTAGTGTCGACTTTATCGTATGTATCATTTTGTCGCTCATTTCGGGAAAAAAGTGTCGTATGTTTCTGAAAAATTCAACATACGACAAATTTCAGAACAAATAACAGCATTTTTTTGTTATTATTTAAGTGTCGTATGTATTATTTTTTATTACCCATACAACAAATTAATACAGTAATTTCGGAAATTAAATGTCGTATGTTTATAAGTAAATCGCATTTCACTCATACAACTTAAAAAAAATCAGTGCATAACGAAACGTGATCGAGGAAGGTCATATCGATTTTTTCTGTATTTGTGCAATTTTTAGCTGATGAACCATGAGCGATTTCCGTGACTTTTCACCATCACCAGAACTATCACAAGTTCTACTAAGGTAAGCAATAATTTAGTTATTCTTTTAAGTGATAATATTAATTTTTTTTACAGTATGAGAAAAGAAATTTTAGATGAATCCGAAACAGATTTTTCTTCGGATGACGTTGTAAATGATCCAGAGTACATTCCTGAAAACTTAAAATTATACGAAGAATTCGGTAATAATTTGAGTTCAGTTTCAAGTCTTGCATCAGGAATTGATATTGCACAACCAGGGCCGTCAAATATTTTACAGCCTCTGAATCTTCTGGAAGAAAGAGCCTTACCATCCGATTTTAGCTGTATGTATTTTGCAATACAAAATTAATTTATAATGATAATTTTTTTTTAGTGAGCGATAGTAGTGCTTCATCAACACCTAAATCTAAAAAGCGTACGCGAAAACCGGATTTATGGAAAGCTAATATAAGAAAAAATCTACGACAGAAAGGATCTTCTTATGTAAGTAGTACGGGTGTTCAAGTTCCTGCAAAGACTGTTGGTCCATCTTGCAAAGAAAATTGTTTCCATCAATGCAATAAGAATTTTCCAGAAGAAATAAGAGCTGATATCCATAAGAACTTTTGGAAACTTTCAGATGAAGAAAAAAAAGTATTCTATGCTAAATTTGTCAAAAAAACAAATTGTGAGAAACGACGTAAACTAAATCAATGTTTGGATGCACCTAAGAAAACTTTAACCGTTCAATATTATATGGAAACTAAAAAACAAATATTCCAATGTTGCAAAAAATTTTTTTTAAACACATTAGGAGTAAGTGAACGAAGAATTTATTATTTTATAAAAAATTATTATACTGAAAATACTGGTGTACCAATACCTTCAAAGGTTGGAAAAAGAGGAAGAAAGCCGACCGATCCATTAAAAATTGAAGGTGTAAAGCAACATATTAATAGTTTTCCTGTCGTAGACTCCCACTATTGTCGATCATCAACACAAATTAAATATTTAGAAAGTCATCTTACTTTAAGTAAAATTTATTCATTATACAAAGAACAAACAAATGAACCTGTGACTTTAAATGTGTATAGACATGTTTTCAATTATGGTTTCAATTTATCTTTTCATCGCCCCAAAAAGGACCAGTGCGACAAGTGTGTAGTGTATAAAAATAATAAGGATATTTTAACAGAAGAAAAACTGACGATATACCAAAAACATCTTGATGAAAAGCGCTTTATAAAAGCGGAAAGAACTGCAGATCGCCAAAACATAGATGAACTTCTAGCAACTGTTTGCTTCGATCTACAAAACGTATTTAGTTTACCAATAAGTTATGCTTCTAATTTGTTTTACAAAAGAAAATTGGCTACTTATAATCTCACAGGAACATTGATAATTCCAAATAAAGCTAATATAACTTACTGTTCTTTGTGGAATGAGTCTTCAAATGGTAGAGCTGGAAATGACATTGCTAGCTGCCTTGTAAAAATACTTAATAACATTGTTCATGACCATCCAGAAATAAACAGAATCACATTATGGAGCGATTCTTGCGTTCCTCAGAACCGAAACCAGATTATGGCGACAGCTTTACTACGATTTTTACATAACAATAAAAATATTCAATACATTATACAAAAATTTTCAGAACCAGGACATTCACAAATTCAAGAAGTGGACTGTGTCCACAGCGCAATAGAAAAATATTTAAAAAATATGGAGATTGGTAGTCCAGTAAGTTTATTAAAAAAGTTAAAAGATATTAATTATGAAAATGTGAAATTAAAATTGCTTCAAATGCAAAAACAAGATTTTAAATTATATTCAATCATTTCAAGTCAAATAATGTTCCAGGAACTACCATTTTTAAAATGTAAAATAATAAAATACAAACAGAATTTAAATAAAATTATGTTTAAAACATCTGCAAAAGAAATTAATTTCAAAGAAATTGAAATTAAACCAAAAAAAAATACTCGTTTCAATTTAAAAAGTTATGAAACTATAATAGGAGAGACATTGCAAGTAGCAACGACCAAAAATTTAAGCGCGGAGAAGCAAAAGGACCTTAAAAGTATTATACCATATTTAAAAACAGAAGATCAAAATTTTTTTAAAGCCATTTTGAAAATATGAATTTATTTATGTTAATTTTTATTTGACTTATATTTGTATTATTTTATGTTTTGTTAATAATTATTGTTAATTTTAATTTTTTTACTTAAGCTACGAAAAAAAGCTGTGTTACTATTTTTAATTTTTATGTTTTTTTATTTAATAAAATCATTTATATATTTTTTATTATTTTTTGCTTTTTCTTATTTAAAATGAAAAGATTCTTGACTCTTTACATGAAATTAACACAGTTTTTCAGTTTTTAAATGTCGTATGGCAGATTTTCAGGATTATTTTGTCGTACGTTCTTTGACTTGTCAAATAAATTGCGCCAAAAATGCACATACGACAAAATGATTTTCAATATTAAACATCATAACTTTGTTCCAACAAAGTACAGAAATCTGAAATTGTGACATTAATAAAACAAAATCCTAACGAAAATGTTGAGGAAGTTTGAGAAAAATCGCTCCGATAGAAAATAAGTTACAGACAATTGAACTTAAATCTTCATTTACCAAAAACTATCAGAGTCAACATACGACACTTAAATTCTCACACGACGATATGCAGAATTTTACAGAAATTTTCTAGCATGCGGGTGCACGCGTACTTGCACGAATACAAGGACATATTAAATCAAAAGAAGATGTAGAATCACCATCTCACTAGCTTTAGATTTTTTTATGCGATATAATCAGGCTTAGAACTATTAGTCGGTCATGTCATTCAAGTCATCGTGCAATGTATAGTTACGGTGACCAACCGTACTGTATTGTACAGTACAGTACTCTTTTCAGTGTACCTGTCCTCTGGAATTTTTAATCTTTGAAAAATTGTAAAATGTCCTCTATCTACAAAGCGTGCTGTATAATGTACTGTATTCTTGCAAACTATTTGAGAATAAAACAATTTTTGGAAGGAACGTCATAATTCTACACAACAGGTAGGGTAGGTTTTCGTGAAAAAAGTAGCTCAACTTGGAGGGTGGAATCGTTTGAACACAAATTTCACCCCCCTCCACTCACCCCCTAGCAGAGAAATATCAAAATTTTGTTAGAAATATTTTTTTATACGAAGCTTCCTTGTACCCTGAATGATTTTTGGGGATAATTTTTATTTTTGATGATTTTTGGGGGTGCAGGCGGGCTTCGGATAAAAAAAATTTTTAGACAAAAGCTTCATATTTCCCTGCGAAGAATCAGAATCCGTGAAAAAAATGGGGGTTGCCATTTGAAATTTTAGATTCACCCCCGCCCCTGCTAGTTTTTTTTGTTCAGCTTGTACTGTATTTCTTTCTCGGAAATATGGTCAACGTATGTATAGTAGTAAGCTTAATTTGAAGGATAGATGAGAAAGGATAGGTTAGCGGTCAGGGGGTGCGTGAGAAGGTGTCCATGAACCTTGCGTTTGATGAGATGTTATATGAGTCGGAAACACTGACTGCGGAAGGCATTCCACAATTGAATTGTTGTATTTATAAACGAACCTCTAAAACATAATGTACGAAAAGGAGGACTGCAGTGTATTGGGGTGAGCTGAGTAGGCTAGTCTTGTGTTGCGGGAAAAAAGTTGACGTGAAAGCACGAGGTTTTTAATTAAGTGGAACAGTCGCTATGGTAATAAGGCTGCTTGCTACATTGCTACGGTGGATTAAAGAGTTCATGGAGGTGCAAAAGGTGCTATTACCTTTGGTGCTATGTCCTATGCTCAGAGATGGGTCAGCCGTTACATTCTTTTTATCCACTGAGATATAAGGAAGGTCGGTACATGTCTTATTAGGTATAAGATAGTATTTTATCAACGCGTCTTAAGAATTCGAATTCCTTGAGCACTGTCACCGCCGAAACTGTGAAGTGGGTTGGAGGAGATTGAGAGCAGATCATTTATGAATGTTAGAAAGAGAACAGGTGAGAGGATTGAACCTTGGGGAACACCGGCTGAGAAGGCATAGAGATTAGATTCGACTCCATCCAATACGACCTTGATTAAACGAGCAGAAAGAAAGCTCTCAATTGAATTTCTTATAGACCAGTGCCAAAACGCTTTTGAGAGGCCAAAAATTTGAAAAATTCTTAGCAGTATATGGAGGACGGGAAAATTTAGAATAAATGGTATATAAACAAGTAAAAATCGATTGGACCGAAACAGATGACCGGAAGGGGGTGGGGGTGCCAAAATGTAGGTTTTTAGGGGTTATACGTGGTTGCGATTTCTGGAAAAAGTAGACCTCCTATCGAAAAACGTTAAATGTAAAAATTGTAGATAATTAAAAACTCTAAAACATTAATTCAAACCATTTTTCGACATAACCTCAAAAAATGGAGGAAAACGCTAAAACCCGATTTATCATTTTTTTCTTTCACAAAAACGATCCGATTTTAATGAACTTTTGTGAAAATGCACATTTTTATATTTTGAACCGCTGAAATTTTCTTAAAGTGATTGATTACTTCGTTTTTTTTAACGAATTTAATTCAAAAAAGGCCCTATTTTCAATCAAAAAAGTTGACGGACAAAATTATGATTTTACAAATTTTTAGGAAGTCCCTGTTCTGTTGTTCGAGAGATATAAAATCGAAATCAATCAAATGAACGAACTCTACTGGCCGCAACATAGTGGCGTGTGTGAGTCGTAAAAAACCCTGAAAATGGTAAATATTTTGAGCCAGAACGAGAGTACCTCCCCCTCCCCCCTTTTCCAAGATGCCCTTGTACCGTAACATCCACTGCCTTCTAAAACTCTTGGTTAGCCTTCCCGTCTTACCGCCAACTCCGGAGAGGACATTTTCTTGCTTAAGAAGATTGAAACTAGGGTTTTTCAAAGCTGTTTAACAGTAACAGTAATAGGTACAGTTGTTTTTTGGCTAAAATCGAAAAACAGCAAACAGCTGTTTTTCTCTTAACTGTTTTTACTGTTTTTGAACTGCCGGACACCGAAAAGACAAAACAAACGAAAGAACTGGATTTTGGGTGGAAGCGGTGAGAGAGTACGACGAGGAGGACACCCAGCGAACTTTTGAGCGAAAATTTTGACAGCGTTATGTTTGTTGCTAGGACAAGGAAGCAAAAAAGAATTTCAAAAAGTAACAACAAAAAGCTATTAAGCCATTTCCAACGGATTTCAAAAGATTATTAACGATTACATTTAAGTTTTTTTTCTATTGGGTCTCCGCTCATGTAAAAGTAGTCAAAGGAATTTTAGGACGACAACGCCGTATGAAAATATTATAAAATTGTATGGTAAGTTCCTATTAGTAACCAACAGTAAATACAGAGTTTTTTAATGTAGAGATGGAAAAGAAAACATAGCGATTAATGATCTTTTAATGTATTGATGTAACGTATTTGAGCTTTTCCTGCACAGAGTACCTCTTATACAAGGTGGTGCAAAAGTAATGTCATAATGTGAATGTGCCATAATTTTTGCGAATGGCGTCGAAATGTCATTGTGCTCTATTCCATCAATGATGGGGCAACTGGTCAAGACGAAAAGAGCAATTCGCGAAATATTTAAAGAATTTATGGCGTTGAATATGACATTGGACTTTTCTACTCTAAACATACTTGTCAAGGGAATAAAGCCCGTAAAATTAGCTGTTGAGAATCTTAGACGTGAGGACCCAAAATTTACAATTCATGTTGAAGAAGCTTTCTGACATTAACAATGACATTAGTAACACATTCATACAAAATTTAAAAATTCGTGTAGATGACCGAATGAATGAGGATGTCATGAAATTATTTCCAAGCCTCAAGGAACTCACAACCACACTAACTTTAGCAGGCAATTTAGCCTTCATGGTTTTGGTGTCATCGATGTAAGAGTAGAGATGAAGTTCAACAGTGGCCGTATACTGATGAAAACGAAAATTTGTCGTTACAAGATGGATTGGACATGCTGGCTCAAAAAGAAGAATCGTCACTACAATTCAAGCGGCTCAAGTCGGATTTTACAATTTTCAAAATTACTGATCAACACACAGAAAACCTGCAAAAATTATAGAATGCAATTCTTTGTTTCAAACCCATATCGACCTATGTTGAGCGTGTATTTTCGGTATGCGTCGTTCAGGCACATCACTTTAAACGCTTGTGTTTTTGAAATACTATTATTTATTAATTGTAAAATTAGAGAAAACTCGAAAACAGTAAAAACAGCTGTTATCAGCTGTTTTTATGAAAATTAAAAACAGTAACAGCTGTTTTTTGAAAACCACTGTTTTTGAAAAACCCTAATTGAAACCCTATCTGCGGCCTTACCTAATCTCCACTACAAAATTCACAGCGACCCAGAGAAAATGGTTACTAAATTTGTCAAGGAAATAGAAGAATTCTTTTGTAACCCCTCCCGAAAAAAAATCCTGGGTACGCCTATGGTTCATAATATGGGTTGCCATACTTACATAATGAAACGTTTTAGACTCCTAGACTAACAAATAATACCATTCTCGATTTAGTATTAAAAGTAATATATTTTCTTTCTTTTCCAGATCACCCGCTCTAGGAAGACATCAAAATCATCAATATGACATGAACTGGAAGCCACCATCAGTTCCTCTGTCATCATACTAACTGCCTCAATCAGCAAGACGTGATATCCAACCACAATATGGATCCTTCAGAATTCAACTTTTCTGGTGGACCTTTTGGCGAGCTACGAATATACAGTCTAGCCGAAGCGAATCTATCGCAATATTCCCAAAACGAAACAAACAACACGTTAGAATTCGAGCCGCCATGTCCATCAATTCAGAATTCAATGGGCCAAGCGATCGCTATGATCCTGTATGCTGTCGTATGCATTGTCGGATTATTTGGAAATACGCTTGTGATCTATGTTGTTTTGCGTTTTTCAAAAATGCAAACCGTAACAAATATGTATATATTAAATTTAGCCATGGCTGATGAGTGTTATCTAATAGGCATACCATTTTTATTAATAACAATGTACCTAGGCAATTGGACATTCGGTGAAGGCATGTGCAAAGCGTATATGGTTAGTACATCAATAACACAATTTACATCATCAATATTTTTATTAATAATGTCAGCTGATCGCTATATAGCGGTCTGTCATCCAATATCCTCACCCAGATTTCGTACACCATTTGTATCGAAAATAGTATCGGGTATTGCATGGACAGCATCGGCAATTATCATGCTACCAGTTATACTATTTGCGAATACAATTGAATCAAAATCAGGTAAATTCTCATGCATTATTAAATGGCCAGAGGATCACGGTGCACAATCGGGTATGACATTTACCCTGTACTCACTGATATTGGGATTTGCAACACCATTAAGCTTTATCCTGTGCTTCTATTACCTTGTGATAAGAAAATTGCATACAGTTGGACCAAAAAATAAATCCAAGGAGAAGAAGCGATCGCACAGGAAGGTAACAAAGCTAGTATTGACAGTGATTACAGTGTATGTTCTATGTTGGCTACCCCATTGGATATCGCAAGTGGCATTGATACATTCACCGCCCCAGGATTGCCGATCTCGTCTTGAGATAACAATATTCTTGCTAGTTGGTTGTCTAGGATACTCAAACTCAGCCATGAATCCGATACTATATGCCTTTCTAAGTGATAATTTCAAGAAGAGCTTCCTTAAGGCATGCACATGTGCAGCTGGTAAGGATATTAATGCTCAGCTACAGCTTGAAAATAGCCTATTTCCAAAATTCGGCAAGAGCAGCGGCTCTGAACGTCTGCTGGCATCGACTAGAAATAAACAGCGTAACAATACTAATTCAGCAACTATTATGCCCGATCAGACGACAACGATGACGATACCTGGAAAATCTGTAACGGGCACAACAGGTATATCAATGTCCAAATCAAAATCGGAACTGGAAGATGAGAAGCCGCCGGTGCTTCATACTGATTTGTAAGATTTCATCTTTTTCAATTTTTTCATTTCTTTCATAAAGTAGAATTTAAAATTTAATTTTTTTTATTATTCATTAAAATTCCTTGTACTTATATAATAAAATACATAAAACAAAAAAAATTGTGTTGTAACATCGAATTAAGGATTTAATTATAGATTTTCAATAGATAGGCATTATCTCTTAGTGATTATAGTATATATGATAAGAAACAGAAATTTGAACCAAATTGTGTTGTTGTGTAAACGTACGATCTATAAAGATTTAAAACAAGAGTTGCATTCAGTATCTCCCTAATTGTAATAAGGAAACATTTCAGAAATAAATAAAAAAAACCCTTTAAGGTGATTGTCGAAATTAACAAAAAAAATGAATATTGGTCAAATTATGTTACTGGGATTTAATTAAGATTTGAAATAAATATTTATTTTACAAAAAAAAATTGTGTTTGAATGTTTAAAATTCACTAGTGACTTATTTGATCTTAAACGAATACTGTGTGGGAGAGGAAGTTGAGCTTTGTAGATGACTTATAATCGTTTTTATTTTATAATCCGATAACGTTTCGACTACTTGTGCTTGAAACACTCTGGCAGCTAAATTTTATTACGAAGATGGATTCTGTGGTACAGTTTGTAAGAATTCAACCTTGCAACATCAAAAAGGTAAGGTAAAAGATGGGATTCGCCAACTTAAGTTTCTAATCAAACATAGTGCCTTCCAAATAATCTGTCAATCAAATTTTGATATATGATATGGAGTTTCCTCTGCCCCATATCTCGAAAACCATTGGTTCTACGTAAATTTTGTATACGACATTTTTATGCAGATTTATCTTACGAACAAATTTTACTTACCCAAAATTTATGTAAAACCGATAATTTAGGAGATATTTGAGAAAAACTGATTTGCTTGACCTTTGACCCTCCGTAACTAGAGTGGCCGGTCAGTTGGCTTTATGGACTTTTGGGAAATTATTTGTGACCCCAAAATAAAGGGAATCCCGCTGTAAAATCTCCAGTTGTATTTTTTTAGAGGTTTGGCCTTGTTTTTGTATAAAGTGACTGGGCTATAGTGCCATGACATTATGAAAATGCAGCACCCCCATTCTACGTAATTTCAAGGCCCCTCACAGCAGAAAATTGTTACCCTGCCTGAAACTCTCGTTCACATAAACTGAAAAGTTGTAGCCATCCACCTCGCTTAGCGGGAATTTCAGTTTCTTATGCACTTTCAGGGGACGCATGAAAGCATTAGCTTCACGCTCTGGCCAGAAAATTTTACGATGTTCGGGCTGGAAGCGCCATTTCGCAATCCAAAGCATTGCAAACATTTTCGGCAACTTGACCCCTGTCAGCCACCCATTTTGCACCAGCCTAGCTGTCGGAGACTTGGAATTTATATTAAGTAGCTTATAGTCTTCCATCCTACAAATTTTCATGCACCACATCGATGACATTTTTTCAATAAGAAGATCACTTCTTTTACCCTTCGTAACTTTGTCCTGCACCACTAAAAGTGTCGGAGAGCTTGGACATATAATGCCGTTTAGTAATAGAATGAGTTGCAATCGAGTTTGTCCACATCACAGATGAAAGCACTTTTTCGTCTCCAGCTCTCCGACTAATAAGACGACACAGCGTAAGAAGAACAAAATGGAATTTCTCATACGAAGTCCGAGATGAACCGATCGAAGATCCAAAAGAAAAATATAAAATAGATTTTTTTAACTTCCCAGTAGGAAGCTATTGTAATCGGTCCGAAAATCGGATTCGAAATTTTCAATGTATTTACACGTTTCAAGGTCCCAATAGCATTTTAAGCAAAAATTTGAGAAGAAATATGTGTGTGTGTGTGCGTGTGTGCGTACGTATGTGGTCATTTTTTCCTGCACGATTTCGCGCGAACCGAAAAAGATATCGACTTCGTTCAGGTGCCGTTCGAAGCGTGTTCAAGGAAATATGATCTGAAAAGATTTTCATAAAAATTGGTCGAGCCGTTTTTTTGTTTGAACGACTTAAGTGATTTTTGTACCGGCACGATTTCGCGAGAACCAAAAACGATTTCGACTTCGTTAAGGTGCCGTTCGAAGCATGTTAAAGGACATATAATTTGAAAAGATTTTCATAAAAATCGGTCGAACCGTTTTTTTTGTTTGAACGACGTAAGTGATTTTTGTACCAGCACGATTTCGCGCGAACCAAAAAAGATACCAACTTCGTTAAGATGCCGTTCAAAGCGTGTTAAAGGAAGTATGATCTGAAAAGATTTTCATAAAAATCGTTCGAGTCGTTTTTTGTTTGAACGAATACTGGGAAGTTAATCTTGTGGACCGAAAGGGTCAAAAGCCAAATCCCAACTAGTTTTATTTCACAATCGATCAAGCACTAAATGAACTAGAGGCTAGATTTGAACAGCTTAGTAATCATAGCAACTATTTTGAATTCTTATATAATATACAGTGCAATTCGGTTAACACGAAATGGTGGGGACAGGGCAAGGTTTTCGCGGTATCCGAATTTCGTATTAACCGTTGGCTTTGAAATGTGTATATACATACGTCTTCCAGTTTGTTACACGAAGTCTCCATATATCTTCTAGCACGTCATCTATCCATCTCTTGGTTATCCTAAGCTTCTTTTGACATTGAAAATCCTGCCCAGCATTATTTCTTCAGAACCTCTTACGTGTCCGAGCCGTCGTAGTATACTCAATTTTATATGCGTGACTACATTTATTTCGTCATACATTTCCTCAACCTCTTCATTTGTTCTAATTCGCCATTGGTTTTGGTTAACCCATACAAGAGCAAATACATATTCTTCTTGGGAAGATTTTGAGCTGATATTCTGTATGTTTGGTCAATGTCCAAGCCTCAGACCCCTAGTATAGATCTGGGTGGATTAGTGTTTTTATAATCTCATTTTACATTGTCTTGAGATTTCTTGGTTCTTTAGAATCGGGACTAGTGCGAAATAGCTTTTAATTGCAGCTACGACACGTCTATGCATGTCGTCCTTTATCTTATTTTTCGCAGTAATCATTGTCCCTAAATATATAAAATTGCCTACATCTTCCACTCTGTGCTTCTTTCCTCTTTTTTCGAGTCCTTTACTCTTAGACTGAACCTTGTTGAGCTTTCCACTATTTTTGAAAAGGTTTCCTTTACGTCTTGCGCTATTCGTCCAATTATGACTGTCATCTGAATGTTTCTTGTGAAGATGTTCTTTGCTTCGTTAAGTTTTGCTTCTCTCATTATTGCTTCCTGAGCCAGGCCGAAGTAATGACTTTGCGATTCGTACCGGTCAGAACTCAAACATCATGCAAAGGGTTGGTGAGTTTAGTCAGTAGGAATCTGAACGACTACCAACCAAGGAACGATGAAAAGGCGGACCCCTAGCGGTGTCTCCTCTCAGATCCTGAAAATCCTATAAAAAGGACACAGGAAATCGGCATGTTTTGAAACATATTCATTTTGCCTGATTAGGTGGGAGTCATAAAATTAATGAGTTTATACCAAAAAATACCGCAAAACGCCATATTTATACCTGAACTTATGCTATTGTCGCGCAGTGAATCTCTATTCTTGAGGGGCGGCAATTTTTCGTTTTCCCCGGGGCGGCAAAATCGCTATAACGGGCGCTGATCAGAGTTATTACCAAGTGCATTAATATGCTTGACCCTGCATACTGTGACAACAAAAGCACAATACAAATAGCCACAAACAATTCGTATTCAGCCCGTACGAAGCAGGTTGAGATTAAGACAGAATTTATCCGCCAAAAAGGATGATTGTGGACAAATCAAATTAAAGTATTTACCAACAAATGAGATGATAGCTGACATATTAACCAAAGGAGTTGTCAATGCGAGACAAGAAATTTTTTCAGATGGATTTGGTTTAAAGAATTGAGTAAACATAACAGGGAGGTGTTGGAATTTTAGCATTCGGAACGAATACTTCCAATCAATATTAATATACAGTCGTTGCCAGAATTATTTACAAACCCGAAATTTCACAGGGAAAAATGGAACGAAAGGCTAAAAAATCCTAAAATTTTCATTATTTTAAATTCAGTTTTATTTTACTGATTCTTCATTATTAAAGCTATCTTAAGACATACAACAACAAAAAAATAAGTACAGCAAAGCACAAAAACAGAGAAAAAGAAAATGTTCAAAATTATTTTCACGTGTATTCTAGGTGCCAAAATTATTTACACGACTTGGTTGAAGTGTTATAAACCTTGAGACCTTCTTCTTTTAATCTTCTCCGAACAGCTGTTTTACTAATATTTTCCTTCCTACCACTATTGGTATAGTTTAACAACATTTTTTTATCGTTTCGGATGGGGTTTTTTCACGAAGCGAGTTATATTTATGTCTTCTCTTGCAGTAGTAGCCCGCGATCTTCCCTTCCTTTAATATTAATAACGCTTCCAAATTCATTATACTTGGAGACGTGATAATAAATGATATGTCGGTGATATTTATATGTTTTTCCTAGTTCCACGGCCGAAACACCATTATTATAGTCTGCACGTTTTTCTACTGTTAACTCAATTTTTCGTGCCATTTCCAAATTTTAAACATACAAATTTCAAAAACACGAGCTGGAATGATTGCAAAACCATTCCTTTCTTATTCAAATAGTAACGGTAAAACCAATCAAAAACTTCTTTGATCGATTTTTAACATTAGGGGTATTCATGATCTGTGTTAAACGTCGAGAAATCGTAAAATGTTTTCTTCGAAATAGACAAGATCGTGAGCGACCCCTTTAAATTTCCATGTGAAAATGTTATTTTTTATATAAATTTGCACTTTTCAAATAAAACTATTAATCAAAATAAATTCTAAACAGCTGTTGCCAGTAAAAGAAAAAAAATCACGTGCCTTTTCGATCTCGAGTTGTTGATATAACACGCCTTTTCAGATGTTATTTGTTAAAATCGAAACAAATGTCATTTACTAAGGAAAGTTTCTCGATTTGTTAAACTTTTTTCTCGATTTAACACAAATAACACGAATAAAACAAATAACACAGATCATGAATACCCCTATTGTGTAAATAATTTTGCACCTAGAATACATGTGCAAATAATTTTGAACACTTTCTTTTTCTTTGTTTTTGTGCTTTGCTGTACTTATTTTTTTGTGTTGTATGTCTTAAGTTAGCTTTAATAATGAAGAATCAGTAAAATAAAACTGAATTTAAAATAATGAAAATTTTAGGATTTTTTAGCCTTTCGTTCCGTTTTTCCCTGTGAAATTTCGGGTGTGCAAATAATTCTGGCAACGACTGTATGTAAACAGACAAGCAGGCGGGGTAAAACCCGCATTAGAGTAAAAACAGTATTTGTTTTAGTTGTCATTAAGATTTTATACATATGTACATACATATAGTATTTTTATTACTTTCAATATAATATTAAAGCGTTTAAACTTCGTTTTATTATTCCTCGCAAGAAATCTGCTCAACAAGATCATTTTCATATAATCCTTGAATTTAACTTCCCAAGCAATATGAAGGCTTGATTTATTACTATGGTTGGTCTGGATGGTATATCAATATCGACACCATATCGACTTGATAAAAATACTTTCTCTAGTATTAGCCTGCAACTTTTGTCACGTTTTCCGTAGCTACGTTAAATCGTAAACACCACTGCGCATCTTCTTATGATAGTCCTAATATGGTATTGAATGGTTCTGATATCTCTCCTTCAGGTCATCTTCTGCATCTGGATATCTTTCATTGTCAATTATTTGTGACCATGTCTACAAGATGTTTGAGATACTTTAAGTACTTCATAGGTTCATATAAAAAGCTATATGATCATAAGTACAAGCGTTTGTGCGTAAGTAGGGATATTTATCTACAAAATTCAACAATCTGCAAACCTTTGTCAATTAATCTCAGCTGAAAATACAGAAAAGCATACCTTCGTCTATAATAGAAAAGGTAAATTCCAAAAATATCACCAAAAATAAAGTGAAAAAAATACGGAATTGCATAAAGAGAGAGAAAATATACCAGATGAGGTCTGAAATAACTTCAAGTTACCTACCCTAGATTTTAATATCAAGGTGTCCTTACAAAAGGGATAACTTAGAAGGACATAAAATGTGTCTGGACGTTCATAAACAAAATAAACTCCCTAACAACAACAAGGGAGACAAAACAGAAGGAGCGAAAAGACTGTTATATCAATGACACTAGGGTCTTATATGATGTATATGCATTCTACACCCTTCATAATTAAGGTACATTCAATTACTTCATTAATCCCCAAATTCTGCACCTTCATCGCCAGTGTCGTCTCCCAATAAATAAAGAAAAACAAAGCACTAAAAACTGGATGCAGGAAGAGGGGAGGTGGAAAAATATAAAGGAGGCATCACCATCTTCTCCCTGGAAAATTGATGCAAGGAATTTTCTTCGCTTATTCTTGACCCCATTTTTAGTGTAGGGAATATATTAAATGAGGGTGAGCCTCATTCACTTCTGAATTCATAACCGGCAAACTTTTCCTTACTTTAGTGCATTTTCAATTTATGAATTTGCTTGAAAACTTTCCGCCGGTGGGGGTTGTTCTGGAGGAGGAGAGAAAAACTTTGAATAATAAACTAGGTAACTTATATTACCTTTTTTTAATACTAACTACTAATTGCTCCTTTAATCCCTCATGGGACATAGGGCGGAAACAGTTGCCCTCCAGCGGACTCTGTTTTGCGCGACAGCTCTCAGCTCTGACCAGGATCTCCCGGTTGTTGCGGCCTCTGCTAATAGGGTTCTCCTCCACGTTGTTCTAGGTCTTCCGACTCGACGGGTTCCTTGCGGATTCCAGTCGAGGGCCTGTTTGGCTAGATTATCGTTTTCGCGTCGCAAGGTGTGGCCAATCCAATTCCATTTCCTTCGCCTGATTTGGTCGTCTATCCTTTCTTGGCCGGCACGGCGCCATAGTTCTTCATTTGAAATTCTATCTTGCCAGCGGATTTTTAGGATACGACGTAGGCATCTGTTGATGAAAACTTGTAGGCGCCCTGTGATGAATTGGGTGACTTTCCATGTTTCGCAACCGTACAAAAGAACTGCCTTAACGTTGGAGTTGAACAGCCGCAATTTGGTGTTAATTGAGATCTCCGTCGATCTCCATATGTGAAACAGGCATGCATATGCGCTTCTTGCTTTATTTATTCTGGAACTGACGTCTTCTTCTGTACCGCCGTTTTCGGTAATAATACTACCGAGGTAACAGAATTTATCTACCAGTTCCACGTCACGGTTATTTAGCGCTGTTGGTTCAAGGGTGTTTGCATTTATCCGCATTTCTTTGGTTTTAGTCGGATTTAGCCTTAAGCCTGCTGAACTACTTTCTGTTGCCAAATTGTTTAACATGTTTCTGAGGTCCTGGTGTCTGTGGGCCAGCAAACAGATATCATCCGCGTAGTCGAGGTCCTTAAGGCGGTCTAACAATCCCCATTGTATGCCACCTGTTCTAGTATCTAGAGCGCTGACAAGGATGTCGTTTATTACTATAAGAAATAGTAATGGCGAAAGTAGGCATCCTTGCCGTACTCCTGAGCTCACTTCAAAGCTATCGGAGAGTTTTCCATTGTGAAGAACTCTGCATTTGGAATTGTTGTATAGAGCTTTTATCAATTCTATTATTTTATTCGGCAGTCCACGTTGCCGAAGAGCTCGCCATATAAAGCTCCTATTAACCGAGTCGAACGCTTTCTCATAGTCTACGAAAGCAAGGTAAAGGGGGGATCGGAATTCAGTAGACTGCTCCACTATGATTCTCAAGGTGTTAATGTGGTCTATGCAGGAGCGGCCTTTTCTGAATCCAGCCTGCTGTCTTCTAAGCGTTCGATCTACTGCCTCTCTTATCCTTGATAGTAATATGTGGGACAAGATTTTGCCCACAGTAGATAATAGACAGATGCCTCTCCAGTTGTCACATATTGTTAGGTCCCCCTTTTTTGGTATTTTGACTATGATACCTTCCGTCCAATCCTCCGGAAAGGTACAGGTGTTCCATGCTATTTCCAGGATTGGCTGTAGCGCATCTGCTATGAGGCTTGAGTCGGCTTTCAACAATTCTGGCGGGATGCCATCTTTTCCAGCTGCTTTACCATTGGCCATTGCATGAATTGCGGTTACTATTTCAGTCTTGGATGGGGCACGAGTGGTGATTCTTATTGGCTGTGCATTGTTGCTGTTGTTTTCCTGAGGTTCCTGTGTAAATGAACCATTCAGGGCGGCGAAGAAATAATCTCTCCATCTTTGGAGTTGCTCCTCGTCGCTGCACAGCAGCCTTCCATCCGCACTCTTTACGGCATGCTTTTTAGTAGAGTGCTTTCCCGAGAGCAGAATAGCAGAATAAAAATCGTTTGAAGTAGAACGAAATAGGAAAATTTTATTTCAAGATTTTTTTTAGTTTAAAAGCATTGGATTTTATGATATTGGAATAAAAGAATGAAAGGATAAAAGGACTCGAAGTTTCTGAGAAAATATCTTCAGTTTTAAGGCGAGGTAGGATACTCTAAGGGTTACCTAAATAGTGAAGGTTTGCCTGTACACTCGTATATTATTGGATGGAAATAAAGGCTGTATTATTATCGAAGAAAAATAGAAACAGAGGTAATAAATTTCTTCGTAAAATACAAAATGCTGCCAGATGCAAGATAATGCAAACACAAAATACAAGGATAAAAGTATGAAGCGGATGAATAAATGAGAGAAGTTATTCTAGGAAAAGATGTCAGTTAACAAGCAAAATTCATTATGAAATATAAAACATCGAAATTGAAAATGGAAAAAATAAAATCTAAAGCAGTATCGATAAACAGCTTGACATAAATAAGCAAACAGTTTTTAGTTTTTCTGAAAACTTAAGAGAAGTTATTAAGTGCACCAAGTGAATTTAATGAATATGAATAAAATAATCGATGAAAGGTAGAAAGAGTTCTTCGGAGAAAAACTCCTTCCTAAAAATTTTCAAGTTTTGATCCAATTAACTTACGAAATGGTAAACAATTACAAAAGGATATTCTCAATTTTAGACATTTTAGGGTTGAGGGATACAGTTTTTTGACTTTAAATTCACCCTTTTGCAAATCAAATTAATCCTTTTGCAAATTAATTTCACCCGTTTGAAAATTAAGTACTTCTACATTATATATTATTATTATAAAACAACAAATAGTTTTAATTATTATATTTAATTCTTTGTAAAAACTCCTAGGTTCTTTATTACTGTAGCTTTGTTTAATTGCATGAGTCTAGTGCTGCTACGTATTTTTCGTGATTTCCTCTTGTCATAATTGTCAAGTACACCTGTCTTCTTCTTATTCTTTGACGTCACCACAACCAGGATCCTCTGGAGCTCTGGACGTCCTGGTCTTTGCCATTCTATACAACTCTTGACGTTATATCAATGACCTCAATGTTGCCTGCATATACCAGGCATTGGGGTTGATTGTCGAGATTGTAGATTGTTGCTGGTTCCATTTACCAATTCATGAAAATGCTTTCCCAACGCCCCAAGATGCCTTATGGTGGGTCCACACTACGCGGACTTGGGTCGTACGCGCTTTTGCCCTTTTTTTATATATAGTTTTATGACTTTTTTACGACTTTGTCCATAGTAAAGGCCGTGCAGCAAAACTACACGGACAAAAGGCTGTGCTTAAAAAGGTACATTGTACATCCACACAATATGAGCTTTTCAAAAGCGCGTACGCCGTTTCAAATGGGAATTGATTTTTTCTCACTCATGATTCAGAAAATTAAAAGTTCACGCGTGCTTTTGTCTGGCCGTACGGCCTAAAGCGCGTGGGATCTAACTCCGCGTAGTGAGGACGGGCCTTTAGGGTCGGTGATCAGATTCCACTCTTTGTCCTTGCAGTATGTGCAACGTGGTGTGAATTGCCATGTTATTCCATGGAATCTTCGGTAGAACTCCCCCTGTAAACAATTTCTTGGAGGCTCGCTATCTCGGACCATTCTCGATTCGAAAAGTGCTTGCGAAGGGTACGAGAAAAAGATTCAAAACGCAAAATGAAAGCTTTCCTGGTTGATTTGTTTCTCCCAAAGCCTTCGTGCTGTAGAAAAATATTGAGAGCCGATTTCCCCTGAATGGGACTTCAAATCTCCAAATTACACTAACAACATAACGTCATTTCACCGATTTGAAGTCCTATTGAGAGGAAATTTTGAGAGCCTTTGGTTTCTCTTCAACGATTTGTTTGGAAAGTTTGAGCTTTTGACTTGTTTTGCTCGGCGGAGTGATTTTCGGCGCAGAAGCGATTTGCTATCGATACGAGCATGCGATTCGTTATCAGCACGAGAAAGCGATTCGATCTCTTGCTCCGCTTTTATTGCCTTCGAATTCGTTAACGAGTCCGAGATCGAAGCAAGCTTTCGCTTTTGGCAAATCGTTCTCGAATCGAAATGTTTGCAGGGCCCGCACCTGTTGCTGCTCGCTCTCTGTATTGTTCTAGTTCTAGTGCTCTGAGACTACTGTATTGCTCGGTATCCAGCATTCTTGCATTAACAGTCATTTTCAGGCTTGATCAAACGTTCCATGAGAAAATTCTTAAATCATTTTGCCTTTGTCGTCTCGGGTGCTCGTCTTTTGTTCTAGCACCCGCTTATTGCTTGTTCCGTAGAGTTTTTTCAAGGTCAGATATTTAGCCTCACGCCAACTTTACTTGGAAATAACTAGCCCGATCATATTAGCCTATCCTCTCTCAGGGGATCGGCTAACATATTTCGTGCACTAAACTTGATTTTGGAAAAGACTTCCTCGATGGTGTTCAGCATTGGAAAATGTTGTGGTAGAAAAAGTAGAGTGTGCCTTTTTAGACCGACAAGATGTATGAATAGTAATACTATGTCTTCTCGAACTTGACCGATTCCTTGTTTTACTAACATTATTTGATGTTTTTTTTTTAAAAAAAAATGTAGAAGTACTTAATTTTCAAACGGGTGAGTTTGATTTGCAAAAAGGTGAATTTTATTTGTAAAAAGGTGAATTTAATTTGCAAAAGGATTAATTTGATTTGCAAAAGGGTGAATTTAAAGTGAAAAAACTGTAAGAAATTGCGAAAGCTAATATAAATATAGCAGATTAGACAAATTTTGTAATAGTCACCATAAGTTAACAAAACAATTCCATCACAACGATCTGTGGTTTGGCCGCTCGTTTTATGTTAGAATCTAATAAACGTTGCAATTTTTTTTTAATAATGAAACTTTAATATCAAAAAAATGCAAGAATTTTTGGGTTTAATAGTTTAAAAAAGTCTGACAGAAGGAAACCTTCCCTTGAATGTAAAGTTGGACTTAGCACCTGCATTCCCATACATAGTTGAAGAAGGAAGGTCTTCACCGTCCGAGACGTTACACTTTAGTTTCTTCACAAAAATTTCTTTACCCCACCGTTACCGGCGACGTGCTTCAGACTTCTTGAATAGAGGGATGAAAATAGCTTTGCAAAAAGTTGCCCAATTCGTTATCCCTCGAAACATTTTTATATTATCATTGTCAAAACAAGCAACACTGCGGGAAAAAAACACTTCTTCCGCTTAGGTCGGGTCTTCACCTAGCGGACGGGTGGACCTTCTCTTGCTGATTAGCGGGATTCACTTGTTTCAGGAGGCATAAGGCTAATGTCACATGAGTCTGAATTCAGACTCTGAATTTTTCCGACTGGGATTTTTTCAGCTCAGATTTTGGTGTGACATGATTCTGAATATTTCATATACCGTAGCTTGGAGACCAGTCTTGTGCGAAATTTTGTACAAAGTGTTTTTTTTATTATGTGGAAGTCTAAGCTCAGGTGTCACCCTTTGTACTACCAGTCCGTCATGTCGTTCACGTCATGGTCAGATGTCTGGTAGTAAGCTTAGCTCGAAGGATATGGAAAGAATAAGAAAGGTTAAAGGGAGTCTGGGAGGTGCATGAGGAGATAGCGATGAACCTTGCGTTTGAACTCCTGGATGTTGTATGAGTTCGGGAATACTGACTGTGGGAGGCTGTTCCACAGACGCGTTGTTATCGAAATGAACAAATTTCTAGACTGGTAGGGCTGTAGACAGTGGGGGTGAGCCGTGAAGGCTAGTCTGCGGTTGCGCGAAAAATTTGCCGAGGAGGCAGAAGGTTATATATTTCAGTGGAACAGTCATTGTGGTAGATGCGGTAGAGTTTCACCAGAGCCGCTACATTCCTGTGGTGGCTTAAGGAGTCAATTGAGGAGCTAATGCCGCCATCGCCAAAAAGTTGGAGGGCGCGATTTTGCACCGTGTCTAACCAAGCGCATGCGGTTCTCGGTGCCCCGGCCCAAATATACAAGTTGAATTCAAGGCGGGGACGAATGTAAAATTCAAAGATAACCCTGGCCAACGGCTGGAGGAGGAAATTGCAGTATTGTGAAGCTTGTTTTGCAATTTGGAATATATGATTATGAGTTTTTTTAATTCCTGTTTAATTCCATTTTTAAATAATCAGGATGATCTATTTTCCACAGATTTTCTTTGCTTTCAATGCATGAAATTAATTTTTCGCCGTCACTTTTTAGTATAATCTTACAGACGCACGCCTTTTGTTTAACAGTAAAGTTCAGACTCATCTGTCATGGCGCGATAAGAAAACATGTAAGAGAGCGAATTTTTATTCCAATTCTGAAAAATTCAGACTACATTTTCAGACGGAGTAGTCTGAAATTTTTCAGACCGTTTGGGTTTTCTGATTCGTATGACATGGCACAATTCATTTCTGTGCATTTTTATGAGGCATTAGCCTAACCCTCCGACGAAGCTGTCCCCCGGTAACCTCAACGGCTGTGACTCAGTCGGATGCTTAAAAAAATGAACTCATACAACATCCAAGAGTGCAAACGCGAGGCTTACTGCCTCCTCATGTATCCTCCAGACCAACGGTGGGCAATCTCCGGCCCGTTTTTATCGGGCCCGCGAGATCTTTAGAAGAAATTGCCCCACCTCCGGTTTTTTTGAAATTTTCAAACTTTATGTATTTTAGTGCGTAGAATCCATTTCTGAAAAAATTAATTGCCCGTTTCTGAGTTATGCAATTTTAAACTTGCCAAATTGCGCTTATTTCGAACGTGAAAATTCCCATATTTCCCCTCCGATTTTATTGAAATTTACATATTTAATTTCAAAAAAATCGGAAGTGGGGCCAGTTATACTATACATTTACCACAAATATTTTTCGATGTGATTCGTCTAGTTTAAATTGAATATTAAACGCACATAGCAATATTTATGTTCAAAGTTTAGTGCTAATGTTAAAAGTTACATCCATTGGGGTAAATTATACTATGCATCATTCCTTTTATTATCCCAATACACAAACCGGTTTAATAGACAAGAGGTCGCAGGGAAGACACCCATCCATGACACTAACACAATTAGAACATCGTTCTCGGGGGTATGCGAAAACCATGAGAAATTCCCCCATTTGAGTTTGTAAGGTGTGCCTCTTTTTTTTTGAGCCCGTACAATATCATACTTCAAATGAGGCGAAATGCCATTGTAATGCCAAAATGACAAAAACAAGCAAATTAAAGAAAGAAGGAAAATAAATACCAATGAAGAGCTTTTTTACTAGTTTGATTCTAATATGCATTAAGCTGCCTCAGAGTAAGTAAGAAACCTGTGCCTCCACAATGTATATGGGTCATTCTTTTACAAACCGGACAAATTTGGACAAAAATTGACCGACACATTTTTGATTTGGCTGACATTTTTTTTACGGGTTCTACGAAAAAAAAGAGATATGTACGTATTCGAGGATTTTTATTTTTATTCAATATTTTGGAAAAGAGGGGATCGAAAATTTGAGAATTTGATGATTTTCGGCTTGGAGACTCATTTTCAAAAATTGACAACTCCGGTTCTTCGCCTGCCAATAGTACTAATAATTTCTCCATCAATTAAAAATGCTATAGAAAATTTGGCATAGAATACGATGGTTATACTAAAAACTCGCTACGAGGTTAGGGCAATTGTTAAAAATTGATTTAAACATTTTAATTGTTTATAAAAATATGAATTTGTTCACATTTTTTATTGAAACTCTTTTTTTTAAAAAAAACTCATTCTTTTAGCTTCAAAATCAAAAAAAAGTTTCTGGCTCAAATAGAGCCGGAGTTTTGAAAACGAATCTCCAAGCCAAAAATCACCAAATTCACAAATTTTCGATCCCCGATCGAAAATCCAAAATATTGAAAAAAAATAAAAATCCTCGAATACGTACCCTTTTTTCGATGTAGAACGCGTAAAAAAAATTTCAGCCAAATCAAAAATGTGTCGGTCAGAAAGGTGTTCGGTTTGTAAAAGAATGACCCGTATTTATATTTTACAATTTTATCTAACCTAATTCCAAGCTGGAAATTTTAATGCCGCAAGAGAAGTAATAAATGTCTCTCCAGTTCGAATTTACAAACTCACCTCGCCCCAGCTCAATTTGGATATTTTACTGCCGCAAAAGAAGTAAGAAAGAATAAACCCTTGTCTCTCTACTACGTATTTACAATCACACCTCCCTTCATTTATTTCGATACATCAGTAGGACATTATTTTTGAAGCGGAACATTTCAAAAAAGTGAGGCTTCAGTACAATTCACCATATTGTAAGGGACAAATGTACTGCCTCGTGTAAGTCCCGCTCAACTCTATAAAAATTACAGGCCACAAAAAGTGTCAATTGACTACTACTGCCCTCGGAAAAAATCGTAAAACTTATTCTGGCCCATGTTATAAAAAGGTTGCCCACCCATGCTCCAGACTACCCTTACTCCCAGGACACAATGAGGCCATATAAATTGTTGTTGTTTTTCCGTAGAAGTTGTCGCAGGCCTCATTGTGTTCTGAGGGTTACCCTATCATATCCTCGAGCTGAGATTACTACTAGACATTGCACCATAACGTGAATGACATGACGGACTGGTAGTATAAAAGGTGACCCCTAATAGTAGGGGAGCTGGCACTTGAAAAAATCGTGTCGCCCCAAACTTCTGCCGTTTGGTATATAAGCTTTTGAAGTAATTTTAAGCATTTTTTATAATATGACATTTTTGCGGGAAGTGGACCCATTTCGAGTTAGGGGTTTTGGGGGGTAAAAAGGGGGTTAAAATTGAAAAAAAATTCTGCCGCTTCGTATGTAGGTTCTTTTAGGGCTAAATAACCGTTAAATACAAGTGGCAGAAATTTTTGACTATTTGCTAGGGTGTGGGGAGAAAAATGGCAACTTCAGCTAGGGGTGGCTTGGGGAGGGTCCAAATGGTCAAAAATGTCTGCCACTAGTATTTAACGGTTATTTAGCCCTAAAAGAACCTACATACGAAGCGGCAGAATTTTTTTTCAATTTTAACCCCCTTTTTACCCCCCAAAACCCCTAACTCGAAATGGGTCCACTTCCCGCAAAAATGTCATATTATAAAAAATGCTTAAAATTACTTCAAAAGCTTATATACCAAACGGCAGAAGGTTGGAACGACACGATTTTTTCAAGTGCCAGCTCCCCTACTATAAGCTTAGACTCTTTCACATAAAAAAACCCCCAAAAAATCCTATTTGCGTACAACGAGCAGGTGCTAGCAGAGATTCTTATAACAAACTGGGTAGTACTAGCGAAACGTAGAAACGACTGAAAGAAAATACTTTAAGAGGACTCTATTCGAAATCTACGACTGTAATCGAAATGATGTCAAATCAACTTGGTTTACTTTCACCTCGTTCATAGGTGGTGCAAGTGTAATTGAATGGTTTTATTTCACACGCTGATTTATTCTATATACATATAAGGTCTGATCATATTGGAATTTCTGATTGCACAATGTTATCGTTATTAATGATCATTGGTCTCCAGCGACAGCGCATTATTTATTGGTCAAATTTTGCAAGTGAGAAAAATGTCGTGCCAGGGAACAGAATTCTGCTTAAAAACACACAGTCATAACACGTGAAACAAAAAAAAGTTCACCTTATTTATTATTAATGCATTTTTACATCATCTATCATCAACATTTCATATTTCACTTGCGAAAAAGACTTACCACCCACCCCCACTTATTTTTAGCGATAATATTAGTAAATTCATTCCACACACCGACAAACATCACAGCCATATCCTTTTTCCCCCAGCTTAATCTTATCCAGCGTGTCTCTGTTCTATGTCCTGTTAACAAGGTTGCAAATAATGGAAAACCATCATTATAACGACACATTTCATATGGTGTAAGATTTCAAAAATGAGCACTGCACATTGGTACGGGTCTACAGAGAGCAGCAGCAGCATGCATGAATGTCCAAAAAATGAGGATAAATATAAGTGATTCTATTAATATGACGTGACCTTTGCAATATAAGCACATTTTTTTTTACCAAGGGTGGAAGAATAAAATAAGAAAAAAATATTTCTGGGGCAGGATGAGAAATTACCATTGAGACTTGAGTGAAATTGCGCCTACATACAGATTCCTTTATAGCTAAGAGTATCTCCATAACACAAACGGTTTCTGTCAGTCCCAGAAAGTTTTCTGGAAAATTGTTGAATGTTGTATTACGAACGTGGTCAGTACAATAATAAGAATATAAGGTATAAGGATATAGGGTATAGTATGTCGACAACTATACAAAAAGCCACACAATCATACTCGTAAGATAATGCAAAGTACTAGTCAACGAAAAAGTGATGTATACACAATTCGATGAACGTATAGTGTATATCCTGATTGGGTTTTATGTCTGACAGGATGTAGTAAAAGGGATTTCAAGAACATGCCATCCTCGAACACACTTACACACTCACAGGTCATTTCCTCTTTCCTCTTCTTAGTTATATATAATTTTTTTTTTGTTTTGTAAGTCAACGGTCCTTATTCCTTGACTTTATGAGTGCGACGATGTGGTGGATTGTTGGTGGTTTATAAGATTTTTACGACTAGCAAAGAAAGAAAAAAAAATATATAAAAAAAGTTTTTTTTTCCTTCCAAGTATTTCCTAACCTCCATCCTTTTTACAACGTTTGGACTTTATTAACAACGCACTCAAGTATATTTCAGGAAGGAAAAAGAAAATATTTTTAGTACACACCATCCGCCCCCGTTGAGGTCTCTAATGTCGTTGTTCATCCTTGGTAGATTATTTCTGATCATGGTACTCCTCTTTGTCTATGGATGATGGCACACGAAAAATATTAAATGGCACGCAATAAGATGAGCCTTAAAAAACACGTGTTTGCTTTTCCGTTCGTACATAGTATGTCAGATTTTTCTTTGTGTGGTTTAAGTTGTTGGTGAGATTTTGTTTGTTTTATTTTGTCATAAAGTGTTAAAGAGGTACTCTATGATGTATTAGTTGTCGTAGAGTCGTTTTCTTTAATACCGATTTAGGGATTTTTGCAAATATAACTGAATTGCTGCTCTTTATTACTAATCATGTTAAGGTGCAATGACTGCCTCACTAAGCTTCGTTTAAAAGCGTTAGTAAGAAAATGTAAAGTTACCATAGACACTGTAATAGCCCAAGCAAAGAAAAGTAAGGAAAATTATAAGGTTAGAAAAGCCAATTCAATTCTAGATCTCAGATCCTTCAAAAAAGCGGACTGCAACTGGGACCACTGCTTAGTTGAAGCTAAAATAAGACAGAGAATTGCTAAAGTAAAGAATTAATTTGGACACGGATTGCTTCTTTTATATGCTTGCCTAAAGAGTTTATATTTTATTGGCATATCACTGTAAAAGGTGTAACACACTGTGTTGTTTATCACACCAAAGTGTGTTGTTTAACGCACCAAATTGTATTATCCAACACACCTAAGTGTGTTGTCAAGAAAAAATGTGTTGTTTTAACACACTTTATCTTACAATTGACACGCTCTTCCGTATTAAAATTATAACACACTTTTTGGTGTGTTAAAAATAAGTCGTGAATTATGACCTGTTGTAGAAATTTATGTAAGCATATTGTACTTGAGTTATTATAACTCTATATAATTCGATGTTTTAGTCATAGTAGCCATCCTTTATGATGTTTCAAAAAACATAATAGCTAGGAGTTAGTTATAAGTTACGAATAAATAAAAACGGTTGTAATTAAAAAGTTACGGTAGTTACGGTTTGTTTTAATTTAAATATAAATATACCACAAAAATCAGAAGTTGGATCGAATCGTCATAAGATTCGTTAATTATAATAAAGAAAATTAAGAAAAAAAAATTTAACAAAGTATGCGTATATTTTAGTTCGCATGTGCCGGATTTTTTTTCCTCCATTTTGACAAGCAGCGATTTTCAGACTTTTTTTTCAAAAAAATGGAAAAACATTTAAATAGTCAGTTAGAAGATGAACGAAGATATTGCGCGTTCCGTAAATAAACTACAGGCCAAAGATTTAAGAAGAGAAATTACCGCACGTGGATTTTCCTGTTCAAAGATGAAGACAAAAGCAGAATTACAGAAAAAACTAAGGGAAATTTTGGAGAATGAGCTGCGTTCTGGTGGGTTGTCACCTTTGCACACGAGGGATGAAGTGGGCAGCGATGACTCCATCCGAAGAACTAATCTCGTCGCTTCCTAAACAATGGCAGGTGATACTGTAAATTTTTTAGCAAAATAAAATGATATTTTAAGGAAGGATAGAGAACTAGCCGTGAAGGAGAATGAACTGCTGAGAAGAGAAATGGCTCTATTGCAGTTAAGACAAGAAGAAGTTCCAGTAAACCTACAACCTGAAGTAGGAAAATTTAAAGTTAACGTTGGTCACATATCGGAGTTGATTCCACAATATGACCCAGCTGAATACTGCTTCGAATCATGGGAACGTCAGATTTTAGAAGTGATGTGAACGTATCAGGTGGACTCATCTGTTATGAAGACATTAATAATTTCCAAACTTAAAGGAAGCGCTTTGAAGTTCTTTTGGTCAAAACCCCTTCATGTTAATTTAGGTCTGGATGAAGTGCTATGTGAACTGGAGAAGATGTTTCATTCAACGCAAACCAAAGCAAAGCTGAGAAAAGCGTTTGAAGGACGTCAGTGGCAGTCAAACGAAGATTTCACCAGTTATTTTCATGAAAAGATAATTTTGGCAAAGCAACTTGGTTGGCCGGAGGAAGAGGTCCTGGAATACGTCATCGAAGGAATGGCTGATCCAGGTTATGAAGCTCTAGCTAGGACACAATGATTTTATGCGCTTGATGAAATCTTTGAAACATTTTCCAAATTACGAAAAACCCCATCCGCTATGACGTTTGCGCCTAAGAAGATTATGCCAGTTCCGGATATTAAGTGTACTCCACGGAAGAAGGAAGTTAGCACCAGAAGCAATCTGAGGTGCTTCAATTGCAACATCGTCGGTCACATTGCCCGTGACTGTGAAAAATAACCCAGACAACGAGGCTCCTGTTACGTATGCGGACAAGTTGGACATTCTTCAAGCGCTTCCAGCCAGTCCAAGAAGACTATCAACACAATTTCAGAAGTATCTAAGAGCCAATAGTTTAGATTTTTCATACAATATTTATGTGCCCTCCTTGATACCGGTAGCCCTGTTACCCTGTTGAGTGCAAGCGTGTTGCCGTTGTCCTTTATTGAATATCTACATACCAATGTACCACAGGCTTGACGTTATTTCGGTGTTAATCATAATCCAGTTAAAATTAATTTTGAATTTTCTATTATTTGCTGTTTTGACAATAAAAATGCAAATTGAATGTTAAAGTTGTTCCAAAAGATATTTTTCATTGTACGCCGAGAAGATTATATTTCGAGGAAAAAGGTAGGCTCCAGGAATTATTAGATGATTTGCGTAAGAATGGGATTATACGCCCAAGTGATTCCCCGTATTGTTCACCCATAGTTATGGTAAAGAAGAAAAATGATGAATATAGGTTATGTGTCGATTATCGCCAGCTAAACAAAATAACTGCTAGAGATAACTACCCTTTACCTCTCATTGAGGATCACATAGCTAATCTACATATAAAAAAAATATTATTCTCTGTTGGACTTAAAGAGTGGCTTTCATCAGGTCAGTGTAGCTGAAGAATCAATCAAGAATACATCGTTTGTAACTCCGCTGGGGCAATTCGAGTATACTAAAATGCCGTTTGGGTTGCATAACGCACCATCTGTCTTCCAGAGATATATTAAATCCGTGTTGGTATACATATATCGATGAATATTGATGAGTATATATGGATGATATATTAGTGACATCCAAGTCGTTAGATGAGCACTTACAAGTGCTAAAAGAAGTTTTTAAGGTTTTGTCCGAAAATTTATTAGAAATTCAAGTGGATAAATGTAGGTAATTTTTTATGTACCTAAATTGAATATTTAGGCTACGTTATTAGTGCAGAAGGGACTAAACCAAACCCTTGCAATATTAATGCAATTTCAGATTTTCCTATCCCTGCAAGTATTAAGCAAGTCCATAGTTTTCTCGGACTCGTTTTCTCGATGCCAGTAGTATAGGCTTCGGTGGTATCTAATGCAAAAGAAATCCGATGGTAAATTCCATCCCGTGTTCTACTTCTCTAAGAGAACTACCCCTACAGAGAGTAAGTACCATAGTTATGAGCTAGAAACACTCTCTATAATTTATGGATTAAAAAGATTTAGGGTTTACCTGCAGGGTATAAAGTTTAAGATAGTTACCGATTGGAATTCTTTGGTTTTGGCACTAAATAAAAGGGACATAAACCCGAGAATCGCGCGATGGGGACTGGAGTTGCAAAATTATGACTACTCTACAGAGCATCGAATGTGTGGAAAAATGAATCATGTAAATGCACTAAGCAGAAGCACAAATGTGTTAGCCTTAGAAGAGAATTCTCTGGAACAGAATTTCGCAATCTGCCAGAGCCGTGATAATGTGTCTATTAGAAAAGAATTAGAAATTAGGGAAAATAATAAGTAAATAAGAAATGAGAAACGGTTTAGTTTATCGAAAAACTAATGAGGGCTTTCGATTTTATGTCCCGGGGGAGATGGAGACAGAAATTATACGAACATATCATGAAATGTTAGGACATACTGATACAGAAAAATGTTTTTTAGAAATTAGTAGGACACAGGCGCGTACGCAGGGGGGGGGGGTTACTGCGGGTTAAACCCCCCCCCCATGATTCCAATAATAATAGGAAAAATTATAATTAATAAATATATCAACTTATTAAACAATTAAAAAATATTCCGAATAACGATGTATAATATATGGTGGATTCTTTTCAAACGGGATAGCAAAAAATAAATATCTCTCAAACTTTGGGAATATGTTCGTGAACTCGATGTGATATACCAAAAAATTTTTTAGCGCAATTGGGGGCGCCGTTTCGGAGTTACAACTGTTATTGTATTTCTCATTTATTTATAGCTCTCGACAAACTCTGAGTTTGGGGATGGCCATATAGATTTTTGTAGGAAATTTTCCGTCTTTTCAGATAAAATTACGCAAAAAACAATTGGACGCATTTTTGGTCAATTTTTTGGCCTTTTTTGGCCAAAATTTGAAAAAAAAAGGAATTTTTAAATTTTTTTTTCATGTCACCAATCGATTTTCTGACTCAAAAACTACGCGCCACCAAGTTTTCAGAGTAGTTGCCTTCTTTTCGGTAAAAAAATTGTAAAAATGCCCTAAATCAAAGTCTAAAGTCTTGCGCACACCACGAGACCATGATTTTTGGAGAAAAACAAGACATTTTGTGATATTCGAAAAATGGTCAAAAATTATTATTTATGTTTCTTCACAATTTTCAATAAAAAAATTGCGATAAAAATATACATACCTATAGGTAATTATTTTTATAGTGAAATAACATAAAATATAATATAAGTACATAGTCCTATTACATGAGAAAATTTTTTTTTTACCCAATATGTGTACAAAATATGTTTTGTGGACCCCCCCCCATGGTTTCATCCTGCGTACGCTACTGGTAGGACATACTGGATACCAAAAGCTAAGGTCAAAATTAAAATTTTTATTGAAAACTGTTTTAAGTGTATTGCATATTCTGCGAAAATTGGTAAAAAGGAAGGGTACCTTAATAATATTAAAAGGGGTACTGCCGTTTGAGACGATACATATAGACCATTTTGGTCCTTTACAAAATGTTAAGTCCAAGAAAAGGCTTAGTGGTTATTGATGCCTTCACTAAGTTTGTAAAATTTTATGGGATCAAAAGTACTTCCTCAAGGGAAGCCATTGCTTGTTTGAAGACATATTTCTCATATTACAGTCTTTCAACAAGAATAGTGCCAGACCGAGGGACGTGTTTCACATCTGCAGAATTCAGGGATTTTATGGATGCAAATTGTGTTCAACATATTAAGATAGCGGTGGGCTCTCCCCAGGCAAACGAACAAGTGGAGAGGGTAAACAAAGTTTAGCTCCTATGCTGGCAAAGTTATGTTCCAATGTATCTAAAACATGGGATGAAGTTTTATCTCAAGTAGAATTCGCTGTCAATATGGTAAGACACCCAGTCAAATGCTTTATGGGACTAACCAGAGAGGTACGGTCGCCGAACCGATTAGAGAACGGTTGGCAATTAGAGATAATAGAAAAGATTAGGGAAAAGGCCTCTGAAAATATTAAGAAAGCATAAAATTACTCTGAAAAATATTATGATAAATCCCATAGGACCCCTAGGTATTATGAACACGGCGCTTATGTTATGATCTCTAATTATGTCTCGACACCAGGAGTAAATCGAAAGTTTGTGCCAAAGTTTAGAGGACCTTATGAAGTCGTCAAAGTTTTAAGGAATAATCGGTATCTCGTTAAAGACATTGAAGGACAACAGGTAACACGGGTGCCATACACAGGTGTAGTAGAAGCTGCGCATATGAAACCATGGAGGAATATTAGCAATATTAGAAATTTAAAATAAATTATAATCTTTGTGAACGAAATAGTTTTGTTTGTGAATTGATAAAATTTATGTTTTAGAAAAGTTTATGTATGGAAAAAATTGTTTCAATAATTTTATGCTTATTTAGATTTGAGAAAATTGATGTACATGTACATAAGATATAGGGAAAAGATAAGGAGTTAACGTTCTTAAATCGAGGGCTTTTAAATCAGGATGGCCGAATTGTTGTATAAATTTATGTAAGCATATTGTACTTGAGTTATTATAACTCTATATAATTCGATGTTTTAGAAATAGTAGCCATCCTTTATAATGTTTCAAAAAACATAATAGCTAGGAGTTAGTTATAAGTTACGAATAAATAAAAACCGTTGTAATTAAAAAGTTACGGTAGTTGTTGTAGTTGTAGTTGTTTTAATTTGAATATAAATATACCACAGACCTGAAATCTAAACAACACACTTAACTTGTATTAACACACTTTTGGAGTAACAGCACCCTTTTGAGCTATGAAAATACAACACACTTTTTGGTGTGTAGAATAATTTAGATATTGTAACGGAAGCTTTAAAAATTATTAACAAGCTATGATTTTGAATCCGAAAAAAAACACTGGGATTTTTCTTTCCAAGTAGAGAAATTCGAAAAATAAGGAGGCCGTAGAAAAAAACAAAAAAAAGGATGAAAAAAATTGAGGGGAGTTGGGATTTGATTAGCAAAGATCCTGGTGTGGTTTATATTTTTTGATTGAGAAAACAATAAGTTTTTTAGTTTTGAGTTTGATGGGATAACAGACGTTGAGAAATCTAAAATAAAAATGCTTTTGGGGCTGGCGATTTTTTTTAATGAAAGTTAACGATAAAAGGTTGTCAAATTAGGCTTGATGAGTTCCACTTGAAGTACCTGTAGTACTATATTGGAGAAGTGGTAAAGAACGGTGTTGTCCGAACAGTGAACCGGAAATTCAAATTGGCGAAGAAAAAATTTAGTAACCAGAAGACTTGGAGTGAAAATTTGGAAAACGGTTTTAGTCTGGAGGCTTGTGTTGTGAGTTATTATCACTAGTAGATTCCGCAGCACAGGCGAGGAACAAGATCAGGATATATAAACTTCCAGTGTCTTAGGCAAGAAATTGACTGAGAAAGAGGAAGGAAAATCCGTAACAGTAACGGCCCCCATACGCTATATGCTGAGGTGCCCGCACAACCTCATATAATGTAACTATATGTAAATACACTTTGATTCACACTATAGTAATAATTATAATTTAAGGTAGTTTATATAGAAAACTAGATTGTATTCGTTGTATATAGATATAAGTGAGTAGGCCTAGTCATGGTAGTATGTAATAGTATATAAGGATAGTACATAAGAAACCCTACTATAAATACGAGGGAACTTTGAATGGAAATCAGTTGCTGTTCAATACTCAGCGACTACAGGGCGCTAAAAGGGTTTTAACTCTACGCTTTGTCGCTGAGGAACAGTTATCTAAATTAACTGTCTTAATTAAATAACTGTTTTATTTAAATTCGCGAGTTGATGAAGAAAACCAATATTGATACATTACATGGCGATCCTGCACGACAAGGACCTGGAGGGAGAAAAATTGAAAGATCCGAAGACTGGACCAAGCATAGAATAAAGAATATGCAAGATAATGATGTTTACAGCGAAAAAATATGCGCGTTTTTATTTCTTGTAATAGTCTAATATTAAAAAAAAACAACAACAAACTAGAATATAGATACACATATGGGATAAGATAGCGCAATAGTAAGAGCACAACAGTAATAAGTCAACGAGAGATGCCAGAGCATGAGGCAGTAGAAATTTTGAAATAACTCCATAGGATAAAAGCGAATGTAAAAAAAAGCGCCATATAAATTAAGAACGGCGGAGAGATTATTAAGAAGAAGAGTTGAGTTAAATGAACTAGAAATTCAAATTAACGATGTAGAAAGCAGTGAGGAGAGACTAACGAAGAATATTAGATGAAAATACGAGGTCCAGAAATGGAAAGATGTTTTCATATAACTTTCAGCGTGTCAATATCTATATAACTGCTAAAATAATAGACATAGATAAGCCAGTAAAATTTTTGATAGATTCAGGAGCAGACATAACACTAATCAAAAGAAACTTGATAAACAATGATCAAATCCCTATGAAGAATGCCGTCGGCCTAAACAGCACAGCAAACAGTCACTATATGTACCATCGTTCTTCCAATGATCATTGGCGTATCAATTGAGGATTTTCAAGGATCCAATAGCCGCTTTCTATTTATTAAAAAAAGCGGGTGTCTGTATCGTGGATACGGACAATTGACGTGAATACATCTACAATATTCTGAAAGAAATCGTTTTATTTTTTTATTGGTATCAAAAAGGTAGGAAATAAACCATAAAAAAAATTGAAAAAACCTTTTTGATCAATTCTAAGCCGATTGATTAGAGACCTTCAGGATGCACTATGTTCAATATTCTTCCATTTGGGGCTAAGATGTGAAGATTTTCAGTTTTTTCAACTCTTGAATAACCTACATACAACTGCCTGAGAAATTAAAGTTGTGATCATAGATTCGTTATTTGCTACATTAAAAAGCCCCATACACCGATTTTCATGGAAATCGGAATACAATTGGCAAACTTATCGGCCATCTTGGTGCGGCCATTTTGAATTTATAAGCTTTGATCATAAATTCGTTACTTGCGACCCTCAAAAGCCCCATATTCCCATTTTCAGTGGAATCGGAACACAATTTGTAAATTCCTCGGCCATATTGGCGCAGCCATTTTAAATTTATAAGTTTTGACAACAAATTCGTTATCCACTACCTAAAAAACCCCTAGCTACCCACTTTCATTGAAATCGGAGCACAATTGGCAAATTCAACCATATTTGGGCGGCCATTTTTAATTTCGGTTATATTTTAGCAACCATTTTGAATTTCATTTTTAAAGTAAACAATATAATTCTTTGATTCTTCACCTAAGTCATGGTATATTTCTTTTTTTGATATAAACAATAGTTATTGAGCTACAACTCAAAACTGTATGCCATAATTTCGTTATCATCGATTTTTTGTCATGGCAGCAAACTTACATACGTATTCACGTCAAAACAAGGCAAGTCGAAATGTGCCTCATCACTCATGATGTTTTTTTGCCAAAAATTTTGATCGTCTCTATACCAAGCTGTAAAACCCGTTGTGGCAGAGTTAGATGGTCCACAATAATATTTTATCGACTACTGTTCACAACTGTCAAATATGAACTGACAAATGACAGCCAGATCAAAATGGCGACGAAACGAAATCGGCCTGAAACATAAAACGAACCCAGTAGGATATGTTCGTCGCAAATGTACATTGTATTCTAGGGACTTCTTTGGCTTTTGCTGCTGAGATTTGGTTTTTTATGGGAAAGACTAGAGGTAAGCCGCCTTAGTAATGTCAACTCTGCAATATCTACAGTTCAATATCGACCACAAACGATATGGCTCCCTTGCTTATTGTGCTTACAGGTGATTCCAAAGTGAAAATTTGAACGATCAAATATAAATTTCAACCACAGACGTTTGGGATAGAAGTCGAATGGCTTATCCCCTACGCTTCCTAGGTTCCAAGTTAAGGGTGTACCGGACTGAAAGTAATCCACAGTCTTAGTGTAACGCAGTATTAACTATCTGAATATATTATTCAATACTACCTTGACTGTAGTAGTTTTTCTTGCTATCAATGGAAATTGGAACAACTATTCAATCGGAAATTAAATCCTGTAATAGTTCAGACACCTTTTTGCATCTAGCAAACCTCATTCGAAATCCAAAATCCCTACAACCACAAAAAAACAAGGTCCCTCTACATATCTCCTTATTCCCTGCAATATATCTCCCTATTCAACCTCTGAATTGAGCAAGGATTCAATTTGCCATAGATTGAATCTTATCAGGAACGTGTAAATTATTGATGAGATTAAAAAAAAGTTATTAATAAAAACATCTACTCAACTCTCCTGAAATCATCATGACTCCTGCCCAACCATGTGTGGATAGTATGTTCACGTTTTGTTTTTGCGATGATTTTTATTTTCTCCAATTTTTTATTATTTTTGTTCGATGATGAGAAATATGATATTGTCACTCGGGTGTCTTCTGTATGTCATCGTTACTAGATAGAGGAGGACGAGGAGTTATGAAGTTTACTGATTGTGGCCCATATATCAACTCACGCGCGTCGTTGAATATGTATTTATCAAAATAATACAAAAATAAACCCCAAAAAACAACAACAACAAACCAACCAGAAATTTGCTCGAGGACAAATATTAATTAAAGCATTGACATTTTTATTAAATATTTTTTTGAAGTTATTGCGATTTATAAATTGTTTACATGCTGAATGCAAATACATGGTTGTAATCTCTGATATTGTACCAAACAAACAAATATTTTGGCGAACATATCAAAGATTTAATTTTTTCATGGTATTGTTTGTGAACGGTGCTTAATTAAAAGTTCGCTTTGTTTTGGTTCAAATTTGTATTAACTAATCGCAAATGCTTCTTGGAATTGTTGTGATTGTTTTATTGATGAAATTAGCGAAATCATAAGCTGAAAATGATAATAGAACTTTATGTCATGGTTGAGTCATAAATTAATTTGTCAATGAATTCTACTTCAATTTTATTTTATTGTTTTTTGAATGCCATATTACTCACTTAGTAGAAGTCATGCATAATGTTGAAGAATAAAATTAAAATAAAAATAAATAAAATAGATAATGAATAAAATTTAGAGCATGCGACCAGAATAATCTATATCAAGTTCGTGGCGGAGGCGATACTTAATTTATCGTTTGTAACGCATGTTGATCTTGACAAAAATTGTTCTAAGCAATGGAGAAAGACGAATTGCTCACAGTAATCAAAATTTTTCATTTAAAGAACTGGACAGCCAAGAAGATCAAAGCAGAGTCGTGTCGCTATGGAGGATCGTCGATTAATGCTGCGATATGTAGCAAAGGTACTATAACTTGCAGTAAGTATGGCGCATAGTGAGATTATGACCGAAATGTTCAACGGCTATACGTGCTATTTGTCAACTGGGAAAAGACAGAACTGATGCTTTTCATCAATAGGACTAAAATGTCCATTTTTAATCCAGCGTCAATCCAAGGCGGAGTACTGAACCTATCCCAGTCAGATGAGAACTTACTTGGGTCTTATTATGCAGTTATGCACACACAAACAACTGAACTGGAATTTACAAAATGGTCGTTCATATGTCACCCTCAGAGCAAAAGCGGCCTATATTTGATGTTGCAGCAAAAGAGGAGTACAAATATTTCAGAGCAAAAATGGTTCAACTGTTATTCAGAGCAAGAAGGGAACGGAAAAAATCTTAGAGCAAAAGTGGGTTAACTTTCTAAACCGTTTTTGCCCTCTAACGAAAAGTTAAACCTCTTTTGCCCCCAGTTTTTATTTATACCGCAGTTACTTACATTATTACTTGAAAATCTATATTTAGACAACATTTCCTTCACTTTACTAGACAAGACAATGCAACTGAATTCATAATTTTGAATTTTTTGGATTTTCCGCGTTTGTAACATAAATTGTTTGCATGTTTGAAGTGTTTGTAATTACTTATAAGTTTTATGTTTTTGCCATTTTCCCATTTTTGACTACTTATTTGGGGATTTTTGCATTTCTGACATAAATTTTAGTCATTTTTATCTTTTATCTTTATAGTAACCGGTAAAATACGAAAAATAGCGGAAAAATTAGGTACAGGTTGAAATTTGGCGGCGAGCTTCCTTTTAGGGTTATTAATAAGGAAAGACCACTTTTTAGGGGTTTTTAGACCTCAAAATGGGTATTTTTCGATTTTTCTGCAATTTGTTCGTTAAAGGCTAAAAAGGGGCAGAGATCTTCTTTTTAGGGTTCTTAATATGACGTATTAACCCAGCTCGGGAAACCCCTTTTCTAGAGGGAATTTTAGCCCCCAAAATCAGTATTTTTCGATTTTTTTAGTGTTTTTTTTATACCAGTGACGTTCTGTATTTTAAAATCTGGAGAAGAGCATTTCTGCGTCGCTGCTTATAGACTCTTTAGTGCTGGTGTTATCATTATAACCATCAAAAACAATAACACAAGATCAATTATCTCTGTATCCCTTAATGTAACTTCGTCTACAATTTTAAATTCATCGTAAGGATCAGATTTTGCAATTTTACGCATTTCACCTTTCTCAATAAGGGACATATAACTTTTTTCCAAGACTTTCGGCCAAAACCAAAAAACGAAAATCTCCTTTTTATACGCTTTATATCAGCTTGACCTGTATGTTGTATGTTGTATGCTGTATGTTGTATGTTGTATGTTTCATGTAAACAAATCTTGCAACTTGATTTTGACCCACTTCCAGGTAACGGATCAACTTGAAATTTTGCACATATGTATAGTTCGCGTGACAATGCTATCTGACCATTTTGTAAAAAAATCAATATGGCAGTTCCAAGATGGCGGCCGAATTTTGCAATTGTGCTCCCCGACCCCCATCATGGGTATCAAATGAAAGAGTATTACAAGTAGAATACAATTAGCTATGTAGGGTTATTCAAAATTCAAAATGGCGGCCAACAAAAAATGGCGGACTACCTTTTTCTTAACAACCCACTCGATAAATGAAAGGAAATGACAAGTAGAATACTATTAGTTCTGTGGCGTCATTCAAAATTCAAAATGGCGGACTACCTTTTTATTTACAACACCCTCGGTATGGGTATCAAATGAAAGGGTTTGATAATTAGAATACTATTAACTGTGTGGCGGGATTCCAAATTCAAAATGGCGATCAACACAAAATGGCGGTTTACCTTTTTCTTTACAACGCCCTCGGTATGGGTATCAAATGAAAGTGTACGACGAGTATAGTATAGTAAACTGTGTGACGTCATTTTAAATCCAATATGGCGGTCACTACAAAATGGCGGAAGACATAATAGACTAAAAAATATAAAATAAAAAATATATAGTTTAAAAAAACTAAAAAATACGCTTTGATTTTAAAATGAACTAAAAAGTAAAAAATAATTTTGAATGTAAAGTTTTTATTGCTCCAGCCAGAATATGGAAACAACCTACCTTTCGAAATGTAAAAAAGCGTGGGCCGCTGGCGAAAATTTCCGGTGGTAATAAAATAAGAATATAGGAAGAGAGTCCCACGCTGTTTTACATTTCGAAAGGTAGGTTGTTTCCATATTCTGGCTGGAGCAATAAAAACTTTACATTCAAAATTAATTTTTACTTTTTAGTTCATTTTAAAATCAAAGCGTATTTTTTAGTTTTTTTAAACTATATATTTTCATAAGATATCAGATATTGTATTGAAAAAAAACAAAAAGATATTAAGCAACATTGCAAAAATATTGCAGAAATATCGAAAAATATCCATTTTGGGAGCAAAACACCAAAATTGGGGTTTCCCATTGTGGAAAATCGGTAGACTTTAATATCTCTTATTGAGAACCCTAAAAGGAGGATCTCTGCCCATTTTTATCCAAAATTGCAGAAAAATCCAAAAATACCCAATTTGAGGGCTAAAACCTCCTAAAAAGTGGGCTACCTTGGGTCGAAAATTGGTAGACTTTATAACCTCTTATTAAGAACCCTCTCTGCCAATTTTCAACATGTATCTAATTATTTCCGCTATTTCGGTTTTTCGGCTTCATTTACGTGTACTATTATTACTACCTTCAATTTTTGTAATTTTTGCATTTTATGAATTTTCTCAATTTACGTTTTTTTTACATAATAGTAGTAGTAGAAAAAATGTTCAATTTTTCATAAATTTTGAATTTTTAACTACATTTCAAAAATTGCAAACATCAAAGTCAAAAACTGCAGATATTTTTGTCAAAACTGCAAACTTATTGTATTTCTATTAAAATGAAAAGGCAATCATTTTGAAAGTGAAAGTGTCACATCTAAAAATTAAAGAAAAATAGCAATTTTTTTAGAAATTCAGGCCATACAAAAATGGCATGACTGAACGGAAAAATTTAGAATATTTACCCTAAAATTAAAGATAAATTTTCAGAAAGTGGACAAACTAGAACTAGAGACAAACTATAACAATTGTAATAAAAAATGAAAAATTACAACAATCGTAAAAATGTACGCTTTAATTCTAAGTGAAAAATTCTATAATTTCGAAAAATATGAAAAACGAAAATTTCAAAAATAACAAAAATGTTTTATTGTTGCAAAAATTAACCTCAGTAATGCAAAAAAAATTGTATAAATGCAAAAACTATAGTGGAACCTCATTAATTGCACGGCACTGTAAAAAATCTTCGAGTTACGTAAAATTCGAGTAAAGGAAGTTGACGCTTTGGTTATGCTTTTATTGGTAAAAGTATAAGCAAAAGCATTTTTAATGAAAACTGAGAACAAAAGGATTTCAAATTTTAGTTCCGCGCAAAAGCGGTATAAGTTTTCAATAGAGCAAAAGCGGAATAAAAAGTTAACCCGCTTTTCCTCTCGGTTTTTTTGATACACCGTTCTTGCGCTGAATTATAGTTATACCATTTTTACTCTAAGAACACGAAGATATTCCTGTTTTGCACTAAAAAAATTATCGAACCGTTTTCATTTCATTTTTTTGTTGTTTATAATTTAAAAAAAGCTACATTTAAACTTTATAAACAGATTCCGGTATATGTTTACTAGAAAGTACATAAAAACCTACATTTAGGGAAAAAAAGTTCACGCTAGGACCATCTCTCATTATGTTACAAGGGTTTTAATATTTTTTCGAAAATGATCAATTTTGGCCGTAAAAATGAAATTTAATTTTTGAAAATTTAAAAGCATATTTATAGCATTAAAATACGTGTGTCCTATAATTTTTTTGAAAATCCACCGATTTGTTCATTGTTTAATGCACTTTTAGTTAAAAAAATAAATAAAATGAGAAATTTGGATTTTTTGAGGTTAGAAAATATTTTTAACGTAATCTCGCCCCACCAGTTCGATAGCCCTTTTTTCGTTTTTTTCTACAACCAATAGAACCGTAGAGATTTGAAAAATAGTGTTACGATGCATTCAAAATGCACGTTTATGCACTTTTCTCGCTATGCTTACATTTGATTTTTCCAAACTTTTCGGTTTTTGACTCAGGTGCATGTATGAACTGAAAAAATAAATTTTTTTTGAAGTTTCGGTTACATCACTTATCACCAATTTTTTGTTCATTTTCACCCTACTAAATGAGCAAAACCAGGCAAAACTGCAAGACTAGTTTTGTTCATTACTAGGCCTAGGTGAAGTCGTCCCACAATTCAATTTTACTATGTGCGACTTTGGTATGGGCATCGGACTTATCGTTCTCCGAGAATGATAGGATAACCGAACGGCGTCAAAAGAAGCAGTTATACAGAAGAGTTACTAGTATGTATTGTGTCACTTGAGCCTGAGAACGGCGGTTGAGACCAAGATCAAGTCGTCGTTTTTTCCTGCGCTAAAGTTGAGGCTGTTGAGACTTGAACTTTGATAAAATCGAAAGTGAAATTTACACAAAAAACTGAATTGATGGCAGAAGTTTGTTCTACAGACGGATTGTTGGTCACAATCAATCTTTATATACGATAAAACATTTATCGCAAAAAACGAGAAAATTTTATTTGAGAATTGGATCACGATCGCGACGCTTAAAACGGTGATACAAACCACTTAAAATTTGGCGAACGAAGTTCGGCGCCTCTATGATCCAATGTAGAAGCTGGTGTAAGCAAAGGCCGTTTGATGGCGAATAGGGCGAAGTCAATCTGTTGAGGAATGGCAGAGAAAGTAGGTAGGTAGTGAAGCGGGAATAATAAAAGTAAAGAAAGAGGTGGTTCTTTTCTTAGGCTACAGATCCATATAACCGAGGGGCAGAAGCTTCTCAGTGAAGTACTGTCCACTTGGCGATTCACCTGCGGCCACTTATGTAGCTAGTGAACTGTGTAGCGAGCTTCGTCGAGGTCACCTTTCCTACAATGTAAACATAGACGGCAGGCCGTTGATCCGTAAGCCTCACCCTCCCGCCTCCAATGAGTACCTTCTAGGGACCCCTTTTAACAGTCACATTGATAACGCCAGGACGAAGTAATGCTTTTACATCACGTAACTCTCTGGACACAAACATCACGTAAAAGGCTTGATGAGTTTAGTCAGTAAGAATCTGATTCTACCGCTTGGATGCGGACTCCTAGAGGTGTCTCCTGCTGTAGGCAGGAGCCTTACCTAGGGGCTCGTACACATTCCCTGCTAGACCGATGTAAGATTCTCCCCACTCCCTCGGTAAAAAAAAGAAAGATGGCGATCATGTAAAAGGAAGTTGTAATTCTCCATAGTATTCGATGGACTACGATTGTATTTCCACTTACTTATGCGTGCCCGAACTGCACAAGGTGTACGAACGAAACGGTAGAGGTGCAGCACATTATCTTTCAAAGTCCAAGGTTCGCCGGTACAGCGCAGGAAGTACCATTACCATATATATAATATATTGGAGCACATGCTCGAAAAGGATGTGGAATATGATGGAAGAGACGACGAGAATAATCCACAGTAATTCAACTGGATGGAGAGTAACCCCAATACGAACCACAGTAAAAACAACTGATTCAATCGCCATGGGGAGAATGGAAGACGAGAATGTGATTCTGGTGGGTAAAAGACCAGCATGATAAAAGGCGCATTTTTAAAGTCATAACGAATAATGCCTGTTGTTATAACCGAGGCCATACACAGTCAAATTTGTTTGCAAAACTGTTTGCAATATTGTTTGAATGTTTCGAATACACACTATCAAACAAATAGTCAAACAGAGTTTCAAACATCATTTCATATGTTTAGCGTGTCGTAGTCGTATATCGGAAAAATTTATTAATCGGGAAGATTTTCGAAAAAAATGTATAGCAAACACAAGGTGTTGTGTTTAATGATTATATCTGAATTATAAAAATTATTTCCGAATGACCTCTGCTACTTTCGACCAACTCCTCCGCAAAGTTACACCTTTCATAAGCCGAAATGACTGATAAATTTGAGGAAATGTTTACAAAGGGTAGCATACACGAACAAATTCAACATCACACAAGTAGTCACGCCACAAAAAATCAAAAAATTTTGATTTTCTTCAAACTATTTGTCAAACGTGAAAAGTGGTTTGCAAACAAGCCAAACCCTATACAAGCTCAAATTTCACTTGTTTGCAAACAGGTTTTCAAATAAAGTACCTCGCAGTTTTTAATCCGGAATCGGCTTTCGATCGATCTATCCCAAACCTACGGCAATTTATTCGTTATCTCATACCGATCAATACTGTATATGGTCACAAGTTTCGAAAATGGGCCGATTTCGAGACACAGCGAAAATGGACCGTCTCGTCCGAACTCGATATATGCGCGTTTATCGGCATGTTGGATGTAGACCGCTGATTGTTTAGATATATATACATGATATATATGATGGATATTGTCATACAAACACAGACAACATATATTTATATAAGGGTGATTAGGCGATACCGCCGTGAACGAACTCTAAATATCTTCGGATTTGCCTCCAACTGCACATTTCGCCGTTTTTCATCCATTCAAATATTTTGATGGGGCGTCTTGCAAAAAAATCGAAACAGTTGAAAATAAAGGCATCGGTAGTCTAGGGAGTAAGGCGCCTGGCTACCATCCCAGAGGTCCCGGGTTCGAATCCCGGCAGAGCCCCACGGTCCTTCGCCTTTCCCACTTCTTTCTTCTTCCATTCCTCTTGTCATAGCCTTCCGCTAGCACTGCCCTGCTCCACCAAGCGCATGTCATCGGTTGGTTGATGGTATTCAACTCGTTTCAGGAGGCATAACACTCCAGCGAGTTGTTTCTCATTGCACCGATGCCAGAGTCGCGATAGAAATGGTTAGGGTTAGGTGGTTATGGCAGTTCCTTCCTACTTCTCTCTTCCCCTTCACTATCTATCGACTAGAGCTTGCTGTTCGACATTGCACTCTATATAAAGAAAATAGATTGTCGACAGTACAAAGGGCTTTCCCTGAGCTCTAGTCTTCCACAAGAAAAAATATAGCGCGTGTACCCAGTGCACGTGAAAGATGTGAAATATCTTTGGCGATCTTTATCTTTCTTTAAATTGAATAATTAGTAAGAATAAGTGCTAGTGGTACTTTATTTTCTCTTTTACCAATAGTAGCACCACCTACATTACTATATACTAGTAATGAACGATGTATAAAATATGTAATGTCGAGCTTTTGATTAACAGATACATAAATAGCTACAATGACAATTATTTTCCCATTCAGAGTTTTACACTCAGTAATACAAAATCACCAACAGGTGTCGTCACTGACTTATACAGTTGAGTCCTCGCGCGGTTTGGGGTGATAATGTTCACCTTTCATGTTGATTATGCTAGATTCCCACTCCTGCTTGAACGTTCGGTCATTTATATTTAACAACACAATTGAAGTTAGGTACACTAATATCCTCGACTTCATTTATCCAAGTCTCAGTAAGAATAACGATATTCGACTTTTTATACGCTTTATATTAGCTTCACCTGTATGTATGTGTGTATGTATGTATGTATGTACGTATGTTCTATGTAAACAAATCTTGCAACTTGATTTTGACCCACTTCTATATAACCGATCAACTTCAAATTTTGCACATATGCATAGTTCGCGTGACAATGCAATCTGACCATTTTGTAAGAAAATCAAGATGGCGGTTCCAAGATGGCGGTAGATTTTTGCTATTGTGTTCCCCGACCCCCGACATGGGTATCAAATGAAACGGCATGACAGGTAGAATACAATTAGCTGTATGGCGTCATTCCAAATTCAAAATGGCGGCAAACAAAATGGCGGACTACCTTTTTCTTTACAACCCACTCGGTATGAGTATCAAATAAAAGGATGTGATAATAGAATACTTTTCGCTGTGGGGCGTCTTTCCAAATTCAAAATGGCGGCCACCACAAAATGGCGGTTTACTTTTTTCTTTACAACCCACTCGGTATGGGTATCAAATGAAAGTGTATGACAAGTATAGTATAGTAAGCTTTGTGATGTCGTTTTAAATCTAATATGGCGGTCACTACAAAATGGGCGAACACATACATATAATAGACTAAAAAATAGAAAATAAAAAATATAGTTTAAAAAAACTAAAAAATACGCTTTTATTTTAAAATGAACTAAAAAGTAAAAAATAATTTTGAATGTAAAGTTTTTATTGCTCCAGCCAGTAGAAGAAAACAACCTACCTTTCGAAATCTAAAAAAGCGTGGGGCGCTAGCTAAAAGTTCCGGTGTTAATAAAATAAGAATATAGAGAAAAATCGGTTTTACTACATAGTAATCATGATTAGGTAGTCTACGCAGCCCCAATGGGCGCGTTTAGGCCCGAGTTATTTTAACTCTGTTAAATTATCGCTGTTAACTTAGCAGCGTTTCTAGCACGCCGTTTGGCAATTCTCATTTTACAGCTAGTAACAGGCAAAAATAATAACATTTCCCATTTTACAAATAAAAAAAGCTAAAAAATGAATAATAATAATAAAATCTTCATTCTGTATTAAAATATTTCTAAATTATTTGCTTACAACAAAAAATTACAAGCAAACGTCAATTCATTTTGGTTGTGCTAAATTTTAGCTAAGCCAAAAAGCAGAAATAAGTTAGCTAACAGCCCTAAAATGTTTATGCCGTTGTTAACTTGCCTAGCTCAGTTAAATTAACTTCGGCCTAAACGCGCCCAATTATAGCGAACGCGCTTCCTTGAGAATTGTGTATCGTGGTAGCAAACTGCCTTTTCAAAATTTTAATTTATTCATACAAATATATGTATGTATTACATATGTATTTAGTCTCTCGCTTAGATGAGGCTTATAAATCCAGCCAGAAGACTATAATTATCAATTTCGTCATTTCCGCTCCATAGGCTTTGGTAGCCGAATGGTTAAAATGTAGGATCAGCGCCAAGGGTCGGGTCGTGTTGGAATCGCCTTCGAAATATATATTACCCTTGTCCAAAAGTCAAAAATTCGGAATTATTTCAAAATTTTGAATTTAAGAAAGACTTAAGTACATTGCATACAAATTTCAAACGATTTAAGAATATATTTTCAATTACACTGTTCAACAGAATCGATGAATCGATGACAATAGTTTCAATTAATTATTCTCAACTAGCATACCGAAAACCAAATAAATCGGACAACGTTTTTTTCGTTCATTTTCAAACTTTAAACATTAATAACTTTTTAATTCTATCGTCGATTTGCATGAAACTTGGCACCAATATCATATTTTAATACCATCAATCGATTCCCCTTGGTCTCGACATTAGGTGGAATTCGCTGTTGAACAGTGTTATTTAAGAAAACACTGTTACTTCATCCATTTTGTTAATATGCCGTATTTTACTTAAAAATTTAGTACTTTTTCATTTTGACCAGAAATTTTGTTCGGTGTAGGGAATATTTGTTTTAAAATTGCAATATTTGCAGGGAATTTTAAGAAATATTTATTTATTTATTCAAATCCAATTTGTTTACATAGGATAATACAATATAATGCATTAATACTAGCAAACCCTACAGAGGTATAAGAATACCTGTGCGTAGGATTGGATACTTAAATTAAAAACCAATAAACTAAAATATAGATGAGTTTAACCAAAATAATAACAAAATTCAAAATCTTAAACTATTAACAAAATTTTCTTAGGTATTTAAACAAACATATAATTTATGATCAATTAGAAATTAACAGAGATCCATTCTTTGATTTTTCTCTTCCTAGATTTAGATTCCCGCAAGGTTTTAAGATCGCTGGGTAGGCTGTTATAGGTATTAATAGCCATTATATAACTGTTTTTGGTACCTGCAGTTTTACGTATCTGAGGTAAAAGAATACTTTTATTTCTAGTTATACTACTTGAATTAATGTACTTGTTCATTAAATCACTATAGTGAAAAGTAAGAGACTCCAAAACAAAAAGTTGATACAAATTTAGTGGCTTGTTATTTGATAAAAATTGATTTCTGGAGACCATCTTTAGCAATTTTATTTGAAGTCTTTCTAACATACTTTTATGAGATGGGGAACAACCACCCCAGGCAATAATTCCATAGTTAATAATACTATGAAAGAAAGCATAGTATATCATAAGTAGGGTATCGCTTGTCATGATATTGGAGATTTTGTTGAATAAAAAAATTAGGTATTTAGACTTATTAACAATATACTCAATGTGGTTTGCCCAACTCATCCTATAGTCGAAAATAATTCCAAGATATTTACAGGTCTCAACTCTTTGTAGATTGGCACCATTGGCACAATGTTAAAGTTTTGTGGAACGCTGATTACCAAACGTAATATAGACCGTTTTGTCAACATTTAATGATAATTCATTTAGTGCTAACCATTTGGAGATTAATTCAAGGTAGTTATTCATATTCGATTCAACAAGTTCCCATGTTTTATCAGTAGATATTACAGCAGTGTCATCAGCAAAAGATAATATTATGTCTTCCGGTAGATTAATTAATAGATCATTTATATATAAGATGAAAAACAACGGCCCAAGAATTGTGCCTTGTGGAACACCAGTTTTAACTGAACAGAAATCACTCATACACCCATTTACTTTAACACGTTGTTGTCTGTTATGCAAATAACTTGTTATTAGTTTGTGGGCATTACCTCTTATGCCATAGTTATATAGTTTATCTAATAATATTTTGTGACTAACTGTGTCAAAAGCCTTGGCAAGATCAAGAAAAGTAACAGCAATTGGCCCACTTTTATCAAGTTTGTTATAAATAAGATTAGTTAAATAATTTAGTGCATTTCTAGTTCCCATATTTTTCAGAAAACCAAATTGTTTCTTAGATAAGATATTAGATTTATGAATAAAATCAAGTAGTCTGCAATACAAAAATTTTTCAAAGATTTTAGCTAAGTTCGATATTAGTGAAATAGGTCTATAGTTGGTAATTATATGACGGTTCTTAGATTTAAAAATAGGTTTGATATCAGCACATTTCAGAGCATCAGGCCACGTTGATTTTTCAATACTGAGATTAATTAAATGGACCAGAGGAAAAACAATATAACTTGATAATCTTTTTATGGTTTTCATGTTGATATTATCTACCCCTCCACTTTTCATCTTCATTCTATTAATGATATTAGATACTTCATAATTATCAGTAGGTGAGATGAAAATTGTATTAGGATTGATTTCTGGTAGAACAAGTGAAGAATTGCGAGGTTTATCAATTTTTTTACAGAGATCTGAACCAATATTGCAGAAAAAGTTATTCATAGTATTTGATATGGCAATTTCGTCATATATTTTTTGATTATGGGCATCGTGAATGTATAGGTAATTTCATCATTTTTATTAGATTTCTTACCAAGTATGTTATTGACAACATTCCATAAACTCCTAGTATTGTTACAGTTCGATTTAACAATGTCACGATCATACATTAATTTTGCTGATTTGATAACTTTATGTAATATTTTGGTGTACTTTTTGTACTCATTCTTAATAGTAGTGTTATTAGGATTAGATTTCCACATATGATATAACATTTCTTTTCTATTGCATGAAATTAAAATTGCTTTGGTAATCCATTTACTCCTGGGGGTACATTTCGATTTATTTTTTTTGTTATTATTACATTCTTTAGCTGCATTTATACATTCTTGTATTAGTTTGATCAGTGCATTAGTTGCTTCATTAGGGTCAAGCATTGATAAGATTGAAGACCAATTCAAATCCGCAGCTATTCTGTTCAACCTCCTATAATTAATAGGGACAAAAGACTGCCTGCCTGGTGAGGTCTTGATTTTATTAATCGATAAGAAAAGTGGGTAGTAATCATTAAAAAGATTAGCATATTTAAAACATTTTGTTGTAATGGAATTGGTTTTTATAAAAAAGTTATCAATGCAAGAGCCTTCATTCACATTGTTGACAGATGGTCTAGTAATACTACGAAAACCAGGCTTGTATCCATTTTCCAGTAGGTTATTCAAGTCTTCCTGTCCTAAGACATCCAGTTTTGATATATCAATATTGAAATCTCCAACTATAAAATGATTTTTGTATTTCTTAGAGTCATCTAGGAATTGCTTTAACTCAAAAATAAATTCCGCTTTCGGTAGGTCATGTGCTCTATACAGACCCGAAATCATTAATTTTTTGTTATTTTCCCATTGAACTTTTACATTAAGAATTGATAGTTTGCCTTTTTTAATAATCTTAGTATCATTTTTTATATAATCTTTAATGTAAACTGCTACACCATCAGTAATGTTAATATTACTGTCATTATAGTAAATGTTATAGCCAATCAAGCTGAATACTTGATGATGCTCGAGTACTCGAGTTTCAGTACATACAATAATACATGGTTTAATCACCAAGCTCTCGATAAAAACTTGCAAGTTATTGAAATTAGCATTCAAACTTCTAATATTAACCAGTAGAATATTTTCATCATTAATTTTAATATATTTGTTGAGAGTATTGAGATTGTGAAAAAAATTTTCAGTTTCTATTAATTCATCTAGTACAAAATTAATTAGCTCGATATTCTGTTCCATTCCTAGTATTTAAGAATTAGAACGAACTTGATTTCTAGTTAACACTGCGGATTTTTGTATAACTTTTGGTTGCGGCTTTGAAGAAGCGGTACCTGAATTAATAGCGGTGGACGATTGCTTAGATGTAATGTCATTCGTGTTAGTCATATTAGATGGCGACTTAGGTCCTATAAAGTTAGGTGTCATTGGTGTAATTGCATACTCAGTATTGTCAATGTATGCAGCAATTTTTTTCTTGACAATTTCACATGCATATGCATCGCCAGCGCGATGATTAGTATCATATGATTGACCGAATTTTTGGTTCGCATAAGTGCAGTTCGCACACGAAAAATTTTTACTCTTACAGTCTTTTGATAGGTGATTTTCAGCACAGAAAATACATTTAAGCATATTGTTGCATTTTTTGGAATTATGATTAAATCTCGAACATTTGAAGCAAAGAGTTATATTTAATGCATCAAAAGCTTTACAACACTGATAACCGATATAAAGTTTATGGTTATTTCTTGTTAGACGCTCATGAAGATCTGATGTAAGTTCAACAATTGCACCTTTGTTATTGTTAGCGCATTTAAAAACATGAAGAATCTTGCACTTATTATTCGAGTTGTAGAAATTGCGTTCATTTATGTCATATTCCATATCCTCAATATTATTAAAATCGCTTGAAATTCCAAAAACTTTTATTCTAGGTTTCGTTGATTGTTGCACTGTAACATCATACTCGTCACCAAGCTTTTGTTGTAATACTTCGCATGTTCTCGACACGTCATCGCTTTTCGAACACTTAACAATTGTACTTTTTCAAAGGGCAAAATTAAATTATTTTTTATTATATCACTAACTTCTTTTGATAGTTCATCATCACTAATATTACCAGACTTCTGAGTCACTTTTATATCAGGAATTTTTACCTTTTTAGAAGTTATTGACATGGCGGTTTCAGCATAAGATGGCTTATTGTTTTTCATTAATTCTATAGAATTCAATAACAGTGAATTATTTTGTTTGAGTTCTTCGTTTAGTTGCTTCAATAATATATTTTCAGACAGGATTGCTCGAACATTTGGATCTTTATCAGACAAGGTTGAATTATTTTGACAACTATCTACTTCTTGAAATAATTTTTCTCGGGCTCTTTTAATTTCATTTTTTTTATTTCTGCAATTAAAACTCTGCCTTTCAAATCTAAAGAAATTTTTTCCATGTCATTGAAAAGATCCTGATGACAGTTGCATATTGCAAATATATCACTCAAAAATTGAATTTGATTAAGCTTGTTAAACTTGTTATTAAGCTTGTTATTTCTTTGAAATCAAAAGTATTATGGCTTACAATTTAAATAGCATCGGATTTGTTTTAAATATTTAAAATAACAATTTCATATAAAATATTTTTATAGGACCTACATGAATATTTTTATAGCACCTGCATTATAGTAACGAATGAAAATTAGTTGCGATAACTAAAATGTTTAAATTTTTAGCTGCCGCTATATGCTTACAATTAAAACAATTGATTGACTTTTGCGCATTATTGTGCTAAAAAATACAGATATATGTATGTACATGACTGCATAAGTCCATAACTCAAATTTTTAGATAAAAAGTAATTTAAGGCGGGGCCCATTAACCATTTTTATAGAAAATCAAGTAAATTAAGCTAAATAATCGTTTTCATTAATCGGCATTCTGCCCTTCTACAGACAGAATTCTAAGAAATCCGAATGCTCCATCTAAATTATTGTAAGTTATTGTAGTTTTAAGAAATTTACTGTCTCAGTAATATTTTGTGCAATTAACATTAGTAAGAGTCCTTTTACGTCCTTTTTAACTCTTATGCACCCATTGCTTTATTATACCTTTTTAGAAATACATAATTTTAAATTAAAGCTTTGAAATATAAATAAAAAATTCAAATGCCTCGATCAACAAGCGCGGATCCACCGTTGTGGGCACGATGGGCATGCCCACAACCCTAATAGACTTGTGACGTCACACTTTCACGGTCTATTGAAATTGATAGGCTGATGATATTATATCGTATGCCTTAATAAAATAAAAAATATATGAGTGTGGTTAAGACCACACTTTAGAAGTAACACTTTTTTACCCAACAATGCCGCAATTATTAAAATATTAACCAGCTAGCAGTATGCAATTGATATAATGGAGGTCTGTCGGATATATAGTACGCTTTCAGAAAAGTAAGGCCAACGACAGATGCAGGAAGTATAGTGACGAGCCTACCGAGGGACTTGATACAAGTACAATTTCAGAATATCAATATGTATGAATTCCTATTTAAATTAAAACCTAAAAACGAAGCAAAGGTTTTATGATAACTGAAATATTTTCGATTGAAACTGGTCTAAAAATCGCGTAAAAACTGCATCAAGTGAGGTTCCATATGTCGTGGTTCTTTTGTCAATATTGGGTCTGTTTAGACGCTTCGCTTCCAAGAACGTTGCTCACAAACTTTGTGGATGAAGGGAGAAGTAGGGTGATACCTCTCATCATCCCCACTTTCCCCTTCATCCACAAAGTTCGGACCTAGTATCTAATAAAAAAATAATATTGAAATCGCCACTCAAAATCATTTGGATTTCGTTGAACTTTTGACCTAGTAAAATTGAACCTTCAGAAGTGAAGATTGTCATGTATGAATTCCGGCAGAATGAAATCGACAGAAGAGTACTTTCGGAAGTCAATTTACATACCTTTATTACATTCCGTTAATAATGATTTAGGGAAGAGATTGTCTCCGGAGGTATAGATGTTTTCAAACGAAGAAAATAGATTGTCGACAGTACAAAGGGCTTTCCCTTAGCTCTAGTCTTCCACATAAAAAAAACAAAAAAACTCCGTGACACAAAAAATTTGAACAGTTCTGCGCACCTCGTTGCCAAGTTTTATAAATTTTGTTCTATCATTTCCCCTGTTTTCATTTAAAAAGGCAATAAACGCAGAAAAAACTCAACAAAATAATTTGGGAAGGGATGCGCGCATGCCGAATGAATAAAGTTAAGTTATCTTTATATGTATTGAGCAGAACTCAACCAAGTAAATCTATTCATCATAATAAGTATAATTTTACTATAATTATGCGAACTATTTCTGATCTCTAAATTTAAAATAATTTAAAAACAATTCTGAATAATTTTTTTTTAAATATACATGAGCATTTTCATTCATAAGTTGAAAGTTCTCCGCAGCCGCAAGCAACACAACCTCCCCAGGCAGAAGCGCGCATGCAACTGACGGAAAACGTCACAATTCTAGTATCAAAGTATTAAAAACACAAATTTCGTATTTTTTAATAGAAATTCCTACAAATTATTTCTGTAGAAAATATGTAAAATACAAAGAAGAAAATTTATGTCAAGCTTTTAAACATTTTTAAGAGCTTTTTACCCCAATATGCGGTAAATGTCACGGAGTTTGAATAGATCTATACTCGACTTGTTTCAGTTGGGAGTTTTTCTACCTAAACCAAATGTTAGTGTCAGGGACTGGAATATCGATATCGAAACAGTGAAAAAAGTGTTCCAGATGTACCTACCGGCTATTCATTAACGATAGTGAATCGACTGTTATAAATGAATACCGACTCTGGATGGCCAAATGGAAAAGAGAATGTGAAAACAATTCCGCCCTACCAGAGGTGGTAGCTTATCTCATTGAAGCGACCAAGATTTGTACCCTAACATAAAAATTTTCTTACAAATACTGGCAACTCTCCCGCTCAGCGTAGCTACCGCAGAGAGATCGTTTTCTACTCTTCGCAGAGTAAAATCTTGGTTTCGTGCCTCAATGGCACAGGGAAGATTATCCGGACGAGCTCTCCTAAATATACACAAAGATGTGAACCTGGATATCGATGGAACTATCAACGTTTTCGCGAAAAAGAAACGTAAGCTTGAATTTGTAATTTTAAATTTTTTAATGTAAAATATATACTAGCGTTTAATTTAATTTAATATCCTTTGAAGTTGTAAAAATTTCATCAAAATCGCTTCAGTAGTTTAGAGTCTAAATGTGACATTCTGTTGTGTAAACAAACACTCATTTACTTTTGTAATTTTCGTGAGCGAACAGACTACCGTTTTACAGGGTAATTAATTTACCTACTAGTGTTTGCCCCACGGCTTTGCCCATGTGGAAATATACACTGTACAAAATCTTGGTCAGGGCGTCATATATTTTGTAAGCATCTCCTTTGTAGGAATGCACTTGGCCGATTTTCGGGTGGCTGTGACCACAACCTTTTTTAAGGGCTGGATCCGCCCCTGTCGATCAAGAATTGAACCTGCGACTTTTTCGGAATATCAACGTCAAATATCATACACTCAACCAACTCGTCCATTCTAGGATTCTTGGTTTGTTATTCTGGCTCGTCGCATATAAACACTTTTCTTTGGTGTTACTCTTTTTTTTAATATCTCCATCTTATTCTGTCTTCCTCAATATAGATCTTCCGTCGCTTTCGAATCGTTGCAAATCACAACAACAATTGCATTAAGCCAAGCGTTCCAACCTTGAAAAATTACTCTCAACACGCGCAAAGATGTTTCACAGCAAAAAAAAAATGAGAAAGAATAAATTGCCGTAGGTTTGGGAGAGATCGACCGAAAGCCGTTTCCGGATCAAAAACTGCGGGGTACTTTGATTGTGTAAGGCTTCGGTAATAATCATCCGCCCATTTCAGGACTTTCCAACAGAGCTTCTAGATGTTCATCTGTAGTGACTCTTCTCGGTTTTTCATAGAAGTGACAAATCGGGTGCCGCCACTTTCCGAAGCCTTTGTTAGCCCTTCAACCCAAAGTTAATTGATGTATTATGATTAATATTAGAAAAATTATATACCGAGCATCAATTAAGAAAGAGTATTAACTCTCTAAAAAAATGAATTTTATCTCTTTAGTGTTCGGTTTCTTCGACATTTAACAAAATTCATTTTTACTACATGCTTACATTTTCCCACACTTTGAAGTAGCACAAGAGCGGCAGATGGTATAATTTTAAACTGAATATGCTTCTGCTAAATTCAATGCCAGCCAATAAACATCAAAAGGAATTTCATATATACATACAGTGGCTCACAGTGAAAATCGTCCACCTTACGAGTAAGAGGAATTAAGTAGTTTTTTTCATCTAGTTCTCAACAAATCCAAATAAGAATTTACATAACAGTTTTTCATTTATTTTCTTCAAAATAATGACGAAAAATTATGAAATTAATCAATAACAAAAACGGGAAAAATTCAAATTTCCGGAAAGGTCATATTTCTATCTCACAATGAAAATCGTCCATAACACTCAATACTAAGAAATTTCGTCCATAACACTCAATACTAAGAAAATTGGTCCTCCTTATGCTGCAATTACTGCTAGAAGCCTGTTCGGCATTGAATTTACTAATTTTTAGTATACTTAGGATTAATTCTAGCCCATTCCTGCTTGAGTACATTTTCAAAGGTCTTTCTGCGAGGTAATATTGTCTTACGAATGCTCCTGCCCGGTGTATCCCATAAATTCTATTAACATTCAAGTTAGGGATTGAGGAGGAACGGGGAAAACTGTTTTACAATTGTATATCAGCCAATAGCGTTCAACGTCTGAGGTATGCTTAGGGCCATTATACTGATAGAATGCAAACCCAGCAGTAATACTTAGAAGTTGCGCACTCTGGTGCACATTTCGTTTTAGAATATCAAGCTAAACCATTGCATCCACTGTTCCTCGGATGAACTCAAGGTTGCCAGTGCCATTTGCCGTCATACACCTCCATCCGATACCAAACAACCGAGTATTGCAATTCGTTCTTTAGGAGTCTCTCATTATAAGGCGGGCAAAAGTCAAAGAGAAATGGCAGATTGTTGGGAAATACTTTTCTGGTACTGTTTTTTGGCTTGCTTGCTATTCTACCACTTTCTTCACACCTTTTAATAATATATTGCACAGTTGTTCGACTTTTTCCAACAATCTTTGCCATTTCTCTGTTACTTTTGCCCGCCTTATAATGAGAGACTACTAAAGAAAGAATTGCAATACTCGGTTGTTTGGTATCGTATGGAGGATTATGGCGGCAAATGGCACTGGCAACCTTGAGTTCATCCGAGGAACAGTGGATGCAATGGTTTAGCTTGATATTCTAAAACAAAATGTGCACCAGAGTGCGCAACTTCTAAGTATTACTGCTGGGTTTGCATTCTATCAGTATAATGGCCCTAAGCATACCTCAGACGTTGAACGCTATTGGCTGATATACAATTGTAAAACAGTTTTCCCCCTTCCTCCTCAATCCCTAACTTGAATGTTAATAGAATTTATGGGATACACCGGGCAGGAGCATTCGTAAGACAATATTACCTCGCAGAAAGACCTTGAAAATGTACTCAAGCAGGAATGGGGTAGAATTAATCCTAAGTATACTAAAAATTAGTAAATTCAATGCCGAACAGGCTTCTAGCAGTAATTGCAGCATAAGGAGGACCAATTTTCTTAGTATTGAGTGTTATGGACGAAATTTCTTAGTATTGAGTGTTATGGACGATTTTCATTGTGAGATGGAAATATGACCTTTCCGGAAATTTGAATTTTTCCCGTTTTTGTTATTGATTAATTTCATAATTTTTCGTTATTATTTTGAAGAAAAGAAAAGAAAAACTTAGTTATGTAAATTCTTATTTGGATTTGTTGAAAGCTAGATGAAAAAAACTACTTAATTCCTCTTACTCGTAAGGTGGACGATTTTCACTGTGAGCCACTGTACATCACTCAAAATATGTATTGCTGGATCAAGTGTAAAATTTATTACCACCAATAAATCACCTGTCATTAGTAAGAAGATAGATGTAGTACAACACACCTTTGCTGCCACCATAATCAATCGCATCAACAATCAAAAAGGCATTCAATGCTGAACAATGCAAAATCACTGCAGTTCCATAGTATAACGCTATAGTAGTCAATTATGAAACACACCAGTCATTCTTCAATATGATCTATGATAAAAAAAAAAGGAGCAGGTGAGTATGGTATTAAATTTAATTCGAAAAGGTTCATTCAACAACGATTGAATTGAAACGGAAGTGGAGGAGCGTTGAACGGCTCAAAACCAATTTAATATGATCTCCAATTATTCTCTAGGCAAATAATACAGATTGTGTTCAAAATAAAGCATGAACTGACCATCGAGTTTTTTTTTTGTTAAATCTGCAACAGAACGAATTTGTATATACATATTAAAAGAAAAATTGTATGCCTACCTGCCACTCAGTAAATCACCACCAGGTGTTCGTTTACTGAACTGAAAACAGGTTGCGAATTTGTACAGGTTAACGAGATATATGTATTGTATATATCTATATATAATTCTTTTCTGCCTTCTTTTTGTTTGTTTTTATTATTTTAATTCCCCCCGGAAATAAATTCAATTCAAGAACAAATATTCCCTGCAGGAGGCAGGTGAGAACGAAATAAAATTGCGGCTTAAGTAGACTTTGGTGTTGGCGTTTAATTTTTTATTTTAGCGCAATTCTCAAGCTGTCTTGTAATTGGTACACAGGATATTCTGAAAATTTTCTTTATCAAAATACTGCAGCAAATTTTTTCGCATCTGCAGGTAAAAAAATTATTTTATTTTTATTTTATTTGTTGTTAAATGAAATTCTGACGAATTTTCTTTTTCGTAAAAAATCGATTTAACTCTTTGTGTAAGGTGCGCACCTATAAACGCTTATATTTTTCACAAATGAATTCGCGCGTTGTTTGTATTTTATTTTATTCCAGTCTATTTGAGATAATTTAATTAAAATAAAAGCGATTATCACAGATGAACGCTTCTTTGGAGATTTTTTCAGCAATTTGTCTGAAGATGTGTGATGAATATGCAAGCTATGGTGCTTTTAAATTCTTACTTCTGCAAAACGAAATTGAATAGTATTGTTGATATTTTATAGGTAAAGAGTATGTTTTATAATTGAAATATACAGTAGGCTCAATTTACTACCATTTTTTAAAATTTATTAATTTTAAAATAACAGATTTTATCTTTAAATTCACGTTGCGTAAAACCATACTTATATTAAAGCGGACATGTAAACAACGATGGCCCTGGGGTGGAGCGGGTGCTCCAATTTTTGATAGTGCATTTTGCAATAAATGTTTATTTTTGAAAAGTGACAGTTGACGCAGCTACACAAATTGAACACTTCATCCCCACAGGAAACCATCCGCCCATAACATCACTCCCAGAAAATAAAAGGGAAATACTGGAAAACGAAATCAACAAGATGCTAGAACAAAATATATTCGAAGAATGTGAGTCCTCATGGGCCTCTCCCGCCACAGGCATCTCGATACTGTTAATGATGGATCAATAGCAGGGCCGGAGCTTCCGATGAAAAGGACCCGGGGCAAAACAAAATGTGGGAGCCCCATTCAAAAATCACTTGTGATGATATAGTATAAATGAAGGGTAAAAATTACAGTATTTTGTAAATTACTATATTTTTTTTAACATCTTATACCAACTTGTGGAAACAGTCATCATATTCTAGCAATGTTTTATAAACGCTCTTATGACATTTTGTTGCATACAAACGCGAGAACTTATCACTAAAAACTCTTTTTTCTAGATTTTACGAAACTTCAATTTAGAAAAATTGCGCTCGACTTTCGCAGTAGTCACAGGGACAGTTAGGAGCATCAAGGGTGCTGTGACCAAATCTGGATAATTGGACGATAATGAGGAATTTTGAATGATCAAGAAACGGGCTAACTCTTTGGCATCTTTCATTGAACTGATCTCTTTTGAAAATGTTAACCTAACAGAAAGGTAATAGTCGAGTCAAATTAGTATTTTCTGATCTAAAAAAATATATCCTTCATTTTTTTTCTTGGAATCGGTTTATTTTGGTGTTTTAAAAAAAATGTTAAGTCGAGAACCATATCACCAAGGCGTAAAAAACTATTCAAGGTCGAAGTTCATAAAATACAGTTTTTTACGAATATCGCGCTTTCTATAGCTCGGAGGCCAGTTAAAGTTATTATGAAAATGAAAGACAATTAAATTCCCCCAAAAAAAGATATCTTTCATCTTTTACATAAAACGAACAGTTTAGGCAAAAATGTGCTTCAAAGTTTCCGCACAAGGCATATGCATATCGTCGGTACAATAGTAAACTAGCCAATCTGAAAATTTATTAATTTTGGGGAGACTCAAAACAAAATATAATTAATGAATGAAAATCAGGCTTTTTTTCGTAAATATTCAAATAAATCAGTTGTATTAGCCTTGGACTATGGTCTTTTGGATCACACTTTAAATAATCACAATGTAAATCAAAATAAAATAAAAATTTCTCTAGTTAAGTCAAGAATTCCAAAATGTCAGATTGGTTAGTTTACTATTGGACCGACGATATTAGCCCAGTCACTTTATACATAAACCTCTAAAAAATCCAACTGGAAATTTTACAGCGGGATTCTCTTTATTTTGGGGTCACAAATAATTTCCCAAAAGTCCATAAAGCCAACTGACCGGATACTCAAGCTACGGAGGGTCAAAGGTCACGAAAATGATTTTTTCTTAAATAACCCTTAAATTATCGGTTTTACGTAAATGGCTAAGTAAAATTTGTTCGTGAGATAAACATGCATAAAAATCTCCTGTCGAGCTATTCGTGAAATAAGGCCACAAACAAAATTTGGTTAACAAAATGGGCCACTGGCTGGCCATACGCAGCGGCTATTTGAGTGAAAAAGTTTTATATAAATAATCGGAAGATGTAGAGGAGAGGAGGGTATTATGGAATAGTCGGGGAATATGGAATACCGAGGTTTTGGCTATGTTTGTTGCTGCTGTTATGTCAGAATATCATGATCTAGTCAAGAAAAACTCCCATGATGCAATGCACTAAGAGTTGAGCGCTTGTTGATGTCGTACCACTCGCTACAGAACAAAATGTGTTTAATGATTTTCAAGAGTTTCTGTTGGTAAGTTTTCAAACATTTGAATCTACCAGTATACATGTGTCTTGAACATTGATGTTAAGCACTACAAACACTAAAAGAATTGCAGTTTGTTATACTGTGGTCGTTTTTTAATTGACAATTTTTTGTCCATCAGTTTAAAGGTTCATTTTCCACGATGGCTTGTCGGGTATTATGGAATACATGGTATTCCATATAACCCAAAAAAATAAACTGAATAAAAATAAGTTTTGAGCATAATATTGATAGCTAAATAATAATTATTAATTATATAAATAGCAATATAGTCTAATTTATAACCATAGTACATTTTTAAAAAAAAACATTGGTTGAGACCACCTATCCCATATTACCCGACTATTCCATATTAACCTCCAATTGCAACTTTTTTTTAAACACATTTTTTTTTATAACAAGAAAATAAATAGTAGTTTTTTTACAAGTGACAGTTCATGACAATTAGTTATAGTATGCACTCATAATGATTTTGAGGATTTTTATTCAAAAACCAGTTAGTAATTTTTAGAAATGTAAATGGTATTCCATAATACCCTCCTCTCCTCTACTCTCCTCAATAAAACAACATTCATTGGAAAATATTTATAGGTGTAGTTTCAATAACAATTTCAAAAAGAAGCCAGCAGATGGCCCACCTTTTATATGAATCAAAGAAGGCTTAATCTTCACGGGCTTGTAATAAGATAGAATTCCCGCTTCCAGGATCTCATTCATAAAGTTGACACAAGCATACACAACAAATAGATGCACTCGTATAGACTAGTGGCGTATGCGTTGCTCCGCAGCTTGTCACCCCAATTTCTCTACATTGGTTCATCTAATTGGTTCTACATAAATTTTGTATAGGACATTTTTACGCAGATTTATCTCAGGAACAAAGTTTACTTAGCCAAAATTTACATAAAAATGATAATTTATGAGCTATTTGAGAAAAACTCATTTTCGTGACCTTTGACCTTGAAGAATATTTTATGCCTTCGTGATATTGTTCTCGATTTTTAACATTTCTATTAAAACACCAAAATAAACCGATTCCAAGAAAAAAAATGAAGGATATATTTTCTTAGATCAGAAGCCATTTTTAAGTCTAAAATGACTGGACTATAAGTTCATTATTCGCAATATTTCGTCTTGAAGAACAAGAAGAAAAACAAAATCAAAAGTTTAGCTTTTTTTCTGAATCCCCAACGCCATGTTCCGTTCGCTAGACTTTTTTGTATTCAATATTATTTGGCTCATACATTTAAGTACATCGCAAAACCTTTGTTTCAAAGCATGAACAGCGTCGTTCCTTCCAGAAAAGCGAGTTGGATTCAACGTTTTCAAAGTGGGTGCACCGTTTTCGTACACTCTCTGTAATTTCTCCCATGGACTGATACTGTTGACAAAAAATCGTAAACAGGTTGAAGAGTTTCGAAGAATTCCTGCGTCTTTCAAAACAAGATTTAAATTATGAGCATCGCAATGTACAAAATGTGCATGTGGAGCTACATCTTTAATCCTTTGTTGCAATTCTGAATTAGCTTAGCTCATGACCGCTGCACAGTCGTATGCCATCATTGTTGATAATATGTACAAAACGGAAAACTTGATTCAACTGATCGATTTTGCTGGCATCTTGGGTCGTGTCCAAAAAATAGAGAAAAATCCAGCATCCTTCAAATCGCGAATGAAATTGTTACGAATTTCTTGCGCCAACAAAGAAATGACCGTTTTGTATTTTATAACTTAGATATTTCGTGTAACCAGCAGGTCGCGCCAACAATTCACTCAAAACCGGTAATACTTTGCCAGCAGAGCAATAACAGAATAAAATTGCGTTTATTTGAATCCTGAATGTTGTCACTCGAGCCTCGAAAAGGCAGATTGCACGTTTGCTTTAGTATCATTGTAACGTCAGGAATTCGTTCGATTCATTGTAACGGTACCGCCACTTTGATAAGTTCTTTTTATTTTCAGACTGCGCTATTTCACTCGTGCACTTATGAAAGATCATTATTTTCTAAGTAGTTTGTTTGGGTATTAAAAAAAAAATTTTGCAATATGTTTCGGGGGTTTTTCTTTCCATCCCCTGCTAGGGGCCCCGCGGCACTGCCCCGGTTGCCCCATTGTAGTTTCGGCCCTGACCAACAACTTAGATAAATCCGGAGGAGAGCCGCGAAATATAAATGCACCCTTTAACTTATTGCCCACTGTAGGATACCTTGATTTCGGTAATTTTTTTGGAAGGATCTAGGAGGGAAGTAGGCGAGAGAAAAAAAAACAACAGAAAGGACGAGGAGTTTTTTTTCAGTTTTGGGAGTTTTGTGGAGCTGACGTGAACGGGAGCGAGTTGAGCTTTGTGGGCGAGACCCGGTGATTGTGTTAATTTGTGCAGCTGAAAAACTAACCTTTTTGTGGAGCTGGTTCTAGCCAGATTCTAGGCAGCAGGATTACTACCGGTGTGGTGTCTTTTTGGTGCTGCTAGCGGCATACCGGCATTAATTGGAGTAACGGGAGGTCCCTGGAGGCTCGCTAATTAACAATAAGAGGTAACCAGACCAAGAGGAAACCCCTGGAGGTGGCGCCCGGTTGGAGGACAGCGAAGCTGTAGCCTAGGAGCGAGAAGATTTAGTGGAAGAGCCGATATTTCGGGAGAAAAGGCCGCCCCAACTTAAAGGAGTAGGCGCGACCCCGGGATTAAGGATTCCTACAACGCAATATCTCAGGTACCCCAATTTATATTATATATAGGTGCTTTGTGCCGCGCTCCGGCTGGCCGGGTGAACCTCCGAGCATATCCCGCTGAAGATCGCCTGTGCCGTAATAGGAGCAACCGACTTGCACGACGCAGCGAGCGATTCGGAACCCTGAAGGCGACCGGAAGGGCCTGCGAAGAATAGCGTACCAGGCGAAGTGACATTTTTTTATTCATTTAAATATACTTATTTGTTTACTTTTATTGTACTATTTTTATGTGGTGTTGACAGTTGTTGCGAGTAGTAGATTCTAGGTTACTACCATTAATGTTCAGTATTGTTGTCTTTAAAAAAAACTTGTAGATTGTGAATTGTTTTGCTTGGTAGTTGGCACTAATTTAACCCTTTAAATACGTCCAAATAATTTTTTTCATTCGTTGTGTTGCGTTAGTTGCAGGAGGTAGTGGTATGACCCCGAACGGTATGGCATAGCAGCTGGCGATAACCTTAGCCTCGGGAATTTTTTTTGGGGTCCCCATATTTTCCTTTAGGGTCTTTGCGTCCGCCCTGATGGTGGCGTTCCCGAGTAGGTAAGTGGTGATGCCTTCTTACAGGTGGTACTTCCGGAGACTCACACACCCACCACCCCCCGGCCAGTCCGCCCCATGCTTGACGTCTGGGGGTACCACCTTCCGGGTTTTTTCAGTTTTATGTTTTTTTGAAGACTTTGATTTTGTCCGATTTTTTTTATTTTGTATGTTTATCGGAGGTTGGCCTCTTCGGGCATTCAACCCCAAGGTGCACGTTACAAACCATCAGAGTTTGCATAGATTACCGTAAACTAAATGCAATCAAGGCAGCCGATAAGTATCCATTGCCAAGAATAGATGACTTACTTCATCCAGCCAAACAAGCTACTTATATATCCTCTGAGGATCTCGTAGATGGTTATTGGTAAATAAAAATGAATGAAGCAGACAAAGAAAAAACAGGTTTCATAACACCATTTGGTATATGGGTCATTCTACGATAAGAGGTTTTGAGTCGATATAGGATGAGGCCAAGGGGAAAAGTTGGAGTTTTTTGATTAATCACATATAATACGATTTTAGTCTCTTTTATGTACACATTCATGTACGGCAAGTCACTTTATCCATATTTAGTTACTTTTTAGAAGGCCAGGGTAAATACATCAGGCAGGCTAGAGACACTTTTTTGGATCCTCAATGTTCCATGACACCTGATGGACACGCAAAGAACCAGGGAAAGTCTTTATGTGTTTTTTGGCACTAACAAGCAAAGCGTCTTTCTCTAGGATAGTTTTGTCGTCAATAAGGAGACCATTGACGCTAGGACAGCATCTGATAATTCGCTCAGAGATGCTATGTCACGGCCACTACCTACCAATCGGCCTGCTGATCTCTTACACCGATACCATCAGAAGCCCCTTACCATGTCCGGCTTCACGGTAATTCTTAGTAAAGCATATTAAGTTGGGGGGAAATTCTGTCAAATGAGTAACAAGAAAGTAAAACATTTATATGTTGCGGTATTGTGTCACAGGTCCATCGCACCAAAAATGCTGGTTTGCCACTTCGGCTGGCAAGCTGTTCAAAATTGGCTGTAAGTGAGCTCATTCGCTGGAGGTGAATGTAACAAATTTTGTGACGTAAAACAATAGCATGTAACCTTTACTTCACCTGATGCCTCTTCTTTTGTATAAATTACATCCATGTGCCCCATTTATCTGTTGACCTGAATCTCCGAAATGGAATGCTCCATACTCCTTTAGAAGTTAGCTATATCAGAATTAGTTTGCACAAACATCTTATGATCCACATTGTCTCCCCTGGTCAGTGAGTATCTCCCCTGGTAGTTAGCTTGCCACGGGAAATACGGCAGGGGAGAGACGTTTTCGTGACAAAATTAAAATTTTTAACTGACATAACTTAATATTGGGTTAATAATATATCACACCTCCACTATTACAATATTGTTGAATTTAGGCAGTAAATACAAAAAATAGAGTTAATTTTATAAATTTTACGACTGACCAGGGGAGGGACACAATCGCCTTGCGAAACCACTGCCACGCACTGTCGCGTCGCCCCAACCAACAAATGACAGCGATTTAACGGCTACTGTGTTTAGTGTTACAAACTTCACATTGATACGCGTCCGTGAGCGCCATTTAGAATATGGCCATCTAATACTTCTGTTTACATTAACGGGCCAAAATGCGCCAGGGGAGATACACAAAAAAAGCGGGACAAAAAATAAGTTCGAAAATTATTGCAAATAAACAAATATTTTTGTATTTTCCCTTTATAATACTTAAATATACTTGTTTAAGTTTGTGCTAAATAAACTTTAATTTAACAACCGCGACAAAGAAGGTATATACTGTCTGCATGTTTAACTAAAACCGTTAAAGGGACAGGCCAGGGTAGAGACTTTTTCAGACTTAAATTTTGAATTTCAGGAAAATGTACTATAATTGTGCATTTAATCATAGTGGTATTTCTAGAATGCATTAAGATGCTGTGATTTATTGCATAAAATGACAACATGTAGAATAAAAATGCTATTTTATAATGGATGCCGTACACATTACCTCTTATCGTAGAATGACCCATATATCGATTTAATAGAATGCCTTTCGGGCTCAAAAACGCGCCTGCAACGTTTCAAAGGTTAATCGATAGAATAAAAACAAAAATGGTGGGAGCCCGTATGTTAGCATATTTAGATGATATCTTAACTCTATCATCCTCATATGAAGAACACCTACAAGAATTAAAAAACTTTTTAGGGTGCTTGCATCAGCTCGCTTGCAAATAAATCGTGGCAAAAGCAATTTTTTCAAAGCCAAAATTAAGTATCTTGGCTATGTGCTTTCAAAAGAAGGAATTCGACCAGATCCCGAAAAGGTAAAAGCCATCCAAGAAACACCAGCTCCTAAAACATTGAAACAACTGATCTCTTTTCTGCAAGCTTGTTCTTGGTTTAGACGTTTTATACCAAATTTTGCGGAAGCGGCACGGCCCTTGACAAATCTCACCAAGAAATCTTCAAAATGGATTTGGGAATACTGAAAATCAGAGCTTTAGAAGTGTTTTATTTCAAAACGCCTAAAACTTTTTTTTTGAGGTCGCCCATTTGATTAACATTGTCGACACTTTTAAAACACTTAAAAGTGTTTAAAAAATGTCTACAGAGTTAATCAAATGAGTGACGTCAAAATACAACGGTTTAAGCGTTTTTAAATATAACATTTTCAGAAGCTGAGATTTGCAGTGAATGTGAACAACAACATTCCTTCGATAAATTGAAGAAATTTTCCTTCAATGGCACCTGTACTTGTCTAAGCAAATGAGACGAAACCATATATGATTCGCACAGACGCCAGTAGCTATCCCATCGGTGCAGTTTTATTGCAAGGAGAGGGACCAGAGGAACGGCCAGTAGAATATATAAGTCGGACTTCTAACGTCTGCCGAAAGGAATTACAGTACGACCGAACGGGAAACTTTAGCAGTGGTTTGGGCAATCGGAAAATTTAGAAGATATGGTGAAGGCAACGAAATAAGAATAGCAACGGACCATCAAGCTATTCGCTGGATTATGTCACTGACGTCCCCGAATGGACGTTTAGCGCGATGTGGCCTTCAACTCCAACCATAAAATCTTAATATACAATATACACCAGCGAAAGTTAACGTAGTGGCAGATGGGCTGTCAAGGCCTCCATGCGAAGATGTACCCGAAATAAGTAATTGCGTTGTATCTATAGATTTCCCACATCTTAGCCATAAAGATGTAAGGCAACAGCAATTAGAGGATCTAGAGCTAAAAACAATCATTGAAGATTTAGATACGGAAGTATCGGAGAGATATGTATACCCGTTGGACGAATCGAGGATATATACTAAATGATGGAGTCTTATATCTTTATGAAGACGGTGATGAAGCACAATTAGTAATTCCCTCACTAGAAATAAATGAAATTCTTACTGCATGCCATGATGATCCGGACATCCGGAGTAGAGCGCACAATACAACGAATCATACCACGCTACTTCTGGCCAGGACTTAGGCTGCGGCCACGTCTCGCGCTTGTAAGAGTATAAGCTTGTAAATTTCCGTGTTTTTGATGTAAAATCGTACAAGCGCGAGTACGATTTTATATCAAAAACACGGAAAGTTACAAGCGTGAGACGTTTCCGCAGCCTAAGGCATGATGTAACCAAGTTTGTACGTGAATGCGATAAATTTTCAACGATACAAGGTCACCAATCTGAAACCAACGGGTTTAGTCCAGACTCCAGCTTACAATCAACGCTTTGAAACACATTGACCTCTTTGGACTCTTACCGACGTCCGATGACGGCTACAAGTGGATTCTCATCGTAGAAGACACTAATACCAGATGGGTTGAACTATTCCCCTTAAAAGAAGCTACCGCAATAAGTTGTGCAAAAGTTTTAATCGAAGAAGTTTTCTTGCGATATGGCATACCTAGGCGTATAATTAGTGATAACGGAAGACAGTTCGTCAGCTCTATCATGCAGCACATTACTTAATGCGATGGCCCAATGCCGACGGCGCATTATACGCGGCAGGTTCTTCATGCGCGTTGACGTCCGTTGAAGGTTCATTCATAGCACATAGCGTCAGGACGTCAAAAATGTAGCTTTGATTTAAATTCAAGTATGAATTTTTGTTTTTATAAAGTTTTAATTTCGTCAGTTTAACAGTTTGGCAGTTTTCAACGCCTGCCAACGCGCGAAAAACAAAAAGAAAAGTTGAAATATGGTCGACTTTTGCCGTCGCTTGACGTTGCAAACTCGTGAATGGGACAGCTCGATTTGAATTACACACAATCAAATATCGACGTCCAAGCGCGTAAAAGCGAATAAAGTCGTGATTGGCCCATCGCCTTTATTGTTTGCATATAAAACAAACATTTACTCCCATATATCACCCCCAGGCTAATCCAGTGGATCGCAAGAACCGAGATCTGAAGACGCAGCATGCATGAAAGCTGGCCTGAGAAGCTACCTTTCATACGTCTTGCAATGAGTACTGCCAGGTGCCAGGGTACAGGGTACACTGCTGCTTATATGAGCTTCGGACTAGAGCTTCGATTGGCCGAAGATGTTAATCGTGACCTCCGCCAGGTAATTGAAAGCTAAAATTTTATTCCAGTTGTCTCCCCATACTTGTTGCTAATGGCTTCTACCCTCGCAAGGGCCCGCGAGACCAACGAAATACAACAACCCTGCAAACAATTTCTCGGAGGCTCGCTTTCTCGGACCATTCTCGATTTGAAAAATGCTTGCGAAGGGTACGAGAAAAAGATTCAAAACGCAAAATGAAAGCTTTCCTGGTTGATTTGTTTCTCCCAAATATTGAGAGCCGATTTCCCCTGAATGGGACTTTAAATCTCCAAATTACACTAACAACATAACGTCATTTCACCGATTTGAAGTCTTATTGACAGGAAATTTTGAGAGCCTTTGGTTTCTCTTCAACGATTTGTTTTGCTCGGGGGATTGATTTTCGGTGCAGAAGCGATTTGCTATCGATACGAGCATGCGATTCGTTATCAGCACGAGAAAGCGATTCGATCTCTTGCTCCGCTTTTATTGCCTTCGAATTCGTTTACGAGTCGTTAACGAGTCCGAGATCGAAGCAAGCTTTCGCTTTTGGCAAATTGTTCTCGAATCGTTTCCGAATCGAAATGTTTGCAGGGAAGATCGGGAAAAAAGGAACGCTGATCAACGACGGCAGTCTGATCCTGTTTACGTTTCTATAGGTTATGTCTGAGTGAAAAAACAAGAACGCAACAAAGTAAACACCCGTTTTTCCTCCAAGCTAGCACCTCGACGAGACGGACCGTACATCATACTAAACGCTAAAGGACCAACCAACTATGAATTTGCTGACCCCGCACGGCCAACAGAGGTTTTACGTGCCTACCATACACCTGCATAAGGAAATGTTCCGTCTCCAATGATGTAGTACCAGTTATACCCATTCGGAAAAGAGGGACGACCCAAGAAGTCATCACCGTAAATATATTGTATCTTCAACTTCAATCTTTTGTTGGGGTTTGGGGGATGAAATGGCAATTTCAGCTAGGGGTGGCTTGGCGAGGGTGCAAATAGTCAAAAATGTCTGCCACTAGTTAACGGTTATTTAGCCCTAATAGAACCTACATACGCAGCGGCAGAAATTTTTTTCAATTTTAACCTCTTTTGTACCCCCAACCTCCTAACTCGAAATGGGTCCACTTTCAGCAAAAATGTCATATTATAAAAAATGCTTGAAATTACTTGAAAGGCTTATATACCAAACGACAGAAGGTTGGGACGGCACGATTCTTTCAAGTGCCAGCTCCTTTACTATGAGGCGAGATTGTAAGTACGTATTTACAATCAGAGACATTTCTTATTTCCTTTTCGGTAGCTTTAAATTTGGCGAGGTGTGATTGCAAAATATAAATATACATTGTGGAGACATTGCTTTCTTACCTACTCTGAGGCTGTTTAATGCATTTTAGCCACAAACTTGTAAAAAAAGCTAAGGTATTTGTTTTCTTTCTTTTTTTAATTTACTAATTTTTGTCATTTTGACATTACAATAGCACCTCGCTTCATTTGAAGTATGACATTGTACTGACTCAAAAGAAAAAAGAGGCACCTCTTACAAACTCATTTTATATTCTTGTCCTACTCAACACTATTTCCAGGAGCTGTTGCCATAGTCATTGCCGTTGTTTTTCCCGTCCGTTCCGAGGCTTTGCTTCTAGTTTTTTCTTTAATGATATGTTGGTTGGTTATTCAAGGACTCAAGCGAGGTGACCACGGTACAATTTTATCGCCCAACTGTTCTGTCAAACAATCGATACTAGTACCTAGAAACAAAACTTTGTAACTCACATTTACGCTAATATAAAATTTAAAATACAAAAAGGGCTGCAATTGTAACAATGGTGTTTATTTTACTAGGAACATTAATATAATAAGGAAGATTAAAATATGACACATTAAGAAAATAATTTTCAAATTTCACTATTTCATAGAATCATCAAAACAAAATTCTTTTCATTGCGTAAGAAAACCAGCAAAGTAGTCCGATCCGGTCCTAATATCAATGCCCTCTTGCGGTGGCCAAAACATTAGCACCTCTCTGAGCGACATCGATCCCTTGCAGAGCTGCGTCTCGAACTCTTTGGCCAGCCTGTTCCTGTAAGAAAATAATAATTGAAAATAAAGACGGTCCTTTACAGTCAGAAAAAAAACCGAAGGAAAAACTTACAATTTGCTTTATGAATCTTCTCAAGCCGTGACTTTCACCAACAAATGCCACAAGAACGATGGCGAAGACAACAAAGAAAATTTTTGTGAAGTTCATTGTTAATTTCTGAGGTAGCTTAAAGTGGGTTGAAGTATCTTCAGTGATTGGATATTCAATCTTAGTGAATGATGCTAGATTGAGTCTTCTACGGGCTTAAATACTACACGGAGGATCGAAAAATGGTAAATCACCGGAAAGGTAAATTGATTGGGACATTTTTTGTTTTCACTTCCGTTTTGGTGAAAAAGAAAACATTCTTAGAACTCACTTATATATTTACACATAATTTTAACAAATTCTTGCATTGTTTTATTGTAATTATAAAAGTTTGTTTTAATTAAAAGCAATTGTGGCAATATCGAGAACAAACACATGTTATTGTATCTTAACAACAAAAATTAAAACATTATGAAACAATAATAAAAAAAAATATTGTTGCAATCGTAAAATAATGGTAGTTTCTTGAATGGGGAAAGATGGAAAGATGGAATGTTGTTACGTTTCATTGAGAATAAAAGTCTGACTCGAAAAATGTAACACTCGTCATCTAATTTCATTGAAAATAATTTTATGAATTATTATCTCTAAAAAGTTGATTGTCTCCAACTTCAATAGATCATCATTCTCTATACACACATACTAACTTGTGAGAATACTTGAATGAACGTTTTGATAAGCTCTTTGTCGTTTTACATGCTATTGTTACTGTGTTGTTCTTGATTATTTTTAAAAATTATTCGATAGTATGAATCAATTACATAGTAAGATATTGAACCATGTTATATACAAATTTCTGACCTTGCTTAATCAAATTCATTGATGATCAATCAACTCTCAGAAATTGTCTTCTATTATCAGCTAAGAAATTCATAATTTACTATACCTGTTAGGTTCATTCAAGTATTTTCTACTAAGTCTGGAACAACGAGTATTAGGCTACTACTGTCTACCGGCCTCGGTAGAGTAGGGCTAGGGCTCCCGTCTACCTTCACAGAGGTCCGTGGTTCAAACCCACTCCATGGCATGGCCCTTCGCCTTTCCATTCCGGTCAATTACTCACCGTCATGAACAAAATTAGAACTCTGCTCAACATTTTCCAAAGTAGGGCTCAAGGTTTGAATTTTCGCCATATACACGCGAAGTTTACGTAATAAAATCGATGAATTGCGAGAAATTTTCCGCGGATTCGATGTTCACGTCATTCTGGTGTCTGAAGTAGAGTTGAGCCGGACTTACACGAGGCAGTACATTTCTCCCTTACACGATGGTAAATTGTACTGAGGCCTCAATTTTTTTAAATGTCCCAGTTCAAAAATAATGTCCTATTGGTATATGAGCGTGTATCGAGATAAATGAAGCGAGGTGTGATTGTAAATTAAGTAGTGGAGAGACATTTTTTACTTCTTTTGCGGCAGTAAAATACCCAATTTAAACTGAGGCCTGGTGAGATTGTAAATACGAACTGGAGAGACAATTCTTACATTTTTCGAGGGAGTGAAATTTTGTACTGGAGAGACATTTCTTACATTTTTTTGAAAAAGTGAAAATTTCAACATGAAATGAGATGAGACGAGATTGTAAATACGTACTGAAGAGACATTTCTTACTTCATTTGCGGTAGCAAAATTCCCAACTTGGAATTAGGCGAGGTGAGATTGCAAAATATAAATATACATTGTGGAGGCATATATTTTAAGGCAGTTTATTGCATATTAGAATTTAAAGTCGTAAAAACGCTCTTCATTGTTTTCTTTCTTATTTTAATTTGCTTGTTTTTGTCATTTTGGCATTTCAATAGCACCTCGCCTCATTTGAAGTATGACATTTTACTGGCTCAAAAGAAAACAGAGGCACCTCTTAGAAGCTCATTTTATAATCGTGTCCTACACAACACTGGTGTTTCAGGCTTAAATGCTCATCCGTTAAGGGGTGATTCCTGGGAATATTTGGAGAAAAAAAGATTTCTTATTCTTATTCTATATTAATACAGAAGATAAACTGAAATACAATTTATGTGATGTGAAAGCGTTGACCAAAGGGCGAAAGGCAATCTAGCTCTACCCTGATCAATAGTCCACTAAATCTGTTGAAAATATCGCGTTTTCTTGTAAAAACTATTACCAAGCCACCGAAGTATGTAAAAAATTGGAAATTTTCCGCTGAATTCAATGAACTATCTTTAAAACAAGTGACGCGCATGCGTCCTTTTCAAAATGCCGTCCAAAGTTGGCGAAAAACATTTTTTTACGTTTAAAAATAGCCCAGTCGTCAGAGCCAAATTTAGACCGAAAGCTCGCACAAAATGTGATCTCGCTGAAAATTGGAACTTAGGTACTTTTTTGGGTGTAGAAAACGATACAAAAATCTTTGCTGCGCTAAAGTGTATGCTAAGTTCACAATTTCGAAAACAAATTCGAAAATTTGTTTTTTGCTTTATATATCGAAAAATAAAAAAAATTCGAAAAACTAATAGCGGCACGTGAAAGAGCGGAAAATTTCACTAAAATTTATATTATAACTTATTTAAAAAAAATTGTTTTATTATTATAAAAAATTATTAAAAATAAGAAGAAAATTCGAAAAATCTAAGCGCCAAAAAGCTGAATTAAAATATTCTAGCGAGGCGTTCGGGGAAAAACTAAAGTATCCTTGCCTAAAATGTACGCAAAAATAAAAATAAAAAAAGCATTTTAAAGAGGACACTCTAAGCTTGCTAGGAAAGCCATTAGTTTATAATTTTTTGTTTTTTTTCTCATAGAAAACTTGAACGGAAGTTATAATTTGTAAAATTCTCACTGATGTTTATACAATTGAAGATATATATTAATAGAGGCGTACGAAAAAAAATTCTTGTACATTTATCATCATTAGACATTTACTTTTGATGTAAAAATAACTAAAATGATAAACATTGTCTCTGTTTAATATAATCTATGTTTTAAAATATTCAACTTTTCTTACAGCATTCATTCGACGCCATTTTTATTTTCAAAAACAGCCGGCACCATAGGATAGAAGTGAAAGACTGGCGGCGGGCCGGGCGCGTCTTTCTTCTTCATCATATTCTGTGTGCCGGCTGTTTTCGAAAATAAAAATGGCGTCGAATGAATGCTGTAAGAAAAGTTGAATATTTTAAAACATAGATTATATTAAACAGAGACAATGTTTATCATTTTAGTTATTTTTACATCAAAAGTAAATGTCTAATGATGATAAATGTACAAGGATTTTTTTTCGTACGCCTCTATTAATATATATCTTTAATTGTATAAACATCAGTGAGAATTTTACAAATTATAACTTCCGTTCAAGTTTTCTATGAGAAAAAAAACAAAAAATTATAAACTAATGGCTTTCCTAGAAAGCTTAGAGTGTCCTCTTTAAAATGCTTTTTTTATTTTTATTTTTGCGTACATTTTAGGCAAGGATACTTTAGTTTTTCCCCGAACGCCTCGCTAGAATATTTTAATTCAGCTTTTTGGCGCTCTTAGATTTTTCGAATTTTCTTCTTATTTTTAATAATTTTTTATAATAATAAAACAATTTTTTTTAAAATAAGTTATAATATAAATTTTAGTGAAATTTTCCGCTCTTTCACGTGGCGCTATTAGTTTTTCGAAATTTTTTTATTTTTCAATATATAAGGCAAAAACCAAATTTTCGAATTTGTTTTCGAAATTGTGAACTTAGCATACACTTTAGCGCAGCAAAGACTTTTGTATCGTTTTCTACACCCAAAAAAGTACCTAAGTTCCAATTTTCAGCGAGATCCCATTTAGTGCGAGGTCAAAGTCTCTGACAACTGGGCTAAAATGAAACTACAAAAAAAAGTTAATTGGAAAAGTTGTGTAACTTTTTAATACGGATCGAGCTAGCTTGGTTCGGTCTCAAAAAATTGCAAAATTAATTAGTTATTGCAAAAAAACCGTTAAAATTTGCAATTTTTTTAAATACCTGTATCTCCGTTAAAAAAGGCATTTTTTAACGAACCACGCTGAAAACGTATTCCAAGATAAGTCAAATAAAAGCCATATTTTTATACCGGACCGGTACAAAAATTTTCTATAACAGTTGCGCTTTCATGGGTAACTTTTGCGCATATCACAAAACGATCCCTAATGTGCGCAAAATCAGTCAAAAAATAGATTTTTTATTATACCCAAAAAACCATGAATATATTTGAGATTTTTAATAACATTGCAATGCCATAATTGCCAATCGATAGCTGACATTTTTCTACAAATTTACAAAAAAGAAATTTTTGCTCTCTGAGCTTCTGGACCCGAAATAAATTTTTTTTTGAAACAAATCGTGTGGCGCCATCTTTTAAGATAAATCGCTGAAATTTGCAGGGGTTATTGTTGAACACTTATATTTTCAATAAAAAATTTCCGGAACTAGATCGGCCATTGCTGAGCATTGCAAAATCAATCGATACTGGGGCGGGCATTATCTAGCGCTATAGTCCAGTCATAATGGACGACAAAAAGCTCAAACTGGTTGATAATTCTGAAGTTGCTAAAAATTGAGCCCTTACAAATATGATTATAAATAAAATATCTCCTAAACAGTAAGTCTTATCATAAAAAAGTTTTTACAAAGTTTGTAGATTATGCGATTATCTACAAAAAAATATATTATACATTTTCCAGTACAAATTGCCATTCATGAGATATCGCAATACATACTTTGGTGGCCTGTTAATAATTTTTGTAAGTAAAAACCCTGACTTACTGAGCTACAAGGGCTAGGGCCGCCGCTGCATGTAAGTTGTTGTTTGATAACAACCTTTCCTCAAAATAAAAGAAGGTAGGTCACGTCATTGTGAATCGGAAGATGGGCCGACTGTGTACAAAACAATATGTGGTGTCCTGGGACCTCTCCTGTGGATCACAATGTATAACGATATGTTTAAGCTACGCCTCGATGAGATCGAATAATGCGCGAACGAAGCTATCTGAGATATTAAAGTAAGACCTGAAAGCGCTGGTTTGCCGTTTGCTGAGCACTAAACTTTAACTGTGCTGATCAGCAACCTGAGAAACCGATTGTCCGTAAGGATCAAGGAATGTAGATGATTGACCAGGGACTTAATTTTAAAACACACGTGGCGTGGCGGATAAAACTTTCCCTGTTTCTGCAGCATTTCCAAGAATACTGCCCAAAGTGAGACCGAACAAGACGGCTAATAGCAGAAAATGGAGGCCGCGTACAGACTAAAGCTTAAAGCAGTGCGTATATTGAGTACAGTGCGTGCGGTGTATGCGGCGATTTTTTACTGACAAACACTTGCTTGCTTGGGTTCCGTCTAGCCTCTTACAAATAACCAAAAAATCTAAGCCACGAGTGTCTGTTGTGTGTGCTTGTGTTTGGGTGTTTGAGGCTATGGCGAATGCGGCAATGCGGAAAAGTTGGAAGTAGACCAACTTTTGCGTTGCGTGCGTTCCGTTTGTGTAACTATATGTCAGTTTACATTTGAATGCACGAGCGATTTCAATCACCGCACTCACCAACGAACCCATGTATCTGTATCCAACAAAAGCGTGCTGCGCATACAGGTCCATATCCACCTATGCGGCGTTCGTGATAGCAGGAAAATTATTCCCATAGAGATACTAGCGAAAGAAGGCATGCGTCTCTATGATCCAGAATATGTTACAGGGGAGACAAATTGATTGCGGCGACAGATGACGCACCGCGAGTCTCTAACGTAATGGCAAGTGGCACGAGTCTATTAAGAGTCTGTGGACCCTCGAACTTATTCCAAACGTGGATAGAGGGGTTACGAGGGAGTGTGGGGAAGTAAGTTACGTCCTCACCCCTTATATAGAGAATTTATAAAATACCTCCATCGTTTCGATGGCTCAGCGCTGTGACTGGTATGACTAGGTATCCAGGATAAGGCAAAGCTCGTCTTCTTTATTGTGTGAGATTCGGAGAATATGGTCCGGAACCAGAGGCATTCTTCATGTCACACGGTCAGTTACTCTCAAATTCCGGGTGGGTATTTTACCCACCAGGAACTTTCTGGGTGGGCACTTCTACCCACCATACCCACATTATCCGCCGGCTATGCATACAAGTTTTCCGTATGCAATGCACGCAACGAAAATCTTCAAGGCTTGTGCCGCAAAATTTTTCTCATGGATAGCAGGACTTCCGTATGAGGAAATACCTTGTTTTGCTCCCTCACAAGCCTTTTGATTTATGTCACGTCGTTTTATCGAGGACGTACGCTTCTAGACGCAAAAGCTTTTCTGAAAGTTTACTAAAAATTCAGGCGATTTAAGTTTGCATACGACCAAAGCAACTACCGCGAAGCTACACTGGCATTAGCTTTCCAAATTTTGTTTTTTTAAACTCATACAGGAGGGAGATCATGCTTCCGCAGCAAAACCTTTTTTTTGCCAAAGGTTGGCGTGCGGAGATGCAATAAGTGGATATGCTTCTGCTTTTCACCTGTGGGCAGGGAAAGCACACAGTCACACAAATATTAAATTAATACTTTGGCGTGGGTAAAATAATGAAAGAACTTCAAAACAGTGGAAAATTCTTGTTGTAAAAAAAGTAATGATTTAAGAATTTTTTTTTATATAAAGAAAGACCAAACAAATAAACATCGTGTAGCAAAACGAAAGCTGCTTCGATCGCTTCTGCTCCGTGTATGTATATTCAGCGAACTTGGAGCAAAGCTTTTGGCTGCAGAAGCATGGCCCCTGGTGTATGAATGGCCGTAACGAAGGTTAAAAGGAGACGTACAAAATTCTCCTCGGACACAAAAAACTCAAAATATGATAATACTATAGATAGTTTCCAGAGTTTATTCCACGAAACTTATCAAATGCTATCAACTACCAATCGCAACTTACAGAGAATAATCTGTAAGTTATTTAAATATACCAATTAGTAAAAGAGCAAAGGACTAAAAATATCCAGCCAATATTCTCTAAAGGGATTCCAATTATGCTTATGTAAATGGTGCCCGCAAAACATTCTCGTCTGCAACAGAATATTTATCTTTTTCATGAATATATCCAAATTGACTTCAATGATGAAAAGGAATCTGCCATTCAGAATTCAAAAAATCGATTTATAGATTTATATAGTCATAAGGAGAATTATTGCGATAAATATCAGCACATTTCCTAGAATAAGATTTTTTTTTATTATTTCCTATATAGCCACATTATGTCAATACGAGTACCATTGTGACAACTCGTAACCTTCACACGGAGCATTCCACACAATAATACTCAGTAATCTATCTATCTATATATATAAAAATGAATGCCGTGCGTTAGTCCCGCAAAAACTCGAAAATGGCTCGACCGATTTCAATAATATTTTTTTTGTTTTGTTCGCCTCAATACAGGGGTGGTTTTAGAAAAAATCCATTTCAAAAAACCAAAAGGAAGAGCTGCAAAGCCAAAAAAATTGGTAATTTTGGGATTTTTCACCTCACATTAGTTTCAATAGCTTCATGGCCTACCTATATATTGTTTGACAGCTGCGTAAATGTGAAATTGTCATTAAATTAAATCGGTAATTTCTCAAAAACCCCAATTTAATGACAATTTCACATTTACGCAGCTGTCAAACAATATATGGGTAGGCCATGAACCTATTAAAACTAATCTGCAGTGAAAACTCCCAAAATGACCAATTTTTTAGAATTTTCAGTAGTTCCTTTGGGTTTTTCTTATTTTTTTTAAACCACACCTTAATTGAGGCGAGCCATTTTCGAGTTTTTGTGAAACTAACGCACGGCATTCATTTTTATATATATAGATTGAAAATTACACTTAAACATTATCTTATTAACAACTTTAAGGTGCAAGATCATATTCTCCATCATTCTCATCTGGATTACCTTCAACATTTGTAGTATTTGTGAACATTGGGAAACCTGTAAAATATTAGCATCCATCGTTCTTTATATACTTCCACCGAAATGCATAAAAGCTTTTAATTGGTGCGATTAAATAAAGTGTTAATAAGAAAATATATAAATGTCGCGTTTTTGCATTATGCCTCAGATTGCGGTACATCTTGACAACGGTCAACGTGTATATTTCACTGAAGAAAATACTCTCCAACGAGCTTTCCAGCCACCAAAAACTACACTTACTGAATTTTTTACACTGTGCCAAAAACTTGATATTTTCGGACAGTTCGCAAAAACATTGTTATATACCGACGTCCCTCATCAGGTAAAAAATGGAAACCACGTAGACAAGGCGAACCACATCCAACTATATGGAAAGCAAAGGCATTGTGGGGAAAGCAAAGGCATTGAAGTACGAAAAACCCGGTTTTATAGGAAAGAAACGAAGGAGTGAAGAGAAAGAAGGACGCACATGACGAAGCTTTAACGAAAGAATTTTCGCCCAAAAATTTCCGGGGTGAAAACTAACTCATACGCACATTTCTTTCTCTCCTCTCTTCTCAGGTGTAAACAATGATCGCGGTATACACACACAATCAAAGCTTTCATGTAGGATAAAGAATTATTCTAAGCCGAAGGCAGCCTCGTGTAGCATTAAATAACGAGACTCAAATCTGATTTCGGACGACTTCTCGAGTCTCCGTGTAGCACCACCCATTGGGACGACTTTACACAATAGATCTAAAACAACGTGAATGTTTCTTTTTGCGTTTGTTGTTGCTGAATGCTCCAGGACCAACGTCTTTCGAATTTTTACAAACAGTCAATGGTCAAATATTCAATACATTTCAAGATGCATGTCGCGAGTTGAAATTGCTGGAAGACGACAATCATTGGGATCTGAAACTTACTGATTCATCATTAGCATCCACGCCGAATAACATTCGTCAACTGTTCGCAATTATATTGACGACATGATACCCAACAGAACCATCGGTTTTGTGGGCAAAATACAAGAACGGCATGACTGAAGACAAACTTCGCAGAATTAGGCAAACAAACCAATATCCAAACTCTCGAACTTTTATAGGAATAATTGGTTTTTCGTTAATGGTTATAAATATTTGTTGAAGAGTTGAATTTTGAAGATTTGGATTAATTTTAAATGTCTTAAGGTTGGGTGGCAGCGAGCCGGAAAGGTATCATTTTTGTTTAACGCGCCGGAAAACAAAACCAAAAACATAGTTTACCAGCAAGTTTTGCAAAAGAATACATACATAGGTAATTTTGGTCACACTTAATATGAAAGCATATTGAATCTAATGTCTCCAAATTTTACAGAAATAAGGATTGGTTCTTTCCTTAGATATTGCGAATAGTTTGATTTTCAATATTTGCATTAATTTCACATGTTTTGACGAACACAATTTCGCAATATAAGAGAAAATAAAAGTTGGTTTTTTGGCATTGCTTTTTCCAACTATTAAAATTTTTCTTTAATGGTTAAGAAGAGTTGAATTTTTAAGGTTTGGTTGATTTTAAATGTTTAAACGTTGGGTGCAGCAAAATGTCAGATCCCTAATAGTTTCACCTTTTTTTTATTTGGAATCAAAAATACCAAAAAATTGCCTTTTTCAAACTTTCCTACTGTATATTAAAATTCATATCACCTGATTACTACTATTGGCTTATGGGAGCAGCATAGGCGCGCCGGATCCCAACTAGTAATATATAATAATAGAATCATAATTATTTTAATTCTGCAATAAGAAATAGTTCTTGAAATGGTTCCTCACTGCTACAGCTTCTTCATTCGGTCTCCTGAAAAGCTCGGGTGTAGAACCCGGTGTATTTTCTCTTTCTTGAACATGACCTTCACGAAGGTATGACATGTAGTCATTGTCGTTTGCACCATCTCTACCCCTGATAATGTTATGAAGAATGCAGGCTGTTTTGACGAGCAAACTAACTTTGCTAACTGTTGGTATTTCTACAGCTGTTCCTAGGAATTGCCATTTTGTACGCAAAATGCCAAAAGCACATTCTATAGTTTTGCGGGCCGTGGAGAGGTTAGTGTTATATATTTCTTGTTCTCTAGAAAGATTCTTTGCTGGAAAAGGACGCATGAGGTAGGATTTTAAAGGAAAAGCCTCATCTCCTATCAGAACATAAGGTACACTAACGTTTGTGTCTGGGAGGGTTTTTGCAGGTGGGACATTAAATTGGTTTCTTTCCAACCTGTTAAACAATTCTGTCGCAATGAATACTCCTCCATCACTCTGTTTACCTCTGGCACCAACGTCAATTACTATGAATTTCTTATCAGCATCAGCAACTCCCATTAATACTATTGAGAAATACTTTAGATAGTTAAAATAACTAGATCCAGAATGCGGTGGACACTTAAGTTCGCAATGCCGCCCATCAATTGCACCTATGCAATTCGGAAATTTCCAAAGTGTAAAGTATCGTTCTGCAACTTGTTTAAGATGATTTTCTGTTGGTGTTGGCATTGCTTCTTCACAAAGCTGTTCTACTAATGCTGAACAGGTGTCATACACGATATTGCTTACCGTACTTCTTCCAAGACGAGTAGCTCCAGTGGCCAAGAATCTGAAATAAAATGTAACTTTAGGAACATGGGTATACTGTTTCATATTTAATTTTTTCTTTTAGGCGAAGAGGCGAAAATAAAATGGAAAAATGTGAAGGGCGTAAAATTTTGCAAAAACCTCCACTGAAATCTGGGTCTGCAGCAAGTACTGCGAAACCAAAATGGCAATTTTACGACCTGATGTTGTTCACCAAAGATGTTGTATTACCTGGCAATACGATTGGAAATCTCACACGGACACTTGTCGAATATAATATAACCGTGAGTAACCTCGCGAGTAACAGTTTACAGGAAGAGGGAGACGTATCCAGTGATGAGGCTGTGTTGCTCCCTGAACAGCAAACACAACAGCAACCAACAACATCAACGACTTCCCGCAGCACTGATAGAAGATTTGCTCGACCCCACCGAGCTAAGTCTGCTGCATTAAGAAACCAACAAATCGAAGCTGACCTAATGAAGCTAGAGCAAAAAAAGGTCGATGCTATCTTAAATATTCAAAATAATAATGAGAAAAGTGACGACTACCATTTTTTTATGAGTTTGTTGCCTTTCGTGAAAAATTTAGAGCCAGTTGATAAACTGCAAGTCAGGTCTGTAATTCAAACCGCTGTCATGGACGCATGTAAACGTCAAGAAGCTCGGAATTTGCAACATTTTGACTCACGGCCCTCATCAGTTTTTAGTACTTCTACTTCCCTAACATCGAACTATTCAGGACAGGTCACTCTGCAGGCAAATGAAAACCAAAACTTTTCAAACGAACGTCTTGTTAGCATCGACGAAGCTTTCATCGAGTTCAGCAATTCTTAAGAATAAACTTTTTGTAATTTGTTTCTACTGTTTTCCTTACTTTATAATATAAAAATATTTCATTTAATAATGTGTACATTAATTTACTTACCTCAATGCTACAACTAGTCTCTCCTCTGGAGTGACTTGCTGTCCCAAACCCATTCTTTTTTTCATTAAAAGATGGCTTATCTTGCCCAGAATGTAATCAAAAGTTTCAATTGACATTCTGGTGTATTCGAAGAAACGAATTTGATCTTTTCTTAACCCGAGAAACAGATGGTGATATTCACCAAACCTTCTTCTGCGCTTGTTAATAGGATGAACTCCATATTTCCTGTTATAAACTATTTTATTGAGAATGCGCCTTTTCAGCAAAGTATTATCACTTAAAAGTATAAGCTGAAGCACGTCATCCGGAGATGGCATTTCTACTACTGAACAGGTCGAATCGCCGCTCGTATCCTGGCCACCACCGCTCTGCCGCCCGCCGCTCGCCGCTCACCGCTCACCGCTCGCCGCTCTTATCCAGGCCCGCCACATCACCTTGGGGGGCCCGGGGCTAAAATATGTTTGGGGGCCCTTTAAGGATTTTGAAATTCCAAAAAATCTTTGACTAAAAAAAAATTGTGGTAACTTAAGAATAAGTTCATTCAGGCATTAAATATAGATACCGAACTGTCGGTTTTTAAAGCGGGGTTTCCGCTTAGCTGGCTACCAGCGCTGGTTGTATCTTCCGCTGGCTCCCAGAACATTTCCAGCTAATGGCTCAACCAGCTTGAGAATAATCAGAAATTTCCATATTCCGGATGGCTGGACAACCAGTAAAACGTTACATAGTTACATAGTTTAACCTAGAGTGGAACAGGTTTATGTAGACACGCCCTTGTGCTTAGCTCTGGGGCTCAGCACTCATCTTTCTTTTGGCTGAATCAATCCAAGCTAGAGGGAAAAATTCGAAGCACTACTAAGGGAAGCGATTTCGGAGCACTCTTAATATGCTCCGATTGGATGTTTAAGGAATTGTATGGAACGAAGAAAACGGCAGACAGAGACCCGTTCTCGTTCGATGCGTTGGTCAACCAGCATATTGGACGCGGTTGGTACTTAGTTGGGGACCGCTTGGTCCGAGTAAAAATAAATGATGGCCTTAGAACGGGCAAATGCCGACTGTGATTGAAACATAGTCCTCGGCCATCTGGCGGTTAACAGAAGGCTCGTTGCAGGACAGTACGGCCATACAGGGGGCGATTGACGGTGAAACAACGGCCTTACAGTTCCAATAACGGCCATACGACAGTGGTACGGCGGCCGTATGGTTGCTATTACGGGTATACGACGGTGGTACAGTGGCAGCAACGTGGATATTCGCCCTCCTATAAGAAAATATATTTCACTGCAATTAAATGTTTGATTTTTTTTCGGTTGTGTTTTTTTTTCAAGCCGTTAAATAACAAAATTTCCCACTAAAATATAAATCAACACGCACCACACACTTCACGTACAACAAACCGACGACTGGCGAGCTCGTTTCTCTTGTGCATCGATATCTTTAAGTAGGATAAATCGAAAGAACCATTGTACATAACGAAAATGATGAAGTTCCCATAAAACGCATTCAACAATACATTTGGTGCAGTTTTTTTTTGGCTCAAATTTCCCGTCGAATGCCCGTTTCTACAGTTCAGTACTTGGCCTTTTAAATCTTTTGGTCAAATTTGGCCGTCGTAAGGCCGTATGTGCTCGCATTAAAAATGGTTAAAAACTCTACGGCCATCATATGCCCCTTAAAAAGCCAAGCGGTCGGTGTTCGCCCTTTATAAGGCCGTTTTTTATTTTTACTCGGGTAAAGCCGCTGTCGAGACTCGCAGTTGGAATGACGAAAAGGCAATTACACAAGGTGAACAAAAATATAAAGGTTTTCGACACTGCTACAACTACAACATAAATTGGAGGGTTAGAAATTTTTTTCAACTTTTGTAACTGCTTCAAAAATGCTTCTAAAAAAAGCAGCAGTAAAAGGAGTGCTCCCACGGCGATCATGCAATATTAAAAAAGATATAGAACTGGGATGGGAAGGGGAACGCCCCAAGCTTTTTAAGAGTGTTCTAGCTTCAATTCCCGCTGGGTAAGTTGTCTCTTCTCTAGTGTTTACTATTTAAGTATGATGAGTAGAAGAATCCATATCCATACAAGCATAACATATATTTTAGAGTGCTGCATGCTTGGGTTTCAGGCTCTAGATTAGTGCTTGCTTGACAAGTAGAACGCATGGACAGGGCGGTCTTGACTTTTTGGGTTTCAAGATAGTTTCGGGGCCCCTAGGCGATTAGTATGCAGGGATATGGGGTTTTAATTTTTTGGGTTTCAATCTATTTTCGGGGCCCCCTTTAGCCGGGGGCCCGGGGCAATTCGTCCCAGTTGCCCCCCCTATGTGGCGGGCCTGCTCTTATCGTGGCCGAGGCTTAACGGTTATTTCGGAGGATTAGGGAGAGTGAGTTTATCAGAAATTTTTTATGTCTGCGATTGCTATCCGGATCAGTTCTTCAAAGCTGCTGATGAAGGAAGCGTGACCAAGCTGTTATCAGCAAGGAGCTCCATTGTGCCGGTACAGATTCTCTCAAAATAGTAATGAAACTCGTTTATGATACTTCGTAAGAAAATAATTAGCAGAGTCTTAATTGTAACTAGAGCTTCAAAAAATCTATATGTTTTATGTAGTAATAAAAATAACGTGGTAGAATTATTTTTGTTTTTAGTTGTCGTTCTTTTAACAAAATCCAGATAAGTCATTAGTGAGGTGGTGTCAGGTTCAATTTCCGTAGATGATATTATATGCCAATTTTCTTCTGTTATAGGAAATTATCTTTTTTATAACAACAAAGCGAATCAACAAAAAATAGTGAAATTGTATATTCTATTCTCCTAATAAAACCTGGACACAAAAAACCTTCCACAATAAACCACTGACTCCCTTCTATCAAATATCCTTGTTCCCATATTTTTTTGTTGTCCTTCGATATTATTTCTGGACAATTTCCTTGATAAATTCGATTCCATCGCCCCCTGCAGCAGCTCCAGGGCATCATCACGTCACTTACATGAAGGTTGATTTTCTTCCTTTAATTTTTTGTGTGCGCTATCTCCTTGCCGAACTTAATACTATACTCTGACAATGAACGTCCGTCCATCCCCTGCAGATACAGTAACATCGGCCATCTTTGGAGCAATTTCTAAAAATGTCTTCATACAGGTTTTTCTTTTATATATTTTCTTGGGTGTCCGTCCCATCTGCACGTCTGTCCGTTGGTGCGTCCATTGTGACAAGTAAGGTGGCTTAAGTGGCAAAGTAAAAAACTCCAAAGTGGTTCTCCATATCAAATCAAGGAACAAAATATGAGTTTTGGCAGTTGCCTTCAGTTCTGAGGTCGAATTCACTTCAATAATAATCAAATTTTGAGCTTGATTTTTTTTCTTTGATTCTGGTATAGTGATGAAGTGTGTGGAGTATGTGGAGTATGTTGGGAGAAGTAGATGTGAGGACAGACCCTTTTTACGGCCCTTTGGATAAAGAAGGATTTTCGTTTTCTTTATTACATTTTCCTCAATGGGATTACTGACCTTTCCGGAGGGAAACTCACTAAAGACCCAATAAAGGTATTATATTGTGGGGAGATATACATACATATATATATATTTTTTTTCTGGTTTGTCTTATAAAAATTCTCTCAAGAAATGTTGGTAAGAAGAAATTTTCTTGATGTGCATTACAAATTGCGGCTTGGTTTGACAAATTGCTTCCAAATTCAGTTTGAGAGACAAAACAGAAGAAGTGTTTGTAATCGAAAGATTTCGTTTGCGAATGGTGTGGATTTGAGGTATAGCTGTTGGTCGTTCTCAAATTTCTGAGAAACTGAGGATAGAAATTTATTGATGTTAACGAGTTGTTTTAGAGACGTGGTCGAATGTAATGTAGTACTTATAGATTGCAGCCCGGTTTGCTGGCTGGGCGAAGGAGGAACTTAAGAAATACATTATCATTCTGATATAAACCACCGCTTTGACCCTGCAACCCCCGATCATCAAACCCCTCCCCACCTTCGTCCCCCACCCACACTACGACCGATCCTACGGATTTTGCTGATTACTGAATTACCACGTAGGCAACCAATGACACTTCAACCTCTGACCATCACGTGGCCGTCAGCCGCAGATGGAGAACTATTTTAGAGGATGTCTGGAGCTTTAAGGGAGCAGACATTGGAAGTGATCACCATTTGGCAGTAAGCAACTATTCGCCTTAAAATCGCCGCAATTAGAAACATCCAAGACGATGCTATAAATCGGAGAAGTTTTAACGTAGACCTTCTGCTTGAAAAGATTGAAAGGCTGAAATTTTCTGCGAAACTGTAACAAACCCTAAACTAGCAAACGTTTCTGATGAAACGAATATTGAACAGATATGGAGTACAACGAAGGTGCTATAGCGACAGCAGCGGAAGTGAGCACCAATTATTTCCAAAGAACCGGCAACACTGGTTTTCGGGCGCAAAAAATAGAATGCCGAAGGGCCATAAAAAATAACGTGATCTCTACAAACGACCCGGAAAAACGTAATCAACCTGAACGGGAATAATCCCAAGGTAAAGAGAAGTGTTCGACGTGATGAAAGGCGGCAGATAAACGAGCTCGCAGAAAAAGCGGAAAACCCGGCAAACACAGGCAAATTACTAAACATGTCTGTGGAAAGCACTCTACTAAAAAGCGTGCTGTAAAGAGTGCGGATGGAAGGCTGCTGTGCAGCGACGAGGAGCAACTCCAAAAAGCTGAACGGTACATTTTCACCTCAGGGTCTGAAACGGCACCGGCAACGGTAATGCCGACAGTTCGGGCAAGGGGCCATCTGACAACGGAACTGCGCTGGCACCAAGTCCGAAACATCTGATGTTGTTCCAGATGTGCCCCCGTAGTTGTAGCAGAGTCCAAGAGCCTGTGGCGACGCCAGCAGCGGGCGGACAAATAACACTCCTAATGGTCCTGGAGACGCCTGTGCAAGACGTTCATAGAGAAGCATCTTACCCTTAATATTGTCCAGAAGCCTTGGGTAAATGATGGCAAAGCTAGAGGACTTACCACCGGTTCAAGTAAGCTAGTATATGATCTAAACTGCGGAAAGCTTCAGGAAATCGTCTATGCGTCCGCAATTTCAAAAACTGTTCTGTCGCAAAACGAACCGACAATTCGTAATCGGCTGTGATGCAAATGCTCACCACTCTATTTACGGGAATACCTATGTAAACACGAAAGCGGTGGCGTGGCGTGTTCTTGACAAGACCTCACTGTCGGACCATCTGCATATCAAGTTCGACATTGTACGCCTCCCACTGGTCAAAGCTACAGCGCCACCTCTATCAGCTCAGGGTGTTAACTGGAGATAGCTGCCACACAGCTCACTAATGTGTTGATCTCCTCCTACCGTGACACTAACACTGTCCTTCCTAGGAAGAATACAGGTTCACCCTAACAGCCTACAACAAGTAGTTTGCCAAAAGGATTGCCTAGAGGAAGCGTTGAGAGAGCCTGCAGACACTAACAGAGGCAACTAGATTCCAAAAGCTCCTCTCCAAAAACTCCTTGGGCCTTTTTAAAAAGGAGGGTGGCCCATACACTTCTAACCATGGGGAATTCTTGAGGTGGCTTCTAAGCGTGCACTTGGTTACGGGGTGCAGTTATAGGATCATCCCAGATCGTCATTCCCGGAGCCTTTCTCGGAATATTTCAACTGGGGCAAGGTTAAATGGACAGTGGCCTCTTTTCAACCATACAAATCCCCGGAAAGAGATGGAATTTCCCCGATACTTCAGAAGGGCCTCGCACAGTGGGCTGCATTTGAGCCGTAGTGGACTTAGGGACACATGAAAATGAAATAGGTCTTTTCAAAAAAGTAATGATGGGATTTAATTCTATTAATTGATACAATTAACAATGTTATATGACTTTTTTCGTTTAAGCAAATATTTTCTGAGTTTGGTTAGTTTTATGATATTTTTGTATGGAGAAAAAGTGAAATAGGTGATTTTCTCAAAACGCTTGAAATCGCTTAAAATACCGCTTATAGTTTCATATAATGGGAGTGCTGAACTAGTTGCAAATTTCAATTAAATCAAATTTCAATTTTCAATTTTTTACCTTTTGCCAACTATAAAAAAAAGGCAAAAAATTGAAAAATTGAAATTTTTTATTTTTTTCAAAGTTCTGGGAATTTTAAATAAAGAACAAGAAAGTACATAAAAAACCTACAATTTAAAAAAAATATTTTACCGTACGATGATTTGGCATAAAATGGCTATTGGTTATTTGAAATTTCAACCACGTATTTATAGCATCAAAATACATCCTTTCTCCAATTTTTATCAAAATCCGACTATTTTCCCGTTATTTATTGCATTTTTAGTAAAATAAAACAAAATTTCATACATTTTGGTTTTTTGAGGCTAGGATTCATTTTTAAAGTATTTATACCGAATCAGTTCGATATTTTATTCATTCACGAGTAGTTTTAAATTTTTTTTATTTTTCTACGACCAACAGAACTGGAGAAATTTTCTCGTACATCACAGGACCGATTTTGCAGAAATTTTTTTTTTCGCTTTATCTTAACATATGTAAAGAAAAAAAACAAAACAAAACAAATTCCCAACTTCTCCCTCTACTATTGGTCTGATTCTCGGCAGCCTGGTCTGTCTCTTTAGAGCCAGCTTCAATTGGGCATGGATCCTAACCATCTCGAGAAAAGTCGTGAGGGTTTTTATAGGACAACAGGCCCCTGAATCTGCCTAAATCGTACAGACCTATCAGCTTAACCTCTTTTCTTTGGAATAGAGTTTCGCTCATCTGGATCCCCTCTCATGGTCCACTTCCAAGGGACTGATAGAGGACTGGGGTAAGGGACTGAACCTAGCCTACTGGGAATCAAGTCCAGGTCTTAAGGGGCCAATACACGGTCGAACAATTTGCGCAACGCCGCCCGTTGTGCAAACATTTTCCCCGCGTATGGGGCGGTTTAATGTGTTGCGCAACTGTTTGATGAAAATCAAACGCGTTTGAAAATTTTTGTGCAACGGGCAGTGTTGCGCAAGTTGTTGCCTCGTGTATGGTGATGTTGGTTAATTATTCTAAAGTCACTTTCTGCAAAACTTGCAATTATAATTGCCAAACACGCAGCTTCAGACATGTTCTCTCCACGAAAACTTAAACGCAACTAAAGTTTGCGCAACTCGTTACATAGTGTATGGAAAATCACATATTTTTTGGCAAACACAAACCGCAAATTGTTTGCTCGTGTATGGGCTCCTTTAGACAGCCTAAAGATCGTATAAGACCCTTTGCCTTCTTAAGGGGCATCATTACTTTAAACAGAGAGGTCTAAGGCTGTTGGTGGATTATCTGACTGGCCATGTAGGCCTGCGGTATCACATCATGGAAGACGACGAAACTTTCACACATATTTTCTGTGAATGTCCTGCTCTGATCTGGCTTCGAAGAAGAACGTTTATCAAAGAGCTTGTAAGCCCCACTCAAGTCCGGTCTTCTCCAATTAAAGACCTTCTTGCCTTCGATCGGAGAGCTGACGTCCTTTTCCTTTAGTGGGGTATGTACACAATAGAATAGGTCTAATTTGGCCGCTGTGTTCACCATATGGGCTGCCCCCCCCCCCCCATACTCACATAAAAAAAACCAAACCTAGTTTCGTTACATCAAGTTAATGCTATAGCCAGGAACCCTTTTCAACAGTAATGCATGGTTGATCACTTATGTTACCTAACTGAAAAACTTAGCCTAGATGATGATGTTGCCGATAACATGAACTGAATACAATACCCTTGTTAAAATATGAATCCCCAACCACTTTCAACTCATTAAATACTCAAATTTCATTATGCACTTATGCATTTTTTGCACTTTGAAGCTTAATGCAATACGCTCCTTCCATCGGAGCATAAAGTGCCTGAAATTAATTACATTACCAACTAAACGAGCATTGAAGTGCATGAGCAACAAAACCACAAGTAGTCGTCTAATGAGAACATGCCATTGTTGCAACACCGCCGCCACCACCTGCACTAAAGCCACCAATCCTAAATAGAATTTATAACATTTAATCCTCTGATTACTAATCAATTTTATTTTATAATTTTTCATGTGCAAATAATGAGATTTTCATATCAATAATATATGCACACACGTGTAACATTTAAAATATGGAAGTTTCTAGTTCTGTGGGAGAATGTTTCTGGTTTTATTTTTAATTTTTAATATGGCAGGTGAGAACATGGATACTCTTGTATTATTTTTGGTTGAACGATTTATGATTGATGATGTTGGAATTAATGATTCTAATTAAGGTTATGTAAGAGGAATATAACTTTATCGAATGTTACAAGAATAAAGTCTTCAATCAGTTGCGATATGACAGGGGAGTTTCAGAAGAACTTTCGGGGCTATTTTGTTAAGGGGTTTTATTTAAGAATCGATGTTTTGTTTATTTCTTCGAAAATGAAACAAACTTATACAGACTGATTTAATATAGACTTGTTTGTTTGTTTTTTCTATTTTTGAAACGATTTTTTTCGACATAGTTACAATTTTACTTTCGAGTTACGGTAGTGATATTATGTTCTGTAAATAAAAGAGTTAATCCTTATTACTTTTATTGTGTAATGGTGTAAAAATTAACTGTTTGTACTATACATATAATTATATGTCATCATCAGACTCGTCCTACTCAAGACAGATTCTGCAAGTGTGATCCTACATAGGTGGTCATTTAGGGCGCAATCTCCAGTGACTAAGACAACTAGTCTCCTGACATAATTTCTACTGCGCCCCAGTAATTCTTTGGCCTCTTTGCGTAAGAGTAAATCGTTTGAAGTACATCAGGCCAGGTGTAGACCTCCAGTGTTTTCATCAGACACCGATCGCCTATAGTCCTTTTAACCAAACCAAATTTTGGAAAGACAAAAACAGTGTCCGAACTAGGGTTGCCAACCGTCCCGTATTTTCCGGGAAGTCCCGTATTTTTGGAATAATTTCAAATGTCCCGGCGCGACAGGCCATGTCCCGTATTTCCCTGCGTAATCAAATAACACAACATCAACACACATAGAAATGTGGGGCGAGGGCGACAGGGTGATGGAGTACTTTTCCAAGCTCAGAAAGTCTCTCAACGACCCGCCCGACCTACAGTGGGGCAAATATCTCATTTTTTGGGCAAACGACAATTCCCAAGCCTGGAATTAATGAAACTTAACTCGTTATAAAATTGCCCTTAATTCTATCGAGCCTGAATTTTGAAATTTCAAAATTAAAGATGGCTAATCAAATATGGCGGACATAAATTTGTATGTAAATTACAATTTTATCAAAAGATTCTTTAAAATTATAAAAAAATGTTACTCTTATGTTATGTGGAAACTAAAAATTAATTAATAATAATTAAGTTCAATAATTTTAAAGAATCTTTTGATAAACTTTTAATTTACATACAAAATTTATGTTCGCCATATTGGATTAGCCTTCTTTAATTTTGAAATTTAAAAATTCAGGCTCGATAGAATTAAAGGCAATTTTATAACGAATAGTTTAAAAAAAAATAAATTAAGTTTCATTGATTCCAGGCTTGGGAATTATCGTTTGTCCAAAAAATAAGCTATTTATCTCACTGTGCGACCCTTGACCAGCGTAGACAGAGTGGAAGCGAACCTGCCTGTTTTTTAAATCTGATCTGTTCTTCTGTTCTTAAATATTCATGCATCGTGCCGAAACGTGCATCGCGCCTTGTTTGAAGTGAACTGTCGAAAATTCATCTGCGCGCGGCTATTGTTTTTTTTTATTGAAGCTATCTTTTAAAATGAGTGATAACGGAGGTGATAGTGATATATCTGGAGCGCGTTCAAAAATCTTACTATGGTAAACCACGAGGTAAGCTGTGGTTATGCTGCATCTGCACTTAACCACGAAAGTTTATGTTTAACCATGGAGGTTTTTGAACGCACCGTGGTTAACTACAGGTTACAGAAAAATAAAAAAAATAAAAACAAAATTTTCCATAAAATAGTCCACGCTAATTGCTTCAATTATTTCATTTATTATTTATTTGCAATAATCCCACAAATCCCACTTTAATTTGTTCATGTGTTTAACATTAAAACAACTGTCAGAGAGTTTTTTTATTCTTCTTCTTCTTAACTATCGCTTACCATGCTCCCGAGCAGGGTTAAAATTTAACTACACCATGGTTAACCACGGGAGTTTTTGAACGCCAAAAAGTTATGCTCGTGGTTATGTTGTAGTTAACCACGGAGTTTTGGAACGACAAAAGTTTACCATAATTACCAATGGTTAACCATAGTAAGGTTTTTTAACGCGCTCCTGGTAGTGGTGTTGTTCCTGCCAAGAAGTCTAAAAGGCTTACCAAGTACAATTCCAACTGGGAAAGCAATTTTTCCTGGTTAATACAAGTAAAGGAAAACCTTTCTAAAGCTTTTTGTCAGCTATGCAATAAAGATTTCTCTTGTGCTCATGGTGGAATCACTGACGTAAAACAACATGGCATCGACTAAATCTCACACGACGATTGTAAGCGCCGGGGCATCAAGTAGCCTTTTAAATTATTTTTCAAAACCAGAGACGTCTGTTTCAGAATTGGAAGCTAAAATAACTGCCGGAGAAATTGCTTCTGTTTATCACACGGTTAATCATTCTCTAAGTTATAACACCATGGATTGCTCGCATAAGCTACTGCCTTTCATCTGCAGTGATTCAAAAATTGCTCAAAAGTTTAATTGCGGAAGAACATTAACTGCTGAGAGTATTGTGTGTGAAATATTGTCAGTTAAGATTATCATAAATACGATACAGAAAAAAAAATAGTATTTTTCTATATCTACGGATGCAAGCAATAAAAAAAACAGAAAAATGTTCCCAATTTGCATTCGTTTTTTTGACTATGATACTGGAATAGAAAATCGTCTACTTGAATTCGTGGAATGTAATGACTGATGTGCTGATCAAGTGTTGAAGCTCTTAAAAGAAACCTTGAAGGAAAATGGTCTATCTTTGAATAAAGTATCGGCTTTTTCCGCTGACAACACGAATGTGAACTTCGGCAGAAACCATTCGATTTATACTATTTTGTCTAAAGAGAATGACAAAATCATCAAAGCAGGCTGCCCTGTTCATATTCTTCATAATGCTACAAAATTTAGAACCGATAGATTGTTGCTCGATGTTGAAAGTTTAATTTTGAAAATATGGAATCACTTCAGTAGATCGGCAAAACGACCGGCTGATGAAGAAGAGATAAAAGCATTGATATACTTGTCTTTTGTCCAAAACGTAATGTTTTCATTAGAAACAATCATGAAAAAGATTGAATCAGATTCGTTTACTGTTATAGAAATGCATGTGGAAATCCATGGAATTCGCAATAATATTGAACAACGATTGAAAGACAGCTTTTTTGGAAGTTAATACTTAGCGTATTAAGCGCAAATCAAGGGGAATCTATCAAGAATGATTTTCGGCAATTTTACAAAAATTTTCTCGAGTATTTAACAAAACGATACGATTTGTCTCATAACAATCTTTTGTCTAAGCTGATATTTCTTAACTTGCAATCACCGATAGATGACAATCATTTTCAAACAGCGTGGAGCATTTGCGAATTGAGGAAATAAATATGGATGTGCTATATGAAGAATACCAACTCATCAAAAAAAGTTTGGACACTGTTACATCTATAAATGACAAAAATCTAAAGGCGATGGATAAGTGGATGAAAATAATCGGGGCATTTGCGAAGAGCGATATATCGAATATATTTAACATCATCTCTTTCATTTTCAGTATTCCAAGCACAAATTGTTATGTGGAATGAGTATTTTCGCAAATGGGCCTTAAATGGACAAATATGAGGAATAGATGTTCAGTAAATTTGATAAAAACGGAGCTTCTGACAATATTTAATTACGATTATGATTGTATTAGCTTTTATAAGTTCTTAAAGACGCAAAAAAAGCATGCTTGTAGCTGCAAAGTCCGTTGGAAAATATAGTTTTAAGAATAAATAAAAAAACATTTGAAAAAATTTATTTCATTTGATTTGTCCCGGGCAAGAAAGTAAAATCCCGTATTTTTTTGCTATTTTGATCATTCGTCCCTTATAATCCATAAAAAAAGTTGGCACCCTAGTCAGAGCCCTTTTTGGTGAAGGTGGCCGCATTTTCATTGCATATACACATACACCTCTACTTGAAATATGGTAGCTAGGATGACCAAGGTGATTGCTCTGCGAAGCTTTCCCCCTGATACAGGCAGTAAGACCTGTCGGTTTCATGGAAACAGCAGTGTACGACAACGACGCTATCATTCTTATACAAGGTGTAACGGCAGGCTATCACCAGAAGTTGATAGAAACAGAGAAAGGCAAAGAAATGCAAGGAGAGGTAGCAGTTAGGTAGCTAGATGGCTCGACTATTCCGGCTCTGGAGAGCACCTTTGAGGGATTGGTTTTAAGGGTCATGCTGATGACGCCAGACTGAAGTAACGCCTTAACGGCTCGTACCGGGCGTACCGGTGTTGACGTGAACGTCATGCAAAAAAGGGTGGGTGAGTTTAGTCAGTAGGAATCTGACACAACCGATTGGGTGCGTACCCCCAGCGGAGTTTCCTGTCAGGCATGTAAAGGTGAAACCCCAATGTAGGCTTGGCTTGCTTTAGTGCTTTGCTTTGCTTTGGCATATCAAATAAACCTGTGCTTTGTTATGGGAAAAAACCAAATGACAAAGCGGCAAAGCCAAAGCAAAGTCAAAGCAAAGCAAAGCAAAGCTCGAAATGACCAATGTTAAATTTTTTGATGCTTTGTATGCTTTCGCGTTCGTTTAATATTTATTTTGCTTAGAGAAATAAATGTATGTAGAGGTTTGAGAAAATTTATTTCATAAAGAAATTATTTTTTTGGGAATAACATTAACTATAAATATTTAAGAGTTCAAAATTAATCTGAGACAACTATTTCTATATCCCATTTTAACAAATTTCTCGTAAATGTTTGAAGAGTTAATGCCATAAACCATTTGTGCTTCTTTATCACTCTAAACAACAATAGATATTTACATTCGATCCTTTGTTCTTTTTAAGAAACAATAACGTCCATTCCAAAGGAAAAATTCCGCAAAATTCATACCTCTTACCTCTTTCGTGTACTATTTTTATTTCCTGTGCTCATGAAAAGCAAACTGTAAAGTAACTAAAGCAAAGCGTGTATTTGGGTTTGTTTTGCTTTGGCTTGTTGGGCTTGTTTTGCTTTGGCACGTGGTACCTGAAAAGCTCACCAAGTTCAAGCAAGCCAAGCCTACATTGGGGTTTCACCTTTAGCCTTAAGGTGGGTATCCCACCAAGAGTTTTGTCTCCGCACTATCTCCATACATTATTCGCCGAAGTGTCTCTACCAAAATCAATGTGCGGAGACTACACACGCACACCGATATTCCAGTGGATACAAAACGTATCCATTAAAAAATGTTCTGTGTCGGTGCGGAGAACTTCTGCGGGTACTGTGCGCGGATAAGTAAGTGCAGTGGATACTTGAAAAAAGCCTTGGAAAAGTCTTGAAGTTGCTTATTGAGGCATACCTTTTGTTTTCCAGTGAATATGGAAAACACAAAACATCTTAGGACAGACAAGGGTATTATTTTGAAGAGATAGTTTTCGAACGCCTGTGCCTAAGCATTTACCGAAGACATTTTCTTCGAGAGCATAAATAAGAGCTTCGCAAACATCAGTAGTAGAGGGAAATTGTCATATGATACGCAATACTTCGTTAATTTATTTAAAATGCCCATTTAAGGACTTTGAAAACAAATAAAAAATTTCAATTTTCAATTTTTTGTGTTTATTTTTCATAGGCAAAAGGCAAAAAATTGAAAATTGAATTTTTTTAGTTTTGTCAAATTCCTAAAATGGGCATTTTAAATAAAGTAACGTGTATTGCGTATGCTCACAAGAAAGTACATACATAAGAAAACCTACAATTAAAAAAAAATTTATCGTACGATGATTTGGCAATTTTAATGTTTTTCGAAAAGAGCTAATTGTTGCCGTAAAAATCAAATTTTTTTTTTGAAATTTCAACCACGTATTTATAGCATCAAAATACATATTTTTCCAAATTTTATCAAAATCCGAATATTTTCCCGTTATTTATTGCATTTTTAGTAAAAAAAAACAAAATTTCATACATTTTGGTTTTTTGAGGTTAGGATTCATTTTTAAAGTATTTATACCGAATCAGTTCGATAGTCTATTCATTCACGAGTATTTTTCAATTTTTTTTATTTTTCTATGACCAACAGAACTGGAGAAATTAAAAAAATAGTGTGGCAATGCACTCAAAATGCATCAAAAATGGACATTCATGCAATTTTCTCGCGCAGCACAGGCCCGATTTTGCAGAAATTTTTTTTTCGCTTTATCTTAACATATGTAAAGAAAAAAAATCACAACTTCCCAACTACATCAAAACTTTGCTTCTTTTTGTTTAATTTACCTCTACTAAAGGTATAATTCTAGATATTAGTTGTTTTCAAATCTTGAATCAATATGATCGGCTCATATATGAAACTCCGGAGGCTAAGAACCTCAGAGTTATAGCTAACGTTCATACCAATAAGTGGCAGGCTAAACGCCTAGTGGCTAGCTAGGTGGTAGAGGATGAATTATCCAAGCGAACGAATGTGTGTGTTACCGCTTCGTTGTTCATACCGACCACGCGCAGTGCCGTCCTAAGATATTCGGCGCCCGTGGGCTACTAAAAATAATGCGCTCCTCTTCGTAAGAAAATACACGTGATGTCTGGGGGAGCGGGGTGACCGGCAAAGTTATACAAAAGTGTCAGAACTAGACAAAGTTAATTTATTACCATTCCACTAAATATAACATAAAATTCACACAAAATTAAAAAACGGGTGAAGAGAACAGGTGAAAAGCACCCCTAAATTGACATAAAGATGGAAAATGCTGGGAATTTTTTTTTCACTTTAACATTCCAATCGTATACTATTAAAATTTGTAATGGGTACTTTTTTTCCAACATACATTTCGCTTAGAATATCCAGAGCAATTTTCCATTATTCGTCGAGATTCGTGTTAGGGTGGAAATAAACCTCAGCTCTCTTGCTCAATCCTTCATCTTTGGCACAAATTTTAATTCCAATTTCTGAGATTTACTTGAATTTTAAAGCGACTTAGGGGTAATTCTCACCTCTAGAGATTGAAAAAAAATTTGTCAATTTTGGAACCACCGTTCGTTTAAACTTACATAAAAAAGTGAAAAAAAAATTAGTTTCCGGCATTTTCCATCTTTATGTTTTCACCTCTTCTCTTCACCCGTTACCATACACTTTGACCTCAGTTTTTATAGAAGCACTAAATTTGCCAATTTGCACATTCCAGAGCATTATTTCGGAGTCTCATAAGCATTGTTGAGAAAAACAATAAAAATGGCGATTTTAGGGGTGATCCCATGGAGACTATACAAGGAGCTTAAACTCCGTGTTGTCAATTTTCATTTGATTAATGAGGGCAGGCGCGTACGCACGGGGGGGGGGGGGTTACTGCGGGTTAAACCCCCCATGATTCCAATAATAGTAGGAAAAATTATAATTAATAAATATATCAACTTATTAAGGGAGCAGTTCCCTTTGAATCGGTCAAAAAATGCATTTTTTTTGCTTAATCGATAGTAATAACGTTCAAAAATAACTTGTTAAAATTTTAAACCAATACCATCACTAGAATTAAAGTTATAAGCGGTTAAAGAGGCGTGGGTCAAGCTTAGCGCTGAGCTCCGGTCTCCCGCTGCAAAGTTCAATCGTCGTTTACTCGAAACCTTTATTTTTCAATTTTTCTTACCTGATGGCAGGGATTACAAGAGAACGGCTTAAGATAATTCGACCAAATTTCGTACACTTGTTCATTATTATATTATCTAACTTTGCCTCGACTAATTTTTTATTTTTTTTTTTGTTGTTTAAAAGTTATGACAAAAAATGTAAAAAAAACACGAAAAAGTGACTTTTTTCTTTTAAACGTCCGCCATTTTGTTAATTTTTCAAATTTTAAAAAACTGTCCCAGGCAACGTTAGCCAACAGTATGTACTTTAATAAAATTTTTGAATTTTTGATTTTAGATAAAAATTGCACCCCCAGGAGCTGCCGTGAGGAAGATTTCGCGCCCGAAACACGTGATGTTTGGCTGTTCGGATAGGGGGGTTACCAAATGAGAATCGATGTGAAAAAAAATAAATTTCTTTAAACATAAATAAAAGCATTAAAAAAAACCCGATCCATTTCCACTTATATTGTTAAATAAAAAAAATCAAGAAAATTGACCTTTTTTCGGCGCGCAAAGGGAACTGCTCCCTTAAACAATTAAAAAAATATTCCCAATAACGATGTTATGGTGGATTCTTTTCAAACGGGATAGCAAAAAAAATAAATATCTCTCAAACTTTGGGAATATGTTCGTGAACTCGATGTGATATACTAAAATTTGTTTTAGCGCAATTGGGTGCGCCGTTTCGGAGTTACAACTGTTATTGAAAAAAACGCGATTTTTCAAAAATCACGTATTTCTCATTTATTTATAGCTCTCGACAAACTCTGAGTTTCGGGATGGCCATATAGATTTTTGTAGGAAATTTTCCGTCTTTCTTTTTACGCAAAAAAAATTGGACGCATTTTTGGCCTTTTTTGGCCAAAATTTGAAAAAAAGGAATTTTTAAATTTTTTTTTCATGTCTCCAATCGATTTTCTGACTCAAAAACTACGCGACACCAAGTTTTCAGAGTAGTTCCCTTCTTTTCGGTAAAAAAAATTGTAAGAATGCCCTAAATCAAAGTCTAAAGTCTTGCGTACACCACGAGATCATGATTTTTGGAGAAAAACAATACATTTTGTGATATTCGAAAAATGGTCAAAAATTATTATTTATGTTTCTTCACAATTTTCAATAAAAAAATTGCGATAAAAATATACCTATAGGTAATTATTTTTATAGTGAAATAACATAAAATCTACTATATAAAACTGAATGTTTGTCTGTCTGTCTGTCTGTCTGTCTGTACGCAATAGGCTCCTACACCGTGTAACCGATCTTAATGAAATTTTAACCATATGCTATTTACATTAAAGGAAAGAACATAGGCTATTCTATTACTTTCTAAAGCTACTCCTAGATGGCGCTGTCATGAAGAGCTTTGTTGAAAGTCATCACAGAGCTTTGAATTTTTGCATGAAGGTCGGTGGGGTCTCCTATGATGCACCTCGTAGCCCGATTTTCGAAATTCAAAATGGCCGCCGAAAATTGCCGAAATTCAAAATTGCCGCAGAAATATGGTTGAATTTGCCAATTTTATTCCGATTCCAATGAAAGTGGGTATCTAGGGGTTTTTAAGGTCGCAAATAACAAATTTGTGGTCAAAACTTATAAATTCAAAATGGCCGACGAATTTGCAAATTGTGTTCCGATTCCAATGCAAATCTGTATCTGAGGTTTTTTAAGGTAGCAAATAACGACTTTATGATCAAAATTTAAATTCAAAATGGCCGCGCCAATATGGCCGACGAGTTTGCGAATTGTATTCCGATTCCAATTAAAATCGGTATATGGGAATTTTTAAGGTAGTAAATAACGAATTTATGATCAAAACTTATTCAAAATTGTGGGGCCAATATGGCGGAAGAATTTTGCCAAGTAAGTGTAGGTTGTTCAAGAGTTGGAAAATCGGAAAATTTTGACATTCTAGCTACAAATGGAAAAACATTGAATGTAGTGTATCCTGAAGCTCTCTAAGCAATAGGTTCAGAATTGATCAACAAGGTTTTTTTGGAAAGGTGGTAAGGAGAAACGGAAATATGGGATGATTTATGTATAATGGATAAGAAGGAAAGAAACCCATCACCTCTGAATTTTTAGGTATAAGTCTAGGATTCTGCAATACGGGAAGAGGCTGGCATCTGGGTAAACAAATAAAACCTGAGTCAGTGACATTGCAGATGAGAACCCAGGGGCCAAGCAATTGCAAGACATGTAATTTGTAGCGTATAATGTCCATCACCGTCAAAAGTCCATTTCTAAATATGAAATTAGTAGATATAATCCTTTAATTTTTTTTCTTTCAGGATGTAATAATATTTGTCGATTATTGAGTGTTTAATTTAACTAAAAGTCCATACGAAAAAAGATTATAGCATGGATAACACTGTGGATATGACATATTTTCTTGAAATTATACTATGTGTCTAATAGTTGCTGGAAAAAGCCTTATTTTAAAATAGTCTTTCACTAATATTTATTTTTGGTGGGTAGTTATATTTTTAAGGATATTCGTGTGTGTTTTTTTACCAGAAAGAACCATAACTTTATTACGGGCCACGCCGACAAAAAATATTGTCTGCCCCAGAGCTTTACAATAATAGGTAATTTTGGTCACACTGCAAATAAATGCATTTTGAATCCAATGTCTCGAACTTTTATAGGAATAGTTGGTTTTTCGTTACTGGTTAAGAAGAGTTGAATTTTGAAGGTTTGGATTGATTTTAAATGTTTAAACGTTGGGTGCAGCAAGGCGCACCGGGTCCCAGCTATCCAAAATACAGAAAATAAGTGGTTCATGGAGACACTTCATCTGTGTATGAAAATTCATATCTCGAAAAATGCCATGTCAATGGATGGTTTTTATTGTCTTGATCAAAATGTCAGATCCCTAATAGTTTCACATTTTGTTATTTGAAATCAAAAATACCAAAAAATTGCATTTTTCAAACTCTCCTACTGTATATTAAAATTCATATCACCTGATTACTACTATTGGTTTATGGGTGCAGCATAGGCGCACCGGGTCCCAGCTAGTATAATATAAGTACATAGTCCTATTACATGAGAAAATTTTTTTTTACCCAATATGTGTACAAAATATGTTTTGTGAAACCCCCCCTCCCCCCAGGGTTTCATCCTGCGTACGCTACTGAATGAGGGTGCTGCAGTCAAATGTACCCCAAAAAACATGGCCGATTGTATTCATCCGGTTCATGGCCAAGTTCATTAATTACTAAGATATTTTATGTTTACGCCTAATTTTAAAAACCAGCTTCCAAATTCGATTTATATCAATGCGATTATTCATATTTAATAAATTTTTGGATTTTCTAATGAATTTTTATTAATTTCCAATGAATTTTTTTTCCATTGCTCCATTTCGACTAACTTAATTTCAAACGAATCGTCGAAATGGGTCAAATTCAGCTAACTTCATGTGGGCACCTCGGACAAGGGTGACATCTGTGGCCAAAAATGAACTAGTAATCTAGTTTCTCTGCCCATCCATTTTCTGTCATTTTCCCTATAAGAGTTTAAGCTCCCTGAATAGTCTCCATGGGTGATCCAACCATTTTAGAGCCACGGACCACGATTTTCGTGATCAGCGCCTCAAAAAACATAGAGTACAAGTAGTCTCGTTGCGTGGCCGTTCCGAGCGTCATACCCCGCGTTTTAAATGGAGTAAACTTCCAGTATACAACAGAATTCCGATAATTCCGACGACTAATTCGAGTTCTCCGGCATATGCGCTAGGTAACATTTTGTCCTTTTGCCATTAGAAAATAATTTGTATATTATGGATAAAAGAATTCCATGATTGAATGAAAATTCCCTGACTTTCATACTTTCTTAAATTCACTGAATTTTCCAGGCTTTCCAGAGAGTTGCCATCCTGTTCAATAGCGGTTTCCAGTGAGTTGAGCTCATTTAACAACCCCTCGGCTTCAGCTTTTGTTGCAGGCTTTTGAAAGTGCTCTTCGTAAATTCTTTGAAAGCATCTTTAAAATTGTCGCTGTGGCTAGTCGCCAGGTGGCTATCCAAGTGAACAGGCGTGTTTGTTTTTTCCTAGAATACATTCGATGAACGACGACCAACTGCAGCATTTTCTAATATCCTAGCCAAGCAGGTATCTTCTGGTGTGAACAGTAGTATTACCGAGTTTCCATGGGAATCGAGTTAAGTTGTGGTTGAATTGGAATGACACTTCAACTCAACGACTTAACTCTATGCGTTTCCATTTCTGCCTTCCGTCTTCCTCCATATTTTTCCATCAATTAATTTTATTATAGATTTTTCTTTAAAAGTATTTATTAAATATAAAGAGGCGCGACATTTTCACTTTTTGTACGTTTGCATGTGTGCAGTTTTTAGTTGTATGCGTGAACTCAGTTCAACCTACCTATTTTCGTTGAGTTGAAAATCTTTAACGAGAACTCTCAACTCATTCCGTTTCCATGACGTATAACTCGGGTTTAACTCTGGTTGAACTCTCATGGAAACTCTGTATATATCTTAGCGCAGCACCTATCTTAGCGAACCACCTATCCTGCCACCATTGGTGTGAGCGTAGACTAAGCGGATCTATTTTAAACTGTTTATTAAATTTATTCTACCATGTTCAGAGCGGTTATTCTGTTACTGTGAAAAGTCTTTTCAGTGAGAATTCCAATAAATGCGATTCTGGAACGATGAGAACGTGAGTTTATCTGCCAAATTTTTTCATGGTTAGAAATAATTTCTCGCCAAAATTTTTCTAGTGAGAAGTGTGAGAACTTGTCATTTTCAAATAACAACAGTTTATTTAAACCACAATTGAACGTACAATTTTTAAAAATGGTATTGCGTTTTCTCAGTGAGATTTGTGAAAACTTTTAATTTTCAAAAAAAATGTAGGAGGAGTGTGCCATTTATTTAAATGCTAGGTGTAACTTTTTAAGTTCAAAAGGTATTGCAAAAAACTTGAATTTGAAATGAAAAACTATGTTGAGTGTAAACCCAAATTATAGTTGCCCACCTTTGGCGTCTTCTGCTTCGCTCTGTAAATACAAATACTGTTGCCATTTTAAAAGTTACAAAATCTTATCTACAAAGTATGTCACTCGAATAAGTACAAAATATGACATAAAACCCCACTTTTGACGTTTATACAAGTGAGAATTTCCAATGTGAACTACATTCAGCTCATTTGTCACTGGAATATCTCACTTTAGGTTATAGAATCGCTTTGCTGACAAAAAAGAGAACTCAAAATGAGAAGACCCGATGAGAATGAGAATGAAAAGACTTTTCACGTTTTCACTTTCTCATAGTTACAGAATAACCACTCCTGTAATTTCGTCCTTACACAGTCAACCATGCAATTTTCTCACAGACTTCTTAAGTAACCGAAAAAATAATACTCAGTGTCCACCTTTGTTAGTACTAAATATAATTTGTCTCTGGTGTCCACCTTTTTCGTGTTTAAAAAAGATGCACAGATACGAGAGAAAGGTGCCACTTGTAAACTTTTTATGTTATTTGCTTTTATCCACCAAAAGGATCACTACTTGCTAAGCAGAGGAGGGAAGAAATCATCAAAGAAACTATCTTACCAGACCCAAGTGTTTTTAATTATATAAAAACATCCTTTTCCACAACCTTCGCCTCATCTACACTGTAGGCACATGGCAGCAGCAGCAGCAGCCATAACAAAAAACAATTTTCAAAGTTTTGTTAACAAATAAAGAGGAAGCAACTGAGAAATTTTGTTTTATAAATTTTATGTTAAAATTGTGAGCGGTTTTCGCACACACATCCGTAGCCGACGACAAAAAAAAATTATTAAGAATTTTATTTTTAATTAAAAATCTTGGAGACAGATTTCTCTCTGGTATCTAAGCTCGATAACATTCTTCAGAACATGTAACAGAGAGACCTTGCCGCAGATGTTGCCCAAATTAAATAATTAAGTAAGCTCTGAACTTGTGGAAGGAACATCACAGCAGAAGAAGGAGACTGCTGAGTTTGTGAATGAATTTATAAGACCAGTGATATTGGAGCAGGTTGTTTTTATTTTGGACTGGGTCTCATCTACGAGTAATTGAACGCTATGCACATAAACATGATCTTGAAACTGGAAGAGGAGACTGCCTTTGAGCACGCACAACACTAAACTGGAGGCGTATTAAAAAGATATTGTGGGTGTTTAGCATTGGTGGCTAAAAAGAATCCTCTTAGGATCTATGTAATATTTAAGGACACCTTGGTAATATTTAGTCAGAGAAAAGAAATGTTCAATGCTTTTGAGATGCATTCTACCTTGGTCGAGCTTGTTTTAAGCGATGGTATCTCCTAAGGGCATTCAATTGAGTAATAAATTATGTCCAATTGAGGAGTGTGGTTTTATACAAGAAAAGTATTTTAAGCGACTTAATTATTAATGGTAAGCATGGTACTGGAATTTTAAAAACAAAAAAAACCATTTACTAGGCATTTTTAGATATGATAGGCCTATGAATTTACTTTTTCTCGTGTCGGTGCCAAGAAAAAATAACTGCTACTGGGCCTCGGTGGTTTAGGGGTTAACGTGGCCGACTGCCATTTAGGGGTCTGTGGGTCGATTCCAAGCAGCGCCATCATTCTTTTTCTTTCCGCTTCCCCGACTCAGATCATTTTTCTTCTTTCTTAAGGTGGGTATCCAAAAAGATTTTTGTCTCCGCACTATCTCCATACATTATCTGCCGAAGTGTCTCCACCAAAATCAATGCGCGGAGATAAGAAATGTGCGGAGATAAGAAGTGCGGAGACTACACACGAGACTATTGTGGGATGCCGAATAAAGGAGTATAAAAATAAAAATAGCAATTTTTGACCATTTGCACCCACCCCGAGCCACCCGTAGCTGAAGTTGCCATTTCACCCCCCCCCCCCATACCCCAGCAAATGGTAAAAAATTTCTGCCACTAATATTTAACAGTTATTTAGCCCTAATAGAACCTACATACGCAACGGCAGGAAAAAATTTTCAAATTTAACCCCTTTCTACCCCCCCCCCAACACCCTAACTAGAAATGGGTCCACTTCCCGCAAAAATTATTTGAAAAGCTTATATACCAAACGGCAGAAGGTAGGCACGACACGATTTTTTCAAGTGCCAGCTCCCCTACAATGGTAATATATTTAGAAACTTAAATCGGAAAACATAAAACATTGTGCGCACACAATAATTTTATCATTCAAGGTCGTATCCACCTAAAGTCTTGTCTCTGTAGAGTGCGCGCACAGTCCTTTAGAACATAGTTTGAGACTTTTCATATGCTTCCTGCAAGATTTTAGTGGATACGCAATGAAAGCTGTGTCTCCGCACAGTTTGAGATTTTTCGTTTTTTACTCAATTTGTGTGGATTTTTATGTGCGCGCACTGTCTGCAGACAGCAGTGGAAACTCACCTTTATGGTACTCTTTACAACAATTCCCCGCCCTTTCTTCTGTAATCGTCTGTAAGGACAATTGGCGTTGACAATTATACCTCCATTCTTCTCTTTTCTAGAGTAAAGCCCGCTACACACTATCGTCGTTTTACTTCGCGCTCGTCGAACAGCGTTGTCCGAACGACGAACGACGATAAAAAATTGCAGTGTGGATGATAAGGCCGCCGCGTTTTTCGCAACAGCGAAAAATCAAATCCGTTTTGATTTTTCTCCGTTCGCTATACGCTGTACGACGATAGTGTGGATGAAAACTGTGTCGTCGTTCGTCGTTAAGCAGGGAAGTATGTACCTGTTGTGCACAAAAAAGGGTTTGCACCATAAACGTTTTTTTCCCTACAAATTTTTCCAGCAAGAACCGCCGCTACTGCTTTGGCTGCTTCTTTAATCCCTGAGTAGCATTCCTTAACTGCTCTGACTGACCTGCCTAATATGTTGATGTCATCGGCATACCGGATCTCCTGAGCGGGTTTGTTGAATCGACGTCTTTCTGATGACTGCTTCCAAGCCTTGGTTGAATAGCATAGGCGCCAGTCCATCCCCTTCTTTGAGCCCTTGATTAACTTTAAAGGCATCTGAAGTGTTCTAAACTCTTACTCGGGCAGTTGTGTCAAGGTGGGTTAATTGTATCAGACGTAGGGTAGACTGGGTACGGTTGTGCCAGGGTACGGTTGTGACAGTCGTCATATTAGCGAAACTATAAGGAATATCGGGGAGGTTGCAAAGAGAAAAAGAGACAGTGTGCCCGTGCGAAGCTGTTTCCCAGTATTGAGTCAGTCATCGCTCGACACTAACCCTAGCAGAGGCCTACTTTACTTTTTGACAGTCGAAAGTAAGTATTTTTATTTGATTTCTTTTAATAATTATTGTTATATTAGTACAGATAGAGTAATCAGTATCTTTCCTCTTTATAAGTTAAGCATTAGTAGTTAAATAACAGGGATTAAATTGTACGTAGATTCTTTGCATTTTCATGGCGGTCGTTTTTTTGCGAAGGGTGTATTTTTAACCTGTCACTACCGGACCCCAACCACTGTCAGAACCGCCCCTGGGGTGTGGTCGGTTGTGGCATTTATTCCTTTTTTTCTAATTTGCTCCCAAAAGTAAACCATCGTACTAAAGGAACAAATTTCAGTATTTATAAGTAGCCAAATGTACATTTTACTATACAAAACACCTTTCCTTCAGTTTACTGGCTAACGTACTAAATTTTGGGCCATCAAATGAAAATTGTCACAACCGTACCCAGTCTACCCTACTAGTTTAGCTGGTACAGAAGTAGCTTCTTTCTCTGGGTGGAGTCTGCAAAGATCTGGTATACGTAAACATTCCTCTCCCAGCATTTTTCTAGGAGTTATTTTAGTGTGAAGAGTTGGTCGGTGGTTGGTTGACCTTCGGAGGCCGGCTTGGTATTCGCCTAGTAAACTTTCTGAGATAGGTTCCAACTTACTTTTTATGGAGTTTATGAATGTTTTATATCCTATAGAAAGTAATGAAATCCCCTATAGTTCCCACAGCGTAGTTTATCCCCTTCTCATGGATGGGGCAAATTATGGCTTCCTTCCAGTCGTTCGGTAAGTATTCCTCCATCCATATTTTGGTGATCAGTTCATGTAATTTTTCTACTACCACTATGCTTCCCTTTTTAATGTGTTACTGCATCTAATACAGAAAAGAATAAGCAGGATCTAAACGAGTTGCTTGCGCACTCTAAACGATCTACCTTCGCCTTCAAATCACTGTACCCAAATCACAATTTAGAGGTTCCTTGCTCGTGGTATTTCACAATATGACGCAATGTTTCGGTAGGCTAAGCATCTGCGCCAACAAGTTATTAACTACTTTAAATGCTTTTTAACAGGTATATTAACTAAGCCGTTTGATTCTGTACTTATCGAGGACAGGCCAAGGAACTTCTTTAACAGATTTATTAACTGGCAGTTTGATTTTATAATGATCTAAGAGGGGTCTGTTAACTAACTGTTTTTAACAGGTCTGTTAACTGAGTTATTGGATTTTGTATTGATTTGATGCATATAGCTTCGGTAATTGTAGAGTTTAACCCCCATCCTTCCGAGTTTTTGAAATTTTGGTATGCTGTAGTATTCTTCATCCTGAGCAAGAATATATATACATATATGTTGGGCGCGGAAACCAAATCTAAGCATGGTTTTTTAATGTTGAAAATGGCTATAATAAGCCCAATTTTACAAGCTTTATATTAACTCCGTTCTCTGCGTGGGACAAATCTTGCGATCGATTTTTCGGCCACTTCCCGATATCCCGTGATGCTCAAATTTGGCAAAAACCTTTGGGTGTGAAGACAATGCAATATAGTATATTCAATTTTATGGTACATCCAATATGGCGGCCACCATAAAATGGCGGATTACCTTTTTCTTTACAACCCCCCCCCCCCAAACATGGGTATAACATGAAAGAGTACGACGAGTAGAATACAGTAAGCTATGTGACGTCATTTTAAATCCAATATGGCGGCCTCCAAAAAATTGCGGAATACGTTTTTCTTTACAACCCCCGACATGAGTATGAAATGAAAGATAATGATGACTACAATACAGTAGCCTATGTGACGTTATTTTAAATCCAATATGGCGGCCACCACAAAATGGCGGATTATCTTTTTCTTTACAACTCCCCAACATGGGTATCAAATGAAAGAGAATGACGTGTAGAATACAATAAGCTATGTGTTGACAGTCTCGGTTGAAGAAAAAAATTTATAGTTTTATAAGACATGGTGGTTATTCTCGTTGGCGGGTGACGTGACTACCAGGGACGCGGTCGAATGAAACTGTCGATACCTACAAACGTACCAAGGGAAATATCACTTCACACGCCAACTTGCGACAATTAGTATACGACGTTTGTAGATCTAGTCGCCAGGAATCTCTTAGATTGACAATGAGAATACCAATTTAAGGCATCTGTCACGTCACTCGACAACAGGCGCCGATTAAATGCGGGGGGTCAGGGGGTCATGACTCCCCAACCCAAAAGGACTCGCTGTATAAAAAACAAAATTGACCCAACTAAAACATAAACACAAAAAATAACCAAACGGCCAAAACCGACCCAACTTTTAGCAAATTAAAAAAACGACCTTAAAAAATGACCTTCAAGGTCAACAACCCATTGATCTATACTTTTTCTATTGGCGCGTTTCATTTTCATTGGAGTACGTATGCCAGTGTCGTTGGGCGCACATCGGCGTAGTGGGCTGGTGGTGATGTGCACCCAACTACGCCGGCGTACGTACTCCAATGGATGCGGGAGCGTGCATGCCTGTAGCGCGAGCAAAATGAAGAATTTGATGAGGACTCCGCCAATGTTTTAACATCTCATACGGACATAACAAAAATGTTATAGCTTAGTCACGATAAATCACCATGAAATGTGTGCAGGCAAATCTATGGCAGAAAAGGGACAAATGAATCTGATGGTTTAATGTATCGCCGCATAAAACTTTACGCGAAATAATTGAATTCATACATGACAATCTCCACTTCTAAAGGTTCAATTTTACTAGGTCGAAACTTCAACGAAATCTCCTTCCCCATGATTTTGAGTGGCGAGTTCAATATTAATTTTTCATCAGAAACGGCGCGTCCGAGAGGTACCATCCCACTTCTCCCTTCATCCACAAAGTTCGTGAGAAACGTTCATGGGAGCGAAACGTCTAAACAGACCCAATATTGACAAAAACATATGGAACCTGCAGTTTTTACGCGATTTTTACACCAGTTTCAATCGAAAATATTGCAGTTATCATAAAACATTTGCTTCGTTTTTAGGAATTCCTAAATATTGATATTTTCTAATTGTACCTACTTGTATCAAGTCCCTCAGTAGGCTCGTCACTAAACTTCCTGCATCTATCGTTGGCCTGACTTTTCTAAGAGCGTACTATATATCTGACAGACCTTCCACTACATCTATTGTATTACTAGCTGGTTAATATTTTAATAATTGTGGCAGTTGTTGGGCAAAAAAGTTTTACTTCTAAAGTGTGGTCTTAAGCACACTCATATTTTTTTAGTTTTTTTAGGAGCCACTTTTATTTCCCTGACCCCCCCAAAAACAAAATTCTAGATCCGCGCCTGCTCGACAACGAGAATAAGACTGATCGACTAAAAAGTGAAAAATAAAAAAAAATAAATTTTTTTTTAAAAACAAGCTTTTATTAGGTAAACTAAAAAAGTTTTTAAATATGCGTTAATAAGGTGAACTAAAATGTATAAAATAATTTTTTAATCCACTTGTATGTAACCACAAGTAAAAGCTTGGGGCACTCAGGTTACAAATGTTTCAGATATTATAAGAAAAATGCAAAAAATATTATGATTTAACTAATAAATACGAAAATTAATTGGATACATTCTGATAAAACGCCCCCAAGCTTTTACTTGTAGTTACGATTTCTTGAAAATTGATAAATTGTGAGCATTAAAAAAGGGGGGGGGGGGTTAAAAAATTATCCAAGTTTAAAAAACATTTTTCTACACCTCCACCCTCCCCTACCCGTTTCCTTCCGCAAGTTTATATATGTAATTCCCAACTTGTGATGTGGAACGTGGGAATAACCCGTATTCAACTAGTATACACTCTTCTGTGTTTTATCTATTTATCCAGATTTTCCTTCACAATTTCTATCTTCAACAAAAAGGGTTTTCAAAAAATGTCACCCTGCCTTTGTCATCAGCACATCGTTTCAACACTTTTAATTATGAATTTTTTCCAACCAATGAGAAATCCTCGTCTGCTCCATTGAATACTCCATCCACTGCTTCACACTTTTGCTACACAAAAACTAGCTCCTATGACAAAAAAAGTTTTCAGCTTTCCCTTTAAATATCACCAATATTCACTCCTAGGCTGTATCCATGTCATATTTCTGGATACTGTAATCAAGAGCCGAATTTGTGAAGGAACATTTTTGTAATTCGATTCTTGTCTCTACCATTGGACACGGTTTTTGCCATGATAAATGTTATTTTTTGAATATTTTTCTATGTTCCCCACACATCCCTAAAAGTAGAGGAGACCTCGAAAAGTTTTAAATTATATTTTTTTGTAATTTTATTTCAGTAATTTGATACCAAATATTAAATTTATTAATAAAGCCCCCTGAGGGAGGACGATTGGGGTTTGAAGGTGTGGTATTGAATTGGAAGTAAATTAAAACATTGAAAAGTCTGATGTTCATAATTTGCCATGGTGGAACGGCAATAGGGATTGCATAGCATTTGCAGTGAATATTACCTTTTCAGATTGAAGGACTAAAACAAACAGAAATAAGCTTATACATTTAGATTGGCATGGCCATTACGAAACTAACTACGTTTACCAATTAGACTTTGATACCGTTTCGATCAAGGGTATTTTCTATGGAACTCGGCAAATACCGCCTAAGCTATGCTTGATCTATTATAATAAGAAGTTCGCAATCAAAAGTGAGAACTTAACATCAAGTAGGGTCTGCATCAAAACCTCTCCTAGAAACCCCAATTGAGAATGTAATTGCCAAATGCCTGTCGTCAATTTGTAGATAAAACCTGGGGTCTCAAACCGAGGCTAATTATTAATTTAAAGACGACGGTCATAAAAGGCCCATGATCATGTATGCGATTATGGCTCTATGGGATGGTAGATCAAGACCAAACAAAAGCGTACCGTGATTAATATGGCCCAGGTTCAAAGACGTGCCTGTCTCGGTAACATGGAAGCTAAAACCACTGCTGCTACCCGAGTGAAAATAAAACTCGCCCGCTTCTAGCCTACACGGTACGCCTGCGTAAAAATAACACTCGCCCGCTCTTAGCATGAAACAGGCATGGTACGCCTAAGTAATATTATACTTTTCCAAATGCAGCCCGCTACAGGCGGGTACCAATAAAAGATGCACGGAATAGTCTAAACGAAGCACGGTACGCCCACAATTTTTTTAGACTTTGGCGGTTTAAAAATTATTATTGGAAATTATCTTGGTGACCATAAAGGGACCATTAGCATACTGAGTAGGCCGGTTCTCGTTCGATTGCGTAGGTCAAGCAACATTGGACGGGGTTAGTACTAAGTTGGGGGACCGCTTGGTAAAACAATAGTCGTGTTTGGAATTGTTTATGTGGATTTGGCTGCATTAAGAGATGTTCTTGCCTGTAGCTGGAGCGTGCATACCTCTTACAGGTGAATTTTTAGATTTTCATGCTTGCAGCGCATTTCTTCGATCTGCATGCTAGTTGCAAGCGCGTATGCTTTTCAAAAAAATTAATCAACTAAATTATTTTTACTCGGGTAAACCCTTGAACCTACTTCCACTCCACTTATTAGTGAAGAAGGAGGCTGGGGCTATTCTCGTTTATGCCAGGAAACTTTGTGGATCGCCTAACGGTTCTCTAGGAACTGAACCTGGAGTGGAGGCTCGCATTATCCGACACCACTCCTGCCACTGTGGACCGTTTATTACGAGTATCAGAGGTAGGGGGGGGGGCAGATAGGCTATGGCAGTAGCTACCTGGTCTCTCATATTAAATACTAAATTATCAGGCTGGAGGTATTTCACCGTCTACTTTAAGTAGGTGACGGAATATCTCCAGCCTATATGGCAAACATTTAGAATTAGTCCAGTCCCCAGCCGATATCACCTCTACTTTTTTTCGGAGGCGACAGATTTACTTGAAATTTTAACAGTAGATATAGTCCAAGAGCCAGCGCCAAAAAAACTGTTTGAATTTACTAAGCCTAGTTTTTTTATAGGTGATTACCATGGTTGTGCACGCAAACATTCTGCGGTCAGTCAGGCCAAACTGAGAACATGTGGCTTCGGTGAGCTATCAAAGATGTCGTACCTGAAGAGGTAATAAAATTAATTTACTAAGGCTGAAAATTGTTATACAACTTGTATATTTTATATAAATAAAAGTTGTAATGGTCAGTCCGCTGAATATGGGGACGGAGCTGGTCAGTCGGCCGCAATATAAGTGCAAAAAAAATGTAAGCGTTTGAAAAGTTGCAATTTTCATTAAAAAACCCCACGTTTACGAACAGTTTTTGGTCAATAAGTCCAAAAATAAGCCTTTTATCAAAATTTTTGTTATGACTAAAAATAAAGCTTATAAAAAAACGAAGAAAATGGTTTTTGAATGAATGCTCTAAATATAAAACAAAGCGAGTAATGATTGATCGAAGGGGACCTATTTCAAACCAAATACTCAAAACTTTGTATTTAACGTCGAGTAAAGGAAAATCGATGCGTTTTTCGAGGATAACTTATATGACATTTTTTAAAGTGCTTGAAAATACCTTTAAAATGAACACTGGTAAAAGTCATTTGCATGTAAAATGTATGAGTTATGACAAAGAGAAGGTGTACCGTTCAAATTTTTTTTAAAAAAAATGATCAATAAAACTAATACCACTTCCACCCAAATTCAAATTTATCATGTTCCACGTAGGATTCACTTTATTTTAGAGATATCTATCGGATCTATATAGTTTGAGCGATTTTCAGGGTGTATTTTTCGAAATGGGTACGATCAAAATGAAAAGGGGATTTTACGAATTTTACAGATTTCTGTGGTTATTTCAAAAAAACTCAAAAACTATTGAAGATACGTACAAAACTGTTGAGTAACAAAATTTAGATTTTTCATCAACAACAATTTTGGTTTTTTATGTATTGTTGTAGCTTAAAAACTGACGGAGATATAGCGGATTGAAGTTTGCTTTATAGTGTAAGTTCCACCTTTGCTTAGCCCTTTGACCCTTCACGTTTTGAGAATTAAGGGTTTTAATATAACACAATTAACACAGTTTTATAGCCAGTGAAATTACCTACAAAATGGTTTTTTAATGGACACTGTAGCTTGAAAATTGACCCCGCTACCGTTAAAAAAACGAACAACTTTTTTTTTAATTTTCGGAGCAAGTAATTTTCGGAGCTCTTGTGAGCACCTTACGGTATTCCACGTATACATACATACATGATACATTTGGTATACAGGTTTAATATATAGATTTTGCAACAGTACCTCCAAAAAAGAAGATATTTTAGAAGCTGGAAGGTTTTGCGCAATACTTTTGTATGCAGCTGCTAAAGATGTGCAATTATATAAAATGAAAAAAATTGACGGTTTGCAATCTTTTTCAGAGCATAGGTGAATTGAGGGTTCGGTACCCCGCCAGTATATATATACCCACGCACACGCACACATACACACACACTAAAAAATTTACTAAAATACTTTCTGAACTTATAACTAAATTTGTGTGTCTCAAAAAGGTCAGACTTTGAAAAGGGTGGTAAGTAAAGCCTAAATCCAAAATTTCATAAAAAATGGTGGCCTCCGAAAAAAAGTACAGGTAATACCCTATTTTTACGGTTGGGGACTGGAATATTTCTCTAAGGGTAGTTTTTAGGGGTTAAAAATTTCTTAAAAAATTATTTCAATAGTACATAGGTCTAAGAGGTGATATATAGGCCTACTAAGCGTTTTTAGTACCCATTTATTGAGTTTTATTAATTTTTTACGATAAGGGGTAGTTTTCACCCCTTAAAATAAAAAGCGCAGCTCGGCACAGGGTAGACTTTGAAAAGGATGGTAAGTAGAGCCTAAATCCAAAATTTCATCAAAATCGGTGGCCGCCGAAAAAAAGTAGAGGTAATACCCCATTTTTACGGTTGGGGACTGGACTAAATATAATTTGTCTTGTTTAAAACTCACAATTGTACATATCTATTGGAAATATTGCCCAAGTAAAATAGTCTATAAATAAAGGTTAAATCATTTTTGGCTAGTAGCCTTTCGGGCCACTACAGAGGTCCGTCAGAATGGCACGTAAGACATGTAAGGTAAGACAGGCAGGCAATTTTGGTATACGGACGGTTCCAAACCCGATAATGGAGTAGAGCTGGGCGTACATGGGACAAGGTACAAAATATCCATGCCCTTGGCACCACCCAACGGTTTTTTAATCGAAGATACTCTCCATCCACTAGTATTAATAGAGCTACAAATAGCTCAAACGTCGTTATTTTCTCGGACAGTCAAGCTGCCCTGTTGACCATTAAGTCCCACAGGGTGTCATCAAAGAATGTCCTAGATTATCTCCTAACTTAAAATCCCTCAGCAGGAACAGCAATGTTAGGCTGATGTGGATGCCAGGCCACAAAGACAAAGGCCACATTGGTAATGAAATTGCCGATATCCTGGCTAGAGTAGCTGCGAACTCATCACTTGTTGTTGCAGAACCTTTCTACAGCTTAGCCAGTTAACAAACAAGATCGGCCATCAGGAATTGGGTAGACCAGCTTTTCCGTCATAGCTGGACAAGGACACAGGGCATTCGTCAAGCTAAAAGGTTCATTCAATGCGACAAAGCTCAAGCGGCCAAGCTTTTAAATTTCAAGACGTGAGAACTAAAAAGAATAACAGAGCTACTGACGGTCACTGTTGGCTTAACTATTATCTAACCAGAGCCGGTAGGTGATTGTAGCTGTTGGTTCTGCGGAGCAGCTCGCGAAATAGCTGTGGACGAGAGGAGGAGATTGATATCCCCTATTGCGACTTCCCTGCTCCCAGACAGATTTAAGTTATGAATCCAAAATCAATTTTAGGCTATATCAAAAGCCTTATTAGAATGTTCTTAACGACGAGGTTGGCATAATAGACCAAATAAAAGTTTCCGCAAAGGCAAAGATTTTAAAGAAAGAAGAAGGGCTAACCAAAATAAATTGTGCATTAGTATACGTTAAACATATTTCCTGGATAGAAGTGTCCTAACAAATTCTTAAACAACGGACTTTCAATGCCAAACCCAAATTAGCGCAGAATTAGCTGCTGACTTCGTCTGATACGTTTTATAGCAGCGACCCACCGGTGGGTCAACCCAACCTGAGCGTGTTAAAAAAAATGGATATAGACATTTTCTAAATATAATTCAAAACACGTTCCTGTCAGCTGATTGCTTAAATCTAATTAATCTCGATCTCAACTTTAACAAATTTCTGCAACAATTTAAACAAAAATTTTGTGTCTTGACCAAAAAAAAAATCTTTAAATCACCACATATATTCCACATCAATCGCAATAACGTCTCTGGCCATACATATCAACATTGCAAATACATTTGGGAGCCATTAAATGTTGTTTGTATACAAGAGATAGGATAGACAGTAGTTCCAGAAATCTAAGAATATCCTCCATATTCACTGAATGGCTGTGGCTTGCACTTAACCGATTATTTTAGTTTAAGATGGAAAGCAGATTTACACAAAAGACCACTTTAGAAATCTGAGTAGCATAAAAAAAATATATGGAGATCGAGAGTATGTAAACATTTTTAATTGAAAAGAAATTCAAAGCTTGCACTGATGATTATAGCCTTATGACACTGGCTTTATCGTAGGCTGAAAATGCTGCCTTGGCTAGGCTGAAACGTGAAAGAAAAAATTCAAAGGAGATTTTCCCATGTGTAAGAGTGAGAGGAGTATACTCAAACTTTTCTTGGCTGGATTTTAAGTGTTATAAAAAGTCTAGAAAACTGTTATAAAAAGCATAGGAAAAGAATAAGATTCATGTTCTTTTTTCTATGCTTTTTATAACAGTTTGCTGCATCTCTCGACTTTTTATAACAGGGAGTGAATAACAATAAATTGAAGTGATTATAAATATATAAGAAGTGGAAATAAATATAATTGAAGTGACAATAGATATATTTGAAGTGAAGTGGTAAATGTTTACATTTGGGGCTCCGGAGTAAAATCGCTCCAAAAAAATTTTGAGGTGTTTACGGTAATTTTTGAATGTCGCAATAGTAATTTCAAGGCGGAGAAGACATATTTTTCTTATTAAAACGTGAGGGGGTTGCGAATTGGGGGATTCCTTCTGTATTCACTCACAACTATCTGTTATAATAATCAGACAATCGTTCTTACTCTCACATGCTATCTCTGTCACACAGTATAACAGATTTCGTCATTTTCAGCCTAGCCAAGGCAGCATTTTCAGCCTACGAAAAAGCCAGTGTCATAAGGCTATTAGTGGTTCATTGTTGACTTTCCCTAATTCACAATTTCATATAATTGGTTGTTGGTTAAGAATCTCTATTGTTGAATTTCGATATTTGATCATAATAAAAGGGAATAGAATATTTGTGGTCAGAGAAGAAAGAATTGTACCTAAAATAGCATCATTAATTTTATAGTATGTTTAGCTTATCAAAGAGGAGAAAACATAAATTAATTGCCATATGTGATTTAACTCTATACACTTTTACCCTTGGCTCTCATACGCATAATAAAGCATAGATCCACAAAATTTCAATTTATTAACGAATCATTTCCTCTTTGGTTGTTTGTCATAATTTAGGGAATGGGATTTGATTAATGTGAGTAATTAGTGTATACAGAGTTTTCATTTTTATCCTTTTTTTCATATCCAGGAAGATTATGATGAAAAATTCGTATCTTTTAAACAAAGGGTAAATTATGATTACACCAATTAAAAATATCATCACTGTCCAAATTACCTACAGAACAATTTTTAACGAATTTTGGCTGTTCCAATCCTTTCAAACAATTCTTAATTTGTAATGTTTGTTCACCTTTTTTGCATCCATTGGAATTTTTCAACCTTAATAGATGAATAATCACAGTGTTTAGGGCATATATGTGGGTTCCGGTTAGGCAAGGGTTCCGATCCCTCCCTAATGGAACGAAAGGAAAGGAAACAGGACCAAGCGGAACGACAGGACAGCAAAATAAGAATAACATTTAGGCCTAAAACAGAATGAATGCAGAAGCTTTGACTCTGACGTCAACGTTGCAGTAGAGTCGCCTTTGCTACGCATTCATTTCAGTAACTTCAAAGTCGATAATTTGACGGATAGTATTTTTACAATAATTGCGATCACCATTTAATAAACATATATTGGAAAAAAGAAATTTTGAAAAATATTTTTTTATATGCGGCCTTTACGTGTATTACCTGCAAATATTAAATTTTGCATACAATAAACTCAATCAATTTAAATTTTCTAATTTGGCTACAGTGACAAAATTGGAATGTTGTGTTGGTAGCTCTGCAACTTTTGCGGCAACTTTTAAAATTTTCAAAGTCCAAGTCGGCGCAAAGTGTACTACATTGATTCTGTTAACTGTACGTGAGTACAATAGAAAATGTATGAAACCGTTCAAAATGCTAAGTTGAAGTCGAAGTTTCTGCGTTCATTCTGTTTTGGGCTTTATTCGCAAGCCAGACCTTGAAGCGAGGGGATCAGAAAGCTATTAAATAAATAATAATTTAAAACATATTAAAGAAAACGGAGACAGGGAGTTTCCTAAAAAAGCAAGGAAGTTGAAAAAGATTACTTTCCTGGAAGAACTATTGAAAATTAAATAATTATTTGACGTTAAAAAAACTAGTTGGGATGTGGGTTTGACCCTTTCGGTTCACACGATCAACTTCCCAGTATGATGAATGTTGAATATTATCAATGGATATTTTAATAATAAATGAACAATACTAACAACAAATTGTAAGGAAAATCACGCAAGGCTTTTATAGAGAATTTGGTTTTGCTGAACGGTAGCAAACGAACTTGTCCCTTGTACTTCGTTCGCTACACTATGACGTGTGATCGAGTTCGTTTTAAGCCGTTGAAGCGCCGCTGATAAACTGGGAAGGTAATAACTTCATTTGGAAACTCGAACGGTTTCAGGAGATAGTACCAAAATTAATCAATGTAAAGGATTTGTCTAACTTGACCGAAAAAGCCGGATGAACTTCAATTTCCAGAAACTGTAGAAAGTGGAAAGCAATCCCCAAAAAGTTCTGATCTAAAGTTTGAAATTTTCGTGGGAAGCTATTGCTCGGCTGAATCCATAAAAGTTAACCCCATTTGGAACGGGTTTCATTCCAACGAGTATATTAGATAGTACCAAAACTAATTAATTTAAGTTACTTGGTACACTTGCCGAAGTCTCTTGCATGACACCACATAGCTAATTTTGCATGACACCACATAGCTAATTGTATACCCTTTCATTTGATACCCATGTCGGGGGTCGGGGAGCACAATTGCAAAATTCGGCCGCCATCTTCATTTTTTTACAAAATGGCCAAAATGCATTGTCACATGAACTATACATATGGGGCATTCTTTTACAAATCGAACACTTTTATTAATCAACATTAATCAGTAAATTATGTTTTGTAATATACGCTCCAGTAAATATGCAATATAATTTACCTCAAGTAATATTGCATAAATTTACTGTCCCGAAGGGCATTTTGCAGTGGTTTTTAATGTAATTCATATAGACCCTATTTTGATACCACTCTGGAAAAATATATGTTTTATAGGACATTTTCTGGGGAATACGGTAGTATTTTTTAAAAAATTTTAAAAAATGGCCATCTAATAGTAAACTGAATTTTAAATATTAAATTGTTAATAACAAATACTAATTTAAAAAATTTTTTACAACTTTTAATACATAAATAAAGATCTCTTCATTACCTTTAAAATGATACCTTATTCAACTCGATACGATGAATAGAACCGGATTTGAAAAAGTGTATAATCGGCGAGTGACGTAAACTTTACCACCCCTTATTTTCGAAAATATTGCCCGGAAAAAAAAAATGGGTCCGCTTATTTCGTATAGGAATTTCGTAAAAAAAATTTGAAGCAAATCAAAAATGTTGATTAATAAAAGTGTTCGATTTGTAAAAGAATGCCCCATACGTGCAAAATTTCAAGTTGATCCGTTACATGAAAGTGGGTCAAAATCAAGTTGCAAGATTTGTTTACATGAAACATACAACATACAACATACAGGTCAAGCTAATATAAAGCGTACAAAAATAATATTGTTTTTTAACGATTGAAAAAGGATTTCGATTTAAAAAGAGTTATTCCAATCAACATATAAATAAATATATATAAAAATATAAGTGACAAAGGTCGTTGTAAATATAGAATGTGTTAAATCAACAACATACATATAAGAATTTATAAATATCAATTATATATAAATGTGTTAAAATAAAACCAGGAATCTAAGAAATTAAATCCCCTCGACGATAAAAATTGGTTGTTGGTACAGGCCCAACAGTACCATATTTGGTTTGGGATATATTGGGCAGGTACAAAAATCACGGACTTCGTTCAAACAAAAAAACGACTCGACCGATTTTTATGAAAATATTTTCAGATCATAATTTGTTTAACGCGCTTCGAACGGCACGTCAACGAAGTCGATATCATTTTTGGTTCACGCGAAATCGTGCAGGTACAAAAATCACTTACGTCGTCTAAACAAAGAAACCGCTTGACCGAATTTTATGAAAATCTTTTCAGATAGTATATCGAGTTAATCTTCTAGCTCAGAAGTACACTTCTCAGCTGGGCTGAGAAACGGGCCACGCTTATGTGCAGGGACCGAACCCGGCCGAAAGCACCAAAAAAGGTATAAGAAGAAAAAACACCGCAAAACGAGCATGCGACCGAAAATGCGGGTTCCTTCTCAACCCTCCCCGGCACTCCTGTACCGAGCCGGTCCGGTCCCTGCACACAAACGCGGTCACATTTACCACTGCACAGTGGCTCGGCTAAGACATGCAAACACAAAACAAAAAACAATGCAACATTTAAGAGCACAAAACATCAAACAGAGAAGCGTGCAAAGACAATGAAAACGTGGGACACACAAGGAGTCACGCCACATTAAAAAGAGTCCTTTTAAGGACATCTTCGCTAGTTTGCATGCTAAAAACACTCGCATTTTTGTTAACATTTATAAGCATGCGCTTAACTGGTTCGTACATCCCATAATTGGTATTAGAGGAATTAATGTACAAGAGAGGTGGACCTCTCAGGTCGTAGTTGTTCACTCTAAATGAAGTACGGGTTCGTAGGAAGCCTGAATCAACTTTGTCATTCAACAAACGATGAACGAATATAACGTCAGCGACCTCGCGACGCTTATGGAGAGAGCTCAAGTTGAGCAATTTAAGTCTGTTCACATAAGGCGGAAGAATAAGTGGGTCATCCCACGGGAGGTGACTGAGTGCAAAACGGACGAACTTCCTTTGAACCGATTCGATTTTATCGACATGGGAGGAGTAGTAAGGAGACCATACCTGGGAGGCGTATTCAAGTAAAGGCCTAACTAAAGATATGTACAAGTGCTTTGTGATAAGGGGGTTGTTGAATTCTTTGGACCATCTTTTTATAAATCCCAGGACTGAATTGCCCTTGGAAGAGATATAATTGATGTGGGTGGAGAAATCCAACTTACTTTCTAACCTAACCCCAAGATCGATAACAGAGTTAGTGCGGGAGATCTTGTTATCGAGAAAAGTATAGTCGTAAGTTATAACGCCACGTTTTCTACAAAAAGTCATGACCTCACATTTACTAATGTTAAGGACCAGGTTGTTGTTGGAACACCAAGAATAGAAGGTGTTTAGGTCTGCTTGCAGAAGTTTGCAATCCTCGATACTCCTTATGTGGCGGTACAGTTTGATGTCATCGGCATAAATAAGGATTTTACAGTGCCTCAGCAGGGTAACAATGTCATCGATTGATAAAATAAAAAGAAGAGGACCAAGATGACTTCCTTGCGGGACACCAGAGGACGCCTCGATGTTTTTAGATTTGGCTCCGCGGAATAGAACCTGGTAGGTTCTGTCGGCTAAGTACGACTGGAACCACATAACCAGGGCATGCGGAAAGCCTAATTTTTTTAGTTTTAGAACTATAATAGAGTGAGAGAGCATGTCGAAAGCTTTACTGAAGTCTGTATAAACACAGTCAGTTTGACAGCCAGTGACAAAGCCTCGAACAGTGTAAGAAGAGAACTCTAGTAAATTAGTAGTAGTGGAACGAGCTGCAAGAAAGCCATGTTGGTTAGTTGAGATAAGTCTCTTGCAGATAGGGGCAATAGCAGAATAAATAATGGATTCGAAAAGTTTTGGTATACATGATAACTTCGCAATCGGTCTATAATTAGATATTTCGTTCTTACAACCCTTTTTATGAACAGGGATTATAAAAGAGTTCTTCCATAAGGTTGGGAAGCGCCCTGTATTGAGGGATTTCTGAAATAAACATAGGATAGGAGACAGTAGGGCCCCTGCACAGGATTTTAGAACAGCAGGAGGGACACCATCAGGGCCGGACGAAAAATCTTGTGGAAGATCATTTATATGTTTCGAGATATCTTCCCTGGTTATAGACAGAGATAAGTTTTGAGCCGTTTGTATTGCGTTGATGTGTCGAAAATTGTCTTCATGAGGTTGGAAGACAGGAGACGAGAAAGATTTGAGGAAGAACGATGCGAACCTATCGCAAATCTCGGATGAATTAGAACTAACAGAATTCTCGTATTGCATGGTGATCGGGTAATTATCAACTTTTTTCTTAGAGTTGATAAATTGAAAGAATGCTCTGGGATCACCATACAGTTTACCTTCCATGTTCCTAAGGTACTCCTTATAGAGAGCCTCGGAGTGAGCATGGAATTGGTCATAGCAATTAAGAAATGCATAAAAACTCGCAGTGTCTTTTCTCTTCAGGTAGGTTTTCCAGAGTTTATTCTTCTGGTTTTTGGTGTGTCTCAACTCATTATTATACCAGGGTGGGGATGATCTGGTCAATTTTAGAGGCTCAATAGGTACACATGATGCGAAGGTTTCATACAGGACGGAGTAAAAACTTGTTACGTCGTCATCCAATTCATTAGAGGAAAGCAATCTATTGAAATCGATCGAAGTGAGCTTGGATGACAGTTCTTCAAGATTGGCCTTTTTAAAGTTAAAAGTAAAGGTTGACTCCTCTGGGATTAGCTTATTGTTAAAGGCAAAGCAATAGCTGAGTAAGAGAGGAGGATGATAATTATCAACAGGCGACAAGACAATTGAGCTAGGCTCAACATACATGTTGTCTGAGTCGGAAAAGAATATAAGATCTAACCACCTGCCTAAAATATTATTCACACCGCTCATTTGGTTCAAACCGCATGAGAATAAGGAATTCAGAAAGTCGGATTCCCTATCATTAAGGATGTTTTCAGGTAGGTAGTTATCGTCCTCATCGGAAGATACCCATTGAACATTGGGTAAGTTAAAATCTCCTAAAAGTAGGAGTTCGTCTTTAGAGTCCATCATATCCTGGATATGATTAATGCAAGATATTAGAATATCATAGAGGTTTTGACCTCTATCGTCAAGAGTGCTGAACATACCTGGTGGGATGTAACAGCAAATTAAAAATAGGTTCTTATGGACAAGTGAGACTTTAAGAGCGAGGAGCTCAATGTCCAAAGAATTGGAAAAACTAGGAAGCGTTATTAAGCAACAATTGAGAAGGTTACTACAGGCAAGTAGTACACCTCCTCCACGAGCCTCCGAGTCAATGTATCTGTCCCTCCGAAAAACTTGGAAGGAGGTATCGAAAAGTTCGGCATTAAGAATCCCACTGTGTAACCATGTTTCTGTAAAAGCGATTATATCGAAATCACTGGCCGAAGTTGACAGAAACACATCGTGGGTTTTGGATCTCATACCCCTCACGTTTTGGTAATAGAGGGAAAGCGTCTTAAGTTTTTTGGAACCTGTCGAGTGTCAGGAGTACGATGCACACGTGTGCGGGGAACAAAACTCTTTGAAAAGGCACCAGGCGGCCAGAACGTGGGGTCTAGAAGCTGTTCAGCGATATTGGGCGGTGCAGTCAGAACAAAAGACGCAACCGGCTTGGAAGCATTGCTGATCTTCCTGCAAGGGACTAACGCAGGGTCAACAGCATTTCTCCTTAGGTGTTCTTTAATTGCTTCGGACGTAGTTTCAGGTGAGAAACGCGAGATGAAAATATTACGTGGTCTAGGTACCGTTATCAGATCGGCGCCAGTTACTGAAGCCTCAGTATTCACAGTGCCCAAGGGTCCGGTGACTGTAACAGAAGAGGTTGATGCTGCATCCGGTTCTGAGATATGGGTTGAGCCCATTGGGAGTGGGAGGGCGGGGATAGGCGAACTAGTAGAGGTGTTCGCAGTGACAGCAGTGGTGGCTTTGCGACTGCATCTGCGTTTACGATGCTTGCAACGGGTTTTCGGGTGGTCAGGAGCCTGCCTAGAGGCAACCTCCATCGAGGGGCCCTCTTCAGATATTATGGCCGGGTCGTTCAAGGTTGTGAAGTTATGAGTATCAGTATCTTTTTCCACAAGAGAAACAGCAGTGGAGCAGGGCGCAGAAAGAAGCTGCTTTCCTACCTGTACGGCACTAGCCGATACTGCCACCACTGGGGGAGAGCTAGTTCTATCATAGACGCTTTCAAATTTAATGGATAGAGAATTCAGGGCATTGTGATTTTGAACCACTGCTGTTGACAGCGATTCAATATCAGTCCGAACACGCCTCGTACTCCTTTTAATGTCATCCAATATAGGATGAAGAGAAGCTAAGGAGTTGACAGTGCTGGACGAGGTGGCGACTGGATTGTGGATTGCGGAATGTATGTCATCGATAGAATCGAAGACCGTTGCAACTCGGGAAGAGATATCGTGGAATTTGTTCAACAGTTGGCCGCAACAGAGGCAAGGGTGTCGGACAACGCGTCGAGCCGGACGTTGATCGATTGGACGTCATCGGCTAACATCTCAAAATGAGAGATATTGCCAGGGAAGGAATTGAGACGACCCATGACTTTCTCGTGACCATCGAGGAAGACGTCCGAGATGTCTTTCATTAATCTTAGGACGTGGCAGGGTTGAATGTCAGAGCATTCGTTACAAGTGGACCCTCTAGGGGCCGAAGATTTGCCACTGGCTCGAGCGTTGAGGCAGGCAGGGTGAAAAACGCCCCCACATACACCATCACAGGAAATCCCATTTCGAACGATTTCCGAAGAGCACAGTTTGCAACACTGCTGACCCGCCATGAGAGAGGGAGAAAAATAAATAAAAATAACTTCAAAATAAGTTCCGACAGAACTACGAAAACAAAATCGCCAAAACTGATAGTAAAGCTTTTTTCCAGTTTGAGAATCAGGTTAAGGGTTTAAAAACGTTGCATAACCTCAGGCGAATATTTAAAACAAAAATTTGGGGAATAATTTGAAAGAACAAAAATGAGGTTATGAACTTATTCCAAAGCTGGGAAATAATAATGGGCCTGATTGTTCAATCCGTCGGATTTGGGATTCCCGCCGCTAAAGAGTTTCACTTTCACTTGGCGCTGCGATTGTTCAATCCGCCGGGCGCAACTGCCATACGAAGTGACATATTTCATTTTCGAAATTCAAATGAGAATCGAATGGACAGTTCGCATTGCATACACAAATCCAAAAAAGTGGATTTTTAGTTTAACTTCCACTTTCGACTGTGAAATTTTCATTCACTTTCACGCCGGGGGATTCAAAAATCAGAAACTGTCAAATTCGCATTCACCTCCCTGCCGGCGGATTCAACAATAAGGCCCAATATATCATAGATATAAAATCAATTTTGAACAAAAAGTATAATAAATATATTGTAAAAGAAACAAATTCGCCGCCAAGCAGCACGGGAAAAGTGGTTACCAACCTTGTTACTGGTGGAGGAAAATTGACATGAAGAAACTTCACAAAAAGCACATGAATAGCACAAGAAACCACTATCACAGAAAAATAGATAGATAAATAACTAACTAATAAGTAACTTCGGTAATACGCTACGATCGACACCTCAACGAAGTCGGTCTCATTGTTAGTTCGCTCGAAATCGTGCTGGTACAAAAATCACTTAAGTCGTTCAAACAAAAACACTGCTCGACCGATTTTTATGAAAATCTTTTTAGATCATATCTGCTTTGACACGCTTCGTGCAGGAAAAAATAACCACATACGTACGCAGTTACGCATAGACACACACACATATTTCTTTTCAAATTTTTGCTTAAAATGCTATTGGGACCTTGAAACATGAAAATACATTGAAAATTTCGATTTCGATTTTCGGACCGATTACAATAACTTCCTACTGGGAAGTTAACAAAAATAGAATAAGGCCCCGTTCATACTGGAGCGATATGCGATAAGCGATATTCGATACACGACACGTACAAAAAATGCTTGAAATCTAAAGGGAGGCGATAAAAAGGTTCACAGTGGCGCGATAGAGCAACATATCGTAAGCGACATATCGCTTGAGTGCGACTTTCTGGTCGCCTCGGCGGCAAGGCAATGTTCCTTTTCTCCTTAGGCCGGCTCCACACGTTAGCACCAAGTCTGTCCCCAATGCTACTTGTTCAACATGTGGATCGAGAAATTTGCTGTTGGCGTGAGTATTGGGGATTGGCCGTCGCGTGTCGGAATTGTGTATCTTTTTTTCAAGGGCTCGTGACACCAGGCTTTTCAGAAAATGAAAGTTTTCAGGATTCATTCGATAAAACTCCCTGAAATTTGATTCACGTTGAGGCAGCTCTCGAGAAACAACAGCTGAACTATGGTGCACGTTGGTAAGATTGTAGTAATGGACCCAGTATTTTCTTTTCCCTCTCATTCTACGCCAGAACCAATAAGCCACTACCACGTCTTCCTCACTTGAACTCGTATTTGTAACTGAAGTAATGAAAATTGTGCTCGCACCACATTTCTATCGCCCAGGTCGCGCTATATATCGCCTGCTGGTGTGAACCCTCCTAGCAATATATCGCCGCTACAAGCAAATACATTTTTAGTTTAAACGCCCAATTACAATGAGCGGATGTACACGGATTAAAATGTCAGAAGAACGCACCGGAACGGATAGGAAGCTGCACTCATTACATTTAAATGATCTGTTCGCGTTTAAACGTCAAAGTATTTTGTATAATTTTATAACAACTTTTCCCTTTATTATATAACCAGTAAGATCCGCAAGGCGTTGCCCGTAATAAACCTATGGATCTTTCTGGTAAAATAAACACATGAAATATCCTTAAGAAGGTAACCACCCACCAAAAATAAATATTAGTGAAAGACTATTTAAAAATAGGCTTTCGCCAGCAACTATTAGGCAGATGGTATAATCTCAAGAAAATATGTCAGATCCACACTGTTATTCATGCTATTATTTTTTTGGGCGAGGCAGGCATTAGTATGGACTTTTAGTTAAATTAAACATTCAATAATCAAAAAATATTATTACATACTGAAAGAAAAAAAAAGGATTATGCAAATTTAAGATTTAAAAATGGGCTTTTGACTCTGATGGACAGCATACTACAATCACGTATGCTGAGGGAGTGTAACTTCTGACGGATATTGTCCATTATCAGACATGTAGGTAATATAATGCAGAAACATTACATGTCTGACAATCTGCAATGTCACTGACACAGGTTTTATTTGCTTACACAGAGGCCAGCCCGTTCCCGTATTGCAGAATCGTAGACTTATACTTAAAATTTCAGGGGTGTCGGGTTTCTTTCCTTCTTACCCAGTATGCATGTATAAATCCCACATTTCCGCTTGTCCTTACCACCTTTCCAAAAAACCTTGGTGATCAATTCTGAACCGATTGGTTATAGAACCTCATCTAAGCGTTAACAAATTGGGTAAATAAGGGTAAATAAGTTGGCTCCGCAATTTTGAATTCATAAGTTTTTATCGTAAATTCGTTATTTGCGACCTTAAAAACCCCTTCATTGGAATCGGAATACAATTGACAAAATTCGTCCACCATATTTGCCCCGCCGTTTTGATTTTTTAGGTTTTGATCATAAATTCGTTATTTGCTACCTTGAAAACCCCCAGATTTCATTGGAATCGCAATACAATTGGCAAATTCGTCAGCTATATTGGCGCGGCCATTTTGAATCTATAAGTTTTGACGACGAATTCGTAATTTGCGACCTTAAAAACTCTTAGATACCCAGTTTCATTGGAATTGGAACACAATTGGCAATTTAAACCATATTTACGCGGCCATTTTGAATTTCAGCCATATTTTCGCGGGCATTTTGAATTTCGAAAATCGGGCTTCGAGGTGCATCATGGGAGACCTCCTGCAGTTCGTAAATTTGGGAATTTAATCGGGATCGGAACATAATTGACAAAGTACGTCCGCCATATTTGCCCCGAAATTTGGAATTTATAGGTTTTGATGGTAAATTCGATATTTTTCTACCTTAAAAAACCCAAGATACCGATTGCCATTTTAATTGTCACACATCAGTCCGGCCTTGAGTTTATGTGCTCATTCGAATATAACCTCACTCTGAGCTATGACAACGAAGTCAAATTGAAAAATATTAACAATCTTGTAAAAATATAATTTATTTCATTGATACTTGAAGTAATATTGCAAGCTAACAATTCTAAACGAATGTTATTAAAAATGTCGTTGCTTCGCATTTTCCCCACCCATTTGCGCCGTTATTATTATGCTCAGTAAAGAAGTCGCGTCGGGAAGTGTTATTACTCCTTCATGTGCCCAACGTCCAGCTATTTCAATTATAATATTAAATTTCACTTATTTTAAACTTTGTTCGACCCTTTTTTTGTTTATTGCACTAAATGTGGGGTGCTACACAGAGACTCAAGAAGTCGGTTGAAAACAGATTTGAGTCTCGTCATTTGATGCTACACGAGGCTGCGTTCAGCTTAGAATAATTTTTATTCCACATGAAAGCTTTGATTGTGTGTTTATCGCGGTCATTTACCGAGTTCCCATGGGAGTCGAGTTGAGTTATGGTGGAGTTGAAATGACACTTCAACTCAACGACTTAACTCTATGCGTTTCCATTTCTGCCTTCCGTATTTACATATTAAATATAAAGATTCGCGACATTTTCACTTTTTGTACCTTTCCTAGTGTGCCGTTTTTAGTTGTATGCATGAACTCAGCTCAACCTACCTATGTTCGTTGAGTTGAGTAGAGTTGAGAATCTTTAACGAAAACTGTTAACTCAATCTGTTTCCATGACGTATAACTCGGGTTGAACTCTCATGGAAACTCAGTAATTGTTTACATCTGAGAATGGAGAAGAGAAAGAAATATGGGTTTGAGTTAGTTTTCACCCATGTAATTTTTGGATGAAAATTCTTTCGTTAAAGTTTCGTCATGTGCGTCCTTCGTTGCCTTCTCTTCTCTCGTTTCTTTCCAATAAAACCGGTTTTTTCGTACTTCTTGAGTCTCCGTGTAGCACCCCACAATAAGGTTATGTTTTGGTTTTTGTTTTGGTGCTAAACAGTTTATGCGTCAGTGTCTGTACCGAAATAGTTCGGTCCACTATGGTTCACCCCAAAATCAAGACCCAAAAGACCAAAAATGGTTCGGTCCCGTCCTCCTTTATGCGGTATTTTGTTACCTTTTTTGGTACTTTGGACCGGTTCGGTCCTGCACATAAACGCGGTCATGGGAGACCCCCACGGACCTTAATGCAAAATTTCTAAGCTCTGCGATGACTGGTGCGCCCGCTATAACGCACACATGCATTCCGGCATACAGAAACTTTATTTTATTAATATACATACATAGATAGATAATTCGTATTCTTGTACTACTCCTATTAATTGTTCGCCAGAAAATATTTTTGAAATTATAAAAAAAGCAAACAAAATTTGTTTACAAATATTCTGACAGCCCAATCCGGCGATTTCTATACAAACGAAAACGAATCCGCCCAGATCCGTTCGTTGTAATCGCTGAAATGGAAAACGCATACTGGGAAAATCACTTTGACAGTTCAATCTGATTCTGTTCCGCTCTGATCCCTTTATTGTAATCGGACGTTAATGCTAACTGAGTTAAAACATAGCCAAGAAGAAGCCAAGTAGTACGAAAGAGTCAATGTACGAAAGCAGCTTCAGATACAGAAGACAAAGCAGATAAAGCAGACATTACAGAAGCAAGCATATATAACAAAGAACACCGCAGCCGCAATAAGTGCAACAAATAAAATCAACAATACAGAAAAAGGAAGTATGGCAGCGTTTTTCTTTTAGGACATACAATAATATGCTTTATAGCCGGTTTAGACGGTGCGCTCCAGCGCATGTGCCTCACGAACTTTTTTGATAAAGGGAGAAGTGGGGTGGTACCTCCCATCATCCCCACTTTTCCCTTCATCGTCAAACTTTCGTGAGCCACATGCGCTGAAGCGCACCGTCTAAAACGGCTCTTAGAAAAATTTGGTAGTAGTGAAAAAACGAACGTCGAAAACGAGGTGGGGGACCTTCGGTTGGACCATAAATTTTGTAGGACAAACGTTTTCTTGAGTGTTCTTTATTACATTTTCTCTTGATTGTTACTAATAAAATGTTTGCAACTACAAAACCGACATGTTTTACGCCCACGCGTTTCATTAGGTCCCACTATCGAGAATTTTCGCAGATAGAAGAGTTGGGCGTCTCGTCAAAAGGAAGATACTCACGAAGTTGTTACTAAGCTAACCCCGGGTCTCCACTGGAAATAAACTATTGCATGCAATTTCGAATTGCAATGAAATTGCTCGTCGAGATGCCCATATTATCTCTGAAATATTGCATGAAATTGCAATATGGATATCTCGACGAGCAATTTCATTGCAATTCGAAATTGCATGCAATACTTTATTTCCAGTGGAGACCCGAGGTAAGCTTGTGGAGGTGCTGTACTGTGGACTATTGAAGTTGATTGAAACTTTAGTTCAGGTTACTTCGTGATATGCGAATAGCAGTAGGAACTTTATACCACATAGGATCCCGTAACGAAACTAAATATATAAAATATAGTAGGACATGGACAATGAGCAAGTTCACACGATGCCATAAGCGTGTTGAGTGAAACCGGTTTTATTCGTAAATTTCTTCTGTTCCCTCCCCTCTCTCATCTATTAAACCGGTTTTACTTGCCATGAATATGGCACCGTGTGAGGAAGCCCAATACTTTACATATCTGTCTAGAAACCAACCACGACGACCAGAGATGTGTTAAAAAACGAAATAAGATGGAATACAACAAAGCAAGCATACATTTACTTGACATTATAGCCTTGATTATGATAAGGCTAAGGTATGGCATACCTTCTCAGTATTTGGTCTATATTATCTTTAAAAATTTGAAATAAAATGGAGCTTTCTTTGAACATATCCAATTCCGAAGTTAGCTTCAGCCACACCAAACCATGTATTTAAATGTAAATGAACACATGAGCACAATTTGAAAATTCAGGCCTCTACGAAACTTGTCACGGTGGCAATTCGGGCAATTTTTCAATTCAGCCGAAGTTCTGGGTTGCTTGTGACAGTTTAATTTGCTTGTTGAACATTTGTGCGTATTGTGCTGTCAAGCTGGCCTTAATGAATTTTGAGTATTTCTTGGAAGGCTTCTTAAATAATAGAGTAACTTTATTAATAAGCAAAGCTCTCATTTCCAGAAGAAAATGCAAAAGTAACAAAATTTTCTTAACACACAAAAAAAGGCATTCCCATGACAAAATGTCCAAACAAACAAAATTCTTAAGAAAGTCTGTTACAAGAAGAAGCCTCTGGCACCTGAAACAATTGTGTCTTGAAGTACTGGATTCTTGAAATTTTGTCTAGAGCCTTGTTGTTTTTTATTGATTTCGGGAAATTTTATTTTATATTCTGTTATTGTTAAAGTCCTTGTGGAATCTTGTATGTATGGAGCTGTTTCAGTTACCAAATATGTATTGTATATATTATAATATTTCACTTGTACACCATGTATCACATTTATTTTCAATCTGTTACATGTCGGACTGCGGACTTGACTTGAACTTGAACTGACAGTTCAATCCGCGACAACAGCTTACCTAATTGAGAGCTGAGTCAAAGTCTCTATACTAAATCTAAACAAGTGGTAATTTGAAAACTATATTTGCTCGAGATTATTATTATCCTTCTGGCCCACCCCAGAATAAAAATCCGTGATGTTACATAAGGCTTAAAACAATTTTGCAAAAAATAGTATGATACACGGATGGCTCCAAAACTGAGACAGGTGTGGCGCCGGAATCTGGAGCGAAAGCCCCAGATTCATCAGAGCAATAAGCTTAGACACCCTAGCAACTGTCTTCCCAGCAGATGTGTACGCTATACTGGCATGCGCTCATGAGAACTTAAGAAGGGTCTATCAAAAAGAACGGATTTTTATCTTCTCTGATAGCCAAGCGGCAATTAGGGCCGTAGGACCAAGTCTAAATTAGTTTGGGCTGCCAACGTGCTCTTGATGAGCTGAGAGTTCTCAATCAAGTTACCCTTGTTTGGGTCTCGGGTCATCGGGGCTTCAAAGGCAATGAAAAAGCGGATGCCCTAGCGTAACAGGCCTCCGGCATTGCATTCATCGGTCCAGAGCCGGCTATCAGAGCACCTACCAGCTTGCTGCAAAGGGCCGTAGCCCACGCTGGAGATCCACGCCTGATCCGCACGGCCAAGGATTTGTTGGGGTGCAGTAGAAATGATGTCAGAAGAGTTGTTGGCTTGATTACCGGGCCCTGCACCGTAAATTACCACTTACGGAGGATAGGAAAGGCGGAGGACTCCACCTGCAGGCTTTGCCTGGAGGAGGATGAGTCTGCTCTCCACGTCCTCTGTGAACGCCCCGCAATAGCGAGGAGCAGGGTTTTCTTGTTCGAAGAGTCCCTGCTCGAGCATGCAAGTCTAAGCGACAAGCCACTAGGCAGGCTGCTGAACTTGTTCAAGCGGTCTGGCCTAAAAATATGAGGTATTAATAGGCCGGGCGCACATTGAAACGCAGGCGACCCAGGCAGAGCAGCACAGTTTCTGTGTCTCATGCTTTTTAAGGGAGAACCGCGAATTGCAACGCAGAGCAGGTGGCACCAGGCGCGTACGCGGGGGGGGGGGTTACTGCGGGTTAAACCCCCCCCCCCCTGATTCCAATAATAATAGGAAAAATTATAATTAATAAATATATCAACTTATTAAACAATTAAAAAAATATTCCGAATACCGATGTATATATGGTGGATTCTTTTCAAACGGGATAGCAAAAAAATAAAAATCTCTCAAACTTTGGGAATATGTTCGTGAACTCGATGTGATATACCAAAATTTTTTTTAGCGCAATTGGGTGCGCCGTTTCGGAGTTACAACTGTTATTGAAAAAAACGCGATTTTTCAAAAATCACGTATTTCTCATTTATTTATAGCTCTCGACAAACTCTGACTTTCGGGATGGCCATATAGATTTTTGTAGGAAATTTTCCGTCTTTTCAGATGAAATTACGCAAAAAACAATTGGACGCATTTTTGGCCAATTTTTGGCCTTTTTAGGCCAAAATTTGAAAAAAAAGGAATTGTTAATTTTTTTTCATGTCACCAATCGATTTTCTGACTCAAAAACTACGCGCCAATTTTTCAGAGTAGTTCCCTTCTTTTCGGTAAAAAAATTGTAAAAATGCCCTAAATCAAAGTCTAAAGTCTTGCGCACACCACGAGACCATGATTTTTGGAGAAAAACAAGACATTTTGTGATATTAGAAAAATGGTCAAAAATTATTATTTATGTTTCTTCACAATTTTCAATAAAAAAATTGCGATAAAAATATCCCTATAGGTAATTATTTTTATAGTGAAATAACATAAAATATAATACAAGTACATAGTCCTATTACATGAGAAAATTTTTTTTTACCCAATATGTGTACAAAATAAGTTTTGTGAAACCCCCCCCTGGGTTTCATCCTGCGTACGCTACTGGGTGACACGAATACTGTGCCAGGCGCAGGCTTCATTACACTTGTGGATGGGGCACAGAAACTATGTACTACGTGCAACGAGTTTTGATCGGCCGACCGGCTCACAATCGATAATTTTGTCTGGCCCACCCCAGCAAAAATTCATTGCTACGCCCATGATAATAAGAGGGCAGTTTGATAAGTCAGTGATTTTTTTAATAAAAGATATTTTTTCGGCAAATAATCGTTTTATTTCTCAACATAGTCTTCTTTTCGCTCGATACATTTAGTCCACCGTTTTTCAAATTTTTTTATTTATTTATTTTATTTTTTTATTTTATGATTTAGTTTTATTCCTTCCAAAAAATAGTTTTGTGAAGGCCCTCAAAATAGACGTTTGTCAGGAAAATAAGTAGATTTATAGTCCAGTAAAATAAGGCAAAAAACGGGCTTAACTTCAGAAATCCGTGAAACAGGTCGCATCGTTTTCGAACCTTTTTTAAATTGTTGTAAAAGCTCTACGTATAAAATCCCACCCTTTAAAAAATGCCGCTACCTCCTTATTGTTGCTATTATAAACAATTAGTGCAAAATTAAATGTGAAATTGTGTTTTGCGCTAAATTCAAAAGAATTAAACCGGAAAAAATGCTGGTAGGGGATTTTCGAGGTCGCTGATTACGAATATGATGTTTAAAATTCAAAATGGCGGATCCAAAATGGCGCAATGATAAAACTTCTTATTGATATTGCGTCAGCCTATCTATAACTTTTCTTGCTTTTTCGTATCTATAACTTATCCTTACCCAAATTTTCGAGGAAGCATTACTGCAAAAGTTACTTGCCAGGGCGAGTAAAAAGTTTTTGGTCGAATCGCAGTCATAATAGCATGAGCTATAGAATTTTATTTTAGTACGATTGATTAAAATACAATGATTAAAAATTATGTAAAACATCAGAGCAAGCCTACATTAAAAGATATAGGTCCCCCCAGTGACAATTTTTTATGTGTTTAAAAGGAAATTCAAAAATGATCTTCAACGAACTCCATATTTTTTATAACATAATGCTAATGGTTAACGAATTATTTAAAAATTCTGAAAAAGTACATATTAAAAGGTACAGGATCTCAGCTACAACGTCTATATATTTAGAACATTAATAAGAATTTTTTCGCTTAATAACAGACGGTTATTGCACTTCAAAATTCCATATTTTAAGGAATAATCGTTTGATTGTTACTATTTCATAAATAAATCATTAAAATTTAAATATTTTTATAAAATAATTTATTCTATCGTAAAGTATGGGTCTTCAGCTATAAATTGACCACCTAGTAAATGTCAATAAGTATGCTGCTCTTATTGTTATTATTGATTGAAATTACGCATGGAAAAAGTAAAATGCTCGTTTTCCCGAAACTCGTGAAATAAAAAGTGAGTATTGAAAAAATACGATTTTTTTAATTTTTTTCAATACATACATCTTAATAAGGACCATTTCAGGAAACCAATCCACAAATTGAATTTAAAAATAATTTTGGTTTTTAACAATTTGCAGAAGATTTACAGAAACAAGTGATATTTTGCCAATTATAAATTAATAATAATTGTTTCAATAAGTTTTCTATCATTTAAGTACATGGATCGAGTAAGAAAAGTTTTTTCTTCAATAAGCACTTTGGTTTTTTGCATTTGCTTTTACCAATCAAAAGTTATAGCAATTTTTATACGGAGCGCGTCTCATTTTTCGCTCATACACACATACTATGAAGCTAATTAATTAACAAATTCGCATCTCCCAGTGATTTAATCGCACAAAAAAGTTTCTTAGACATAATTTACTTAAAATTCCCTCCTCTTTCGAATGGCGTTATCAGTTTTTTTCGGAAAATTATATTTTAAAAGCTATTCGCAAAAAACCATAATTTAAGACTTCTTTTGTTTAATAACTATTGCAGCGGCACTTTTTAGGAAGCGGATTTTTTAGCATATATTATTGATACCATTTAGAAGAGAATGGAAAAAATCCGCCCCGTTACAAAGGATTCCGAAGTGAATTCCTTATTTTACTGGACTATTATATCTAAAGACTCGTAGAAAAACGTCAAAAGTTAAAATTAAATAGAAAAAACAAGGAAATAGAGTGTGAAACGAAATATGATATTGGAGAAGAAACAACTGAATTATTGGTACTCTGAGCAGGTCTGGAATTATTGGTAATCTTGAATAGGACTGGTATTATTGGAACTTTTGAATAAGTGTGGCGTTATTGGTACTCTTTCTGTATTTGAACTGTTTCAATTGCAATAAAAGATCCATTGTTATTGATTAAGAGAATTGTTTCTAGCGTTTTTAACTGGTAATTGATAGAATTTACCACAACGTTTGTTTCAATGATGACTTCTTCATTCGACCCAAATCGCTTACCGCCCAGCAAATTCTTCAGGTTTGGAAACAGGAAATAGTCACAGGGAGCTAAATCTGGAGAAGATGCTGGATGGAGTATCACTTCGTAGCCCAATTTATGGATTTTTGCCATGGTGACTAGACACGAACGAACCCGTTCATGGTCTTGATGGAACACCACTTTTTTCTTCGTCAAATATTCATGTAAAATATGATGTACCCGCTCAGTTGAGATGGTTACAGCCTTAGCCATCTCACACACTTTCATTCTCCGATCGTCCAATATCATTCCATGGATTTTATCGACGATTTCTGACGTAACGACCACTTTTGGGTGACCTGAACGTCCGGCGTCACTTGTGCTGGTGAACCACTTCTTAATCATTGAAATGGATGGTGCAGCGTCCCCATAGTATTTATCAAGCCTTTCCTTGGTTTATGTGATGGTTTTTTAGTGCTTAATCATCACGCGAAATTCACTTTTTTCCATTTTCGTTAAAATTTACGCGGTTGTCTGCTTTCAATGGGTGTCAAACACAAGCTACATGATACAGCTTGCTCAAAATTTGACAGTAGTCTATTAATAGATGGCAGCCGACCGTAGTGGTGTTGTATTTAAAATTACTGCGCGGGAAATTCAAAAAGTCACTGACTTATCAAACTGCCCTCGTACAATTTTTTATGTAAATTATAAGCACCTCTAAAATTAGTCTAAAATATTTCACTAGTATACAATTTCTCTATGTAAATAGCAGCTACCGCTAGAATTTAGTCTGCATAGAATATTTCACCAAGTTCAATGTAAATTCAAGTACAGTAAAACAATAGAATTCGAAGCCTGTAGCAAGTTAAGGACGAGAAATTCTGCACTGCGACAATCAGGTATAGGCAGGGCTCGCTCTAGGGGGGGGGGCAACCCGGACATTCGCCCGGGGCGGCATTTTTACTGTAAGTGTGAAAAAATATTGATGAAATAGAAAATTTCACATATCAATTTCTTCATTCTCTTAAAATTTACATTTATAATTTCGAAAAAGAAACATTTGTATCATTTGTAAAGGGCGCTGTTTGAATTTGTTTGAACATGCATATAGAGTCGCGTAAGGTAACTGTACGGATATTTCAGAGTTATATTTACCATTGAGTGGCACCAGGAGCGCGTTCAAAAAGCTTACTATGGGAAACCACGAGGTAAGCTGTGGTTATGCTGCATCACTTCACTTAACCACGAAAGTTTATGTTTAACCAAGGAGGTTTTTGAACGCACCGTGGTTAACTATGAGTTAAAGAAAATGAAAATTTTTTTTCCATAAAATAGTCTCCACGATTTGCTTCAATTATTTCGCATGTGTCCATTAAGTATTTATTTGCAATAATCTAACAAATCCCCCTTTCATTTGTCCATGTGTTTACCATTAAAACAACTGTCAGAGAGTTGTTTTTATTCTTCTTCTTCTTCTTAACTATCGCTAACCATGCTCCGGAGCAGGGTTAAAATTTAACTACACCATGGTTAACCACCGGAGTTTTTGAACGCCAATAAGTTATGCTCGTGGTTATGTTGTAGTTAACCACGGAGTTTTTGAACGACAAAAGTTTACCGTAGTTAACCATGGTTAACCATAGTAAGCTTTTTGAACGCCCCCAGATGGGAGAGTAGGCTAGAGGGCTTAAAGCCTTTGAGATTCCATTGGAGAGATGTATACGACACGCCTTGCTAAGCATATACGAAAACCAAGAAATTGACAATTTAATAAGATGCGAGGCCTCGGGTTTATTAAATTGTATTAAACAATTGCAGTTTTTGTGTTGGTTAGTTATTTGGTATCAAATACTAAATTGCATTAATCGAATAAGAAAATTGATGCAAACAAAAAATTTTAATCTTGTCTCTGCACTTGATCTTTTAAGAAACTGCACAATATTTTTCAAGAATTTTCGATCACAATCGTCCTTTGATGAAACTGTTAAGGCGCGATTCCATTGAAGCAACACTGAACGACATATGGCATGATACTTGTTTCCTACTGTTTCCTGATTACAGCTTAGAGTCTCCTCTTTAAAATGCTTTTTTTATTTTTATTTTTGCGTACATTTTAGGCTGGCCGCACACATACGGTTTCCGTGTTCGGTTTCCGAATACGGAATTCCGATTCGGAATTCCGTGACCCTAGCGCAAACGTTCGGTTTTGGCATCCCGAGCACACGTCTTGGCTTTCGAGCCGAATATCAGGAATGGTTTCCGAACGGAAAATTTAAGAACGTGTGCGCTGTGTAGAGTTATTTGTATGAAATGCCTGCATTCGGGTTTCCGAGTACGGAAACCGAATTCGGAAACCGAACGCGGAAACCGTACGTGTGCGGCCAGCCTTAAGCAAGGATACTTTAGTTTTTCCCCGAACGCCTCGCTAGAATATTTCGTCGGTCCAATGGTAAACTAACCTATCTGACATTTTGGAATTTTTGACTTAACTAGAGAAATTTTTATTTTATTTTGATTTATATTGTGATTATTTAAAGTGTGATCCAAAAGACCATAGTCCAAGACTAATACAACTGATTTATTTGAATATTTACGGAAAAAAGCCTGATTTTCAGTCATTAATTATATTTTGTTTTGCGTCCCCCAAAAATTAAGAAATTTTCAGATAGACTAGTTTACTATTGTACCGACGATTTGAATTCAGCTTTTTGGTGCGATTAGATTTTTCGAATTTGCTTCTTATTTTTCATAATTTTTTATAATAATAAAACAATTTTTTTTTGAAATAAGTTATAATATAAATTTTTCACGTGGCGCTATTAGTTTTTCGAAATTTTTTTTGTTTTTCTAAATATAACACAAAAACCAAATTTTCGAATTTGTTTTCAAAAATGTGAACTTAGCATACACTTTAGAGCAGCAAAGTTTTTTTTGTCGTTTTCTTCACACAAAAAAGTACCTAAGTCCCAATCTTCAGCGAGATCACATTTTGTGCGAGCTTTCGGTCTAAATTTGGCTCTGACGACTGGGCTATTACTAGTTTCATTACTTTTTTACATGAAACAAATTTTTTTTAAGATCCTGGAAATCCCATAAAAAGGACACAGGAAATCGGCAAGTCTTGAAAGATATTCATTTTCCCTGAGTAGATGGAGTCCTAAACTTAGTAAGTTTATGTCAAAAAATACCGCAAAACGACATATTTATACCTGAACCTATGCTATTGTCGCGCAGTGAATATATCTATTCTTAAGGGGCGCCAATTTGTCGTTTTGCCCGGGGCGGCGAAATCGCTAGAGCGAGCGCTGTCACGGCACTCTTTCACGTCACTTCTGAGACCGCAGCGTATATTTGTTCTCTCTCAAGACGGTAAGGCACGTGTACCGCTCAGCCTACCGGTAGTGAAAAGTCAGGGCCCTAATGCACATGGGATGCAAGGTACTACTACCGGATCATAACTGGGTGTTGTCAGAACGGCCAATTAAGCTGATGATACGTAGCTATATAAGGATCCCGCAAGTTTGCACAATTGCTTGTAAGCTTATCCGTTGAGTTGTGGCCCCTCTGGAAGGGTTTCAAAGTATGCCTTACGATTTCTTATGTCCATCAATAGTACACTCCGAGAATGCCGATTGGCTCGATGACAATTCCTAAACCGTCTTCGTCTGTTTGGATTGATTCGATTTGAGGATTTACGATAGACTAACCATAAATATTCCAAATCACCACGCAAGTATCCCAATATCTACGATTCCTTAAAATATGCTAGTTCCAATAGCCCGGGCTAAAATATACAAGTCGTACCTTCAGCCCCGCCTCGAAGAGAACTTCAAAAACCTTCAAAAACTAGCTTGGTAAAGTACAAAAACGCACCATCACAGTAATCAGTGATGACACCTTTGAGCCATCGTAGGAATGTAGCAGCCTTGACAAAACTGTATCGTTATTACTAACCAGTGTGTTCTACTGAAATTCGAGCCTTCTGCCTGCACGACAATATTTTTCCCGCAACACAAGACTAGCCCGATCGCTTGGCTCACTTTCAGCCCCTCTCTAACCTCTCCTATTCTCCTCCTCCTCTATCCATCAAACTAAATTTAGTGCTAGTCTAGTCATTGAACCACTAGACACACTTGTAATACAAAGAGTTATTCCTAAGTTTGGGTTTTCCACATATTTTTCCTTGTTCTTAAAGCAGTCTACCCACTACAAAGTATCATACTATGACCATAACCGTATCGACATATGCAAAAAATATTCTGTCTATGAATTAATATGACACAACGTCACCGACCAACAACGTAGCGTGCCATGACCTCACCGTCAACAAATCCACGGCTACAATATTTTACTGGTCGCGGTACGCTCCGTGCATGAGATGCGACTTTGACATCCAGTGCTGCACGTTATTGAATGTATTCCGAACATGCATAATACGTGTTGCATGCGGGCTTAGCATGCGGTCGATTCGCTGCAGTAGGCATAGTAGTGCGTCTCGTGTTTCTTTTCTTGCCTGATACATTCATAGCACGATCATGGTATACTCCAATTATGTGGGCAGACTCCTTAAATATTACTGATTTTGTTACAGTATTTATAGCAAAATCGCTTTCTTCAGAATATTTCAAAGAATTATTACCTCACAGTACAAACATCCCCTCCAATAAAAAATTTATTATTCATTACCATGTAAGTCGCAAACTTCCGCTTCCTTAAGTTGAACCTTTAAAACATCCTTCCGTTACCAAAATTTTCAAGATCAAAACTTAACATCTAAAATGATAAATTCCAACTCGATTGATTACGTGAACATATGTTTACAGCCGGAAGCAGAACATATTGAAGCATTCCCAAATGATTGGTGAAAATACAAAAGAAAATATGTACAAGGATATTTTCAAGCTTAAATGACAGTGAAAAAGGAGATCTGTAAGCAGTTCATATCCGCTTGGCAGGGGTTAAGCATTTTGTTTTTTCTTACCTTTATTTTCATATTTTTACAAGATGCTTTTGTACTTTTCCTGGAGTTAAGGTATTTTTGTGTTTTCTTTTTTGTATTATTTTTTTTCTTCAAATTTATGAGAAATCAAGGTTTTTCTGCGAATAGAAGAAAAATGACAAAAACAAAGGAGATTTGTTCTTTTTTTTTGTTTTATGTTTCAAATCCCATTTCTTTTCCAGGATATAGCTTTGATCAAAGTCAGTAAGTACTCTTTTTGTACTCAGAATTGAAAAAATAGAGGGAAAGTAAAAAAAATAGGTCAAACACACACCTCACTAGTCGTGATATCCATGAGCTCGCTACCAATGCTCCGACAACATAGTGCCAGGAGACATAACTAGGCCATCCTACTCATGAGTGTGTTAGCAAACACCTTCCAAAAAGGTGAAAGAGGGTCTATAGTAAATATCACCGCCATCAGTGACACGATGGCCAGAGACCTCCATTGGCGGATGAATGAAGTGTATACGCACAACGACCACCACGCCATAATCTGCTGCACCATAAGAACAGAAAGGTTCCAGCCACGGTATACAGAAACAAGGTAATGTAATGGAGAAATGTCATTTGAGTGCTGACGTCACTTGGCACGCTCTTCCCATATAAAATCGGAGTTGTGTTGTTGTTTCTGCATTAGTGCTGACGTCACTCGGCCCGAAATTTCTACGATATTCTAAGCTGTCAGTCTCTGTTACATTACCTTGTTTCTGTATACCTTGGGTCCCAGCCACGGTATACAGAAACAAGGTAATGTAAAAGACGAAATATCGTATCGTAAGTGCGAATATCGTAGAAAAAGGCGACGTCGATTTTGTATGGGGAAGACTAGCCAAGTGACGTCGCACTAATACGATATTCTACGATATTCAGTCTTTTACATTACCTTGTTTCTGTATACCGTGGGTCCCAGCAAAAACAAACCCGGCAGCGGCCTCAAACCACGGTATACAGAAACAAGGTAATGTAAAAGACTGAATATCGTAGAATATCGTATTAGTGCGACGTCACTCGGCAAGTCTTCCCCATACAAAATCGAACTTGTTGTTGTTTTCTGTATTAACCTTGCCGGGTGACGTCGCCTTTTTCTACGATATTCGCACTTACGATACGATATTTCGTCTTTTACATTACCTTGTTTCTGTATACCGTGCCTCAAACTAGCTTGATGAAAAGCTGTTCAAAAGAGATAATCTTGCAGGATAACAATGACCAGACAAGGCTGCGCTAACGAAAAAGTCACACGCCTCACTGCGGCGGTGGAGCGGGCATGTAACAATCTCATGCCACACCGCCCAAAAGTTTGAAGACGCGCATCGAACTTCTGGTGGAAGAACGAAATTGATGAACGTCGAAGAGTTTGTCTAAGAGAAAGAAAGCACTGCCGGAATTCGAGGAGCTCCTTAGTAGTAATCCATGGGTGGTGCGTACAAGCTAGTGATGTCATCGATTAAGGGTAAGCGGTACCCAAGGATTTTCTCACTGATCGGGAACGCAGGCAGCCTGCCTTCAGTAAACGTGGATGATGCTTGGCTCGCAGAGGTAAGAAGGGAAGATATAGTGGAAGCCGTGAAAAGGATTACCGTTGCGAAAAGTCCCTGGACTGGACGGTATACCGAACAGAGCGGTGAAGCTGGCAGCCAGTGTGAACCCAGGTGGGCTCGCCTAAGTATTCACAGCCTGCCTGGCCACACCAAAGTATCCAGTGCGCATTGTGATAAAATTGTTAAAGGAGTACAGGTCAACGTTCCCGGTCCTAGATCCGCTCCTATGGATTATGAAGTACCGGCGCCAAGATTCCCGCTCGAAGCGGTCGCTATTGGGTTCGCCCATGACATCGGGGTCGCGATAGTAGAAAAGCGACTCGACGAAATCGAGATACGAGAGAGAACGAAGCGATATGGAAGATAAAAATGAGGTTCGAGAAGGCTAGCCTTATGCTAGCTAAGCACAAAACGGAAGGAGTGCAGTATTGTTTTTAGGCCGGGTTAGAGACCTACGGTAGAATGCTGTCCACCTTGCGACTTTCCTGCGGGCACCTTCAGCACGGAATTGGGTAGCAAGCTTCATCGAAGCCACCTTTCTCACGAAAGAAGCAGAGGCCGAAGATCGCTGATTCGTTGCCCCACTGTTCCGGCTCTGGTGAGCACTCCTCCGAGGGATCCTTTTAAAAGTCACTTTGATAAGGGAACACCGAAGCAATGCCTTGTGCCGGTCTGGAGACACCCGTCAAGTAAAAAGGGTTGGTGTTTTTATACAGTACGAGTCTGACACTACCATCTGAGTGAGGATCCTCAGCGGTGCCTCCTGTTTTGGTCATGGCTCTACAGGCGGGCGAGCACACATCTATCTGCAGCTCCACTGATGAAAGATTCTCACCACTACCTTGTAAAAAACCCCTATCCCACAGCCAACCGGCAATCAGAGCCATACAGTCTCGTAGAACTAACCCAAAATTAGTTTGAAACTTGCAAGGCGGCCTCGATCAGCTAGGTCAGCCGTACATCGGTCTAGTGCCATCAGTACGACTTGGCCAGACATGGCTTTAACGCTGTTCTTGTCTTTCCAGAGCTGGCAATTGAGGCATATACACAAGTTTGGAGAAAAGTGCCCTAGACGATTAGAGACTGACTATATACACCAAACACTGGAGGTCCGAATATGGTCTGGAGACTTCAAGTGGTTTATTCGTGGACTGACTCGCAACACGGTCAGAGAATTGCTGGGGTGCAGTAGAAAAGATATCAAAATACTAGTTGGCTTGGTCTTGGAGGCTCAGAAGGATGAAGGACCCACTCTGTGACTATCACGCTACGGCAGGTCTTGTTGTTCAACAAAATCTTGCTTTCCCAAAAAAGTCTGAGCGACAACTTTTTAGGCAGACTGTTGAGCCTGTTCAAGTGATCTGGCTTACAAATCTGAGAAACAGTAGCCTGTCAGAGCATGGGAGAGCTCTGATAAAAGAATAAACCATATTAGAACGCCATTCGAACGTAAACTCCTTCATTAAGCAGAGGTATAACCATAGTTGACTTGATAAAATTCACTAGAATAAGACAGCTTGGTTAAGGAAACAGTTGAAACCATTTTCGAAGCAGATCTTTCTTATTGATGATGTAGAAATTTACATTGAAAGAGTTCACTTTATAAGCTGAAAATAATTATAAAATGTTACAAGACCATGAAACACTGCCACTCTACCAAAAAAAATTCAAAAAAATCCAATCCCATCTCTGTGCACCAAAAATAAAACTGTCAACTAAACATTTTCCTTTCAAGCAACAAACCACAACAGAATGAGATTAATTCCCAAAAACCTTTCAATTTAACCAAAATAATAATAATAAGAAAAAATTTGCATACTCATCTTTCGAACCTATTTAAGTTTGCCTCCATTATTGCTTTTGGCATCTCTAAACGAAATCTCTTAAAATTTATACCCAATTTGAATCTTTTTAATGGCAACATTCTATGTGGGCTACAGCTACAAACCACAGGAAATAAATTGAATTCTATTGTAAAGAAAATGTTTGAACTTAATTCGTTGAAAAATTCAAAGTGATTTTATTGTGACAGAATAAATACATAAAAAAAGAAAGGGAACAAAGTCAAACTGCTCTTTGTAGCAAGAATTATAGGGTATACTTAAGAGAGAAAGGATAAAGCAGTCTAAAGGAGGGATTATCTAAAAATAGGTATTTAAGAAAGGTAGAAGACGGGTCCTGTGATTATCAGAAAAATGCTGTGTTTGGTAATTTTTCTTTTAGAAAGAGCATTTCTGTTTGGAACTTGTAACAAAATAACTTAAAGGAATGTGTCCAGTATCGGTTCAATAAAAACTCCTAGTATTTTTAAAAATAACGAATTGTGAATGGTATTAAAATATATACACTCAAACCAATTCTCCGAGAAGAAACATTTGAAGAAATCTCAAAGGTTTGACAGTCAACAAAATTTTCAGAAAAAAGGATGTAAAAATGAAACCCAAGCCCAATGATTCGCATGATTGGTCGTTGAACAAATAATTTGCGTATGGTAGCAAAAATTTTAGTTTCGGAAATCTCAACGAAAAAAAGAGTTATGCTTTTTGCCAAAATCGGGCAGTCAAGAAAGAAAATTTGATTTGTTACCGCCTCCACAATTTTTCGCCCCCGTGATCCTTGAAACAGCTGCATACCTTCCAGTTCTGTAAATTTAGAGATTTTAAATCGGGTTCTACGTCATGCACCTACAATCGTCTGCGGTCTAGCTGGTAGATATCCTCTGCGCAAATTCTTTACTTTCCGGAGTTTATTCAGACTCTTGGAAACTTGCACATGTACAGCCCATACCGAAAAATGGTGAATCCAGCAATCCTTCCTACTACTGCCCAAAAGCAATTACTTCTATTCTCTCCAAAACAATAGAGACGATAATCACTCAAAAACTTATGGGATATCTAGAACCCAAAGTAATTATAAACAACAAATAGTGCGTGCGCCTTACGAGAAAAAAGGCCCACTGACGATCTTTTAGTTTGCCTTAGAGAACACCTTAACTGAATTTTGCATCTATTTTGTGAGTCTGGTGTGGTTGCTCTAGATATCTTTAAGTCTTTCGATAGAGTATGGCACTCAGCCCTGTTCGCTAAACTCAAAGGTATTGAAGTTGACTCACTTCTACAGAACTGGATTGAGTTTTCTTTCCTGCTTTCAATAAAGGCAATAATGAACAGCGTCAAATTCACACCCTACCGCGTTTCTGGTAGCTCCCCCAGGGGTCAATTTTGTCACCTACTCTATTTCTTATCTTTACAAATGATTACAGATATAGAGTATACCCTCAATCTTCTCGAACCGACCCCATAGGTTCGCTGATGGCGGTACTCTGCGTTACTCGTACGGCGATAACGCAAGATCCTGTCTTAACGATCGCAAACTAATGTCCAAGTTTCGACTGGGGCCGTAAGAATCGTGTTGAATTTAATACCTCCAAAACAAAGTATTGTCTTATTTCCAAAACAAGTGCAACACCTCTCCATCCGATGGTGTTGAGCTAATGGCCGACCTATCCCATAATATCTTCGGCGTGGTATTGGCCAAAGACTTGGTATGGAATGACCATATATGTCAAATCGCCAAACAAGCATCCCAGTGCTTGGGATTTCTTAGGAGATGCAAGTTCCTCCTTCAGACATCAGCGAATAAAACTCTCTAATTTGGGGTGACGCTTCAAAAACCACCTTGGCTTGGTTAGATAAAGTACAAAAGGGCCTTCAAATTAATGGATGGCGACACCGTTTGCCCCACATCTACCCTTTCTGCCACCGTAGCACTGACAAAATTTTATCAGTCATAGGAAAGCATAGCCTACACAACGCTACCAATGACAATGAATAGTAGTAGATTGATCGATCTCGCTAGCTCGAACTCAATGGTAGTAAGTTCAACAATGTTCCGGCACAAAAATATTTATAAGATGACGTGGCAGTTACCAGTTAAGAACAGTGAGAGGAGCGTACTGTGGCTCGGACCACTATCTAGTGAAAGTGAAATTTAGAACCCGGATAACCAAAACACACAGAGAGCAAACACGACCAATCCGATCCGCAATCGAAGCAAGAAACCAGAGCCACCGGAAGTACACCGCAAGGTCGACAAGAGCAAGGATGGAAGTCTTCAAGCTAACAGTGGCGGTTTTAAGCTCGACTGCGCCCTAGGGCCCTTCCGATATGGCGCCTTTTTGGCTTTTTAGTGATACTTTTTATAATAAAACATTTAATTTACTAATGATGGAAATATTTTATTATAAGCTTTTATTTGGGTAAAACTCCAAGTATATCCTCATAATCGATTTCTTGCACCAATTTTGCTTGGATAGACACCTTTGACCATGTTTACCAGATACATAAGCTCTTAACATCGCGGAAAATCCGCGAACGAAGCGAGTGAACATTTTTTTGGACTCTCTGGGGCCTCTCGCTGAATTTTTGCACAGGGCCCCAATTGTCCGACCGCGGCACTGCGGTCTGGACCGGAAGGTAAAGCAGCCATCAGTAACTTTGAGAAATAATTCTCTCAAGAGTCCAATACCTGCTTAGGGTGGGTGCCAAGTTACAATTCCGAATTTGCTACTTTCACCACGGACACTTCGAAATTACAAAGTGTGCCAAAATACAATTCACGCATTTCATTTGACAACATGGAAGACAACCAAATTTTGTAATTTATAAAATTTTTAATAATATTTCTAAAGAACCTCAAGGCTATGTTTGTCTAATAATGGAAACGGAATTGCTCACAAACATCATCCATCGGGGGTGGACTGCAAGAAGCATTGTACTGTACATATTTGAAAGAGTTTTAAAAAATGGTTCAAATTTTATGCAGAATTTATTCTGTTCATGTTTTTATTTTGGTTTAGGTCTGCAACGTGTAAGCATGATCAGCCTTTGATGTGTCATATTATACGGTGAGGACAATCATGCACTGAAATATCGCGATATTGTTCTCCAATAATTAAAAAAAGGAGATTCAGCCACCAAAAAGCAAATCCAACAAACTGTCAAATGAATGTTAGGCTAATATTTCCCTACAATTCAAAAATTTCCTTACAATTCCAAAGACACAAACCTCCGAAAATTGAATTGTAAAATCGAAATGCGTTTTCCATACAAATTGACATTTGAATTGTAACTTGGCACAGGCCCTTAGTATCTAATTATAGTTAGCCTGATTCATCACGAGTAGAAATAGAGTTTCGTTTGAATAGTGTTCTACCTTCATAAGGCTCTATTGTGTTCCGCTCATCTTCATTTGCTTGCAAAACCTTTTCGGCTTATTTTCGACACTACTTAAATAATAGAAAATAGTTTCTTTCATTCCTTTTTCGCATTTCATTTGAAATTGAACTATTTTTAAAATCACAAATGTCCGGTAAACAATATGAATACCGCGCCTAAATATCTCAAGAAAAATTTATGAGTTTTAAATGGTGACTCATAGATGGCGCTGCGTTTGTTGTTTTGTGGCGACACTAAGCGACCGCAGAGCCATCATCATGTCACACACATCAAACTACAAACACTTTACACTGCAAATCATGTTTTAGAATCTAAGTAACCGTAGTGTAGATGAAATAATTGGAAAACTATTTTGTAATGAGTCTCATTTTAATTCTGTAGCAAACCAGACATTAGCCGTGTATTTTTAATGAACTATATAGTTCTTCCCCATACAAATCTGAAAACCCAGGTTTTATCGAGGTTTTTATCCAGATCTTGGGACATTTCAAAATTTCCCTTTCTTTTCGGAATGTAGCATACTTACCGGCTGTCGGAAAAACGTCATTTAAAATAAAAACAACATAGAAGTGACGAGAGCAAATTTGAAGGCATGAGGAAACAAATAATTTATTTTTTAGAAACTTATTCATTATTTTCTAGAGAGGAATTCGTGTAACAGTTGTTTACTGACACGCAACTTCGGATTAATTTTAATATATTTAAAGCACTGAAGATGGCGTTTAGTGAAATTTCCCTTGTCGTTTTTTTAATGAACTGGATCGAAGATCTATATAGTTCATTAAAAAAACACTCATTATTTTCTAGAGAGGAATTCGTGTAACAGTTGTTTACTGACACGCAACTTCGGATTAATTTTAATATATTTAAAGCACTGAAGATGGCGTTTAGTGAAATTTCCCTTGTCGTTTTTTTAATGAACTGGATCGAAGATCTATATAGTTCATTAAAAAAACACGGCTATTGTAGTCTCGAATGTAGTTAGTAGGCAATAGGCCTTAATAGTAGTACGTAGAGTAAGCCCGCTTGTAGTTTGTGTTTCAATATATATGTTTTATCAGTAATAGTTGGTCTGTTTAATGAGTAATCGCAGTTCGCTTCTTGAGTTGGATATCTAGTACTATATTACCCTAGCCAGGGAACGAAGGACGACTGGAACGTGTTCTATGGAGTTGAGCGGACGAAGGATGACCCCATAGTTTAATTTTATAAAAGAAATGTTATCTTTAAAAAAATAATTACAACTTGAATAAATAAGGATTATCTATTTATAATGTCAAGAAAAACAGAACATTTACCTTATTTTGTTCTATGAAAACGTATTCTCATTATAATTATGCTTTATTCAAATTTCTGTATGAATTGTAGCTTCAAAACCAAACTACATAACAAACACTTCACACTTTCCATTTGCCCTTAACACTTTACTATCACCTGAAAATAATAACAATTGAAACAATAGTTAAATTTGAACAATCTTTCAATTAATTTTTAATATTATAAATCTGATTTTGACGTTTTAAAAATGCTGCAGTTGTTGTTAAATTTCCACAAAAACAAGAGTGGTGAATTAGTTAATACTTAAACCGATTACCACCCAAGACAATTTAGTTTACCTTTAAATTTTTTTAGCAAAGACAGCCCAAAAGTTCAGAAATAAATGTTGGAACCAGAAAAATTGTGGAATGTATATGTTCATTTCGAGTTTGACAATTACAACCGTCAAAGAACGTAAACAGGCCGGTGTGGTTAAACTGAAGTTCCAATTTTAAAGGAGTTAAAAGGCCGATATTTTATTGTAGATACAATATTTTTATATATTTTAATCTCATTGCTAAAGTAAATATAATATTTTATTTCGTGATCAAGGATTACCGAACTAATTCTATTCTTTAACCCTATTTTAGCTTACTACATAACCACAACAATGGCTGGAGTACTTTTCGAGGATATTTTCAACGTAAAAGACATGGATCCAGAAGGTAAAAAATTCGACAGAGTAAGTCGTCTACATTGTGAATCAGAATCATTCAAAATGGACCTCATTCTGGATATAAACTCATGGCTTTATCCAATGGAGTTAGGTGATAAATTTCGACTTGTACTTGCGACTACTTTACGTGAAGATGGATGTCCGGATAGTGGAGAATATAATCCAATGGAAACAGAAGGATCAAGAGCGGATAGTTTTGAATATGTTATGTACGGGAAAATTTATAGAATAGAAGGTGATGAAGCTTTAAATGAAGCATCCAGTCGATTATCTGCTTATGTATCCTTTGGTGGATTATTGATGAGACTGCAGGGGGATGCCAATAATTTACATGGTTTTGAAGTTGATCAACATATTTACTTGTTAATGAAGAAGTTAGCTTTTTAAATTATGTAATTGTGGATATTATATATTATAATATGGCAAGTTGTACAAGTTTTGATGTGAAGACATTAAGTAATTGAAATTTTATTAAAGAGAATCCGTACTTTTATAGATTATTTGTTTTAATTCACTTCCAGTTGCAAGTTTAATCTTGTAACTGGTATTAAATGAATATGAGCTATTTTTGAAGGCTTTTACGAAATGTAATTTAGTTATTGTGCTCCAAAAATTTTGTTTTAATGAAACAACCATCTTATACTGCTAAAATAGAAGCAATCTTAACCCGATAGTTGATCCAATGATGAAATTATTCTGCCCCACCTTTTGCTACCAATTTTGCATCGCCTTAAATGGGTTACACTTATAACCTCAACAGTAGACTGGATGACAAAAGAAGGCACTACTATCACAGGCAGAGAAGATGTAAAGAAAAGGTGGAAGGAATTTTTTAGCGAGCTGCTGAAGGAAGATGAAAGACACGTGTACCAGAACCCCGTCTCGAACAACGATGACACCAGAGAAACAAATGTACCAAGAAGGAAGAAGTACAAAGTGCCATAATAGTCTTAAAAACAACAAATCTCCAGGAATTGACAACATCCCAGCAGAGTTGATCAAACAAAGGGGCGAATCGCTTTCAGCAGCTATACACGAACTACTATGCTACATATGGAGGAATGAAAAAATGCCTGCAGAATGGGAGCAAAGCATTATATGCCCAATACACAAGATAGGAGACAAATTCAACTGTGCAAATTATAGAGGCATACCTCTTCTAAGCATAGTCTACAAACTAATGACAAATATAATTAAAGCCAGACTGGAACCTTAAGCAGAATCCGCAATAAGTGAGTACCAAGCTGGATTCAGAAGAAATAGGTCAACAATGGACCAACTCTTTTCAATAAGGCAGATCCTCCAAAAATGCTGGGAATACATTACTTACTTACCTTACTTGCTCCTTTAATCCCTTATAGGACATAAGGCGAAAACAGTTGCCCTCCAGCGGACTCTGTTTTGCGCGACAGCTCTCAGCTCTGACCAGGATCTCCCAGTTGTTGCGGCCTCTGCTAATAGCGTTCTCCTCCACGTTGTCGTAGGTCTTCCGACTCGACGGGATCCTTGCGGATTCCAATCAAGGGCCTGTTTGGGTAGATTCTCGTTTTCGCGTCGCAAGGTGTGGCCAACCCAATTCCATTTTCTTCGCCTGATTTGGTCGTCTATCCTTTCTTGGCCGGCACGGCGCCATAGTTCCTCATTTGTAATTCTATCATGCCAGTGGATTTTTAGGATACGACGTAGGCATCTGTTGATGAAAACTTGTAGACGCCCTGTGATGAACTGGGTGACTTTCCATGTTTCGCAACCGTACAAAAGAACTGTCTTAACGTTGGAGTTGAACAGCCGCAATTTGATGTTAATTGAGATCTCCGTTGATCTCCATATGTGAAACAGGCAGGCATATGCGCTTCTTGCTTTATTTATTCTGGAACTGACGTCTTCTGTACCGCCGTTTTCGGTAGTAATACTACCGAGGTAACAGAATTTGTCTACCAGTTCCACGTCACGATTATTTAGCGCTGTCCGTTCAAGGGTGTTTGCATTTATCCGCATTTCTTTTGTTTTAGTCGGATTTAACCTTAAGCCCGCCGAGCTTCTTTCTGTTGCCAAATTGTTTAACATGTTTTTGAGGTCCTGGTGTCTGTGGGCCAGCAAACAGATATCATCCGCGTAGTCGAGATCCTTAAGCCGGTCTAGCAATCCCCATTGTATGCCACCTGTTCTTCTATCTAGAGCGCTGACAAGAATGTCGTTTATTACTATAAGGAATAGTAATGGTGAAAGTAGGCATCCTTGTCGTACTCCTGAGCTCACCTCAAAGCTGTCGGATAATTTTCCATTATGGAGAACTCTGCATTTGGAATTGTTGAACACAACATTGACGCTTATCAACTATTAATCGATTTCAAACAAGCATACGACAGCATCGACAGGGAAAAAATGTATGCGACGATGTTGGACCTAAGCATCCCCCTAAAAATAGTAAAGTTAACAAAAATGACAATGAAGAACACAAGGTGTGCAGTCAGAATTGAAGGAGAATTGACGGAGTCCTTCCCAGTCAAGCAAGGCTTAAAGCAGGACGATAAGTTGGCACCCGTGCTATTTAATCTCTGCCCTGAAGGAGTAATTCCCAAAGTAAAAATTGATGCGAACGCAACCCTTCTTAACAAATCAAAACAGTTGGCAGGATATGCTGATGACATAAACTGCCTTGCCAGATCACTGTCATACCTTAGAGAAATATTCACGGAATTAGAAGATGGAGCGAAACATATAGGGCTGCAAATAAATGCCGACAAGAGCAAGATTCTAATTCAGGCGAGGAGGGTGGAAAGAAAAATAAGAAACCACAACACCCATTGGCGTACTTGGGGGGGGGGCAGGGTGGGCCCGGCCCCCTCCTAGAATGACCATTCAACTACTATTATATGCACTGCACATCATTAACGCTATGCCGCAAATGAATTCCACACAACGTTTTTTTATGTAAAAAAACCAAGCTTAGGATAGTAGTCACCCATTGTTCTACCAGTCTGTCTAGTAGTAAGCTCGGTTTGAGGAATAGAGGAGAAGAGGAAAGATTAGAGGGGGTCTGGGGGTGCTCGATGAACCATGCCTTTGAACTCTAAGATGTTGTACGAGTTCGGAAATACTGACCGCGCGAGATGTTCCACAGTCGAGTTATTCTATTCATAAGCGAACTTCTGGACCCTATTATGCGCGAAAGGCGGGCTGTAGGATTTGGGCGTGGGCCGAGCGGGCTAGTCTTGTGTTGCGGGAAAAATATTGCCGTGCAGGCATGAGGTTCTGAATTGCAGTGGAACAGTCGCTAGAGTAATAGCGATAAAGAATAGAGAGGGCTGCTACATTCCTATGGTGGCTTAAAGGGCCTATATAGGCGCGGAAGGTGCCACCACCAAGGAGTTTGATGACACGATTTTGCACCTTGTCCAGCCAAGCCAATGTGGTTTTTGGGGCGTCGGACCAGATATACGAATTGTATTCAAGGCGGGGCCGAATGTAGGATTTATAGATTGTAGCCAGTGCGGCTGGCTGGAGAAGGAACTTGCAAATCCAAGGCATTGGGAGGGTTGTTTGGCGATTTGGAATATGTGATCATTCCATCGCAGAACGTTTGTAGTAATGTTATGATTTTTTAACTTTTTTTTATAAATTTATTGTAATTGTAGTAGATGATAAAAATGGGCAAACTACTTTAACTAACTACCTACAAGTATTAAAATATATCAAATATACATATATTACATATACCATAGACAAACTATTCCATAGATGGGAAAAGTAGTATTAAAAGCTTTTACGAACTACCGCCTAATGCCGCCTGATCTTACCACTATAACCACATTTCGTGTGTTAATACAATTTCGCCAACATTGAGTTCGATTTGTTAAGGGGCCTGCCCCCCCCCCAGAAATATTCTCAAGTTACGCCCATGACAACACCACCCGGGGGAATATGATTTCAAACAGGTAAACCAATTCAACTACCTGGGGTCCACAGTCAGCGAAGACAACGATGAGACGATAGACGTGCAAAGAAGAATTAACGCCGCAAATAGAACATACTTCTCACTAGTGCCAGTCCAGAGACATCCACAGAAAAACGAAAATAATAATCTGCAAAACGATCATACGTAAAGTAGCTACGTATGGGTGTGAAGCATGGAGTATCTCCCAAAAGTCCACAGATAAGATGGATATACATATTTGAGAGGAAGGTTCTCCGAAAGACATATCGTCGGTCCAATGGTAAACTAACCTATCTGACATTTTGGAATTTTTGACTTAACTAGAGAAATTTTTATTTTATTTTGATTTATATTGTGATTATTTGAAGTGTGATCCAAAAGACCATAGTCGAAGACTAATACAACTGATTTATTTAAATATTTACGGAAAAAAGCCTGATTTTCAGTCATTAATTATATTTTGTTTTGCGTCTCCCAAAATTAAGGAATTTTCAGATAGACTAGTTTACTATTGTACCGACGATATGGCCCAATTAATGAATATAACGCATGGAGAATACGCTACAATCACGAATTGTACGAAGAGTGTAAACTTTCAGCACATGCCAAGCTACTGCGCTTGGGCTGGATGACTCAAGGATACCAAAGAAAGCCCTGTATTTACTACCAGATGGCAAAAAGAAGAAGACTGGATAACAAATGACACAAGGAATCTGGTCCTCCTAAAGCGAGTTGGAAAAGAAATTTACCTAAACCCATTACGAAAGTTCGCGGATGTATAGATAGCTCAAACACGCTAAGATTAATAGTAGAACAATCGATAGAATGTCACCATTATACATTACCTTTGTAGATTTCGAGCGAGCATTTGACACAATCCATAGGGGAGCTATTTGGGAAGCTTTAGAAAAGAATACAGTTCCAAAAAAATTCATTTAAATTATCATGATGCTATACGATGAAGCAGAGATAAGAATTCTTCATAATTAAGTGGCCCAATAACAGCGGCAACTGGAGTGAAAAAAGGTTGCCTCCCTTCGCCATTACTCTTCACAACTGTACTTGAAATATTGCAGAAAGGCAGCAGCGAGCAAGAGGAATCAGATGGAGGAGGGTAGAACTGTCTCATAACCCAAGTATATTCGTCGTATCACACTTTCTGGCCTAGAAAATTTAATAAACAGAATTATAGAATTTGACAAAACAAGAATTAATTACCAAACAGGGGTCAGTTCGACGTCGACTAAAAACGGCACGGAGCGCCTCCAAAAACTTTACTATGGTTAACCACGGGAGTTTTTGAACGATAAAAGTTTACCATAGTTAACCAGAGTCAGGTTTTTGAACGCGCTCCGTGTCGTTTTCAGTCGACGTCGAATTGCGTGAACTGGCCACAGATAAAGAAAATGAACGTGAATAGAATAGGGCATAGGCATACCCTACGAAAATAAAATAATAACAGGAGCCCTTCAATGGAATCCGCAAGGAAGCAGGGGTGTTGGTAGTAGGGATGTTACGAATGTTCGCATTCGGTTATGCGAATGATTCGCTTATGCGAATGCTTCGCATCATTTTAAACATTTAAAAGTCACTCAACTTTTTGATCTTTATATCAAATTAAAGAATACACATTTACCTAAAATATGAGCCTAATTTTGTTGCTTTACGATAATTAGTCTAGAAATTAAATAAGTAGATTTTGCACTACTCAAAGATCTAACCATAGTGAACATAACGGTTGAACATAATAAAGGGAACGGGAGCCTAACATCTCAAGCACAAAAGCTAAAGACAAATCGCACTCAAGAAGAAATATTATAGATTGTTCCATTATCGAATCTTCTCGGCGTCCTCCACGCACAATTGACAGGTATCATCTTCAAGAAACTTTCGGATCCTGTAGTTAATGCTAGGAGAGATATAAAGACTTATAGACGACAGGGAGAGAGGCCTGAGTCCTACAAGGTCTGTAGCACCATTTAAGAGAAGTGAATTTTTCGTCCGGCCCTGATGGTGTCCCTCCTGCTGTTCTAAAATCCTGTGCAGGGGCTCTACTATCTCCTCTCCTATGTTTATTTCAAAAATCCCTAAATAAGGGGTGCTTCCCAACCTTATGAAAGAACTCTTTTATAATCCCCGTTCATAAAAAAGGTCGTAAGAACGAAATAACTAATTATAGACCAATTGCAAAGTTATCGTGTATACCAAAACTCTTCGAATCTATCATTTATTCTGCTATCGCCCCTATCTGCAAGAGACTTATCTCAACTAACCAACATGGCTTTCTTGCAGCTCGTTCCACTACTACTAATTTACTAGAGTTCTCTTCTCACACTGTTCGAGGCTTTGTCACTGGCTGTCAAACTGACTGTGTTTACACAGACTTCAGTAAAGCTTTCGACATGCTCTCTCACACTATTATAGTTCTAAAACTAAAAAAATTAGGCTTTCCGCATGCCCTGGTGGTATGGTTCCAATCGTACTTAGCCGACAGAATCTATTAGGTTCTATTCCGCGGAGTCAAATCTAAAAACATCGAAGCGTCCTCTGGTGTCCCGCAAGGAAGTCATCTTGGTCCTCTTCTTTTTATTTTATCAATCGATGACATTGTTACCCTGCTAAGGCACTGTAAAATCCTTATTTATGCCGACGAAATCAAACTGTACCGCCACATAAGGAGTATTGAGGATTGCAAACTTCTGCAAGCAGACCTAAACCCCTTCTATTCTTGGTGTTCCAACAACAACCTGGTCCTTAATATTAGTAAATGTGAGGTCATGACTTTTTGTAGGAAACGTGGCGTTATAACTTATGACTATACTTTTCTCGATAACAAGATCTCCCGCACTAACTCCGTTATCGATCTAGAGGTTAGGTTAGAAAGTAAGTTGGATTTCTCCACCCACATCAATTATATTTCTTCCAAGGGCAATTCATCACCAAACACTTATACATATCTTTAGTTAGGCCTCTGCTTGAATACGCCTCCCAGGTATGGTCTCCTTACTACTCCTCCCATATCGATAAAATCGAATCGGTTCAAAGGAAGTTCGTCCGTTTTGCACTCAGTCACGTCCCGTGGGATGACCCACTTATTCTTCCGCCTTATGGGAACAGACTTATATTGCTCAACTTGAGCTCTCTCCATAAGCGTCGCGAGGTCGCTGACGTTATATTCGTTCACCGTTTGTTGAATGACAAAGTTGACTCAGGCTTCCTACGAACCCGTACGTCATTTAGAGTGAACAACTACAACCTGAGAGGTCCACCTCTCTTGTACATTAATTCCTCTAACACCAATTATGGGATGTACGAACCAGTTAACCGCATGCTTATAAATGTTAACAAAAATGCGAGTGCTTTTTGCATGCAAACCAGCGAAGATGTTCTTAAAAGGACTCTTTTTAACGTGGCGTGACTCCCTGCGTGTCCCACTTTTTCATTGTCTTTGCACGCTTCTCTGTTTGATGTTTTGTGCTCTTAAATGTTGCATTGTTTTTTTTGTGTTTGCATGTCTTAGCTGAGCCACTGTGCAGTGGTAAATGTGACCGCGTTTGAGTGCAGGGACCGGACCGGCTCGGTACCGGAGTGCTGGCGAGGGTCGAGAAGGAGCCCGCATTTTCGGTCGCATGCTCGTTATGTTTCTCTTCTTATACCTTTTTGGGTGCACTCGGCCGGTTCGGTCCCTGCACATAAGTGCGGCCCGTTTCTCAGCCCAGCTGAGAAGTGTACCTTCTGAGCTAGAAGGATAAACTCTTTATAAAAAAAAAAAAAGATTGCCACAAAGCATCTGAGAAACTTCCGAGGCATGTTCAGGATCTCACATCTGCCTGCCTAAGCAACATCCTACCCTACCAACAAGTGGTCACAGAATTCCAACGTTTTACGTTTCCATTTTCTTTCCAGTCAATTTTTGAAAGAATACTAAAAAACAATGAATGGAGAATAAGGACGAATCCCGAAATTTGCAACTTAATTGCGCTCATAAGATGGAACAGATTAAACTCGTTTGGTCATTTAATCCCTTTAGATGAAAGTAGAATGGCAAACAGGATCTTTGAAGGTTATCTTATATACTACTGCTTTGTAGTGCGGATAAGAACACACTGCTGGGATAACTTAAGAAAGAACCTAATAAGATGCATCTGCTTTATCTGGCGAAAGACCGACGATAGCTCGGGATAAAAAAATTACAATTTACTTTTCGTTAGAGCTAGGATTGAAAACATTATTGTATAACGGGGCGGTGGGGTTTTTCAGCTTCATATAGAAACTATGCATTGCATATTTGTTGTAGAAGTTTCCAATGTCCATTTTTGGAGTTATTCTATACTATTCCAATTCTTAGTTTATCACAGGGAAAAATGTTAGGTTTGAAAGTTTCACATTGTCCTCATATTTTGAACTCTTGACGATTTACGTAGTTCTTCTGATGATGAAAAAGGTCGCCAATATTTGCACAAAACAATGTCTGATGTGTCCTACGAAGAAGTTCTAGTGTAAGTAGCGATGACTCTTTCTTAGCATTAGTTGCAATTTCTAAACGCAGCCCCAAATTTTAACTACCAACCTAAACAATGATTTTGTTAATATCTGTAACCATGATGATAAACTCTTTGAAAGCATTAACAATCTCCAATAATTTTTAGTTATTACTACATGAGCTTTTAAACATTCACCTGCAGAGGTATTCCGTTAATCGAACAACTAGTTCGTCAGCGTTGATTGCGCAGGGATAATCCTCAATGCTTGGTTTGTCTTACTTGCTAACTTACAGCAAGAAGAACTTTACGGTAATCACAACCCCTTCAGGAACAATTCCAACAGGAAGTAAATCATATACCGACTTAGTAGCATCTCTATTCGTCTAGAATATTATTCTTTACGCGGTTGTTTCTAGAAACCAAAACGGACTATGTATTCATATGTATATTAACTAAATATTTTCCTCTACGATAATGGGTATAGGAGTTATTAAAGTTTAACTACATTAAAAACTTTTCAAAACGTATGTTCGTAAACACCCTGTACCTCAGTGGATAGTGCCGATAGGCCCCCCTAGAACATTTTTCCCCCAAGTATATCCAGGAATCTCCCTTTAACGGATTAGCATTTAAGTCTGAAACACCTTGTATAGTTTATAACAGCACCAGCTTCCTCCAAATTATAGTAGATATATAAGAAATTTAATCCCTTATAAACAAATTATGTCACCCCGAAACACTACTAGAAGTCATAATACATTTACCCAAAAGTTTTCAATTTATTTCACTCGAGAATTTTCAGCAACGAACTCAATATTAATGCATTCGCTCGATTACGTTTCAATCGTGAATTTGTTATTTCATAATTTATCACATTCTTACTGACGCCAGCACATAGTAAATAAGAAATGCTAAATGACCCGCAAAAGGAGAACACGGCTCATGTCCGCCCTGGATTTGGCATGGCATCAAAAGTGTTTCAATCAAGGAATAAATAATTTGTTTTTTCTAAGTCCATTTAATAGCGTTTTGAAAAAAATGTTTTTAATAGTGTACTTGCTCAATTTGTTCATACAATTAAGTGAATCGAACATAAAACACAAATAAAAATATCTCATTGGAGAATGTTACCCTCAGAACACAATGAGGTCGACAACGACAACTTCTACGGAAAAACAACAACAATTTATATGAGAATTGTAGTTGTCGGCCTCATTGTGTCCCGGGACTTAAGATGCTTTTGTTTTAACGATCTAAGAAAACTAAGTATTGGTAAGAATTGGTTTTATGTGGTTGGCAATAACCTAAATGCAGACATTTAATTGGCATAGTCGTATTAGTGAATCTTTAAGCAACTCCTTTTAAAACAATGAAGCCAAATACTACTCTTTACCTACCAATGTACTTGATCTCGCGTTCTAATTGCTGATGTCGAATATGGTTTCCTGTTAAGTTCTTCAGCGTTTTATTCTTTGCCAAGTGTTGTCGGAAATCCACTGTTACTCTTTTCTTTCGACATAACCGATGTTATCTCCATCTCCCACTATCATAGCGCTCTTTGTTGGACCCTACAATCCTTTAATATCTATCTTATTAAAAACGCTATGCTGATTTAGATTTTGGTGGAACTTTTCCAAATACTCCAACCTTTTGATCTTGTCCCGCAAAACTTTATATACATTAAACCTATTGTCTATTTTTTATGGCGACGCGAAGTGTTCTATTCTGGTAATGGCGATTTTAAGGTAAATGTTTGCTACTACTAAATGGTAATTACTTATAGTATCCGTATACAATAGATAAACTACATGAAAGATGAGAACATACTAAGGGAATATTACATGAAAATAGACCAAAAACTACAACAGACACCACGAAATGGAACAATAGATGCAAACTGGGAAGCAATTGAAACAGCTACATATAAACTCAGCAACAGAAGAGACAATTGGACGCGTCCAATTTAGAAGAAATGAACACTAGTTTGATACGGAATGCGTGAATGCTATTAGAATAAAAAACTTAGCTAGGAAGAAAATGCTTCAAATAAATACGCGGAGAAAAAAAGAAGATTACATCACAAAAAGAATAGAAGCTAATAGGATATGCAGACAAAAGATACGCACTTATCTAAAAACTGTGGTAGAAGCAATAAATCAGAAATATGTGGATAAAGATATTAGAAGATTTTACCATATGCAAAGGAAAGGATTCGAGCTCCAGTATTAGTATTAGTATTATGCAAAACACGAGTCCTAGTCGTTGTACAAATGTTTGTCATTGTCGTACCGGTCTTTGGCATTGTGGTATCGATCTTCTTATGTGAAAATCCAAGCTTAGGAGTCACTCTTTGTACTACATGTCCGTCATGTCGTACTCGTCATGGTGCAATGTCTAGTAATAAGTTTGGTTCGAAGGAAGGAATAGAGATTAATAGGAGTCTGCAGGGTGCTGAAGGAGGAAGCGATGGATGTTGTAGGAGTTCATACCGAAGAGAAGAAATTTGCTCGAAGCCACGGATAACGGGGCTTCAATTTTGCAAAGTCATTTCGATTTGCTCAATAGCAACCGTCTGAGGCAGAGCCGCAATCGTCGGTGCTAGCGTTAGTGTTAATCCAAACCAGACGACAAAGGCTGTGACGCCGGCAGTACAAGACTACCAGGTGAACAAGGAGGTGTACACTCCGCTAGGTGAAGACCCAACCCAAGCGGAACGTTGGTACCTTATTACTAACCGGTTAAACCGATTGTGAACTCAAATGGCGTATGAGCGATCTTTTGACCAGATTGGAACTCCTGGCACTCCTAAATAATTTCGAAAAGTGTGTAGTACTGACCACCGGTGTCGCATTTATGGATCAGCAGTGTCGATGAGATGTGAGTTTTGCAGAATCTTCATCAATATTTTTTTTTTATTTCTACATCTGTGAAAAAGAACCTAACAACAAATCTAAACTGAAAACTCCTTGTTTCACAGAATCTAAAAGTAATAGTTAGGATATGCGTGGATTTACGTAATTAACTACTTACTTACTAAGTAGTTACGTATGAGATTGTGAGCATGCGAATAGAATATAAAAGAACACCAAAATGGTATAAGAAAACTAAGTGCAATTACAGATTAAATTCCAAAATTTCGTATATTCTTATGGTTTTCGTTTATCTAAAAAAAACGTATATACGTTTCAACAGACATGTTTAATATACACTCAATCTCGTTGATTTATTTTGGCCATGAAAAATTTATATCCCAGTAAATTTAGTCATTATCAAAAAATGTTTAATAAATTAGATGAGGAAGCCACACACACTTCTCGTTATCTCTTTCTAGTCATGGTTAATAAAAATGATCAGTATTTGTTTCTTCCTTCCGCTTGGCCATACTAAATGACACCAATGAAGCCAAATAAAAAAAAATCTAGAATATCTCTTCACTAAACATTCAAATCCCAAATGGATGTCGAGAAAAGAAAGCTCCAACCAGAAAAATGCATGTTATTATCCACCATAAGTCTAGGATACGGATTCAAGATTGGACGGATTTTGTGATTATTTCCAATGGGAATTTTTGATTTCGTCCCGCTTTGTATAAAATAGGTAGAGGGAGCGAACGAAAGCCAATGCCGATGGGGCGATGCCAAGATGGGTGAAAAGATTTCTTCTATTTTTTTTTCATTTTCAAGAATATCAGAAAAGTGAAATATCGCACAGGCGCAACCGGATCAAACGAAACGCAAATCATGGAGTGTGGGTGCAGTGCGCCGCGACGCGTCATAGCAGACAGTTCAAGTGAAAATCGCGGAAAACTCACGCGCGTCTTTTGAGTGAAGACGAATTGAGGAGAAAATTGAAAAAAACTTTCTTCTTTTGTTAGGTGAAAAGAAATATTAAGACAGAAATGGTGCTTAGTGTTGTGAAAGGAAAAAAAATTAATACTAGTGATTTGAATTGACGCAGTAAGTTTGAAAAATGTCCTTTAAATATAAATTAAAAGGAAGATATCCCAGAAATTTAATTTATATTCTTTCTATTTTTTTTACTATTCTTTAAAATTCAAAAAATCATGCCAGGTTTAATACGATTTTTATTATCTGAGGTTTTAATCCTGTCAAGATCCAAAATATATTTCAAAGAATTTTGATGAAAGGTGTCCGTTAAAAGATTAAACTGAAGAAAAATAAAACAAAAAATATCTTTTTTGAGTATATTTAGACATTTTCTGAAAACTGTTGACATGGCGATATTTCTAAATTTGTTTCTGGCAAATTAATTTCATGCATTATGAATATTGGTGGGATTAAATTTTAAATTTTTTTAGTATAGAAGATCCATAGTGATGTTGATACTATAAAAAACGCATCTAGTTTGACGCCATTTATAATGCTGACTATTGTTTATGTTTTTAAAAATTTTAGTGCGAGTTTAAATTAGCTTTTTTCTATATTTAGTCAGGAAGGAGGATTAGGTCAATGTGTGTCGTTGAAGTAAAGAAAAAATGAAAAAAAAATAAGTTGTTTTTTTTGTACTGAAAACACATTTACTATTTCCAGATACCACCTATGTACTCGCGGGTATATTGCTTTCTAATTTTAAAACGTTGTTTATTTTATATGTTTTTGTTTTATAATTGGAGCTTGAATATCGTTTTTAATGTTTTTAAGAGCAATAAAGAACAAACTAAACCACTCGTATTTTGTACGATTATTTATGGAAAATCAAATGAAACAAGAAAATCGAGTTAAAACACAACAACGAAATTGATTTATGAAAGTGGGTTCTACTTTAATTGTTACTGCCAAGAAAAATCAAATATAATTAAATAAACGAAACTGCAGGAAGTAGATTTATGATCAGAAATAAAATAGCACAATTGTTAAAATGTTGTAATAAATTTTCAAATTACTCTGAAGTTTATAATAGTAGATATTAAATATAATTTGTGGAACTGTAAAGAAAACAATAATTCATCAATTGGTTCGATGAAATCCTTGAATAATTGTGCTTCCTGTCGTAATATAGTTTATACAACCAAAAATTGTACCTTCATTTGAGGAAGAAGTGATTTCCGTTTTCGCAGTGTAAAATGTTTGATGGAGGTTTGTGTAGAAGATATTAGTAGGGGAGCTGGCACTTGAAAAAATCGTGTCGTCCCAACCTTCTGCCGTTTGTTATATAAGCTTTTGAAGTAATTTTAAGCATTTTTTATAATATGACATTTTTGCGGGAAGTGAACCCATTTCGAGTTAGGGGTTTTGGGGGGTAAAAGGGGGTTAAAATTGAAAAAAATTTCTGCCGCTGCGTATGTAGGTTCTACTAGAGCTAAATAACCGTTAAATACTAGTGGCAGAAATTTTTGACTATTTGCTAGGGTGTGGGGAGAAAAATGGCAACTTCAGCTAGGGGTGGCTTGGGGAGGCTCCAAATGGTCAAAAATGTTTGCCACTAGTATTTAACGGTTATTTAGCCCTAAAAGAACCTACATACGAAGCGGCAGAAATTTTTTTCAATTTTAACCCCCTTTTTACCCCCCAAAACCCCTAACTCGAAATGGGTCCACTTCCCGCAAAAATGTCATATTATAAAAAATGCTTAAAATTACTTCAAAAGCTTGTATACCAAACGGCAGAAGGTTGGGGCGACACGATTTTTTCAAGTGCCAGCTCCCCTACTATATAGCCAAAATACTGAAAAGAGACACAATCCTTCGCACGTAATAAAAAGAATGGCTAAGGCAGATAATATGGACATCATTGAAAGAATATCAAGGCCTGAATAGGACACTTTCACTAGATTAAGAGAGAATTTGGTTTAAGTGTCCTGTACAGTCCTGAAGTACAATGACTAACTAGCGTTGCACATCGATGAAAGCAAACCAAAGTACTTGAACGCAATGTAAAATTGGCCTCAAGGTACAGGAATGTGTGTCATCGTACTTTGGGCTAATAATAACAGCCGCATGGAATCAGAAATATGCATACAGTTGTTAAAAAAAGCCAAAAAAAGGTTATTAAATTCCAACCTTTTCAAGTACAAGAATCTAAATATAAACAACTGCTGCATAAGGCGTAACTGCTGCAGTATTCAGATCTTAGACTCATGAATGCTTAGCAAAAAGAGAGTTCTAGAGGAAATTCCTCCGGTTGGCCTCGTATGAAGGAGAGGATGATTCTGGAGACTACAATGAAGACATCTACGAGCGTTATTGTGAAGAGAATAAAGCTCGGTAGGATCCGGTGGGCAGGACATTTACTCGTATGACCGAATAGTAACAGTTATTTTTACGGTAGGATTTTTAGACTGCGGCTTCGAGGTAGATAAATCTACCATGGACCAAACCTCCATGACGTTCCAAGCCAAGATGACCCTGTTTTGGAATCAGGAGCGGTGAAGGGAGCAGTTTTGAGAGGCCAAGACCTGAGCACGGTCATATACACGCATAAGTAAGTAAGAAAGTACTGTCTACCATTGTGCAAATTTGTTCCCATATTTTTTGTCAATCTGGTGGTGCAGTTTTATCAAAAATGGGCGGCTAAACCAATCTCTAACAAATTATTGATCATATTTCCTTCTTATTAGAAAAGATATTTAGTATGAAAGGATAAAATAAAAACCCGTTGGTACAAACCCAAGAATAATAATAGTGTTGTAGAATCTTTGAATCGATTTCTTAGAGTGTGGTTTAAAAGATGTTTACTCTGTGATGTTTTGCTTCCTCGTAGAGTAGAATAATTTGGTTATAGATCAGATCTTCATTGCTGAATCTTGAATTTAACTGGGTTACATATGAAATTTTTCTCAACTAACTTTTTCTTTCTTCTCAAGTATTTTGCAATATGGTAGAACGTTTCAAAATCACCAAACTCAAAGCACAGTCGTCCTAGGCGCCTTAACGATTCTCCTTCACCACCATTTCTTCCTCTTCTTCATATTATCGTATTTATACCATATCTCAACTTACGTAATAATTCTGCACAAGTGTTGCTCAAAGCGTTAATTCTGTGTGTTGCGTATTGTTTAATGAATGAGTTAAATTATGAATTAATTCTATCGAATGAAGATTGCTGATGATCGTTCCCTTTCACCTTCAGTTCATCTTTTTTTAACTAGCTGTCGAAATATTTTAGAGCAGTCTCTATTAGCTATAGTGTAATATGGTACAAGTATCGAAATCTCCAGATCCCTGCAACATTTTTTTGTCCTCGAAGAAATGCAATTGAAGTAAGACCTCGAAAGTGGCATCTTTTGTTCTTCCTGGCTGCAGTATCAATTTTCCTACAATATATTAAAGAGCAAATTTACTTATCTGGAAAAAAGCGAGTTTTACTTAGAACTAGATTATATTAAATAATTTATTTATATGCAAACTATTTATTTCAATTAAGAGAGTTAAAAAATAGTATTAGGAAATTGCTCATTATCAACAAAAAAAGTGATCAGCTTAGTTCCTGTATTGGTAAACAACTGGGAAGTTTGTAGGATGTACTAGCAAAGACTCTTTTATGTGAAAGACTATCAACTTAGAGATGGGTATCGGGTAGTAGTAATATCGAAACGCACTGTACGTGCTAAAAATAGTTATCTCGTTGTGTCCTTTCTCTCAGTAGATGGATTCAGATGGAGGAGCCTCTTGGGATTATCTCGTAAGGACATTGCCAGAATCGTGGCTGTAATTACGGGACACTGGCCAATTGGGCATTATGCAGCCAGACTGAAAATTCGGTAAAACACTGGCCGTAGCTGTGGAGAGGAACAGGCTGGTGAGACAACCGAACACTTTCTCGGCGGCTGTCCGGCTCTGGCCAACATCAAACACTGTCTTCTTAAAAACATTTTCTTAAAGGATTTCGTGGAAGTTTCAAAGCTTAAAATAGGAGATTTGATCCGTTACCTGAATACGACTGGCTGGGTCTAAAATCTTTCCTAGCTTCCCGAGTAAAAATAATTTAGTTGGTTATGCGTCCGCAGCTAGCACGCATAACGAACAAATGTGCCTGCCACACTAGTATGCACGCTCCTGCTACAGGCATAAAAATCTAAAAAAGCGCCCACCAGAGGTATGCACCCTCCCGCTACAGGCATGAACATTTATAAAAGCACACGTACTGGCATAGGCCATTACAAACACGAGGTCATTTTAGCAAGCGGTCCTCCACCCTACTAAGTAGTAACCACTTCCAATGTTGCTTGACCTACGCAATTGAAAGAGAATCACCCTTTATGGTCACCAAGAGAATTGCCTGTTTTCTTTATCCTATACAATTTTTTAAAGCCCTGTTTTTGCTCCCTTTAGTCTAAAAAATGTGAGTGTAACGTGCTTCGTTTGGACTATTCCGTGCGTCTTTTATTAGTATGTACATGCCTATAACGGGCTGCATTTGGAAAATTAGAATTTTTACTTAGATGTACCGTGACTGTTTCATGCTAAGTGCGGGCGAGTCTTATTTTTACTCAGGCGTACCGTGACTGCTTCGGGTGCCATGCACGCGTTTTGATGCTGTGCGTGCCTTTTGCAGGGTAGTAGCGGACGATTGTTATTTTTACTCGGGTTTCTGCCTTTCTTAAGCAAAATTGTTTCATGAGTGCGGCTACAAAACGGCGTACTTCAGCGCCAGCCTTCGGTTTGGATGGGAATACCTACCTCCTCCCTACCGCTCCCGATGTTGCGGATGCACTTTTTTGACATCCGAAGATACATATGCGGATGTGGATTTTTGAAGGCTCACATCCGCGGATGCAGATGCGAATCTTACGATATTTTTTATTAACTTCGAATCAGTGCAGTGCAGTGCAAAGTAATCTTAAATATTTTTATTACATAATCAAATATTTAGAAAGTAAAGTTGGTGGATTATATTTAATAAAAAGTAATGCGCCGCCTTTTCAGGTTCTGGTCGTTTGCAGAGGTTCATAAATTAAACTCGCGCTACTGAACAACTGTTCACTAGGAACATTAGCTGGTGGTGGCGAGAAAAATCTGCGGACTACTGTTGATAATATTTTCAATTCTTCTCGGTGCTCCATCATTTAAGTGGATTTTCAGCATGGCTTTCTGGTCCCTGGTTGTTCCGCATCTTTTTCCGAGGAATCTCTGTTTTAGCCTCTTCGGAATTAAAAAAACCTGAAACGTCATCCTCTGTGTTTCTCATCTTCAAAATATCTTCTTTAATTTTTCCTCAGTTTCAATAGCTCAAAAAATTCAATAATTTTGCACTCTTTTGGCAAAATATGGTTAATCTCACTGTCATTGATATAAAGATTTAAGGGATCCTTTACCTTTAAAAAACGCTGTAAAATGTACTGTTCCATCGCGTTATAAATGTACTGTTTGATTCAGTCTGTCCTGAATTTTTTGCAGTTGTTTCTGAGCGACATCGGAATGGTTAAAATGAGTCGAAATGTCACAATTTCTTTCTTGTCGCGAGCTGCGCTACATCTGCATCCGCATGAACATCCGCATTGATTATTGCGAATGCGGATGCGGATGCAGATGTCGAAATCGATGCGGAAGATCCGCACTTGCGGATGCGAATATCCGTAACATCCCTGCTACCTTACCTATCATAGCATAGAGATAATCGCTTTGTATTTTGATGGTCCTAGAATATATGCAATCATAACAAAAAATGCAAAAAGAAATGGAATTCTCGCTTCGACTTACCGGCGATAGTAGAAGAATGGATAGGGAAAGGAGACTTCAATTCTCCCACCTAAATAATATTCTTTCATATTTGGCTTTTCTGTAAAAAGGGACCACAAGTAAAGGATGTGTTATCTAGCTGCGCGAAATTAAAAGACGAAGGACCAGCCTCTAGTATGGTAATCGAAAGACTTAGCATCTAAGCTAACGAAATCCTTAAGGCGGAATCGAAACGCACAGTATATCAAAAAAGGGGCAAGCTGGAACACAAGCTTTTAGCCTAGAGAGGAATACTGTGAGGATCTTGTGTAAATTCCTTAGTGTGTCACAAGAAGGTATAAAGAAGAAAGCAAAAGAACTTTATATCAATCTGTCTAATCTGTCTTTTTTAGACCACACAATCTCCATAAATAATAAACCAATTTCGGGGGTTTTTCTTAATGACAAAAACAGAACTCCAAGAATTCCATTAAATAATACGAAAATTCCATATGGTATAGCGCATAGATACATATATCGCACACACAAAAATATACACGCTTAAAATAAAAATAATATCATAAACCCCAAAGATCTAAGGGGAAGAAAATTCCAATATACATAAGCAAATCCCATGTTAACGACTCTACCGTTGACTAAATTACAAAAATCTATTTATGAACCTCACGTTCATAAAATTCCATCACTTCCGCAAAACTGCAAATCAACTAAGACAAATTGCCTTACATAAAATATGAAATAAAATCTGATATTTAAGTATACAAAACTCAAAATGAAATTATACCCATAGAGAACAAACAGTCATAATACTTTCTCATCCGGAAATAATTTAACCCCAACTTGCTCCTTCATTAAAGAGACATTTGCCTACAAGATTTCTCCCTTTTATGATGCTGTCTGTATGGATATATAGTATACATATATTGTATGTGTGTTGGAAGAAACGTATAACTAAACGTTTCTTCCGTACCGATCATCTTCTCTCTTATAGTAGAGTAACAACGCCAAAAATAGTCACAAAAAAGATATTTATATTTCCCTCACGAATTATGCCACGCGTCTATAATTAAACCTTCACTTGGAAACTACCTTCTCTTCTTCAACGAAAATGCAACCATTTATAAAAATTGTAAAACGTGGGTGGATCTTGAGATACCCAAAACGAAATAAATAGGATCTCTCACTTCCATGACATTCCGTAGAACTGGTACTGAAAATTGTAACACTTAATTATTTTACTTGGAATCATCCGACTTGGGGCATTTATAATAATACCACAGTTGTTCTATACACCGCGCTACTACAACAGGATGGAAGAAGAGCTATATTCGCCTTTTTTCCACCAGCGGGGGGGAAAAGGAGAAGAGGATTTTCGCGTTTTATTGGCCAAAAAAAACTTATCGTTTTTGGATCACTTCCAGGAAACACTTTCGTTACGAAAAACGCCAAGTTTGCAAGATCTCCTTGATCTATTTGCTTTCATTTCGGTGGTTGAGATTGAAAATGAATCTCGGTCGTGCACCATCGGGAACATGTGTAATACAGGCGAATGGTGAATGTGACGCGTGTCCCGCTGACGTGCCGTTTAGTGCTATGAGGGAGGCGAACAAAAAATTTTGTATATACACAATTCGTATTTTGTAAGCGATCGCACTGTCAGAATTACAAGGAGAGTTTTATGACAAATTATTTTCAAATGGAGAGTGATCAAAACTAACGATCGGATGTTGTAGCTTGGATTTTAATTAGTCTTTCATGGGCGAAATTTTGCGTAACCATCGATTCGTTACGCTTAAAGCAGGATTAATATATTTACAAATAAGTACACATAGATATAAACTCCAGTAAAATTTACCTTATCTCCATCGTCGAGTGAATGGTGATCAATTTATATCAATTCTCATGAAGCCTCTCTTCAGCTATCGGTACGTGTTCAGAAACTGAGCGGATTAGTAGATAGTTTCTGTTTATCGTTGTAAAAAGATCATTTCTGTTTATCCTTGCGGTATGTTATATGCAATTTTTACTGGGATGGACACAAGCAATGAATTGTGCAGAAGGATCGATCGTTTGACGAATGTTTAGTTGTGTATGGTTAAAGCTGTTTCCTGCAACGAAAAACACAACGAGTATTAATAGCCTTTTTTTTCATTTTTTCAGCAGAAATTAGTTGTATTATGGCATTGAACAACAGCTATTAAAATAATTCTCACGTTTTATAATGTTATAAATATCTAAAGATAAATCACTGATCGAATGTGTTCGGACTGACTTAATATAATAGTTCACTGTAGTCACACAGCTAATTCAACAAGGAATATAACAAAACAAAATTCTCCAAAGAGAACTTAATCCTAATACAGGGAGAAGCAGAACACCGAAATGCAGATGACACAGATGACACAAAGGATGCGCCAGAGTCTACAAGAAGAAGAAGTTGCAAATGCCTTAGCGTAACTCAAAAATCATAAAGTCCAGGTCCATATGGTATACCAACAGAAATCTTAAAAAAATAGCTGGCCCTGACATAGTCTCATTTGCAAACTATGAAGAAGCAGAAAGATACCGGAAGAATGGCTTCTAGGTACAATTGCCACAGTCTATAAAAAAGGCGTATTGATGAACTGGAAGAATTATAGTCTAATCACGTTGTTGAACACAGCTTAGAAAGCACTTTTTCACATATTTTGTTAAGTAGACTGAAATCATATATGGAAGACAAAGTAGGAGATTATCAAGCAGGATTTAGAAAGCACAGATCTACGATGGGCCACATTTTCATATTGAGACAATGCTAGAAAGAAAAAGTTAATAGAACTGTGCAAAATGGCAACAGAAGGGTATACGTCACAAGTGAGAATACTAGATTGCAATACAATAAAGTTCCTTCAAGAATCAAGACAAGAAGATGCTATCTCACCAATTATTTTTATTATTGATTTGGAAGCAATAATGAGAAAAATAGAACTTAATGGGGAAAATTGAATCTTTACAAGAAACATTCAGATACTAGCGTTCTCAGATGATATAGCCATAATTGGACGCTAAGCGCGAGGCGCCAAAGAAATCTTTTCTAAAATTGTAGAAAGCTCAAATTTAGTCAAAAGTAAATGACACGAAAACAAAGTATATCGTTCCTTCTTTCCTATGAAGCCTTGGCCGCCTTTAAAGAATTCCTCCATGTTGCGGGTTGTTTCCAGTAACAATTTCCTAGGATCATACCTGCGTTTGCTGTTAATGCGTTCTTCCATCTCTTCCTCGTTTTACCTATTGGTGCATCACCTAGTGTATCCCCAAATACTAGTTTTTCGGTAGAATGGACACTTCTTGCAATACCTTAACCTATTAATCTTTATGTAGATGGCTAATTCAGGTTCGTTATATATTTGATCATCTTTCCGATGATCCGATGTTTATAGTTATGCCATTTGGTTAATTCATGAATTCAAAGTCTGCCTCGACAATGTTTTCAAAGAATTTGAAAGAACCTAGTAGAAAAAAATAACAGGTTGCCAACTCAACTCGTTGTAGAATAAGAGGGGTCCCTTTTTTATAGCCTTATGACACTGGCTTTTTCGTAGGCTGAAAATGCTGCCTTGGCTAGGCTGAAAATGACGAAATCTGTTATACTGTGTGACAGAGATAGCATGTGAAAGTAAAAACGATTGTCTGATTATTATAATAGATAGTTGTGAGTGAATACAGAAGGAATCCCCATTACGCAACCCCCTCACGTTGTAATAAGAAAAATATGTCTTCCCCGCCTTGAAATTACTATTAGGACATTCAAAAATCACCATAAACACCTCAAAATTTTTTTTGGAGCGATTTTACTCCTGAGACCCAATTCTAAACAACCCCTTCACTTCAAATATATCTTTTGTCACTTCAATTATATTTATTTCCACTTCTTATATATTTATAATCACTTAAATTATATTTATAATCACTTCAATTTATTGTTATTCACTCACTGTTATAAAAAGATGCAGCAAACTGTTATAAAAAGCATAGAAAAAAGAACATGAATCTCATTCTTTTCCTTTGCTTTTTATAACAGTTTTCTAGACTTTTTATAACACTTAAAATCCAGCCAAGAGAAGTTTGAGTATACTCCTCACTCTTACATATGCGAAAATCTCCTTTGAATTTTTTCTTTCAGGTTTCAGCCTAGCCAAGGCAGCATTTTCAGCCTACGAAAAAGCCAGTGTCATAAGGCTATTAGTGTGCTATCGGCGCCAATAATACTACTTGACTTCGATGATCAAAGAAAACAAGTTTGATCGAAAAAAGAGTAAAAAAATTAACGATGATCCATGTTATAGGAATGTGTTATCTAATCTTGCGATATGTCCTGCATTTCTTAACTTATTAATAATATTAGGAGCCGATCTATGATCGGGTCAGACTGTTATCGAGTGGGCTACGTTTGGGTTAAGTCATATTTCTCTGGTAATGCAAAAAATTAAAAATTATAACATAAAGGACTTCTTTCAATTAATAAATTTAGATGTTGGCTTCGCTTTGTCCTTTACAATAACCTTTCCACCCAGTGGTAAATTTGGATTAGCTAAATTTCGAAGCAACTGAAGCTTCATCCATTAGAAAAATATAAAATGGTGCAAGCTTTTGAGCTTCAGCTGACTCAGGTCTGATATTGGAAACAGATTCAACAACTAAGGGTACTTTGAGCCCAAATGTTTTATGAGCTGTGCGCCCCTGAGGTAATAGTATGCATGTAATACCAGTTTTAAAAATTTTCCTAAGAGAATACAGTTTAAAGTTTCCCACTGGTCCTTCAATAAAAAAACATTTATGTTCTGAGTTATTATAGATTGCGATGCAGCTGGTACATGTGATTTCCAATTGAAGCAGACTCAATTAATTCATCATCATTAGTTGCGATCCATTAGGACTGGTAAACTACTCAAAACTGCTGCTGCTTCATTGTAACCATCCATATCATTCATATAAAATCGATCCACCCAGTATCGAAAATTCCGACTTGCAGTGGATTCAGTATTTATGTATGTGCGATAATTCGATAAGCTCTTTCAATAGCTTCATCAACTGAGGTATCACTTCTTGTGGCTTCTTGAATGAAATCCTCGGCGAAATCGCCTTTAAAAATATCCCACAGGTTTTTTTGGATTGATTTTCAGGAGCTCCAAATATGAAGATTTGTGTGAACAGCTTTCTCATTGCTCTTGGCATCTTGGACAATTCTGATTCTCGTAACCCATAAATCCATTGTTGATGATAATCATACGTTAAGTTGCCTTTCCGAAAATAAAAATAAAAAACTATTAAAGCGACAGTAGAATATTTCAGTAGACGTCGATTATTGAAAAGAATGTATTTTTCGAAGCTTTTTAAAAATGTAAGATTTTGGTTAAAATCATTACGCTTAATAATATTAGATTGATTGATCTAGATAAATAGTACAGATTGTACTACTACTTGTATCTACTTCTCCATCTACTATTTTTATTAAGAGACCTTAATATTCTCTTCAGATTTTTCACTTATGTATATCTGAAATTTTGTTCTTTCAATCTTGTTTCATTTTCCATATTTGTAAGTGCGTTATAAAACATAATTTTTCTTTTCCTGTCTACGAATCTGGTTCTGAATATATTTTTCTCTTTTGTATGATAGTTGTACTGCGTCATCATATCCTAATAGTTTAAATGTTAATAATAGCGTCATTCTTTTCAATGTGTGTACTTTTGATAATACATTTTAGTTTAATAGCATAGGAGCTAAGCTTTGTTTTAATTCTTGGATGATGTCAAGTGATTCATCTGTGATTGAGCTATGAATTTTCATCTGTGGGCACGTCTTCTCCACTATGCATTTTATGAATTATATCGTATCGTATTGGGGATATTTTAAAATATAACAGAATGTCGAATTCAGTCGTAAGCTTGCTTATAGTCGACGTAAGTTTGGTGCGAATGTATCTATGTATGTTTGCCTCCCCAGATTTTTTCAATGTTTTGTACCAAGGTAAGCAACTAGACTATATGGTTGATGAACTGCGGTTCCAAGGAAAATTCTATGGCATCTTACGGCCCACTTTCAAGTCCCTGATAGAGGTGGTCAGTCATCAGCGGAATAGGGGGAATAACATGTAGCAAAACATGCACGTGCCGTAACTATTCCGGACTGATGGAAGTGCGATCATAACCTCCTAGCGGTGGCCACTGGTAACTATCCTATGAGAGAGGATAGGCTAACATGATCGGGCTAGTCCCTTCCAAGAAAGGTTGGCGTGAGGCTAATAACCTCACCCGTAAAAAAACAACATTACGGAACGAGCAACATGCCTCGGATACTGGAAAAAACGACGACGACCACGGCAACGAAAAAGGCAAAATGATTTAAGAATTTTCTCATGGAACGTACGAACTCTGTACAGAACTCGAGCTACACAACACCTGGCCGATACCCTGTCAACATATAAAGCTGACATTACCGCCATTCAGGAGATGCGATGGACAGGGAATGGTGTTTTGCAAAAACCTGATTATGACGTATATTACAGCTGTCATACGAAACACCATGTGCTCGGGGTAGGTTTTACGGTCAGCAAAAGGATGAAGCCTACCATTATCGGCTTTAAAGCAATAAACGAAAGGCTATGTACCCTTCGTGTGCGAGGCAAATTTAAGAACATCAGCCTCATAAACGTTCACGCACCTACAGAAGAGTCCCCGGACGATGAAAAAGAAGAATTCTTCGAAGTAGTTGAACGGGAACTTAATGCCTGCCCCAGATATGATGTAAAAATCATATTGGGAGACCTGAACGCCAAAGTAGGCCGGGAGCCCGTATACAGGCAATATGTCGGCACCCACAGCTTGCATGAGAACACTAATGACAATGGGCAGCGAGTTATAGAGATGGCAGCAAGTAAGAACTTGGTCGTTGCAAGTACCAGATTTGCGCGTAAAGATATCCATAAAGCCACCTGGATATCTCCTGATGGGGCGACTCGCAATCAAATAGACCATGTGTTGATAGACCGCCGCCACCTTTCGGGTCTGATGACGGTACGAACGTACCGAGGTGCCAACTTCGACTCAGATCACTATCTTGTTGGTATGGTGCTCCGAGAGCGCATTACAACGCTGAAAAGCTTTGTATCCGCTGATCAGGCTCGAATCAACACAGCTGCACTACGCAACGAAATGGCCAGAAACAGCTACGGTCAGGCGTTAGAACTCGCGCTCAGAAGAGCAAGTCCTGGGGATGAGATGCCGGGCGTCGACGAGAGCTGGACCCGCCTTAAAAATACTGTCATTAGTACTGCTGATTCCATCTTAGGCAGAAGTCGTAGAGATCGGAACGACTGGTTCGATAATGAATGCAAGCTGGCAACTGAACGTAAGAATGCTGCGTATCGAGCAATGCAGCAGTCTCAGAGAACACGAGCACGCGAAGAGAAATATAAAGAGCTCAGAAAAGAAGAAAAGAGAATTCACAAACGAAAAAAGGAAGCCTGGGAGAAAAATCTCGTTTGTGAACTAGAACAGTACAGAGAGCGACGGCCGCACCAGGCGCGGGAGTTCTACCGAAGAGTACGCGGTATGACGCAATTCACACCTCGTTGCACATACTGCAAGGACAAAGAAGGGAATCTGATCACCGATCCTCAAGGCATCTTGGAGCGATGGGAAGAGCACTTTCATGAATTGCTAAATGGCGAGCTAACTGAGGATTTGGAGGCTCCACCAATATCTGACGATAATGCTACGCTGTCACCACCAAGCTTAGCAGAAGTTAGCAGTGCCATCACCCGGCTCAAAAACAACAAGGCCTCGGGTGCAGACGGCATCCCTGCGGAGCTGGTTAAATATGGAGGGCCTACATTACACCAAGCGATTCATGAATTAATTGTGCAAGTATGGGAGCAGGAAGCGATGCCAGAAGACTGGAGAAAAGGCATCCTCTGCCCGGTACATAAAAAAGGAGATATCACAACGTGCAGCAATTATCGTGGTATAACGTTGTTGAGTACCGCGTATAAGATATTCTCCGCCATCCTACAAAACAGGATGGCCCCATACGCTAGAAATATCGTAGGCCAATACCAGTGTGGCTTCAGCCCAGGCAAATCAACAACCGATCAGATTTTCACTTTGAGGCAGGCTATGGAAAAATGTCTAGAGTTTCAAAACTCAATCCAACACCTCTTCATAGACTTTAAAGCCGCCTATGATAGCATAGCCAGAGTAGAACTCTACAAAGCCATGAGAGAATTCGGCATTCCCAACAAGCTGACAAGACTATGTAGGTTGACCATGACCAATGTGACAAGCCAAGTAAAGGTATCCGGAACACTGTCCAGACCAATCAACATCTATAATGGACTCCGACAAGGGGACGGTCTGGCCTGCCTCCTTTTCAACCTGGCGTTGGAGAAAGTGATCCGAGATTCGGGCGTGACATCAAGGGGCACAATCCTTCACAAGTCCACCCAATTACTGGCTTATGCAGACGACATTGACATCATTGGAAGAACATCAACAGCTGTACAAGAAGCTTTCATCCAGATTGAGCGCGCGGCAGGAAATCTGGGACTGCACATCAACGAAAGCAAAACAAAGTACATGGTGGCCTCGTCTGCAAGAACACCTAACATTGGTCCCACAATCAAGGTAGAGGAACACGAGTTTGATGTGGTAAAATCATTTACCTACCTTGGGTCAATAGTAGCAGCCGACAATAGCATGGAACCTGAAATACGCGCACGACTGCTAAAAGCCAACAAGGCCTACTATAGCCTGTCAAGGCTCTTCAAATCCAAGCATCTAACCATAACGTCTAAACTTTTACTATATAAGACGATGGTCTTGCCGGTCCTCACATATGCATCCGAAACGTGGGTGCTTAGCAAAAAGCACTCTAACCTCTTGGCGGTGTTCGAGAGGAAAATACTTCGGAGGATTGTTGGCCCCGTATGTGAGGAAGGACGATTCCGGAGACTCTACAATGACGAGATCTACGAGCGCTATCGCAACATAGATGTTGTGAAGAAAATAAAGCTCGGTAGACTCCGGTGGGCAGGACATCTAGCTCGTATGAGTGAAGATGAGCCTGCTCGGAAAGTTCTCTGCGGTAAGACTTATGGGATGCGACAGCGAGGGAGACCCAACCTCCGCTGGAAGGATGGCGTAGACCAGGACGCTCAGAGCATAGGGGTGCCAAACTGGATGACATCGGCTCAGAATCGGGACCGGTGGAGAGAACAGTTGCGAGAGGCCAGGACCGGATCCCGGTTGTAGAGCCGTTAAAGAAGAAGAAGAAGAAGATAGAGGAGTGGGTTAAAGGACTGAACCTGACCTATTGGCAATCGATCTCAGGTCTTAGAGAAACTAAAGAGCTGATAAGACCCTTTGCATTAAGAGGCGTTAAAATTCTAAGCAGGGTGGACCTTAGGCCATTGGTTGGATATCTGACTGGCAATTTGGTACTGCTCCACAACCTCAGGAGACAGAATGCCGACGAGCCCAAGCCGACGAGACTTCCACACATGTTCTCTGTGAATGTCCTGCTCTGATCTAGCTTAGAAGAAGAACGATTATCAGATAGCTTCTGAGCCCAAGATTCAGTCCTTTTCAATTAAAGATCTTCTTGCCCTTATGGGTTTCCCAGTACTTAAAAAACAACGGGTTAGTTGTTGAACGATCCTTCCTGAAGCCTGCATGACATTCTCCTAAGATTTTTACGCAGATGGCTCTAACCTATCTTTTAGAATAGAAGTAAAAAACTTGTAGAGAAAAGGAGGCAGTGCGATTTCCCTGTAGTTTGCGTAGGATATTTTGTTTCCGTTATTATTAACTCTTCCACTCATCTGGTATGACATGCATTTCTTAAATCTCAAATATAAGCTCGTGCAGATATTTGTAAAGTTCTTGCCCTACATCCTTCAGCAACTCTGCTTTAATGCTATCTGTGTCATGTTTCTTTAGGTGAGGTTATACTTCCGGCCGTCACACAGTGGTTCAAAATCCCGAAAACCTAGTCAAAAGTCTTTTTAGCATCTAAAAGTAGTTTTTTTTATATTTTTATAGTTTTTTTTCCAAAAAACAAAATGGCGGAAACAAAATGGCGGACGGTTTTTCTTAATAATCAGCCAAATTTCATGAAACTCGTTATATGGGGGTTTTCGAGGGCGCTGATCCTCAATAATACTAAATTTATCTTTACGAGAAAGAAAATATCTTTTCTTTGTAAAAAGATGTCTGGCTTTAGAGTTCCTAAAAAATTAAATTACTTATAATGAATATGAAGAAAAATTGTATTGAATATTTTTCAGCTAGGTGCAGCTAGTTTCTTTTTTATTTTAAGCAGAAATGTATACCGGACAATATGCGACCAGTTTCAAGGCGGTACCTTGCCGAACTTTCGACTTTATCACCTACCACATAAATATCAATATACCTAACAATACTTCATTTTGGGACTTTTGACCAGAGTTTAGGGATTCGGAACCACTGTGCGTCATGGTAACTTTATATTTACTTCAACCTCTCTGAAATTCGCTTAATTTTTATTTGCTAGTGTTTTTTTTATTCCCTGAAACTCAAATCAAGAAATTTATTTGCAAATGTACTAAATCTTAGCACATTTTATTTATTAACGAAGATTCTGAACACTAAGTGACTAAAAAGAGATTTAATTAATAAAAAGTCACATCCATGTGCAATTCCAGAATATTTTCTTGACTATCTACCCTAAAAATCGCACTATAATATAAATAATCCCACCTTTGATTAAGTGAATCTTCTTATTTGCACATTGTAACTTTGTACACAAGGTTATACACATTCCCTGCAGCGTTTAATGAAGTAAACAAAAGCAAAAGCATCGGCTTTCTTTCTTTTTAATTTGAAATAAAAAAAATGTTTTTCTCTTGACGTATGATATGTAAACAAAGTGAGGATGGATAATCATGTTGGTTTGGAGGATTTATTTTCGACTCTTTCACACAGCGCCTGAAGAAAGTCATAAATACTTCGTTTACCCACCATAAAATTAACAAAAGTACATCGAACCGAAACTGCGTAGTTTTTAAAGCTTTAGCAGTTGAAGTAATTTTAAAAAGGGGTGAAAACAGACTTTCTTTTTACTAAGTGGGAAAGTAAAATTAGATCACTCTTTTTGGGTATTCCCACTAGTACAGGAACATTAATAGTATCGCAGGAGCAAAATTTAATTCATAAATAATAAGAATGAAAATGAAGTTGTTGAATGTAACAGAATCCATATTTTTGTTTCATACGTAATATTTATAATATGATCTAAAAATTCCTTCGAAAAAAATTTTAATTTTATACATACAAGATAAAAAAAATAAAGAATTTTTTACGCTGGATAATGTAAATAAAATATCTCTCAGCTTTCACAGAAATATCCGACATTTCGCATGGTTTTCTACCCACTGGTATCTATTTAAAGAATTTTCGCCTTGTTTATTATTGCAATTGGATTGAGATAAATATTTTTCAATTATAAAATAATTTACTTTATGTATAGGAATGTACTTTGGGTTAAATGAAAATTAGAATAGAATGAATAACGATCAGGATTGAGAGCCCTGGCGTCAGATCTTATATTGGTATTTATTTATTAGCTGTAGAAAATGTAAAGTTGCTGCATGTAAAATTATAAAGTAATGCTGAGGAGGATTGTGTGATGGGTATAGGGAATTGCTTTGATTTTAAGGTTTATAAAATCGTCTGTATCAACTAAATATCTTTTTGTCTTTTTAGTTAATTCATTAAAAGATTTCCAGTATTTTGTATACATATACGCTCCTTTTCCACGTTGATCCATTTCCACCTCCACACCAGACAGCTGTAAAGAGGTCGTTCGAGTATTACGTAACGCAGTACGTTACAGAGAAGAGGGGCTCAGGGTTCATGGTATGTTGGCTTCAATTCTTGTATCAGCCAGACCTTGTAAAATAATCACCCAAACCCTTGTGCACAATACCGGTGCGCTACAGAGAAGAGGGGATCAAGCAACGCGTTGCGTTACATTATGTAGTCCAAAATAGCATCGAACTGCTAGAGCTCAACGATTGGACTCTGAAGCTAGGAACAGATGAACGTGCCCTTGCGGTGCGGGCAATGACAGATAGAATAGAAGTGTGTATTCAAATGGCAGCTAACATCGCTAACAACACGAGCGCTGCTGAGTAACGAACTGTCTTACTCTGTCCGACCTGCAGGAGAAGCTATTGTTGATGGGATTTCAAATTTCGCCTATCTCCATTCACTCCAACGCGCTTCTGCCACTAAAAATGGCAAGAGGAACGCACGCACCGTACCCGTTAAATGAGCAAGACCACATGCCGAAATGCACAAGAAGCACGAGAATCTGCACTGCGACAACCAGATCACTGGAATCTCTCGCATATTTGTTCTCTCTCAAGACAAGGCCCGTGTACCAAACGGTTTCTCGGCAGTGAAAAGTTCATAGCCTCTTTTAATGCAACAGGAATACAGAGTACGATCATGATTGGATCGTGGCAGAGCCGCACAAACCTATTTCTTCTGTATGCGCCGGCGACAACGTAAATCGTATGAAATAATATGTTGGTTTTAGCGGGCCGACACTCACATATCCATCAGGAGTGGAAAACACGCATCCTCCACAGCCAATACCCATGCTTATGATTTCGAATCACTTCTAGAAGTGCCTGCTTCTAAAACCTTGATGATGACCGAATAGAACGCCGTGAAGCCAGTTATCATCATCTTTGTTGATGGCGGGTCGGACAAAAACGTGCGTTAACGTAAAGTCAAAAACTTCGCAATTCGACACTTCAAAAAATACAACCTGACCTTCTCAACAAACGACTGTCAGGCGTCCTCCTGTCGCTTATCTCGACAAAGGAATAACTATCGATGAAGATTTGGAAAAACGGAATTTTTACCACTGTAAGGAGATGCTTGTTTATATGTGGAGCGAGATGAAAATTGACAACTACCATGTTTCGGCGGAATGTAATCCGGAACTTAATCTGGCATAATATAGCGCTCACGTCCCTTAATAGCAATATTCCTGCAAATGGTTAAATACGCGGACGAATCCGTCTGTTCCCGCTCGACGAGAGCGGGGGAGGGTCAAACAACTTCAAAAACCGCTTAACGTAATACTCGAATGTCTTCTAACGTGGCATTTATCGTAGTCTTTCTTTAATTCTTAATATAACCAGCCACCTTGAATCACTTTGTTTTTTATGAACTTGCTTAGTTCTGTGCAAAAGTTCCTGAATGTCCAAAACTTCCTCAATTTAGCTAAAGTAACCATTTTTGCAGCCCACAGTTTTTCCTTATTACGCTCCTCAAATAAATTTGAATTTGAAAAGTTAGTTCTAAGTGATTTCGTTTTTTACAAGCATTGATCTTTCGACTTTCGCAATTTCGTCGCTTATTTCATTGATTTTCTTTCCCCGAATTTTATATTGGCTTGCCTCGAAGAGAACTACATCGTTAGCAAGCTCTAATTAAAACTGATAGGGTTCATGTCTTATACATTGAAAATCATTGCCGTAAGGAAAAGCAATGGCGACAGGACGCAGCCTTGCCGCATGCCAAATACTTTTACATTTTAACTATCATGTAATCAAAATAGTCAGCCGCGGAACAAAAATATTCTGCATTCGATCGCGAAATGCTCGCCATCTATGCAGGATCAAGCATTTTCGATATTTTGTAAAAGGACGCAATATTGTGGTCTATACCGATCACAAACCTCTAGTACGCGCATTTCATACAAAGACCAATCGAACCCCTTGTCAGACCAGACACCTGGATCTGTTTTCACAGCTTCTGACATTCGTCGTCGTGTCCGGTAAACAAAATGTGGTCACAGACTATTTGTCACTTTCGCTAGCGATCGATAACGTCGACTCCGTCACTTTCTACTTGCCTACATTAGCTCAAGTGCAAAAAGGTGACAAAGAGTTACAATACACCCCAACAAAGTTCTTACGCGAATACCATTTACGACTCACCAGGTCTGGTGTGAAACTATTATAGGTATTGCGAGTCCATATATTCCAGCCACTTTAATTAGGGCTACCACCTACCATCCGTAACAAACGGGATAGTCGAACAGTTCTATCGACATATTAAAGCTCCGTTATTGGCAGTGAAGTCTTAAGCCTGAACTATAATAGACGTAGATCGACGTACGTTTTTAGCGAACATACACGTACGTATCTCTCACCGTAGACTTTGACGTACAATCGGCTATAATAATGGCAGTAAACATTGTTTGAATTTTAGTCTGAATTCAATAAATATGATACGATTTTGACATTATAACGCCGTCAACTGGGATCCAGGTCCCATAAGACAGCGTTATACTACGTTTAACGAAACATTAACGAAAACAAGTACATGTGATGTACGTTTATTATAGTCAATCATTTATTTTCACATAGCAGCCCTTGGAACGCAGGGATTGGCGTACGTTCTTTCACGTCTATTATAGTTCCAGCTTGATTACGCTTTATCTTCCTAGGCATACGTACGGCAACCAGAACTTCTCACTCGTCTTCGTTCGCATATACAAAACTCAAAGGCACCGCATCCTCGACGACCAAGTCAAAAGGTTGTTTATGTGCTCCGAGGCCTGGAGGACTCCGACTATGTCTTCGTGCCCATCGACTGCGTACGAACATCGGTCGAGCTTCCAAAGTAATCAAGCGATTACGTAAACACTTCGTCGTCAACTAAACGGCAGAAATAAATCGATATCGATCGATAGGCTAAAGCTAGCCTTCCGTTGTGACCACGACGACGAAGCCAAGCCACAACGATCGATAACTTTACTTTAACGTTACCCTGAGAGAATATGCAGTAGGCCGTGTATAACTTAACCGATAAGTTACGCAAACCGCTGCATTCGATCACAACGATCAAAAAACGCCTAGATCACCAATACGGTGATCTCGTCTTCCGTCATCTCGAACTCCACTGAATGACTTTAAAAATTGTTTTCTCGAATGATACGCATCAAATCTCGCCGGTTATTCTATCCCGTTAGTTATAAAAAAAACAGCGATAAAATTAAATGATGTTAAAAAAAACCTTAAGTATAAATAAATGTGATAAAATAAAACATAAACAAAATGTCTTATTGTTACTTCGAGGTAACTAGAATTTTATGCACAACTCTACAAATAGCGTTATTGTAGTTCTCTTTAATTACGTTTATTATTTTCATAGGTATTCTTCTGCCAAATTGTACCCTTTGTGACCGAGTGGAAGACTACGGAAATCACAGAATTGAATTCCATAGAATGCGATAATGGAGCATAATGAGTTGATATTATCCATGCAGAAACGACGAGTCTAAATCGTGCATCCTAGCGGCTAACTCATCTAATGGCACACTGATTCTGTTATCAGCTTTGATTGTTACTTCGAGCTCAATGCAGTTTGCCTTTGGAGCTTTCAGGAATTTGATCTTCTTTCGTTTATGGCAAAGCCTCTGTTTTTGGCAGTAGATTCAAATTTGACATCTCTCTTCGTTGCCGAGAGAGACCTCCTATTCGGTCCTTGTCATATGCATAAGTAAGTTGCTACGAGAATCTGGGGAATATTGTGGCATTCTGTAGGATGTTTGGATCTACCAAAATTTGATCGACTGTTAAATTAAATATAAGAAGTGCGAGGTAATTTCTATATCGGACTCCTGACTTCATAATAAATTATATTGATATATCTCTTTGAATTTTAATGCTACTTTTTGTGTTATTAATAACCATCTTTGTCAACTTAATGAGTTTCATCCGAACTCGATCAGTTTTTGGGGCAGCAGTTAAAATGGCCAGTACGATAGTACTGCTGACAAAAGGTATTCGTAATACAGCCAGATGAGATAAGTAAAATTATATCACCCTCTGATTATTTCAAGCAAACAGTTTAATCAAGGGGTTTGTGATAACCTGATTTAAACGAAATGCTTTACTCTTAAAAGAGTTTTGTAAAGACCGAAAAAGTAATAAAAGGAAGATGTCTAATCTGAGGAATATGGTGTAGGGTCTGGGCATAATCATGGTGATTCTTTCGTATTATTAAATTGTGGCCTGGAATCACTCAATTTGTCTAAATGCTGCCAATATTCATACGTACTTCTCGTACGTCAATATACGCATTCGCACTTCTGAATTAATTCTGTAATAGACTAGCACAAAATAAAAAAAATGCTTAAAAGAAATTGTTGTAATTCCACCAAATGCAGAAATCAATTTATGGCAAGAAATCACCAATATGTCATTAAGACTGACACTATTTCTAAGATGGATCCTTAATAATCTATTTTATCTTTATCAGCTTTACTTGATCTTCTAAAACGTAATGTATCTTTTATAGCAAAATTACCAGAACATAACAAAACTTTGTAAAACAATTTTTACACGATCGGTTGACATATAGATTCTACATAAATATATCTTTTCATTGCTTGAGCAATATTTTACATTTTCAGTAATCAAACTGCTTATATACACGGCGAAAATAATCAATTTTATTTTCAAACAAAATAAAAATAAAAATACTTAAGAAACAAATGTTGTCTAAATATATAGGGACAATAATGCAGCTGGTTGGCTAAAAATACTAACTAGAAAACTTATGGGGTGGAAAAAGCGAAATTAATTTTCAGCTCATTGAAATGATAGAAATAGTATTATAGAAAGATACACCTTGTTAATTTATCAAATTAAATATCACTCAACGTCATTTTCTTATAATACTTGGGCTTCAATTAAAGGTATTCGGTGAAGATTCCGTCTTATAGATAGAGTATAGATATATTTGTGAAATTTTTGGGTATATTTTGTCATCGTCAGAATAAAAAGAGAACTTACAAATTCAGGCAATCGAGTACCCGAGTAGTTTTTAGAATTGCCTTAAATAGTTAGTGACATACAGAAATAAATCAAGGTTTTAAATTATTAACGATTTTTCCTGTAGGTCTCCCGTATAGCTCCATTAATTTAGTTATGACTGTCAAGCGATCTCTGTCTAGTACTTGACGAACTTTATTATTTGGGACGCCGATAAATGCGTCTCAGTATGTCCTACCTTGAAGCACTTCTTACATCGAACGCGCCTCTGTGGTTTTTGGCAATTTATGGAAATATGCCTCGGTTCGAAGCAATTGCAACGTTAAAGGCTAAAAGTCCACTGAATAGAAGAATCGCTCGTTGGTTGTTAAGATAATAATAATACAACTATAACATTTTTCATTGGCCTGGAAAAAAAACTTCCACCCTCGGACGCTTTAAGTCGAGTTTCATACAAAGAAGCGAAACCAGCAAATATAACGTTGCGACAACATTCTAAAAGTCACCGTCACCGAAGGCACAGAAGTTTGGCTTGTGTCCATGCAACTTACAGACCCACGGCTTCGGCAAATTTGCATTGACTTAAAGGACCAAACCAACACATATCAAAGGAAGCAAATCCGAAACGAATATGAGCTCAAAAACAGATTTCTATTTAGGAAATTGGAAAGAGCAACAGTTCTCGTCCTACTATCCGCTGATTCTGGATGAGAAAAATCTAACTGCTAATGAAAAGAGACAACTTTTCCTCGAAAGCATACAAATAGAGCGAGAAAAATGAAAGCAACGATTCGATCGAAAACACTCCGAAAAACTCCGAAAGTGTACAAAGAGGACGACCTAGAACTCATCAAGCACATCTCACCATCTACCAGCATGTCATGTAAACTATAGCCCCTGTACAGCTGGGCATTTTGTAAGGATCGATACCTTATCGAGGACATCGAATGACAATCGAACGATTTTGTTCTATCTTCTCATCAGAAAGGATAAAACGATAGTGCAGTTCATGGCCAGATGAAGGAAATTACCATTCAGAGGAAGATGAACCCGAGGTCATGTTCAACGTCAGGAATGGCCGAATGTCATCGTCAGAATAAAAGGAAGACTTAAAAATTGAGGCAATCAAGTAACAAGGTACAAAAAGTATATCAAGTTACTTTATCGTCAGCGTCAGAAAATGGTATCCTATAAAATACAAGTTGGTTTACTTGATATAAAAAAGCCTGGTCTTGTCGTGTTGCAGTAGGAACTACTAGCACTAGAACGAATGCATTTTATTGAAATAAAAATGTATGTTTTGGAAACTAATTCTAATCCAAGATTTTTCTACCTTGAACTCTAATAAATTCAAACGCCGCAAACAAAACAGAAAGAAACACAAAACATACATAAAATTATATAAAAAAAACAAAAACTAAATAAAAATTTCGTTTTCCGCGAAAAAAACCGCTCACAATAAAAGATATTGTCATTTGCGTCAAGAATTTTCGACAACTTCGGGTATGGTCCACAGCTGTTAGAGATTTCGAATGGAATTTTACTTTTTAAATTAAAACTAAAACAAAAATAAACGAAAACTCTAGCTAAAATAAACTCAATATTATCTAAAAATAAAAATTTCTTCTTTTTAGAAAGATGAGAATTATGTGTTATTTTTTTTTTTGTTCGTCGTATTAAAGTTGAGGTCGCTATCAAAGCCAGATCGTTCTCATCCATTTTGGTGAAGGTGTGTTAGGAGAAAATCTTTTAACACAATTCAACCTTCGAAAGAAAATAAAATTAAAATTTTTCTATCTATATTCTTATATATATTTTTTTTAGCGTGTTCCTGTTTTAATTTTTATTTATGTCACGTGTTGCATAAAAGAAGAAAACTAATTCATTAACTTTTCTGGTAAGTCCATGTGTCCGTAAATCTTTCATCTACTTGTAATGCTACTATATATTATTTTCTTCTTTTTTTTATATCTGAAGAAATCATACGCCGAAAGGGAAAGTTGTAAAAAAAGAGTGCTTTAAAAACGTTTCCTTCTTCAACTTGAGCGTTATATAGAAGAAAAACGAAAAGAAATTAATTTTCTTCGTTCGGAAAAATTCATAATAAAATTCAAAAAAAGGGAGCCAGCGATTACTGTCCGTTTCCATATTGAAGATATCTTTGGTATGGCGTCATATTGAAAATTAAAAATAAAAATTGATTTAATTCTTTTAGTACTCAGTTGATTGCTATTTCCTAGCACACACAGATTTTTTGATAGATATAAGCTCGTTATTGATGATTTTCTTTGTTGTTGTTTTTTTCTTCAATCGGCGAGCAAGATACGACCAATGGCAGATGGAAATGATTTTTTTTTTCAGATGTTTTTTTAAAGAAAAATCTTTATAGATTCTTTATAGATCTGCAAGTTCTAGTTAGTTTGTCTTTTTCCGCTTACTGGCGCTGTTATTTAAGTCGACAGCAAACAGAAAAAGGCGCATTAACTAAACAAATACAACAGAATACAGAGATTGGTAAGTATAATTTGATATTACCTTAGTTTTTTTATATATGCTTCTACATCTGGATTTTAGAGAAATTTTCAATTTAAATTTTTGTTGCCAATGCTGTGATCGTAAAATATTACAGTTCTAGTTCAATTTTCCTACATTTTAAATGTATTCGAACAATTACTTAAAGTTTCCACTACACTCAGATAAAAGCCGTGTTCCTTTTCTGTTGTTTTTACTCGTATTTACTTGGAACTACTCCTGCTCTCACGGTTTTACTCAAATCGACAAATTTTGCGTTCCTTTAATATTTTACTCCGGAGTACTTAAAAGTAGAAAAGGAACACGGCTATAGAGTCTACATATTTACAAAAGTCTAGTATTTCGAATTCTGTTTTATATTGAAAGTTTTCAATTAATTTTTCGCCAAAATCACATCAATATTGAATGGTACAAGATTTTCCATTACCATTTGAATATAAATTTAAAAAAAACAATTATTTTCAATAAAATGATAATGTCTGCATTACTACACATTCTACAGTCAAGTATGGAACATAATAACAATAAATGGCAGCTTGCTTCTCGTGAAAATGAACATTATTTTAATAAAATTACATTTTCGCAAATTTATCTTTAAGTGCGGCTATCGTTTGCCCAGGCGTGGATTTATCTTTGACGTAGCTCCAAAAGAGAAGTCTAACAATGTAAAATCACGTACTTGATGTTTCCGTTCCTGTGAATTGCACTATCAGGAAAATTTGATGGAATAAGACGACTGTTCCGTGAGCGTGACTTGCGAGACTCGTGGAATTATCCTGTTGGAAATAAACATCGTCCAGGACCATATCATCCACTCAAGCAAAAATAAAGCTGCCAATAACGTTCAATAACGCAGCCCATTCACGCATAACAGAGGTGCTGATATTGTTAAATCTAAAGCCTAAAATCCACACCACACCGACACCAGTTGTTGATGGATATATTATTCGATGATTACTTGAAGTGTTGAGAGCTGCATTTTCGGTAAGTTTTTTTATTAACGTAGTATTGCGGGTGAAACTAGACTTGTGGGTTTATCAGCCTGCTTTTACAACCCTCAATCAGTAAACATACCTGTCTGTTGGCTTCAATTCTTGTATCAGCCGGAACTTGTAAAACGCACACGAAAATCCTGGTGTACAATACGGTGTAACCTGGGCTGTGTTGCTCTGAATACCTTTAAATCGAAAAATTAGATTTTCGGGGGCACTTTAAGGCCCAGCAGTAATATTTTCAGTGGTCTTACTGAACAAAAGTCTTTCCACCACTAACTTTTCACAGTGACAAACCGGCGATTATGATAATGATTATCGGTTTTCCATAGCTACCACAAGTGGTGCCAACAGCTTTATATTGAATTACAGCAGTTAAATTTACTGATATTTAGATGGTAATACTTAGATGAGTATATGATCTTAACACAGCGGATTATTGGGGATCGAAACAGTATAAAAGAGATTGTGACCGGCTAGCTTTAAGCTTCCGCATAAACAAGTGCAATAAAATAAATAAAACTTATGCTGCTTAAATTCAAAACAATAAGTTTTTTAAACACTTTTAAGTGTTTTGAAATAAAACACTTTCAAAAGCTGAGATTTGGAGTGCAGACAATTGAAAAATTTGCAGATAATAACACTTTGTCATTGTAGTCTTAAATTTTTTGAAATATAATACCAACTAGACACAAAACTTTACTAATATGGGTAGAGAGTGTCGGTAATACCCTATGCCCAAAAATAAGATAAGGACAACAAGACGACTATATCACCACTTCAATATCAACAATTTGAAGATGAAAGGAAAGTGTGTTTTACAGAAAGGTATATGTACTACTGTTTATAACTTACTCACCTAAACCCCAAATTAATAAATTGTTTTCAAGACAAGTTCCACCTAGTATATTTTAGTACCAGTCAATAACACTGGAGATAAAGTTGTTAAAAGAAATCGAATTGTTTCGGTGACTGTAGTGGCATGACATTAGACATATCCTAAAGCATTCAATTCAGATATCAAGAAATCTCCAGAAAAGTGGCACAGTATCATTCTGCAGTGGCAGAACAGCATCCTGTAAAATAAAAAAGTATGAATATTTTGATCCATTATTGTAGTTATAAATATACAGTGGCTCTCATAATTATTGGTACACCCAAGAAATTTTACAACGAAGGAAGATATTAAAAAACTAGACTATGTTACCAAATTTTATTGATTGAAATTTCCTTGTTTAAGTTATTGATTTATAGACTCCCTGGATGATGCCTATCAATTTCCCATCCAAAAAAGGCTAGTTCAGAATTTTTGGAAAATCCCAAAATTTCGTGGGTGTGCCAATAATTTCGAGAGCCACTCTGCCGTGCAAAGGGCAAAAGACCTATCTGCAAAAAGCTCGTTTCGAGAAAAACGCGATCAAAGTTTTCAAAATACATGAAACCGAAGCAAATAAAGCAACTGTGATAACTTTTTATTAAAAAGTACAATCAGTCTGAAATTTTTTTAAGGATAAATATGTATATTTTATATCAAAAAATGCATACAAAGCAATTTTGACCTATAATGCATATAGGTCTTTTGTCCTTTGCACGGCAGCACTATATATGCAATATTTGTTGATTTCTTTTATTAGAAAACACTGAACCCTGCAGTAATTGCCTAACTTATATTTGCTCATGTTGGCATTATTGGTACACAAAATATACCAATATTTTAACAATTAAAGTCTATCTCTGGCACTAAAAGCAACAGCTACGTCAAACATAATGACGCAGGTGAATAGTATATCCAACAGCACACACTGTAATAAATAGCCAATCAATCTATCATCCTCTATATTTACAAAATCACCAAAGCTACCCGTTGAACATAGCATAAACCAACAACCCAAATGGAATTTTACCAGCTGGAATCAAAATTTTAAAAGAAAATCGATACAATAATTTAATTCCAGCTTGGAAAATGTGATTTCAGGTATTCTACTCAAAATTAATAAAAACTAAATAAAATATTAATTTGAACTATATGCCACATTATTCAACGTTTTTAAGAGTATATTTTGTGGGAGGTTTTTAAAGAAAAGGAGGTAGTACACTTATTTAATTGAAATTAGCTGTTTAGGGTCCTAATATACAAGATACATACTTTGAAAATACGCTATATATGACGATAAGTTTCGGTGATAATAAATATACTCTTCCTCAACAGATAGATAGATAGATTTCAAATCTAAATTAAAAACTTTTAAGGTGTTAATTTTCAGATTTCTGTTTTCTTTTTAAAAAAATATTCGACATCATTCAAGATGAAAAATTATAACTGAAATGGTCGGCACGTTTGCGTTTTTTATATCGCGCAGCATCCTTTCGACCAAGTTTGCGATCACATTTTCTGGTAGACTTCTAGAAAATAATCTAGCAAACTTAAATCATAAGACGTAGAAGGCCCGCCCAATTCACGGGCCCACTTCTGTTTGAGGGCAAATTGTTCAAACTCGAAATTTGCGAATTAATTTAACGTGTAACATTGCATTTGTGATTCCATGTTTCGCCCTATGACCCATCAGGGATAAAAGGAGAATAAGTAAGTATAAGTAAGTAACATGCCATGATAAATTAGCAAACCTTATTTTATTTTTTTATTTAAAAAAGGCAAGAAGGCGCATCCGACCAAACCAAGTGAACATACACTAGGGGCCCAAAAGAGGCTAAGAATATGTTTAAATAAAGTTAATAGTGTCTAGCGATCTTAGTAGCTTATATAGAGAATTGTTGTTATTTTGAACATGGTCCAGTAAGGATGAGAAGACGGGGATTTAGCCTAGGATGTCTGCAGTTTTTAAATATTTTGTTAGTACATGTCTGACTGTGAGAGTTGGCTCAGTTGGGACAGTTACTACATGTGAGGGATTTGGTAAAAAGGATGTTCATGGGAGAATAAAGTGTGATCCTACGTTTTTTTGGACGGACGTTTTTTGCTAAGCTATCCGCAGCCTCGTTGCCTTTTATGGCAAGATGTCCTGGGATCCATCAAATTTTGATGGGCCTATGAAATTAGGCAGCGGATGATAGAGGGAAGGTAGGATTTATTGTAGAGGGAGGTGGTTTGCAGAGTTTTACCTCCCTGCGAACATTCCTGCAACTTAGGACGAGGTGATTTGTTACCTTTGCAATAGCGAAGGAAACCTTTTGATCAGATTTACTGATCTATAGGTGTGTGTGGTTAGGAAATCGTGCTAATATTTGCTTATGGAATTGGCTCTGAGACTCGTCATCCGTGATAAAATGGTGTAATAGAGGATACCGAGGAGTCACGGTAGACTAATGTTAGGCAGATAATCGGGAATGTGTAGGTTTAGTTTCGCTATAAGCAGAATGCATCGTCAGAGACAAACCTTATAGAACAGAAATATTAAATTAATTTAGCAAAATTTTAATAAAAGTCAAAGTTATCAATCGGGAAATTTATCACTACTAAATATTCTATTACTTTTAAACAGAGCGACAGAGCGTATTCCCACCTTAAAGTCTTTTCGACAGTGCATTTAATGAATAAATAAAATAGTGTGAGTGGAAGGTCTTATAATATGTAACCAAAAACCACATCACTTGTTAATTATGAATTTCATTACCAACTTTCTTCGATAATTCCCAAATTAAAACCACCGAATCAGAATTAATATTTCATGAAATTAGTGATAATAGAATAGATCACTACAACCAAAGTATGCATCGTTTTAGCGAATCTAGTTTGATTGTTATAAATATTTCCAAGGATTTTGACAGGGTTTCACACTTTACTTTGTTGATTTTAAGCAACATCAGGCTATTAGAATTAGTAATCAAAGTAATAGTGGATGGCCTAAAATCGTAGTTTCACTGTATCTCCTTCATCGTTCCTCAGGGTTCAAGTCCCCCTCTGCGAGGTGTTGGCTTAAGATATAGCTTAAAATTTGATTTAGGATTCATATCGCAAATTTCCCTGGAAAAAAGGAATCCGGGATGGAGGAGACTCAACCTGTTTCGCGCATATCCTTACAATCGCACAGCAAGTACTCAGCTATTCCGCTATTTCGGGAACTGCGCCGCAGAATCGACACCTACGACCAACTACTTACCAGCCACATTCTGCTAAATTATGAATCTCTGTAGATCCGGCCGGTAAGCAAATTACAAGCTGTGGAATAGGTTCGCTGTAAGACCCACCTTAATATGCTTGTCTATAACCTTCTCCATATTTTTCAGGAGAATGGAAGATAGGCTGATGAGTTGATAGGTTTTTGCTTCCTTGTATGATCTGCTTCCAGCTTTGGGAATAAAGAACCTAGCCTCTCTCCAGTACTTTGAAATATTGAGTTGCGCTAGAAAAGGCGGTCACCCATGGCCAAGTTCCGCATTATCATGGGAAGGCAAAGTTAAACCGAAGCTCGCCTGGAATTCGGAATCGTTGGTACCTTTTATCCCTTCGGAACAATTGTTTACACGCCATGGGATTGCGGGTTTTATCGAGTATGTCCTTTCTAGATCCGCGGCATTCAGTCTGTTCCATTAGCAGGCAGGGGCAGCTTGGATCGAGGTCTTCCTGATTGTGCTGTGTTCGGGGCACTTTCGGACACAGCACAACCAAGTCCCCAACACCTCTTTTTTACGGGGGAGTGGTAAGAATCTTACATCGCTTTAGCAGTTGGGAGTATGTGACCTCTTGTAAGACCCATGCCTGAAACAGGAGACCCCCCCCCACAAAACCCCTATAAATTATACTTCGCCCCTTTCAACTAACAGATTATACAGATTTGCCGATAATAAGTACACTTTATTGATCGTGGGGTTTTGATAATACAAGACAAGTGTCGCGGGCAGTTCAGGAATTACGGCAAATAAATAACGGCGAGAACAAATCTTTATTTAAAACATTTGGAATTATATAATATCTAATAAAAAACATTAATTAATCTTGTCAAATATGCAGTAAAATCCAGAACGTCCCGTCTGCGGTATCTTCGATTCGGAGAATGAATTCCAAAACCCAAATCAAGGCCACCCGATATAAAAATTCTTCTTCTTTTTACATAAAACACTCAACCGAGCAACGTTAGGTATTTTTCTCTAATTATTCGTTTGACAGCTCGGCCTTTCCTGACTATCGGAATCGTCCTCGATTTCCTCGTCTTCACGACCGTCATCTAAAATTGGAGCAGACTGGCACCAAGGTTTTAATTTTTCTGATGCATACACTGATGAAAACTTCCTTCCCGTAACCATTAGTCCTTCCAGGTCTTCTATCACATAGCGGTCAAAATCTAATGTTTTTTTGATAACATACGGTCCCTTGAATTTTGGATGTAGTTTCCGACTCTCACCAGTGGCTGGTGCTTCTGCTTCGATTACTACTAAATCACCGAGTTGATAAACTTTAGGTTTCTTATGCTTTTCATCAAATCGCTTTTTCCATTTTTCCTGTTCGTGTCTTATATTTTCAGCAGCGGCGTTAGATTTATCGATTTCCAGGGTTTCATTTCCTATTTCAGCATCATGGATATCAGCAGTCAATTTATTTGATACAACATCTCGAAGATTAAAATGAAAAACAATTTCATTCGGTGAAAATTTCGTCGTTTGATTCTTTTGCGAATTCAGAATCCATTGCAGCTCATGAAGTTTCTCATCCCATACTCGATTTTCTCCAGCTGACGTACGGAGGAAAGTCAGAATGCTTTGATGAACTCTTTCCACCTGTCCATTTGCCCGCGGTGTTCTAACAGCTACTTTAATATGTCCGATTTCATATCTTCCACAATATTGCTCAAATGGTCTAGAAGTGAAAGCTGTGCCTCTATCGGTGACAATTACCTTTGGAAGTCCAAAATAGCTAACTAGTTCATTTATAACTTTAATGACTCCAGTAGTCTTAGTGTTTCTTACCGCTTTTATGACATTATATTTACTGAAAGCATCCGTAACAACTAGGATATAAACATTTCCTGATTTACTTCTCAAAAATGGACCGAGGTGATCAAGGTGTAGTCTTCTGAATGGGACTGGATCAATATCGTATAGGTACAATTGACCTTCAGTTTTGCCTCTTTTTAGTTTATTGTAACAGCAATCCATACAGCTATTTAAATACTCTTTACAATATTTCCGCATCCTCGGGAACCAATAGTGTTCCTTTATCCGTGCTAGGGTCTTCTCCAACCCGAAATGACCATGTCTATCATGATAAGTTTCCAAGATTTTCCAACGAACATTCTTGGGTATTACTAATTTAGTTTCATTATTTTCTTTGCGGTACAATCGATGGTTTTTTAACACATATTCTCTACGGTATTGATTAACTTCGTTATCTGGTTCATTTCGTTTCAAAACAGCTATTATATGTTTTAGCTTGAGGTCCTGCACTTGCATTGTATAGATCCAATCATCTGAAGCAACTTCAATATTCAAAATAAGACCGGCTGGTTCGATTGAATTTGGCGGCAAGTCAGGCATACGACTCAGAGAATCGACATGACTTAATTTATGACCCGATCTGTGAATAAGAGTCACATCATATTCCGACAGCTTTAGGTACCATCTTGCAATTCGTGCGTTTAATTCACTCTTCGCTTTCAACGTAGCAATTGCAGAACAGTCTGTTATTACTTTCACTGGCTTCCCTAGAACATAAAATCTGAAACGAGACAAAGATTCTATAACAGCGAGTAATTCAAGTTCAGTACTGTGATATTTCTTTTCCATTTCCGAACATTTTCTACTAAAGTATGCAACAGCGGACCAAGTTTTCTCGTCAGTAGACTGTAGCAAGATTCCCGCTAAACCAACATTACTGGCATCGGAATGTACTTCGTGTTGTGCATTATAATTGTAGATCGCAAGGACTGGATAATCACACAAAATATCTTTCAATTTATTAAACACTTCCTCATGTTCAGATTTCCAACAAAATTTATTCTCTTTCTTTAATAAATTAGTCAGCGGTGCAGCGATAATTGAATAGCTCGGTACAAATTTACGGAAAAACCCCGTAAGTCCTAAAAACCTTCGTAACTCCACTAAATTTACAGGAACTTTAAAGTTCTGTATTGCACTCACTTTCCCTTTTCCTGGTTTAATTCCTTCTTCATTCACAATATGTCCCAGATATGTAATTTCTGTTGCTAAAAACTTACACTTACTTAAACTTGCAGTAAGGTGATGATCCTTCAAGATTTCAAAAAAACCTGCCAGTATTTCTAACCCTTCCTTAACATTCGGACTGGGTAAAATGATATCGTCTAAATAGGCTAACGCTTTATGTGGTTTAAATTCCGTTATAATTTGGTTCATCAATTTTTGGAAGCATCCCGGGGCATTTACTAGTCCAAAGGGCATTCGGTTATACTCGAAATGTCCATGATGTGTTATAAAAGCCGTGTATTTCTTTGAAGATTCCTCCATTTCTATTTGATGATATCCCATCTTAAGGTCAAGTGTTGTGAAAAATTTGCATCCAGCCAGTAAAGCAAATTGGTCTTCTAAATTAGGCATTGGATAAGGTTGTCTAATTGTGACTTTATTCAATCGTCGATAATCAACGCATAGACGATTTTTATTATCTTTTTCAACGAGAACAATAGGCGATGAGTATTCAGATTCTGACAGACGGGCAATGTCGTTTTTAATTAAATCGGCAACCATTTCTTCCACTATTTTCCTTTTTGAGTAGGGTAGGCGATAAGGTTTGGCGTATATTTGTTCTTTGGATAAAAGGTTAATTTTCATTTTTACGGTTGGACACTTTCCTAATTCACATATTGATTCGGCAAAACAAGAACGGTAATCGGTTAATATTAATTTCAATTCGTTTAATTCTTCCGGGGATAAATTAGCGCCAGTATTCAAATTTTCATTATTTTCAATCCAACAATTTCCTTCTTCAATTATTAACCTTTTTCCTTTATAGCACAATACATCTCGCCCCAAAAGCAAGTCCGAGCCTATCAGTTCATCATCTACAACGAGAGCATTAATGTTGAAAATTTTATCATCAAATTTAATATTGAGTTTTATTTTTCCTTCGCAGTGGTATGAACCTCCGCCAAATCCGATCAACTTCACATCCGTTTCTTCTATAGGACCCAGTTTTTCAGCAATCGTTCCTGTAATTAATGAGTACGCACTACCTGGATCAATAAAAGCCCTATATTTATTTTTTCCAATCTCAATTACTTTTATAATGTTATCATTAGGGTTATTGTGCCCTTTACTAGTGTCGGCGATTTCGTTAATATTTGTCTTTTGCCAAGCCGGGTCAGGATTTCGATTCTTTTGTGTGCAATCCTTCGCCAAATGATCAGTACGACGGCATATTGTACAGCGTTCTCGACGAGGAGGGTCCGGGCAATGTAATGATACATGACCAGTCCTAAAACAGTTGTAACATACAATTTGACTTCCATTTTGCCTTCTAAAGTTAGATTGCTCAGCATTTCCGGTAGGTGAGCAAGACATTAGAGTACCCGGCTGAGAAATTCGAAATCTGTTAGGAAAAGATTTTTCATTATTATTTGTCATAAAATTATTTCGGATATTGGTGTTATTGTTCGGCGAAAATTTAGAAAAGTGCCTATTCTGCCAATGACTAGCATTTGTCATTCTCACATTCATTCTTGATTCGTTTCCTCTTATTCCTACAAAATCGGTGTATCTCCTCATAGAGGCCAGTAAATCCGTACATTGGGTAATCGGCATGGTAGATATTGATCTAACGAATTCCTTATCTCTTATTCCTCTCAAAACGTATTTGATAATCGCAGCATCCGGTAAATTTCCTTTTCTACCCATTGCTAGTTGTCTATAATAAAATTCTTCCATACTTTCGTTAAATTTTTGTACATTTTCAGCCATTTCTAAATGTATATCGGCCATATTACATTCATACGGGAAATCTCTTAAAAACTGTGCCGTAAACTCGTTCCATGTATAGAATACAGGAGCGCTATCCATCCATAATTTCGCGGGTCCCTTTAATTTCGAATGCATTGCAAACAAGACCACTCTATCATCCCAATCATACACCTCTTTCAATTGCGACACTTTTTCTATAAATTTCCTCGATTTTAACGAATCCTTCTCAAATGGATGAAACTCCGGAAGTGTCTCTATAATATCTCTAACACTGCCGTATGGGTTATGTATTCTTGGACTCGGTAGTGAAGTGACCATCTGGGGTGCAGGGACATAGATACTCGATTGCATTGTACTCGAAATCGGTGTAACATGGGTACTGGGTATCGTTGTTGACCCAGGACATTGGATATGTTGCGAGCACATTGTAGCTACTGCAGCATTAGGAGCAGTCGTATATTGAGGCATCGAACATATTGTGGTTGTAGTCGGAAAACTAGCAATATTGGGGTTTGATGTAGCCTCACCTTCCTGATCTTCCCTATCAAGAAAATGCATTTCGATTCTATCAATTAAGCTCTGCCTTCGACCTTTTTTTGATAAATTGTAGTCGTCACACAGCTTTTGTAATTCTCGTACTTTTAGATCTTCTAGTCGTTCTCCGTTTCTCATTTCGTCCTGTACAATATTTTAGGTTTTATCCCACTTCTGATAATCTGTCGCGGGCAGTTCAGGAATTACGGCAAATAAATAACGGCGAGAACAAATCTTTATTTAAAACATTTGGAATTATATAATATCTAATAAAAAACATTAATTAATCTTGTCAAATATGCAGTAAAATCCAGAACGTCCCGTCTGCGGTATCTTCGATTCGGAGAATGAATTCCAAAACCCAAATCAAGGCCACCCGATATAAAAATTCTTCTTCTTTTTACATAAAACACTCAACCGAGCAACGTTAGGTATTTTTCTCTAATTATTCGTTTGACACAAGTACGTGCTAGAAACTCTCTTTATAATGGTGAAATTAGGTCCGGCTCAATAAAAAAACTCTTTCTAATTTGGGGTTGTGGTTCCTTGTGGGAATCGAATTTAATGCTTTCAAAACTGTCTACTGTTCTGTCTCTGTTTATTTAGGACGGGGCTTCGAAAACTACCCTGGTATGACTAGTTAATGTACAAAAAAATAAAAATTGGTGATGACGTCATTTACTGAGTTTCCATGATAGTTTAACCAGAGTTGAACCCGCGTTATACGTCATGGAAACAGACACAGTTAAGAGTTTTCGTTAAAGATTTTCAACTCTGCTCAACTCAATGAAAATAGGTAGGTTGAACTGAGTTCACGCACACAACTAAAAACGGCACACTGCCAAAGGTACAAAAAGTGAAAATGTCGCGCCTCGCTTGGATGTCAGAAGAGACTTTATATTTAATATATAGTTTTAAAGAAAAATCTATAATAAAAATAATTGATGGAAAAAGATGGAAGGCAGAAATGGAAACGTATAAAGTTAAGGCATTCAGTTGAAGTAGCATTTCAATTCAACCACAACTCAACTCGACTCCCATGGAAACTACCATCGACTCCTTGAGCAACCGGAGTCTAGAAGCACGGAAAAATATCACGCCAATATTAAATGGTTCTTTCATCGAACTAAATCCTCTCCTAGCTCAAGCGAGAAGTTATACTCGCAACACTAGATTAGAAGGCTCGGCTCATTCCTTCTGTTTAGAATTTCACTTTTTGCACACGCACATATAAGGAATTCGCTTATAAATAGTACAATTAGACTATTACTAGATTTCCATGACAGCTTGAGGGCTCGAAAGCTTGAAAATCTCAAGAACTCGAGCGCGTATTTGCTCTGCCTACTTGAAGCGGCATATTAGCTTGAAATGAGCTTGAGTTCTTTAGCTGATATTTGAAGTCATTATTATATTCATTTCTTTTATCGCGCTTTGATTTCTTTATTAATAATATAGTCTCCTCATGATTCCACATTTGTAATTGAAGTACGCTTCAAATAAGCTTCAAGTTGTCATGGAAACGCACTAATATCCTCAATCGGCTTTTCCAAGACCCTGCAAAAAATAAAAGCTCGAACACAGGGTTGAACATCGTCTCTTTTACCACCCTCCTGACTCCACATAACGTAAAACCTATTCTACCGTTGGAACTAAGCTATCTTCTACATATTGCACCACGACGTGACCAACGACATGATCAAGTGGTAGTACGAAGCGTGATTGTGGAATTTAGGAACCTACATAAAAAATCATGGCATAAGTGAATTCAGAATTGGGAGATATAAATAGATCGTTAAAACGTGCAATTTTGATCTTGAAGGAATAGTTCGTTTCCACTTATTGACAAATAGGTTCCAACCTTTCTAAAAAATACAATCAATCAATCAATTTTTCTAAGCTTAGTTCGTGATCTCGTAGACTTTCAAACCGTGCTTCCTTGAGAATTTTTAAGTTGAGATGATGCAGAACGACTAAATTATTTTTTAAAGAAACAATATACAAAGTATGAATGAATAATTTTTAAACAAAATGCGAAAAAATGTAGCACAAAAACAAATTAGCTGCCAATTAGTTTCTATAGCAAATGAATGACGGCATTTTCTGGCTTAAGAGCATAAAACGTTGCTCACCACTAGAAGGCATACCAGAAATTTCAAGACATCTCGTTAAGTGCAGCCGGAAGTGCACATTTCTCGTTAATGCACAGGTGGAAAACTATAACAAAGTACCCTCAATCGTCCTTGTTTTCTCTAAAACGAAATATTATTAGTAATAATTTAATTCTATTTTTCTAAGCTTTAAAGTTTATAAAATCGAAAAAGAAAAAATTATTTTACGATGAATATTGCACTTTGATCTCGAATCGCGCTGTGCTTTTAGGTAAACAGTGCTGGCGCGGATGTACGGAAATTTAGATGTATAACTTCAAATAGTCTTTAGTGCCTTCACGTTCAAGCGTTTTATTTTCGATCATCTTTCGTCAGGGCGTGGTTGTTTATTTTCGAGGTGGGAAAACAGAAGCCAGGCTTGATATAAATTAGGTTAAATGTTCTATTTTTATATGGAATATGTTCTATGTCATAATCTTATCATAATTTTTAAGAAAAAAAAAGACGAAAAGAAAAAAAATTATATAGAAAAAATAATACTCATCTGCCAAAAACATTGTACCATGGCCAAGTTAAGATTAAATTGAAATTTAATAATAAAAATGTAATTTTTTCGATTTATCAAAAGAAAAATGTTTACTGATTTATGAAAATTATTCTAAAAATTCGTCACTGGAAACTTAAAAGAAGTATTTTTGGCATAAATCGCATATGGAAACGATAGCGGATGTCTAGCAAGGACATATTTATAAAATCAATCACACTGTGATTAGCCAGAGTCAATAATACGGAATTCAACTGCTGCAGACATTTGGTTAAGATAAATTATGTCTCGTCGAAGAAAATGGAATTTATAAATATTTTCAGCAGAAATATCGATTTTTGTGATCATCGTAGAAAATAATTTTGATTAAGAATCTTTTATGTCCAATTTGTTGTAAAGATATAATGAATTCTTATGTTTTGTAAATCTTGAGAATGCTGCGCGACGCATGAGAAGAAAAACTTTTAAATTGTATCCCTTTTAGCGCCTCACCTTTGGCCAAACCGCTCTGCAAACTTTTTGCGTAGTTTATCAAGCCTCTTAGGAACTTGTACACTTTCAGTCCATATCGATAAAATATCTAGAATCCAACAATTTTTTCATGACAGGCAATACGGCTTTAGAGAAGATTTACTGGCAACATTTTTGTGGGTCTAACAGACCACTTCATTCAAAATATTGTTGCTACGGATGCTTCGGGTTACGATTGATTATAATGTACCTCAACAGCTCACTAAGTCGTCCGGAACGGAACTACCCGACAACCGAACGCGAATGTCTGGCAGTACTCTGGGCTATAGAGAAACTACGACCATATATTGAAGGGATCAAGTTTAGGCGGCTTTCACACTGAGGCAACAAGCAATAAGCAATATCTGTTGCTTTTCAACATGGACTGAGTATCGTCAGAAATATTGTTGCCGCAACCAGTAACATTTTTCCTTCGAGTTGCTCTAATGTGACACCTCTAATTTAATTCAATGTTAAATAGGCGCTACCGATAATACTGCGTGTTGCCTGTTGCCAGTTGCTTATTGCTTGTTGCCTCAGTGTGAGAGCGCCTTAGGGTGGTAACCGATCACGCATCTTTAGTATGGCTGCACAATTTAAAATACCCCACATGACATCTGGCGAGATGGGCGATTCGGCTGCAGCAGTACGATTTTAAGATCATCCATAAGAAGGGTAGGGAACACCTACCACAGGATTTTTTTGTCAAAGTCGGTCCCAACCTTCAATTGTCTCAGCAACAAAGCCTCGAAGCCCGCCAATTGATACGAACGCATGACGACACAGGTATGAGGCGACCCAGAGCGTTTTCCGGAGGGGGGTACCAAGGCGGTAACCTTCGGAAGCATATACATCTAAGATACCCCAAGTTGGCTCAGGAAGGTTCCAGTTGGGGAAGGGTCGTAACTAACGCAGAACGAAATAAGATTAAGTTGGAGGCCCATGACGCCCCAACGGCGGGAGACGGTGAAGTTAATAAGACCTATTACCGGCGTGCTCAACGATTTTATTGGCCTAAATTGAAAAGCGACATCCTACGTTAAACGTTGCTCCTTTTGTCAGTCTACTAAACCTAAGCGCAAAATCAGTGAACTAATGGCATCAAAATTTGTGAGCAACCGACCTTGGGAATGCATTTGCATCGATCTCATTCGACCATTACCTCGTTCCACCGCGAGAAAAAGTACATTCTGACGGTGGCCGACTATTTTAGTAAGTTCCCCTTGTTTTTTTCTTTGCGCTCGTTCTGGAAGGACATATTTCCCCTTAATTTTTGGTATGCCCCAGTCCCTGATTTGTAACGCTCAAAAGACTCAACGCCGAATATAGGGCGACAGTCTAGTATACGGCATTTTACCACCCTCCAGTTAACCCTTTAGAACACATGAACCAAAATGTCAAATAGATGTTGCGTGCTTGCATGGCGGATAACCATCGAGTATGGGATACATATTTTGCCTAGTAGCCCTGTTGTCAGAGCCAAATTTAGGGCGAAAGCTAGCACAAAATGTAATCTCGCTGAGAATACGGTCTTAGGTACTTTTTTGGGTGTAGAAAACGATAAAAAATCTTTGCTGCTCTAAAGTGTACGCTAAGTTCATAATTTCGAAAACATATTCGAAAATTTGGTTTTTGCGTTATATCTCGAAAAATAAAAAAAATTCGAAAAACTGAGCCTCGGCCACGATACGAACGGCGAGCGGTGAGAGGCACCAGAAAAATTGAATGTCTCGGATTAGCGGCGAGCGGCAGTAGAGCAGCACTTTAATATTGCCGCTCTACCGCTTAACGCTCCCCGCTCTTATCGTAGCCGGATTCGAGCGTTTTCCATTTAAAACAATACAAAATAAAACTCAGAATCACGGCTCTGCCGCTACCCGCTCGTCGCTCGTGTCGTGCCCGAGGCTTAATAGCATCATGTGAAAGAGCGGAAAATTTTACTAAAATTTTTATTATAATTTATTTTAAATATTTTTTTTTTATTATTATAAAAAATTATCTATATCTACATATATCTTGTGTGCGCAGGCCGTGGGGGTCTCCCATGATGCAACTCGAAGCCCGATTTTCGGAATTCAAAACGGCCGCCGAAAAATGTCCGAAATTCAAAATGCCCACCCAAGTGGGTGGGAAAGTGGGTATCTTGGGGGTTTAAGGTCGCAAATAACGAATTTGTGATCAAAACTTATAAATTCAAAATGCTCACTAATATGACCGACGAATTTGACAATTGTATTCCGATTTCAAAACTTAAAAATTCAAAATTGCGGGACCAATAAGGCGGACAAATGTGTTCCGGAACAGCCTTATTTACCCAATTTGTTAAAGTAAGGCTGAGGCTCTGTAAGCAATCGGTTCAGAATTGATCAGCAAAATTTTTTGGAAAGATGGTAAGGTCAAGCGAAAATGTGGTAAAATGTGTCTAAGAGTTGTTGGCCAAAACCTATTTTTAAATAGCCTTACACTAATATTTATTTTTGGTGGGTAGTTACCGTTTTAAGGATATTTCATGTGTTTATTTTACCAGAAAGGCCCATAGGATCTTACTTTTACTTCTCTCGTCTGTGTGCCGGCTGTTTTTGAAAATAAAAATGGCGTTGGTTGAAGTTGGTAAAATATTATAGCAATTTGAAGTTAGGATCAGTGTAATACTACATAGATTTGAAATTAGTAAAATATCATCGAATTCGAAAGGGTAGTACTATGTATATTAGGGTTAGGTTCAGTCCGCAAGGTTCCGAAATTACGTCAGAGCAAGATGGATTCCTCAGTTATTAGTTACGTGGCATTCGGAAGGGATCGAAACCCGGGCTCTCGATCAAGATAGTTCAATAATACGGTTCTCTCAGAGATTTCTTCAAAATCTCTCGAAAGAAGGAGAAACATGTTATGTTCTGTGTTCTTCCTAAAAGAAAAAAAGAAGATATGTTTGGATGAGGGTAATGGTGCAATCCCTGGAATAGTAGATAAAGTCGAGGGTTCGACAAAGAAATTAAATTAATTTAAAAACTTACTTGGGTTGCGCCCGTTTTAAACTTATAGATTAAACGTAAACGCGGCCACCCTAACGTAAACGCGGCCACCCTAACCTCCGGGAATATCTACCAAGAATTTTTCCTGGTACTCCAAATTCTGCACGGAATTACCGCACCTAAAGGACAGACCAGTGGCCAGGGAGGTCTTCAACGTTTTCCAATTTAAACATAATTGTCCAGCCTGGGAGTTCAAGAAATGTGGCCGGGGGCTGTCCAGACTAACTTTGAAACCCAAAATTAAGACAAGCCGGCATCGATAATATTCCGGGGTGGAAAAAGGGATGCCCAGGACCCAGTGCACCTTTTGGAACACAAAATTTAATTTTGTTAATAATATTTTTTCCTGGTTCCAACCGGGCCAAACTTCCAATCCGCACTGGAAATCTCTAAAATAGTGGGCCATATAATCCCATATAATCCGGGCCACTGCAGCACTCGTCCTCTTAGTTTTTGTGCAAAATGAGTGTGGAAAAATTATTAAAAGTAGTGAATAGTGGAAGTAACCCCTCCTTCCTCTCTTGTGTGTAGTGGTTCGTAGACCAGAAGAACTACGTGGCGCTCTCGTATAGCCAGACGTGCCCCCACGCCCCAACCCCGTTCAGCAAGCTTCATGGCACCTATGTATGAGCAGAAATTTGAACGTAGCAGTATACATCGCCTTGGTAAGTCTGGTGTGGTTACTCTAAATAATGTTATGACTTTATGACGATATCGATTCGTCGATAAATAAAAATTTGCATTTAGCAACACGATATCGACAACCTTATCGTCCCTTTACGTGTCGATACAAATGTCTTTATATCTTTTCTTAACAGGCTCAATTTATGCGTACAATACCCCTTAAAGTTTCTTTTTTAATTAAATATTAGTAGTTTGCTGCGCTTGGTATTTGTATGGGCACACTTATCTTTCGAATAGGTCGTAATGCCAAATATAAAACTTAGAGAAAATCGACAAGCTTTTTGGGTCGAATCGATTCATCGACTGGAGAAAGCCAATACGGCCTCAGGGATCAATTCTATCACCGGGTCCTATATCTAATATTTATAAACGACCCTTTCTACTGGTCCCCGATGGTCCCCTACACAGCTTCGCTAATACCATCACTCTGCGTTACTATTACGATTTCGAAAATGCAAGACTCAGATTCCTAGAAAATATCCAAGCTCTTATTGGCCCTGGCAGTAATATTATCGTACTGCAGATTGAAATTTAGTTTTTTGTCTAGTACAGCACCTAGATCCTAAGGTAATTGCATGGCACTTGCTGGTGTAAAGTTGTAATTAATTGGTGGTGCACCAATCTTGCAATGTATTAAGTTTTGACAGCATACATCGGGTCGGGACTTAATGGCGCTATATATTTTGAGATCTTCCGCGTAGAAGAGATGAGGACTATTCCCTAATTTTTCAGATAAATCGGCGATCAAAATATTGAAAAGAAGAGGGCATAGATGACTACTCTGAGGAACACCGGAAGTTACGTCAATTTCATTTGACAGAAATCCTTGGAATCTGATAACCTGTGATCCTCCGTTAAGATATGATTTTATCGATTCCCGGAAGGGATCTCAAATTCCAAATTTTAATAGCTTTGCGACTAAAGTATGGTGGTGTACTTGATCCTTGCTGAAGTCGGTATAAACAGCATAAATTTTCTCCATTCCACATATCCACATAGCGCTTCCGAGATTAGAACCATATGGTTAGATATGGTCGAACGCCTTTTTCTGAAACCATGTTGTTGTTCGTTAAGGCGAGGATCGATTAAGGGCAATCAAACAACGGCGACACGATTGAGGGTATCCAGCTCATCAAGGGGCTTGACAGTCGCAAACAAATTTGGACATTGGTCATACGAGACTTTATCGCGTTGATCTCCGCTTGAATGTCGAATAGGATAAAAATCCGCTTGTAAGCCTAGGACCTTCTGAACGTTTTATAGGTGCATGCTAATATCGCATACACGTCTTTTGTATGTGATAAGACCAAGCTTGCAGATTATCCTTTGTACTACCAGTCTGTCGTGTCGTTCAGGTCATGCTGCAATGTCTATAAGTAAGCTACTTTGAAGGATAGAAGAATAGGAAAGATTAGAGCGAGTCTGGGGGAGGTCGAGAAGATGTCGATGAACCTTACGTTTGAACTCTAGGATATTGTACGAGTTCGAAAATATTGACTGATTATTTCACAGGCGAGTTGTTCTATTTATAAACGACTTCTAGACCGTATTGTGCGCGAAAGGAGGGGCTGAAGGGTATGAGGGTAAACCGAGTGGGCTGTTGCGGCAAAAATATGCCCTGCAGGCAGGAGGTTCTTAATTCCTATCTTAATAACGTGAAGTTTGGACGTTTGCTTGAAAGACAATAGCTAGGGTGCAAAAGCTGAACGCCTAGGCTTCCGATCCAGATCTCGGCACCCACACCTGTCGCTGTTTTGCAGCTACCCGTGTACAATACGAGTCCAACCTGAGGTACCTTATGGTAAGCCTAAAGTAGCCGCTCTTCTATGTTTACGGGAGGCTTAAACTTTGAGATCTTCGCAGGGATGCAACGTGATGGGATTCCAGCTTTTCGAATCTCTTCCATAAAGCTGACTGACAATTGTAGAATATGTCACCGATAATGGCGCTTCACTAACGACACCTGTAGTAAACCATATGAAGTATTAGTATTAGGTTAGTCCATAAATAATGCAATTTTTGCAAATGCATGAACTGTAGGTCGATGAGGGATGGGTTAAACTACCCACATCACTTATTATAAAAACAGGTAGTAACTTTACTGTACCTACTTATTTTTAGTGCAATGTTTTTAATGAGTAGTGCAGTTCTAACGGTAGTTTTTTTTAACGAAGTAATGGAACCGACAAAAGAGTATATTCGGAAGTAATGGAACCGACAAAAGAGTATATTCGGTATTGTTAGCTTTACGAGTTCAATAAAAGGCAACAATGCAACCGAAAGTGCAAAGAAGGGACTGACCCAATCATTTTAGTAATTAAGCAGTTATTTTTTAGGACCATTTTTTCCATATGGTCAGAATATTAGAAAAACTATATTTGCCCTTAATGAAGATTCCATTTAGATGTTAGATTAATAACATGAAAAACTACTTTTTCTTTTCTTTTTTGAAAAAATCATTAAATTATGACAATATTTTTCCTACATAGAAATTTGAATACAGAACGATAATTTCTCAAATATCGAAAATTTAAAATTAGCTCAATTTTATAGGTTGGCTGTTATCCAAATAGAATAAATACACACGAATAACATCCCCAACAGTGAAAAAAATATGAAACACTCCTCTGAAGTATACAAAAAGCAGCCATTCCTTCCTAACTTTATATTTTTCGTTAGAATCAAAACAGAACTTCTATCCTACCAGTGGAAATTCCTCTCTAATCGTTTATCTTGAACACTTGGTAAATGTAAACACAAAAATTTCTTCACACCACTGGAGCACATTTTACCGAATAATTAACGTGGAAAAAGCTACATAGTAACAAGGAATTTTTTTCTTTATATAATTTTTTTGTCAGCGTATATATTTTTCGTGTTGGTTTAAGTATTTCTTGTGGTTAGCAGAGAAGGTTATTCGTCTATTTTAATAAGAAAAAGGAGAAATAAAGAGTATTTACTTTCGTGGTTATTATTTTAGAAGGTGGATAATCAACCAATCTCCAGCCATAAGTGGAATATTCCAAGCATGACAGCCACTAACTAGGACACGATGAACATACGACACTTGCATTTCAATTAGTGTCAAGACCAGGAGCCTTTTGTGCATTATCAATAAAATTGCTGTTTAGGCGATCTTTAATTATAAGTATTTTTAATCTAAATCCATATTTCAAGAAATTTATTACTAAGCAAAGCGAAATTTGGGTACAGCATTCGGATTCTTCTGTAGAAAAACATAAAGCATGTGAGTAACATCGCATATAGTGAAAACAATGACGAAACAAGAACTCTGATATAGCTCTGAACTAGAAATTATCCATAAGACGACGATTACAATGTTCGTAGGGACGGACGTACGTTCTTTTCGAACTTGTGGATAAAGGGAGAAGTACTTCTGCCTTTATTTAAAACTTTCGATAGAGAAGTACTTTCCTACGTACTGTGTAACTACCGTCTACAAGATAACATCAACTTAATTATAATTTTGCAGAGAATTAAAACAAATCAAAAATAATTCTGAGTAGTTTGGCGAATATATGCCTCGAAAACCAACTACTGCACTGCAAGTGAGTTTATATGGTTTGCCCATTGTGCCAAAGAAAGTGCACTTTCAAGATAAAAATCATTCTCATTATAAATTATAATGGGCGATATAGAATATTCTTAAAATAACAAAATTATTTTTCTGTTGCTCTGCTCTATGGGCTAACTCGAACATAGCGCCAATTACGTTAATATAAGTGTCGATGGAGACCATTATGATATTGTAAAAATTTAGATAATATCAGGGTTTGAAGCTTATAGTTTACAATTTTAATATTCCTAATTAATGAATCACTTAAACTTTAAGAAGATTATTCAAATAAGGGTTTCCAATAAGTAAGATTCAACTTACCCCTTCTAAGAAGACGTGTCAGAATTACGTACTCGATATTAAAAAGCTAGCTATGACAACATAGCCTCTTCCTCCCAGTTGTCTAATAGAAAGCCCTGGTGGAATGACAAATTGGCTGCATTGTGTTGCAAAGTTAGAAGATTATTCAATAGGGCAAAACATGGTGGGCAATGGGAAGAATACAGGTTCACCCTACATCAAAGAGTTGAGACGCTCCAAAAGGATTGCCTGGAGGAAGCATTTTGAGAGCTTGAACTCTACCATAGGGGACTAGACTCCAAAAACTCCTCTCAAAAGACTCCTTTAATGGAGTGGACCTTCTCAAAAAGGAAGATGACTCACACATCTAACCATGAAACTGTATCCCCAAACACCTGGGTGGATAAATGCCATGCTTGTAGGTCGTGACATTTCTTCTAGCGTGCGTCTCTCCACCATTAGTGTCAAGGCTATCAAGGGATTAGCTCAAGGCGGAGTTTTGTCCCTGGTTGTAGGTGAACTTTTGACAAAACTACACGAATCCAGCTTCGATGTCATCGGCTATGTAGATGATCTTCCCATCATTGTCTCAGGAAAGTTGGACTTAACCATTACAGAGGTCATAAGAACAGCACTCCAAAAAGTTCAAAGAAGTACCACGGAGGTGTACCACCAATCAAGTCAAGGAAGGCAGTCCTAGTACCTTTTTCCAAACGTTTCTATTTGTATCCAGGGTACGACGGCTGAATACTCAGTCTCAGTTAAGGAGTAATGCTAGACAAGAAACTGAACTGGAACGTTCAACTGGACTACGGCATCAGTAAAGCCAGAAGGGCTATACTGGCCTGCAAAAGGCTTTTGGGTAAGACATGGGGTCTTACATCCGCTATAGTCTGCCGGCAGCAGACTGGGGGTCCACCAAGGGCGAATTCTATCACCTGCTTTTTGCGTAATTTTTATAAACCTTATCCCATCTTAATGTGTAGTTTAAGGATATCCAACTAATTACTGATACGAGACGAGTGAATTTCAATACCTCCAAAACGAACTGAAGTCATATATCCGTGAAATCCTGGATGGCCCTATATTTCGATTGATTTAATTAACTAGAATTAATGGATTTCCATCACCCAAACTCCGTTATTGTCTAACTACCCTTTCAGCTAAGCTCTCTAGACATTGCATTATGACACGACAACTAACATAACGAACTGGTAGTACAATCTGCGGCTACCGCTTGAGTACCACTCGTTTATCACGCAAACCGTCCCAAAAACCACCTTGGCATGGCTGGACAAGGTGCAAATCGCGCCATTTACTTAAAAATTAGGTAAATTTCACTTTAAAATTAGATCAACTCAGTTCAAATAAAAGTTTTACCAAAGGTCGAGAGTTCCGTCGTTAGTGTCTTTTGTGATTGTTTTTTAATTTTTACAGCCGTTATTGACATTTTTTAAATTATGTTCGAAAGTTGCACTTTAACATTGTGTACATAGTAAAATTAGCACTTTATCATTCTGAACGAGGCATTATTTCTGACCATTTTCCGTTGTATCGTCTCTCTATGCGCTCAACTTTCGCTCAACTTATTTTACTGTTGCACAGTAGTGGTTCAACTGTTGAACTTGGTTCAAAATTGATTTGAACTGAGCGACTAAATTTGGGCACTTAAGCCAAAGCTCAGGATATAAGTGAGAGAAATGTCATTAATTTTAGAGAAATAACAGTGAACTTGTGTTTATTTATTGATTTTAATTATAAGTTTGATTTTTCAATTATAAAAAGAAGAGAGTATTCTATTATTGTACAAAGCATGCCGCAAAGAGTGCGGATAGAAGGTGCTGTGTGTAACTCTAAAGATAACAATGCACAGCAAATAAGAATCACCACTCGTGCACCATCTAAGACAGAAATAGCAACGTCAATTCATGCAATGGCAAAGGTAAAGCTGCTGGAAAAGATGGCATCCCGCCAGAAATGCTGAAAACCGACTCAAGCTTAATTGCAGACGCGATACAACCACCTGACAAAATAATAGTATTGATAAACGCTCCATATAACAATTTTAAATGCAGAGTCCTCCACAACGGAGAATTATCCGAAACTTTGAGGTGAGCTCAGGAGTACGATAAGGATGCCTACTTTCGTCATACTCGTTCTTACAATAATAAGCAGCCATATTCTTTTCAAAAATCCTTACAAATAAACATTAAAAACTAGAAAGCAAACCGAAAGCAAAAATTTCCCCTAAATTGGCAACTGATTCAACCACAGTGGCCTGCAAAATCCAGTGAACTAAGCTCAGCTGAACTGAGCACAAAAACAAACTGTGAAACGGTTTTGACTTGAGCTAAAGCTCAAAATTACTGCTCAGGTTCAGCTGAGCGAAAGCTCAAATCGAAACTGGGAAACTGGGCATTAGTGTAACAGATAACGGGCTATAGCCAAATTTACATGGAAAGTTGATTGAGTTCTCGAGGAAATTTACCATTCCGCAACTTAACATAAAAACATCATACGCTAACAAGCAGCACTAATGCTATTGAGAAACGAAATTTTTAAATATAATATTTAATAAAAAAATCGCTCGAGAATTTACATCAGTTTCCAACTCCCAAAGCCACATTCATCAACTTCATGTAGGCCAGGTTTCTATCAGAAGATACAGTTACTAATCTATAAAAACATTACTAACCTGAATAAAAAGTTTTCTTGTTCTTCAAGGATTTAAGAAGTCCGGACACAATTGTATCATTGGTATTTATGATGGCAATTTATTATTATACATAAAAATTTCTATGACAACAAAAGACTCTTCCTCTTGATAACAAATTAAATAATGGTACCTATTTGAATTAATTTATACAACTCTATATCACATAAACTAATGATAAAATACATCTTAACGATATAGTCCCAACTGTTCTCTGAGCTGCTCCTCATCAATCTCAGCAGTATTCAATTCAATTTCCTGCTTCTTAAGCAGCTCGAATATAGCTGCTAATTGAGCCTGTTCAATTCTATTAAGTAAAAGAGAGGATCATGTGAATTATAACTTTATAATAAGGTGTATAAAAAGTAGGTACCGTCTTTCTTCCTCAATTTGATCATCGGTGAGGGATTTTTCGATTTCCTTTAATCGAGCAGCTTTAATTTTTCCCGCTAGGCTACTACTTGTTGATGCATTTCCATCGAATTCTTCTTCAGAATCAATTGGATCTTTGGTTTTTTTAGGGCGGTTAGAAGACTGGAAAAGAAGGAACTTAAGTTTAAGTATTTGTTGATAAATGTTTTTGCAAAAATATTACACAATATTTAAATCTAAGATATTAATGTTATGCAAGAAAAAAAATTCTAAATAACCTGTAATTTAAGATCTCTTTAGTAATTTTTCATGTTTTGAGGAATATGAGAAAAATTCCAATCAGATAAGAAGATGATTGATGCCTGATGCAAGGATGCCTCTTAGGAATCTCCAGAGTCGTTTGGCTTACTTATTCCCCTTTAATCCCTCATGGGACATAGGGCGGAAACAGTTACCCTCCAACGGACTCTGTTTTGCACGTTTTGAGTCGTTTAAGACAGCGAATCGAAGTATCTCAACAAAAACTAAAAAAGAGTACCTCCGTTGTATCACGTTTTATAGTTTATGTATAAAAATAAACAAACCTTTTGTGGCGTTTTTATCACAGTCTGTTATTTTATAGTTCTGATTGATAAAAATATAAATTTACTTTAACTACAATTACTATAGTATTTTTTTTAATTTATGCAACTTGAAGCGAACGTGTGCTTCTTTTTTGGTATAATGTTTTATAATCATGATCGTCTGATCATCGAGAGTGCGGGCAGAACCTTTGAGGTTCAAGTTAAGTTGTGAGCTTGTGCTTCTAATTCGTGAGGAGCTCTGTTATTAGGTGGTATTCTTGTTGGCTAGTGACGTGACTACGAGGGATGCGGTGGAATGAAACTGTCGATAACTACAAACATATCGAGGAAAATGTCACTTTATACGACACCATGCGACATTAGAACACGACGTCTATCGATCCTAGTCGCCAGGATTCTCTTAGATTGACAATGAGAAATACCAATTTAAGGTCGAAGTGACATGTGTCACGTCACTCGACAACGAGAATAAGGCTGATTATTTTTAGCTCACACCTAAATTGAAATTTAAAAGTTTGCCCGCTTTAGCTTTATCGATTTGAATGAATCTTTAAGCTTGACGAGCACCCTGGCCATTGCTAATCTGCAGAAAGGTTCCGGCCCCACAAGTGATAAGGTTGCCCCTAGCCTCCTTGAAGATAGCCTTTAGCAGCAATTACTATAATAGATTCGCCATTCATCACATCAGTTATCAATCTGCTGCTGAGAAGCCACGTGAGCCATCTCGCAGTGTGCGGTTTAATGCCTTTTTTACTGCGGCTTCATTCAATACGTCAAAGGTAACGTGGCCAAACGCAACCTCAATGTCTGCAAAAGCGCAGAGATTTCCTTGGCCCGGAAGGACCTCTCGAAATCTCTCACTAGCACAAAAATGGCAGTCTCTGTAGATCTGCTTGGACGGTAGGCAAAATGCAAGCAGTGCAGTGAGTTCGCTGTAAGATCCTCTCTAATAAGCTTGTCTTATCGGTGCACAAGAACTACCTCCGATCCAGTGTTAGGTTCTAAGGCCAATCCGGGGTCAGTTACTTGAGAACCCGGAAATGAGGGCTCATTAATAGCTCCATAGTATCCCTGGTGATTTCCGTAAAGGACCATTCAGGAGTCTTGAGGGAGACAATACCATTGAAGTGCTCCTTGGACAAGACTTTGTATAACCACATCGAGGCTAAAAGCTTGTCTATTTCTTCGCAGAAGGCTTTCCACGACCTTCCTTTGGATCTTCTCAAATCTTTGTTATAATTCGTAAGGCCTTTCTTGTAGAGGCCCCAGATCATTTGCCTTCGATTGCTACTTCGTGGTTTTGCAGGACAAAGGCTGTCACGATTGTTTCCTGCAGATTGGGACATGGGCCCATGCCCCCGATCAATACAAACCGATTTTGGAGAAATATTTTTGCTATGCAATTGTTGTTTTATTAGATATTATTGTTTTTAAGGCGCTGCTCTTGGGTTCTTTACCTAAGTCAATTTTTTGTCCAAGGTCTGTAGTAACAATCGACCGTTGAAAAAAGGATTTGTAGCTACTGTACCAGGGTCAGAAGTGTTTCAATTACAGTAACCGTTTTTGAAGAATTAACGTTAGAGAAGTTTGCGAAAGGTACATCCTGCATATAAGTACGTATAAAATTTTAATAAATTCGCGACAAATCACGTTGCTGATAATGTACTACCTGGTACTCCTCCCTATTCCTCATCGATAAGAAAAAAAGGTGAGGTGATGTCAGGCGAATCCATTTGTTTCATTAATTGTAACAATAGTTTAATAGTATCAATCAAAGAGGATAATTAATATTATTAAATAAAACTTAATTTTAATAACAAAAGAAAAAAACAAAACTCACCGGAAGATTTCTATTCATAATTTTTGCACAATAAATAGCAATCAGTATAACAACGACTGTTGTTACCGTACTTAAAATATAGATATCTGACAAATTATGTAAATAAATTAAGAAATTACTCAATTTATTCATATTAAACCTTTAATTTTCTTCACTCACATCACAAATTTCTAATTCCCGGCTAAAATATCGACTAGCCGCGAATGAATCGAAAACATTGCAGAAAAATTGACAAATGTCACATAGGGAGTGGGATTCTACAAGTTAAGTGGAAATCAATGAACTATTTAGATAATTGTGTGGTGTGGAGTGTGTATTGGTCTTCAAAAGGTGTGGGATGTAAATTAGTCAAAAGAGGTTTGGCAGAGGTGAAGTGAAAATATAATTTTTGCTAGGTTTAAATATTTATTTATGTTATCTGTAATAAATTTTTTAAATTGAATATTTTGTAGTTTTGATTGTTGTAAAAACTTATATTAAAAGTTTTACATCAATACTATACAACGTGGAAAAATCTTAGTTTTAAGGACTTTTGTGTGTTTTATGAAAATTTGAATTCTTTAATATTAACCGTAATTAAAACAAGTCACGGCGGATCTTGGGTGTTGGTGGGACATCTGACTGGCCATGTGTGATGCGGTACTACCTGCATAACGTATGACGTTTATCAGAGAACTTTAGGTATTCTTCATCTAAGGACCTTGCCTTCGCTGGTGGGCCGACGGTCTTTACCGTTAGTGGGGCATATACATAATAGGCGGTGCTCAACATTTAACGATAATAAATAAAGTGAAGGCACTACTAATCAATGGAGAGCTTATTGAAGAATTGGTGGCTGTACCAATGTCGGATGGTAATCTTACGCTGCCTCCACCAAGCTTAGAAGAAGTTAGCAGAGCCATAAACCGGCTCAAAAACAACAAGGCCTCGAGGAGCTGGTTAAGTATGGAGACCTTCAATACACTAATGCCCGGTTTCACAGTGTTCACTTAAGCTTTCGCTCAACTTATTTTACTGTTTCACAGTAGTGGTTCAAGTGATGAACTTGGTTCAAAATTTACTTGAACTGAGACTAAATTTGGGCACTTAAGCCAAAGCTCAGGATATAAGTGAGAGAAATGTCATTAATTTTAGAGAATTCACAGTGAACTTGTGTTTATTTATTGATTCTAGTTATAATTTGGATTTTTCAATTGTAAAAAAAGAGAGCATTCTACTACAAACATGCCGTAAAGAGTACGAATAGATGGAGAGATAATTTATTTGCCGCTCTGAATACTTCATTTTCACAGGAACCTGAAAAAAACTTAACAATGCTGATCAAATAAGAATCACCACTCGTGCACCATCTAAGACAGAAATAGCAACCGCAATTTATGCAATAGGCAATGGTAAAGCTGCTGAAGAAGACGGCATCCCGCCAGAATTGCTGAAAACTTCTGCTAATATAGTCTAAGAGCTGGAGACGAAAAAGTGCTTTGATCTTTGATGTGGGCAAACTCGATTGCAATTCATTCTATTACTAAACGGGATTATAAGTCCCATGGTACAATAATTACAAGGAAAGCTCATAAAGGTCCCGTGACGTCACTCAGATCTTTTCTCACAAAGGAAAAAAGCTTTCTTTTCTAATGTAAAAGGCGTAAAAGCTTTTCAAGAAGGAAACAGAAGTTTTCCTTATGAACCTACCTGTATTATTGTACCATGATATGTCCGAGCTCTCCGACACCAACGAGTAGTCATCTTCTTATTGAAAAAATGTCATCGATGTGGCGCATGAAAATTTGTAGGATGGAAGACTATAAACTACTTAATATAAATTCCAAGTCTCCGACAGCTAGGTTGGTGCAAAATGGGTGGGTGACAGGCCATATTGTGATAAGCGGCCATATCCTTTTCAAAAATCCTTACAACTAAAGATTAAAAACTAGAAAAATCACACAATTTATCAACCAAAAGCAAAAATTTCCCCAACTGATTCAACCACAGTGCCCTGCAAAATCCAGTTAACTAAGTTCAGCTGAACTGAGCACAAAAACAAACTGTGAAACAGTTTTGACTTGAGCTAAAGCTCAAAATTACTGCTCAGGTTCAGCTGAGCGAAAGCTCAAATCGAAACTGTGAAACCGGGCATAAGCGATTCACGAATTAATTGTGCAAGTATGGGAGCAGGAAGCGACGCCAGAAGACTGGAAAGAAGGCATTCTCCGCCCGGTACACAAAATAGGAGATATCACAACTTGGACTCTGTGCTGAGAACTCGTAAACTAATCGTCTCTCGTCTCTTGATGGGTCTCTGGAGGGCATTATAGCAAAAGGATGCCCACAGGGAGGAGTTCTATCTCCACTTCTTTGTGTCTTGTAGTTGTAGATGAACTCCTAATGCTACTCATCAGCCGAAACTTTTTCGCCCAAAGTTACGCCGACGATGTCGTCATCGTAGTAACAGGTGAAACAGAAGGTACCATGTCAAGGTCTCCAACTGGTGCGCCAGCGTGTAAATAAATGTCAATCGCGATAAAACGATTCTGGTTCCGTTCACGAGAAAACGAACACTACGGGGACTTTCAGCACAACGGCGTTTAAAACTTCTATCACTAATTTAAGCAAAATTCATAGAATGGCCTGCCTTCCCATCATCGGGGCCATCCGAACTTCACCGACGTTGGCACTGGAGACTCTCTGGTACCACTCCACCTTGAGGTAGAGAAATCCGCCATAAACGCGGCGTTGCTGCTGAAAGGGCGCTAGGCTTGGACGAGGACATTCTATAATAATCAACATTGGCTGCGTTCAAGTTACGCAGCTGACTGCAAATTAAATGCAGCTGCTGATTCTCATCAGCATTCGAATGCCGAGTATTGGAGGATTTTTGCAGCGGTTTTCATATTTTGAACGCATAAATGCAATATTTTGTAGTCAGCTGCGTAACTTCAACGCAACCATTATATAAGAGATTCCGGAAGCGGAGATGCTTTCGGACTGCATACCCTTTAAGATCTCAAAATTTGAGCAACCTTCCGTGCACATACAAGACAGGCTTTCCTGGACTTTTCCTAAAGTATTGCCGGGTGGACTAGTATGGTATACGGATGGTTCCAAACCAGAAACAGGGGTGGAATCACGTAAGTTGTTTCAATCGACCTCTTCATACAAAAATTTTTGTAACACTTGAATTTTTGTATGAAGAGGTCGATTGAAACAACTTACGTGATTCCACCCCAGGTAGGGCGCCGGAATCTGCAGTGAAAGACCCAGATTCAGTAGAGCGATGAGCCTAGGCACACTAGCAACTGTCTTTCAAGCAGCAGTTACTGTCCAAGCACCTTTATTAGACAAGACAAATTTTTACTGATGGAAAATCGCATTTTGCCACAAATGTACAATTAAGAATATGGAAGTGTCTCCATAGTAAGGATGGTTAAGAACGTCTACAAGATCTTTTTAGTTTTATTTTATTTAATAAATTACAAAGAAAAAACCAAATTAAATTTCTACGTTTATTAACAAAAATTTATTTCTTATCTTTGTGTTTCTTCTTCTCTTTTTTATGTTTTTTCCTTTTCTTATCCTTATCTTTCTTCTTTTTCTTTTCTTTACTACTTGTAGGTTTCTCAACCCATTCTTCAACAATCTTCTTACTTTTCGTTTTCTTTAAAAGTTTCAAAATTTTTGAATCAACTTCACTAGCTTCTGTTGAGGTAGGTTTGTCTTGAACGTCAATGGTCTGGCTTGATGGAATCTGTATAGAGGGCACTACTGCTGGAGGCATTGGACCATAGATCCCTTCAATTTCCGGGCTTTTTCTAGCATTTAAATCTTTTTTCTTTAAATCCTTATCAGTAGACTGGGGTGAAGACGTATTTTCAGGTGGCCTACCAGCAGTATTACTATCTTTTGCAGCCCCAGATGATTCTGGTTTCTTTTCTAGTAAAAAGGCAAATAGTCCCCTTGGAGGCGATGTATTTCGCAAAATATTAATTTCTGCAGCAGTTTTAGTCATAGAATGAAGCACATTCTTTGGAATTTGAGGATTTGCTGTTGATTTCTCATTCTCATCCATCTTCTCTTTTGTTGTTTCACTGTCTTCTTCCTCATCTTCACTAGAACTTTCAAAGATCAACTTAAAAAGATCCTTTTTTTCTGATGGATGTTTTGTTCTACTTTCTTCAATTTTCTTTTCTAAAGCACTTTTAGGAGTTTTAGTTTGATTAGATAGCTCCTGGTCCTTATTTATTAAATCATCTGCATCCAATTTTTTTGTTGGATTAAACTTGATAGGTAACTCTTTTGAATTTTCAGTGTCCTTTGCACTCTCAGCAGTGGAACTAGCTTTTGTAAATATATCCCTTGCTGAAATTCTAGACGATGTTGCTTCAGGTTCTAGTTTATTAGAATCATTTCTCCTTTTACTGGTCATATCTTGATGAATTATTGGTTTTGGTTTCTCAGACTTAGTTGGTATAATAACTGGAGTAACAAAATCGTCTTTCTTATTTACAGATACTTCAAGATAATCAAAAACAGAAAATCTTGCCCTTTTTGTAACTTTTTGATCAATCATAGTGCCTCCAAATGGTTCAGCTACATTGAATCTCTTGCAGAGTTGTGCACATGGCTTCCACATGGTTTTTGTACGGATAATTTCGATTTTCTTATCAGTAGTTGATGATTTTTGTGTTGTTATTCGTTCTGCAGTTGCTGTTGATTCTGTTACGAATCTGGAAAGTAAATAAGTTGTTTGGATTAGTATTTAATGAGCAAAGTGAGTGGTAAAAATTATATAGAATTAGCAATGTTTTTTAGTGGGTCAAATGGTTGTAACGGATTCAGGGATCTTTGGTAGTACCGGTACACTAAAGAGATAAGGCGTTTCTCAGGCCAACTGCTAATACGATCTAAGATCCACATCCCTGCTACCGACTCGTACATCCACCTCCTCGAATATGTTGACTTTGCACCTGGTGACCTCTGGATGCTTTTTTCTATATGACAGACTGAGGAGGATGAAAGGCGAGTGTTTCGCGCGTCAAAACGAAGCAAACACTAGATTGGTCCTCCAGGTTGGAGGTTGGGCGATAGGTTCACAACCTTTCCTTCAAGAATCAAGAATTCAGCCTCGGAACAGTTAGGATTTACGGCAGACTTCGGCAACGTCCCAGGACTAATGATTTAAGGAACAACGATATAAACGTAACGTGGCATGTGAGAACATTATGATAGATAAGCTTAGCCGATTTAGAATACTCATCGCAGGACTACAAAAACTAAGATATACTTGTTCTAGAGCCAACGTTACCATATGCTACAGCGGTAATAATGACTCCAGAAGAAAACTTTGGGGTAGATTTCTGTGTGGTTAAGCCTCCAATTCTAATAAATAACGTAATATACTTCACCGCCTCAAGAACTAAATCCAGATTGCGTAATATAAAGTTCATCACGGTACACGCGCGTACAAAGAAAAAACCAGAACAAGAAAAGGATGACTTTTTTGAATCTCTTATGGTGGTAAACCACTACGCGGACTTGGGTCGTACGCGCTTTTGTCTTCTTTTTATACGCTTTATATTAGCTTCACCTGTATGTATGTGTGTATGTATGTATGTATGTATGTTCTATGTAAACAAATCTTGCAACTTGATTTTGACCCACTTCTATATAACCGATCAACTTCAAATTTTGCACATATGCATAGTTCGCGTGACAATGCAATCTGACCATTTTGTAAGAAAATCAAGATGGCGGTTCCAAGATGGCGGTCGATTTTTGCTATTGTGTTCCCCGACCCCCCGACATGGGTATCAAATGAAACGGCATGACAGGTAGAATACAATTAGCTGTATGGCGTCATTCCATATTCAAAATGGCGGCAAACAAAATGGCGGCAAACAAAATGGCGGACTACCTTTTTCTTTACAACCCACTCGATATGGGTATCAAATGAAAGGGTGTGACAATTAGAATACTATTATCTGTGTGGCGTCATTCCAAATTCAAAATGGCGGCCAACACAAAATGGCGGATTATCTTTTTCTTTACAACCCACTCGGTATGAGTATCAAATAAAAGGATGTGATAATAGAATACTTTTCGCTGTGGGGCGTCTTTCCAAATTCAAAATGGCGGCCACCACAAAATGGCGGTTTACCTTTTTCTTTACAACCCACTCGGTATGGGTATCAAATGAAAGTGTATGACGAGTATAGTAAGCTTTGTGATGTCGTTTTAAATCTAATATGGCGGTCACTACAAAATGGCCGAACACATACATATAATAGACTAAAAAATAGAAAATAAAAAATATAGTTTAAAAAAACTAAAAAATACGCTTTTATTTTAAAATGAACTTAAAAGTAAAAAATAATTTTGAATGTAAAGTTTTTATTGCTCCAGCCAGTATAAGAAAACAACCTACCTTTCAAAATCTAAAAAAGCGTGGGGCGCTAGCTAAAAGTTCCGGTGTTAATAAAATGAGAATATAGAGAGCCCCACGCTTTTTTACATTTCGAAAGGTAGGTTGTTTTCTTATACTGGCTGGAGCAATAAAAACTTTACATTCAAAATTATTTTTTACTTTTTAGTTCATTTTAAAATAAAAGCGTATTTTTTAGTTTTTTAAACTATATTTTCATATAGAGTTTTATGACTTTTTTACGACTTTGTCCATGGTAAAGGCCGTGCGGCAAAACTACGCGGACAAAAGGCTGTGCTGAAAAAGGTACATTGTACGTCCACACAATATGAGCTTTTAAAAAGTGCATACGGCGTTTCAAATGAGAATTGATTGTTTTCTCACTCATGATTCAGAAAATTAAAACATCACGCGCGCTTTTGGCTGGCCGTACGGCCAAAAGCGCGTGGGATCTAAATCCGCGTAGTGAGGACGGGCCTTAATAGTGACTTATAATAAAGTCGCTTCCTACGACATGAAAGTCCTATTAGGCGACTTTAAGGCAAAAGTGGGTAAGAAACTATATTGTTACCCCTACGCTGCAAAGTTTTTCCTGCACGAAGAATCAAACCATAATGGAAATTCGCCATCGCAAGAAGTTTAGCAATAGCTAACACCTAGTTTAACCATAACAATATACACAAGATGACCATGTTCTAGTTAATAATAGACATGATAGTAGCATAGTGGATGTAAGGAGTTACCGAGGAGCGAATGTGCACATCGATGACTACCTAGTTGTTGGGAAAATGAGGACAAAAAAACTAGCGGCAAGCCGAAGAAGAAACGACGAAACGAAGTTTCACATAGAAAAATTAAGAAATGACGAGTATGAAAAAATATAAACAGCAAAGTTAGAGGAACTAACAAGGGATCGGGAAATGACAACTGATCTGAACTCAATAAAAGAATTAGCTTCTATAAGTTAAGTCTATTCAACATCACAAGCTCTTGAAAGGAACTTGCTGCGGCAGAGGGACAAATATATCTTAAGAGCTTACGGTCTTTAATTTACATATCCAGGTGAATCTTGCTTACGAGTGTGAATCTTTAAAGAATACAACCAAGATACATACAACATCATTACCATCACTACAGCACTACAGACCTCTGTGAGCCTTGGTCTCCTCAAGAATCTTCTTCCATTGTTCTTGGTCTTGGATCTTACTTTTCCAGTTAGTAATCCCAATTATGCGTAACTCCATTTCTATGTTGTCTTTATATCTCTTCCTAGGTCTTACTTGTGGCCTTCTTCCCTCTGGCGTTTGGAGGAACAGGATTTTTGCGGGCACCAGCCAAATTTTCTTTATTTTCCTATATTAAGTTCGGAAAGACGGTTCTTGAAAATGCCCGCTGAATGGATGCGTTGCAATTCAACCGGAAGAGAGTTCCATAGCAGAGCAACGAAGACGAAGAAAGAACGCTGTCCAATTTAAGTGTATAAAGGCGTAATAATCAAATTATTATTTCTAAGTAAATGAGAAAACTGCACAAACTGGTTGAGGTATGCGGGTTTGCGCTAATTCAAGATATCGTGAAGCATCCGCAAAGGCCTATACTCACGGTAAACGCTCTCAACGCAATCTAAAACGGAGTTCAGATAGGGTGAAATATGGTCAAAATGACGTAATTTTAATACAAAGCGTACGCAATCATTAAAGGCTACTTCAAGCTTTATCGCGCAAAAAGAGTCTAAAGAGGGAAAAATGAATAGGCCATGCATTAGGTGAGGTAGGAGTAAGGCTAACTAAATTCATACGGACAGTCCTTTTGAGCAAACCGCAGTGGAACATAAGTTTTGACAGAAGCCCATATGTTTTGACAATAATGAGAGCGCAGGTCATACTGCTATTCAGAACCTAGATTTTTAACTTTGGGTGCGGTCAAAAAGTGAGCTAAATGCGCATTCCGTGCATTTGGTCGTCCAATGAGCAAAAACAACTGTAAACAAATTGCATGCGTTAGGTTTGATTTGACAGTGGCTGCAAATCAGCTGTGCATTTTAGGCATTAAACATCAAGTGACTGCGCATTTAACTGGCTTTTTGACCGCACCCTTTTTCAACGCAAGTGAGAGGGAGCCCATTCAAAACGATTTCTGGTAAAGTTGGACGAGAGATGAGCGTGAGAGAGAAAAATTATAGCGGGACTTCGATGGATTTAACTGAAGTAGGTCAACGTCGACCAGCACGAAATGCGGCGTATATCTGCCGTAATCTTCTCTACACTAAGTAAGGCAATTGGGGCTACGTAGACTAGTCATGCTTCAACATGTAGTAAGACTGATTTTACTACATAATCACCCTTCCCCTCCCCGCTCTCTTCTTAAAAATCAGTTTTACTACGTAGTAATCATGGCTAGTCTACGTTGCCGCATTGAGGAACTGCAGGCAACTAGTTTCACTTGTTGAGAGCGGTAAATTAAGAAGCTATGCAAAAGTTTAAGAGCAGTTTGAGAAAGTGTACTTGGGAATAAAATTTGTGCAGAAGCAAAGTGTGATTAACGCTATTCAAGGCTTTTAGGAAATCAAACAACAATAGGCAGCACACGCGATGCTCATCGAGAGAGGTGGGAATGACTTTAAGGAGAGCAGCTTCGCAGCTGTGGTATTTGTGGAAACCAGATTGCCACACGTTTACAAATTGACCATATTCAAGAATTTGAATGGCTAACATCTTTTCCAGAACTTTTGCTAAGAATGGGAGTATACTAATAGGACGATAGTCAGAGGCACTAACAAGAGAAGGACACTTGGGAATTGGTGTAATTAAGGCGTGCTTCCAACATGTAAGAAACTTTGATACCGTCATACAAGAGTTGAATATGTGAGTCAGAATAGGCAGCAACAATGTAGTAACATTTTTAAAAACTTATGTGAAATATTATCGCTACCAGTTTCTTTCGATTTGATCGAGTTTAGGGCAGTGATGACTTCAAGGGAATCAACACAACGAAAGCTGAAGCCTCCAGATGAATCTGTAACAGGGATATTAGCATGTTCCGCCGTTTGGTTAGATATAAATTACTGGTAAAGAGTTTTAAGACTGAGGTTATGAACAGTGGCTTCATTCTTAGTGTGCACACCCAAATTGCGCAAATTGTTCCATACCTTTTTCACTGTGAGGGGTCAAGATTACGGCTATAAAAATTTCGTTTAGCTTCCTTAACTTTAGCAACAGCAAGATTCCTAAGGCGTTTTAAGGTTTTTTTGCAGCATCATTTTTAACTTTCAATGACGTGTGGACATTGCGACCCGAAGAGTGGGCGAAGTGTCACTGTTTATTATCTTTAATAAGTTTAAAAACTGAACAAAAAAAACACATCAGCCGCTCAAAGCTATGCGACTCATTCTACCTGACAACACTAACTTGCTTACAGCTTCTGTAGTAAGTTAAAACTGCGAAAACGGTCGGGAAATGTTATTCCATGCATCGTACACTCCGAAGAGTGTCCACCAGACTTTCTGTTATTCCCAAAGTTAAAACGACTTACCTTTCCGACATAAGACCCTTAAGCGGCTTATAAATCCGTTTTGCTTGCAAGAATTCCTTCTTTTCCATTTCCCTATCCCAATCCGTCATACTTAAAGGTTGAATCGAAGTTAAAAACTTATCAATTTCAGCATCATCTGATAAATCTGCCTCAAGAAATTTATCATATCTTTCTTGCTTAGGTTCATTATTAATAAACGGCTTGAAAATTGTTGGTTTTTTATCTAAAATAATATAGTTTAGCTAAATTGATACTTTTAACTGTTGAATTTTACCTAAACATTTAGTAATATTTAAAGCATCTTGTTGTATTTTATCATTTTCATTCTTTACACTTTCATCTAATTCAACAGAAGAAGTTGGCGGCTCTAGGCTAGTGTTAACAATTCCTCCTTGAGTAAAATTATCGATTCTTGATCCTATTATTTCTAAAATATCTTTTTCCTTCTCTTTACTTTGATATTTTTCATTAACCTTTTGTACGTAAGTCTTTTTATCGAATTTACCACTAGGTTTCTTGTCATCTACAGGCTTGCTTGTGCCAGCATTTTCCCCAAGTATACTTCCACGCTCATCTGGATTTAGATCATGACGCCCTAAACCTTTTGTTTTGTGCTCATCTTTCTTTTTTAATAGTGCAGTCTTGATTTCATCTAGTGGCTCAAATCTAGTCTTACGAACAGACCAATTCCTTGGCTTAAACCCAGCTGGAATATGGACTCGGAACACCTTTTTCCGTTTGGTAGCATCAACTTTTGCTGAATGAAATCCATCAATAATTGTTTTATCATCTTCCATTTTTTGTTTCTTCTTTTGTTTATTTTTACTATCATCGAGTGAAAAGTCGTATTTAGTCATATCATCCTTTGCGTAAATATCTTCATCTTCTTCTTCAAGTGCTCCAACACCGAATGCTTGTCCTCTTATGGAAAGTTTCTTATTTCCTTTTCCCATTACTTCAAATGGACCAAACAAATCTATGTGTTGTTGCTTTTTAAGTACAGGATTTCGATCTAATCCCGAATATCCTAGTCCAAAACTATTATCCTTTATTGAACAAACATAAGGATCAAAGTCATCTGGCGCAAATGTGATTTCTTCATCGGAAATATCCGATTCATCTGAAGAGCTACCACCGCTTGTTTTTGAAGGTAACTTTTCACCTTGTAAAGGACCTAGATCACATCCATATTTCTTCATAACATATCGCTCCCTAGCGTTTCTTTCCTTGGCTACTTTCTTTTCTCGTCGTGTTTGTCTAGCTCCAATACCTTGTCCAGCTTTCCATCCCATTTTTTTTAACAATCGAATCGCAACAATTTCTTTAGCTGGTTGTAAAAGTTGATGTAGCACTGGTATTCCAGGTATTGGGCCAGATGGTTGTTGTAATTTTCTTTTACGATCTTTTGTGCTTGATTCTTGTGGGGTAAAATCTTCGGTGGTTTGTATTCTTTGTGGAGCAATTCCAAATTCTCCGAGATCTTCATCATCCATAAAATCAGTTGGTGTTTGTGCCTGGTAATGAAAAGTGATTTAAAGTTAAAATTTTAAGGCAATGTTAAGTATATGAACCAGTTTTTCAGCTTTTTCATATCGTGAACTCTTGAAATTTTGTGGCTTCCATCCTTCAAGTGAACCGACTGTATTCCAGAATCCTGCACTGAAGCCACCTGTAAAGGCACCATGAAATCGTCTGCGGCCATTGCTGTCTGTTACAATTTGATCTTCAATAGTAATTGGCTTCTTAGATGGTATTTCATCTGAAATATGAAGGAGAATAGTGGTTCAAGGGTTTTTTTATAAAAGATGTTTTATTATTAAATGTTTGTCGATGTAAATGGACTTCTATCCGGAAAAATACACATTATATCCTACAGGAAGTAATTATCATACTTAGATTATAAATTAAAGGAATAAACATCAACAAATCCTGGAAAAATGTTTGTCTACAAATTTTTAAGTGGTTTAAGCAGCTACTAATGGATATTATGAAAAAGTGAAACAAAACGCCGGAAATATAATGCTGCTACTAGAGAAGAAATTGAATCTTAGACTATTATGAAATGTTGTTTATAACTCTAAGTTTGGATTAGGCACGTCCATCACAAAAATCATACCTTCTTCAAGAGGCTCCAAAGGAGTCCCGAATCGGGCGAGCACATCTTCGTCTTCCATTATCACTATAAGGTACTATGTTTATCGCAAATAAAATTTACTTGAAATACTCGCTGATATTATTTCATATAAATCCTTTTCTTTAATTTATCTAACGAAAAATTAAAATTTTTTTTTCCCAGATACTTTTGCTTGAGTATCAAAATTTGCACAACTGTCAAACTTAATCTGTCAAAATTAAATTGCGAAGGAAAATTTTATATTGCATAGCGGAAGGCGCTCAAGTCGCAGGAGTGAATCAATTCTTCTATAAAAAAAAGTGTAAGTTCACATATAGATGTCGCATGTGTTGCTTCTTATGTGGCGACCACGATGCGATCACAATGCCATCTACAACTCACAATACACCCGCAAACCACTGTACACAAACGCAAGCGAAAACACTCAAACATTACACGGCGAATCCCAGACTTTCTAGTAAGTAGGCATAGGTTAATTTATTATTTAACTTTAAGCAACTTGTCATAATTTTAAGTTAGTTATAATTGTTCGGTCGATGTGACCAGTTCTTGCCTACAACATTAAATGATTTAACTGAATAAACAACGAGTTATTATTTCTGTGAGCGATGAACCCCCACAGAAAATTGGTGACCCCGACGTGATTAACGAAGGAAGGCCCCGACGCAACCCGAGAAGGAGGACCCCGGCGTGAGGAGGCCCGCAAGCGAACGAAGCGAACGGAGGACTACACGACAGCCCCGAAGGAAGGACGATACGACAGTCCCGAAGGAAGGACGATCCTGTAGCCCCGAAAGAAGGACGATACGACAGTCCCGAAGGAAGGACGATCCTGTAGCCCCGAAGGAAGGACGATACGACAGTCCCGAAAGAAGGACGATCCTATAGCCCCGAAGGAAGGACGATACGACAGTCCCGAAGGAAGGACGATCCTATAGCCCCGAAGGAAGGACGACACCATAGTCCCGAAAGAAGGACGATCCTATAGTCCCGAAGGAAGGAAGACCAATACCCTCGGAAGGAAGGACGACCAGATACCAGTCCCCTGAAGGAAGCCAGTCCGACGCGAGACTGGTGCGAAAGTGAGGCCGAAGGCGCGAGACGAAGGTGCAGAAGCACATATAACTAACACTTCGAGGGAAGCTTGTGGCATACACTTTTCTCGAAGTAGGAGGAAGGAAGTCCCCGCGGAAGAGAGAAAAAAGAAGAGAGAAGAAGGAAGAAAGGAGAAACAAGTGGACACACACAGGTTAAGCTGACTTGTGGCGCAAATACATGAGGAGAAATCAAGGTACGCAATTAAGCAAATAAATACAAAACACATAGATGGAAAATAAATGTCACACGTTATCATTATAAGTGTTTATTAATACTTTATTTAAAATTTAAATGTTAAATGTTAATTGTACACTCCACACGGCGCACAAAGAATTGTTAGAGTGGCTTATCCACAAAGTTGTACGTCTTACTAAATTAATGTGAAACTTTGGGATTCGGCGCGATTCACTCTCTCCACTACGATACAGATTGGAACGGGAACAAAGCTTGAGTACGCGAAGACACACCGCCTGTGGCATTTGTCACATCATTGTCGCTGTTCACCTCGAGCATAGTGTGGCTCAAAGTTCCACTTACCATTGGTAAAACGTCCATCATCTTCCAAGTGCAGATTATACGTATAACATCACTCGCATATTGATTCCTGACGGCGATCGGAATAGCAGGCAAGTTCGCAAATTATTGAAATCGCAGCATTTAGGCTCACGTAGAGATCAAACATGGAGACTTCGCCAGAGGATGCACACGAATTGGCTGATCACGATTTGCAACTGCGGACGCAACAACAACAAAATGTCACGTCGACAGAAAATCCACAAGGGATTGAAACCGCTAGGCTCAATGCTGTCTCTTCTGTCAAACTACCACGGCCGTTCTGGAGGAATTCACCAGCCAGATGGTTCGCAGTGGCAGAAGCTGCATTTGGACTCCACCGAATTACAGCAGACTTAACGAAGTTCAGACACATCCTAGTGAATCTGGACAGCGAGATTTTGGGAGTAATTGGAGACATCATCGACTCACCACCCGAAACGGAAAAATACACGACCTTGAAGAACCGAGTGATAGCGGCATTCGGCGAGTCTTCTGAGACACGTCTTCGACGACTTCTAAGAGGACAAACGAGGGGAAGCGAGAAACCATCTCTGTACCTACAAAAATTGAAAAATCTGGCAGGAGGACAATGCAACAACACAGTGATGCGAACGCTCTTCATGGAACAATTACCTGAACAAATGAAGGGAATACTGGCTATGAACAACACCGAAGACCTTGACGCACTAGCACTGCAGGCAGATCGCATTGCCGAAGTAACGCGACCACAGTTTGAAGTCATGAATGTCAGGACGACGCAGCACCGAGACATAGTCAGCGGACATGAACGGACATCGCATGGACAAAACATAGACCAAGGTATGCACGAGGCAGGAGCATACACACCCCATTCTGAGGTAAACGAATTAAAAGCAGTCATCGAGGCTTTATCAAGGGATGTGAAGAACTTGCAAACGAGATCAAGAAGCCGACAACGTTCAAGTCAAGACCGGGATAGGTCTAAGTCACCTTGGCGTAAAACGAAAAGCAAGGAGGACAAGTGTTACTACCACGAAAGATTTGGAAATAAAGCGCGCAAGTGTCGCACACCTTGCTCGTGGAAGCAAGACGCGGAAAACTAAAAGAGCCGATGGGCATTGAGGCGTCCGTCGGCCGTCCACACGCCTCAAAACGCCTCTTAATACGAGAACGGAAAACCGGTGTTCAATATTTAGTGGACACAGGAGCAGACGTCTCAGTATTACCAAAATCATATAAGAAAGAATGTCCAGCAAATACAGAACTTTTACTTTACGCAGCAAACAACACCAAGATTGCTACATATGGTGAGGCAAATCTCACATTGGACCTGGGAATAAGGCGATCATTGACATGGAAATTCATAGTAGCTGAAGTGTCGCAACCCATACTAGGAAACGATTTTCTATACGAATACCATCTCCTTCCTGACCTCAGGAACAGGAGGCTAATTGATGGTATTACGGAGCTAGCTACGTACGGCATCCTCATACAAAGCGACACGCCAACGGTAAGGATGGTGGTAGATGACAACGAATTCATGAAGCTGGTTAAAGACAACATAACCATCACCAGAAGAGGTAAATACATGGAGCCGAAGCATAACGTCAGACACCATATCATAACAAGAGGACCACCATGCGCAGAACGTGCACGCCGCTTATCACCTGGCAGATTAAGAGCGGCCCGAAAAGAAATAAACGAATGGATCGAGGAAGGCATAGTTAGACCGTCAAGCAGTCCGTACGCTAACCCTATGCTAATGAGGAAAAAGAAGGATGACACATGGAGACTATGTGGTGATTACCGGCGACTAAACAAAATCACACTTCGAGACAAGTACCCGGTCCCGAATATACAGGACTTTTCTCATCGACTACATGGTTGTAAATTCTTCACGACAATGGATTTGGAAAGGGCTTACTTCCAAATTCCCATGGCACCCGAGGATCGTGAAAAGACGGCATTAATCACACCATTTGGACTATACGAGTTCAATGTGATGCCTTTCGGACTAACGAACGCTGCGCAATCGTTCCAGAGATTTATCGACAATGCATTAAGAGGTTTGGAATTTTGTTTCTGTTACGTAGATGACATCATCATCGCCTCACGTTCGCATAAAGAACATTTGGAACATGTAGGACAAGTCATCGAGAGGTTGAAGGAGTTTGGACTCACGATCAAACTTAGCAAATGCCACTGGGGTCAAGACAAGGTTGAATACCTAGGATACGAGGTGACCTGCGAAGGCATTAGACCACTCAAAAAAAGAGTACAAGCCATACTCGAATTCCCAAAACCTAACAACATAATGGAATTACGGAGGTTTTTGGGAATGGTCAATTTTTATAGAAGATGCATCAAGAACGCTGCAAGAATACAGGCACCGCTACATGCCTTAACTGCTGGAGCGAAGAAGAGGGACAAGAGACCCGTCGAATGGAACGCGGAAGCAGACGAAGCGTTCAATACGTGCAGGGATACACTAGCAGGAGCCACTCTCATAGCTCATCCTGCGGAAGGCACCCAACTACACCTGACCACGGACGCATCTGACACCGCTATAGGAGCAGTGCTTGAGCAAGAAATAAGTGGTAGACAACAGCCACTTGGATTTTATTCAAAAAAATTAACAGAAACGCAATCAAAGTACAGCGCTTACGACAAGGAGTTACTCGCGATTTTCTCAGCGATAAAATTTTTCAAGCACATGATCGAAGGACGAGGTACGACGATCTTTACAGACCATAAGCCGTTAGTGTACGCCTTTAACCAAAGAGCTGCAAAGGCTTCTCCAAGACAACAAAGGCAACTTGATTTGATTAGTCAATACACAACGGACATTCGACACATCGCAGGTAAGGAGAACGAAGTCGCAGACACGTTATCACGGATAAACGATATTGAACTACCAACCTGCGTTTCTATTGAAGATATAGCAACCGAACAAGAGAAAGACTCAGAAATGAAGGAGTTAATCGAGCGGCCAGGAGCGATAAAATTCAAGAGGTTACGATTATCAGACTCTGACACGATCGTATACTGCGATGTATCAACTGATGCGATAAGACCTTACATTCCGACGACACTTAGGAAGAGGATTTTCGATAATGTGCATAATACCGCCCACTGTAGCGGAAAAGCAACACGGAAAGCCATAGCGAAGAAATTTATCTGGCCACGAATGAACCAGGACATAACGGAATGGGCACGAACTTGCCTACCGTGTCAACGTTCAAAGATCAGTAGGCACACGAAGCGACGACCGGAACACATCGTCATGCCGGATGAACGGTTTCAGCATGTACACATCGACATTGTAGGTCCATTGACGGAAGTACGCGGGTACAGGTACTGTTTAACCATGATTGACCGTTTTACACGGTGGCCGGAAGCGACTCCAATAAAAGACATCACGGCACAAACGGTCGTTGATGCATTTTTTGAAACTTGGATAGCGAGATATGGTACACCAGCAGTAATAACAACTGATAGAGGCACTCAGTTCGAATCGCAAATTTTCGAAGCATTTGCCCGAATGATTGGCAGTCATAGGAAACGCACTACGGCATATCATCCCCAAGCGAACGGCATCATAGAACGATGGCATCGATCACTCAAGGCAGCAATCAAATGCCATGAGAACGAAGATTGGGTACAAGTACTACCCGTAGTAATGTTGGGACTAAGGAACTGCTTGAAGGACGACATCGGCACGTCCAGCGCTGAACTGGTTTTCGGAACGACATTACGGATACCTGGTGAGTTCTTCATGCAAGACAATTTCCAAGCGGACCAGACATCATTCAAAGAAGCGTTAAGAGAACATATGAGGGAACTACGCCCAAGTGAAACGGCACACCACAACAAGCCGAGGATTTTCATGCACAAGAACCTCGCCACATGCACACACGTGTTCTTGAGGGTCGATGGAGCAAGGAAGCCACTCGACCAGCCATACACCGGACCTCATCAGGTGATTAAGCGAGATAGCGACGCTTACTACACGATTGAAATGAATGGCAAACATACAAGCGTTTCAATAGACAGATTGAAACCAGCAATTCTACAAGACATGACAAATGAATATGATACGACATCAATACCTAGGCCAAGAACATACGAGGGACCAGCCGTTAAGAGGAAGCAAGTACATTTCGCAACACCCAACGACTAGGGACGATGTTGCTGGAAGGGGAGTAGTGTGGCGACCACGATGCGATCACAATGCCATCTACAACTCACAATACACCCGCAAACCACTGTACACAAACGCAAGCGAAAACACTCAAACATTACACGGCGAATCCCAGACTTTCTAGTAAGTAGGCATAGGTTAATTTATTATTTAACTTTAAGCAACTTGTCATAATTTTAAGTTAGTTATAATTGTTCGGTCGATGTGACCAGTTCTTGCCTACAACATTAAATGATTTAACTGAATAAACAACGAGTTATTATTTCTGTGAGCGACGAACCCCCACACTTATAAATTGTTTCTATTTTTAAGGAATTTGTGAAAATTAAAGAGATTTAAGAAATTATAAAGTAAAACTCATCGCAATAAAGGTTTTTTCCTTAATTTATTTGTATTAATTTTATAATATATCGACGACCTAACTTGTAATTTCTTTTTGAAAATGTTCGTTGTCCGCTTTGGTAAAAGTAGTCGTTAGCTTTTCTGAATCAATTTCAAACATACTGAAATTAGGGGAGTCCCCTTTATCACGTAGTAATAAAAATTCGAAAACTAAAGATTCCAATATTAAACTTTAAAATCTCTTAAATCGTAGAAATAGATTCAATGGATAACTCGAAATACTTTTAGCTGTTAAAGAAAAGGAGTCTTTTTTTATGGGAAAGTCCAAACTCAGAAGCCCATCATGTCTTTCTTGTCATGGTGCAAAGTCTGGTAGTAAGTTTGGTTCAAAGGAACGAATAGAGGACAGGATAGGTTAATAGAAGTCTGGATAGCGCTAAAGGAGAAGGCGATAGACCTGGATGTTGTAGAAGTTCGAAAATACTGGCTGTGAGAGTTTGTTTCCAAGGTGGAGTTGATCTATTTATGAACGAGAAGTGTGCACGAAAAAGGTTACTATAGGCAAAGCCGAGCGGCCAAATTTAATATTAAGAATATTACATTGTCGTGCTGGCAGAAGATGAAGCAATTTCTTATAATAGTACAATTAACATTTTGTTCGATTTCCACTTTCCTAACGTGACTTAAAGTGTGGTTGCTGATTAGTTTGAGAGCTGTATTCGAAGACACCGGATGTATCTCTTAAGTAATCCTGGTAATGCTTGTTTAGCTGTCTGTAATATATTTCTTTTCTATCGCAGATCTTCAGTTGCTGTTATGCTTAAGATGTTAATAGATGGGTCACCTATTAATTACAGAACGTCCTCTGAGGAAGATGGGGAGGTGTTGGAGGTTTTTGCTGGAGATAAGACAGTATTTCCTTTTGAGGAAATACAACAGTATTTCGTTTAGGTTCCAAACTATTTTTCGTTCGCCAATCGAGAATGAGGTCAATATTGGGCTTGATTGAATCGGATGAATCGAATATGCATTCTGAGGGCAAAGAAACAACAGTAGTAGGGGAGCTGGCACTTGAAAAAATCGTAACGTCCCAACCTTCTGCCGTTTGGTATATAAGCTTTTCAAGTAAGTTCAAGCATTTTTTATAATAAGGCGGAGTGGACCCTTCTCGAGTTAGGGGTTGGGGGGGGGGGGTAAAAGAAGGGGTTAAAATTAAAAAAAACTTCTGCCGCTGCGCATGTAGGTTCTATTAGGGCTAAATATTAGCGGCAGACATTTTTGACCATTTGGTGGGGTGTGGTGGTTAAATGGCAACTTAAGCTAGGGGTGGCTTGGGGAGGGTGCATAATATCTCATAACGATGCAAATGTCACTTAGATCATTATGGTTCTTCCCTCTTTAAATGTTGATTAATAAAAGTGTGCGATTTGTAAAAGAATGCCTCATATAGAAGGCACTTTTAATAACATCAGCACCGTGGCCACCGGGGAAGGCCTGGCGAAAGTCGGGACCCACAATGGAATCTGCCAATGGATATTCCGCATGCTGCAAACTAGATTCATCTATATCAGCTGGGGCAACAGCAGAGCGATTAAGTGGACGTTGCGCGGCACACCTCAGGTTAGAGTCCTGTCGTCTCTGCTATGGGTTAGGGCGATGGACAAGATCCTAAAGACAGTAGGGAATCAAAAAATAAAGGCAGTCGCATATGCGGACGACTTGGTGATACAATCAGTGAGATTATGAAAATGGCGCTTGGAAAGGTTAGCGTTTGAAAAGCACAGAACTGATGCTTTTACCCAATAGGACTAAAATATCCACCTTTAGTTCTCCCTCAATAAGTTGTCGGAAGATGGGGAGATTTTCAACTCGACAAAGACCATGACATTGTCCTGTACATGGGTGGATCCAAATCAGAGTCGAGTGTAAGGTCTGTAGTTTTGTCTCTTCCCTTAATTTCCCAAAATGCTACCGCTGTCTAACTTCGGAAGTCAAGGCATTTGACTCGGCCCGTATAACTTCCAAGCTAGTCGAAAACTGGGTCACAGAAAGATCGATGGAAAGAAGGAGGCAGATGAATTGGGCAACTCTCGCGGGCGCACCGATGGAGAATGTACAGAACAAGCCGCTGTGCGTGCTAAAGAGAAATATTTCCATGTGCTTTTTATTTGTAGCTGGGTTCAGCCGGAGCAGCTTATCATCTTGCGTCAAGGCTAGGAAAACTTAGCCTTGTTATAGCAATCAGCGATCGTGCGGCCTCTTAGAGTTGCCTCGTAAGGGCATCGCTAGAATCCTGCCAGCAATTACCGAACACTTTCTCTGCGGCTGGTCCGGCTCTGGCCAACGTCAGACACCATGTACTTGGAAACCTCAGTAGTAAGGCAATAGGGTGCTTTTGGTGCCTGGAGTTATGCAATGGGGTTTATATCCACGGTGTGGTTTAGGTGCATTGGGATGTGCGCGTGAGTATGCAATGGACTTAAGTTTCCGGTGATTGGGAACTTTTTGGTACAGGGGCGGGCGTATACAATGGGGTTTAAGAGAAATATCATATTCGAACTTATGCATCAGGTATCAGGATGAGTCATACTGACCATGATTAACTGGAATGAGTGTAAATTTGGATAATTGATAAGGGTTGGGAATAATTTTGAGAGTATTTATTTGGAAGAGGGGGTAAATTAGAAAATAGCTGATTATTTGTTTATTACACATTCATTTTACATTGAATAAAATATGTTGTTTGGTAATTATTATAAAATTCGCATATCATTTACGGTAAGACCAGACAGGCCTCCTTCTTCTCCTCCTCCTATATAGCTCTCTGCCTGTATATCTATATTTGTAACTGTATGGCTGTGCAGCCTGGTCTATCTGAAACCTAAACCACATTGCATACCTCCAGCCAGAAAAACCTCTCATCACGGACACAAACCTCATTGCATACCTCCTGGCGTTGGCCCCTGCAGATATGCAAGGATATTCTCTTCTTTAAGGATTTGCGGGGGGTTTCAAAGCTCAAAATAGGATATTTGATCCGAAACCTAAATATGACAGGCTGGATCTAAAATTTTTCCTAGCTTACTGCCTTTTTACGTAAAAGTTTTTCTCGAGTGCACACGGGTGCACCTCAGCGCCAATTGCGTCCCACCCTTTGGAATTTGAATTTGCCTAGAATTTCATATTTTTTTTAAGATTTTGATAATTACAATTGCGTGAATGTTTAATTAATTAGGCCGTAAAAGATTGGCTGCTGTCAACATGAACTAATTAATTTCTTTAAAATTTCCTTAGCAAAATAAATTGTTCTTGGTAATGTTTTAAAGTCACATTCCCCAAACCTCTGTATATCCTTAGAATTTCAGTCAAAAATTTAAAAGACTTTTATAGATCATCTAAATTACCATCAATTAAATCAAAATTATATCCGCAATTAAGTATGTATATGTGACAAACCACCGCAGATTATGAAACATTTTGTTTGTAATTATTGCTTTCATTACTCTAACGATTATTCAGTGCTCAAAGGGAATAAAACACCCTTGTATTGTATATATAACCGTTAAAGGAGAAGTATTTCAGAACGCTTTGGATGCGAAAACAATTTAGACAAGCAATAGCCCAGAAAGGAATAATGATCCCAGTAGAATATTGTTTTGGTAAACAAACTCCATCCCGCCCCAGACTGCCATTAATATTAATGCGACAAATGTCCTGAACAAGGGAAAGGAGGTTTAAAAAATAGAAAATACGAACTCGTCTGCTCCTATTTATTTCTGTTATCGTTTTTTAAGGGAAATTGGATTTATATTTGGCTGGCAGAGCTATATTAGACAGAAGTCCCTAGACCAGTGCCTTTGTCTGTTCTCCTTCTTTCGGTACCGAAAAAAAGCAGGGCATCATCCAATATGGGACATAAATTACAGTCAAGTGTCATGCAATGGAACGAAGTTCGATAAGTGCTTTTCGATTATAAAATAAGGAAACGAAAATGTTCCTTCCCTTTTTTAAAATTTGCGATTGTGTATTTTGAGTTAAATTTATTTGCTTTGGGAAGAGGATAAGCTATTAACGCGTTTTTTACAAAGAGATATTGTAATGGAGGAGAAATCGTAATTAGTTTAATTACGGGGGTGGAATGAGGGTATGAATTTAGCCTATAATTGGGAAGGAGCATTGACTTTGATCTTTTAAGAATTATTTGAGAGAATTTGCTTATATAAACTTAGGGTACAAAATTTAACTATAATACCAGGCAATCATGTCATACCACGGTGCAATATGTGGTGGTCGTTGGTTTAGATTTAGATGGAAGGAGTAACTAATATGAGGCGACAACAAAAGTTATATGGAGTCTTTATTTACGAGGGAGTGGTGAGAGGTGAATCCTCCAACAAAGCGGTGAAGGTATGCTCTACAATAAAACCTCAATGTCCACTCAGTAACTGCTTGAGGTAATAACTCACTTCCCCTGTTCCCTCATAACCCACCTCTCTACATTTAGTATGAGCACAGACTTAACTATCTGTAATACAGATGTTCCGCTTCATACAAAATTTTGGCACCAGGAAATTGCTGGGTAGGATTTGTTTCGTATCCTAAGGCGAAGCTTTAGAATACACATTCCACAAAGCTCTCCACGCATTTCCCCAAGTTCTCTGTTGATAGTCAAAGGAAGAGAGGAAGGGCAGGGTGGCTACGGAGCTTCATTCCACACGGACGAAATGTATTTTTTCGCCTGCTCCACCCCCCACTCACTTTGCCTTACCAGCCAGGCAGCAGACGAAACAATTTTTTTTGAATAGCCAAGTGCTCACGCGCAGGATGGATTTTTTTGTTAATTGCCATTGTGGCAGGTCATGATTTTGTTTTTTTGTTGTTTTCAGGCATTCAATGATATTTCTCGGATGAAATGGAATATTCTATTTCGCTACATTTCGGATTTCCCGGCCTAAGATTTCAGGTGCGTGGGACATAATCTATTTGAATTGTATTTGATTAGCCAAGGGCTCAGGCGCAGGGCACCGCCGGATGGATTTTTTAATTTCCAATTTTTATATGGTTATTTGAAATGGTGAATTGTCGCAGGTCATGATTTTGCTGTTTTGTTGCATGCAGGCATATTATTTTTCCGATGAAATGGAACATTCTTTTTAGATTTCTTTTCGTATTTAAGGCATTATGCTACATTTTGTTTCCGGCCGTAGATTTCAGGTGCGCGAAATATAATTTATACTTCGGAATCGAATAAAAAAAATGTTTTACAAATTGAATTTATGTCTTTATTACTTGAGTTTAAAAAATTGACCAACTCTAACTTAATTCTATATTAATTATGCACCTAACAGGTGAAGACTAATTATGCTGATTTCTAGATTCCTATAGATTGTGAAAATTTTCATGGCTCAACGTCTAGACCAACGGTAGGCAACCTCCGGCCCGCGAGATGTTTAGAAGAAGTTATAAAAAGTATTTTTCGATGTTTGTCGTCTAGTTTAAATTGAATATTACATCCATTACATCTATTAGACTATGCATCATTTCTTTTATCACCCCCATACACAAACCGGTTTTATAGACAAGAGGTCGCAGGGAAGTTTATTTTATCCTAATTTTGCCTCAGAAAATTTGTCAGACTCACCCATCCATCACCGTAACACAATTATAACATCATTCTCGGGGGTATGAGGAGACTATGAGTAACTCCCCATCTCATTCGCGTTTCGTTGCAAGAAAAAGAGACAGAAAAATGAGTATTTTGAGGGTTATACCTACATTATACACAAACCTGTTTGAGTTGAGGACCGAGTGTTGGATAGTGTGATTTACCCCATTAAAGGGGTCACTTCAAATGCAGACAAAAAATATAGTGTTGGTTACGACACGATTATAAAATGAATTGGTAAGAGGTGGCTTCAAATTAGGCGAGGGGCGATTGTAATGCCAAAAACCAGCAAATTAAAGAAAGAAGCTTATATGCATTAAACTGCCTCAGAGTAAATAAGAAATCTATGCCTCCACGATGTATATTTATATTTTACAATCTCACTTCACCTAATTTCAATTTGGAACCTTTGCTGCCTCAACAAAAGTAAGAAATGCCTCTCCAGTTCGTATTTAAAATCTCACCTCGTCCCAGCTCAGATATTTTACTGCAGCAAAAAAAATAACAAATGTCTCTCGTATTTACAACCTCACCTCACCTCGCCTCATTTTAAGTGGAATTTTACTGCCCCTAAAGAAGTAAGAAAGAAGAAACTCTTGTCTCTCCATTACGTAACTACAATCTTTTGATCTTTTGAATTATTTTTTTGCTCCCCACCGAAATTCGACGCTGTTTTCATTTTCAGCTATTCTTGATTTATCCCGAGTTTGAATGTCTATTTTGACGGGGTATAAAAAAAACTGTGTACACCCATGTTTTAGGCCTGACTCTGACTCGATGTGATCTATTTATCCCTAACGGTATAGGAAAATTGTTGCATCAATGCAACAAATGGATTGAAAGGGTTGAAATGAATGTGTTCCTGTATCCCTTGGGTTTACACGCTCATATCAAGAGTACTAGGACATTATATTTGAAGCCTCAGTACAATTTACCGTCGTGTAAGGAACAAAAGTACTGCCTCACGTGTGTTAATCAAATACCTCACAAAGCTATTGTAGCTAGAGGTTTCTAAAATTAGTGTTCTATTAAGCCACGTTTTTAAAACTTCAACAATTCAGATACAGCACAGATAACATTTCAAACTAAGCGCACAGCTACAATTGCAAAATTTTCAAGATTTTTTTTTCATCAAAACTACAGATAGTAATTTTTATGATTATAGTATATTTCGAGGTGAATTTCCTATTTCAATTGCTTTCACTCGACATTTTTTTTGAAAACTAAAGTAATCCATATATCATAGAGCTCTTGGGGGGGGGTGCCCCTAATTTATCCCCCCCGCCCACTGTATCCCCCACCGTGCATATTTTATTCATTTACCCTGTGGCCTCGCGCAGGGTAGCAAATATGCCTTCATTATTCCCTGGTTGTTGATTTTTGAATGAGCTCCACCTACTGAGCCTTAATTTAGAAATTAGCCTTGAAAATATCAGTTGTTTTCCTTATTAAATTTTTTTTTCTTAAAAATTTTTAAGTCTGGAGCACCACTTATAGATATATACCAAAATTTGTATTGAAACTTATTAATAAGAATTAGTGAATGCTTTTTGTAGCAGTCGCTACTTATCATGTATATACGTTTTTTGTAGTAAGTTTTATTCAGGTAGTTACTCAGTTTCTGTACTCGTTAATTTTTAATAGAGTGTTTTTGAATACGTCATAGTTTGGATTCTCACTACTACTAGGAAATACACTTGGAGAATTTAGCTTGACATATCACGTATGTATACACTGTACACAGAAACGAAATTTAAAAAACATAGACACACAAATATTGTTCAATAAAATAATTTTGAAATATTGTAATAGTGTTAGTTAGAAGTTCATTCGATTTGGCGACTATGTAAAGATTATAACGGTTATATAAAAAGATTATGTAATTTTAATTCTTTCGAATACGTAACTATTAAAGTTTGTATATTAAAATAAAATAACTATATAAAATAAAAACTTAAAGCTTATCTAAATATATATTAATGAAAATATTATTGGCAATACGCGCATAGCATATTGCAATGAGATGGATTTTGGCCAACAGGATATTTAATTATACCAACACCCCCCCATTTCACTTTTTACCTATGTGTTTAATTATGAAAAAAAAAGTTGTAGACTTTGTCACATCGAAATAATATATTGAACTTGAATCCTTATCCTTGTTTTCAGAAGAAAATCCGAATATGTATGATCTGAAAACCCAGCGATCAACTTCCACCGATCGCAACTCAAATTAACTTCAACCAATAAAATCGATTATGTCGCGTGAATTACCGATACCGCCTCTAAGCCCCACGTGCATTAGTATAACGTGTTACGATAACACGATAACCCCATGTCCTACGCCCGACCAAATTAGGAAGCTCATATTGCATGCAGATCCAGATCCGGTGGTCTAGACCAAGGGTGGGCAACCTTTTTATAACATGGGTCAGCATAAATATTACCTTTTTCCGCGGGCCGTAATAGCCATTTGGCACGTTCTTGTGACCTATAATTTTTATAAAATTGAGCCGGACTTGCACTAGGCAGTACATTTGTCCCTTACACGATGGTAAATTTTACTGAGGCCTCAATTTTTTGTCCTACTGCTGGTATATGAGTGCGTGTACCGAGATGTGATTGTAATTATTTTTATTTATTTATTTATTTATTGCCAAACAAGGCACACTTAAAGCTAACAACAAATGATACAATGATTTTTAATAAAATCTAATATACAATTACTATGACATGCTATATAAATTTAATATGTTGTCAACTTAAATTTTAATTATTAGTGGATAGGATTTTGGTTAGGATGAAAAGAGGGCAATCATTTTCCTTTTATAAGATGGTTTATGCCGGGTTTTCATTAGTAGAATTAGCGGTAGAGTAACTGGCGTACTTTTAAGTGGTAGAGTAACTTTACCACGGTGCTATCCCACTCTACTCTACTATAACCAAGTTTTCATTAGGCGAGTTCACAGGATAGTTAGTACTCGCCCAGTATACTCTACCACTAATTCTACTAATGAAAACCCGGCATTACTGATGGTAGGGGAGAAACATGGACTGTGTCTATTAAAAACCACACAACATTTGTTGACGAGTTCGTTCTTTGCGTATTCGGTACGATGTGGATATTCCTTTAGCAGTTTCGTATGCCTAGTGTGTCGAACTTCAACATTGAATCTGATTCTGTCCGACAAAAACTGCACTTTAATATTATGGCTTAGGACGTCTAAGGTAAAGCAAGAAATAAGCAACTCTCTTCTACAAGATAGCGGAATAAGCCCCAACAACTTGAGCCTATCCGTGTAGGGTGGTAGGTTTTGATAATCACGCGGGTCATATAAGTTTCTCAGAGCAAAAAGAAGAAATTTCTTTTGCACCGATTCAATCCTGTTGCTTCTTATTTGGAATATAGGATCCCAGATAGGGCATGCGTATTCAAGAATTGGGCGGACAAGTGAGCAGAAAAGGGCCTTTGTCACCCAAATATTGTTAAATTCCTTAGCCCTTCTCTTTATAAAGCCTAGAAGCTTATTGGCTTTGGCAGTGATATTGTCGTCGTGCAAATTGAAATTCAACTTTTTGTCTAGAACGACACCTAGATCCCTAATTTGATCGACATGATCCAGTGCTTTCTCATCGAGATAATAGCACTGGGGCTGTGCATTTTTACTGCGGGTGAAGGTAATTGCGTGACATTTGCTGGTGTTAAGTTGCAATTTATTTAAAATGCACCACTCTTGTAATGCATTCAGTTTCGACTGCAAGACGGCTACGTCAACTTGGGACCTTATGACATTATATATTTTAAGGTCATCTGCGTAAAATAGATGTGGGATATTCTGTAGTTTAACAGACAAATCGGAGATGAATACATTAAATAAAAGTGGACCTAAGTGACTTCCCTGCGGAACACCGGAAGTTACTTCGATTTCTTTTGACAAACATCCTTGAAATCTCACAACCTGTATTCTTTCGTTCAAATATGATTTAATCCATGCAAGGGCAGGACCTGATATCCCGAATTTTAATAACTTTGCAATTAAAATATGGTGGTCAACACGATCAAAGGCCTTGCTGAAATCAGTGTAAACAGCATCAATTTGATGACCGTTCTCCATACCACACAGAAGTTCGGAGATTAGAATCATAAGGTTTGTGGTGGTCGAACGTCCCTTTCTAAAACCATGCTGCTGCTCGTTAAGGCATGGGTCAATTAGAGGGACCATCTTATCAAATACAAGTTTTTCGAAGAGTTTAGGAATTGATGATAGGATGGCAATGCCTCTGTAATTATCTACAAAGTGCTTATCACTTGATTTGTGGATTGGTGTGAGATAGGATCTCTTCCACATTGTAGGAAACTTTCCTTGCGACAATGATTTATTGAAAATAATGTGAAGAGCGAATAATAAATGTTGTGAGCACAATTTCAAAAAACAGGGAGGTAGATTGTCAGGACCGTGACCTTTAGTGGGGCTGAAGACTTCACGAAACCTATCAGCAAACATGTTGCAAATTTCTTGAGGGCATGAGGAGGATGTGCTACCATTTGTCATGGTTTTCGGATAACCTGAAGTCTTTCGTTTAGTGTTAACGAAATCAAAAAATCTTTTTGGGTCCTTTATGATGTTTTCTCCGATAGTATTAATGTATTCAGTATAGGCCTTGCGCGACCTATTAGAGAATTCAGAAGCTAGTCTAGTGTACTCTAAACTCACTTCCTCATTTACTTTCGGGCTATTTCGCATTATATTGTATAGTTTGTTTCTCTTGTTACGTAGAGCCCGAACGCTTTTATTTAACCATGGTTCCGATAGCTTATCCTTTTTTTTAATTTTGGGTACATATTTGTCGACGGCTTTAAAGACAATATTGTAAAAGGTAGAGACTATCGCGTCAAGGTCGTTACCTGATAGTCTACTATTCCAGTCGATAGAGGATAGTTCGAAGCCAATATTGTTAAAATTAGCGTTCTTGAAGTCGTAGACTACAGCGTTATTGAAGGAATGATGGTTAGTAATTGAGGAATTGAGCTCGAGAGTCCATGCGGAGTGGTGCATTGTATTAATGAAAAGGTTCTCCTCTTCGGAAGCGGGTAGAACGATTACATCCTCATATGAGTTAGTAAAAATTAGATCCAACCAATTTCCATTAGCATTTGGTTCCCATATAACTTGCTGTAGATCATGGCCATATAAACTATCAATGAGCTTTATGTCTATTGCATGTGTGACATTTATTGGAAGTAGGTTACCATCTTCCTCGTCAGGGATGAAGTATAAATTAGGACGGTTAAAATCACCTAATACAATTACTTCGTGGTCTTCTTCGTTTCTGCCGAGTGTTTCGTGTAAATCATCTAAAATATGAATTAAATCATCATATTTAGATTCGTCCGAACTGGGGGGAATGTAGAAAGTACCGATAACTATATGTCTTTTGCCAGATTTAAGTCGTATCAAAACGTGTTCAAAAGATTGAGACCGATTTGTCATGATTAGCTCACTATCTATAAAATCTTTGATAGCTATAAGGACTCCTCCTCCTCTTGAGAGACCAGTGGAATTATAGTCTCTATCGCATCGGTAAATTGTCCAGGTAGGGTCTAAGATCTCCTCATTTAGAAATGTATCGTTTAACCACGTTTCAGTGAATACAAGTACATTAAAATGAGACGATTTTGCGTCAACGAAGAGATTTTTTAATTTACCTCTCATACCGCCACAATTGTGGTAAAAGAGCCTTATGTTTTCGGGTAAAATTGGCGTTTTCGAGTAATGGGTTTTGATGGGTTTCGTTAAGGGAGAAACAGATAGTTATGGGCGATAATACCTATTTGTTTCATCACGGCTTCTTTGAAGCTGCCGCACATGTAATGATCTTACATGAGACGCATATGCTGAAAGGTCCTTGCTTACTTGTTGTAAAGAAATTTGGTATTGCTCATGGTACTTTGTGTACAAGTTGAGCAGAGCATCACGATCAGTGGGTAGACCTTCTTGTTGGATCGAGATGATTAGGCTAGTCCTGGTATTACCATGTATACAGGTAGAGTTAGGTTTGTTATGCATGTAAGCAAGGAAAAGCCTTACATTGTCAAAAACCTTTCTTTCTCTTAAGCGAGAAAGTAAATATCGACTCTCAGTTGAATCAGCAGATATAAGGGTATTTTTTACGATAGGAGGCTGTAACGGATTCAGGAAAGGTGGTTTGAATGTGGCAATGTTGCTGTTTATAGGAGAATCCGCCGTGGCGCTTCTTACGACTGAAGAGTGAGGTAGCAATGAATTTAAGACTGGTGGATTGCTACCTGGAACATCGTTAACATCATTGATTGGGATGTGGTTGATACTGCTCGTAGGCGACTCCGCAGATATTGAGGTGCTTCTTACCACTGAAGGGTGAGGTTGCACGGGATTGTTTCCAGGAATATCGTTAACATCAGTATAAGAACGACCGCCGACGATTATGTGACTTCGGGCGAAATTAGAGTATTTATTATTCGTTGCTGGGGCGGTAGAGAATGCAGGTGGAGCGTTAATGATCTTAGTATTATTACGGGTTATAGTTTTACTATTAGTAGGTGATGTTTTATGGAACTTATTCTTATTGGCTAAAAACGTATTTGTAATCCTACTTTTAGTGATGTTATTTTTTCTTAAACTAGAGGACATTATTTTGGATTTATTTATAGACTTACTACTTAACTTATCAACCCAACGGCAAAGTGTTAGATTTTTCCACCTGAAGACATCTGTTGTTGAATTAAGAAACATCCATTCGTATCTACTGGGCATGAGCAGTTTGAAACTCTTCAGTTTAGTCGTCTTTTTTTGGGGCGTCACACATTCACAATTTAGGATTTTGATGAAAAAATTGGTCTCGAACAGGTCGGCTACCCAGGAGGGGTCAGCTTGTGTTGGCGCTCCTTTGAGGAAATAAGCTGACACGTCTTCGGCAGGAGTTGATTTTTTTTGTCGTCTGTTTACCTTTAATTTTTTTTCTTTGGCTGCATTAATTTTGTTTATTGCTCCAATTTTTTCAAGCCTACTGTTCCACTCATCAGGTGACCACGTTCTCCCGAATTTATCGATGTTTTGTTGAGGCAGGTGCAGCGGTGGTAAATGGTGGGATGAGCATGATGGTAGTGACAGAGTTTGCTCGTGGAGGTTAATTAAATTTGGACGACCAATGCTGAAATTGTCCCTGAAGTTGAAGTCAACTTTGTTTGTAGTTTTTATTTCTTCTCTTTCTAATTCATCAGCGAGAGAGACTGTTTGGTCGTCTTCAATGAGGCTTGTGTTCACCAGGTCCTCCGTAGTAGATTTCGTACCAGGAGACCTACAAACTGATTTTAAAGTAGCCAACTCGGTTTCAAGATTACTAAACTGCCTTTCTAAGTTCCGTTTGAGCTGTACCATAGCGTCATCGAAGAATGTAAGTTTGTCATAACAGTCAGAAATTTTTGAGAATAGCTCAGTTAATTCGGTGTTCCCATGATCACGGGAGTTATTCTCTACGTTGAGTTTAATTTTCTTTAGGCCAGTGTTTATCGAATTTAGTTCAAATTTTATCAACTTCGATAAATCGTCAACTATATCGCTGTTACTCGGAGCATTATCTTTAGAGGTGGATAAGTTGTCAAGTTTCGTTTTTAGAGAATTAAGATTTTTGGTGTGACCGTGAGAATTATTTTCAATGCGATCAGCAGCGCACGAAAGCTCGTCAATGCGTAGTGAAGAGACAAGATTTTCTTCTTTCTTACTTCTTTAGGGGCAGTAAAATTCCACTTAAAATGAGGCGAGGTGAGGTGAGGTTGTAAATACGAGAGACATTTGTTATTTTTTTTGCTGCAGTAAAATATCCAATTTGAGCTGAGACGAGGTGAGATTTTAAATACGAACTGGAGAGGCATTTCTTACTTTTGTTGAGGCAGCAAAGGTTCCAAATTGAAATTAGGTGAAGTGAGATTGTAAAATATAAATATACATCGTGGAGGCATAGATTTCTTACTTACTCTGAGGCAGTTTAATGCATATAAGCTTCTTTCTTTAATTTGCTGGTTTTTGGCATTACAATCGCCCCTCGCCTAATTTGAAGCCACCTCTTACCAATTCATTTTATAATCGTGTCGTAACCAACACTATATTTTATGTCTGCATTTGAAGTGACCCCTTTAATGGGGTAAATCACACTATCCAACACTCGGTCCTCAACTCAAACAGGTTTGTGTATAATGTAGGTATAACCCTCAAAATACTCATTTTTCTGTCTTGTCTCTTTTTCTTGCAACGAAACGCGAATGAGATGGGGAGTTACTCATAGTCTCCTCATACCCCCGAGAATGATGTTATAATTGTGTTACGGTGATGGATGGGTGAGTCTGACAAATTTTCTGAGGCAAAATTAGGATAAAATAAACTTCCCTGCGACCTCTTGTCTATAAAACCGGTTTGTGTATGGGGGTGATAAAAGAAATGATGCATAGTCTAATAGATGTAATGGATGTAATATTCAATTTAAACTAGACGACAAACATCGAAAAATACTTTTTATAACTTCTTCTAAACATCTCGCGGGCCGGAGGTTGCCTACCGTTGGTCTAGACGTTGAGCCATGAAAATTTTCACAATCTATAGGAATCTAGAAATCAGCATAATTAGTCTTCACCTGTTAGGTGCATAATTAATATAGAATTAAGTTAGAGTTGGTCAATTTTATAAACTCAAGTAATAAAGACATAAATTCAATTTGTAAAACATTTTTTTTATTCGATTCCGAAGTATAAATTATATTTCGCGCACCTGAAATCTACGGCCGGAAACAAAATGTAGCATAATGCTTTAAATACGAAAAGAAATCTAAAAAGAATGTTCCATTTCATCGGAAAAATAATATGCCTGCATGCAACAAAACAGCAAAATCATGACCTGCGACAATTCACCATTTCAAATAACCATATAAAAATTGGAAATTAAAAAATCCATCCGGCGGTGCCCTGCGCCTGAGCCCTTGGCTAATCAAATACAATTCAAATAGATTATGTCCCACGCACCTGAAATCTTAGGCCGGGAAATCCGAAATGTAGCGAAATAGAATATTCCATTTCATCCGAGAAATATCATTGAATGCCTGAAAACAACAAAAAAACAAAATCATGACCTGCCACAATGGCAATTAACAAAAAAATCCATCCTGCGCGTGAGCACTTGGCTATTCAAAAAAAATTGTTTCGTCTGCTGCCTGGCTGGTAAGGCAAAGTGAGTGGGGGGTGGAGCAGGCGAAAAAATACATTTCGTCCGTGTGGAATGAAGCTCCGTAGCCACCCTGCCCTTCCTCTCTTCCTTTGACTATCAACAGAGAACTTGGGGAAATGCGTGGAGAGCTTTGTGGAATGTGTATTCTAAAGCTTCGCCTTAGGATACGAAACAAATCCTACCCAGCAATTTCCTGGTGCCAAAATTTTGTATGAAGCGGAACATCTGTATTACAGATAGTTAAGTCTGTGGTATGAGTCTATGGGACCATCGGCCTTTAAGGCCGTATCAGAACCTAAAAATATGCAGCGTGCAGCAGCAGCACCAGAGCAACATGCTGCAGTCGGTATCAGATCCTAGTTATTTCCGCTGTGCAGCGCACTTTTTATTTAACAGCTAAACCACAAATTAAAAATTTAAAAATCGCAATAGTTCTAACAATTATTCCTCCATGTCCTTTTAAATAATTTAAAAAAAAAATCTCGCGTCTCCTTGCTTAAAATCACTTACCGCATTAGGAAGTGTCAAAAGTGCTGCATATATATGCAGCAAAATTAGGATTTGAGATGAAAATGCAGCACGCTGGACTGGTGCTGCTTTGCTTGTCATTTTACCAGCCTCAGCCAATAGAAACACTTGTGATTGCAGTGCTGCATCGGACTGCCTTAGTGCACGACCACAACGCAGCCTGCCTAGCCTAGCACTACACATATGTAACACCATATAAGTTTAGTTTGCGATGGTCAAATTTTGTTCTTGCTAGGTGCGATGTGCTAGGTGCGATGGCTGCGTTGTGGCCGTGCACTTAGGCTCCCCCATGCATTTTCCGGGTCGTACAAGTTCCTACTCGATGGGGGTCATTCCTGTTAGGACACATGCTGCCCTGCTTCGTCGGACGTAGTAGGGTATGCACAGCACACTTGAAGGCCACTTAGAAGATAGGCAGAGTTTATTTTCCTCCGTTCTGTCCAAAGCCGCTGCCAATACTGGTGCTTTCGTCTGGCTTGTAAATAAAATAAAATTTTCCAGACAAAACTCGACGACATTTTCCCCCGTTTAGTGAAGCACAGATCAGCAAAAGATATACTGAGTTTCCATGAGAGTTCAACCAGAGTTGAACCCGAGTTAAACGTCATGGAAACAGACACAGTTTAGAGTTTTCGTTAAAGATTTTCAACTCTGCTCAACTCAACGAAAATAGGTAGGTTGAATTGAGTTCACGCGCACAAATAAAAGCGGCACACTGGCAAAGGTACAAAAGGTGAAAATGTCGCGCACTTTATAATTAATAAATACTTTTAAAGGAAAATCTATAATAAAATTAATTGATGGAAATAGATGGAGGAAGACGGAAGGCAAAAATGGAAACGCATAGAGTTAATCGTTGAGTTGAAGTGTCATTTCAACTCAACCACAACTCAACTCGACTCCCATGGAAACTCGGTAATAATGACAGCAGCCAGCTGAAAATTTAAAATTTTTTAAAGCTCGAGCTGACCGAAAATCGTCATTTCGGCTGACCGAAAATCTGAAGCTGTTATTGTGACAGATGCATGGTTTTCCATATGCCAAAATCTCAAGCTGGCAAAAAAGCTCCAATTGTGTTTCTCGCCTTAGTGCCAGAATTTCATCATACATTATCCACAGGAGGGGCTAGGACGGAGGCTTGGGGGAAGTTGTCGTGTCATGCCCTTACTCCCTCGTCTGACTTTTAGTGTACTGCCCGACCACAATGCGCATTAGATACTTCGGTGTATTCAGCTTAATCAACGCCTCGATGTTCTTGCTCCACGTTCAGGGTTATCTTTGCGCAATTCTTATTTACATCTATGTCGACACACATTCGCATTCGCAAAACATTCGCATTATTTGATTCGAATGCGAATGTCGATGCGAATGTTTAAAATGATGCGAATCATTCGCATAAGCGAATGCGAATGCGAACATTCGTAACATCCCTAATCTTAATGCGGTTTTTTGTGTTCGATTCGTGAGAGCGTCTACAAACTTTCTGACCGGTAGTGATGAATTCTTTTTGAAATAATGCAATTCCTGCAATAAAAATATGCATTTTAGAAGTGCATCTCAAAGAGACACTCTACCACTCTGTAAATGTTGATGGAAATAAGTCGAGTTTTGCTAGTCGAGGGTTTTTGGGGTCGCTAAACACGAAAATTATGACGGCAACGGTCTCCGAGGTACCTGGCGCCCAAGGTGGACTATAACACCCCTTTTTAAGGGGTTTTCGCGATAAATTCAATAATAATGAAAAAAAATCCAATGAAATAGACTTTTTCCAATATTTATTTGTGAAGGTGGTTGATTTATACTAAATCAAGCCAAACCTTATGATAAGGGATAATCCTTAGGGGTTAAAACCAACCCTAAATCGACTGAAAATTAAAAAATTTGTAAACATTTTTTTTTCAAGTTTATGCTTTAAATTCCATTGTATGCGTATTGTCAGGCAAAACTAAATTTATTTTCAACTCTTAAGGGGTTAAAACTACCCCTACAATTTGCAAAATCAACTTTAAATAAAAAAAATTTGCAAAAATTTTTTTTTTACTATTTGCTTGAAATTTGGTTGAATAGGTATTATCAGCCAAGAATATATTATTATCAACCCTTGGGGGGTAAAACTACCCCTAAAACAATTTTTTTTATTTTCATTATCAACCCTTGGGGGTAAAACTACCAACTACTACTATTTTCAGTCGATTTGGGGGTGGTTTTAATCCTTTAGGATCATCCCTTATCATAAAGTTTTGCTTGATTTAGTATAATTCAACCACCTTCGTAAAGAAATAGTGAAAAAAGTGCATTTTATCGGATTATTTTTCATTATTATTGAAATTATCGCGGAAACCCCTTAAAAAGGGGTGTTTTCGCGATTTTTAGGGTGACGCCCAATATTTTAGGACCGCCGGACCCCGATTTTCGTGATCCGCGACTCAAAATCCTTGAAGGGTTCGATTTTCTTAACGGTGTTATGTTGGAACACCCCCCTCCCGCGTTTTGAATGGACTATAACAGGCATTGGCGGGTCTCAGGACTGGCGGGTTTCAGACGAGCCGTAGTGCTCAGACGATAAACACATTCACTTTAGGGTGGGTGAGTCCTTGGAAATAGTGAGGGCGTATAGAAAACCCAGATACACCGACTGGGTGGCCTTTCACTGTGAACTCGGCAGCGTGTTGACGGGTCAAATTCTTCGTTCGAACATTCAAGTCTAAGCGACAAGCCATTAAGCAGACTGCTGTACCTGTTCAAACGGTCTGTCTTAAAAATATGATGTATAGAGGTGTAGTGCAAGAAGCTAAATGAGTGGTCCCAGTACTTCACCAAAATGAAGAAAAAGAGAAGTTTTAAGGTGCTACCAAGCACGGCGGGTTACTTTTTCGAGTAGCCCCTGGATCTTCTTCTTTTGTATCTATGGCCACCACAAGCTTACGCTTTGTAGGTAACCATAGGTTTCATGATTGTAATGTGTGATCAAGAAGTTATTTTGGGTTTTAAACTTCGCATCAGTTTTTCCCATTAGTCTCAGGCAGGCATATAATGAAGGTACTAGAGGTTTTCTTGGCAACATTTTAACAAGTGTCTAGAGAGATCCCTAGACATTTAACCTCTTTTGAAAAGTTAATGTTAGCCCGGTTCAGTAAGGTAGGTTGAAGATTTAGGTTCCTTTCTTTGGTGGAGGTTCAAGATGACCGTTTTCCTTGCGGTTGGGGGTTGGGTGTTGGGCTAAGGCAGTTTCCCATCTCGGTACCAAGCATAAGCTTTAGAAAGAGTAGTGATTGCTATGATTGATGCATACTAGTACTATTCTAGTCTAACATACGAGTATAACTCAATTCTTTCAGTCACTTTAACTTATGCCGAAGTACTTTTTAAAATATTCACCCTTCTCCTCATTTTTTTTCAATTGCAACACCCCCTTTCAAACTGGTGAAAAAATTGCCACCTTCTAGATTGGTATTTAGTGCTAAGCATCATTTGCTAAAAAGGCTTCTTTTTCTATATTTTCTAGCTTTCCATTCGGCACTCCTGTGATGGCTGCTGCTGCTGCAAGTTGCGTAATTAAAAGTTTTGAGTACTTTTTTGATTGTGTTTGCAGGTGGAAAATGGCAAACTTTCCACTATATAATGGCAGCGCTGTGCGAACGTGCTAAGTTTTCCAATTGTTTTTAACTGGGAGAGCAGGCCACGTTGGGTGTTATCAGGGAACTTATTAGAAAATAGTTCACTTTGTGCATAGACAGAAGCAAGAGGTTCGCAAGCTTATAGAAGCTTATTTACCTTGCTATTAACCGCCAGCTTCACGATATTGAAATCTTGATAGAATGTGTTTTCGATATGAGTTCAGTTCGACAAACAGCTCCATGTTTCATACTTACTTAATATAGCAGGGTTGTTGGTGAGCGGTGATTGTTCCGAGAGGCTAATAAATGGGGAGTTGGTGAACTTCGTTAATTGGAAATTGAAGGGTTACTACTTTCGCATTTGGAGATTCGTTTTTTTTGTGGGAGTTGAATGGAAATTGGGAATGAAAGAATTTGTATGGGGGAAGAGGTTGATTTTAATTGTAATTCTCTGTTTGCCGAACGTAGATTGAATTTAATTTCTTTGAACTACAAAAAATTGTATTGTTTAAAAATAATCTTAAATATTTACGAACTCGACCATATTATTATTTTTTCAATCATACTAAGTATTTACTCCCACCACCCAGTTACTTTATTTTCAGTTAATTTTAAACGTTATCGATTAAAGTTAATTTCTTTTTTTGTTATTGTTGTTAGTTACTGAGATTTAATTAATCCTGTAGTGACTTTCTAAATTAGATTATCAAGAATTTAAAAGCTTAAACTGAAACATATTTTTCGGTATTAATGAATAATTTTCATGGTTAAGTTAAGCGCCGATTTTACTTTAATACTTAAGAAATTGATGGATGGTAACTAAGTAGTAATTTGTAATTATTTCCAAGTAAAATCAAGGGTTGATTGAGTTAAGAAGATTTCGAGGATGAAATTTAGAAGCTACAAACTCTTACTTTGCTTTGGGAAACTTTGGGAATCACTAGAGTGTGAAATTTGTTGTTTATGGAAATTCGCAATATTCTTGGATTTTTATTTTAAAGGAGTGGAATCTAAATATGATCTCACTAAACAAACAAAGTCTAACTTACAAAGTAAAAATAAAAAGTTTATATTAGTTTTAAATGAACCGTACTGAGAAGCTCTCATAGCCTTAAAAGTAGAAGCAAATTTTAGGTAATGGATAGTAGGTAGTAGTAGGATTTAGGAACCACGATGCTAATCAAATACGCCAACAGATGTGCACCACAAGAAATCGAGATCTCTCCTTTAATGTGGTTAGTAACAATGAATAACATACTACAAAAGCTAGACAGAAGTGATATAGTCCGGGGAAATTAGCAAAAAAAACGAACGAAAGGAGACAAAATTCGGAAATGGCTGAAAATTGGTCCACAGCTTCATTGGAACTTTTTAAGAAAACAATTTCGGAATCACAAAAAAAACAAAATGGCCGCCGGAAATATAGCGGTTTTCCGGTGTTTTCCTTGTATCTCGGTTTCTATAAGTCGTACAACCCCCTACAAAGGCGCTAAATGTTGACAATGAAACTCTCTACAACTTGAGTTCTTACAAGATGTTGACCCGATTAACCCTTTCAAAGTTATTCAAGGTCAAAATTTCCAAAAATCACTTTTTGACGAAAACATCACTCAAGAACTGGTTTTTTCGAAAAAAATGTTTTATCAGTCAATACGAAACGTTATTGCATACAAAAAAGCCTTTTGTAATTTTTTCGAAAACTTAACCCTTTCGAAGTTATTCAAGGTCAAAGTTTCAAAAAATGAGTTTTTGGTGAAAAAATGGCTCAGAAACTGATTATTGAGAAGTTTTTTTTGTTCTATTTATACAAAAGATTATTGCCTACCCTCATTGCCTACCCTACATCACTCAAAAACTGGTTTGTTCGAAAAAATTTTTTGATCAGTCAATACGAAACGTTATTGCCTACAAAAAAGCCTCTTGCCATTTTTTCCAAAACTTTTCGAAAAATTTTGCAAAAATCAATAGTTAGTGATTTTTTGGCCCAAAGGTGATTTGTGGAAAATTTGACCTTGAATAACTTCGAAAGGGTTAAGTTTTCGAAAAAATGACAAGAGGCTTTTTTGTAGGCAATAACGTTTCGTATTGACTGATCAAAAAATTTTTTCGAACAAACCAGTTTTTGAGTGATGTTTTCGCCAAAAAGTGATTTTTGGAAACTTTGACCTTGAATAACTTTGAAATGGTTAATCAGGTCTACATATTTGTAACAACTAAAGATGTAGAGAATTTCATTGTCAACATTTAGGGCCTTTGTACGGGGTTGTACGACTTATAGAAACCAAGATACAAGGAAAACACCGGAAAACCGCTATATTTACGGCGGCCATTTTGTTTTTTTTGTGATTCCGAAATTGTTTTCTTAAAAAGTCCCAAGGAATCTGTGTACCAATTTTCAGCCATTTCCGAATTTTGTCTCCTTTAAATGCTAATTTCCCCGGACTAATAATGGTGTCAGGAATGTTTCTAACCGTGAGTAGTTAAGTTATGCAAGGATGCCTGAATAAAGTTGGAGGAGAGGACATGCAGAGCAGGTGGGGTCCTCCGCCTTTCCTATCCTCCATAAGTGGTAATTTAGGCCACAGTGTAAGGTAATCAAGCCAACAAGTGTACTGACATCATTTCTACTGCGCCCTAACAATTCCTTGGCCGTGTTAGGAGACGACCCAAGAAGGAACCGCTTGGAGTTGGCCAGTCCAGGCGCGGACCTCCAGCGTTCAGTATGTTTCATCAAAATCCGATCGGCTAGGGACCTTTGCAGCAAGCTGGTAGGTCCTCCGATAGCCGGCTCTGGACCGATGAATGCAACGTCAGAGCCTTGTTTAGCTAGGGCATCCGCTTTCTCATTGCCTTTGAAGCCCCTATGACCCGAGACCCAGACAAGGGTAAAGTGATTGAGAACGCCCAGCTCACCAAGAGCACGTTGGTAGTCCCGAACTAATTTAGATTTGGTCCTACGGCCATCCTTGTACCATACTAGTCCACCGGGTGATACCTTAGGAAAGGTCCAGCGGTCTTGTATGTGCACAGAGGGTTGCTCAAATTTTGAGATTTTAGAGGGCATGCAATCCGATAACATCCCCGCTTCTGCAATCCCTTCTATAATGTCGATTATTATAGAATGTCCTCGCACAAGACCAGCGCCCAGATAGCCATTCGCTTTTAGCCCCAGCGCCGCGTTTATCACGGACTTCTCTACCTGAATGTGGAGTGGTATCAGATTGAGGAGAGTCTCCAGTGCTGCTGTCGGGGAAGTGCGGATGGCTCCAGTGATGGAAAGCCAGGCCATTCTTTGAATTTTGCATAAATTGGTTATGAAACCCTTAAGCGCCGTTCTGTGCCACCAAACTAAAGCTCCATAAGTTACCATGGGCCTAAGAGTGCACTGCAAACCCCAGAATAATTATTAATTAATTTAACACACTACACACTTCATAAGCGTGTAAATTCGGCTAATCGTGTTAAAATAAAGCGTTTTAGGAATAAACCGTGTTAAAATAATACGGATAAAAAGACATACGTGTAAAAATCACACACGTTCAGCGTATAATATTTTTTACACGCTAAAGAAATTGTAACGTTTTATCGTTTTACGTCCTAAACGTGTGAAAATCACACATTATGTGTCATTTCACACACTTCACTATATTAACACGCATGAGAGGATAACTTAAACGAAAGTTAGACAGTTGAATTCTTTATTTAAATACTCAATGACCAGAGAGCTCCACGACCTCTCTTTACAGTCAGTCGGTAACAGAAGGGCATCGAGACAAGTCGTTGCAGCTAACATCAAAAATTTTAAGTTTACTGTGACGATTTTTCTAAGTTTACTCTCCGCAAAGCGACCCTGAAAAAGCTTTACTCAAAAGGTTCATAGCAATACATATTTGGTATGTTTTAAACACGCGCTTTATGTGTTAAATTTACACACTTTTCGCGTATTAAAAATAACACATTTTAAACGCGTAAAAAGTGACTACATGATTTAACACGCGAAATGCGTTTTAATATCACACACTTGGGTTTGCAGTGTGGTGGTGTATAGTATATCAAGAACATGGTTTTCGGCTGCAAACGCTCAGTTCTGCGGCAAGCCCACAAGGATCTACGCGTTCTGCTCATCAGAGTGTCCATATGCTGGTTCCAGTTGAGCTTGGCATCTAGCGTTACTCTTAAATATTTGGCTTGTTGTGAACAGCCTATAGTTTGTAGGATATGTGCAAAGCATATAAGTACACCGTACAACTACTGTACTGATTAAGAATTGGCATTCAGCCTACTAAGACTAAGTTTATTAAAAAAACAAATTTATAGAGCCAGCCTGAAATAAACTTGAGAACATTAAATCCGTTTTTCATTTTACGCCGCCGGAATATCCTACAAGTTCTACCTGTGAGTGTCAGTTCCGAAAGCCCAGGTAGTGATCGTTTTCTGGTGAAAGGAACCAGAATCGTTTTGTCGGGATTGATTTGTAGTCCTACGCTGTCGTAGTTCCAGGAGTTCATCTACAACAAGGCACCATAGAAGTGGGGATAAAACTCCTCCCTGCGGACAGCCTTTTGATATAGTGCCTTCCAAAGCCTCCTCAACATTAGTTGGCGAGTTCTCACCATAGAGTCGAACAAGTTTCAGAAAGTGCTTCTTAGCTAGTCCTAGCTATAGTATCAAAGGATGTATTGTCGAAGGCTCCTTCGATATCGTGGAAGGCCGCCAGCGCAACTCCTTTGTTTAGTGCTGCGCCTTCCAGCCTGAGAACCAGATTGTGCAGTGCTGTCTCAGTGGACTTGCCCGCCTGTACTGGTAATGTATGCTGATAGGACCTTAGTGGTTGGCGTTGAATATAAAGTTCCCTTAACACCCTGTCGACAATTTTCTCCATTGTCTTCAAGGCAAAAGACGAGAGACTTATCGGCCTGAAAGCCTTAGCCGAGGTGTAATCCGAACGCCCTGGCTTGGGTATAAATGTTATGTTGACGTTCCTCCAGACAGATGGGATATAGCCTTTGCACATAAATATTTTGCATAATTACGGAGTGACTAGGTCGCAGTCCTCCTGTAACAGAATGGGATAGATCCTGTCTGTTCCAGGGGACTTGTATGGTTTGAACGATTTAATCGACTTCCTAATAGCTTCGAGATTAAACACGGTGTGTGCTTCTGTCCAGGAAGCTTTGGTCGCGTTAGAAAGAGGGGCCTGTTAGCTGCCCACCAGAAGTTGTATTCCCATTTGAATAAATGGTTGTGTCTAGGAAGTGTGCTTGGAGCAATATTATCAAGGTGTTTTGCCTAAACTGCAAACCCAAGTGTGTAACTTTAAAACACATTTCGCGTGTGAAATCGTGAAGTCACTTTTTACCCGTTTAAAATGTGTTAATATTTAACACGCGAAAAGTGTGTAAATTTAAAACACTTAATGCGTATTTTTAACACACCAAATATGTATTACTTTGGAGCTTTCGAGTGAAGCTTTTTTAGCGTCGTTTTGCGTGGAGTAAACCTAGAAAAATCGTCACCGTAAGCTTAAAATTTTTGACTGCAATGACTTGTCCCGACGCCCTTCTGTTACCGACTGACTATAAAGAGAGGTCGTGGAGCTCTCTGGTCATTGAGTATTTAAATACTGTCATAACTTTCATTTAAGTTATCCTCTAATGTGCGTTAATTTAGTGAAGTGTATGAAATGACACATAATGTTTGATTTTCACACGTTTTAAGGCGCGATTCCATTGAAGCAGCACTGAACGACATGTGGCATGATACTTGTTTCCTACTGTTGCCTGATTACATGTGTGCGACTATGTGCCACAAAATTCAATAATGTAGCATGCGGAATTTGTCTCCCCATATCGAATACGCTTTGTCGTCGATACTTGTAGCATGCTTCTAAAACGATTCCATTTAGGCAACTTCAGTTTGGTGCATCATGCCTTTACAACGTGAATTATAAATTATAATTAATATACCCTAGTGTTGACTGCGGAGCCGAAGACTAGTTATCTGACGGAGGTATTTTTCGAGAAACGTCCTTTTAATGAGAAGTTGGCTAAAGGAAAGCTAAGTTGACTCAGCCAGAACCACCTCCTAATAGCAACGAGTAAACGTCGTAAGCAATCTCGACGGATGATGCGTTCCCTCTACAGGAACCCTTTCATGAAACCCTTTAGCCGTCACCACAAGGGCACTTGCCATAGATTGCATAATTTTAGGTGTTCATACGCTCGTAGAGTAGTGGAATACTTTTAGGTTGCTAGCAAGTGTGTTCTGTGTATTTAGAAAACCACTAATGATTAATTTGGAGAACTCTGAAATTGTCGCAAAAACATGCATTCGTCTTCATAATTTTTTGAGAAGGAGAAAAACATCGCGATCAATACACGGTGCTCAAGTAACTTTAGATAATGAAACGCACGATGGAAATATTATTGCGGATCATGCAGGGCAGTTGTCCAAGTCGATTCTGGTCTGCAGCGATTGCCATGAAAGTGCTGCAGGGAAAGCTGTAAAAGTGAGAAATTAATTTAAGAGATATTTTCAATCAGATAGAGGATGTGTGCCTTGGCAGGACCTTTACGCCTAACTTTTATTGTAATACTCAAATATATATTTCAGTATGCCAATAGTAACATAATATAGTTTTTAGGTAATAATTTAAAAAAAACGTCCACCGGATCACTGCCAGCAGTTGACAACGTTGATTTTTGGTACATCAACGTCCCCTAAAAAACTTAACAGCTCAAATACAAATTGTAATTCTTCATTTTCCATAATTTGTCATTTTTAATTTCCGGTGAATTATGGTAATCGTCATAAATGAGACTGTTTTTTCACAATTCCATTCCATGTCGCAGGATACACGCCGCACCGATCCGCTGACTGTTGGATAGCGGCGACCCTGTTCGACACGTTGAAATATGTCGAAAGGTGATGCATGGGTCCTGGCAAAAACTATCAAATCGTAGCAGGCGGCAAGGAGACTAATTTTTGTCGCTTCGTGTTCCTTCAATGGAAAGACTGTGTGCAGCATGCGCCAATGCCGCATGCTACATGTTGCCTAAAAGTTGCCTCAGTGGAATTGCGCCTAGACGTAAAACGATAAAATGTTACTGTTTCTTTAGCGTGTAAAAAATATTATACGCTGCATGTGTGCGATTTGTACACGTACATATGTCTTTTTATCCGCATTCTTTTAACACGGTTTATTCCTAAAACGCAATATTTTAACACGATTAGTCGAATTTACACGCTTATGAAGTGTGTAGTGTGTTAAATTCACACGGAAAAAATATTCTGGGGTTTGCAGTGTAGACTGTGTCGGTTCTCCTGATAGATCCGAGATCTTCCGATGAGCCCTTTAATAAAGTTTCGTGGATTTTTGGTGAGTCTCGAATGTCTTCGATACGCTTGCAGAAATTCCTCCAGCTTTTTTTTTGCTCGTCTGACCGCCCTGTTATAGGTAATTAGCTTTTAAAAAAGTCTATTTACAATGGAGCGAGAACGCGAGGCGATATCTCGCGCGAGATGTGTGTAGTAAAAACAGTTTTGACAGCTCAAGCGACTCTCGTCCGATTCTCGTCTCGCGTTCTAGCTCCATTGTAAATAGACCTTAACTCTCCCAGTTCACTGCAAACTCAAGTGTGTGATATTAAAACGCATTTCGCGTGTAAAATCATGTAGAACACAGAAAGCGCGTGTTTAAAACACACCAAATATATATTGCTTTGAAGCTTTTGAGTGTTTTCAGCGTCGTTTTGCGAAGAGTTAACTTAGAAAAATCGTCACAGTAAACTTAAAATTTTTGATGTAAGCTGCAATGACTTGTCTCGATGCCCTTGTGTTACCGACTGACTGTAAAGAGAGGTCGTGGAGCTCTTTGCTCATTGAGTATTTAAATAAAGAATTACAACTGTCTAACTTTCCTTTAATTTATCCTCTCATGTGTGTTAATTTAGTGAAGTGTGTGAAATGACACATAATGTGTGATTTTCACACGTTTAAGACGTAAAACGATAAAACATTACAATTTCTTTAGCGTGTAAAAAATACTATACGCTGAACGTGTGTGATTTTAATACGTAATGTCTTTTTATCCGCATTATTTTGACGCGGTTTATTTCTAAAACGCTTTATTTTAACACGATTGGCCGAATTTACACGCTTATAAAGTGTGTAGTGTGTTCAATTCACACGGAAAAAATATTCTGGGGTTTGCAGTGTTGCCGCTCTTCTTGGCTGCGTTGGCTTCCTCGGATCTCAACTTGGAGAGCTCGATATTCCACCATGGACTGCCAGGTCTATCGACGATTTATCTGTGAAAGGAAAGCAGTTAGTGTTTTTACTGTAAACTACACAGGTCCGCACTGCAAATCTCAGATTTTTGAAGTGTGTTATTTTAACGCGCTTTAAGTGTTTATTGTGACGTCACCCATTTGATTACCATTGTAGTCACTTTTTACACGCTTTAAAGTGTGTAAAAAGTGACTACAATGTTAATCAAATGGGTGACGTCACAATAACACGCTTTAAGCGTGTTAAAATAACACACTTCCAAAAGCTGAGATTTACAGTGCGAGGGTCGCTGTCCACATCACTACAAGCAATGCTGTAGCCAGCTGCCCGCAAGCCCTGTATATCACCGTTACTTACCCATGGCTCCTGTACAAGAGCTACGTCAACAGCTGGGGTGGCCAGCACCCTGCCATCCGTACCAAAAGGCTTAATAACCTCGTACATTCACCATAGTCTTAAAAAATCTAAATAATCCTTCAAGTCTTCCTTGTTCCACATCCACTTGCTAAACATCACTTTCATTCCACTGTAAATTATTATCAATATTTTTCTCTTAGCAAGACAATGATTTCCGTCACGTACACGAGGACGTACCATCTCTTAAATAGCAATTTTTCAACAATTGACTGCGACAGATTTCCCTCAGGCGCTGATTGGTAATTACATCATCAGAATTGCATTATACACGCCTCAACATCTCTCCTTATTCTTACTGTCATCATCTCTCGAGGAATTTAAAAGTCGTGGAAATGCTGAAATTGAATTTTCTCAGTTTTTCATTTCCGGTAAATCGAAAAGGAAATGAAAGCATACGATCGTGTGAAAAAAAGATGAATGAAAGGAAAAAAACAAGAATGAAAGAAAGAAGATATTGAACCAAGAAGGACGATTCTTCATCTCACAAAGGAATTAGACCATATCCTATAAAAGTGAATCAATTTTTGCTTTAAGAAATTTTAAATTAATTTTTTTTTGTGCTTCTTTCTGTTAAGTGTGGATATTAGCAAATGGGAAAGGTAAGGTAATAAGGGGAGATATTAGAAATATCAAATTGCAAGAGACTTTTAATGGATTATGTCAATTAAAATCTTGAAGAAAATGCCACGCCTAAAGATTTTTCTTTGACTGGAGCACAGTTTTTTATGTTCAATTATTTTAATTGATTCTTTCCATAAAATGAAAAAATTCCACTGTGATGCATAACAACAGTTTTCGTAGCATTTCATTTGAAATATGAAGGAAGAAAAACTTTAAGCCTTTAATGTCACGAAATGTTATATGTATACCATATACTATAGTTTGTGCTATAGTTGTTGCAATCTCTGCCTACAGCAGTCGCATCCGAACGTTTCCATATCTTTCATGGATTTAATCCCTCACATAATGCTCAAACATTAATATTGCAGACATATATCTACTATTCTCTCAACATAGAGACTCTCATATGAATTGTTGAAGACGACACACACATATATCAGGAAGTCTCGGAAGCATGATAAATTGCTGAAATGACACGAATATTTCGAAAGGATATTCCTGACTTACCTCTTCTTCATCATAATTATGGGCGCTGAAAATTTCTTCCAACGAATTCTTGCTTACATCAGTTGCATCCTGCAGGGCCTTGCAGAATCTTAAAATCTATCTGATGATGACATTTAATTATTTGAAGGAGGAACATTAATTTTCAAGCTTAGAGACATATGAACGTATACCTAATCAGCTTTTGTCAGTTTAAACATGACTATGGTTAATGTTGGAGTTTTTGGTCTGATTTTGTGTATGTAGGTACATATGTGAATAGAGATTTGAAATTTAAAACGGAATTTGTAAAATTAATTGTCAAAACTTTGAATTATCTCATTTACCAAACAGAGGAAATTGGAAATATTCAAGAGATGACATCATCTTAGCAAAATCTGTGTACTACATTCAGACTTTACTTTCACAGCTGGACTTCACTTGAATAAGCTAGTGTTCTTTGGTTAAAGTGGTTAAAGGGCTATGAGTAAATAAACGATTTAAGGCCAAAGCATTTACTTTTACCAAGAGATTTTATTTTTTCTACAATAAGAATGCATTTTACTTCGACGAACTATGATTTGATTGGTCACCAGCGAGATAGGGGGAGCAACATCTAATGCATTTAAATCTATATATATATAAAACACAAAAAATGTTTCTTTGTCCGTTATAGACTTTGAAACCATCCAACCGATTGCCACAAAAATTTAACCACATATTACTTACATCCAGGGGGTGGTTATAGAATTAAATTCAAAATGGCCGCGCCAATATGGCCGACGAATTTGCCAATTGTGTTCCGATTCCAATGAAAATCGGTATCTGGGGTTTTTTGAGGTAGCAAATAACGAATGTTTAATCAAAACTTATAAATTCAAAATGGCCGCCCCAATATGGTGGACGAATTTTTGCAATTGTATTCCGATTCCAATGAAAGTGGATATCTAGGGTTTTTACGGTTGCAAATATAGAATTTATGATCAAAACTTATAAATTCAAAATGGCCGCACCAATATGGCCAATGAGTCTGCCAATTGTATTCCGATTCCAATGAAAATCGGTATCTGGGGGATTTTAAGGTAACAAATAAAGAATTTATAATCAAAACTTATAAATTTTAAATTTCGGGGCCAAATAAGTGTCATTTCCCGGTCAGCTGTATGTAGGTTGTTCAAGGGTTAAGAAATCGAAAAATTTTCACATCCTAGCTCCAAATGGAAGAACATGTAGGAAATTTCTTAAATTTGCCCTAACCAGTATAGAAACAGTAAAAACGGTAGAAATAGGTTTTCAAATTAATATGAAGAAAATCTCTATATAATTCAATAAAAAAAACGCTGTACAGGACAGTTATCCACGTTCTACCGGTCAGACGCCTGCAAAGATGATTTTCGGGAAACAGATTACGCTGCCAAGTGATTTAAATTTGGGAATCGCCCAACAGGATGAATACCCACTACGACCTAAGAGCGACCTAAGGAAGGCGATCGAGTCTAGCTATATAATCCTCCACGAATGAAAGGTAAATTGTCAAAACTACAAAGGAAATGGAACGGCCCCTCCACAGTAATTAAAAGGTTCGATCGGTAAGAACGGGACCTGAAGGAAACTGTGTTCGGGACGAATATTAAATAAGAAGGGGGCAGTGTAACGGCTAACCGAAAAGAGAAAGTTAAAATTCCAATTCACCCAGAAGTTTCATGTTCAGAGGCACCTACTTGAATGCATACATACCGCAGTGTCACATCTCAATTTAGTACGGTTGTTCTAACTGAACCGCCAAGAAGAGAAAGGAGGAGCACATGTGTGCAAGAAGTTTTGTTTTGAAATTAAAGTTGTTAAAAAGAAACAAATTGTTCCAATTCCTAACGAATCCGAGAACGCTCGAGAAGAAATATTACAATATTTTTTATAGGTAACTCTAAATTTCTGTATGGTATCCAAAATCATTTTTTCCAGATTTTTTGTTGTTTTCATTATACTTTTTTCCTACCGGGGACTATGCACACATAAACTTTTTTTATTTGGAGGCGTTGCAACGCACGCGGGTTTTTTACTAGTATTTAAATAGGAATTGGGGAGCCCCCCGAGCACATCCCAAGCCCCGATTTCCTGAACTCCTGCCCTACAGACCAAACACAGGACGGTGGCCTGGAACCCGGGTAGCCAAGAAGAATACCTGGACAGCCGCCGCTGTGCCCAAAATTTTTGGACCCTCCAGAAAATTGGCAGCACCAGCTCCCATATAATCTAGGTGGAACACACCCATCATCATAAATTAATAAATTAAAAAATAGTCGTGGAATCGCAATCAGCCTCCTACTGGAACAACAAGCAGATCCAGACCGCCGTCGTTCCGCCCTAAGGTTCTAGTCTCTCTGAAAGGGGCAAGGGGGTCCGAAGTGGAATTGGGGAGCCCACGAAGCATACCCGATCCCGCTTTCATGAACTCCTTGCGAGAACTGACCGAAGGCAGGACTGCGGACGGGAACCCTGGAAGCTTGAACAGTCAAGTGGAAACTACAAGGTATTAAGCAGACTGCCGAGCTAGTTCCAGCGGTTTGGCCAATTAATATGAGGTATAGGGGTGTAGTACAATAGGTCAACCGGAAGGTCGCGGTACTTTTGGACCTAATATCTAAAAAAAAATATTATTTGATTTGTATGGGATGACCAGTGGCGTATTTTAAGATTTGATGCTCTGAGCCTTTAAGATTTGCCGCCCCATAAATTATTATTCAAATGTTCTTCGCTTATCCGGGAACGTAGGTAATTTTTTATTCTTTTTAATACGGAAAACGAAATTTCTACAATGTGGTAGCAAGAAATTTTCCCAGGCTCAAGTAACCCAATACCTGCTAAAATATGTAATGCTGTTTCTGTATATGGAAATGCTTCCTTCAAATCCTTGTGCTTTTTTTAAATGATGCCAAGAATTGTTTTAAAACAACACATAATAATGTTGACCAAATATCAGTTCTGGGAATAAGCTCGTGGCGATTTCCCGATAGGTTGCTTCAATTGCAAATAAGTTCACAATCGCAGTAGCAAGAAATAACATCATTGATTGTAGATGTCGGTTCTATGGGGCAGCTCCCGAAACGAGATTGAGTCTCCTCCATCGCGACTTCCCTGCTCCCAGGGAGATTTGGGATATGTATCCAAAATCAATTTTAGGCTACATCAAAAGTCTTAACCTGGAAGGTTTTTAACCACGCGGTTGGAACAATAGACCAAATAAATAGGTCGCATGGCCAGCTAAGACAATGAAGGCCTTAAAGAAAGAAGAAGAACTTCCGTTTTGAACTTTCAGGTTTGTAGGTTTGCTCTGATCACTTTGCGATCACCAAAGCTGGACGAAGCGTGAGCATTTTATTTCATAATTTAAGAAGAAGAGATCTTTACCTGATTCTTGGTTACTTTTCAATTTATTAATCATAAAAAAAGTCTTCTTGCGGATTTCTCGGAGTTTTGAATAAATTAATTCTGAGTGCACAAAACCATGTGCGATTTGGCTTTATTCTTCCATTAAATATTTGTCCCACAAATTCTGCCACTTCTCAGTTCTGGCCAATATTGATTAAAAGGTTTTTGTAATATGAATATATTTCTCTATGCGCCGGTGATGTTTTTCTTCTTATTTTTTTGTGGGGCAAATTTATATTTAACTAGTTGGGACCCGGTACGCCTCGCTGCACCCAACCTTAAAACATTTAAAATTAATCCAAATCTTCAAAATTCAACTCTTCAACAAATATTTATAAGCATTAACGAAAAACTAATTATTCCTATAAAAGTTCGAGACATTAGATTCAAAATGCGCACCCAACGGATAGACCTGAGAGTTATTTCGCACCGGGGTCCACAAAGTTCGATTTTCGAAACTGACTTCGAGTATGAAATGGAACTTTTTACTCAAGGTTAAAGAGATTTTTTTTATATAAAAATACCATCCAAAATTCCGTAAAGTACATAGCAAATTGTACAGAATACATACAACATAGAACATAGTACATACAAGGGCGGCGCTTTCATAGGTGCAAATGGTGCCCTTGCACCGGGCGCAATTGGACGGAGCGCAATTTCCGAAATTAAGATTTTAACAAAAATTAAACTTTGAAAAATAAAAATTGAAAAAGTGTTCTCCCGTGCCTTCATTTTCATATATTAAAGGAACTCCACAAAGTGTTTGTGTCTTTTTCCATTGCGCTTTCGTGCGATCAAAAAGTGAACATCTGATAGGGCGCAATATGGCATACTGCACCGGGCGCAAGAAAACCAAGCGCCGGCCCTGAGTACATAGTACCTAGTACATAGTGCATGGTACATAGTACATAGTGCATAATGCATAGTACTTATTATATAGTATTAGTCAAACTTTAAAGTCACCCTGAAAATATAACCATTTTTTATGCATCAAAATTGAAATGAAATATTTTTTCGCACCAAAAAATTAAATTTTACCCAATGTAGTAGAAAAACATTTTTTTTCCATATTAAAATACCATCCAAATTACGGATTTTCCCGTGTATTCTGACAATAACAAACACCAAATCTGTCGGGTCGTTCTCAAGTGATGCTCTGTCATACATGTGGCAATTAATTTTTATACATATACTAAAGTTAGACGAACAGAATATTTACAACAACTTTTCGTAACCACTAACGAAAACCAATTATTCCTATAAAATTTCGAGACATTAGATTCAATAAATGATATATTTGCCCTTGAATCTGTAATGGTGTGTGGAATTATGAAATTGTTTCTGACACAACAGAGATTCGAAAAACAATTGCGTTGTAATTATCTTGAAAGTAGGCATCACGTTTTTTTGAGAAATGACCGATTCAATTTAATGACAATTTCACATTTACGCAGCTGTCAAACAATAGATAGATAGGCCATGAAGCTATTGAAACTAATCTGCAGTGAAAATTCCCAAAATTACCAATTTTTTAGATTTTTCAGTTGTTCCTTTTGGTTTTTCCTAACTTTTTTCTTTTTAAAACCACCCCTGTATTAAGGCGAACAAAACAAAAAAAATATTATTGAAATTGGTCGAGCCATTTTCGAGTTTTTGCGAGACTAACGCACGGCATTCGTTTTTATCTATATATATAAAAGTGAAAGTATGTCTGTTTGTAAATGTTTAATAGACTCCGAAACCGCTCGTCCGATTGGCCTGAATTTTTGTATATAGGGGTTTTCGGGTACGGCGGCTGTTCCTACGTCTATTTTGCTCTATCTCGAACACTTCGGGTGGCTGTAGTGTACCGATATCCGTAAAATTCGAACTTTTGTATGGGAGGTACTCTTCGAATTACTGCTAAAGAGCTCAGATATTATTTTGGGTTTTTCCGAAAAAAATACGATTCCCAAAGTTTCAGATCGATCGGTCCAAATTTAAAATGGCGGCCAACACAAAATGGTGGATTACCTTTTTCTTTGCAAGCCATTCGGTATGGGTATTAAATGAATGGGTATGATAAGTAGAATATTATTAGCTCTGTGTGGAGTCATTCCAAATTCAAAATTCATATTACCTGATTACTACTATTAGTTTATGAGTGCAGCATAGGCGCACCGGGTCCCAGCTAGTCTATATATAAAAGTGAAAGTTTGTCTGTCTGTAAATGTTTAATAGACTCCAAAACCGCTGATCCGATTGGCATAAATTTTTGTAAATAGAGGTTTTCGGGTACGTCGGGTGTTCGGGTCTATTTTGCACTATCTCGAACACTTCGGATAGCTTTAGTGTACCGATATTCGTAAAATTTGAACTTTTGTATGGGAGGTACTCTTCGAATCACTGCTAAAGAACTCAGATCCATTTTATTTTGGTTTTTTTTCCGAAAAAATACGATTCCCAAAGTTTCAGAACGATCGGAGGTAATGTACGGGTAGTTGCCGTACAATTTAAAAAAAATCATACGACAAAATCATACAACCTGTAGCCAAAAGAAATAGCATTTGATAGAAATTTGATTTTGGCGTCGATTGGAATGCAGAATGAGATTGAGCTCACAGTGACATCATCGGGAATATCATCAACTTTACTTTGTGCTGGACGTACAACAATCAAGCTCCTTTGAATTTGAACCACGTTGCACGAACGTGGGTTCCAGACAGTGAGAAAAGCATACAAATTTCTGTGAGATAAAAGAGCTCCAATTTGCGTTTCCACTTTGCGCTTGTGATGTAAAAGGGCCTTAATATTCAAACCGTTGTGGGCAAAGTGTTCCCGAATATCAAATTGAATTTCTAATTCTTTGGAGCCACCAGGCATGTCACCACACATATTGACATTGATAGTTGGATCACCTGTGATTCTAGTTCGAAATTTAATACACCAAAGCTGTGCAACGGAACAAGACTTATCATCAAAAAATTAACACCGAATTTGATGGAAGCAAGAATCATCCACGGTAAATTCAAAGGGGAAAAGGTCCTAATTCCAGGTATACCGATGATTTCCAACGATATACCTTTCGAGTTTAAACGGCTTCAGTTCACTTTGCACCTTGCCTTCGCGATCACCATCAACAAAGCACAAGGTCAATGGTTGACTTCATATTTCTGGATTGAATTTAGAAAATACACGGCCAATTGTATGTTGCCTGTTCGCGAGTTGTTACACCAACAAAATTATACATTTATACACCAAATAAAAAAACCAAAAATTTTGTGTATCCGTTAGCATTACGATAAAATAAAGAAGTTTGATTAAGTACATGTGTTCTTTATTTGTGCGCAGCATCGCACGACGGATATGAAATCCAAAATACAGAAAAGTAGCCGTTCTTTGAAACACTTCATCTGTGTATGAAAATTTATATCTCGAAAAATGCCAAGTCAGTTGATGGTTTTTATTGTCTCGATCAAAATATCACATCCCAAATAGTTTCACATTTTGTGATTTGGAATCAAAAATACGAAAAAATTCCTTTTTCAAACTCTCCTAATTCATATTACCTCAACTGCAAAATAAACAGAAGCTACTATTGGCTTATGGGGGCAGCGAGGCGCACCGGGTTCCAGCTAGTATTATATAGATTTTGCATACTTTTAGGTAATTTTTCTTTCTATTTCTTAAGGAGTTTTAAATTGTTCGCGAGAAAATTGATATTAGACTACTCCCATCCGTAGGATTGACCTTTTGCTAATGTTTATTAAGTTTGTGCAGTCCTGCTTAATTTATATACCGATCTTAAGCTATTGGTATCTCCTTTAGATATCAATATAGATATCAATAAATCTGCTTCTTACAGTAGACAAAGCCCCTAGAATGATTACAGCTTGGTTTCGACATTGCAGTCTAGATGGAACAGTCGACTATGCAAAGGCGCTAGTTTTGTACATAAAACAAATCGCTCGAACCAAGGATTACTTTATATTAACTTGATTATCAATAGCCCACAACCATTTTACTTACGCCTTCCAAATTTTTAGAATAAGAGAATCACTTTTTAACATATCATGTTAGCACCCAAATACTCTCACGTTCTAAAATCTAAGCGCAGCGTTGCCAGATTGGGCTATTTATCGCAAATTGGGCTATTTTTCATGCCTCTTTGCTACTAAATTATGAGTTGGGCTACAAGTCGCAAATTCATTATTTCAGTGTAACCAAAAATGAATGTAACTCGTTTTGTCTTCAAATATACTTTAGTTAACTGAATCACAAATTTTTGTATTTGACTTTACTTGAAATTTTATATGCGTCTTTAGCGCTTGAAAGAAGACGAAGAAGTAAAGCTTAAGGCAAGTAAGGGAGAGAACCGAAAATTCAACTTGAAATTAAATTTTGAGTCAGGAATAGTATAAGATCTAATAAAATTAATTCTTCAGGGTGAAAAAATACTTTTCCAGCCATCTTGAACCATTTTTTATACGGCATTTAGGTTTTATTGATTGTTGTTTTAAATTTTAACGGATTATGTTAATGGCGTACAAAATATTTTCAGTGTTAAAAATAATCCTTTTCGGAAGGAAATAAATTTTCTTGTCGCAGCCGTTCGTACCATGAAAAATGTACGGCTATATAAAAAATGTTATCGTTTCATGAAATAGCGTTAACATCATTGAATTTGATGTTGGTTCAAATGACCACATCTATACTAACTAAGAAAAGGGGATTGAGTCGGGGTTTTCTCGTCTTTTAACCAGCAAATATGTACGGTATAGCCATACAATGGGCCTTATTGTTGAATCCGCCGGCAGGAAGGTGAATGTGAATTTGACAGGTTCTGATTTTTTAATCCCGCGGCGGGAAAGTGAATGAGAATTTCACACTCGAAAGTGGAAGTTAAACTAAAAAACCACTTGTTTGGAATTGTGTATCCAATGCGAACTGTCCATTCGATTGTCATTGCGCCCGGCGGATTGAACAATCGCAGCGACAAGTGAAAGTGAAACTCTTTAGCGGCAGGAATCCCAAATCCGCTGGATTCAACAATCAGGCCCAATGATTTTATGAAAGCATAGAAATCGAAATGTACAAATGCCGTACAGGAATAAATCAGCTTTGTGGACGGGTTAAATTTGCAGAAATTCAAAAATTCATCTGGTTTCCGGTTCCATTATTTTTATACTGGAGGAGGTTCTAGGAGCTTATTTTTTTATAAGATATCAATATGAGAATTGCCGTACAAAAATGTTTGGCCGGAAAAGCACCCCTCCGGATGGAATATTCAACTTATGGTCACATGTACTGCGCAAAAGTGACGGGATAGTGCCTGAATTTTGCGTCTCATTTAGGAGTATCGATCGGCATATAATTCATACTGTTTTACATGAGCCCCCAAAAACTGCCGTGGGCTTGTAGTCTATTAGTATACATAGGTACTACTATTTTATAATAATTATAAATATTTAAATTTATAAAATTTAAATTTTATTGGAAAATGAGATTGGGCTACTACACATAAAATTTTGCGACTTTTAGCCTCAAATGGCGCTACTTCCACTCAAACTTTCTGGCAACCCTGTCTAAGCGTATTATATAATAAATGGCATAATACGTAAGTTCTACTCCTACCAATTTTGCCGCTACTAATCCATTTAACCTCTTATGCATGCATTATGAATACCCATTTGGTTTTTCGCACGTCTTAATTGGTATTTAATATTTATTTACTGCTCTATTGCACGTTCAAATCGAACTTATCTGAACGAGCTCGTTTACAGTTTGTAATCCTGTGAGTCCTGTGTGGATTAAAATGTTCATTTGCTCACGTTCCATTTTGCGCTCCTGTTCGATGGTCTTCATTATCCACAACTGGCCAGAATGCGTAGAGAGAGAGAGAATATGAGGCTTTTAGTTTTGCCATAAAAACAAAATTTTTTTTAATTAAAATATCTGCTTAATTTAATTAGGCCGTAATCCAATTAGATTTAACCTAACAAAGGGCCATTTTTTCAATTATCCACTTCAATTAAGTCATAATTACAGAATCTGTTTGGCCAAGCTGGCGCCGCATAAAGGGAAAATGTTTTCAGTTTTCTACAACTCCCATTGAACGAAGCCATTGGGTAAATGTTGGGTTAACTTATTTAAACTAAACTGGTCCATTTGACCTAGGCCAAGGCTTAACAATTAACTAGATACTGGGTATATTTGAGAGTCTGGTAACTTTGCCTAAATACCTTTAAAATACACACCAACTTCTACCCTAGAATGATAGTCCTTATGACCTGGAATTCAATTAACTTCACTGAGGAAAATAAACGGCGAATGGACGCCGCATTTGCTCCCATTGATAGGGATTGGCACTAGTGAATGTACAAAGGGGAGGATATGGCAATTATGTGTTGCCAACAACCCAATAACAATTTCGCTGGCAAAATTCTTTTGCCCTGAAAATTAAATTCCTTGCTTCACCCTTGTCCAGTTTTTGGAGAGATGGCTAGAGATGGGTGGCAGAATGGGGCCATAGCATTAGTGCGGCACGATTATATACTCCATCAGAAGCGGTTCTCCCCCTTTTTAAGCAGCGAAAGAGACTCGGTATTGTTTTGAACGATGCCATACCATATGGGGAGCAAATTGCTGGCGGTGGCTTAGATAAATAGTATGCGGCAGTTGAAAATTTATGATGTAAGCAGAGGGACTATAATAGCTTGAATAAACAATCCAGTGAATGTAAGCCTCCAAGGAGTTTGAAACTGGCTAAGGGGAAAATGAAAATTTCATTTTGATAAATATTAAACACAATTCTTGGTTAGTTTGAAGTCTCCCTTTTTTTTACAGACCAATATGTCAAAGGATGAGGTCCTGGAAAGGTGTTGATGAATAACGTTTGTTCATTCATTACAAAAACGTATCCTTTGTCACATTTTTCGAATACGCTCATTGAATGAACGTCGTCCTCTCTTGGTAATGGTGGGTTATTGTCATCAAAGTGATTATGTGGGAGCTGCAAATGACGCGATTTAATTAATATCTGTACATCAACTCCATTTTCATCAACAGTAAGACATTTTCAGGCCGGTTAACCAAAAATTTAATCTATAAATCCTGAGTAGACTTTAATATTCTTACATGGTTGAACGAGAATTTTGTAGATATTGGAGCATAAAGCAGATATTTTTTCCTTAAAGTTAAATATTGCAACACCTGCGTTTGATTGTGCATATATTTATTTATTTTTTTAGAAATAATCTCTTAGTAGTTTAAAAGTCTATAATAGCAGACATACCAAATAAATTGAGCACAACACGTTTTCATAACGACGACGTAGCGTCTCTGTAGCCCGGTTATTGTTGTCTGCATACTTTTAGGGTGCAATTTTTATATAAAAAAATTATTATTTATATTGAATCGTGCATATTTTTAGGCTTAATTATTTTATTTATATTTCTAGATGAAAAAGCTTTGGGGAATTTTAGTATTAGACTACCCGTCCGATTGGTGATACTTTTTAAAACAACAAACCAAAGATCAACTTCGATATTCATCAAAATAATCATCAAGTTATAATTGCTGTCTTAGTTCATCTAATTTCTCTTTTCATGAAATATATTGTTCCAGCGTCGCCACAGATTGTTCTTTTAACGACTTGTTTTCTGGTTAAGGAGTTTCGAATCGTAAATTTATATAGTAGTTGGTCTATGAAACTATCACTCCACAACACTCAATCTATCCCATGTATGTATATCCTAATAGTCAAAGTAATAATATAAAATATATTACAACAAGCAAAACTTCTATTCGAATTTTAGATGTGGCGTAATTTGACACCATGTCAATGTCATGTATGGGGTTCCATTACGTCTATTAGGATAGAAACACTCCTCTGCCTTGTCTGTAGTATAATATTGGGGTAAGCCAAGCAAATTAAATCTCCGTATGTCAATCAAAGTTGTGGCTTGAATATTCCTCTACCAGAAAAATCCAATAAATACGACAATCATTCAATGGAGGAAGCTTGTGTGCCAATATTATTCGCAACAAGATTCTTTGGTTTTTTTTGTGTTATTAGAAATTCCTTATGGACGCTTGATCTAAATTCTTGAAATATGTGGGTTTTGTTGGGGTTTTGCTCTTCTTAGGTTTTCCGGGATGTTATGAAATGTGTTTGTTAAAGTTTTAATGAAGGTTTTAAATAAAGTATGTGTTAAAAGATCCGTCAAGTTTTCTACATTGTATGTACATTGTTATTTATAATTAAATGATTGATAATGATACTTTTTGTGGTATAGTGCGTTTGCAATATTTGCTTGCTGGGCACAAGACGGAATCTGTGCTGATAAGTAAACGGAGAAAGCCAGTGTCAGTAAAGGCCGGGCCACACATATCCGCACCGCGTCCGCACCGCATGACGGCCGTGTGTTGGGCAACACACGGAGAGAAATTAAACAAGTAAAATTTGACGCGGTGCAGACACGGAGACGCGGAAAAGTGGGGACTGACTGGTAAGATTTCACTTGTTTACTTTTTCTCCGTGTGTTGTACAACACACGGCCGTCATGTGGTGCGGACGCGGTGCGGATATGTGTGGCCCGGCCTTAAGGTAGAAACAGAATGGCACGGAGACCGTGGCGGAGTCCGCCGCTCAGAGAGTTTCCCATACATTTAATTTGTCCGCGCCGCCTGGGGAGGGTCTCCGTGCCATTCTCTTTCTACCTTTAAGGTGGGGAACAGATCATTCACTCACAGCACGTCCTAAGGTACCTGCTAGTGATAAGACGAATCTCTTAAGGATCGCTGAACCCACAGAATTATCCCACACATGGAGAGATGGGTCATGAGGGACTGAGGGAAGTGAGTAACGACCTCACGCAATTCTTGAGTGCATACGATGTATATAGAAAATACATCCACCGTTTCGGGCACATTTACTATGATTACATGCATACTTGAAGTCGGCTTCAAGTAGACTTGAAAGTCATGTAACCTCAGATCGACTTCAAGTCTACTTCAATTAAGTCGGTCCAAAAATTTTGTCGGATCGACTTGAACTAGCCATGTAACCCCTGCTTCAGCGCTTGAGTTTTGAAATTAGTTCTCCGTTGATTGTGGAATTCACTTCCTGTGCAATTAACTTAATAAATTTATTTTACTTATATGTATAAGCTGCACATAAAATTGTTTCTTCCATCACGTATTTCATGGCAAATTTATGCGAAGTGTCAAATATATTTCAAGCCAGCTTGAAGTCAAGGTCTCAGGTAAGCTGACGCCGGGGATTAAACTGTCAGTTCACATTCAAGTCCTCAGTCCGACATCCCGACTAGAATTTAGCTGGGGAAAACCCTTAACATATATCGGGTCCTGATCAGGCAGTGGTAAGGTATGCCACACCAGGTTTTCCCAGTCGGGTCCAGACAGGCGCGGATCTAGAATTTTGTTTTGGGGGGGGGGGCCACGGAATTAAAAGTGGCGGAAAAAATTTCTACTCCTAAAAAACAAAAACAAAATTAACAAAACGAACAACTAACCGAATTTTCTGCTGGATTAAGGGGTCTTTTCGGTTACAAATTTTCAAAAAATCGAAATTTTTTTTAAGGATTTTACTAATAGTGAAGTCAGATAAGCATCAAATTTTAGTGAAAAAGGAATTGTTTCAATGTCTCAATTGTCTCAATTTTTTTTTCAATGTGTTAGTTACATCGAATACTATACGAAATAGACTTTTTCTCTTGCAACCGCTACGTAAATTATGGGCCATTTTGTAAAAAATCTACCATTTTGGTCGTTCTTTCTAAATATAGATGAGAATTTATCGGTATGTGTAGGTCCAAAGAAAGCGAAAAAAATTGAGGCTGTTCATTATGACATTACCTATCAGCGGTTACAAAATGAAATTATAATCTGCACACATAACCTCAAAGAAAATTGAAAACTGAAGAAACTGTAAAATTTTGGTTTTTTGGTTACAACTTTGGATGTTTTAAGTAAAAATTGATGAAATTTTATAATGTGGACAATAACTCGTAAAAATTTTAAGTCAAAATATCCACCACAAGTCTCAAAAATTAACCTCAAATCTGAAAATTGATTGGCCAATAACTTTTGTGCATTGCATCGTATGAGATTCCTTTTTAATTTAAGTGTAGGTTTTTTATGCACTTTATGATGGTGAACAAGAAAAAATGTTTAAACTTGAAAAAAGTGGAAAAAATCGAATCGAAAATCATGAATTTTTGTATTTTTTCGTCAATTTTCTTCAAAACTTCCACTTCTTTTTGATAAAACTCTTTTTGTTTGTATTGTCAAAAAAAATTTAGTTTTATCAAAAAAAAGGGGAATTTTTGAAGAAAATTAACGAAAAATTACACGGTACATTTTGAGCAGATTCACTGTGTCTAGAAACACCGTATTTTTGCCCTTGTAACACGGTAACCCTCGATTTACATATGAAGACACTCTATCCTTCGAGCTAAGCTTACTACTAGACATTGCACTATGACGTGTGCGACATGACATGACGGACTAGTAGTACAAAGGGTCTGATCATGGTTGGCGCTTGAAGTGAGAAATGGCGCGGCGACTGTAAAACGGAATCATAGCTTTCGAAAAAACAGACATTTGTCGGGACAAACCCCTTCAGGCGTATCACAGTTGGCGTTTGAAGAGACAAAGCTGCGTTTTTCACGACTGTTAAGTGACTAGATTGAATAAATATTTTTTAAATAGATTGAATAAATAATGTAATTTTATAAATTTTTTAATTATCAGAAATGTCTAAAAACTTTCAAGCGACAACAATGATAAGGTTTTGTCGAAAACGGTCATGTCGCTGCATTCGCCAATTATGGTACGAAACATGAGAACGATAAACGGCGCTGTCATTTTTTCAAATCGCCAACCATGATAAGGCCAAAATGGTGACACCTGAGCTTACACTATCAGATAAAAAAAGGGTCGGTTTTTTAATTTGCAAAAAAGTTCGGTCGGTTTTGGTCGTTTGGCTATTTTTTGTTTTTGTTTTTTTAGTTGGGTCAATTTTGTTTTTTCAACAGCGAGTGCTTTTGGGGGGGGGTCATGACCCCCGTGACCCCCCCTTAAATCCGCGCCTGGGTCCAGATCAGGAAATCCTCATCTTTTGAAAATGAGGTTTTCCTGGTCAGGACCTGGTCGGGTCCTGATCCGGAAATCCTCATCTCATTAAAATGAGGTTTTCCTAGTCGGGACCTAGTCGACCTATCCTCATCTTATGAAAAATAAAATCTAGTCGAAAATGGAAAAGTATTTAAAGTTTTTGGAGATGGAACTTTTGTAAACCAAGAAAGAAGAAGACGTTAATTCCATTTGTTTGTTAAAAATGACAAGTGACAATCACGAGTTTTCCTTGTTCTGAAAAGGTGTGAACAATTTGTGTAAAACAATGGATTTTGGGTTTTTTTAATAAGGTCTGTGAAAAAATTTGGTGTTCAGTGTTTAATACAGTTTGTGGAAAACATTGGTTTTATTAATTAGTGGAAAATGCCGAAAATGTCAAGGCGTACAACTAAATCGGCAAAGAGTGCGTCGAGATAGTGCACCTTTAGATGGAGAAAATAGCAAAAATTTAGGAAAAGTAGTAAATTTCCGTTTTTTGCGCTTATTATTGAAACCTTGAGTTTTTCGAGGCAGGTGGTTGGGACCAAAATTAAAGCTAGCGATATTCCCCATCAAAAAGGTAATAATACTTTTTCTCAAAGGACTTGTAGTTTTGGCGCTATTTTGGTTAAAAGGTAGGAAATGCCAGTTTTTCGCGATTTTCTCGGAAACCGTTGGTTTTTTGAGGCAAGTGGTAATAATCAAAATTAAAAATCGCGATATTTCCCATCAAATGGCATTAAGCTTTTTTACGTAGCGCTATCGTTGCGGAAAATCAACAACAAAATCAGCCTTAAAAGTATGCTTACACCAAAACTAATATGCAAACTCCATCAAGAATTGAACCCAGACTAAATCACCGCACTGGACGGATCCCGCATAAATGAAATATAGTTCTTATTATTATTATTGAAAACTTTTCGCGAAGCCTTCAAGCCGCCATAACATCCCATCCAAAGTCATAAAAAAACAAATAAACTCATTTTATATTAATATATTAATTTTTTTTTAAATTATCTGCTTTTAACCCCATAATTTCAGGTTAAAAGAGCCTCATTAATTCCAAACAAGTAATCCTGGTCAGTTCCTGGTCAGGTGCTGGTCAGGCAAACCTGATCAGGTCCTGGTCAGACATTCCTGATCAGGTCTTGGTCAGGCATTCCTGATCAGGTCCTTGTACCGGCACAATGGAGCTCCTTGCTGGTGATAGCAAGGCTACTGCCATCATGCTTGGGTAGACATAAAAATTTTGAAAAACAAACCATCCTCCCTGGTTCCGAAATAGTGATAGGGGGTGATAAGCCGGTCACACGGTATACGCTAGCTCGACGGAAGGGGTCGGTGGGGGGTGTGACCGGACCGCTACATATATGGTTCACCACTTACCTAATTGTCCATGTGAGATTTCTTCATGTCATTCTCGTCCTTGGTCAAGATCCCACTGGTTTCAATCATTGACTCGCAACGATATGGTGGACCTGTAAATTTTAGCAAAGGGACGACGAGAGAATCCCAGAGAGGAAACCCACCCACCATCCTGGAAAAATTCAAAACAAACCTAGCACTTCATGCTGGGTAATAAAATATGCAAAGTGATTACCACTTCAACTTCATATATTCAATTAATTGTATTAATCCTAAACAGGTTCAACAACACTTAAATGGAAGAATCAACAACAATTTAACAAAAGAAATGATTACTTGTTTTATGTGTTATCGTGTACAATGGGTACAAAAAAAACTCGACGACGATATGACGCTTGAACAACAAAAACACAACTATGAACGGTAAAGATAACGTCGATTTGGCCAAACGATGTTAATTTATTTTATTCTTATAGCTTGTTTTTAGGGCAGAATCCCAATCGAGCACGACTCCTGGACGCTCCAGTTAATCGGCCGATAATCAAAAAACCAAAATGTTACTGCGCAATCGCTCCAACAAGAACAATCGAGTGCCTGTTTGCACCGCAAAATGGACAGTGTAGTATAGCTATTTCAAATTTAAAAGTGTTAATATAATTTTTTTTATCAAGTATTATAGTCACAATGTAAATATTTTGAAATTAATTAAGTTAATAAAAGTGTAAATATATTTAGTTTTAAAACAATATAAGTAAAAATGGTATATATTTATATGACTAATCTACGAAAAAAATGAATTAATATGATAAAAACAATCTTACGTTACACCCTCTCAATTGTTTTGTTAAAGGGTAGGGCACGCCTTGCCTCCGGTACACTACTACCGTGAGCGGGGTTAACATCGCGGCCAAGCGGTCACGGGATTACTCCACCGCCAAACACTTCGGACCAAGGAATTGAAGAACTTAATGCCTCTTCAGTAATTCCTCAGATCCTCCTTCGGGGATAACGGTTTGCAATGCTGACATCCTGGCAGCAACGGATACTGGTTCAAACAACGCAGAATTGTCAAAATAGTCTCAAATTGAGAGGTCCTAGAAATTGCTTAAGAAGTATGGTTGTTCTCATCTCTTATTGGTTCATAATGGTGCATTCACATGGGTTGGAAATTCATGTGATTATTAAATTATTCAGTATTCTGCGTGAAGTACAAAATGAAACTACAAGGACCAAATTTTCACTGGATGTAGAAATATTGGATACTCCACAGAAGTCTCACAATGTGATAACCATGAAAAAAAACTATTGTTTTGTCACTTTAAATATCTCCTTTTAAGGATAAAGAATCTCACTACTATTATTAATTCAGCAGGAAAAAAACATGGAACTTAAAAAAAGTATATCCAAAAGAAATATTTATATTACGCACATGAAATTCCTTCTTACAATTAAAAAAACACTCAGCAAAAAAAGGGCCTACGTTTATCAATGCCAAAGAGGAGCACTATAGTTAATTTCCTAGGTGAAAATTATGCTACGGCACCGCAAAATGCAATTTTATTTCATTTTCTTTTTCAAAATTTGAAAAAAAACTTTATTTCTGAAAACTTTTTCCTTTTCGTTCTCAAATTCAAAAGCTATTTTTGGGAACTTTTTCGTGTCATCTTCTTCAAATTTAAAAACTTTCTTGGAAACTTTCTATTTTCTTCTTCAAAATTTGAAAACTAAAACTTAATTTTTTTTTCTTGGTACTTTTTCTTTTCTTCTTCAAAATTTAAAAAAAACTTAATTTCTGGGAACTTCTTCCTTTCGGTCTTCGGAAAACTGACTAAACTCTCTGTTCGAAATTCAGATCCAGACTAATTGACTAATAATTTCGGAAATTCCCGCGAGATGGGGGAATTATTACTAAGGAGAATTTTTCTGGTAAATACCCCACCGTTACATCCTTATGCATCATCTGCATTACATGCCTTACACGGTCCTGATCAGGCATGCCTGATCGGGTCCTGATCATGTTCAGCAAAAAATTTCTAGTCGGGTTGGGGTGTTGCCCAGATTGCACATCTCTTGGTTTGAATTAATGATAAGATCGAAATTAGGTCGCCCGGCTCGTTGTTCTATGCTTCCCTAAAGCGTATGTCTCGCCTTGGCGTCGCACCATACAACCAAGTTGGCTCCATTCCTTTTTAGTGCTGTTGTCATCTGCTTGATCTCCCATGAAGGCAGGTTATGAGCTAAAGAGACTAATTAAAGGATATCGTAGACCGGGAATACCTCAGCTGATAAGATGACTTCGGTTAGAAATGAGGACTAGGGGAGGGAGCAATTGTGCGAGGTCAGGATCGGCTCTTGCTTGTAAAGCATATTGAGTAAGTAAGAAAGTAAAAGTATTGTTTTATTTAAAAATGGAAATACAATTTTTAATTAAAAACCTTTCCCTATCAACACACAATTTAAATTGAAAACTTCTATTCTTTTTACATTCCATTGCCACCCTTCTACTCTTCGATATATTCGCAAATATACACCCACCTTTTGAAATTAATATCGAAAAGCTTCAAATCGAAATTCACGATGATGAAAAGAGCACAGCGGCGTGTCACTGTAAAAGGAATACACCATAGCAAAAGGCAGGTGTAGGTGATTATGTAAAGTGGCAATGAATCTCTATCAGAAATGAAACCGGTTCCGTTGCTCAACATAATGGAATTTGATTTACAGTGTGTCTCATTTACAGGTATTACCTTTTGTTTTGCATAAATTTTAGAGTAATTTTCACGTTCATGTTCAAGGTAACATTTTAGTCAGGTAACACAAAGGGGGTTGGTCGGCTGGCGCAGTATAGTATGTATTGTGCCATTGGGATTTACCAGGTGGGCTTGTTTAAACTAGCAAAACTGTCATAGGAGACGGTTAATAAAAGTTATGCATGAAGTAGTAATATAAGAAAAATTAAATAAATAAAAAAAAATTAAAAAAAAAATATATGAAGGTATAAAACTTCGCGCTGTCATCTGAAGTAAGCGAAGGTCGCATGTAGATTTATTGCAAACACTTGACTCTTCTAAAGCTGCTCGTTTAATATATTTGTATTCGTGCCAATCTTTATTGAAAGTAAAAATTATTAATTACTTAGTTGAATTTAAATGTCATCATGCTTCGCACGTGAACACTGTGCGCTTTTTTTTCACATGCATTCGTTGTTGTACTCATTTCAAGACAAAACGAAGAGGTGTGTTCTGTATTGAAATTAATTCCACAGCATTCCAGTGGTTGTTCTGCTATTTCAAGGTTTTGTCTCTTAAAAATTTTGCTTCTTTGTTTTTAAAGATCGTAAGATTTGAATTATGATAGCATTGATTTTGAAGACAACTTGTTTTTATTTACTTATTTTGTTATATATGCCCAAGATAATCGATATTGGAAATATTTAATTAACTGATCGATAGTGGAATTTCCATTCTGATTCCGTTTATTTCTGCAGCGAATTTTAATATTAGTAGATAGAAGTGAAACTTTGATTAAGGCGATAAACGATAATTAAAGGCCTTGAACTCATAAGTGTTAAGATATTTTCAAATATGTTCTAATTTATTTGGATTGTTTATTTTTTTTTATGTGGAAGACTAGAGCTCAGGGAAAGCCCTTTGTTCTAGCAAATTGTATTTTTTAGTTCTTAGACCGGTTCTACACGTTCAATTTTCTGTTAAATTTTGCGATGTTCAATACTTTTTTTTAGCTAGAAATTTCGTCTTGAATTTAACAGCTGGTGTAGACACTAGAGTTGAAAATAAGTTGTGTCTACACTAATTTCAAATTTATATAAAGTGTGCTATGCATTTATGTCAAATTTATAGCAAAGATATTCACCCTTATTCCACACTCCGACGTAATGATATTTTTTCTCCGAATCCCGAATTTGACATTCCGCACTCCGAATCTTTGGTGCAGAATATCAGAATATGTTACGTCGTAGCGTAAAGCTTACGTCGTAGAAGTCTTCCGACGGAGTGTGGAATAAGGGTGATTGTTTGGCTGCCACAGCAGAGTTTATATCTATAATCCTACGCATACCCACACTAATAAAAAAGTTGAAGGCAAGATCAAAAGTTGAATAGAAATTTCTGTTCAACTTTTTCTTGCTTTCCATTCTATGTTCAAGAAAATGACTTCTAATTTTGCATACGAGCGAAAAAGGAGGAAGTGTTGAACATCGCAAACTTGAACGGAATATTGAACGTGTAGAACCGGTCTTAGGTTACTCTACTAACGCCAAAATAGGGAAAGAAACACCGATAAGTCATGTAGCATAACGGCATTCTCTAAACGAAAAAACTAGTGATAATAGAGAGAGAGAATTGGTGCTCATTTGCTCTCTCCGACAATTTTATATAATTTTATAATAATTTTATATAAATAGACCTCTACAAAGGAACATGGAAAATTTTGTTTTTATTGCACTCCCCAAGGGCTACACTTTCCACGAGTTTCATTACAAAATCGTTTTTTTTGGTAAAAGATATGAGCATTTAAAAAAACCGTGATTTTTAGCGGTTTTTTTGGTATTACTCCTTTATTTGTTTGTGTATTGACATCAAACTGGTGTCATTTTATTAGTATGAAAAAGCTCTACAAACTTTATGTAAACTTTTTTTTGTACAATGTGTAGGATTTTTTTAAAACGCGAAAATCTGTTTTTGGCCCTCTTTTGACGCCATTTTGGAAACTTTCCCAAAGGCCTGCGAATGCCAAAAGCAGTTCATCAAATTCTACGGAATTTTTCCTATTTTACCCAAAATGTTTTCCTACTTTTCGGATGACTCGGTTGGCACGAAAAAATCTAATTTGACTGGCCTATAATTGCATGCCGCTTTGTCACGTGCAGTTTGTGTCAAAAGACTTTGGCTTATTGCAAGTAGTATTCTGACGTTTCATCATGGCCATCATGGCAATGGTATATTTACAAAACAAATCGGTGAGTATAAAACTTACGGCAATTTTACATCCCATACGCAAAATTTCTGTGCGAAAAAAGACCTCCAAAGCTGCATTTCCAATTTGCGTTTGTGATGTAAAATGATGGCCTTTATTCTTACTACTTATTCAATTTAAAGAAAGATAAAGATCGCCAAAGATGTTTCACATCTTTCACGTGCACTGGGTACACGCGATCTTTTTTTATTTCCTGATATCCTCGCCGGAGGGCTCTTGTAGCATCTGCCCGGCTTGACCAACGGAGCGGGGCGTAGTTGTTCTTTTCGGCACTAGAATACGTGTGTCAGTTTCTGCTTTTTCCAAATAATCGGTCAGGTTCTTATACCTACTTTTTGAGGAGGTAAAATATACGAAGAGTTTCTTCTTCTGCTAGTCCTCTTTCACTGATGAAAACTGTGACACTTATCAATCTCCTAAGTACTTCTCGCCAGTACCTATTTAGCTGTGTCTTCTGCTTCTTGATCGATACGCCCAATATTTTTAGGGCTCCCTGTGATATCAGTGGCAGCATTGTCGACGATGCTTCTTTTATAATTTTGAAATATTTATTCGCTCATTATTACTGAGTTGAAAGGAAGTTCGCGCCCCCCAACTGGCCGAAATCGTAATTGCTTGCAGGCTTCTTGCATAGTTTAAAATAGTTCGAGTTGTAAATATATTTGGAAGTATCAATTTTTATGATCATTTCCAATAGAAACATAATCTATAAAATTCAATATTTAACGTATCTAGGTTTTTTGGGCCCAAGTTTCATACCATCACGAGTAAAAATAAAAAATGGCCTTACAACGGGCAAACACCGGCCTCTTGGCTTTTTAAGGGGCATATGATGGCCGTAGAATTTTTAACCATTTTTAATGGGAGCGCATACGGCCTCACGCCGCCCAAACTTGATCAAAAGATTTAAAGTACTGAACTGTACACATGGGCATTCGACGGCAAATTTGAGGCAAAAATAGAATCTGCACCAAATGTATTTTTGAATGTGTTTTATGGGAACTTGATGATTTTCGTTATGTGCAATGGTCATGGGCGTCACTAGAGAATTTTTCTAGGCGAGGCCAGGTCCTTTGTCTTCAAAATGCAAAGTACCTACCGTAAATTGGTCAATAAAACAAAAAATATGTATCATCCAAATTTATTGTGTCGCCTTCAAAGTAGACCTCTTCCGAAATAATAGACTTATGCCAACGAGTAACCCAATTCATCAAAACATTTTTTAAACGCATTTTTTGGAATCGACTTCAGTACTAGATGTATAGAATCGACTTCAATATATATATGTATATTAAAAAGTTTTGTATTAAGCGTATATTCGTCGGTGTGTGTTGTGTAGGGTGTACGGCCGTACCGTCCTGCAAATAGCCTTCTGATGCCTCCTTCTGATGGACTATGTTTCAATCACGGTCGGTGTTCGCCCGTTGTAAGGCCATCTTTTATTTTTACTCGGGATGCTGTTGCTTCAATAATAAAGTTTTCTAACATCATTCAATGATGTATCTAATAATAGAATCTAAATACAGAATGAATATTGATCTTCTATAATATTCTACCACAGAGTATACTAAGTGATTTGACTTATATGTCATTCGGGGTAATTTCAAGTCAATATTCAATAAGTCGCAACAATTTTGAATTTCTTGAAAAATTAGCGTAAATTCTTCTTGTGCTGCAATATAAAGATGGTGTGCCCTTTGTCTTGTTTGGGAATTCACACTTGAGGACAATTTTTCCAAAGCATTCATCATTTCTATAAAATTTTGTTTAAAAATGCGTATTGCCTTATGCTTGGCTCACCAGCGAGTTTCACACAGTAAAGGAATATTTGGAACCAATGTTCCCTCTAATTTTTTCGATGACTGCGCGGTTCAAAGTATATGGGAGCAAAAATATTCAAAACGTATGTAAAAGTGCGAAAGGGGGGGGGGGGTCCTGTGCTGTATTTGAAGTAAACTTCTTTTTTAATAAATATTCTTGAAAATTGATGTTTTTATTATAGTTCATATCTTGGTTTATACGGGTACGCCATCTAGACCTTCGGTATTTTAACATTGAATAACTCTGACATTTTCTAGCCGATTACGACAAATGTACGCGATTCTGAAACGTCATTCAGTACCATTTCAGCTATGAGTCAGTACACACCGAAAGCTCATTGTAAACTCTCTGGCGGAGTCAATAAACAAAACTGTCGAGTTTGGGGAACAGAGAACCCATACGTATTCTCGAAACACCAATGCACGACGACAAAGTGACTCTTTGGGCCGGAGAGTGCTCAAAAACCATCATCGGACCATTTTTCTTCAAAGTTGGAAAAACCGTCGACGGCGTACGCTATCGTTGGATGTTGGTGCACTTTGTGTGTCCGAAAATGAGTAAAAAAGGTCTGGCGAACTTCTATTTTCAACAAGAGGTCGCACCCAAAGCCCAGAAATTAACTAGTCTTTCATCTTCATATTCTTCAAATGACGATGTGTCAGGCTATTAGAGTAAGAGGGAATGCACCATTTTCATACACGCTCAGACACAACTACCCAATCCAGCGGAAGATTTTATGATTTTATATGTGGATAAACTTGATGTATTGGCGCATATTTACTCGTTTATGAAAAAATAGCTGGTTCACTTTTCCTTCCTTTTCTGTTCTGCATACTTTATCGAAGAGAGAAAATCTGGCTTTGTTTCGCCGAGCTCACGATGTTAGACTTTGAGCGCACCTTGCCACTTCGCTACGATGTAGTTCTTAAGACACTTTGTGTCGAAAAATTGTGATTTGGAGTGGTCTCCTCATTCTCCGGATTTAACGGCACCAGACTTTTTTCGGTGGGGTTTTTTAAAAAGTATAGTTTATGCCAGCAAGCCGAAGACCATTGACGAACTCAAAGCTAACATACGATCCGAAATAACTCCTACAACGCCCGAAATGTTCGTCAATGCTATGCAGGATGTCCCAAAAAGAGCTGCTTTTTGCTTTAATCGACAATTAGTACGTATACATGCGAAATTGAAGCCGGATTCAAGCCAGCTTGGATCTTAGAAAAATTCATATATACACAGATCGAATTCAAATAGGATCGAGCGGAAATCGATGAAAAAGCGAAACAGCAGTAAAACGATACGAAAGTTGGAAATTGTAGGTTATGTAAATTGCTTTGCGATTACGTTTGAATCCATTTAACCTTCAATTACTCGATCCGACGATGTCAAATAGGCAGATTCTCACTTTCAATCTTTCGATCTCTGGATCGTTCGATTTGGTCATGTATACGTGGTAATTGTATTCAAAAACTGATTTGAAATAAATGGTAGAGAATATCGTCAGAATTATTCAATGTTGAAATACCGAAGGTCTAGATGGCGCACTCCATATTCTTTCTTTATTAGGGGTACGATCTATTGTTTAAACGACAAGCTATAAACACGAGAAGTATACAAACAGAGGCTAGTCATATGTTACGTTCGGTGATGTTACCGACTACGTGACTGTAACCATGCACGAAATGCTGTATACAAAATTCACACAACAACGAACTCCCCTCTCTTTACATAAAGCAAACCAAGCAAATTTTACTTTTATTGTGAAATTCGGATTTATGCCACTTTCAGATGCAATTATTTTACAAAATGAAATAAAAAAATGGTGAACAAGCCCTTTGTGAGCAGAATATAAAAACGGCTGCGCAACTCTCGAAAAATAAGTGCGCGGTCGCGCACCTGCGCAGCTTAGAGGGAACATTGTTTGGAACCATATTTCTTCTTAGCGTAGAATCGCGGAAGAATTTTATTATTACTTTTATAGTTCCTACCGTGTTTCTGATTTCAACTACTGCATTTGTGTCATTTATTACAAGACTAGCGAACAAATCTGCAAAACTCTATTCTGGATACATGAAAAAATTGGTGAAGTAAATAATAATTTTCACATGCACCACCTTACAAAAAATCTTGGCGGCGCCCATGCCTGGAATCCACATCAGCGTAACATTGCTGTTCCTGGCGAGAGATTTTAGATATAGAAGACAATCCAGGATAGTCTTTGGTGACGGTATACAGAAAGAAGGTAATGTAAAAGAGACTGACAGCTTCGAATATCGTCACCCAGTGACCTAATGCAGAAAAAAAACAACAACAATTTCAATTTTATATGGGAAGAGCTCAGTGAGTGACGTCGCACTATTAAAACGATATTCAGTCCTTTACATTACCTTGTTTCTGTATACCGTGGTCTTTGGTGACACTCTGCGGGATTGACAGCCAGCTTGACCGTGTGAGAAAATAACGATGTTAGGCTCTTTTTATACAAGTCTGGGCACAGACCTTGACAACGAGTTCCTTGTCCGTTGCCACAGCACTATTCTTTGGAGTGAAGACTTGCCTTTCGTCCTACTAATCATACGTACGGCAATTAAAAACGACTTGCATTGCTATCACCAGCAGACCTCGTCTATGTCCAGAATCTAAATAGAGCACGTAGCGCTTTATTCACTGAATACGTTCCTAGTGACTAAAAGATTAAGCGCAGTGCTTAAGCCCGAATTAATTAAGGATTTCTCTAAGCCTAAGCTATAAAAACTGATCGTTTACTACCGAGGAATCAATACAGTAATCTCCGGTATCTCAACCCTTGATTTAAAACGATTTCTATCCGTGGTAAATGTAAAATCATAACTCATCCCCCACCGCCAATTTAGGGGACAAATTGTGGCATGTACTTAATTATAATGACAAATGCCGGATTTAAATAATTTTGATTACATCGCACTATCAAAGCTTAATCTCGAATCCGAGAAACGAGACCGGAATTGTAAATACACTTCCAGCAGTGTAAATCCACAATAAATATCTCATTTGGTATCCTATTGTTTTTCTCCCTTTCCGAATACCTATATCCAATTTTCAGAGATCCTTGAGCGGCAGTAGTTATCCGAGAAGGTGCAAACTCCCGAATTTCCTTATGAATATAAATCTGTAGTGGAAATTCTTTGGGAGGGTACAGGATTCCGTTCTCTGGCAGGTAAGCAAGATGGGGCAGCCTTTGTCTCCAATAAATAAAATCCCGATTTTCATATGGCTATGAAGGATGTATCCGAATATTTCGTCATTCATCACGGGCTTCCTGACTCTGGGCTTATCGATTTTTGGTTTTATATCAATTCGCATTTTTGTTATGAGATGCCTTTCTGCTGATCCTGGAGGCATGCTTTGTGATGGCGTTTGTATTTGTGTGAAAAGCAGCAGAGGAAGGCTTTAGATTTCTGACATTTTATTTCAATTGTGCTTTACGACCAAATTTTATATCTGGTCCTAAGGGATGTGAAAAATTTATAGCTATCATTTATCATGGATATAAGAAAATTTACAGCGTCCGATAGCTGTTTAATGGGGAAAAGGTAAAGGGAAGTTTTCTATTATAAAGGGTTTCTCTTGTGTCTTGTCTGTTGTAAATACAAATTTTCAAAGGAGGCAAAAAAAGGGCATAAATCGAGTTATAAATTATTAGAATACAGCAACAATAACAACAGCAACCAAACAAAAACAAAATCCTAGAAAAAAAGAGGGAAATAACTTTTTGAATAAGGATTCAGTTCCTTGTACAAAACTTCCGATAGTTTATAATTATTATTTCTTTTTTTTGTTGTTGTTTATTGCCCTCAAAGGAAATTATGTTCAACGTTGTCAATAGCATCAGTTGACCTTTTTTTGCTGCTATAGGTCCTGTCGACTACTGGAAAAAATATTACCCCAATTCATGGAAAGTATGGAGTTGGATATAATAAATAATGCAGAAAGTAATGAATATATGAAAATGCATGACTGAAATGATGATGACACCATATTGGCATGTATTAAAATTACGATTTAATCTTTTTGCTGATTTCTTCTCAATATTTTTTATCGATATTTTTTTGTGTGTGTTTGTGGATTGGCCGACAATAAATTCAGAATATGCTTTCAATTTAATCCCAACATTACGGTTTCAAGAAATCATAAAGGATATAAAAGTTGAAATCATTTTGTTATTGATCTACAATCTGAAGAAAATATTGCCAAACGTATTTCTATTGTAGCCCTTTTCCTAGTAGCAAGATGTTAAGAGATTTCTTCTGAAAATGGTAAAAAAATCTAGTCAATTTGCAACTTGAGATTTTTTTTTTTTCAAATGTCCTTATTATTCCCTTATTCCCAAGGGGTTCTTAACGGAGAATGACAGGGATACAATGGAGCTATTAATGAGTAGGTACGCATTGAGCTGGCTCTCTAGTAACTTCTCCTGGAATGGCATTAAAACCTAACCATGGATTACACAGATCAACTTCTTTTGAGTCTCTATTTTAATGATGATTTTCTAAGCCATACCAAAAAATAACAAAAACCATCGTTGACTCTTGAAAAACTTTGCTTTTATACCGTTAACAATGATCAATACATATTTAAGGTTTTGTATGAGCAGAGCAAATAACTAAGTATTGTTAAGGTCCTTATATGAGGGAGGACGATTTGAGAATCTACAGCGACGAGATCTACGAGTGCTGTTAGTATGGCTATGTCGGTTCTGGCACAGTAAAGTTATCGGTTTTAGTCTCGGGTGTGAATGTGGGCTTAGCTTGACGCTTGGGTTTTGGTTTGTTCTTGGCTTGAAGCTTGGACAACAACCTTTGTGTTGTGGGTGGACTTAATAGCTTTCATTGAGCTTTAATATTCTAGAGATATCGCCACTAGCTTTGATATTCTGGACTACAACCGAGAATGTCATTGCGTCAGAACCAACATAGCTATACAACTAGAAGTAATTCGTTAAAGCTTTCCGTCAAGATTCTTTAGCTTTTCAATATTATTTAAAGAATATCTATCCTAATTTTTCGGAAACCA